>JAWZYU010000003.1:113449750-115849750 GCA_038380435.1 Ryuthela nishihirai
GTGTATACGTCTTCATGTTTGTCTCTCTCTGTGTGTGTGTGTTAAAGTGTCTGTATGTGTTTCATCTTTATGTGCATATGTTATCGTGTGTGTGTGTGTTTGTTCACATGCAAGAATAAACATATTATCTTACGGACACTTGCTTGTTATAGAAGAAGCTAACAATTTAAAACGAGAGTTGTGGCTATGCCAAATATTTCATCACAGATCTTAACTTGAATACTCATATTTCAGGAGATGTAAGGATTTTTCTTCAGCACGTTCGAATATTTTTTGAACACGACTGTCTTATGTTACGTTTCCTGTCAGATGTCTCGTAACGAACAAAGCGTGTGTGTGTGTGTTCTGCTAATACAGAAGAGGACATTCAACCGAGAATATTTCAAACTTAGAATAATACGACATCCTGATGCGTTAAGAACGAAGTGGAGGGATACTAACAGCTGAAACACGACCTGAAGCGATCGAAATCCTGTTGTTTCGCGCAAGGCCTCTTTTTTGAAACAAGGATTTTTTACGTTTTATCACCCTTCGTCCCCTTGCGCGAAACAACAGGATTTCGATCGCTTCAGGTCGTGTTTCAGCTGTTAGTATCCCTCCACTTCGTTCTTAACGCATCAGGATGTCGTATTATTCTAAGTTTGAAATATTCTCGGTTGAATGTCCTCTTCTGTATTAGCAGAACACACACACACACGCTTTGTTCGTTACGAGACATCTGACAGGAAACGTAACATAAGACAGTCGTGTTCAAAAAATATTCGAACGTGCTGAAGAAAAATCCTTACATCTCCTGAAATATGAGTATTCAAGTTAAGATCTGTGATGAAATATTTGGCATAGCCACAACTCTCGTTTTAAATTGTTAGCTTCTTCTATAACAAGCAAGTGTCCGTAAGATAATATGTTTATTCTTGCATGTGAACAAACACACACACACACGATAACATATGCACATAAAGATGAAACACATACAGACACTTTAACACACACACACAGAGAGAGACAAACATGAAGACGTATACACATACAGAGAAACGACTATGTGCACACAGACATCTTAACACATACGCACGAAAACATATACATATAAAGAAACATATTAACATACATGAACATACACACACTCACATACGCACACATGAAATATTTTGCATAACCACAAGTCTCGTTTTAAATTGTTAGCTTGTTCTGTAGCAAGCAAGTGTCCGTAAGACAATATGTTTATTCTTGCATGTGAACACACACACACACATACGATAACATATGCACATAAAGATGAAACACATAAAGACACTTTAACACACACACACACAGAGACAAACATGAAGACGTATACACATACAAAGAAACGACTATGTGCACACAGACATCTTAACACATACGCACGAAAACATATACATATAAAGAAACATATTAACATACATGAACATACACACACTCACATACGCACACATACACGATTCACTGAAACACACACACACACACCTAGAGAGAAACAAACATGCAGACACAGTTACATCTTGACATATATGCACACATCTACACATACACACATTTCGTAGTAACATACATATTTACACATAGACACAAACACACACACACACACAGAGAGAGAGAAACAAACATACAGACAGACATACGTACAAGACAGTGTGCTTTAGTGTAATGCGGTGCCCTGTGAACTAAAGAATCTTTCTCAAACCCAAACAGTATAACTTTCACGCACGTTCTGATATCAAAGATAATGTGCCTTCTTGCAGTGCAGCACCCCCATGGGCTAAAAATCTTTCTCAAACCCAATCGTAGCGTGTTTTTTCACAGATGTGTTCCATGGGCAGTGATCGTTATCTCTATAGATTTAAATGTGAAGCATAGAGTGCGTATCTCTTTGTATGAAATCGCTTATAATGAGAAAATATTTCCTTTAAAAGTGTGCTGGAGATATTTGGTGGTGATTCAACCACACATTTAAGGTATTTTAATGTTTTGAAAGCAATTCTGTCTTTCCCTATCCCTGTATTTATCTAATTTTTTACAGTTGTTTTTTTCAGCTATTGGAACTTATTTTGAAGTTATTTTGTCATGCGTCCACTGCATTTGAAGATATTTTGTCGTTCATTCATCAAATAATTTTAGCTCTTGACAAGAAAATGGGGTGAAATACATGAATGTAATAAAAAACTTAATGTAATGGATAGTGATTTTTCTAGATCCTAGTACAGTAATATTTCATGTGAGAGGATGTCGGGACCTTGGTAGGAAAACAACACAAACGTTCGTGTCTTACTATGGATCTCAGACCTTGGCTTTGTTAGATCCGAAGTAACTAACCTGCTGTCTATGAGATAGATTAGAAATATTCTCATGCAGGAAAAATAACTAAACACACATGAAACCCCGTGTTAGACTGTAGTGAAACACCCTATCTTTGTCGAAAAACTTGTGTTTGCAGCGAAAAATAGCCGTCTTCACCCACACTTATGCACTTATTCATGCGGTGTCCCGTGAACTAAAGAATCTTTCTCAAACCCAAACAGTATAACTTTCATGTAGGTTCTGATCTCAAAGATAATGTGCTTTCCTGCAGTACAGCACCCCCATGGACTAAAAATCTTCCTCAAACCCTATCACAGCGTGTTTTTCACAGATGTGTTCCATGGGCAGTGATCGTTATCTCTATAGATGAAGCATAGAGTGCGCATCTCTTTGTATGAAATCGCTTATAATGAGACAATATTTCCTTTGAAAGTTAGAAGATATTAGTATGAACTAAAAAAGTGGTGATGTATACACTATCTGATCATTAAAATCAAACTTTAGCAAGTTAATATATCATTCTCTAGCTAGCGAGTCCGAAATTAGTGTCTTTGCTTTAAAAATAAATACGCCTTCACGCAGCTAATTGTCGTAACAGTTACTGGATTTTTTCATACGACCCAGTAGAAGGGGGTGAGAGGATGTCGGGATCTTGGTAGGAAAACAACACAAACGTTCATGTCTTACTATGGATCTCAAACCTTGGCTTTGTTAGATCCGAAGTAACTAACCTGCTGTCTATGAGAAGGATTAGAAATATTCTCATGCAGGAAAAATAACTAAACACACATGAAATCCCGTGTTAGATTGTAGTGAAACACCCTATCTTTGTCGAAAAACTTGTGTTTGCAGCGAAAAATAGCCATTTTCACCCACACTTATGCGCTTATTCAAACGTACCGAGGGGGGCAGAAACTCTGAAAAGAGATAGCGGCTTGGGATAACTGACGAGAGAGCTTACATTACGTTTTATTGGTGGTTGAAGTCAGAGAATGCAAAGTCATGTCTAGCGGATCGATTCTGGGACTCAACTTTTCATGGAAGTACTGAAAATATTGTTGTTTTCTTATAAACACTGAGTTTTCAGATTTTAAATTTCCAAACTTCTGTGGTTCTTTGCTGATGTTTTCTATATGCAAAGTATTTTGTGATATTCGTCCATCCGTGTGTACGCAATGTAGTATAGAAATGTGTATTCTCATGCAGGAAAAATAACTAATAGTAAAAACAACTTGTGTTTGCAACGAAAAATAGCCAACTACACCCACACTTATGCGCTACGTACCAGGGAACTATAGAACCAGGAAATCTGAAAAGAGCGTGAGATAGCAGTTTGGAATAACCGTCGAATAGTCGTTTTTTTTTTCTATCTTTCAGTATTTGCGTTGTAATTTTCTGTTTTGAAGCGATTTTTTACAACCATCCCACTACATTTTTATACTTTCTCTCTCGTCACAGTATGTTTTACAGTTATTGTGCCTTCCACTTCTAAAGAATTGTGAAAATATTCACCTATCCACTGAAATGTGTGTGCATTTACAGATATTCCAACACTCTTTACATTTTAGTGATTCTCATTGAATTTACCAAGCATTTCGTTGTTTTTCTAATTTTCGTTTATGCATGTAATTTGATTTAACGACCTAGTCACATGGTATATCATGGGTAAAGTACTACCCATTTCATCTCTTTTCAGGTTTGTATGACAGTAAAGCAAACTTGCAATCAGTTTTTCATTCTAAATGCTTGTTGTCTGCATATCACCGAAATTCCTCCTCGTATGCCTTCCAAAAAGATACATTGTAGGTTATCAACTCTAGTATTTGTCATCTTCAGGTATGAAGGCAGGAGTTGTGTAAACATAGCAGGGGTCAGTATCTGCCACCAAACACATCAGCTAAGAGGAGCACGTCAGTGTACGCGATATTGGCGTAGGTTTTTTTTATGTCGAATGAATATTTTCATTACACGGGTATAGTCTTCTACCCGCTAGCGCTTCTCCGAGGAGCTAATGTGTGTCATCTCAATTTTAAGCATTCTAATAAGATTATTTCATAACCTAAAGGACAACCTTCTGCAAGGAATTATTAATTGCATTCCCTATAATATGGAAAACAGCATTCTCCCTTTGAATTTCATAGAAACAAATTCTTAATGGAACAATAATGCTGCTTTTCATCGTCTGATAACAGTAGGAGATTTGCGTGCGCTTTAAATCTGAATGGTGTGATGTAGAGTGGGAACATCTCTTTCTCGTATCCAGACAGAAATGTTAATTTTTTCGAATTTAGATATTTGATTTATTGTTAAAGGGAAAATTAGACCTGATGTGTTTTCTTCTAAATGTATATAGTTGTTAAAGTGTTCAGTGTTTCCTATTGCAGGATACAAAGTGGCTAAAACAGACAAAACATTTTTTGTCGGAATTACATACATTAACAATAGCATGTTTTCATTAGTAATTCTCTTGGAGTAGGGATATAACTAGGTCCCGCAAGAGGCCAATGTTCATTTCACTATGGAGTACAGTATCCACTATGTGCTCCTTCAAATGAGGTCTTGATCTTCTTGCACATTGAATCCGATTCTCTGTTTAGGGATGATGTAGGAAGACTTGTGACACAGTTACTTCGGAAAAACGGGGTGCAGTGTTCGAAGGGGAGGCTTTTCGCCTGAAGCGCACTTGCACTGTAAGGTACCATTTAATAACTATTTTAAACTTTGTCCACTAAATTATTTTTCTGATCGTAATACATGCAATTGAATTTCGTTGAAACATATTTCTTCCCGACACTGTACCATAATTGTGTATTCTTATGGAAGTTGAGTGATTCAAGTCACTGGTTCATTTCTAACAATAGTTTTTCAAGTAAGCTGAAATCTGGAGATGTTTTAGCACGAAATCAGTTTGGGTTCTTCCCAGTATTTTCCCAGTGATACCCCATTATTTAATTAGTTTTTATTTTTAATGAAGGAAATCGTTTTATCAGTAGCAAATATTGTCGAGCGGATAGCAGGGCCAGAGTTGAGATTTAGCTCCGCAAAAATCCGCGCCCTGGCGATGACACTTCAGCTATCGGCATTGAGGTAGCGCGTTCAAATACGGCGACGAAAGCCAATAATTTTTTTTTTTTTTAAATACAGGAGACGTACTAAAAATAGTATGGACGTTGGATGACACCGATTAAATGCGCAAAAACTGATTTGGTTTAAAGAGGGGAGGGCTTAAAATATAGGTGGATCAATAGGTTGGTCTATGAAGAGGGGAGGGCTTAAAATATGGGTTAAACAGGGGAAAAACAAGAAAATTCGAGAAAGGGACTTAAAATATAAGTCAACCAGGGGTTCTATGAAGAGGACTTAAAATATGGTCGGTTGCGACATAGGGTTCAAAGTCCAATCTGAGAAGGCAATGTGGATTCTAGGAAACATCTATTTTTAAACCTTATCAGTGTCAAATGCAGACACAGTGAAGCGCTGGACATTTGACCTTTTGATCTTCCAGCTGAGAAAGGATTGCACCATATCGTGTGATGTGGCGAAAGTGCTGTTGTTACCCACGGATAAACGATCTGAAGGATGTCAACAGGAAATGTACGATTTCCGATACACTGATAACGGACTTGGAAAACTTTTAGCCTGTTGAACGTCTATTGCAAGGTAGATCTTATATACAAGTCCTACGAATAATTTAAACCAAATTTTATTAATTTTTCTGTGGAACAATTACTGTGTCATTCTTCTAGTAAAATACGTGAACCTTGGATCCGATGAGACTTTTTCCCGAAATTAACGTTGAGGTACGCTAGCGAGGGAATGATTTTTTTTTTTTTTCCCGATTAAACTGATTTATTACGAGCGCTGGATGATTTTAATAAAGGTGAGTGAGAGTTTTTATTTACTAGGGGATCGATTAACGGGGTTGGAAAAAATGAATCCCAAAGAATTGAAATTTAATAAAAGGGAATCGTTTAGCAGTCCTGGCAAAATGAATAGCAAAAGATTTTTAATAGAGGTAACTTTTAATAGAAAGGGTTTTAATTAATAAGAATACAACTTTGAGAGTTGATTTTTACAATTGAGAGATTCTTTGTAATATTTGCTAAATTTTGACTATCAGTCCAGCTGCAAATAAAATATCAGTGGATTAGTGCAGGTAAGTTGAAAGGGTGCGTGAGACATTGTATTATTTTTTTTTATAGTTGAAGTATTTGCTAAAACTAATGTTCCCCTACACCGTTAACGTGCATTCGTGATGGAACTAAAGTTTTTACGCAACAGTAACTGCAACGTACTTTTTACTGCGTACAAAAAAAAAAAGTTATTTTTTTTTACCCGATTTCAACAGCGTGATGCGGCATACGTTCGCACGCAAACGATGTTAAAGACGGTTTTTTAGCCGACTTTTCTTCAGTGTAGCATTACTACGTGGAAACACAAATATCTGACGGGACCAACCCGATGGAGACTAATTTTAATAAGCCCAGCACTTGGAGGTTTAGGACGCGTCATTTCAAAAGGGTTTGTCTACATTGGGTACATTGAAACGCCCTTGTATCGTAAAGGATAGAATTGGGAGAACCGTCTCGGGACTTGGAAAAATATCGAGTCCGAAAACCACGATAAAGAGTGCTAGTGGGTTTTCACGATGTAGGGCCGTGCTCCTGACACGGAAGCAGCACAGATCCAAGATTCATTCGTTAATAAAACCCTTGTGATTCCCCGTTTGGAATAATTTCACAGGACTTAACCATCCGTCAGTGAAACGTAGTCCAGGGTGAGGATCCGAACACTGAGTCTTTTAGGTCGGCCCTATTACCCCTCAATATTTTTCATCATGACGAGTATAATCAGTTTTTATTAATTTTTAACCCATCGGCATTTTCTGCGGGCCAGTCTTTTAAAAATAGTTACTGTGGATAGTCCTAGTAAGCGACAGCCAACAGTCACGGAGTTAAAAGAAATAAGTGTTACTGAAACGGACGTAAAATACGCGAGTTATAAAAAATACATATGTTAATGTGAAAGGACTATCGGGTTCATTATAAGAAATACGTAGAAAAAACTAGTTATAAAGAATACGAAGGTTGTAAAAAACGTATTAGGTTAATATTTGAAATGTCTGATCCGTTCGACACCTTTCTAGGCCACATTAAGTACAAACCATAGTCGAGTGCGTCCGGCTATCGAGCCCAAGATAGTCGGTTCGAATCTCACTGCAGGTGGAGGATTTTTTTTTTTTGGATGAAACCCATCTACAGAAAACTTTTTTATTACGACCGTGGAGTGATTTTTTAATAAAGGTGAGAGAATTTTTGATGAGTGTTTAATTATAAGGAATAAATACAGAGAATATACAACATATTTAGAGAACTTGTAAAAGGACGTGAGTTTGTGAAGTTTTAATAGAGGTAACTTTTAATAGAAGGGATGTGTGGTTTTGATGAGTGTTTAATTAATAAGAATACAACTTTGAGAGTTGATTTTCTGTTAAAGAAAATTTTATTTAGAGAGCTGCATTAGGCATTCTGACCGTTGTCATTCAGAAAGAGTTGAGTGGTCTTGTAAAATTTCAGATGAATACCTAGAGAGTTTTTAAATACAGGAGATGTACTAAAATACGTATTGGACACCACCGATTAGTTTTTTAAGGGGAGGGAGGTTTAATAAGAATACAACTTTGGGAGTTGATTTTACAATTGAGACTTGTATCATCCTTTTCTGTGCAATTATTCTGAGGTGTGCATCAGCCGGTCCGCGGGAAGGAGGGGCCTTAAAATATAGGTAGAGCTTAAAATGTAGGTCAACCAGGGGGTCTTTTTGGAGGTGTTTTTACAATTGAGCCTTGTAATCATCCTTTTCTGTGCAATTATTCTTAGGCGTGCATCAATCAGTCCGAGGGAAGGAGGGAGCTTAGAATATAGGTAGGGCTTAAAATATAGGTCAACCAGGGGGGTCTTTTTGGAGGTGTTTTTACAATTGAGACGTGTCATCCTTTTCTGTGCAATTATTCTGAGGCTTGTAATCCGAGGGAAGGAGGGGGGCTTAAAATATAGGTAGGGCTTAAAATATAGGTCAACCAGGGGGTCTGCAAGTGGAGGGTTTAAAATATAAGTCAACCATTGGGGGGTCTGAAATAAAGAAAAATCGATAAAGGAAAAACGAGACTATTCGAGAAGGAGGGTTTAAAATTAGAGTTAAAATGAAGATTTTTTGGGAAAATAGTGTCCCTCATAGGCACTAGATAGCGCCGGGGGTTAAAAGGGGGAAGAATTTTTAATTATGAATTATTAATAAGGAGCGCCACGACAGTTGCGACACCAGGGTCAATTTCCTGTTGATTGCAACATAGGGGTCAAAGTTCAGAAGGCAGCGTGGCCCAGCACAGGTCAATTTCCGGTCGATTGCGACATAGGGGGTCCAAGTCAAGAAGGCAACGTGGACGATTGAGACATAGGGGGGGAAAGCACTGTGCAAAGGGGGAACGGTAGGTTGGTAATAAACTACTTACCGTTCACAGCAAACTGGAGCGGTTGCGGTTAATGTTCACAGCACATTGGATCGTGTGAGCTCACAAAGACCTAGATCGTGTGGGCTCACTCACGGAAATATTGAGCGTGTGCAGTTACCGTTCACAGCAAGCTGGAGCGGTTGCAGTTAATGTTCACAGCACATTGGATCGTGTGAGCTCACAAAGACCTAGATCGTGTGGGCTCACTCACGGAAATATTGAGCGTGTGCAGTTACCGTTCACAGCAAACTGGAGCGTGTGCAGTAACTGCACACGCTCCAGTTTGCTGTGAACGGTAACTGGAGCGTGTACAGTTGCTGTATACGCTCCAGATATTTTTCCTGAATTCTGTAATCACATCACACGAAGGTTGCCAGATCACTAATTTCTAAAAAAAATCGTTGCCAAATATTTTTTCTGAATTCTGTAATCAACCATAGTGTTCGGATATTTTTTCGAGCGACTGTACTGCTGTCGAATTGAGTTGCAAGAGCTTGGCTGTTGGGTATGTATGGACAACGCATTATGCGTAGCAGGGCTATCCTCAGCAGGATGAGGTATCCTCTTTCGCTGTTACTGTGCATCACACATCATGCACATCACAATGACTACCTCAACCCTCGGATCTAATAAAAAAAAAAGATGGGATGTGCCAAGTGACAGAATCGAGCAGGGAAAAAAAAATAAGAGGAGGTACAGACTGAATAGAGCAGGGGCGCAAATTTCTGAGTCTAGACCGAAAGCAAATAAAGGGGCCGTCATTGAGTTGTCTTATTTTACCTTTGAGCGGTACTCTTTTGCACGCAATGGGGTAAATGAACAGGTCACAAGGACCCCGATGGCTCAAAGAAAGATGGGGGAAGGGGATTCACTGGACCACTGTTAGGAGATAGATGGTAGCTTCGCGTCAAGGCCATCCAGCGTATTCTTTTACATGCACTGGATATGGTTCTTCCGAACACGGGACCACGGCTTAACGTCCCATCCGACAGACAGCGGCCTTTCCAAGCCCATCAGTTCCCCCTACTGTTCGAGGGCGGGGAGTTTTGCGGAGATGCATCTCGATGCTAGCCCAGGTGGGACTCGAACCAGGGAACTACAGATTACGTGCCTGGTGCACTACCAACTGAGCCAACCCCCCACACCAAAACGAATTGCCAGTTCTTAGCCACAAAACTGCTAGAAACTTAAATAACAAATTCATTAATATATAATGAGGGTGGCTTCCATCTCTCTCTGTTAACAGGATTCTCTGAGCCTTTGAGGTTCATTCGAGTCCATTGTGTACCTAAAAGTGCTGCTCGCAGGTAAAAGTAAACGAAGTATTTCTACAGGCGACTTCATCGGGTATTTGAAAAAGAGTCGCATCAAGTCCCTTGGAAAAAGTCCCAGCTGGCTCAAATAAAAACTACCCGCCATGTCCTCGTTCAGCAGGGGGCATCGATGGCCTTGAAAAGGCCGCCGTCCATCTGGTGGGACGTTAAGCCGTGGGTCCGTGTACGGCAGGGCCATACCCTATGCACGTTAAAGAACATATTCAATGGCCCTGACGTGAGGCTACATTTGTCGTCCAACAGCTGTTCCAGTGGGTCCCCTCCCCCAATCTTCTCTGCGCCTTCAGGGTCCTTGTGACCTGGCCATTTAACCCATTGTGTACAAAAAAGCACCGCTCAGAGGGTGGGGGCGGAGGGGGGGGGGCTCAGTCGGTAACGCGCCTGGCTCGTAATCTGTAATTCCCAGATTCGAGTCCCAGTTGGATCAGCTTTGAGATTTATCTCCGCAAAATTCCCTGCACGTTCAGTAGAGGACACCGATGGTCTTGGAAAGACCGCCGTCCGTCGGATGGGAGGTTACGTCGTAACCCCGTGTGCGGGAGTGTCATACCCTGTGCAGGGTAAAGAACACGCTCAATGGCCTTGACGGGAGGCTACCATCTGTCTCCCAACAGCTGTTCCAGTGGGTCCCCTCACCCAACCTTCTCTGAGCCTTCGGGGTCCATGCGACCTGGCCATTTAGCCCATGGTGTGCAAAAAAGTGCCGCTCAGAGGTAAAACAACCCAACCCATCGGCGGATAAGATCGCTACTAATCGTTAATGGCATCAACACAAGCAAGAGCTACCCAAGTCATAATTTAAACAGTAAGCACAACTTGTCAGCTCCATAAAACTCGAAAACTGTCAGACATCTTGTCTGAATTGAAGTGGTGTAGGGGCTGTTGTCTAAGATGACGAATTTTTCACTTAAAGTTCATCTCGCTTAGGAACATCAACTAACGTTGCGGGGGGGGGGGGACTCTGTTCTGCAGTGTGCAACTTCCTGTGAAGTTTTTCTGCGCATGTATCAAGTGATGCCCTCCTCCGTAAGAAGAGGCGACTGCCTTTAGGGCAGATTAATGTTCTGAATGATCAACGTTTAGAAGTTCTAGGCGCTCTGAAGACCTTGAAAGCTTATTGAAGTCCGCATTATTTCAAATGTTTTTGTATCTAAGAGAGCTATTTCCAAATTTGGCCTATTTAATTTTTAATTTTAGATCTTCTTGGAATTTCACCACCCGTCTGCAGTCTTTAGTTTTACTTTTTATGCCCCCCTACAAGTTCACATTCTTTACGGTTTTGGTTATTTTACCTCTGGGCAGCACTCTTTTTTTTTTACACGCAATGGGCTAAATAGTCAGGTCATAAGGTTGGGTTGTTTTACCTCTGAGCGGCACTTTTTTGCACCCCATGGGCTAAATGGCCTGGTCACATGGACCCCGAAGGCTCAGAGAAGGTTGGGGAGAGGACCCACTGGAACAGCTGTTGGGAGACAGATGGTAGCCTCCCGTCAAGGCCATCCAGTGTGTTCTTTAACGTGCACAGGGTATGGCTCTCCCGCACACGGGGCCACGGCTTAACGTCCCATCCGACGGACGGCGGCCTTTCCAAGCCCATCGGTGTCCCCTACTGACCGTGGGCAGGGCGAGGAATTTTGCGGAGATAAATCTCAACGCTGACCCAGCTGGGACTCGAACCTGGGAATTACAGATTACGAGCCTGGCGCGTTACCGACTGAGCCACCCCGCCCCCCAGGTCATAAGGACCCCGATTACTCATAGAAGGTTGGAGGAAGAGGTTGGGTTGGGTTGTTTTACCTCTGAGCGGCACTTTTTTGCACACCATGGGCTAAATGGCCTGGTCACATGGACCCCGAAGGCTCAGAGAAGGTTGGGGGAGGGGACCCACTGGAACAGCTGTTGGAAGACAGATGGTGGTCTCTCGTCAAGGCCATCCAGCGTGTTCTTTAACGTGCACAGGGTATGGCTCTCCCGCACACGGGATCACGGCTTAACGTCCCATCCGACGAACGGCGGCCTTTCCAAGCCCATCGGTGTCCCCTACTGACCGTGGGCAGGGCGAGGAATTTTGCGGAGATAAATCTCAACGCTGACTCAGCTGGGACTTGAACCTGGGAACTACAGATTACGAGCCTGGCGCGCTACCGACTGAGCCACCCCCGCCCCTAAAGCCATCCAGTATGCTCTTTAAGGTTCAAAAAGTATTCAGTGCACTCATTTCCCCCTCCACTTTGAGAGAATGGTGTCCTTGTAACCTGGAGTCTTAAACCATTGGAGGCCGGAGTGGCTCCGTCGGAAATACATCAAGCTCGTATAATCTGCAGTTCCCACATTCGAATCCCACCTGGGTCAGCTTTGAGATTTATCTCCGCTGAACCCCCATCCTTATCGTCTATCATTAGGGACGCCACTGTCCCTTAGGTTCAATGTTAAGCAGTGTTCTGTGTGCAGGAGAGCCATGCCCTGAGCACGTTAAAAAAACATGCTGAATAGTCTCACCCAAAGACTGTCTGTGGGTCCCATTACCCCAACCTTCTCTGAGCCCTCGGAGTCCTTGTGACGTTGCCATTTAGTCCATTGTGATGCCATCCCGTGGCCGAGTGGTTAGCACGCTTGGCTACTGATCTAAGGGACCTGGGTTCGAGCCCCGGATTAGGCTTGGATGTGTGTGTCGTTTTTCTGCTGAGGTCCTGCCATCCTCTCAGATCTCCTACTGTGGCATATAAACTGACAGGCTCCTGTCAGACCGGGGCGAGGGTGGCTCAGTCGGTAGCGCGCCAGGCTCGTAATCTGTAGTTCACGGGTTCGAGTCCCAGCTGGGTCAGCGTTGAGATTTATCTCCGCAAAATTCCCCGACCTGCCCACGGTCAGTAGGGGACACCGATGGGCTTGAAAAGGCCGCCGTCCGTCGGATGGGACGTTAAGCCGTGGCCCCGTGTGCGGGAGAGCCACACCCTGTGCACGTTAAAGAACACGCTGGATGACCTTGACGGGAGGCTACCATCTGTCTCCCAAAAGCTGTTCCAGTGGGTCCCCTCCCCCAACCTTCTCTGAGCCTTCGGGGTCCATGTGACCTGGCCATTTAGCCCATGGTGTGCAAAAAAGTGCCGCTCAGAGGTAAAACAACCCAACCCTCTCAGACCTCTGTGGCAAGCAGCTGCTTGAGGGGGTATTTATTTATTTTATTTTTATTTATACATAAAAGTGCCGCTCAGAGGTAAAACAACCCAAATCTATCTTGGAATATTATTTTGTATTCTTGCCCTCCCCCTATCGCTGGAAATATTTTCCCACTCCTTGAAACAAATCCCCCCCCCCGACTCCTGAAAAAATTTCTGCCCCCCACCCCCTGAATACTTTTAACATACCTTGGAACAATAACTAATAAAATGAACGTTGAGTGTAGAGTGGCTCAAAAAAGTATCGAACACTACGGTTGATTACAGAATTCAGAAAAATATCTGGCAACGATTTTTTTTAGAAATTAGTGATCTGGCAAACTTTGTGTCACGTGATTACAGAATTCAGGAAAAATATCTGGAGCGTGTACAGCAACTGTACACGCTCCAGTTACCGTTCACAGCAAACTGGAGCGTGTGAAGTAACTGCACACGCTCCAGTTTGCTGTGAACGGTAACTGCACACGCTCAATATTTCCGTGAGTGAGCCCACACGATCTAGGTCTTTGTGAGCTCACACGATCCAATGTGCTGTGAACATTAACCGCAACCGCTCCAGTTTGCTGTGAACGGTAACTGCACACGCTCCATATTCATTGCATTATATATTCATACGCATTATATATATTAAAACACCGTGGTTGATTACAGAATTCAGAAAAAATATCTGGCAACGACTTTTTTTAGAAATTAGTGATCTGACAACCTTCGTGATCACTAATTTCTAAAAAAAAGTCGTTGCCAGATATTTTTTCTGAATTCTGTAATCAACCGTAGTGTTCGGATACTTTTTTGAGCGACTGTACACTCAATATGAGTAAGAGGAAGCGAAAGATCTCGATTTCATCATCTTCTCTAGTCTGCAGCAAATTGTGACGGACCGGTGTTTTTCGCCACAAGGTAATTGCCGCATCAGGTAACGCTGATTGCACACATTGATAATGATGGCTCGTAACGCTATCCCAACGGAGATGTCGTCCAATGGAAAATTCGATGTCTTTTCGCTACGAGTGGAGAGTGTAATTCACGATCTTCGCATGTTTCTATGACGACCAACGGTTGCGTGCCCTTCACCATTAGATGCCCATTTTCCAGTGACATACGCGGAACATATCGCTATGTTACGTGAACAGGAAACGAATAATGGAATATATTCTTCACTAGCATTTCTTCCTTTTCAGTGGGGGGGGATGCGTGTGTGGGGGGAAGAATACTGCTTAATAGAGACAGATTTAGCGTTTGGGAAGTCTTGAAGTTGTTGGGTTGTTGTTGTTTTACCACTGAGCGGCACTTTTTTGCACACCATGGGCTAAATGGCCAGGTCACATGGACCCCGAAGGCTCAGAGAAAGTTGGCGGAGGGGACCCACTGGAACAGCTGTTGGGAGACAGATGGTAGCCTCCCGTCAAGGCCATGCAGCGTGTTCTTTATCGTGCACAGGGTATGGCTCTCCCGCACACGGGACCACGGCTTAACGTCCCATCCGACGGACTTTCCAAGCCCATCGGTGTCCCCTACTGACCGTGGGCAGGGCGGAGAATTTTGCGGAGATAAATCTCAACGCTGACCCAACTGGGACTCGAACCTGGGAACTACAGATTACGAGCCTGGCGCGCTACCGACTGAGCCACCCCCGCCCCAAGAAGGTTGGGGGAGGGGACCCACTGGAACAGCTGTTGGGAGACAGATGGTAGCCTCCCGTCAAGGCCATCCAGCGTGTTCTTTAACGTGCACAGGGTATGGCTCTCCCGCACACGGAGCCACGGCTTAACGTCCCATCCGACGGACGGCGGTCTTTCCAAGCCCAACAGAAATCTTGAAGAGAATCAAATTTGTGAGGGCTTAGAGAACACAAAAAAATAAATTGACTCTCAAGCAGCTAGATGAAACAAAGTCTGACAAATTGGGTTGTTTTACCTCTGAGCGGGACTTTTTTTCTTTACACACATTGAGCTAAATGGCCAGGTCGCAAGAACCCCATGGACTCAGAGATAGTTAGAGGAAGAGAACCCACTGGAGAGCTGAAGGTCATCCAGCGTGTTCTTTAACGTGCACACGTTATAGTTGTCTCCTGCGTACGGAGCCACGGCTTGACGTCCCATCCGACGGACGGCGGCATTTCCAAGCCCAACTGCAGATTACGAGCCTGGCGCGCTACCGGCCGTGCCACTCATGCATTATATTGACAAATCCTGTCAGACATCATAATTAGGGCTTAAGTTTTTCGAGGCGCGAATTTTCGCGATAATTTCGGCGAATTAAAACACTTTTCTCAAGTTTCCGCGAATCTCCTATTTCTCGCTTATCTGCGAATTTAACGGCGTTTTGATTTCTAAAATCATCCGAGTTATCAGAATTTTTCTTATTTTAAATTAATTTAAATCGGTTTCCGGAAATTTTTTTATTTTTCACGTTTCCTTAATTTTGCTATTTTTTTTTCCTAAAATACGTGAAAACATGTTTTGGGAAATTGCTGTAGAGGTATTACCTCTACTTTTCCTAACTACACTGGGGCGGGGGTGGCTCAGTCGGTAGCGCGCCAGGCTCGTAATCTGTAGTTCCCAGGTTCGAGTCCCAGCTGGGTCAGCGTTGAGATTTATCTCCGCAAAATTCCCTGCTCTGCCCACGGTCAGTAGGGGACACCGATGGGCTTGGAAAGACCGCCGTCCGTCGGATGGGACGTTAAGCCGTGGCCCCGTGTGCGGGAGAGCCATACCCTGTGCACGTTAAAGAACACGCTGGATGGCCTTGACGGGAGGCTACCATCTGTCTCCCAACAGCTGTTCCAGTGGGTCCCCTTCCTCAACCTTCTCTGAGCCTTCGGGGTCCATGTGACCTGGCCATTTATTTAGCCCATGGTGTGCAAAAAAGTGCCGCTCAGAGGTAAAACAACCCAACCCAGTAGGAAGTTAACGTCAAATCTCTCTAACTTGTGCGATTCCTTTATTTTTTTTGGTTTGAAAAGTATGATAGCAGATAAAGAAAATCAAATAAATCAATATCACGATTTTCAACAATATTAGTTCAATATTTAATGAGTTATGGAAGTTCGAATATTTAAGAACAACGATGCCAGTCTTAAGAAACTTATACAAAACTGAAGAATAGTGAAAGAATTCTTTACACAAAGTTCTAAAATACAAACTTATTTTATTAAACACTTTGATACAATACTTATTGCAAGTTTTAATTAACTTCTGAAGTCAATTTTTGTGGCTGGCATTGTTATCGCTAAATGTTAAAACTTCCATAACTTACTAAATACTGAACGAATATCGTTGAAAAATCAAAATATTGATACATTTGAGATCTTTATCAGCTATCACATTTTTCAAAAGAAAAAAAATCTATTTTAGAAGTTATAAACTTTCGACGTTAGTTTCCCATTTTTTAATTTATGGAAGGGTCAGCCGGTAGCGCACCAGGCTCGTAATCTGCAGTTCCCAGATTCGAGTCCCAGCTGGGGCCAGCGTTGAGATTTATCTCCGCCAATCTCCCCACCCTGCCCTCGTTAAGCAGGGGAACCCTATGGGCTAGATAAAGGCGCCGTCCGTTGGATGGGACGTTACGCCGTGTCTCTGTATGCAGAAGAGCCATACCTTGTGCCCTTTAAAGAACACCTTTAAACAACCTTGATGGGAAGCTACCATCTATCTTCCAACAGCTGTCCAGTGGGTCCTCTCTCCGAACCATATCTGAGCCCTCAAGAGCCATACCTTGTGCCCTTTAAAGAACACCTTTAAACAACCTTGATGGGAAGCTACCATCTATCTTCCAACAGCTGTCCAGTGGGTCCTCTCTCCGAACCATATCTGAGCCCTCAAGGTACTTGTGACCTGGCCATTTAGACCATTTTGTGCGAAAAAAATGCCGCTTAGGGGTAAAATAACGCAACTCTAATTTATGGAAACCAATGTAGTTATGTAAACCAATGGGAATAAACAGAAGAGTTATTTCTATCTGCTGCTTTTCAGAGTATTGTGCTATAAAACTAGACAATTTATAATTTTTAAGGGTATTTGTTTATCTTGGTTGAAAATAACCAATCTGAATGAAAACCCTATGTACGTATTCTAAATAGAATTCTTCATTCCATAAAATTTTTATTAAATGTGTGACTGCAGTGCATTTGGGCACAGCAAACAAGACGATTTCCAACTCTATTCTTAGATAACATTTATACTCGAATTGCAGCAAGCGTCGGATTTCAGAAGCCTTCAGCTTCGACATATTCGTCTTTCAAACACCTCTTATTACAGAAAAACAGCCTGGCCATCAACAGTGTTGATTCTACTTGCTGCTGCCAGATTCCTTTACCAACTGCGCTTTATTGCAGACGATGAATTGTTTATTCTTTCAATTCGTTCTTTGTTCGCTCGCGTTACTTTTTGCTTTTGAACGAAAAGCTGAGACAGAAAAAGGATCGGTGGTCAGTTTACTTTTAATAGGAGTACAACTCAAAGTTTTATGGTTTGAAACTAATACCTGTTACCCGATATTAATATTGTTGGCATACTTTACACGTTGCAAATACATTATACTAGAAATCTGAAATTAAGAAGGAAAATGTAAAGTTTACAATGAAAATGTAAAGTTTACAATGACAGCGAAGCTTTGTGCCTTACTCCCGGAGTTGAAATGGAGGAAATGCAACTTTTTTTCTTTTTTAGATATTTCTACTTCTGAGCGGCGCTTTTTTGTACACAATAAATGTCCAGGCATCAAGGACCCCAATGGCTCAGAAAAGGTTTTGGAAGTGGATCACTAAAAACTGTTAGGTTGGGTTGTTTTACCTCTGAGCGGCACTTTTTTGCACACCATGGGCTAACTGGCCAGGTCACATGGACCCCGAAGGCTCAGAGAAGGTTGGGGGAGGGGACCCACTGGAACAGCTGTTGGAAGACAGATGGTAGCCTCCCGTCAAGGCCATCCAGCGTGTTCTTTAATGTGCACGGGGTATGGCTCTCCCACCACGGGGCCACGGCTTAACGTCCCATCCGACGGACGGCGGCCTTTCCAAGACCATCGGTGTCCCCTACTGACCGTGGGCAGGGCGGGGAGTTATGCGGAGATAAATCTCAACGCTGACCCAGCTGGGACTCGAACCTGGGAACTGCAGATTACGAGCCTGGCGCGCTACCGACTGAGCCACCCCCGCCCCAAAAACTGTTAGGAGACAGATGATAGCCTCCCATCAAGGTCATCCAGCTTGTTCTTTAACGTGCTCCTAAACACAGAGCCACGGCTTTACGTCTTATTCGACGGGCAAGTCTTTCCAAGCACATCAGTATCCCCATTCTCACCAAGGACATATGGGAGTTGTCTGTCTGGCTTTCCTGCACATGGAGACATGACCTAACGTTCTATTTTCTCTTAAGTGTTCTTTCCACGCTCATCGGTTGGGTTGTTTTATCTCTGAGCTGCACTTTTTTTGCACACAATGGGCTAAATGGCCAGGTCACAAGGAAACCAAAGGCTCAGAAAAGGTTGGAGGAGGGGACCCACTGAAACAGCTGTTGGGAGACAGACGGTAGCCTCCCGTCAAGGCCATCCAGTGTGTTCTTTAATGTGCACAGGGTATGGCTCTTTCGCACACATTTTATCTCCGCAAAATTCCCCGCCCTGCCCACGGTAAGTAGGGAACACCGATGGGCTTGATGGACACCGATGGCGCCGTCCGTCTGATGGGACGTTAAGCCGTGGCTCCGTGTGCGGGAGAGCCATACCCTGTGCACGTTAAAGAACACGCTGGATGGCCTTGACGGGAGGCTACCATCTGTCTCCCAACAGCTGTTCCAGTGGGTCCCCTCCCCCAACCTTCTCTGAGCCTTCGGGGTCCATGTGACCTGGCCATTTAGCATTGTGTGCAAAAAAGTGCCGCTCAGAGGTAAAACAACCCAACCCAACTGTAATGTTAAACGTGTTATATGTAAGATTTCAACCCAGATGTTTGAGCTCTTAAAGGCAGATAAATACTTTCCAGAGTACAGAGACACAAAACGTTTTTCTGATCCTGCAAACTCCAGAGATATTCTTTTCACAATCTGAATACTTTTTTTCCATATTTCACGTCAGAAAATGAGTCTCGTAATTTAAAATCAAAGGCAGACGAAAATTTATTATTTTTTTCAGAAACAAATTAAGAATATTCAAAGCGACACGAACTCGTTTGGAGTTCGAAAATTGAAGGGGTCACATTCTATCGCCCAGTGGCGACGCGCGTGGCTTTAAAGAATAATTACTTGTATATTTGAGGTCAACAAACAATACAATGTCCACGACGCACAAATCTTGCGTGAAATTCATATAAACAATCGAGTTCAGCGTGTTGTTTTCGAGTTCTTGCTTCGTCAGAAAAACCTAGTTTAGTTGCCAAGGGAATGATATTGGGGTCCTTAATTTGGGCGCGGGGTAAACAAACGATTGTTAAAACTGACAGGAAAATTAGCCATTCTAGTTGACGGTTACGGGTAATGCAGTTGTCGTTACGACTCTGTATTTGATAGTTTTTCTCTGGCAATAAAACTAAACTAGGTAAGCAGCAAAAAAAGAACTCTTTGGATAAGTGATTTTTCTATAGAGCTCTGATACGAACTTTTCCTTTGATTGGATTATTTTACCTCTGAGCGGCACCTGATTTTTCTTCAGACGATGGCGTAAATGTCCAAGTCACAAGGACCCCTTGGGCTAAGAGGACTTCTGGAAGAGTATCAGCAAGAGAGTTGTTAAATGACAGATGAGAGTCCCCCTTCTGTTCTTTAATATCTCTTTTGCACAGAGAGTCCTCAACGTCCCATAACAACGACTGCTGCCTTTCCAATTGAGAGGCGGGAACTTGTCAGTTGGTAACAGGTCAGGTTCATAATCTACCTTTCCTAGATTCGATTCCCACTGGGCCAGCATTCAGATTTATCTTCATTAAACCCCCATTCTGCCTTCGGGCAGAATGGGCTTGGAAAGTTCACCACACATTGTATGGGAGCCGTACCCTGTGCGGGAAAATCATACCCTGTGCACATTAAAGAACACATTGGATTGCGTTGGGTTGTTTTACCTCTGAGCTGCACTTTTTTGCACACCATGGGCTAAATGGCCAGGTCACATGGACCCCGAAGGCTCAGAGAGTTGGGTTGGGTTGTTTTACCTCTGAGCGGCACTTTTTTGCACACCATGGGCTAAATGGCCAGGTCACATGGACCCCGAAGGCTCAGAGAAGGTTGGGGGAGGGGACCCACTGGAACAGCTGTTGGGAGACAGGTGGTAGCCTCCCGTCAAGGCCATCCAGCGTGTTCTTTAACGTGCACAGGGTATGGCTCTCCCGCACACGGGGCCACGGCTTAACGTCCCATCCGACGGACGGCGGCCTTTCCAAGCCCATCGGTGTCCCCTACTGACCGTGGGCAGGGCGGAAAATATTGCGGAGATAAATCTCAACGCTTACCCAGCTGGGACTCGAACCTGGGAACTACAGATTAGGAGCCTGGGGCGCTACCGACTGAGCCACCCCCGCCCCACATTGGATTGCCTTGAAGAGAGATTACCATCTGTCTCCTAACAGCTGACCAGTAGGTCGCCTTCCACCAACCTTCTCTGAGCCCATGGGGTGCTTGTGACCTGGTCATTTCGCGTATTGTATGCGCAAAATTTCGTCTCAGAGATAAAATAGCCTAACCCTCATCACTTAACAAACGAGATTTAAAAATTCAGCGACCAGCATATATTTCAAGTAAAAAAACAAACCAAAATCAACCCCCTAAAATGCTTATTCTATCTTTTGGCCATTATCTTTATATTATTTTTAATCCTATCGACCTCAAATTCTGCTCGTAGACCTCACAATACATGATGTCCTCACAAAGCACATATAGAAAATTAAGCCCCCCTTACAGTCGAAGGACTCGCTAAACTCCATTTATTTTTACATATACAGTTGCAGGGGGGGCGGGGGGGGGGCTCAGTCGGTAGCGCGCCAGGCTCGTAATCTGTAGTTCCATGGTTCGAGTCCCAGCTGGGTCAGCGTTGAGATTTATCTCCGCAAAATTCCCCGCCCTGCCCACGGTCAGTAGGGGACACCGATGGGTTTGGAAAGGCCGCCGTCCGTCGGATGGGACGTTAAGCCGTGGTTCCGTGTGCGGGAGAGCCATACCCTGTGCACGTTAAAGAACACGCTGGATGGCCTTGACGGGAGTCTACCATCTGTCTCCCAACAGCTGTTCCAGTGGGTTCCCTCCCCCAACTTTCTCTGAGCCTTCGAGGTCCATGTGACCTGGCCATTTAGCCCATGGTGTGCAAAAAAGTGCCGCTCGGGGGTAAAACAACCCAACGGGTTTGGAAAGGCCGCCGTTCGTCGGATGGGACGTTAAGCCGTGTTTCCGTGTGCGGGAGAGCCATACCCTCTGCACGTTAAAGAACACGCTGGATGGTCTTGACGAGAGACTACCATCTGTCTCCCAACAGCTGTTCCAGTGGGTCCCCTCCCCCAACTTTCTCTGAGCCTTCGGGGTCCATGTGACCTGGCCATTTAGCCCATGGTGTGCAAAAGAGTGCCGCTCAGAGGTAAAACAACCCAACAGTTGCAGGGCTGAACAAAGATTGAACAGCCACTTGCAGAGCGCTGTTCAGTCTTTCTGTTGTCGAAGAAGGTTGAATGCACTCGGGTAGTCTGAGAATTTGGTGTCGGGGTGTCTTTTGTGGTGTCAAGTATTAGTCTAATACTTGAGTATTATTTCTAATTACTAAAATATTCCATTGGACAGAAAGGGGTAAAATGATATTCTATGTGGAATAAAATTTTATATTTGATTTGAAATCTAATTTTAGTGTCGCACATGTACTATGGGGCTGAAATAAAATTATACAAAAGAACCTGTTATGTTTGGAACACGAACTCAGTCAAATGGTGTCCTCCTGTCAAGGTCATCCAGCGTGTTCTTTAACGTGCACAGTGTATGGCTCTCCCGCACACGGGGCCACGGCTTAACGTCCCATCCGACGGACGGCGGCCTTTCCAAGCCCATCGGTGTTCCCTACTGACCGTGGACAGGGCGGGGAATTTTGCGGAGATAAATCTCAACGCTGACCCAGCTGGGACTCGAACCTGGGAACTACAGATTACGAGCCTGGCGCGCTACCGACTGAGCCACCCCCGCCCCAAGCTGATCGGTGTCCCCCTACTGAGAGTAACCCTCGGTGTCCAAGACCCATCCGATGGACGGCGATATTTCAAGGCCCATCGGTGTTCCCTGCTGACAGAGAGCAGGGAGGAATCTTGGAAGTATAGATTATGAGCCTGGCTCGCTCCCCCCCCCCCTTTCTAATGGGAGTGGGGGAGGGGCATGAATCTTTCTAATGGGAGTGGGCATGATTGAGTGTGCGATTTTGTAACACCGCCTTAGAGAACATATGGTGTTGAAATCTTTAATGCATGGTTATAACCCTTTATCCATGTTCTTGCTTACACCACCGATATATAACACACTTTCAAGTAAAAATAAAAAAAAAACATCTACTTACATAAGAAGCTGAACATGGAGATCTGGAGAGACTGTATCCAGGCAACCCTTGACGGAGAAGCGTCGAATTCCTCCATCAAAGTTTTAAAATAAACACCAAAACTTTTCGCATGTCCAATGAGCACAATGTTGACAATCATCGTGCCAAACAATACTGCCCATCCCCATCCTCCATCCGGTGGCAACATCACCTCTGCCTCCGTCCGAAGCTTGGGTTCGGCCCTTTCATTTCGCAAACCTTCGGCCAAAGTACCGGTTACGCTGACCCCTGACGACACTGCTTCGTCTTCGAATTCGGACATCAGCAACGTTGGTAGTGAATCGCTTGCGTCTTCGTGAAAATGTGTGACCGGGGCTGTCGTACTTCCGTCAACCTCACGTCTTTCCGTTTCCGGCCTGGGAGCCATGACGTTTATCTTGTTCGCCCACAGCTTGCGAACAATGGAAAAGGATTTCTTGCTAGCCGCAGTCGCTTTCGGAGGTTCATCGCCTAAACGATCTGTCCGTCTGTTTACCAGCACTCACAGACTCAACTAGCATTGTGAACAGCTTCTGAGAAAAATTCACTCGCCGGAGCATGCCGACTACTCACGCAAAGATATAAATGACGTTTTCTCACTTAACTGTGAAGCCGTCGGGTGGGCGTCAGATGTGGAAGGGGGGGGGGGGGATCAAACAAGACACGAATGTTTAAAAGTCACCGTTCGCCCGGTTCAGGTTGTAGGTCAACCAAGAGCACAGCGTAAGCTTTCCGTCTCAGCTGTTGGCGGCGTTCCCGATGGCGGCTAACTGTGGCGCAGGCGAGAGCGCGCTCTCTTCTGCTTATTGCGTCAGAATGACGTCATGCACAATGATGGTGCAGTCGAAGGGGGGGGGAGCTCGAAAAGAGAGGAGGAGAGAGCACTTACCTGAGTCCTAAGGATGATTTGTTTGATAACGGAACGTTGCATCGTTCCGTTTTCTCCTATCGATCAATATTTTGAGAATTTGGGTTGGGTTGTTTTACCTCTGGCGGCACTTTTTTGCATACAATGAACTAAATGGCCAAGTCACAAGGACCCAAAGAAATTGTTGTGGGAGCGGGCTTTCGTTTCATTTAATGTATACCATCACACATTTGAATTTTTAACTTTTGGAAAAAGTACAAAATAAATATCCTGACACATATTTCGGATTTTGTAAGCCCGGGTAAGGCATGAATGTTCGTGTTGTTTTCTGCTGAGGTCCTGCTATCCTCTCAGACCTTCTACTATGGCATATAAACTGACAGGCTCCTGTCAGACCTCTGTGGCAAGCAGCTGCTTGGGGGGTTGTTGTTTGGGTTGTTTTACCTCTGAGCGGCACTTTTCTGCACACCATGGGCTAAATGGCCAGGTCATAAGGACCCCGAAGGCTCAGAGAAGGTTGGGGGAGGGGACCCACTGGAACAGCTGTTGGGAGACAGATGGTAGCCTCCCGTCAAGGCCATCCAGCGTGTTCTTTAACGTGCACAGGGTATGGCTCTCCCGTACACGGGGCCACGGCTTAACGTCCCATCCGACGGACGGCGGCCTTTCCAAGCCCATCGGTGTCCCCTACTGACCGTGGGCAGGGCGGGGGAATTTTGCGGAGATAAATCTCAACGCTGACCCAGCTGGGACTCGAACCTGGGAACTACAGATTACGAGCCTGGCGCGCTACCGACTGAGCCACCCCCGCCCCATGCTTGGGGGGTATTTATTTATTATTTATATATAATGTGCAATTCGACATTTTGAAATGAATTATTTTTTACGACTTTCTTCATAAAATATTATACTCTATTTGTTTTGAGACGTGAATAGACAAAATTAATGTTAAGTTTTTAACTAAATAACGGCTTAACGTCCCATCCGACGGACGGCGGACTTTTCAAGCCAATCGGTGTCCCCTACTGACAGTGGGCAGGGTGAGGAATTTTGCGGAGATAAATCTCAATTCTGATCCAACTGGGACTCGAACCTGGGAATTGCAAATTACGAGCCTGGTGTGCTACCGACTGAGCCACCCCTCGGCAAGGGTAGCAGAGTAGGGCAGGTTTGTGGATGGGTGCAGTATGTATAATAAATGGGGTTTTCAGTGTACAATATAATGCTTTTTTTTTTGCAACAATTTTTATAAGGGGGGGGGGGGGTAATAATAAAACCACTATAAAATTTTATTCCATATGGAACATCATTTTAACCTTTTCTGTGTGGTATAATATATTAGCAATTAGGAAACCCTACTCAAGTGGTATTCTCAGACTCCCCCCCCCCCCGAAACTAAATATTGGCTTCGTCCTTGCAGTCGATGTAAAGTATTGAATTGTTCTCAGCCTCCAGTTTCATATTTACTTCCATAATTTCTTTTGAAATTTCTGACATAATTCAGATGAACTCATTCTCCGAATCAAATTCCGCACCTCTAATAATAGCGCCAGGCTCGTAATCTGTAGTTCCCAGGTTCGAGTCCTAGCTGGTCAGCGTTGAGATTTATCTCTGCAAAACTCCCCGCCCTGCCCACGGTCAGTAGAGGTCATCAATGTATTAGGAAAGGCCGTCGCCTGTCTGATGGGACGTTAAGCCGCAGTCCCGTGTGTGGGAGACCCATACCCTGTTCACGTTAAAGAACACGCTGGATGGCCTTGACGGGAGACTACCATCTGTCTCCCAACAGCTTTTCCAGTGGGTCCCCTCTTCCAACCTTCTCTGAACCTTCGGGGTCCTGCCCACGGTTAGTAGTGGACACCGATGGGCTTGTAAAGGCCGCCGTCCGTCGGATGGGACGTTAAGCCGTGGCCCCGTGTGCGGCAGAGCCATACCCTGTGCACGTTAAAGAACACGCTGGATAGCCTTGACGGGAGGCTACCATCTGTCTCCCAACAGCTGTTCCAGTGGGTCCCCTCCCCCAACCTTCTCTGAGCCTTCGGGGTCCATGTGACCTGGCCATTTAGCCCATGGTGTGCAAAAAAGTTCCGCTCAGAGATAAAACAACCCAACCCTTGTGACCAAGCCATTGTGTCGAAAAAAATGGCGCTCAGAGATAAAACAGCAACTCTTATTTAACCCTTTGTTATTCTTATTTAGAATTTTCATCATTTCGCCTTTTGCGCTGACCGCTGACCCAAGCCTTGCCCAAGAAACAGCCAAGTTCGACAGATGGAAATCGGACCCACTAGGAATCCATACTGTCCCCTGGTCGTCAATAGCAACAGTAACATGACACGAGGGGTGGCATTCCAGCTCCTTCAAGGACTACGGTCATCAACCCCGTGATTGGTCCCTGGCACTGTCCCCTGCTTTCGTTGCCCGTCGATTCCGCCTCGCTTTGGCTAATAGTAGAGACGGTACTATTCATTTGAACTTTAGAATTATTACATTTCCAAGCATTTCTCCTATCACTCGACATCTTCTTATTAGAGTTACTGATCCCTATTCCCAAACAATAGAAATGAAATGCCCTTTACAGTGTTTTACAATGCAGAAATCGCTCTTTTCTGGAGCTCTTTTGCATGGTTTGGTTGTTTGGTTGTTTTACCTCTGAGCGGCACTTTTTTGCACACCATGGTCTAAATGGCCAGGTCACATGGACCCCGAAGGCTCAGAGAAGGTTGGGGGAGGGGACCCACTGGAACAGCTGTTGGAAGACAGATGGTAGCCTCCCGTCAAGGCCATCCAGCGTGTTCTTTAACGTTGGGTTGTTTTACCTCTGAGCTGCACTATTTTGCACACCATGGGCTAAATGGCCAGGTCACATGGACCCCGAAGGCTCAGAGAAGGTTGGAGGAGGGGACCCACTGGAACAGCTGTTGGAAGACAGATGGTAGCCTCCCGTCAAGGCCATCCAGCGTGTTCTTTAACGTTGGGTTGTTTTACCTCTGAGCGGCACTTTTTTGCACACCATGGGCTAAATGGCCAGGTCACATGGACCCCGAAGGCTCAGAGAAGGTTGGGGGAGGGGACCCACTGGAACAGCTGTTGGAAGACAGATGGTAGCCTCCCGTCAAGGCCATCCAGCGTGTTCTTTAACGTTGGGTTGTTTTACCTCTGAGCTGCACTTTTTTGCACACCATGGGCTAAATGGCCAGGTCACATGGACCCCGAAGGCTCAGAGAAGGTTGGGGAAGGGGACCCACTGGAACAGCTGTTGGGAGACAGATGGTAGCCTCCCGTCAAGGCCATCCAGCGTGTTCTTTAACGTTGGGTTGTTTTACCTCTGAGCGGCACTTTTTTGCACACCATGGTCTAAATGGCCAAGTCACATGGACCCCGAAGGCTCAGAGAAGGTTGGGGAAGGGGACCCACTGGAACAGCTGTTGGGAGACAGATGGTAGTCTCTCGTCAAGGCCATCCAGCGTGTTCTTTAACGTGCACAGGGTGGGGCGGGGGTGGCTCAGTCGGTTGCGCGCCAGGCTCGTAATCTGTAGTTCCCAGGTTCGAGTCCTAGCTGGGTCAGCGCTGAGATTTATCTCCGCAAAATTCCCCGCTCTGCCCACGGTCAGTAAGGGACACCGGTGGGCTTGGAAAGGCCGCCGTCCGTCTGATGGAACGTTAAGCCATGGCCCCGTGTGAGGGAGAGCCATACCCTGTGCACGTTAAAGAACACGCTGGATGGCCTTGACGGGAGGCTACCATCTGTCACCCAATAGCTCTTCCAGTGGGTCCCCTCCCCCAACCTTCTCTGAGCATTCGGGGTCCATGTGACCTGGCCATTTAGCCCATGGTGTGCAAAAAAGTGCCGTTCAGAGGTAAAACAACCCAAAACAACCCAACCTCTAAGCGGCACTTTTTTACATACCATGGGCTAAATGGTCAGGTCACAAGGACCCCGAAGGCTCAGAGAAGGTTGGGCTTCCCCCAACTTTTCTCAGAAGATAGCCTCCGTCAAGGCCATCCAGCGTGTTCTTTAACGTGCAAAGGGTATGGCTCTCCCGCACATGTGACCACGGCTTAACGTCCCATCCGACGGACGGCGGCCTTATCCAAGCCCTTCGGTGTTCCCTACTGACCGTGGGCAAGGCGAGGAATTTTGCGGAGATAAATCTCAACGCTGACCCAGCTGGGACTCGAACCTGGGAACTACAGATTACGAGCTTGGCGCGCTACCGACTGAGCCATCCCCGCCCCTATGAGGCCTTTAGGCACAATGTTCATCACCCTATTCGCTAATCTATAATTATGCATATGGACAACATGGCCAAACCATGCATAATATGCTTCTCAAAGGATGTTGCAGACTCCTTTGCCTAACCTCATCATTACTTACAAAGTTGAACCACCTAATGCTAAAGATACTCCGTAAAAGCATCTAGAATCAAAAGCATCAAATTTCCTGTTATCTTGATTACAAAGGGTCCAAGTTTCCATACCATAACTAACTCTAGAAAGAACCAAACTGTTATACAGTCTAATTTTAGTCTTTAGGAGAGTACGCCTATTTCTCCACTCTTTCCATAAATTTTCAAAATTCCCTGTAGCAATCCGCATTCTTCAGTTTATCTCATGCCGCTCATCACCAGAATCTGTTACATAGCTCCCGAGATAATAAATAGCGGAAATAAACATTCAAATTCCTTGAAAAGGGCAAGAATGTTTGAAACATTGAATAAATGAGCTGGGTTGGGTTGTTTTACCTCTGAGCGGCACTTTTTTGCACACCATGGGCTAAATGGCCAGGTCACAAGGACCCCGAAGGCTCAGAGAAGGTTGGGGGAGGGGACCCACTGGAACAGCTGTTGGAAGACAGATGGTAGCCTCCCGTCAAGGCCATCCAGCGTGTTCTTTAACGTTGGGTTGTTTTACCTCTGAGCTGCACTTTTTTGCACACCATGGGCTAAATGGCCAGGTCACATGGACCCCGAAGGCTCAGAGAAGGTTGGGGGAGGGGACCCACTGGAACAGCTGTTGGGAGACAGATGGTAGCCTCCCGTCAAGGCCATCCAGCGTGTTCTTTAACGTGCACAGGGTATGGCTCTCCCGCACACGGGGCCACGGCTTAACATCCCATCCGACGGACGGCGGCCTATCCAAGCCCATCGGTGTCCCCTACTGACCGTGGGCAGGGCGGGGAATTTTGCGGAGATAAATCTCAACGCTGACCCAGCTGGGACTCGAACCTGGGAACTACAGATTACGAGCCTGACGCGCTACCGACTGAGCCACCCCCGCCCCAAATAAATGAGCTGATGTTGCGCATTGTTCACAGGAGATTGTTGTTGTTCATTAGGCTGTAAATAAGACCAAAAGGAAATTAAATTTCTTTGATATTTAAAATGAATCTACAGCACGTCAAAAGTTTGGCGCGAAACGTATTTCTCATTTTCAATTTTGCTTTCGCAAATCCCGCCTAAAGATTGGCGCGAAACGTATTTCTCCTCTCCATTATCAGCTCTCGCAAATCTCGTCGGAAGGTTGGCGCGAAATGTATTTCTCTTCTCCATTTTTAGCTTTCGCAAATCCCTCCAAAAGGTTGGCGCGAAACGTATTTCTTCTCTCCATTGCTAGCTTTCGCAATTCCCGGTAAAAGTTTAGCAGGAAATGCATCCGTTCTCCATTGATAATTTACACATTTCTGGCTTTGAGTTGTTTTACCTCTGAGCGGCACTTTTTTGCACATCATGGACTAAATGGGAAGATCACATGGACCCCGAAGGCTCAGAGAAGGTTGGGGGAGGGGACCCACTGGAACAGCTGTTGGGAGACAGATGGTAGCCTCCCGTCAAGGCCATCCAGCGTGTTCTTTAACGTGCACAGGGTATGGCTCTCCCGCACACGGGGCCACGGCTTAACGTCCCATCCGACGGACGGCGGTCTTTACAAGCCCATCGGTGTCCCCTACTGACCGTGGGCAGGGCGGGGAATTTTGCGGAGATAAATCTCAACGCTGACCCAGCTGGGACTCGAACCTGGGAACTACAGATTACGAGCCTGGAGCGCTACTGACTGAGCCAACCCCGCCCCTCTCTGGCTTTGAGGGATTGCATTGTTTTTCCTCTGAGCAGCATTCTTTTTGTACACAATGAACCAAATGGCCAGGTCACAAGGACCCCGAGGGTTCAGAGAAGGTTGGGAAAGGGGACCCACTGGGCAGCTGTTCTAAAACAGATGGTAGCCTCCCATCAAGGTCATCCGACGTGTTCTTTGACGTGTACAGGATATAGCTGTCCCGCACACAGAGCCACGGCTTAATGTCCCATCCAACGGACGACAGCTTTTTCAAGCCTATCAATGCCTCCTACTGTCCGAGGGCAGGGCGGGGAGTTTTGCGAAGATAAATCTCAACTTTGGTCCAGCTGGGACTCGAACCTGGGAACTGCAAATTAAGAGCCTGGCGCATTACCGAGTAGATAACCAGCATCGTCATTTGTTGTGGTTATTGGACCATTTTGTAAGAGGATCGGAAGGGACCTTGTTGTGGTTATTGGACCATTTTGTAAGAGGATCGGAAGGGACCTTGTTGTGGTTATTGGACCATTTTGTAAGAGGATCGGAAGGGACCTTCTATCATCTGGTCCATGAGCAGGGTGAATGGGAGAGGTCGCTATTGCTGGGGGGTACCGCACAGCGCAATAGTGATGAAAGTGGTCACACATTTTAGCGATAGTGTAAGGGACCTGGGTTCGACCCCCTGGTAAGGCATGGTTGTGCGTGTTGTTTGTCTGCTAAGGGACCTGGGTTCGAGCCCCGGGTAAGGCATGGTTGTGCGTGTTGTTTTTCTGCTAAGGGTTGGGTTGTTTTACCTCTGAGCGGCACTTTTTTGCACACCATGGGCTAAATGGCCAGGTCACATGGACCCCGAAGGCACAGAGAAGGTTGGGGGGATGGGACCCACTGGAACGGCTGTTGGGAGACAGATGGTAGCCTCCTGTCAAGGCCATCCAGCGTGTTCTTTAACGTGCACAGAATGTGGCTCTCCCACACACGGGACCACGGCTTAACGTCCCATCCGACGGATGGCGGCCTTTCCAAGCCCATCGGTGTCCCCTACTGACAGTGGGCAGGGTGGGGAATTTTGCGGAGATAAATCTCAACGCTGACCCAGCTGGGACTCGAACCTGAGAACTACAGATTACGAGATTGGGGCAGGGCCGGATTTTAAACATAAGCTAACTAAGCTACAGCTTACTGCCTCATGATTATGATGAATCCAGTGGCGGCTCGTAGCTAAAATTAGTGGGGGTGCTGCTGCAGAAAATTTTTAGCCTTTGTTTTAAAATTCTGTAAAAGGAAACAAACATGTATAAAAAGAAAATTTATTCACAAACTTGATAAAATCCTAAAAGAACAAAATCAAACATTTTTTACTTACTTTAACCTAAATTGTTACAGTTCAAGCTTAATCTATTCATTTAAAAATGAAATCCATTCTTCTTGTTTTAATTTGCGCGAAAAAAAAATGAATCAAATAGAATAGCTGGAAGCAGGATAATAATCTAATTCTACACTTTATCACATTCAAGAATATGGTACACGGTTTTTAAGCACAACACACGCGGAGTAAAAAAAAACTACCTTCAACCAGCACGCCAGGGTCGGCACTGCGGGAACGACAGTGCTCTCTCTCCCTTGCAGCCTTGCGTGTAGCTTCCTATGTGCGCATGCGCACAACAGTCAAACACCTCCCCGCTAGTATTGTGAAGCGCACAGTTCCATACAAAGATTTTTGTATCTTTTTCATAAACTGGGGGATGGCTACTGACATTAGGCTTAAGGATTATATATTGTACAAGTATAAAGAAAGAATTAAAGAAAAAAGGACTCATTATATTAAATGTTATCGATAATATCAAGTTGAAATTGGGGGTGCTGCAGTTCCACAGTGCCTATACGCGAGCCGCCACTGGACGAGTCTCAGAAAATTAAGTTTAAAGTTTACTGTGTCACTGCTTTTTTAAAAATGACATTGAGAGTGGGTACACGTACTAAAGGTGCAACAGACGTCCAACTGAAACACTCCAGGCCATCACTGAGCCATCACCAGCTTGTACTGTTTTGACCTGACATGCAGGATCCATGGCTTCATGGGGTTGGAGCCATACCCTTAGAATCCCATCAACGTCATGAAGTTTAAATCGGGATTCATCACTCCAGGCTATCTGTTGCCAATTTTCAATGGTGAGAAGTGGTGAGAAAAATATCGTAGGACGGCGGCTCCCGATGCCGATACGATGAAGTGAGTGTTGCACGGTCCATGCACTGACTTCCCGGCTGGTACCCACGTTCAGATGGGAAGTGATTTCAGATAATGTCTGGCCCTTATCGGTCGGTATGACGCAGGTCAGACGGCGAAACCCATGATCTTTCAAGGCTGGTTGTCCTTTGCAGTTTGTCGGGGTGCTCGTTTTTTGCCAGAATTTTCATATTCCCATAACACTTTGAAATTGTCGCACGCGAATGTTCAAAATTGTCGCACGCGAATGTTCAAAATTGTCGTAAAATTTGGCTGACAGTTGTTGCATCCCAATGCATTTCTGCCACGATGCGACGCACAGGGACTAACTAGCCATATGTAGCCCTATGACGAAGCCTCTGTTAAAGGTGTCCGTGTGATGGTAGAATTCCTGATATTGTCACCCAGGCATTCTCACTCCTTACAGGTGCTCTAGCCACCGAGATCACTCCGATGCAATGGTCCACATGCCCTGGTGAGGAAGACCAAACTTAGCTGCGCTCAGCCATTTTGTCCCGCTATTTCTCTCACCTGTCATTTGACTGGTTCGCAACTGCACTGATTTATATAACTTAACTGTCGACACATACCCACCTATTTGCACGGCACTCCAACAAATGTTTCCTGGTTTGACAATTTATATGTCGAGCAGTGTATTTTGCATCTATCTTAGGAATAATTAATTTTTTTAAACTTGAAAGGGAAAAAAATTTTAATCGTATAATAGATTTGTGGGGAACCCACAACTCCTTAAATAAGAAGCGGACTCACATAAATATAGTAATATCCTGAACACCAAAAAGGCTTATTTTGTTTAATTTAACTAAAGGGTTGGGTTGTTTTACCTCTGAGCGGCACTTTTTTGCACACCATGGGCTAAATGGCCAGGTCACATGGACCCCGAAGGCTCAGAGAAGGTTGGGGGAGGGGACCCACTGGAACAGCTGTTGGAAGACAGATGGTAGCTTTCCGTCAAGGCCATCCAGCGTGTTCTTTAACGTGCACAGGGTATGGCTGTCCCCACACGGGGCCACGGCTTAACGTCCCATCCGACGGACGGCGACTTTTCCAAGCCCATCGGTGTCCCCTACTGACCGTGGGCAGGGCGGGGAATTTTTGCGGAGATAAATCTCAACGCTGACCCAGCTGTGACTCGAACTTGGGAACTACAGATTACGAACCTGGCGCGCTACCGACTGAGCCACCCCCGCCCCATTTAACTAAAGGTTGAGTTTGTTATGTACAAAAGAAATAATGCCTTGGATGAAATTCACAAGAGAAAAGTTGGGTATGGGAAGGGAAATATCAAATAAGCGCTGTGCATGATTTCTATGGGAACTAACTTGAGCTGGTTCTATGGGCTGGCTATTCCAGCCACTTCTCAAGGGCATGGAGCAGTGTGGATAAGTTGAAAACGTTGAAATATTTGTGATCTGTTGAAATTCTTCATGCCTATTGAGCTATTTTTCCAACATGAAATGAGTAACGTTATATACTTCCTCCCACTTCAAATTCCCTCTTTTCAGGGCATTCTTTAGAGGGCCAGAAATGAGAAAATCTAATGGAGAAGAAGTCAGGTGATACTCTGAGGACATTCCAGGCATCCTCAATCGTATCTGTTGAGCATTGTCACTTTCCTTGGGCAGTGTGGGAGAGAGGATTCAAAAAAAATAAATAAAAGATAAGATAAATACCCTCAAGCAGCTGATTGCCACAGAGGTACGACAGGATCTTGTCAGTTTATATGCCGTAGCAGAATGTCTGTGAGGATGGCAGGACCTCAGCAGAAAAATGACACTAACGTCCATGCCTTATCCGGGGCTCGAACCAGGGTCCTTAGATCAGTAGACAAGCGCGCTAACCACTTGGCCAAGATACCATGCAATAAAATAACCGTCCTCTCAAAAGTCCTGAGGGTTTTGACTTTATTGCGTGCCTTCAAATGCCCCAAGTTTCGAAATATTATTGCAAGTTCATAGTATCACTACAGTCCAGCAACTCATTCAACATCGGAACCTGAGAGTCAAAACGTCAGCATATTTCAGCTTTGGATGCTTCCTTTCGGTATTTGTCTGTCAATTACTTTCAAGCCTATACTTCCCACAGATTCTAGTCTTCATGAGTTCTTTCTATGATATTAATTTGTTTAAATCCCTCTGTCCACATATAGGGTTACCTGCTTTTCATTTGAATAAACCTTAGTAGTTTATTGCCACCATAGTGCTTCCCCCCCTATGTCGCAATCGACCGGAAATTGACTCCAGTGTCCACGTTGCCTTCTCCGATTGAACTTTGACCCCTATGATGTCACCGACTGGAAATTGGCCCGTGTTGGTCCACGTTGCCTTCTCAGATTGAACTTTGACCATTATGTCGCAATCGACCGGAAATTGCCCCTGTGTCACAACTGTCATGACATTCCTTATTAATAATTCATAATTAATAATTCACAATTAATAATTAAAAATTCCTCCCCCTTTTAACCCCTGGCGCTATCTAGTGCCTATGAGGAACACTATTTTCCCAAAAAACCCTATTTTAACTCTAATTTTAAGCCCTCCTTCTCGAATAGTCTCGATTTTTCTTTATTTCAGACTCACCTATATTTTAAGCTCTGGATTTTGCAAACCCCCTGGTCGACCTATATTTTAAGCCATGGATTTTGCAGACCCCCTGGTTGGCCTATATTTTAAGTCCCCTCCTTCCCTCGGACCGGCCGATGCAAGCCTCAGAATAATTGCACAGAAAAGGATGATACAAGTCTCAATTGTAAAAACACCTCCAAAAAGACCCCCTGGTTGACCTATATTTTAAGCCCTACCTATATTTTAAGTCCCCTCCTTCCCTCGGACCGGCTGATGCAAGCCTCAGAAAAATTGCACAGAAAAGGATGATACAAGTCTCAATTGTAAAAACACCTCCAAAAAGACCCCCTGGTTGACCTATATTTTAAGCCCTACCTATATTTTAAGCCCCCTCCTTCCCTCGGACCGGATCTTAACTTGAATACTCATATTTCAGGAGATGTAAGGATTTTTCTTCAGCACGTTCGAATATTTTTGAACACGACTGTCTTACATTACGTTTCCTGTCAGATGTCTCGTAACGAACAAAGCGTGTGTGTGTGTTTTTTTTATAATACAGAAGAGGACATTCAACCGAGAATATTTCAAACTTAGAATAACACAACATCCTGATGCGTTAAGAACGAAGCGGAGGGATACTAACAGCTGAAAAATGACCTGAAACGATCGAAATACTGTTGTTTCGCGCTAGGGGACGAAGGGTGAAAAAACGTAATACTACTGAAAAAATCCTTGTTTCAAAAAAGAGGCCTCTTTTTTGAAAAAAAAAAAAAAAAAAAAAAACGTCGGTGACGTCATAGGGGTCAAAGTTCAATTAAAAAAAAAAAAAAAAAAAAAAAAAAAAGGTCGGTGACGTCATAGGGGTCAAAGTTCAATCTGAGAAGGCAACCTGGACACTGGAGTCAATTTCCGGTCGATTGCGACATAGGGGGGAAAGCACTGTGGGGGATCGCTATGGGTAATCTTTATATATAATTAACTTACTTAAAGGGTAATCTTTATATATAATTTCTAAAATATACATTTTAATGGAAAAATGTGACTGAATATCAAGATCAAATCTATTAAATCTGGATTTTTAGCAATATTTGTTAAGTATTCAAAGTTAGGGAAGCTGGAATATTTCAAAACAGTAATTCCGCACAAGAATTTGCATCAGAAAATAATTAAAACAAATGAAAAATATTGTTTAAAACCTTTTAATAAAATAAATATAATTTCAGAAGTTTTCGAAATGATTGTTTCAATATTAAACAGTTGTGAATTATTTTTAGAAAACAAGATCATTTGTTCAATATTCCAGCTAACATAACTCTTTAGATAATGAACGAATGTTGTAAAAAAATTGATTCCTAATAACTATAAAAAGGTTGATTAAACAATATAAAAAAAAAGGTTGATTAAACAATAAATAAATAAAAACCCGCTCAAGCAACTGCTTGCCACAGAGGTCTGGCAGGAGCGTGTCAGTTTATATGCCATAGTACAAGGTCTGTGAAGATGGTAGGACCTCAGCAGAAAAACAACCCAAATGCCTTATCCGGGGCTCGAACCCAGGTTCCTTAGATCAGTAGCCATGATCTTCAATTTGTTTTCAGTCACAATTTTCCATTAAATTCATATTTTGGATGTTAGAGAGCTCCGAGGTTAAATTCAAATTGACATAACATTTCAATTCTCTAATGTTTTGGTAGCGCAGTGTATTTTTATAATAATAGTGAAGCCCGGGGACTTTATTTAGAAAAAAAAATAATAAAGGCCTGAACCCGTTTAGTTTGGTACAGATCTTAGTATCAGTATACTCTCTATCCGACTTTTGATATCTCTGATATCTGAGTATATATCCGTATACTCTCTATCCGACTTCGGATACCTCTGATATCTGAGTATATATCCGTATACTCTATCCGACTTCTGATACCTGAGTATCATATCTGATATCAGTATTTTCTCTATCCCACTTCTGATACCTCTGATATCTGAATATCGTATCTGATATTAGTATACTTTCTATCCCTATCTGAGATCAGTGTATTCTCTGTCCCACTCTTGATACCTCTGATTCCGAATATCATATCTGATATCAGTATACTCTCTATCCCACTCCTGATACCTCTGATATCTGAGTATCATATCTGAGATCAGTATACTCTCTGTCCCACTCCTGATACCTCTGATATCTGAATATCATATCTGAGATCAGTATACTCTCTGTCCCACTCCTGATACCTCTGATATCTGAATATCATATCTGATATCAGTATACTCTCTCTCCCACTCCTGATACCTCTGATATCTGAATATCATATCTGAGATCAGTATACTCACTGTCCCACTCCTGATACCTCTGATATCTGAATATCATATCTGATATCAGTATACTCTCTATCCACTCCTGATACCTCTGATATCTGAGTATCATATCTGAGATCAGTATACTCTCTGTCCCACTCCTGATACCTCTGATATCTGAATATCATATCTGAGATCAGTATACTCTCTATCCCACTCCTGATACCTCTGATATCTGAATATCATATCTGAGATCAGTATACTCTCTGTCCCACTCCTGATACCTCTGATATCTGAATATCATATCTGAGATCAGTATACTCTCCGTCCCACTCCTGATACCTCTGATATCTGATATCAGTATACTCTCTATGCCATTCCTGATACCTTGATATCAGAATATCATATCTGATATCAATATACTCTCTATCCCACTCCTGATACCTCTGATTCTGAATATCATATCTAAGATCAGTATACTCTCTATTCCACTTTGATATTCTGATATCTGAGTATCATATCTGATATCGCTATACTCTCTATCCCACTCCTGATACCTCTGATCTGATATATCTGAGTATCATATCTGAAATTATTTATCTCTGATAACACATGCCAGTTGAAATATTTTGGCATGTCATAGTTCTACTGATCCCTGTGACACAGTGGGACAGGTTCTTAGCCTGCCAGGCTGGTAATGTACAATTCCAAGTCTGAGTCTCAATTATAATAAGGCGGAGGTGGCTCAGTCGGTAGCGTGTCAGGTTCGTAATCTGCAATTCCCAGGTTTGAGTACCAGCTGGGTCAGCGTTGAGATATATCTCCGCAAAACTCCCTGCCCTGCCCACGGTCTGTAAGGGACACCGATGGGCTTGGAAAGCCGTCGTCCGTCAAATGGGACATTAAGCCTTGGCTCCATGTGCGGGAGAGCCATACCCTGTGCACGTTAAAGATGGCCTTGACGGGAGGCTATCATCTGTCTCCAACAGCTGTTCCAGTGGGTCCCCTCCACCAACCTTCTCTAAACTTTCGGGGTCCTTGTGGTCTGGCCATTTAGCCCATGGTGTGTAAAAAAAATAAGTGTCGCTCAGAGGTAAAGCAACCCAACTCAATTATGATATTTTTAAGGTTTATCTCCGCTGAACCACGTTCTGCTCCCAGTGAGAAGGAATTACCGATGAACTTGGAAAGATCTATCGAAAATGTCGTTACCCATTTTCAGGAGAGTCGCATCTTGCGCTTCTGTTTTTTTGCACGTTTTCTCTCACGCTTGTGATGGCGGGGGTGGCTCAGTCGGTAGCGCGCCAGGCTCGTAATCTGTAGTTCCCAGGTTCGAGTCCCAGCTGGGTCAGCGTTGAGATTTATCTCCGCAAAATTCCCTGCTCTGCCCACGGTCAGTAGGGGACACTGATGGGCTTGGAAAGGCCGCCGTCCGTCGGATGGGACGTTAAGCCGTGGCCCCGTGTGCGGGAGAGCCATACCCTGTGCACGTTAAAGAACACGCTGGATGGCCTTGACGGGAGGCTACCATCTGTCTCCCAACAGCTGTTCCAGTGGGTCCCCTCCCCCAACCTTCTCTGAGCCTTCGGGGTCCATGTGACCTGGCCATTTAGCCCATGGTGTGCAAAAAAGTGCCGCTCAGAGGTAAAACAACCCAACTCTCACGCTTGTGCAGATTAAAGAACAATCTTTCTCTGTTTCGGAGGAGAAAATCTTGTATTTCCACGTTATTCTGCACATTTTAAGGCTTTCATTTGTCATTCGCTACCGTCTTTATACTGTATAAACTTTACATGAGGCTTCCATCTGACTCTTAACCAGCTTAGCCTCTGGGGTCCTTCCCACACAACAACATTATCCTCAATATATCCAGAAGATATCTAAGATGACCAGTGGATATCCTAAAGTCATCCTAGATATATGATGGATGTTTTCTGGATATTGTGGTTGTATGAATTGTGACTGGCCATTTAACTCATTGTGCGCGCAAAAGTACCATTTAGAAGTAAAACAACAGCCCAACCCTGTGACACAGCTTAATTATGGATTCACAATTTCTAATTTGCTAATTAATTGAAAATCGGTGGTGTGGGTTTGGAAGTTGGTTATAGAACCCAGAAGTAGGATTGTTTTATTGTGAACTACTTTATGTTTATTGTGGTTACTTTAGTGGGCGCGCATTAATCTTTTGGCTATCATTGATTGAAAGCTATGTTCCTTAAAAACTTATGCTCTAACTTATGTCTATCAATTAATCCTAAATCAGATTTAGGGCTTTTTTCTTTTCATTTTCACCTAACCTGGGCTGTGTTCCTTTTTTATTTATTTTCAAAATAATGGTTATTTTATTTTATGAAATTTATTTACTTAGTACCATATGACCGACGTACGTCATTTAACCCCACTTTACCCCATTTTACAGCTTTCTTAGCTCTAATTAGAAAAATTAGAAATGCAAAATAATTTGCATTTCAAATTTTTCTTGAAATTGTGAGAAAAAAATAAAAAGAAGAATTTTTTTTAATTCTAATTTCAACCTTTAATCAGTTCTTATCAATTAAAAATAAACCCCATGCTGCTCTTGATTGTTCTTTAAGTGATATCTATCTGTAATAAATGAAAACGTTTATAATGATGCTACCCATGAACGGAAGCCGTCCGGTGGCCGAGTGATTTGAGCGGTAAGGGTATGTATGTGTCGTTTTTCTGCTGAGGTCATGCCATCCTCTCAGACCTTCTACTGTGGCATATAAACTGACAGGCTCCTGTCAACACAGATTCTGTGCCTGTCAGACATCTGTGGCAAGCAGCTGCTTGAGGGGGTATTTATTTTTATATTTTACCCATGAACAGGACTAAATCTAGGGGGGGAGGGCTTTGGGTTGGGTTGTTTTACCTCTGAGCGGCACTTTTTTGCACACCATGGGCTAAATGGCCAGGTCACATGAACCCCGAAGGCTCAGAGAAGGTTGGGGGAGGGGACCCACTGGAACAGCTGTTGGGAGACAGATGGTAGCCTCCCGCCAAGGCCATCCAGCGTGTTCTTTAACGTGCACAGGGTATGGCTCTCCCGCACACGGGGCCACGGCTTAACGTCCCATCCGATGGACGGCGGCCTTTCCAAGCCCATCGGTGTCCCCTACTGACCGTGGGCAGAGCGGGGAATTTTGCGGAGATAAATCTCAACGCTGACCCAGCTGGGACTCGAACCTGGGAACTACAGATTACGAGCCTGGCGTGCTACCGACTGAGCCACCCCCGCCTCGGGGGTAGGGCAAAGGGCCTCCCTTTAAGAATTCTAGAACTGAAACGGAAGCAGAAAAATTGACATACACCAAAATTAACCCCTCCCCCATCATATATTATCCATATTTCTGCAAGAAATTTCTTAAAGACAACTAAAAGGAAAAAAAAAATATTACAAGAGTGACGTTCTGGTTTATTCTGACTCTATACACTGATGGATATAAAGTCAGAATAAACCGGAACCTCGCTCATGTAATCTTTTTTATTCGGATCTTTTGCCCAAACCCACCTTCCCCTCCCGTACTTTTTTTTCCCTAGATCATGACCTGCCCAAAAGTTCTACTAATATTTCTAATATTTTTCATTTGAGCCGGGAAAAAAGGTTGGAGGTGGCGGGTAGGGGAAACAAGAGATTGGATTTCCATTATTACTATCTATCCCATTCTCCCTTTCATTTTAGAGGTTTTAAAAAAAATCGTGAAATATGCGAGAAATATGCACACGATTAATTATTTTTCGTATACCCCCCCCTCCCCAGGTCGCCAGGTCCCTTTGCTTCGTATCATGTATCGAAATAAAATTCTTTAGCCGGCTTTAGTTTCTGCCTGCATCATTGTTTCTTTTTTTTGCTGTAAAAATGAGTTACATGTATGAAATATAGATGAGTTGAGTTCTTTTACCTCTGAACGACACTGTTTCGCACACTATGGGCTAAATGGCCAGGTCATAAGGACCCCGAAGATTAAGAGAAGGTTGGGGGAGGAAACCCACTGGAACAGCTGTTGGGTGACAGATGGTAGCCTCTCGTCAAGGCCTTCCAGTGTGTTCTTTAACGTGCACAGGATATGACTCTCCCGCACACGGAGCCACAGCTTAGGGTCCCATCCGACGGACGATGGCCTGTCCAAGCCCATTGGTGTCCCCTACTGATCGTGAGCAGCACTTTCCCCCTCCAACATGCAAGTATGTATGTCGCCCCCTTTCAGAATACTAGTAAGGGTAGTAGACGTAAAAAATTATTAAACCTCATTATATTTCATGCATTTTTTCAAGAAATTTATTAAAGACGTGCAAAAAGGAGTGGGAAATGTCATACTTCATTGGAAATCCAGTCTATTTCCCCCCACTTTTACATTTTTTCAGCTTGACTGTGATTCTTGCTCCCCCTCTACCTCTGTTTTGTGTTTTTCTAGATTCGGGCTTGGACTAACACGATTTCAACTTACACAAAATTTCTGAATAACTCATCTATTGTGTTAGTCTGAGAGTGGGAACATTGTCATTTAATTTTTTTTTTCGGGTCAAGGAACAAAAAAAAATTCTCTAAAAAATTTTCTTGTGAAATTAAAAAGCACCCGTTTTTTAGACTTTGGAAAAAACCAAAGCGATTTGCAAGATATCCGAGTTTTTCGTAAATCTGGTCACGGTACACTAGATGGCAGCACAGAACGATTCGTTTCTTCTATATTTAATAACGGAACGGTTGCCTGCTTAACTGAGTGGGTGCGTCCTAATGCGAAGGGGAAAATAGCAATGTTATATCGTTATATGCAGGGGCGATATCAGGAACCACATCTTTGGAGGGTATAGTCCAGACAGTGAGCAACTATAAAAAACGAATCTCAGTGGAACTGCGTATCTGAGTCATTGGGGGAGGGGTGGGGGTGTAAATCCCCTCTCCACCTTGGGAATGTCCCTAGCTGTTAGGAAATTTAGGAAATTTTTTGTTTGGGAAATTTAGGAAATTTTTTGCACAATAAACATGTTTAATAAACTTTCAAGTAATATAAATATTTTGCAGTGTTTTTTTGCTTCACGAATATAAAAAAGGACGAAATATTGATCGACTGAATGTTGAGCAGGAGCTGTTAGCACCTATTTCCTCCCCCCCCCCCTTGAAAATGATAGCCGGAAAATGGAGGCGAAAAAAATATTACATACATATATGTTTATTTTTTCAAGAATTTTTTTGTTTTTTAAATTATATACATAGATTATACGCTAATGTTTACCAATGCCTATCAATAGTAGTCATATAACGACAATATATGCAGAGCAGAGGCTAGTTATTTTTTGCCACCAGGAGCAAACTCGAACTCTGCCACCCCTTTCTCCGAGTCTGATCTTAGATATTACTGATTAATTTAGGTAAATTTAATGTCATTTTTAAAAGCAATTGAAAATGATCTGTTGAAAAATAGATCATACTTACTCGAGTCAACTTTACTGCAAGTATGGTCATTAGATTGTTTGCAAATTTGCCCCCCCCCCCCTCAAACAAATGTCGACCACTGCACTGGTCGCACGTGCGGTAGCATCACCCCTGACTGAATTCATATGCAAATTCACCTTGATTGCTTAAATATTTGTCACATATACACAGGAGTGTAGCGAAGGACTATGGTTGGGGGATCGAAAATTTTCCAACTCGATATTCAAATTTTGTCAACTGAGCAAACTTAGAAGATTTTAGCTCCATGGGGGTGTGGTGGGGGGTGATGCAATTTTAACAAATCTCCTGGCATTTTGCTATTTGACTTCCAATTTTGCCAACTAGCCATAATTTCACAGAATTAATTCCAATATTTACATCTCGTCTAAACTGTAGCAAGTCAATGTGAATTTTCCCTTGATTTGGCCAACTCTCCTTAATTTCACGAAACTAATCCCAATCTTTCCATCTCTCTTAAATTTGCCAAATCACTTCAAACTTTTCAAACTCACCAAGATTTTGCACAGTTTTCTCGATTTCAGTAAACTATCCTGAGTTTCACAAACCCAATCCCAATTATCACAACTCGCCCTTATTTTCCAAGTGGATTCGAATTTTGCCAACTGCCCTACATTTTGTTAAATTTCCTCAATTTGTCCAACACTTCTTAATTTCACAAAACAAATCTCAATTTTCACAACTCGCCTATATTTTACCAAGTGGATTCGAATTTTGTCAACTATTCTAGATTTTGCCAACTCGCCGTAATTTTACAGAAAAAAATCGCAATTTTTACATCTTCTCTGAATTTGCCTAGTCACTTCTCATTTTATCAACTCTCCTTAATTGCACAAGAAAGGCACAATTTTCACAACTCCCCTGTATTTTACCAAGTGGCTTCGAATTTTGTCAACTCCCCTAGATTTTGCCAAGAGTTCTTGGTTTTTCCAACTCTCCTTAATTTTGCAAAACCAATCCCAATTTTTACACCACCTGTACTTTACCAAGTGGTTTCCAGTTTGGCCAACTTCCCTAGATTTTGCCACGTTTCCTCGATTTCGTCAACTCTCCTTAATTTTATAATAGCAATCCTAATTTTCATAAATCACCCGTATTTTACCAAGTGGATTCGAATTTTGCCAACTGCCCTAGATTTTGTCAAGTTTCCTCGATTTTGCCATCTCGTCACAATTTTACAGAAAAAAAAACAATCTTACATCACACCTGATTCTTGCAAAGTCACTCTGAATTTTGCCAACTCCCTCAAGATTTGCCAACTCTCCTAGATATTGCGAAGTTCCCTCGATTTTGCCAACACGCCATAATTTTACAGAAAAAAGATTGCAATTTTTACATCTCACTTGAATTTTGTCACCTCTCTACGATTTTGCCAAGTCATTCCGAATTTTGCCAATTGCCCCCTAGATTTTGTCAATTCCCCCGAGATTTTGCCAACTCCCTAAGTTTTGCCAACTCTCCTAGATTTTGCCAACTCGCCATAATTTTACAGAAAAAAATCTAAATTTTCACATCTCACCTGAATTTTGACAACTCCCCACGATTTTGCCAAGTCATTTCGAATTTTGCCAACTCGCCATAATTTTGCAGAAAAAAATACAAATTTTTACATCTCACCTTAATTTTTGCCAACTCCCCACGATTTCGCCAAGTCACTCCGAATTTTGCCAACTCCCCAATATTTTGCCAAGTTGTCCCGATTTTGCCAACTCCCCAAGATTTTACCAAGTCACTCCGAATTTTGCCAACTCCCCAATAATTTGCCAAGTTGTCCCGATTTTGCCAACTCCCCAAGATTTTACCAAGTCATTCCGAATTTTGCCAACTCCCTAAGATTTTGTCAAGTTGTCCCGATTTTGCCACCTCACCTGTATTTTACTAAGTGGCTTCGAATTTTGCCAACTGCTCCAAACTATCTTAGATTTACCAAGTTGCCTCGATTTTGACAACTCCGCTTAATATCCCCCCCCCCCCCCCAAAAAAAATACAAATTTTCACAACTCACCTATTTTACGAGGTCGCTTCGAATTTTGCCAACTCCGAGTTACTTTGGGGAAGCCTCCCCCCACCCACCCCATGGCTACGCCCCCGCATATACAGTAGAAGTGCTTCTAATAGCCTGTAATATGAAGAATGAAAAATGATTGGTGACATGCATTTCTATATATATATTTTACGATGCATGAAAGAAATTGCTATCCCAAATTGGGCTTGCGCTCAACATTTGTGGAAATGAATTGGGTCCGGGATTGATTTAAAGGACTTTCAAATCAGATCTTTTAATCACTAACATCCTTTCATCTTCTCCTCACTGGACCTCTTTGTTATTTTAATCAGTTTTATAAAAAATCATCTGGCCGATGAATGTGATTTCTAACATCGTAATGTCATTCCTGTCTTCATTGACCAGGAAATTGTACCAGGAAACACGATTAGAAGATGACTGAGAATCGGGGATACATTGATACTATCCATTGGCCATTGGTTGTGGATTCTGACGCCATCTGATCATCATCTACGTCTGCAGTGGTGCAGGGAGAGAACTGCTTGGGCTCAAGACTGGTATGCATCGTCTTTAGTTATTACTTTTCTGTTTGGGATCAAGTGACAGCCATATGTGTGTTTGATGGCACACTGCGTACAGAGGTAATCCTCTGTATGCTACCTCTGTATGCAGCCGTTTTTACAAACACTACCAGTTTTAGAAGTTACAGAGCTTGGAAATTATATTCCCATTGATATAACTTGGGAATTCTCTAATGTTTAGGTAGAGCACTGTACTCTGTTTCATAACTTACTCTTATTGATTCAATACCTATTTAACAATTTCCTCGTATGATTTTTCTTTTTAAAATTTATTTAAACGTTTAAAATTTAGGGGGGAAACACACGAGCAGCACATAAAGAAATGCGAAAATGTTACTAGAGTGTCACCCCACTTCCAAATGAATAAGAGAACACTTTTATCATGTACCTTAGAAATGTTTTCGAACACCATGTCTATCGCATACTATTGCTCTTTGTACCTATCTTTCTCATCTCTTTTCGTACTGCACGTTTTTGAATACACCCAATCTTCAGCTAACAGGAATTCTACCATTACTATTATCATTTACCTAATCCTTCATCGTAAGTATCATGGTACAGTCCCCGAATTTGAAAAATTTCAATTCTCTGCGCATATTTTTCTTTTAAATGGGTTTTGAAGCATTGCTAGTAATCATCTCTCGCAGTTGTATTTTGCTGACCAGTTCATACAGACAAATGCCTATCCCTCGCAGTCAAAGCTTTTTCCCGTCCTTCATTTTCATGATTGGCGAACTTTTTTTTGAGACCATTGGCATTCTACATTCACTTGTGATATTCTGCCCCGTGATTTTCCACTGAGTTCCATCACCTCTGTACTCCATCAATGAATCCTATATTGAAATCAGTCAGATCAATGATGTACGGAGAGTCATGAGTGGACTGTAGAGGACAATAAAAGATTACGTGTTCAGACAAATTACTGGAAAGAGAAATTGTTAAACGTACGCTTTTGTACAGATCGCAATGCTAGAGTATGGCACAAGATGTATAAAGCCAAGGACCCCCTCATGAATTACATCCATTAGACAAATTACTGTATGGAGAATCATGGTATGAGTGGTTTGAGGTTGGGTTGGGTTGTTTTACTACTGAGCGGCACCTTTTTGCACACAATGGGATTAATGGCCAGGTCACAAGGAGGGCTCAGAGAAGGATGGGAGGGAACACACAGGACAGCTGTTGGAAGACAGATAGTAGTCTCCCATCAAGGCCATATAGCGTGTTCTGTTACATGCACAGGATATGGCTCTCCCACACACGAGGCCATAGCTTAACATCCCACCCGGCTGATGGCGAACCTTTCAAGCCCATCAGTGTTCCCTACTGACCGTGAGCAGGGCAGAGAGTTTTGTGGAGAGTGGTTTGAGGAAATATGATTGGAAATTTAGTCGTCTTCCCTGGCCATCCCATTGAAAATTTGTAGGATTTGGTAGGACATGGAATATGGGCATACTGTGCACTGTCACAGAACCTGCTCTTCTGAATCTATCTGCATGCAACAGGAATGGCCAGGGCGGGTGCGAGGTGGGTTCAGTGCGTTCCCCGGAAAACAATAAGGCCTTGTACAAAAAGGCCCTGAGGTCCACGAAAGGTTTATCGTAAAAAACGAAATTTTGGTCAAAATTGACCGAAATAGCAAAATCATTCGATTTGATGACGTAATTAAAGATTTTGCGGCGAAAAAGGCGAGAAAAATTAGGTAATATTTATAATATACTCGGTGTTCCAATAAGTTGTATGTAGATATGCACCGCACTTTGTATTTATAATAAATAATTTATTATTATAAAATTTCATCATCATCCTGAAGCAGCCATGGGCTACGGAGGTCCAACCGGACTGTGCAGCTTAATTCTCCAAGCATATCTGTTCTGAGCTACATCTGCTGCATCCGGCCACTGCACACCAATTCTAACAGGTCCTGCTTGACATTGTCTGTCCACCGCATCCTAGGTCTCCCCCTCTTTCTGAAGTTTTTAGACAACTGTTCATGACCATATTCGCTAATTTATAATTATGCATACAGGCAACATAGCTAAACCAATGGAGTCTCCCTCTGCACAATATGTATACAATATGCTACTCAAAGGACGTTACCAATTCCTTGCGCTTTGAAAATACTTTCCATCTCCCCCTCCCTAGAAAGAGAAATTTGAAAAAATTTAAATTTTTTTAAAATATCTCATCTTTACCTATCATCTGTCTTCTTGCAAGCCGAGAGCTGTAAAACGGAGATGGGAAACGTTCTACTGCATTGAAAATCCAGTCTCTTGCCCACCCACCTTTACATTTTTTTCGGATTGTGATTTTGGATTCATCTGGTTTGTGTTTTTTGCCCCCCCTCCCCCGATTGTTTCTTTTAGATCCTGGCCTGTTCGATACTGTATTCCTATTGATATCTAATAGGTGATTAGATCATTATTAAGAGTGCACTTTTCAAATTAAAAATCCCTAAACAATATTTATTGTAGTCAAACAACTATTATCCATGCTTGATATTCGGTGTTACGGTGTTACATGTTACTATGAGTTTTCCAAGATTGTGACTGACAAAAAATATTATTCCTCTATTTCAAATAATAAGAAATTTTAGAAAAAAATTAAAGTTTCAAATTCTTTCAGCGTAAATGTAAAATGCTGGTTGATTCGTGCATTTGATGAAAAATTTCCCATTTAACAAAAGATTCGGATCATCGAATTGAACAATTCACGAAGCATTGCTTGGAGCTGAAATCACACTGAAAGAGCAAAAACCACAGCAAAAACGTAAGCGCTTTGCAGAGTGCCATCACATAACGACTCTGAAACGCAGTGACCTGTTTCCTTACGGTTGGAGAGTGGTGGTTCGAGGCTACGTATGCTACGTTTTTTGGTTTCCCTTGTGCGATCCACATGCAGATGATGGAGGCAAATGTTAATGGGAATTTGGTGGAGAAAGAATCTAGACGGCAAAAGTCTCAAAAAACGAAAACGCCAAAGGTAAATCGTTTATTAAATTATAATTGTTTCGGAATATACTAGAACTTGAAGTATAATTTCTTGTCTGTATGAGTAGTAGCTTCATATATCGCCATCGTGGATGATGAAATTATTGCCATATTTTACCCAATTACATCCCCTTTACCATGTGAAATAATTATTTTAGTGTAGCACGTATATGCGGATTTTTTTTTTAATGTAGTAATGGAGATTATGAGATTCGGTTTCCCTGATAAACCCACCATCTAAGAATTACACTTGCAGAAATATGTAAATTCGAGTTTTAAAATAAATACCTCCTCAAGTTGCTGCTTCCACAGACATCTGACAGGAGCCTGTCAGTTTTAGCCTGTTAAAAATTCTAGAAACGTTTCATCCGAGGTTTATTATGTAGACAACATAGAATAGTTTTACGTCTATTAGAATGTAAATGTAGTAAATTTTTATTAACAAATCAGATTTTGGTGTACCAAATATAGTCTAAACTTGGTTTTTATACAATATGCAATTACTATATTAAATCAAATAGACTAATGTAGTAATTGTTTATTTACGATTATTAAAGGATACCACAGAAATGGTTTTAGTGATGTGTTAATTGCTGCAAAGAAAATTTCCAAAGAAGTTGAAACTAAAATAGTATATCCTGCTGGTGCACACAGTAAGATGTAAAAAAAGAGAGTTGTTATTGAGGATCCACAAGAAAAATTTAAAGTTGGCTTTTCATTAAATGTTACAATGAAAATATGTTTATAGACATGGTATTATTTTCCATGATTCCATATAGCGTGATCATTTAATTTGTTGACAGGAGCAAAAAGTTACATTAAATATCATCCTCTGAATCTTCCTGGCATTTGTCTTTCTCACAATCCCTTGAACTTCACACATTTTTGCCATGTTGTACCCATGCATTAAAAGTGTCTTTGAAGCCATTTTTCGAAAGTGTGCGAAGTGTTGTCATTGCGGCTCTGCAAGCTTCGTCCTCAGATGCGAAATGTTTCCCTTTCAAAGCTTTTTTCAGTCGCGAAAAGGGAAAAAAATTGTAGGTGCTAAGTTTGCAGAATATGGAGGATGTGGCAGAACCTCAGCATCTATGGCAGTGATCACTGGCTGCACAATATTAGCCGTACGGGTCCTGGTGTTGTCGTGATGGAGAAGCCAAGTCACACCAGATTGTTCCAGACGTTTTTCACAAATAGCAAGCTGAGGTTTGGTTCTGATAACCTTAGAGTAGGCTTCCTTATTAATGGTTGTTCTACGAGACACAAAGTGAGTAACAAGAACACCTTTGATATCAAAAATAAGAGCCATTTGTTTTCCAGCTGAACAAGAAACCCGAATTTTCTTGTGTCTCGGTGAATCGGGATGCTTCCATTGACTCGATTGTTTTGTTTCGGGATCATAGTGAAAGATCCAAGTTTCATTGCAAGTTGCAATTTAACTTGTGAAGGTTGGATCCTGCCTTTTAAAACAATTAAGTATCTTGCAAAACTGTACTCTTTTGTTCTGATGTCAAACTGTGTGGAATCCATTAAGTAGTAATATCAAAAATTTCTTGATGGTATGTGCTTGAATATATATTTTAAAAATTTTTGGCTCTTTTTGTCAAAAGTTTTTCTTTGATTTTCTAAAAAATAATATTTTTGTCAATTTATATTACTCATTAAAATGTATGTTTTGTAGTGATGTAAATAGTTAAAAGCACATTTTGAAACACTGATACAGAATTGTATACAATGTAGATTGATTTTCTTATGTGCAAAAGTGTGCTACAAAGTCAACAAAGATGAAAAATATTTGGCAAAAGTTTAATGTTAATAGAGATGCATTCACAGTTCTGAATAGTAGAAAATGAAGAAAAAATCTTTGGGGAACAAACTTGATAGCATTGTTGTGAAATGCCAAAGAATAACATCTTGGTTATGTCATGTATATTTTAAGAGCAAGATTGCTCAGAATCACGTCTTAAAAAATTAAAGTAGTAGAAAGCATATTGCACACAAAATGCAATGTATGTAGATTTCGAATGCACTGCACATTCTTCAGCTGTCCTGTGACCCAAGTGGTTAGCACACTTGGCTACTGATCAAAGGGAGCTGGATTCGAGCCCTGGGTAAGCCATGGATGTTGGTCTCCTGACATCCTCATAGACCTACTATGGCATATAAACTGAGAGGCTTCTGTCAGACCTCTGTGGCAAACAGTTGCTTGAGGGGGTGGGGAGGTATTTTTTTATATACATTTTTCATCAGCAAAATGGTGGTTAGTTCTGCATCAAAATCTGTTGCGAGAAGATTTATTTGAAAACATATTTACAATATATATCATTATTTAGATGTGTGCATTTGATGTGTTACTATTGTGTGGATGAATAGAAAAATGTACTTAATCTATTGTTGTATTACATTGCGAGAAAATTGGTGGTATTTATTGTTGGTGATCAAAATATCAGGATTAGGGTAGTCTAATAACAGTTACTAGGCTGTAAGTAAAGTTGGTAAGTCATCATTGCAATAGAATTCTTGACTGATGTGGATAATTAATTTTTTAGTGTATGCAAGTTTAAATTGAGAATCTGAATATAAATTATATATGTAAATTTTATATATAATATAAATATGAATATATATAAAAAATATATAAATGAAGTGAGGATATATTTTTGTGTTTTAGTAAAGATATTTCCTTAAGCCATAAATATATATCTTCCCCAATTCAGTAATCATTAGAAATTTATGTTTTGAATCATAATTTCTCTGGCTATTTAAGAATATAGTCTAATGGCTCTTTGCTTAGTTCAGGTTGAATAGTCTTGTTCATGATTTCTTTAAAAACTGCAAGTATGTTGTGAAGTCTGTTAACACTGCCAATAACTATTGCAAATGGTGAAAAAGTTTTTCCAAATTGAAACTTGTTAAAAAAAAAACTCTTTAAGGACTATAGGAGTCAAGATTGACTAGTAGATCTAGCAATGTTGACAAGTGGAAGTAATATTAGAAATTTCTTAGCAATTCTAATGCTAATGATACATTTGCTCAGTTAAAAGCCTGTCAAATATGTCTTTAAAAACATGGATTAATCATTATATTTTAATTTTTTACATTCCTAAGTACTTTTTTTTCTTTAATTTTTGAATATGACAGTGCAACAAAGAATTTTAATACAAATAAGATAATTTTCTATTCCTTATTTTGAAGGGTTTATTTTTACCTCAGGCACCAGAAAGTCTAGGGCCAAACTGTGTTGTGCTATTGTGCCTGAAACTGAAAGTTATTGACCATTTGAGATTAAAAAAAACAGCTAACATAACATTACATTTTAAACTACATAAAAGATGTATCAATATGTTCATTGTCATCAAAAAGTTAATACACTGAAGTGCAACTGAATTAGGGATAACAACCTAGTAACGTGTTGGACCCTCTTTGGCCCTGATAATGGCTGCCACACGATGAGGCAAGGACTCCACAAGCTTGTGTAAATGTTCCACATGTATGGTGACCCATGCATCCTCCAGAGCTGTCCACAATTCTCTCAAGGTCATCACTGACGGGACACAGGCCCGAATACCGTGCTCGACGGTATCCCAAAGATTTTTGATAGGATTTAAATCTGAGCTTCTAGATAGCCAATTCATTATTTCAAAGTCAGCAGAATGCTCCTGCAACCATGCAGTAGCCAACCTTGACCTGTTAGATGAATAGTTGTCTTGCTGGTAGATGCCATCGCCATAAATGAGTGTAAATGGTCAGTCGTGAGTTATACGTACTGAGATGCACTGAGAGTTGTCGGTACACATACCAAAGGTCCCACAGACGTCCAACTGAAGACACCCCAGGCCATCACTGAGCCACCACCAGCTTGTACTGTTCTAATCTGACATGCAGAATCCATGGCTTCATACCTCAGTTTCCCATCAGCATGATGAAGTTTAAATCAGGATTCATCACTCCAGGCTCTCCATTTCCATTTTTTGATGGTGCAGTTTTGATGTTTTTTAGCCCAGGCAAAACGTTGAACCCGGTGTTGTTCCTTTAGAAGTGGGACTCTCATAGGTCGGCAGCTCCCGAAGCTGAGATGATGAAGTGAGCATTGTGCGGTCTGTGCACTGACTTCCTGGCTGGAACTCACCTGGGAGGTGATTCACATAATGTCTGACCCCTATCGGTCCATACGATGAGGGTCAGATGGCGAAGCCCACAATCATTCAAGACTGGTTGTACTTTGCAGTTTGTCTGTGTGCTTGTTTTTCTGCCATAATTTTCATATTCCTAAAACACTCTTGAAACTATCGTACAAGAAAATTCAAGTTCATTTACAATTTTGGAGATAGTGTCCCATCTGTTGGGCACCTACGATCTGCCCTCTGTCAAATGCATCTAAATCCTGCACCTTTCCCGTTACACTTCTCGTGACGAATGCTTAGGGAAGCCAAAGCTGACACCTATATATGACCAGAGTTTTAGCCAATCATGCTTGCAAATGTGGGACTTGCGGTACTGAACTTGGATAACATCTCCTATCCCTGGTTCAATGACACTTTAGTGTAATTGCTCATGCTGAATTCATCAAACATTTGAAAATTACAGGGGGAACATTGTATTGGTTTTAGTTAAGGATGTTGGGGCCATAACCTGAAATAAGTTAGAAATCACAGGATTAGTAATAATGAATTGATTCCTGTAAAATGTTGAGAAAGGTATGTTTTAAGAATACCATAGAGGTACTGTCTGGTCATGGTTTCTCAGTCAGTAGTTCACCAGCTTTGTAATTTGCAATTGCTAATGTAATCTGCATTGAGAATTTTCTCTATTTTACCCTCAGTGAGAGAAGTGACACTATTTTGGCTTGAAAAGACCACCATTTGTCAGATGGATACTGACAGAGCTGTGGCCTGTGTGCAAGAGAACCATCATCATCACCAAGCAACCCATGGGCTACGGAGGTCCAACCAGACCGTGCAATTTAGTTCTCCAAGCAAGTCTATCCTGAGCTACATCTACTGCATCTGGCCACTGCACACCAATTCTAACAAGGTCCTGTTTGACATTATCTGCCCACTGCATCCTAGGTCTCCCCTTCTTTCTGAGGCCTTTAGGCACACTGTTCATAACCCTATTCGCCAATCTATAATTATTCATACGGGCAACATGGCCAAACCAGCAGAGTTTCTCTATGCACAATATGCTGCTTAAAGGAGGCTGCAAACTCCTTTGCCTAACCTCATCATTAGTTACAAAGTTGAACCACCTAATGCCCAAGATACTGCGTAAGCATCTGGAATCAAAAGCATCTAGTTTCCTGTTATCTTGTTTACAAAGTGTCCAAGTTTCACTACCATAACTAACCCTAGAAAGAACAAACTATTATACAGCCTAATTTTAGTCTTTAGGTGTATACGCCTATTTCTCCACACTCTCCATAGATTCTTAAAAGTCCCGGCAGCAATCCCTATTCGTCTGTTAATCTCATGCCTCACATCACCATTATCTGTTACATAGCTCCCAAGATAATTAAACTGTGACACCTGCTCAAGACTGCAACCATTCAGATTAACTGAATCACAGCCTGCCTGACCAATTTTCATCACTTTAGTTTTCTCTCTGTTTACAACCAAACCTACTCTAGTACCAGTTTCATCAACAGCTCGAATGAAAGAGTTCATCTCATCAACATCATTTGAAAAAAGGGCTAAATCATCAGCATAATCTAAATCAGAAATTTTCGTATCTCCAGTCCATTTAAGGCCAAAATCTTTCCCTTGAAGTGAATTTCACATAACATAATCAATAATGAAGCTAAAGAGAAAAGGAGACAAAATGCACCCTTGTCGAACACCAGAAGTAATGCTAAACCAATTGCTACAAGCCTTACCAACTCTCACACAAGACTCGGTGTTATTATACTGAGCTTTCATTATGTTAACTAACTTGTCAGGTATACCATATGATCTCACAATCAACCACAAATTATGATGATCAACAGAGTCGAAAGCCTTTTTGAAATCAACAAAGCTAGCAACCAAAGGTTTCTGAAACTCTAAACATTTCTCAAGAATCTGCCTAAGTGAAAATATCTGATCCACACATCCCCTACCACTTCTGAATCCACATTGCTCATCACGCAATTGACGGTCAATCAGATTCTTAATTCTATTAAGCACAATCATGGAAAGAACTTTACCTGGAACAGAGAGTAGGCTGATACCCCTATAGTTATCACAAGAACTGCGATCACCTTTTTTCGAAAATAGAGATAATAATAGCTCTGGTAAAATCCTTAGAAACCATGCCTTTATCATAAAAGATATTCAAAATTTCAGTCATCCAAGTGGTAACCGAAACATCCCCAGCTCTAAGCATTTCTGTAGTAATTTCATCTACCTCTGGGGATTTATGATGTTTAAGTTTAGAAATAGCTAAAATAACTTCAGATTGTGTTATAGGGCCAACATTAAAGTACCAATGCATCTATCATCATTACAAACAATGGGAGTAGAACTAACCACATTGTTTAGAACATCACTGAAATGCTCAGCCCACCTAGCCATGACAGAATCCTTACCTTCTATAACCTTACCTTGTTTATCCTTCAATCCCTGTATACCTGTCCATTTTCTACCACACAAAACATTAACTATCTGGTATAGCTCTCTGCTGTTGTGCTGCATAACTGCTTCCTCAGCTTTGTCAATCAAGCCATCAAGCAAAAGATTCTTATCAGCAGCTAACTGATCTACACATTTATTAAGTCTCTGTAATGCTTTCTATTAGGACTAGTAGGGTACTGATTAAGGACATTCCCGAAGTTCTTTCTTTCCGAAATAAGCTCAAGTGCCTTATCACTCAAATGATTCTGCCTCCTCTGCTCCTTTTTCCCTAAAAGAGTACTGTTAGTTTCCAAAAAAGCCTCTTTAAAATAGCCCCATTTTTCCTCAACTTCAGTAGTAAGCAAACCATGACTGTCATAATGACTAAGTAACCTATCATGGTAAACTTTAGCTGTAACTGGGTCTTTCAGAGCTTCAGAATTAAAGGTAAATTTTTTAACCCTAGCACAACACTTTTTAAGTTTAAATTGCAAGACACTTTTAAAAAGGTAATGGTCAGATCCAATTTCAGCTCCCCTATATGCCCTGGTATTCTTAACATAACTAGCCCATTTGCTGTTAATTAATATATAATCAATCATATTCTTATGCAACCCATCGGGTGAAACCCATGTGTACTTATGTATGTTGCAGTGTTTGTAATAAGTGTTAGTTATTCTGAATCCATTGAGTTTACCTACCTGTAGGAGATGTTGCCCATTGCAGTTACCAATACCAAAAGGGCCTATTACTCCTCCCCAAAGGTCAGAGTCAGTACCAACTTTGGCATTGAAATCACCAAGAACAAGGGTAATATCTTCTTTCTTGACAGATTCAAAATATCCTGAAGTTGTCCATAAAACCTATCCTTCGCGTCCTCAGTGGAGGCATAACAGCAGATAACATTCAAGTCTTTACCATTTGTCTGAAATTTTGCTGTAAGAAACCTTTCTTTAATGCACGCGTATCCTAGAAGAGCATCACTAGCATGTCTGCTGAGAAGCAGACCTACGCCTTTGTGATGCTTATTGTCGTCCCTCCCTGAAAAGAGAAATTTAAGATTATTTTTAAGAATCTGACCTTTATCTGTCCATCTGGTCTCTTGCAAGCCGAGAATATCTAAATTATAATGGTGGAATTCTTGTGTGAGGACATCAAGAGAAAAAAAACTCTGTGCAGAGTCCTCACATTCCAACTACCTATGGAGAGAAAATGGTTAGTGGGATGTTTAAAGAAACTATGTTTATTGAGAGAGGGAATGCCGACTATATCAAACAGCCCCCTAATCGCAGACATGGGGCAAAGACCTGTTCCCCCACTACTAAAGGCTGAAGCCATCTACACTGGAAGACTTCGTCCAATGTAGAATTTGCCAATGCCAATAGAAGCAAAGTGTTCAGGTGCCAGCGATGACCTCTGCTCAGAATTATCCACCAGCTGATAGACATATCCTGTGAATCTATTCACTTGGGGCTGTCAACCCACAAACAAACAGAAAACACAGCGGAAGATTTTCCCTCCACAGAAGCCCACCAGTGCAGCAAAATCAGGATCCATAATCAAGCTCAGAGCCATATATCTGTCCAGTGAGTTTATATGGTCAGCACCAGGACCCTGTGTGGTTGACCACTCCTCAGCAGGGTAGAAAAAAAAAGAAAAGTAGCCATAGTTGTCCAGATTAGTAGGCCACACTAATCTGGCAGCCCTCCCCTTCCATTCATTTCCACAAGAGAGTATCTTTTTTGAAAGGTACTAATGGTCTGCACCACGATAAGGCGGGGGTCGGACATTAGGTGCTAGACCTGGCCAGTTCTATGCATCATCACAGGGGATTGGTGCATAGCTCTCCTTCCAGTGACTACCTAGCTACCATTTACAGAACCATATCCTTTGCATATTAAAGAGCATACTGGATGGTCTTGATGGCAGGTTTTCATCTGTCTCCTAATAGTTCAGTGTATTCTCTTCCCCAATCTTCTCAGAATTCTTGGAGTCCTTGTGACCTGGCAATTTAGCTCATATGTAAAAATCAAACTGCTCTTCAGAAATAAAAAAAAAAACTCCATTAGACTACCATGGCCTGACTTGTTGCCAGGTCATGGTAGTTTGCTACATTCCATAGTCGCAAATAGGTAGTTGCATATGCTACATGGTAGCATATTCCTGTAATTTGTCAGGCAGTGAGGTGAGTAATATAGAAAAACATTGCCTAGAGCAGTGTTTTAAACTAGTTTCAGTATTTTGGTAATTAAGAGTATTTAATTCACAAAAGCAAAAAATTTGGCATTACAATGAAGTTGACGTGTTTTTATGTCGTAAAGAAGATAACATAACGTAATCAACAGTAGATTTTTTAGTATTGTAAGAGATGTGATTTATTTTAAATAATTTTTTTAATGAAACATTTGAGAAATTTAAAGCTTTTAAGGGGAATAAAATATTTTAGGGAACTTTGAAAGTACTGTCTTGAAAGTGGGTCAATTGTCATGCAAATGTTCACAGTGGTGGGTTAAGGTATCTGAAGGCCCTAGCCTCCACCCAAATGTCTGTCTGTGTGTGTGAGGGGGATGGGATTAGTGTCACACCATACAAAAAAATTTGGTAACCTATGAATGGAAAAAAGTGCATGCAGCAGCTTAAATAAATTGAATAACAGAAATACATAAATAGAATATCTGTTCATTTTAGTGTATTTAACAAATATATTTTTTTATTAACCTAGGTGAAAACATGAAATATCTATGTAAATAGTAGATTATATTATTTGTGAAATTTTTAGTCATTGAAATGCTGGAAAAAATTCAGTTTTTACTGTTTTGAGGAGTTTTTACTGTATATGAGTATCAAGGCCCTAAGCGAGTACCTATTTGGTAATCCACCACTGAATGTTAAATGTTAGTAATGAATACTTGATTAATACCAAAAAGACTAAAGTGCAGTTTTGTACAGAATAGATTGCTTATATGGTTTATTAAATTGTTATAATTATCTTTAAATAAATTTAACTCATTAATACTACTTCACAGGCAAATATCTTGTAGAACATAGTGCAAATGAATAGTTAGAAGAAAAATTAATTTTTGAATGAAGTGTGGCAGGATTACTTGTCAGATGTTTTTACCATTTGAGTTATCTATTTGCTGATCATTGTTAACTGATCTTAAAAATTTCTATAGTTCATTATTGTATTATGTTAAAGTCTCTTAATTCAATGGTTAATTTCTGTGACAATTTGAACATTGCACTAGTCAATTTAAGTTTTCTTTGTGAACAGGGGAATAAGTTTTTCATTTTTAGTTGAACATAAAAAGCTATAAATAATTTTTGAAAGATGTTCTTAAACTCTTTTCTATTAGTCACCACCAGCATAATAACTTCTCAAATCACTGTTACCTGGCAGAGAGTGGTGGTGCCCTAAAAGACAGGAAAATATGAAAAGGAGGTTTTCCTGCTACATCTTTCTGCTGAATAGCAGAAAACAATTACTAAAACAAATGTAGCCAAGTACAGCAGTACATCTTCATTACTTTTTGAGTGCTATACTTCCTCCCATGCACTGGTAACCAACTTTTCTTGACCTATTTCCACACCTGTACTATTATCTGTCATGCACTAACAATTTAACTCCACCTAGTCTGACAACTGGTTTTCTTTGAAGTTTCTAGAGTATTCACCCAGATATGTATGAACCTTGATATGTATGAAACAAGATTGAAAGTGCTGAAATTCTAAAGGTACCTAAAGAATATGCATTTAGCATAATATAATTTCAGTTTAGTAAACAGTAATGGAATAGAATTGTTGCTTTTCAATTTTCATTTAATTTCAAACTTCATCCAAATTATTTATCCACAACTTACACACATACAAAAAAAAAACTGATTTTTTTCCCCCTTGACCTAGTTGTTGCCATTAGGTCAGTTGGTCAAATGGCAACCAGTAGCTTTTTTTTTTTTTTCCACTTTTTTGTGTTATTCTCTAATCAATAAATCAGTGCAATAATGATCAAATTAAAAAAATATTTTTTTAAATGATTTTATAGATTCATTTTTATTTTATGGTTTCATGACAAGTCCTTGTTATCCAAAGTGACTTAAATGGGATTGAAGGCAAATTTAATTTTTTATTAAATTATTTTTCATTGTAATTTTAAATTTATATTTATTTGTCACTAAGCTATTTCCATTTCATTTTGGCAAAAAATTGCATCTTAAATAACTTTGATGGAATAATTTTTTTAGGAATGACCCAACAAAAATTTAGAGATGCATTTATATATTTTATTACAATTTTTAGAATCAAAGTGTTCAAATATTAAACTTATACCTCAAACACAATGATATAAATGTATAATTAAATCTAAATGAGCTGAAGAATTTATAAAATGATGAAAAAGGTTAAAGAATACTCATATTTTTTTTATTGGGAACAAGTATGGGCTTAATTTGAAGTTAAACGTTTAAAAGTTATTTTAACTTCATAAATGCTTCATCTAAGTATGTATGGTAATTTATGTAACTCTTTTTATGTCTAAAACAATATTGAACTTAAGGTTAACTAGGTCTTGTTAATAAGTTTGTTAGAAAGGGCATGTAGTGAGAAGCATTCAAATATCTAAATGTTGAGCATTGGTTTTGTTGGTTAAAAATATGAAACACTCCTGGCTAAGGTGTACAACATTCTGAAGCAAAATAGTTAAATCATTTGTTAAAAGTAATACAGAAAAGTAATGGAAATGCATAATACATGCCCAAAATAAAAAAAAATTCTAAGTGTATGATACTAACACTGAATTGCCAAATAAAATGACTGAAAACTGATATAAACAATGCTTATTAAATGTTTACTAGAGGCATGAGTTTATAAAAATTATAATTTTGATGAAGAAATATGTTTTTTATGAGATACACCTGGTTATTAGGAAAAACGTGTTAGTTGAAAGATGAAATTATTCAAAAAACGTTTTTAATGGCAAATTAAATGCAAAATGACAATGACTTGTACCTTGCATACATCAGCATTCTGTATTACTGTTACTGTACCTCTTTTACATACTGATTTAGAAATCTTTTGAAAGGTGGCAAGAACTTGGATGATCAGTTGACTGTATAGGCATCTGAGACTTCATTGTATGTTAGTTCAAATGTGTTATTTGATATTAGTATAGTGACTGATTAGGCTATTCTAGAATTTAAACCCAATTTTAAATGCTTCCAGAGCAGTGCTCTTTCAGGAAATTGCAGTGTAACATGATTTGTTGAGTAAGTTAAAGCAGTTCCTATAAGCAATGGTGATAATGGATTAGAACTCCATTCTGATACTTATTAATTATGAAAATGCTTTGTCTTTTATGCCAATAAACTTATATGTTATATCATTATAAAGATATTTTTAATTTTAAAATTATATAGGATCATTGCTTCCTTTATAATTGCATTAAGTTATTCTGAAAAGAATCAGAATTTTTTAAACATGAATGACAGTCACAGTGTTACTTGTTGAGTTCACTGTGACTGTCTGAACTGAAATATTTTGAACTGAAATACTGAATAAATATTTGACACTGAAAATATTTTGTGGAAAAAAATTTGTTGGCATATGGGACTTGCACCTGAATCTCTCCAGAAACATGCCAGAGTATTCTACCAGTTGAACTAATGTCGACTCTGTCGTTTTTCCACAATGTAAGACTTTTAAACTCTTCACCAAGATTTCAGCTGTTACTGTTGGCACCATCTATGATTTCAGACACATTATGTGAAACACTCCACATTACATGTAACGTGTCTGTTTTACGAATGCCGATGTCAAACAGAAATCCGTTCTCTGTTCCCACTTTGCCCCTCTAGCCAATTGCAGCACTGCCAAACAGCACCCTCTAGCACCAAAGGGTTGCGTCAGCAGACATACATTCATTGATGAAAAGGATTTGTCTTGGTGTTCCTTATCTCCCATTGAAATGTGTATCATATACAGGGTGTTTTGAAACACCCTGTATATGATCAGCACCAGGACCCTGTGTTTTTTTTGACCACTCCTCAGCAGGAAAGAAAAAAAATAGCTGTAGTAGTCCAAATCACTACACTTATCTGGTAGCCCTTCCCCAAGAGAATATATGTTTTGAAAACTATGAAAGATCTGTGTCACAAGAAGACAAGTTCGGACTTTTGGTACTAGCCCTGGCTGGTTCTGTGCATCATCACAGGGGTTGCTGCATAGCTCTATTTTCACTGATTACCTAGCTACCATTTACAGTCTAAAAAAATAATAATCTAGAAATTGCAAATACATACATATTTATCAGCCTGCAAACAGATAGACAAAATCTTCAAGCAATCATATTGGTGTAATGCATGCATACAGACACACACAAAATCCTCAAGCAGTCATGGGTTACAGAGGCCCAATCAGACTGTAATTTTAGACCTATTTTTTTTGTCAGACCATGTAATTTAGACCTATTAATTAAACTCATCTGTCCTGAGCTATAAGCTACAGCTTCTGCATTTGGCCACTGTATGCCAATTTTCTAACATGGTCCTGTTTGACATTGTCTGCCCACCACATCCTAGATCTCCTCCCTTTGGAACTTTGGATGATGATAATGTTAGGTACACTGTTCACAACCCTATTTGCTAATCTGTAGTTAGGCATAGAACTACATGGCTAAACCATAGCAGTTTCTCTCTGTACTAATGTTGCTCATAGGTGGTTGCTGATTCCTTCGCCTAACCTCATTTGTACTTGCAAAGTCAAACCACCTAATAATGTCCAAACTAGTGCAAAAGCATCAAGTTTCCTGTTATCTTGCATATAACAAAAGTTTCACTACCTTAACTAACTTTAGAGAGCACCAAACTATTATATTGCCTAATCTTAGTCTTTATTTGTAGTTGCTATTTTTTTTACACTCCATAACTTCTTAGGCAGGGTGCACACTGCCACAATTTGCAACAGCAATGTGATGACAATTGTAATTGCTTCTTTAAAATGCATTCTAAGAACATTCATAGAAAATTCTAAATACCTTTAGGTGCATTCATAAACCTATAGAATTTTAAGAACTTTTAGGTACATTCATAAAATGCACCTTAAAGGAGGATCATTGTCGCATCGCTATTAGAAATTGCAGCAGTGTGCCCCCTGCCTTAAAAGTCTTAGCAGTAATACCTTTTCTTCTCTTTATCTTGCGCTACACATCATGAATATCTGTTACATATTTCCCGATATAATTTAACAGCATCACTAGCTCCAGGATGCAACCATTCAAAACATCTGAAGCACATTCTCTCTGACCAGTTTTCCATACACTTTATTTTTCTCTCTGTTTATCACCAAATCTACTCTATTACCAGTCTTATCAACAACTTTAATGCAAGAGTTCATTTCATTATCATCATTTGCCAATAGGACCAGATCATTACCATAATATAAATCGGAAATTTTCAAATCTCCAGAAAGGCCAAAATTCTCCTCTGTTGTGAATTCCACATAAAATCATCAGTAATGAAACTAAAGAGCAAAGGAGACAAAATACACTCTTGTCAAACTTCAGTAGCAATGCTAAACCAATTACTACAAGCCTTCCTAATTCACGCACAACTCAGTACTATCATAGAGAGCTAACTAATTTGTCAGATATTCCATACAATCTCTTGATCAGCAGAATTGGAAACCTTTTTGAAAACCATGAAAGTAGTAACCACACATTTCTGAAACTAAATATTTCTCAAGATTCTAAGTGGGGAAATTTGATCTATATATCCCTTACCAGTGATATAGCCAGGTTCTAATGTCAGGGGGAGTGAGCACATTCAGGGGTGTCACTCCACATACCAAATGAAATGGCTGTATACCAAATGAAAGGCACCACTTTTGGAGAATGTGCTCAGGGGAAACAAATGCTCCCCCGTAGCTATGCCACTTCCCTTAGCATTTCTGAATCCACACTGTTCATCATGCAGTTGTCCATAAACCAAATTCTTAATTCTGCTGAGAACAATGATGCAAAGATTTTAAGTGGAAATAGTATTTTTATTTTGTTTGGGTGAGACAGTCTAGGATTAGTTTCTTTTATTTTGGTGATCAATTATCAAAATGTAAAATTGTTAAAGGTTAGGATGTTACCTAATTTATCAAACTACCTGGAACAGAAAGTAGATTAATATCCCTGCAGTTATAAAGAACTGCAATCATTTTTTTTTTAAATAAGGATAATAATAGCTCTGGCAAAATTCTTAGGAACAATGCCTTTATCATAAAAAGAAATCAAAATTTCAGTCTGTCTCATGTGACAATACCAACATTCCCAGCTCTAAGCTTTTCATTAATAATTTCATCTACCTGTGAAGATTTATGTAGTTTTAATTTAGAGATAGCCTTAATCATTTTAAATTGTGATATAGGGCCAACGTTAAGGCCAGTAATACATTGTTCTCATTAAAAATAATGGGAATAGAACTAACCACATTGTTTAAAACATCTCTGAAATGCTCATCCTGCTTAATCATGACAGAATCCTCACCTTCAGAAACATTACCATGTTTATCTCTCAGTCCCTGTATACCAACCTGTTTCTTTGCATATAAAAGATGACACTCTCTGCTGTTGTGTTGTCTAGCTGCTTCCTATGCTTTGTCAGTCAGGCTATCAAATAAGAGATTCCTATCAGCATTCAACTGATCCCTTACATGTTTATTAAGCTCCCTGTAATGCTCTGTTGGGACTAGTGGCATGTTGATTTCAGATTATTCTTGCAATTCTTTCTTTTTGAAATAAGCTCCATAGCCCTTTATCACTCAAATTACTTTAATTTTGCTCCTTTTACCCAAAAGCGTACTGTTAATTTAAGGAAAACCTTTTTAAAGTTGTCCCATGCTATTTCAGTTTCAGTAGTTAGCAAACCACAAATGCTATAATTACTATCAGGGTAAACTTGATTATATCTGGATGTTTTATAGCTTTAGTGTTAAAGGTAAAACTTTTAACCATAGAATAACATTTCTTAAGCTTCAGTTGTTTACTTGAAGTTAAGGAAGTTATGAACTTTATTTGACCAAAGAGAACATATAAATCATCTGTGATTTCAAAAAAATATATTTAGAGATTTACTCCACACAATAAGTTGCAGTTTGTCTGGCCCTATTTTCACATTAAATAATTGAACGAATATAAAGTTGAATTGTTAGCGCACTTGGCTACTGATCTAAGGGACCTGGGTTCGAGCCCCAGGTAAGGCTTGGATGTATGTGTTGTTTTTCTGCTGAGGTCCTACCATCCTCTCAGACTTTCTACTATGGCATATAAACTGACAGGCTTCTGTCAGACCTCTGTGGCAAGCAGCTGCTTGAGGGGGTATTTATTTTGTTTTTAATATATAATTGATCATATTCCTGTGCAACTCATCAAATAAAACCCACATGTATTTATAAATGTCCTGATGTTTTAGAAAGTGTTAGTTATTCTCAAACCATTAAGTTTACTTATCTGTAGGAGACGTTCCCATTGCAAGTGCCAAGAGAACATTTCACTACCCAAAGATCAGAGTCAGTGCCAACTTCAGCACCAAAGTAACCTAGCGCAAGAGAAATATTTCCTTCCTTGAGAGTTTAAAATATCCTCTAGTTGTCTGCAAAACCTCTTTCTTGTTTTCATCAGAGTTCTCAGTGGGAATATTACAAGAGATAACATTCAAGTCTTTAATGCCCAAGATGGCCTAAAAAAGGGTATAGGGCAATAAGGAGATAGGAATAACACTCTTTGAAATAGTCCATTTTAGGCATTAAATGGTTAATCCTAGTTTTAAATTTAGCTTCAACTCTTTCATTACCATACTCACCGAAAATGGCCAATATTTTAAATGAACTCATGCAATCAATGCTATTCTTTCCTCTTCACTACCTCGTACCTGCAGTTTGGTCATTTTTGGGCCGGCTTCTTTATGGTAGAAAAGGTGTTAAGAATCCTTTCATTCTTAACCCTTTTTCTCATTAATGTAGTCATATCCTAAATGATAGTCATTGGCGTGTCTGCTGAGAAGCTAACCTTCATATTGAAGGTGCTTTCCATCCTCCCTCCCTGAAAAGAGAAATTTGAGATTATTTTTAAATATCTGACCTTGTTCATCTGATCTCTTGCAAGCCCAAAATATCTAGGTTTTAATGCTGGAATTAATTCCTATTGTGGACATGAAGAAAATAATCTTTATTGGAATCCTCATGTTCCATGTACCTGTAGATCTGTGAAGAAACTATATATTTGTTGAAAGAGGTAGTGATGACAATATCAGACATCCCCCTAATCATAGGCATGGGGCAAAGACCTCTTCTGCCATCACTAAAGTCTAAGCCATCCAAGCTGGAAGAACTTTCTCCACTGTAGCTTTTTGGCAAGGGTTCACAGATACCTACAATGGCCTCTGATTAGGATTATCCACCAGCTGATATAAGATTCTGGATTGCCTGTGCATATATTCACTTCTGGTTTCCAGGGACAGAGTGGCACAGTCATTAGCACACCAGGTTCATAATCTGCAGTTCCCAGGTTCAAGCCCCAACTATGCAAATATTGAGATTTATCTCCACTAACCCCCACCCTTCCCTCAATCAGAAAGGGGACAATGATGGTTGTAAAAAGCCCCCATCCATCAGATGGATTATAAAGCCATAGCCCCAGGTGCAGGAGTGCCATATCTTGCGCACATTAAAGAGCATGTTGGATGGCCTTGACCATCTATCTCCTAATAGTTGTCCAGTGGATCCCCTTCCTTGTGATGTGACCATTTATGCCATTGTGTGGAAAAAAAATGCATTCAGAGGTGAAGCAACCTAATCTTGGTTTCAGTCCACAAACAAGAAAACACAGCAGTAGATTTTCCCCCATAGAAGCCCACCAGTGCTGCGAGGGAAGATATATCATGCAATTAATAAATAATACACTAGAAGCACATGTGACACAAATTATGCAATGTCCTACTAAATTAAACTTTAAATAATTAAAATTTACCTAATTTTGTCAAAAATTAGGTATTGATTGCTAGATTTTAAGAAATCTTTTACTGATCCAGATTTTTGACAAATTTTGTTTTCTGTTTTAACTCAAAACTTGAGAACTTCTAATCTAGAAATTAGAATGTAGTACACTAACATTTTTTAAAATATGCATTGAAACCTGTAAGTTACTTGAGTTTTCACTAATAAGTTGTCAACTTACACTGATGGACTTCACAGATTCCACTGTAATGAAATGGACAGTAATCCAAAAGCATTGTGAACTTAGACAAGTGGCCAAATAATAGGTTTAATTGTATTAAAGGTTTTCATATCTGCAAGTTGTTTGCTGATTTAATTTTTTTAGTCAAAATTGTAATAGCATAATTAAAGAAAACATCAATAACTAGCAACAGTATCCATCTGCCATTCTTTATTTTAATTCCCAGCTACACTGAGGAGTTTTATTCTTTTTATCATTCACCATTCTGTCTTCTTGTGGATCATTCAAATAATGCTGTTTATGTCAAGTATGAAATCTGCATTTCGCCTGCCTCATTTTGCTGTATCAACACTTGCATCTGTCACTCATATGTCATCATCAATTGCACATACTGCACTTCAGGTATTTTTAGCAGAATTATACATATGTTAAAAGAAATTAAGATATGTGCTTTTGTAACAATAGTAATGATATTAGTAAATTATTTGTAGTTTTAGTTGATGGTTTTCTGTTTTTAATGAATGGTTGATGTAAAATACTCCTAAATATTTGAATGTAAGTAAATGAAATGCATATGAAAGCAAAACTTTAAAAAATATTTTAAGCATTAAACATTATTTAAAAGGAATTCGCTAGGAAACAATATACAAAGTTTATTTTCATAAACTTTGTATATTGTTTCCTAGCGAATAAACAGATTTGTAAGCAATGAATTTTTTTGTGGTGCAGGCAAAAAAACAGCTCAAAATAATAAATTGACTCAGCTGTTCGGTGATAGGAATATTTCACAGGTAACGTGGTTATGAAGTTTATGTCCCCCATGACTCGTAGAACATAAAATTGTTTCATTGTTTATGAATGCAGATTTATAGATAGTGAAAAAAATATTAATGGATTTACTTAAATGTTTTTTTACAAATGCAGTGAAATAGGAATGGTACTCAAATAGTTGGTATGCATATGGATCACACCAATGATTATTTTTTTAAATTCAGATTGTTCCAGCTTTAAAAAGAATGAAAATGTATCATAGCATCAAAAATTAGAATGAATTTTAAAAAGGTTAACATCTTACCTCACTAAAAAAAAATACCCCCTCAAGCAGCTGCTTGCCACAGAGGTCTGACAGGAGCCTGTCAGTTTATATGCCACAGTAAGAGATCTGAGAGGATGGCAGGACCTCAGCAGAAAAACGACACACACATCCTTGCCTAATCCATGGCTCGAACCCGAGTCCCTTAGATCAGTAGCCAAGCGTGCTAACCACTCGGCCACAGGACGACATACCTCACTAAAAGTTCTAAATACACCCCATGTTCAAGATACTTCTTGTGCTCAATGTTTGTAAAAGAATTTAATATATTCCTCACAGAAAGCACTGACAAGTGTGGTAGTATATGGTCTGGTAAAAACAACGAATTTAATAATGAACCTTTGTGATACTGATATATATATATTTTGTGCTTAAATCATTCTTGTGTTTTGCATTTATTGCTTTACCTCATTTTATCTTGTGTAAGATGCTATTGCACTATAAAACTCAAATGACCAACCAACTTTTATAACAAAAGAATGTTGGATTGGACTATTTTACTTGTGTGAGTTGCACTATTTTTAGCACTCAATGTACTAAATGGCCAAATTGTAAGGACTCTGAGAACTGGGTTGGAGATCCACTAGACCAGGGGTGGGCAATTGTTTTCGTATCTACACTGTGCATGCGTATTGACGTGGCTGTCCTAGTGGAAAATACGAGACGAATCTTCGGTCGCACACGGGAAGGAAATCTCGGTTCAAGGTGGATTTTTCTGACTGTCTTGGCGGGCCACAAAAAACTCTTAGCGGGCCGCTATTTGCCCACCCCTGCACTAGACAGTGGTTAGGAGACATGGAAATCTCCCATCAAAGCTATGCAATAGAAGAAAAAAGTATTTCCAATATGATGAGAAAACTATTCTGCACAGTTATAATTTTTCTTCTAATTCAAAGATGGCATTAAAGAGTCATTTAATAGATAGATGATTGTACACAAGGCATGTCTCATATGACCTATGAGCACCAGTTTGACATCCCTGGAGTAGAGGACTGATTTTCTGAAAACTAGTTATCCAAAATATTATCTGAAATTCTTCTGAGCTGTGTTCCCTCTAATTTTTAGAGAATGTGTGTGGAGGAAATTTCTTGTGAGCAGGGTAGTAGTTCTGCAAGGACAAAATGCCTAGTAAAAGGGATATTCATGTGTGGATAATGATAGATGTGCACAGGCACATCTTGGTGGCAGTTTAGAGGGGTACTTCTCAGCCCCCAGTTGCCCATTATAAATTGTGAGGTACATATTGTTTACATAGCCAAAACAATGCCACTTGCAATGGTGAGAAAACTTATTATGCTGTGCTAGAGATGGAATGAACAATTCTAGATATCTGTGTAGTTAAGAATATTGGAGCTCCACATGCTTCTCAGATGAAAACTAATAGTAGCTTCCCATGATATAGCTGTAAAATACACCTATTTAAAACAAAACAAGGGACTGACTATATATCTTGATTAGACATGTATACGTTATGTGCATCATAAGCATACACTACATGATGTTTCAAAAAGGATGCAACCCTGAATATAAGAGAGTAGAACTTACGTGCATGTACATTTTATCCCAGAATTATTAGTCAGTTGGCATTACTGTACTCAAAGTTAACAGCCTTTAGCAGTTGAAATGACCTTGTCACACACTAGTCTCACTCAAGCATTCATTCCTTTGTGTTGTGTCAGCTATGTTGTTTTCCAAAAACGAACATGTATTTATTGTTGAGACTTATTGTGCATACAAAGCTTACAAATGTGTGAAAGAGGAGTTTGAGTTGAAGTTTCCTCAGTCTGCAGTTCCCAACAAGTCGATAATATCTCATTTGATTGATAAATTTCGTGACACTGTCTGTACAGGATCGAAAGAGCCTAGGCTGGCCATCACTGTTAACTGTTGAAGTTCTTAATGATGTGTCTCAGTGTGTAACTCACTCACCCAGAAAATCTCTTAGAAAGTTATCTTCACAGGTTGGACTGTCACCAGCTACTGTTTTCAGGGCTGCAAAGAAGTTAAAATTTCATGCCTACCGCATTGGTGTCATTCATGAACTGAAAGAACAGACCATGAAAAAAGTTTACAATACTGTCGTTGGTTTCATTCTTTTGTTGATGAAAATGGAATTGAGGTGTTGGACCATGTTTTTTTCAATGACGAGACTTGGTTTCACTTGGATGGGTATGCGAACAGTCAAAACAGTCGAATATGGAGCAGTGAAAATCCTCACACTTTTCACGAATGACCATTACATGCACTGAAAATTGGTGTTTGGTGTTCAATTCCTGTCGTCATGTGATAGGGCCTTTATTTTTTGACTCAACTGTAACTTGTGAAGTTTATCGTGACTTCATCCAATAGTTTATTGCATTATTGGATGTGAATAAATGAGAGTGTTGGTTTCAGCAAGATGACACGACTGCCCATACTGCAAATGACACAATGGTCATGTTGCAGGAATTTTTTGGTGATCATTTGATTTCAAAAAATTTATGGCCCTCCAAGATCCCCAGATCTTACTCCTCCAGATTTTTTCCTTTGGGGATATATCAAATGTGTAGTTAAGGCAATTATATAATATCAAATGTGTAGTTAAGGCAATTTTTCACGACTCTCCTGCATTTTGGCCATTTGACTTCCAATTTTGCCAACTAGCCATAATTTCACAGAAATAATCCCAATATTTAAAATATTTACTTCTCGTCTGAATTGTTACAATTATGGAGACAAGTTTACATGTCAGTGTGAATTTTCCTTTGATTTGGTCAGCTCTACTTAATTACACAAAACCAATTCCAATCTTTACATCTCTCTCCTAAATTTGCCAAGTCACTTCAAAATTTTCAAACTCCCCAAGATTTTGCCAAGTTTGCTCGATTTTGTCAACTCTCCTTAATTTCACAAACCCAATCCCAATTATCACAACTCACTCGTATTTTCCAAGTGGATTCGAATTTTGCCAACTGCCCTACATTTTGTAAGTTTCCTCGATTTGTCCAACACTCCTTAATTTCACAAAACAAATTCCAGTTTTCACAAATCTTTTGATTAGGTTTAAATTTTCAGCTTACTACTAAGAGACACTGAAATCATGGTAACTATTTCTTGCTCCCCCTTGGAAAATGCTGTTGTTTTTGAAATTGCAGAGAAATTATTTATTAAATGTTTGTTTAAACAGCTGTCTTTCTGATACATGCAAATTGTTAACCATTTCATTAAAAATAATTTGTCACTCTTAGAGATATACACACAATTCTGTTTTTACATGGTAGATAGGTTCCCAAAAAAACTGTGCAAAAAAAAAAAACATAAAAAAAAATACAGTGCATATGAAAAAATAGAAGATTGGTTCCAGACGTGGAAATCCAGTACAAATAATAAGTTGTTTTCAAACAAATTGTATCAAAATCTTTAATTAAATCTTTATTTGATATTTATTTTATAAACTTATAAAGATAATTATATGTACATATATAAAGTAAATTATCCTTCATAAAGAAAATAATATGCCACTAATTCAAGAATACAAAAGTACAAAAAAAAATGACTTACATATACTTATTAACTAGATTTTATTCGTTGTCACTTTCTGACAATAGATGCATTCATTTGCGTAAGATTGGAATTAAATCACTTTCATCGCTTGAAACATATTGGCCGTTGTGTTCGTACTCCAATGATGAAATGCTCTCTGTGGCATGGGGAACCAAATTATCATTTGTTTCCAGTGATTCTGAAGTTTAATTAGTTTTGATAACAAACTCTGTAATCAGTCATTGAGATCCTGCTTTGACTAGATCTTTGTATAATTCTTGATAACACACCATGCCATGTTGTTCGACAATGGGATCATGTGTAAGAAAATGACTTTCCAATTTACTAGCCATTTGAAGGCCTTTAATTCAACCTGCAGTGAGTGGAACCTCTTCATCAATTGAATTATCCAACATTGTGTTAAGGCTTACGAAGAATATTTGAATTGTAGCTAATAAATCAGATGATGAAAAATTGTAAATTACCTATCAGCAAAATTTAATAAATTTACATTATGCACACAGAATTTCAAAAAACAAAAGCTTTTTAAATTTCTTCTATTAAACATCTAAACACTTCTAACTTTAAATATGAAATGAGAGACCAAGACTAATGTATGTATTGAAGATAAAATTGAGGGGAATTCCCAGAATTCAATGTTGCCATTTTATTTCAAATGAAGTAGGTTTTGTACAATTTTTCCATAAAATAAATAATAAAATAGAGAAAACTTGTTGTGTAGTTATGTTAGTGTAGTTTTTATTTTGCGAATTTTAGTGCACAAAATGTGTATCTGTATTACATTTTCAAAGTTAAAACTACTTCGAAAAATGTGACCATAAAAGTGGCATCTTTGTTATAAATGTAAATTCTAAGAATTTTTTCTTGAATAGGAATATTTTTTCAGAATTAAATTCAAATGGAGATTTTTAAAAAGCGCCATTTGAACCATGTTAGATCAAAAGAAATTGTGTAAAAAAGAGAATTGGAATTTTTTTTCTAAACCATGTTAAATCAAAATCGTGTAAAAGCAGAATTGGGTGATTAAAGGGAAGCCCTTTCCAAAAGCTCATTCATACAAATCATAAGTTGTATAATTCAAAACATTTGTAAATATGTTTGTATATGTAATGTGTTCATGTAAATATGTGGAAGATGTGCTTTTCCCCCAAAGAAATTTTTCTGGTATGTTGATGGTCATTTTTAGCTTTTTTTTTATTTTATTTTTTTAATGAGCTAGTGTTTGTCATCTATCTGTGAATAGATATTCAACTCTTTGTTTTTAGAGATAAATTAAAAATTCCATTTGGTTTAGATAACTATTAATGAAATACTACAATTTGCACTTTCCAAATCTCCCAAAAGTTTTTGATTATCTCTCTCCAATGATGGGAAAAGTTGAAAACTGCAAAATTTTAAATGAATGTTGCAAACTTTGCATTTACACTAGAAATTAAAAATTTTGCTGGTGGAGTGAAAAGTTTGAGGTTTGCATTGACAGCAATGATTTGCTCCCTTTCCCACAGAGGGTGGGAAAATGCAACTTATTTTCTTTTAAGAAGTAATTAAAAAATCCTTTTTTAGTTGGATAGGTATTAATGAGATATTATGATTCACATTTTGTAAATCCTTAGGTGGTTTTGATTTCTATCAAAACATTTCTATTAAAATCTATCATTTAAAGGTGAAAATTGTAGAAAATGCAAAACTTTAAATGATTATTGCAAACAATCTATTTACGGTAGAAATTTGAAATTTCCATAACAGAAGAATCGAGATATTGCACTGACATCAACAATTTGCCCCATTTTCTGACAAAGTAGAGGGCGGGGGTGGCTCAGTCGGTAGCGTGCCAGGCTCGTAATCTGTAGTTCCCAGGTTCGAGTCCCAGCTGGGTTAGCGTTGAGATTTATCTCCGCAAAATTTCCCCGCCCTGCCCACTGTCAGTAGGGGACACCGATGGGCTTGAAAAGGTCGCCGTCTGTCGGATGGGACATTAAGCCATGGCCCCGTGTGCGGGAGAGCCATACCTTGTGCACGTTAAAGAACACGTTCGATGGCCTTGACGGGAGGCTACCATCTGTCTCCCAACAGCTGTTCCAGTGGGTCCCCTCCCCCAACCTTCTCTGAGCCTTCGGGGTCCAAGTGACCTGGCCATTTAGCCCATGGTGTGCAAAAAAGTGCCGCTCAGAGGTAAAACAACTCAACTCAACTGACAAGGTAGATTGGAAAATACAACTCTTTTTAAGGAATAAGTGAGGAATTTCTTATTTATTGTATAAGAACTAATAAAATATTACTCTTTGTATTTTTCTAATTATCCATTAGTTTGCACATTGCTTTTAAACGGTATGAAAGATTTCATTCTCTTTGAAAATGGTCATCCCACATTCACTGGACTGTCATATGGAACATAAAACAATGGCCCCTTGTGCAGGAGAGCCAAACTCTTTGCATGTTAAAGAACACGTTGGATGTTCTTGATGGGAGGATACCATCTGTCTCTTAACAGTGGTTCCCTTCTCCCACCTTCCTCTGAGTCCTTTGGGTCCTTGTAATTTAGCCCAATGTGTGCAGAAAAGTTTCGCTCAGGTGAAACAATTCAACCTGTTTGCTGCATGAACTATGTGTTCTTGTAATTAATATCTAGCTTCTGGAATTGGTAAGCAGAAGCTACTGGCAGTTTTTTATTTTTTCTCAATATAAATTTGAAAATTCCTTCTTGTATCTAATTATTACTTCCTATTTGTGACTTTCACTAATAAAATTAACAGGGTACAAGGTTAAATTTGCAGGAATGGGGAAGGATTTTGAGAATGTTACTAACTTTTTAAGGTGGTGAAAAAAAGTTTAACATATATATTATGCATATTTTTCAAGAAAATTTTAAATATCACTAAGCAGAGCCAAAACTTATAACAGATTGTAATTTTGGTTTGATCCTTTCACCTAGTGACTCTCCTCTCCAAATTTTTTTCTAAATCCAAACCTGACAGAGTGCATTGAATGAATTGGGGCACATGTACTTGAAGCAGCTTTGTGATTTATATTCCAGATGGGGAAAAATTCTCTAAGGTGGGCATTGCTCTTCCTACTGGGCAATTTTGATTACCCAAAATGGGCACAGAAAAAAAAAAAATAGAAAGAAAGTTGGAAAGAATGATTTTCCAACTGATGGACTTGGAAAGTGTGTCTTCCATTGGATGGAATATAAAGCCATGGCCACATCTTCAGGAAGGTGATACTCTGTGCATGTTAAAGAACATACTGGCTTTGACAGTAGGCTACTATCCGTCTCCTAACAGCTAGCAGCATTGTCCAAAACTTTCTTTGAGCCCTTGAGATTCTTATGACTGGAAATTCCACTGTATGGAAGGAAAAAAAAAGTGCTACTCAAAGCCAATCCAATCCAATTAAATCATAGATGGCACCAAATTCCAGTTTATTCCTATAGGCTAAAAACTTTTCTATATTTTGCAAACATTGAAAGACCATAGACACCTTCCTATATTTAAAAATTTTTAAAAAGTAATGTACATCGTGATGTGTACAAAGTATGAAGGGGTTAAAAGTGAGAATAAGAATTGCTGTTGGGAAAATTGTTCATCATGTGTTGAAAAATATTTAGTAAGAAACAAATCACTTTAATGTGTTCAGAGTAACAAAAGGGAGTATACATTGAACTTCAATAGGGTACTAATTTATTTATTACTCACTCACTTTCCTGCCCATTTACCCAGCCCGCAAGATATGTACGATATTTGGAGAGAACACAGTGAGTGAATGGACAGCCCTTAAGTGGTTCAGAAAATTTCTGTCAGGCAATGAGACACTTGAAGATGCACCCCCATAAGGGAAGACTGACCGTCATTGATGGTAATGAACTGAAGGTCAGCATCAAGTTGGATTTACATCAAATATGCCAGGAGTTTGCACAAAGGTTCCATGTAAGTGATAAATCATTTGTTTGCATTTACATTGCCTTGGAAAAGTCTGGAAGCTGAGCAAATGGGTTACACATGAACTGACTGCCAACAATAAGCTGCATTGGTTTACAATCTGCTTGCTGCTGCTTTTATGCCTCAAGAATGAGCATTTTTGGACAAGTTGTTGAAGGGCGATGAAAAATGGATTGTCTATGGGAACACCAAACATTTGTATCATTGGTTGTCGTCCAGTGAACCTGTACCACACACACCAAAGCTCAGGATCCACTAACAGGTAATTTTGTTAGTGGTAGACTATAGCTGGTATAGTCCATTATGAGCATCTGGCTACTGGTCAATTACTGCCGATGTCTACTCGGCACAGCTACAATGAGTTGCAGATGCACTGCTCCAAAAACAGCCTACATTTGTTCATCACAAAGGTGTTGTGGTCCTACAGGACAGTGCTCACCCTCACACAGTGTGAGTGACTCGAGACATGCTCCACAGCCTTGGTTGGGAAATTTACCCCATTCTCCATATTCCCCAGACATCACGCCATCCGATTATAATCTTTTATTGGTGCTGGACAATCATATATGTAACCAACAATTTCAAAACTGAGAAGCACTGGAAATGGAGTTGTCTGTTTTTTTGCTTCTAAAGATCAGCTGTTCTACCGGAGTGGCATTTACAAACTTGTATCTCATTGGGAAAAGGTTATAGATTGTGTTGGTGCTTACTTTCCTGAATAAAATATCTTTCCTTTTTACGTATAGTTTCATTTTACCCTGAAAAACCTCATGGATCTTTTTTTGATTACCTGATATTAATAATTACTTGTCAAAAGCTATGATGCAAATAGCACAGAAATATTTAACAAAGCTAAAATTTTATAGATTTGTAACAGAATATATATATATTGTCATTTTATTTGAAAGTTTTAGAAGTGGAATATTGATGGGTATATCAAATAATGGCATTATGTTACACTACATCATATTTTTTTTTTACTTTTAGGCAGGAAAAGAAATGAATTCATTGAATGATTTACAGAACACACTATCTGATGGCCCACAGAAATTTACTTTGAAAACACCAAAGGTTTGTGATATGTTTTATTTCTTAATGTCTTTTAAATATTTGAAAAACAATTTTATCAGTACAACAATAATATTCATATGTATTATTTGAATTAACTCCTTCCTGGTCAATTACTACTGATGTCTACTTGTCACAGCTACAACGGATTGTAGATGCACTGCTCCAAAAAATCCAAAGGTTTGTGATATATTTTATTTCTTAATGCTTTATAAATATTTAAAAAATATATCAGTACAACAATAATATTCATATGTATTATTTGAATTGATTCCTCCTGGCATTAAGAAATGAAATGAGTGAATATGATTGCACCTTTACAATTAAACAAGCTCGGGCTAAACGAAAGGTGTAATCTACCATTGAATTGGTGTATTTGAAATTTTATATTTCACTTGGTATAACTATGTATTTGCAGTTAAAGTGTTAAATGGTAAAAAAAAGTATTAGCATCAAAATGGAATTTAGGAAAAAAAATGAAAAGTTAGCAACTGCCACTCATTTTAATTTCGTTTGATTGCCTTAGATTCAACAGAATATAGGGCAGTTATATTTTGTCTTAATTTCCAAACATAATTTTCTCAAACTTAATTTTTTTGTTAGCACTGATATTTGGTACAATGCTTCAATTGCTGATATTGCCAATGTTTTAACTCTTTTTTTTTGTCCCATTTATTTCCCCTGCCCATTCCGAAATTCACATTCAAAATCTGATAAACCATGGGCTACAGAGATCCAACTAGATTGTGTAGTTGTCCTCCAGACATATCTGTCTTAAGCTGCAACTGCTGCTTTTGGCCACCATAGGCTAGTTCTAGCAAGGTGTGTGCACACTGCATCCTTAGGTTCACTGTTCATTACTCTATTCACCAATCTGTAGTTATGCATAAAGGCAACAGGGCCAAACCAATGCAGTGTCTCTCTGCACAATATGCTACTCAAAGGAGATTGCCAACTCCTTTGCATAACCTCATCATTACTTGCAAAGTTTTAACTACCTAATGGCCAAGATACTGCATAAGCATCTAGAATCAGAGGCATCAAGCTTCCTGTTATCTTGCTTACAGAGGGTCCAAGTTTCATTACCATAACAAACCCTAGAAACAAACTATTATACAGCCTAATTTCGGTATTTAGGTGTATATGGCTATTTTTCTGCACTCTCCATAGTTTCTTAAATAGTCTCTGCAGTTTTGATATTTGTTATTTGGAAGACTCATTATCATTCAACTCTGTTTCTAACAATGTAGTACTAAAAGGACTCCAATGACGAATAATTTTTTTTTAACCTTTGAAGTTTTATTTTTTTCTTGTTTATTTTTAGTTTGCATTCAAGGGGAAATTAGCATGTTTTCCAATGGTAATTTCTATTTGATATTTTTTAGGTGGTCTAGTCATTATGAAAAAATTTGATTAGTATCTTTTTTTTAAATTGTCATTCTTCAGTAAGTTCTCATTAATTTTCTTGCTAAACAGGGTTCCACCAGGTGATGTGATATATATCATGTTTCTATTTCAAAGGACCAGAAATTATGAATTTTCTTTTCCCTTAGTGTAAGTGTATTTCCTACTAATGGTAAAAGATAATTATGTGTTTATAACTGAAGATGTATTGAAACCACATAAAATCAAGACTGTCTGACTCAATGGTGAACAAAATACTGAGAGAGATAAATGACAATAACTTATTCCTCCACACTAGCCAAGAAATCAATACTATTATGAGAAAAGTATGCTTACCCTTTCAAGGTCATGTAACAACTATTTGCCTCACCATTGGCACTCTTGACGGTCAAGTGATAACTAATTGTCACTAGACTTTAGCATATTATGCACTGGTTCCACGTGTCATATCATTATGCAGCAAATGGTTAATAGTTTTCAACATCTCTTAAGGATCATTCTGTTGTAGATTCTTGTGTATAATAATAAACACTGAAAACTGATCTTTAGAGGGTTAATGTGAAAAATGTTCTGTAGGAAATAAATTGTTTTATTGTATTAAAATTCAGACTAAATGATAACTAGAGTTATAGAAATGTCATAATTTTTTTTCTAAAGTTGGTTCTGTTAATTTCTTGTATGAATTTTTTAAAGTTTTACATATTAAATTTTTAATTATTAATTTTTATTCAACAGGGCACTAAGGATTATGGTCCCCCTCAGATGGCTATTAGGGAACAAGTATTTAAGAAAATTTTAAAATGTTTTAAAAGACATGGAGCTGAAACTATTGATACTCCTATTTTTGAAATAAAGGTAATCTATTGTTTGTTTGAAATTAAGTCTTGTTTATATATATAATAAAATTTAAAAGTATAAAAAATGCCACTGCAATTTTAAATACATACATTTCAGCAGAATAAAAAAATTAACTGCTTTTGCACATTACCACTGAAGATTATTTTCCCTTTTTTACATATGTATTTACACTATATTGTAAAAAAAAGTTTCTGAATGCTTCCATTTTATATGAATGGAATGTCACAAATAATGCTCCCTAATTTTGAAACACTATGCTAACTAACAATGCCACTGGAAATAAATTGAAGATCTCACTCAAATCTTTTTAGTTTTAATTTTCAACAATTTTCTTTTAATATTTAGATATTAAGCTGGAAACATTTAACAACAAACAATGATGTTATACTCATTTAAAATATTTTCAAAATTAATGGACTTGTTACACTAAGTTCTAAATTTGCATTTATTTTGTAAGTTGTTTGTTGTAACAATCATAATTTGTTTTAGTGGGCTTTCAAAGTAAATTGTTATGATCAATAAAACCAGTTTTTAAGTGCTTTAGGCTCCATAACTGTTTAAATATCACACAGATATTAACACATCACACAGATAGAAAGATTTGAGTAAAATTTTCAGTTTCTCTTTTGGTGACATTTTTTTTTATAAAAACGTGTATTTAAATTTAGCCATGTCATTCTACAATTTAGCTCTGAATGTGATTTTCCATTAACATAAGCTGGAAGCTCTTTATAATATAGCATATAATTTATTTCTTTAATAGTGATAAATTTGGTGTGAATTTAATATCGTTTATTAATATGAACTGAATTAACAATTTAATAATGGCATCCTATTTGCAACAAGTTTCTTAATTATGAATACACATAAAGTTTTAAGAGTAATATGCATAATTTGAGGTAACAGTACTTTTTGCATATTTTATAGCATTATAATCTTTATTAGAACAAATCAGTTACAAATGTAATTTGAATAAGTAACACGTAGTATTAAGTACTTACAACCTATTACATTTATTCCATGAACAATTATGAAGTAAACTTCTGTTGCAAATAATCAAATTACTATTACAAATTATTGCCTTTATACATTATGTTACTGCAAAAAACAATAAAATTCCCTTGCTTCATTGTTACAGGAATTAAAGAATAGTAATCATAAATTTCAATTTCACCCAATGTTTTCAATGTGTAAGAACAAAGGCATTAATTAATTTCCAACAACAAATGAGAACAGTGCAAATGAAATATACAAAATACTTCATATGAATGATTTTTGAAGTACTAAATAAAAAAAGCATGGCTGTTTGTGTTGTTTTTCTGCTGAGGTCCTGCCATCCTCTCAGACTTTCTACTGTGGCATATAAACTGACAGGCTCCTGTCAGACCTGTCAGTTTATATGTGTCTGTCTGTGGCAAGCAGCTGCTTGAGGGGGTATTTATTTTTATTTATTTAAATAACAATGCAGGATACTTCGCAGAAATAATAATCCACTAGAGTATGACTTGTTTGTGGGTGAATAATAATAATAATGATTACTTTTTATGTAAGATTTTCCACCAATTAGTGTAACTAAATTTTTTTGAAGTTTTTATCTTGGAGGGAATAATTATGCAGATATTTTTAGAGTGTAATACTAAGTGTTTGTGAAATGGGAACATTTGATTGTGTTCAAATATTCAATTTATTGCATTGCCTTTTAGCAGATTTTTAAAAGTGTTAAGGTGATTTTAGCTTCTTTTGGCAAGTTGTTCACAGTGAATTATTTCTCATGTTTATATTAATAAGTTTTCATTACCATTTCCTATATTGTTCACAATTAGACTGCATTGCTAATGTTTTTCTTTGATCCTTCTTACATATTTCACCTTGAATATCCTACTTACTTTTTGGCATAACCAAACATTCTCCTCATATAGGTCAGTCAGTCAAGGTTTTACTATTGGGCAATTTAAAAGCTTTTAGCATGTTTGGTGTAGGGAAAAAAATCATCCCAATGTATATTGTGCTTCACTCAATCTAATATAGCAATATGATTTTTGTTTAAATTTCCACTTTGATAGTTAGCTGATAAACCATGATATTTGATAAAGTGATTCAAATATATATATTTTCTTGGAAAAAAAAATACTTCTAATGATTTGATCTTGATTTTTAATTCTACTTTTGATGAGGAAGGGCCCCTTTAACTTGTGGATTTTAAATGGTACATCTGACTCCATAAACCATTAAACGCAAGGTATCCACAACTATTTGATTTTATATTAATGTTGATTGAAATACCAGTTACAATTAAGGTGCAGTTGTAGAATCACAAATGATCATTTTTTGAGTGTTTTTTTTTAGGTTTTTAGTACCACATCCCCCTAGATTTCACCCCAGAAACTTTTTTTTTAAAGAAGAAAAAAAAAAGATACAGGGTGAAAAATCCAACCTGGCAACACTGGTGAAAGCACTATCAGCGACCTCAGAATGTCTCCAATAGTGTCATATCAAATACAGATTTGTTTCTGAAGAGCAAAAAAAAAATCCTTAGAAATCAATACATGGGGAGGGTATTCTTCTACAGGAGACAGGTGATGAAGTATAGTGGTTATGGGAATGTGACATTCATAACAAAAGTTCTGAGGTATATGCTTGCTTTTCTTAATAAATTTAATTCATTTTTGTTCGAATTCATTGGTGCAAAAGTTTTTGAAAGATCACAGGGAGGGAATGTTGTGCACATTTTATGGTAAACTTGAAGAAATATTTATGTATAATGGGAAGAATTATTGAAACTACTCATATATTTGGTACATAGTGAAGCCAGATGTTACTGGGAATGATGTTCTTTGGCTTTATAGTAATGGTAACTCTAGTTTGTTTAAAAATAACTCTAATTGTTTACAAATAATAGTTAGTTTGAACAAAGTTTAAATCTTGCCTAAGTGTGGTGTTGTAACACTGCAAATGAAAGGTTTTCTAGTAGTATATTTTCTTTGGATTAGTACAGAGGTTGATGATCTGAAGCCAATAATAGAAATTATTAAACATATTACTATACACTTACAATATTTGATAATTGAAATTGTTACTACACACTTACAATATTTGATAATTGCTAAGAATTTAAACTTAATTACAGGAAACTTTGACAGGGAAGTACGGAGAAGACAGCAAACTAATATATGATCTAGCTGACCAAGGTGGAGAAATTTTATCCTTGAGATATGACTTGACTGTTCCTTTTGCAAGGTATCTTGCAATGAATAAAATTACAAATTTGAAAAGGTACCATATTGGGAAGGTTTACAGACGAGACAATCCTTCTATGTCTAAAGGCCGTTACAGGGAATTTTATCAATGTGTAAGTAATAGACTTCAGAATTTTGTAAAGCCTTGAATTTTGAATACTCTATTATCTGAATATGAACTGGTTACTATGTCTTTATTAAAGTACAATAGATATTCATTAAATAATAACTAGTTAAAATATAATATAAAACTTTGTAATTTAAGTGCTATTTTTGGTATAATTTTAACTTGTATGTACACTGAAGTGCCATTGAATTAGGGATAGCAACCTAGTAACATGTTGGACCCCCTCTGGCCCTGATAACAGCCGGCACACAATGAGGCAAGGACTCCACAAGCTTGCGTAAATGTTCCACAGATATGGTGACCCATGCATCCTCCAGAGCTGTCCACAATTCTCTCAAGGTCGTCACTGATGGACACGGGCCCAAACACTCTGCTCAACAGTATACCAAAGATTTTTGATGGGATTTAAATTTGGGCTTCTAGGTGGCCAATTCATTATTTCAAAGTCAGCAGAATGCTCCTGCAACCATGCAGTAGCCAACCTGGACCTGTGAGATGAACAGTTGTCTTGCTGGTAGATGCCATTGCCATAAATGGGTGTAAATGGTCAGCCATAAGATTCAGCGTACTGGGATGCACTGAGAGTCATCGGTACACATACCAAAGGTCCCACAGTCATCCAACTGAAGACACCCCAGGCCATCACTGAGCCACCACCAGCTTGTACTGTTCCAATCTGACATGCAGAATCCACGGCTTCATACCTCAGTTTCCCATCGGCATGATGAAATTTAAATCGGGATTCATCACTCCAGGCTCTCTTGTTTCCAATTTTCGATGGTGCAGTTTCGATGTTCTTTAGCCCAGGTAAGACATTGAACCCGGTGTTGTGCCTTTAGAAGTAAGACTCTCGTAGATCAGTGGCTCCTGAAGCTGAGACGAAGTGATTAGGGTTAGGGTTATTTTACCTCTGAGCGGCACTTTTTTGCACACCATGGGCTAAATGGCCATGAGACGAAGTGAGCATTGTACGGTCCGTGCACTGATTTTCTGGCTGGAACTCGCCTTCAGATGGGAGGTGATTTCAGATAATGTCTGGCCCCTATTGGTCCTTATGATGCGAGTCAGACGGCGAAGCCCACGATCATTCAAGACTTGTTGTGCTTTGCAGTTTGTCCATGTGCTTGTTTTTTGCCGTAATTTTCATATTCCTGAAACACTCTTAAAACTGCTGTATGAGAAAATCCAAGTTTGTTGACAATTTCAGAGATAGAGTGTCCTATCTGTTGGTCACCTACGATCTGCCCTCTGTCAAATGCATCCAAATCCCTTGCCTTTCCCATTACACTTCTCATGATGAATGCTTGGGGAAGCCAAAGCTGACAGCTATATATGACCAGAGTTTCAGCCATGCATATGCGCAAATGCGGGACTTGCAGTACTGATTTTGGATAACGTCTCCTATCCCTAATTCAATGGCACTTCAGTATATATATATATACTTGCAAAAAAAATGTAAGAACTGTTTTTAAAATATGCAAAATTGGCTATTTTTTTAATATGTTAAAATGTGTAATTTATAATAGTTGTAGATAATTGTTTGGAACTTGGATTTGCTATATTTTTTAATTATTATCCTAAATTTTTGTTAAAAATAAAAATATTTTAGGACTTTGATATTGCTGGACAGTATGACCTTATGTTGCCTGATGTAGAATGTGTTCGCATAATGAAAGAAATTCTATCAGATTTGAATATTGGAGAATTCGTAATAAAGGTAAATTTCTTTATTTCCCTTTAATCATTCCTAATTCATACAAAAATACTTCTGAATGCAATAAATTGTATCAGTATATACTGAATATATTAGTTATAAATACAGAATAATTAAATCAAGTAGGTTTTTGAATGAAAATGTTTGTTGATGATAACACCATAAATATTTGGGAATTTCCTTTATCCTGAGATGGAATCTTAAACCAAAATATCACCAGTATTTTTGGTAATGAAGGTCTTTTAGTTGAAAATTTATAATTTTTATGAAATTTGTGCTAGTTTATGAAAGGAGCTGCAATTTACAGTATTCTTTAAGGCCGTATTATTTTTAACTGATGAATCATTAGTATTTATTATACAGCTATTGCATACCTTAAAATTTTTTATTTAGAAAGCTTCCAAATAATCTTTGATTAGATATATTCTAACATCAACTCTGCATAGCTTGAACCCTTTCAGTGTCCAGGCTAAAAAACTGGTTTCCACCCAGACGCCAAGTTATTTTCTTCCTGTGCTCAGCCAAAAAAATTTTAACTTAAAACTTTTTTTGCCAAATAACTAATGAAAGGAATTATGCCAATTAATCAACATTTAATTCTGGATATTCTAAAAATAAAGTATTTAACAAAAAAAGATGATGTGTTTTATTTTAATAGGACTTTTTTAGAGTCATGTAGTAAAAAAAAATGCATCTGGTAACACAAATAAAAATTTATTTTAAAAAATCTAATAGACAGTAATGATTATAATGCACTTGAATAGAAAGGCTATTTATTTCTGAATAACAAAAGAAAATTTTTTTTGGTTTCAAGTAAATATTTCTTTAGTTTTGTAATTTTTTTTCTCAATACTCATACTATGAGAAAAATTCAAGGCTTTTAGCCAATTGTGCCGAGTCAGAAAAACAAGTAAATTTAGAATTTAAAAAAAAAACAACCAATCAATCGAAATTGGTCATGTTATATACCAAATTAAACAGAATTTAATTGCGAATTTTATGAAAAATAAATAATATAAACAACTTTACAAGCATATTGATTTTAATAAGCCTTTTTCAATGTGATATGGTGAAAAAAAAGATTGCACTATATAGTTAAGGGTTCACTTTGGAAAACCTGAAGAATAAAAATAGTTAAATTATATATTAAGCGAAAGAAAATTTCCTCCCAAATAATATAATATTCAACCTGAAATATGATTTTATTTCTTTTAATGATTCTTTTCAGTATCATATATTTTAAACATGGTCAGTGTTATACAAAGTAACTTGAACTTCTCACATTCATGGATTTTCTGAACTGGTTATGAAATAGAAAAAACTATTTTGGCTCCTTTTTTTTTGCTAAACATTACGAATTTTTTTCTTTGGGTGTTGAGTTTGGCGATCTTGGCTAAGTGCAGAAAGGTTTGTACACCAAGGGGGAAAAAAAAAAGCATTATATTGTCTGTGTGGCACAGACAAGGTACTGAGAGGGTGGGGGGGTTGCCTTTAAAATCATTCAATATAAACATAAAAACTCATAATTTAAAAAAAAATAATATTTTTTAGAGGGGTGTGTGTGTGAAACTTTCACTGTGAGTTTAGTGGAGGTAATGCCTTCCTGGAATTGACAGCTGATTTCTGTAGCAAGGAAGGCTATTTTACTTCCATATTCAAGACATTCATTTTCAGAAAATGGTACAAGCTCAAAGTTTTTTTACTTAAAAAAGAAATAATAAAAGAAAAATTATATATAACCTAATGGGATGTTAAATAAAATATCTGCAACAACTTTTAAGCCAGTCTCTGATGTAGCATAACTCGGAAATGTTGATAAATCAACTGACCGAAAATCACTAACTTACAGAAATACTTGTACAGAAATGAATTTGTTTCGATATCCAAGACCTCATTTATTTTCAGAAAATACCAGATCAAAGTTTTACTGGAAAAGTAATAATTAATAAAATGAAAATTAACATGTAGCCTAATGCAATGTTGAAATATCCACAGCAACAAGTAGGCTGGCCATGTGATGTAGCATAACTATAAAAAAAAATCAATATTTATTGATCGGCTAAAAGATCGTTAATTTTGGAAAATAAATCTACTGAAATGAAAACTAAGGTTTAAATATAAAAAAGTAAATACTAACTTTGCAAAGGGTATTGAATATGCTGGACCGAAACAATATGGGAGCCAATTATAACACACGGAACAGAGATAGCCTGTATCAGCCGTCTGCTTGTTTGCCTCAGTGAGCCATAACGTAATTAAGTGCAGCTGTAACCAGAATTTCTAAGAAGGATGTGTTTACTTCCAGTTTCTATTTTAAGAGTGGGAAAGATGCATAGAATTCTGGGAAAAATGAGAAAACTAATTTGGAATTTGAAATAGGTTTATGACAGAAACAGGTGTGAAATGGAAAAAAAAAATGGCAGTTGTACTTTGTAATTACTTCCAAAATCTACTGTTTTTAAAAATAGTTTTTTTTTTATTAATTTTCAGGAGATTTTCAAAAATTTAAGGAAAAATTTGTTGATAATAGTTCAAATCAAACTTGTGAACTTAAATCAGAAGGTTACTTCAGCAAATAGGAACATTAATAAGGAAATTGGCAATACCGTTCAGTGCTTCTAAAAAATGGCAATCGTATGGCTTTATAAAGTTATTTATATTGTAGTTTAATAAAATATGCATCAAATTAAAAAACAAAATAGTATTATTCAAGCCTGAATTATATATTTTTATAAGATAAATATATATAAAAATTACAATGGCAATTTTTATTTTTTTTTAAAAGTCGGGGTTTTTTTGTTCTATTAAAAATGGATACATATGTTCTTGGCCCCTCATTTCAGATTCTGCGAACATATACAGACAACATGGACACTGGAGAAGAGTTAATGAAGTGTCCAATAAGATTATGTTCCAAAATGCAAAATTAGTAAAGTCATCTAATTATACTGTGTTTATCAAGTGTAGGTAATTGTAGAGGTATATTTTGCTTTCAGATGGTTTTGAATCTAATATAACTTTGTAATGCTGGACAATATTGTTATTTATGCCTAGATAAACAATGCTAAATATATCTACCTGACACTGAAAGGGTGAAATAAAGAAATGAACTGGTTATATGGTAAGCCTTTGTAGGGGCAGGGGTGGCTCAGTCAGTAGCGTGGCAGACTTGTAATCTGCAGTTCCCAAGTTCAAGTCCCAACTGGGTCAGCGTTGAGATTTATCTCTGCAAAAAACTCCCCACTCTGCCAACGATCAGTAGGGAACACCGATGGGCTTGGAAAGCTGCTGTCTGTCGGATGGGATGTTAAGCTGTGGCCCCGTGTGCGGGAGAGCCACACCCTGCGCACTTTAAAGAACACACTGGATGACCTTGACAGAAGACTACCATATGTCTCCCAACAGCTGTTCCAGTGGGTCCCCTCCCCTAACCTTCTCTGAGCCTTTGGTGTCTTTGTGACCTTGCCATTTAGCCCATGGTGTGCAAAAAAGTGCTGCTCAGAGGAAAACAATCAGCAACCAAGATAAGCCTTTTGCTAATCTGCACTATATGGGGGGAAGGGTGTTTCAAATTTGGCAAAAAACTGGATTTAGAGGGGGTGATCACATGGCATTAATAACATAGCAAAAATCCTACTTTAAGACTAAAATATAACACTTATTAATTAATTATTAATGAAAATTCAGCTTTAATGGTAAAATTACCAATTAATGGTTAATTCTACTTACACAATAATTAATGAAATTTTAAAGGTCTTTTACATTGTGATATGGTATATTCAATAAAAATTTAATCACAATCTACACTGTTAAAATCAAATGCCCTTAATGCTCTAAAGCATATTCTATACTACATCGTTATATTCAACATGTAAGAGCTATTAGCTTATTGCTATAATCACATAGAATGTTCCACTAGGGAAGATCTAAGTGCTCTGTTCTGCTTATAATTCAAGTTTGATGAAAATTATACTTTAATGGTAACAGAATAACAATAAAAATTATACTGTAAAGGTAAAATATACATCATTCAATCTTATTTGTTGTCCATGATTTCCAAGGGGAGGTCTGAAGAAATCTTGCTATTGTATGATAGCTATGACATAGATGATGTGCTGGGGCCTGGTCGAGGTTCTGCAGACACAGATATTGAAGGATGACAAAGCTTGAAAAAAAGTATCTTCATTTGACTAGTTCTTTGTCTCTGCTCACAAATCACATTGAACCAGAGTCCTTAATATTTATATATGATGAATAAAGTTGTCACATCATCTAGGCTTTCCCTGATCTTGGAAAATATTTGGGTTTTTATGCAGGCTCCTTAGCATCAGAATCTGAATTGCCTTGAGAATTAACAACAGCAGTTTCTTCTTCAGCCAATTCTGACAGTCAGAATCATTATTAACATGCAGTCTTCAACATCTTAGTTGTTGCAGATGTCTTCCTAGCAAATTGCAATGTTTTGTGATAATTTTTTGGGTTGAAAGCCCTCGAAATCAAATTTCACATCATTTGCATACAAAATTATTTTCCATGCTTGTGCAGATGTGGTTGGTTTGATTTTCTTGCAAACACTTGCCCAGTTGCAGACCATAGATTTTGTATCATAATTTTTAAAGTTTTGTAGTGTCCTTTGCCTTCTTGTGTCCTCAATCTCATCATACTAGTTTCTATGACTACCTTAATTTCATCTAGGAACTTCCTATTATAAAGCCTCTTACTGGCATGTATCACCTCCTAAACCATTGATTGGATAATTGAAATGGTATTAGGTGGTAAAGCAATGGATTTAATTTACCATCTCTGCTGCAGAGTCTCAGTTTTGGGGTGAGATGTATTGTCTACAACAGTGGTTCTCAACCTTTTATGCTTCACGTAACCCCTGGAAATGTGTATGTAAATGGCGTATCCCTTGTATAGAAAGATAAAACTATAGTTATAGTATAACAATGGGAAAAAAATAAAACATATATATAACATATATCTAGCGACTTTTGAGCTCTCATGGCATACCCCAAAAAATTTTGCCTCATACCCAACGTTGAGAACCCCTTAGTCTACAAGAAATATGGTTTTCACTTATTCCTTTTGAATTTTTAAATCTTCAATCTGGTGTCTTTAACCTCTTAATCGAAATGATCATGGAAGAAATCTTTTGTTACATAGCCAGTAAATTATGCATTCAGTAATCATTCAGTAAATCATGCAATTAGTAGCAGATAACAGGCAGCTTATGCACTAATGTCTTTGGAGCACAGGGTAACAGATTTCCCAACAGTGATACTTTCCAACATATGGCTACCATATGCATTAGCACCCCAAAGAGGATACACTCATTCCCTGCTACTTTTTTGTCCAGGTACTGTTTTTTCACCTGAGAGCCTCAGTATTTTCAGGCAAGGATTGCCAATCTCTTTATGTTAGGCAGCTGGCTTAAGCATAAACTAATTTCCTTTATGATTGCTTGAAGTTTTTTGGAATGATTCAACAGCTGCAAGTTCAGCACTCGAAGCTACACCATACATTTTCTATTTGTAATATTTTGCCCCCTTCAGAATTGTGATAAGAAAACCATTACTTGATCTAAAGTTTTTCACACCCAAATGCTCAATAAGTCTTTTTGCTCCTACTTGAATTTTACATTACGAACCCTAACATCCACTTGAGCACTGCTCTGCACATACCACAGCATCTTCAAACTTTCATTCAGGGTAAGCTGAAAGGTTTTTGGCTTTGTTTTTTTACTTTTAATATATTAAATTTCAGAGCAAATTACTTAATCTCTTTTTTAGTTTGCTTTGTATCAGAGTGTTTGAATAAATATTGAAAGAAACTCGACTTATTTAGTATTTACTAATAAATTACCACTTTGAAGTCGATTCAAAGTATTAATAGTATTAATTGTAATATTAAATTGTCTTGAGCCAGGTGGGATACGAACCCATGACCTCCTGATAACATGTCAGGTGCTCTTGACTACTGAGCTACCGACTGCTGATCAAGATCTCCTCTAATTAATGCTATGAACATTCCATTATGTCACATATAAGCGCTTTTCAGGCAATCTAGCCACAAGTGGCTTTTATTTGCCTTGTAGATAGAAAGTATGTCTTACAAGTATACTGATGATAAATAATGAAACTTGACTTATTTAGGGGGCTGGGGTGGCTCAGTTGGTAGCGAGCCAGGTTCGTAATATGTAGTTCCCAGGTTTGAGTCCCAACTGGATCAGCATTGAGATTTATCTCCGCAAAACTCCCCGTCCTGCCCATGGTCAGTAGGGGACACCGATGGGCTTGGAAGGGCTGCCGTCCGTCGAATGAGACATTAAGCAATGGTCCCGTGTGCGGGAGAACCATACCCTGTGCATGTTAAAGAACACGCTGGATGGCCTTGACTGGAGGCTACCATCTGTCTCCCAACAGCTGTTCCAGTGGGTCCCCTCTCCCAACCTTCTCTGAGCCTTCAGGGTCCATGTGACTTGGCCATTTAGCCCATGGTGTGCAAAAAAGTGCTGCTCAGAGGTAAAACAACCCAACGACTTATTTAGTATTTACTAATAAATTACTACTTTGAAGTCAATATCAACTTTTAGAGGAAAAATTGTCTTGAGTTGGTGGTATACAAACCCACAACCTTCTGATAACATGTCAGATGCTCTGGACCACTGAGCTACCAGCCGCTGATCAAGATCTCCTCTAATTAACGCTATGAACATTCCATTATGTCACATATAAGTGCTTTTCAGGCAATCTAGCCACAAGTGGCTTTCTATTTGCCTTGTAGATGGAAAGTATGTCATACAAGTATACTGATGATAAATAATGAAAGAAACTCGACTTCTTTAGTATTTATTAATAAATTACCACTTTGAAGTCGATTCAACTTTTAGAGGATAAATTGACTTGAGCCGGGTGGGATACAAACCCATAAGCTCCTGATAATATGTGAGGTGCTCTGGACCACTGAGCTACCGTCCACCGATCAAGATCTCTAATTAACGCTGTGAACATTCCATTATGTCGCATATATGTCTCAGTGATCCATGCACCTGACTTGTTATCAGGAGGTCGTGGGTTCATATTCCACCCAGCTCAAGACAATTTTTCCTCTAAAAGTTGAATCGACTTCAAAATGGTAATTTATTAGTAAATACAGAGTGTTTGTTTTGCTCTTCTGTATTCTTTTACCATATTTCCCACCAAGCAACCAACATCCAACTTCACAAGAATTTTTACATTATCCACAACCCTTATGTTTATATGCTTTTGCTTCTGTGCACTTTGATGCTACACCTTTCCTAGAGCATCATTAAGTATACCCTTAACTTCACAGAAAAAGTCTGAAAATGTTTGCAGACATGTTTGTAGATGTTGCTAGACAGTAGCAATCTAAATGAAGACTGATGCTCATCTTTTCAGCCAAGTGGGTCCAAGTATCAGTTACCATTTAGTGTAGAGGCCGTTCAGTTTTCTGTGGAGTGTCTGAAGTGACATAAGCTGGAGCTTTAGTTACTGCAAAAGACTATAAGTAAAAAAAAATTATTTTACAAAGTTATAGCCAACTGAGCCAAGCACCAATGAGACTGACTAATGGTGGAACATGTCATTGAGTCGCATTTATGAATGGGCACTTTAACATGGGTTGGGTTGTTTTACCTCTGAGCAGCACTTTTTTGCACACCATGGGCTAAATGGCCAGGTCACAAGGACCCCAAAGGCTCAGAGAAGGTTGGGGAAGGGGACCCACTGGAACAGCTGGTTGGGAGACAGATGGTAGCCTCCCGTCGAGGCCATCCAGCGTGTTCTTTAACATGCACAGGGTATGGCTCTCCCGCACACAAGGCCACGGCTTAATGTCCCATCCGACGGACGGCGGCCTATCCAAGCCCATCGGTGTCCCCTACTGACCGTGGGCAGGGCGAGGAATTTTGCGGAGATAAATCTCAACGCTGACCCAGCTGGGACTCGAACCTGGGAACTACAGATTACGAGCCTGGCGCGCTACTGACTGAGCCACCCCTGCCCCCACTTTAACATGTCAGTATGGTATACCACCAATTGAAGTACTACTGCAAATAGTCTGTGAACTCTATTTACATTTTTAGTCTATATACCAAGTGTTTGTACACATTTGTAATCTGTCTTTATTAAAGTACAGCTTAATATGTTTTCTAAACTGAATTGACATACTGTGCTATGCTAAAGTATAATGTTATTTTTGTCTTCAAATATGAAATTCGTATTGTGAAAATGTTTATAATTTTAATAATTAAATTTGATATATTACTCCTGCTGTGTATAGCATGTGCAAAACTAAAATTTACTTCATTCTGTTCTGGAGTGTAATTTGATGTTCTTTCATCCATATCAGCAGATACTTGTACCAATGAACATTTTCCTTCATAGCTGAAAACTTTGATTGGGATATTCTTCTGTACTCCAGACACCTATGATCTGATACAAGAAGAGATAATGAAACATGTTTAAAATAATTTTAATGATATAAAGTTGAGGAATCGTTACATAGAAAAAATATTGGTTACCACTAGAAACATTACAGCATTTTAATCTTTCAATTGTAAATATTGTAATGGAAATATTTTATTTGTAAGAAGGGCCTTAAGTTTTCAAATACTGTTGTTTATTTGATATCATGTGCTGTGCAACATGTGTATGTGTTTCACAACATTTTGTATATGTTCATTTGTTGTTTTCCACAGGTTAATCATCGGCAAATTCTAGATGGCATGTTGGCAGTTTGTGGTGTTCCTGCAGACAAATTTCGTTGTATTTGCTCATCTGTGGACAAGCTGGATAAGGTAATTGGAGAGTGACAAATATTTTAATGTTTATAAACAGTATAGATGTAAGTGGTGTAAAAAGTAGTAAGAATTAAATCATGTAGCTTAAATCAAAAATATTCTTGATATGTGCAGATTAAATTACCCACGCTATAAGTAAAGAAATAAAAATCCAGATATCAGGTAATAAATTATTAAAAAAAAGCCTATATAGCTTGCCTAAATTAGTGAAAGTGTATTTTGCAACACCAAAATTAGCATTATGGTTAATTCTTATTAGCAGTTGGCAGTTCTAGGCAAATAAATGCCCATTGCCTTAAATGTCTACCAAATGTGAAAATTTTATCGTTATTTAAAAAAAAATACCCTCTCAAGCAGCTGCTTGCCACAGAGGTCTTACAGGAGCTTGTCAGTTTATATGCCATAGTAGAAGATCTATGGCAGGACCCCAGCAGAAAAACAACACATACATCCATGTCTTATTTAATTAGAATTATTATTCATGGCATCCTGTTTGTCTGCTTAATGCTTTTATTTGTTCAGGCATTTGACTTCCGAGCATAATAACGTTAATGTTGTGTATGCTGTGCTGATAAAAAAAAAATTGGTTTTGTTGACATTAGAGCTCTAAATTGGCACTAAATCATGGGGAATGCAAAAGGAGATTTTATGTATCTCAATATTTTACAAAAATTTAGTTTGTTATAATAAAGCTCTCAGACTGTTTGAAAATCCTAAAAATTCATTTCAGAGAAAGTTTTAAAACATTTTTGATATATTTGTGCAATTATGGAGAGAGGGGTAGAATTTTGTTTCCTAAAAAGTTGAAAAAGACTATAGAAGAGATGCATTATTTTAGTGATTGAATTATTGAATACAGTTTGTAGCTTATTTTATTCAAATTCAGATTTTATAGATGAATTGCAGCCTATTATTTATTGCAGCAATAGTTTAATAGTGTATAATACTGCACTCAAGTGCTTCACATTCAAACTATTCCTTGTTTTCTGTAGTTTGGATTGTTGTATACTTATATAATCATGCATTATAGAAATGTGTAAAGGTTCTAGCCAAAAGAAGTTTAACAATATTCCACTTCTGTTATTTGTGGGGTTTTATGTTACTGGTACATAATTTGTTTAAGAGTTAAAAGATGTATTGAATTTGTAGTCATTTGCTTTATTAGCAAACCTTAGGAGAGGATGTCAAATCGAATTTCTATTCATTTGTTTATTTGCAGACTTTATGGGAAGATGTCAAATCAGAAATGGTCAATGAAAAAGGTTTGGATTCTGAAATTGCAGATAGAATTGGAGAATTTGTGAAGAAAAATGGTTTGTTGTGATCTTTGTTCTCTACAATTTAACCTTTGGATATGTTTATTGAATAGATATAAGCATATGTAACCCCAATTTCTTGTTTCAACATTTAATAAATACATAGGTTGATTGGAAAATAATAATCCAAAGGCAATATTGTTTTACAGTCAAAAGTTAGGTTTTTTTATAATTTGTATTGTAGTAACACTTGTGTCATATAACATTGTAACATCTGACAATTGCATGCACAGCAAAGATATACTGTGTGATGGTCCACCCATTTACTTTTACTTTTCCTTAACCAGTTTTACTTTATTTATGTTATATTTATCATTTTGGAGATTATTTTTAGTTGGCCATCATTTTTATTATATCATTTTTTTATTATATTGCTTAGCACATGATATGCTATATGGAGTTTTAATTTAACTTGGATCAGTCAAAAGGTCCAAAGAGAAAAAGTTTAAAAATCTTTTGGAGTGTTACAGAGAAAATAAAGAAACAACAACAACAAATAACTTACACTTATTCCCCTAACAATAATCAAATATGTGAAATCTAATCTTCTTTCATGTCTGCCATACATAAAAAATGGGTATCGGTACTCAGTTAAATCCTCCTAACTACAATCAAATATGCGAAGCTAAGAATTTCATTTTTACAAACAAGCGGGACTAACTACAATCAAATATGCGAAGCTAAGAATTTCATTTTTACAAACAAGCGGGAGTGTAATCATCCACTAAACTTCACCTAAACACAATAAATCGTGAGCTAGCTGAAATAAAATTCACCTGCCGTCCTGTGGCCGAGTGGTTAGCGCGCTTGGCTACTGATCTACGGGACCTGGGTTCGAGCCCCGGATAAGGCATGGACGTTTGTGTTGTTTTACTGCTGAGGTCCTGCCATCCTCTCAGACCTTCTACTGTGGCATATAAACTGAGAGGCTCCTGTCAGACCTATGTGACAAGCAGCTGCTTGAGAAGTATTTATTTTTTATTGAATTTTTTTTTCTCTCTCCTTCTCATTTCTTTTTTTAGTTTCCTAACACTTCCCCCCCCCTTCTTTTTATTTATTTTTTTTATTATTTTGGGGTAGGGGAGGCTCAGTCAGTAGCGGTTCAGGTCTGGCAAGTGCAGAGCTTTTTCTCTGCCAAACTCTCTGCCCTGCCTATAATGAATAGGGGTCACTGTTGGGCTTAAAAAGCCCTCGATCTATCGGATGGGATGTTAAGCTGTGTTCCAGTGTGTGGGAGAGCCAACCCCCCACGCATGTTAAAGGACATGCTTGATGGCCTTGACGAGAGGCTGACACCCTTTTCCCAACAACTGTCCAGTGGCTCCCCTTTCCCTTTCTTCCATGAACCCACGAGAGCTTGAATATTAATCCCAACTATTTGATTTTATGGTAGTGATATTCATTTTTTTATATTAAAAAAAAGCTCCTCCCCCCCCTTCAAAAATCAGGAAAGTGGACTCTCAGCACAATTTAATTACAGAGTTACAGTATAAATTCAGACCTTATTGCTACCAAATCTTATTGGCAATAATTCCTTGACATGGCTCAAAATTCAAAAAGTCTCCACTTTCCTGATTTGAATGAATAGGCAGAATTAGAAAACTTTAGTGTAATGCAGATCTCTTCAACAGGTTCTTTCTCCGCTGCTTCACAGCTCTAATGCTAGTTTTCCTTTTTGCATCGACCAGCACACAAGAGTGACACGTGGTGCCATCCATCAGATAGTACTTTCCTGTATCGTGGAGCATCGGATGGCATCACTCAACCATATTTCCACCAAGCTTGACATTAGTTAATGGTATAGTACATGACTTGGTTTACAATGAACTGGAGTGCTATTAAGTATGTGGTTATTGGATGTTGTGAAAATTTACAAAGCTCACACACATGATGGCTTTGTTTGTCAACTCTGATGATATGAGAGTTGATAAACTCTCATATCATCAGAGTTGACTGAGATATCATCAGAGTTGACTGAGTTCTTCTGAGTTCTTCCTCATCATCAACTCTGATGCTGAGGAAGGAATCCATGTAATTGGGAATGCAGTGTGGATGTATACATGGTGACTACATCAACCAACTGATGTAGTTGCTTGCAAGTAATGAAATGCACATTACAGTAATTTTTAAACAGAAGTTGTTTTAACTGCTTTTAACATTTATGTAACTTTTAATTAACTATCCTTTATAATATGATGCGGTATCAAAATCTTGAATGTCACACTGGTCTAAAGCACTTGGCTAAAAGTAGTTCTAGCCTTGATGGTATTGGAATTGACAGTACGTCCAGGGCAATTTACAATATCAAATTCAGAACAATGACTTGTAACAAATATGAACTAGTTTCCCCAACAAAACTTTGATGGATATCTAATAACTGTCATAGCTTGAATTATCAGTTGCCAGTGAATAACACCTAACAATAAGCAAGGTATAAAACCTGTAGCATGAAGCAGTAAAACCAATACTTCCATGTATCACTGTGGAGTTTGCCAGCAACAGTTTATCACAAGACATGGTAAATGAAAGATAGATGCAATCAGATAGCATTTAAGTATAAAGAGAACTATATTGCATTTTATTCAGTTTCGTCTTGTTTATTGGACATTTTGCCAGAGTTAAAATGCATATCCATAGTGACTAATAAAATATATAGTAGCTAAATAAATTTTGTGCTAATAAAATTTTAAATCAAAAATTTCACTCTGCTTTTAAAACCTATTGTTACGGAATTCTTATTAAACACTTTCTGACTCCTCCCTCTAATTTCCCAAATACTTCACTGCTCAGTTCCAAATTTCTCCAGTGGGGTCTCCCTGGCTACTCAATATTGCATTAAAAATTCAAATTTCTACCTGTGACAGAGCCCACATTTTTCCATTGAATTTAAATGGGAAATGATAATTTATTTAAATATGATCTGACACTGCTAATAATAAAATTCATGAGGGAATTTTAGTGCATTTTTTGATTATATATGAGATTTTAACCCTTTAATATAAATATTTAAAATGCAGATTAACCCACTTAATAGTACTGTAATAAAAGTTCTAAATTTAATTATATCAGGAGGAGCTGAACTTGTAGAAGAACTACTTAGCAATGACATGTTTTCTCAAAGTAAAGTAGCCAAGCAAGGTTTGGAGCAAATGAAGATTTTTTTCAATTACTGTGATATCTGTGGGGTACTGGACAAGGTATGGATTTTATTTAGATTGTGAGCAATATGGCCTCTTCCTGGTACTACTGACCAAATAGTGTGCAACATTTCTCCCCGTTAGTTCGAGAATAGTCATTATTAGTTTGAGAATAGTCTTACTGAAAATCAGAAGAAATTAAAAAGCAGGGAAAGTGATAGTGTAAATGTTATTTCATCAAAATTCAACCACCTTTATCAAAATATATACATTCAGCAACCATTTGATTTGTAGTTCCATGTTATGTCAGTAGTAACTCATACACAGGATTCAGTAATTTCTTAAATAAGATTTTTTTTATATAAAAGTGACTGAAGATAATTTAAAGGTCTCAATCAAATCTATTTAAATCTTGATTTTTATTACCAACCTTGCATATATGTCACATATCTATCAACCTTACCTTCTACTATGGTGTATTAAACTTACAGGCTCATGTCAGACCTCTGTGGCAAGCAGCTGCTTGAGAGGGTACATATATATATATTTTAGCAATATGTGTTCAGATTTAGAGAGTTGAAACATTTAGCAAGTTGCTTGTTCTGCAAAAAATTATTCAAAATTGCTGAAATTAATGTAAATATTATGGGAAATGGCTAAAACTACTCTTTAACGTGTTAGTAAAGTTCAACAGTTTTTATTTTAATTAACTTTTAAGAGCAATTATTTAAATACATTGTTGCTGTTAAATATTCCAATTTCCATAACTCTAAATACCAAATGAATAGTGTTGAAAAATCAAGATTGGAAAAGATTTGATTGAGATCTTTAAATTATTATCAGTTACATCTTTTCATGAAAATCTTATTTAAGAAGTTACTGAGTTCTTCTGTGTTACTATTGACATAGCATTTGAACTGTATTTAATGAAGTGGCCCTAAGTATATTTCTATATCTTATTCAGGCAAACTTTTTTGTCAAAATTTCTTAAACAGTTTCTCAGAAATATAGTAATTTTTTTTTATATTTTGCAGGTTGGGCAAATGCTTTTTTTTTTGTGGTTATTATATAAAGCATGTCTGTGGGTGGAAAGTTGCACAGGCCTGGTCCAATTTAATGTTATTTATTTACAATGTATGCTATTTTTCAGTGACCGATGTAATCTGTGTGTAATGAAGACATTTTACATATGCAGTATATATATATACTGCTGGCCATTAAAAGTGCAACACCAGGAAGAACTCATCAGATTGTCCCGAATTATGCAAGATGGGTAGCCCATAGGAGAACAAATAAATGATACAAAGCACAGCACATACACACATCATGTGTGACAGTAATGCTCCCTGGAAGTGGTATAAGAGGAGATTACAAAGAGCTGGTGTAAAGCACTGGAATGTGTTTGCTCACAGTTCTTGCACACTAAAGGATCAAGTATGCCCCGTCGAAGAACACAGCATCCATAAGACCAGGTTTCCGACTTTGATTGAGGGAGAATTGTGAGATTACGGGAAGGCGGATTATTGTACCAAGACATCAGTTGCTTGTGTTGGACGGAATGCTGCCACAGTGATGAGAATATGGCGTCAGTGGGTAGAGGAGGAATGAACTCACTGATACGATGGATCCAAACAGCCCTGTCACAAATGAATGAGAGGACAGACATCTCGTGTGCATGGCTTTGAATGATCATACAGCCACATCAAACACCTTAGCTCAACAGTTAGGGTGTGTTGCACATCAACCAGTGTTCGCACGTATGGTTCAACATCGTCTGCAGCATCAGGGCATCTTTGCTAGGTGACCATTGCTTTGGCTACCATTGAATACAACACAGGCGTATGCGACTGCAATGGTGCCAAGAATGTCGTGCATAGATGTGCGAATGGCATCGCATCATCTTTTCAGACGAATACCACTTCAGTATGCAGCACCATGATGGACGAATCCATATCTGGCGGTACCATGGCGACAGGCTCAGTGAGACATGCATGATGCAATGCCATATAGGTCTGGCCCCTGGTGTTATAATATGGGGGTGCCATTGGACCCACTCACACAAGTGCCTCGTACGCATTACCAGTACTTTGAACAGCTAGCATTGCATCACTGAGGTGTTGGAGCCTGTGGTTGTACCTTATCTTCAGAGGCTCTCTGGTGCCATTTACCAACAGGACAATGCTCGATCACGTGGCATGCATTGTCCAACAATTCCTGGATAGCCACCATATGACACTTCTGCTTTGGGCTGCACATTCACTGGATCTGCCCCAATTGAACATGTCTGGTCCATGATCTCATGACAAATAGCACACCAGACACCAGCAGCTGTTACAACAGATGAACTTTGGCTATGTATCGAAACTGCATGGACTTACATTCCCCAAACACACATCTGACTTCTCATCCTCTCAATGCTGGACTGTGTAGCAGTGATTATTGCCGCTCATGGTGGTTACACAACATACTGATTTCTTTGTATTCTACAAGTCTAACCAAGTTGTATTTGTAATCATTTGATCCTTGTATAACATAAGCTATGTATTCACTAAATATGGCTTTGATATCTCTTGTCTTTCTTGGTATTGCACTTTTAATGGCCAGCAGACAAAACCTCTCCCAACCATAGCTGTAAAGGTCTCCTCAGACTGAAATTTTGATTTTCAGATATGCTTATTCTGAGCAGCTAATGCTGAATTGAAGGCTAATAAAATCATGTTTATTAGTTCACTTCAAAATTAGCTGCCCTCTTTTCAAGCATTTATGGCAGTGGTCTTCAATGGGAGTGTTTTAGGGTTTTTGGTGGGCATTAAAGAATTCACCAAATGATCTTCTGATGTTTAAGTTGGTATGGAAAGTGGGCCATGAATGTCAAAAGGTTAAGAACACTGATTTATGTCATCTTGTTTGAAAGTAACATGATGAAACCAAAATAGCTTTCAAGAAACCAATTAACTTCCTTAAATAAGATATACCATTAGTTGATCAATTTTTCATATTATTCATAAAATCAAACAATGTTGAAAATGCCAAATATCTGGAGTGAAAAGCATCAGCCATTTGTGTACTTGCTTACACAAAATCCAATTTTAATATTGTAACCTGGATCACTTGCACAATTTTTTTAGTTGTAGAGGAGTCCAGAAATTAGAAAAATGAAGCAAATTCTAAACAATTCTGTATTATGATGGGTTTTTAATCATTTTATTCCACTTAAAAATTTTTATTAGTGCTCTTAATATCCTTCGCAAATTGTAGTGATGACATATTTAAGAAACATTTATATTCATGCAGGAAAAACAATTATTTGTACATCATTTTCTATATTGATAATTTCCTAAAGTAGGTATTTTGACTATATGGTTGAGTGTTAGCACACTTGGCTATTGACCAAAGGTACTCGGGTTTGAGTCCCGGATAAAGTATGGATGTTCTCTTTCTTGTGCTATCATTCTGCTAAGGTCTTCTCCTCTTCACAGATCTCTATGCTGTATTAAACTGACAGACTCTTACAAACCTCTGTGGCAAGCAGTGATTTGAGGGGTTATTTTTTTTATTATGCTTCATATTATATATGAAGCAATAATAGATTCTGTATAATTAACTGAAAATAGCTTTTCTCTTTCAAATTTGTTTTGAGAGTTTTCAGTACTGTGAACAAAAACAATTAGAAATCACTAGTTTGGAAATGACACTTCAATATTCAATATCTCAAGTAAAGATTTCTGTTAGCTTTGAACAGCTCATTTGAATGATTATTAAACTTTCTATGTTGTTTATAATGAGTTCTAATTGCAGTCTAATAACATCCGTTCAGATCATGGATTTGTTTTTACTTTATGCTAAAAATGCTTCACAAGAGAAAACTTAAGAATGATGAAAAAATGGTTACCTTGTTTATTAACATTGTTTTTCAAGATTTAAAAGCCGTGGAATTATTTACTTATGCAAGATACTTTTTAAAAGTAGAAATAACAATATTGTTTTTAAGATAAAAGAAATCTATCAAGAACCTGAATTCATCAACCAAAGTACAATTTTGGTTTTGCATTTACATGTAAAGTTTTCTTTAAAAAAAAACAATGAACAAGCTCTGAAAGCTTACCAGTGATGGCTAACGTAAAATTTTTTGTTTGTACAGCATTTAAATAAAAACTACATTTGAGCATAAAAAATATTGCAATCCAAACCAATAGCAACTAAACCTGACCAACAGTAAAACTTTTTTAAATCCAGTCCAAGAATATAAAAACTTATTATTTTGAAGTATTGTGAAAATAATTAGAAATATTCTTACAAGTAAGTGACCTAATGGAAAATGAATTTTGTATAATATGCTTACCCTTGAATATTTTATAATTTATTTGATTTTTTTTTTATTTGAAGCTAAGCATTGTACTAGATGCAATGGGCATAGGAAAAGATTTGCAATGAAAACTTAAAAACAGACAGATCTTCAGGCAGACATTCTAACCTACTGCTTTTTAAATATTGCTTTAGTGCTGAATTTTACTGCTTTTATAAGAAATAATTTTCTTATAAATGATAATTGTTTAGTTATCTCTGTATAAATAGTGATAAGCAAATTTCTGAATAGATTAGTAACTAGTATTCCTTCAGAGAATATTAAAAAGAACGTACTTGAAGCTTTTATTTGCAAAATGTGCTGATTTTGAATACTTTTAGAGTTTCTCTACTTTTGTCTCATATAACATGCTTTTACTAAATTTAAGCTATGTAGCAAATATATACTAATATTTTTTCCTTCCTTTTCCATGCTGGGCTATGTTAAGGGATCAGAGGTAGGTGTAATGCTTTTAATCTATAAATATTGCATATTGAACAAATATGTGAATAATTTCTGCTATCCACTTTTTAGTTCTCATCAAGCATTAATGATAATAGGCTTTTGACTATATTTATTGCATCCTCCAATTCTTATATAATGTTAATATCTTGGCCCATTACATTCTAATTTGCTATGCATGATATACAGGAAACAAGGTGCCATTGGTGCTTTATTTTAATATACATTACAAGAATGGCATTGATCTTGGATCTGCAAGGAATAGGCCTTAATGACAATTATCTCATTTTAAAAATGTAGATTTCTGCATTCAGTTGATTGTGAACTCTAGAACCAATTTGTCATAGTCTTGATCATTAAGATGGCTCATAAACGTTCCATAACTAGTAATCTGTTAGACTTTCTTGCAGTGTAATGTCCATTTTGCTTCTTCATAATATACACGTAAGTGCCATTGAATTAGAGATAGAAGACATTATCCAAATTCAGTATCGCAAGTCCCACATTTGCACACATGCATGGTTGAAACTCTGGTCATATATAGCTGTCAGCTTTGGCTTCCTCAAGCATTCGCCATGAGAAGCATAATGGGAAAGGCGCAAGATTTAGATGCATTTGACAAAGGACAGATTGTAGGTGCCCAACAGATGGGACACTCGATCTCTGAAATTGTCAGCAAACTTGGATTTTCTCATAAGCAGTTTCAAGAGTTTTCCAGGAATATGAAAATTCCAGCAAAAAAAGAGCACCCGGACAAACTGCAAAGGACAACCAGTCTTGAATGATCATGGGATTCGCCATCTGACCTACATCATACAGACTGATAGGAGCCAGACATTATCTGAAATCACCTCCCATCTGAACACCGGTTCCATCCGGGAAGTCAGTGCTTGAACCATGAAATGCTCACTTCATCATCTCGGCTTCAGGAGCTGCCGACCTACGAGAGTCCCACTTCTAACAACATGACATTGGGCTCAATGCCTTGCCTGGGCTAAAAAACATCGAAAATTGGCAACGGATAGCCTGGAGTGATGAATCCCGATTTAAACTTCATCAAGCCGATGGGAGACTGAGGGTATGGTGCCAACCCCATGAAATCATGGATCCTGCATGTCAGGTCAGAACAGTACAAGCTGGTGATGGCTCAGTGATGGCTTGGGGTGTCTTCAGTTGGATGTCTGTGGGACTTTCGTACATGTACCGACAACTCTCAATTGCATCCCAGTATGTAAAACTTGTGACTGACCATTTACACCCATTTATGGCCATTATGCATCCCAATGGAGATGGCATCTACCAGCAAGAACTGTTCATCTCACAGGTCCAGGTTGGCTACTGCATGATTGCAGGAGCATTCTGCTGACTTCGAAAATAATGAATTGGCCACCTAGAATCCCAGATTTAAATCCCATCAAAAATCTTTGGGATACCGTTGAGCAGAGTGGTTGGGCTCGTGTCCCATCAGCGATGACCTTGAGAAAATTGTGGACAGCTCTGGAGGATGCACGGGTCGCCATACTTGTGGAACATTTACACAAGCTTGTGGAGTCCTTGCCTTGCGGTGGCCATTATCAGGGTCAGAGGGGGTCCAACATGTTACTAGGTTGCTATCCCTAATTCAATGGCACTTCAATGTATTCTCTGAAGTTAAAAAATATATATGTTTTGCGACCTTGATAAAACTCAAACTGCACAATTACTGGTACTGTGGGAGTTGCTCTAACTAGTGTGGCCATAAGCCAATTTCAAAGGGTAAAAAAATGTATACTTATTAGCTCAATAGTTAGTTCAGCAGTTATATAATCAATGGTAGGTTATGTTATTGTTCCAGAAAAACAATTTAATATTCCTGATAAGTTATCATGAATATTGTGGATTCTAGTCCTTATATCCATGTGTAAATTAAACAATATTTCAGTAAATATTAACCACTTTGTAAGGCGATTTAATTTTAGAGGAAAAATTGTCTTGAGCTGGGTGGGATATGAACCCACGACCTCCTGATAACATGTCAGGTGCTCTAAACCACTGAGCTACCGGCCGCCGATCAAGATTTCTTTTTAATTGATGATATGAACATTCTCAACCTATAGTACACATTCCATTATGTCACATACAGGTGCTGTTCAGGCGATCTTAGCCACAATACGGCAAATAAATGCCTTAAAGATGGAGCACCTGATATGTTATCAGGAGATCGTGGGTTCGTATCCCACCTGGCTCAAGACCATTTTTCCTCTAAAATTAAATCGCCTTACAAAGTGGTTAATATTTAGTATATACCAAGAAAGTCGAGTTTATTCAATATTTAATTAATTGTAACTTGTAAGATATACTTTCCATATTTAAGGCATTTATTTGCCATATTGTGGCTAAGATCGTCCGAACAGCGCCTATATGGGACATAATGTAATATGTGCTTATAGGTTGAGAATGTTCATATTGTCAATTAGAGGAAATCTTGATCGGCGGCCGGTAGCTCAGTGGTTTAGAGCACCTGATATGTTATCAGGAGGTCGTGGGTTCACATCCCACCCGGCTCAAGACAATTTTTCCTCTTAAACTAAATCGACTTACAAAGGGGTTAATATTTAGTATATACCAAGAAAGTCGAGTTTATTCAATATTTAAACAATATTTCAGTTTGGCATTTTGGAATTATTTAAAATAATAGAAAATCGGTTTTTTTAAAAAAAAATAAACTCAATGTTTGGTAACACTGTATACCTAACTTGGGATTAAGGAACAGTTGTCTTAAAATTTGAGTTGTTTATGTTTTTGAACTGTGATTTTATTGTCTTTTTATATCCTTTCAATTCATTTGTTCTTACAGCTTGAACTATTTGATGAGGTTATTTTAAATGTTTTCACTTTCCACTAATTTGGCATAGCACAGTCTACTGTATAAATTACAAATTTAAAATCTTGAATAAAATTTGCATGAGTAGTAATTGGTAGCAAACTTTCTGAGTACAATAATGCAATATTTTCATCAGAGTTCATATTTGCCATGCATATTGTCTAACAAAAACAAATTCTTTACAGGTTTCTTTTGATCTTAGCTTAGCAAGAGGTCTTGACTATTACACAGGAATAATTTATGAAGCTGTATTAAAAGGTTTGTTAGTAATTTTCTAACAATCATACATATGACAAGGGCTAGTATTTTGAAGTAATTGAAGTACTTAATAAAAGCATACCATTTAAATTTATTAAGGAACAAAAATAATAAAAAAATAAATACCCCCTCAAGCAACTGCTTGCCACAGAGGTCTGACAGGAGCCAGGATTTGAAAAATCAAATTCTTGGCATACTTAATGAAAAGTTGTCTCTTTTAAAAACTAAAATATAGTGTCAAAAATCACGTATCACCATGTTTCCATGTGCAAAATGAAAGCTTTTTATTTTTCGGACATTAATATTTTAACATATATATATATCAATTTATTACCATAAGATATAATAATTAAACTATAAGACAACAGTTAACACTGTATATGAAATCAGATAGTATTCCCTAAAATAGGGAGGGGGGGGGGTTACAACTAATTATCAATTTTGGTTGAAGAGCCCTGGGATAAAGATGACTTGCACACTATAACTAATATTCTATTGCCCTTATACAAAAGTAAATAATTATATGAATAGTGCCCATTCCAGTCAAAATGGCAGATTGTTTCAGATAAGAAGATTGGAAGAATCAGGGTCCAAATAGAAGCAACAAATCAACTGTAACTCATTGTAGAACAGCAACAACAGAAGGAACACCCAGTATTGGCACTTGAAGATTTAGTGGCCAGTATATGCCATAAAGAGATGGTGAGATTGACATATTGTCAAGAAAATATACTGCTCACAAAAATTAGGGGATATTTTTATCACTTCATATTCATTTTGAAATATCCCCTAATTTTTGTGACCAGTATAGTTGACTATAGCAAGAGTTAGATGTTTCTATTCTGCTCTACACTTTACAAAAATATAACTTCATAAGTTGGATTCACTTCATCTTTGTAATTTTGAGATAACATAGAAAATTTAGGCCAAACACAGATGAACTAGCTTATATTAATCAACTTCATTTATGTATTTAAATGGGATGCAACCTTTGGATGCATCTCATTTAAGTACATAATTGAGCCTTATGATTACTGATGAAACTATGAACAAAAAATATGTACCATTTATATTCATCTACACAAGCCGAAAACATTTATAAGAAAAATTGTTTTTGAAAAGAAAAACTCTGCTTATACACAAGTCAATTAGGGAAAAGGGACCTTTCACAATTTATGTTATAAGTAATAGTAATTTCTAGAAATTGCCTTTTTTTGGTGTAACTCTTGGCATCCTTTCCTGATTGGTCCTTTGGTAATGATTAATGTTAATTTGATATGCAAAGCTTAATCTTTTTTTTTAAGGGAGAGGTGAGGGAATTTCATGAGCTCAAAGGAGCCTCACAGCTTTTTGCATTTAAATTATTGCCTGAATTCTTTTGCTTAGTGGGAATCACAGTATTTAATCTAATTCCCTGAATTATGAGACTCTTGCTCACCTAAAATGAGGGGATTTAAACCCCTGTTTGCTTGTGACTCATTATACTGTGGGTGAACTTAAAAAGACTGTCATCTGCTTGTTTGTTCATGGCTGAAAGAAGCATGGGCTGCAGATTCCACCAGAAATGGTCATAAAATATTTTTAAAAAATGCATGATCAATGCCATGGATTGTACAGAAGATGATTTGATCTATGATTCCAGTGAAGAAGAAAATAGCCATAGTGACTTTGAAATATTTATATTGATAACATAACTTAATAGAAATGGACTTCCACAAACTGTTTGGAAATTCTGATAGCGAATCAGACTTTGAAAGTTTTTAAATTGGTAATTTTAAGAATTTGTATAATTTTAGTTCAGTAAATGTCATATTTTGAGGTTAGTTTTTTTTTAGTCCTGATATTTTTTATTTGTTAAATTAGTGAGGGGAGCTTACATATGGTGAGGGGAGACTTTACATGGTGCATGTTATTTGGAATAGGAAGTTACCAATTCTAAAAAAAATATTCATATAGAGATTTCATATTTCAGGATGACAAAATAGGATTGTTCACTGTTACTGATTCTCTTTGTAACCTTGTTATTTGATAGTGCACTACTGGTTTTACCATAATACAGTCGTCTGTTTTGATTGGCTTGCTCAGTTCCCATATTTAAACCCAGTAAATAATTTGTGTCAGAATATCTCGGTTGAACTGTCTAAGCATCCTACAAATGGACATAAATAATTGAAGGGATAATCCTTGCCTGGAAATCATATAGTGGGAATTGAATTACTTGAAAAACTCTTGCCCCAAAAAATGCTGACACTTTTTAAACCAGATGTTAACCAATAAAATAAGTGTGAGGTAATAATTTTTTGTTTAATGGCATTTTTTTTTTCATTTCGAAATAAATTATGGTTAGTAAAATATTTCTCATTTGTCTAAAAGATTTGTAGCATTTTATCAGTATGCAAGTTTTTCTATAGAAATATTTTAATTCCATTTAAATATTTAAAATCTGCACAAAATTTCTGATTTTTCATATATATATGGAAAGATTCTAAAGCAATATTGAACAATGATGTTACAAATACAGAACTTACAGATGTGACGAAAGATTTTCAGACATGCACATATATATATGCAGTATCATTCAGAAAACCTTTAAAAGAATTGTTTTGTTTGTTTAAAGTAGTTTGAAACTGATGAATTAGACAACAGTGATCTGCATACAATTGTGTAATTATGTGCTAAGTGTTTAGTAGTCTATAGGTACAAGATACAATGCAAATTCACGTGTAATTGATAAAAAGTGGGAGAGTAAGAAATGGTAATTTGAGTGGATAATAGGAATTAAAAATTATTCTGAAAAAGATGTTAGAAGGATGTTCATTGCTTTTTATTTAAGAGTGGTAGAAGTTTGTTGTGATATATTGAGTTTATGTTGAAAACTTAAAATTATTTTGTTTGCAAAATATTGAAGTGTATGAAATCCTCCTGATTGACTGTAATCATTTATTTCATTTCATTGAAATTTGGATGATAAGTACAGATTTTCTAGATTTAGATTACAGAAGATTGTTATAGTTTTAGGATGCAATTAAAGGGATGTTGTATTTTTTTTTAATGGCTGTTTTGTAGCTTTAAAAATTTTTATTGTGTCGAATATGTTGAAAAGAATGGTATTAAAGATGTCAAGTATCAATATTTTTTTTTTAAATCATGAAGCTGTTCTAAATTTTAGGGAGCTCAAGTAATCAACCTGCAGCTGATGGAGAGATCAGCAATGTTGGCAGTATTGCTGGTGGAGGAAGATATGATACTCTAGTTGGAATGTTTGATGCTAAGAACAAAAATGTACCATGTGTGGGAATGAGCATTGGCATTGAACGTATTTTCTCTATCATGGAAGCAAAAGCATTGGTAAGATCAAAATCAATTAAATATCACATTTTGAATATTCACTTTTTTTAGTGCAAACTATGTAAACTATTAAGCTATATTTCTAAATCTTTTGTTCTACTATTCTTTCTAAATGCTTTTACTGAATCTTATTAGAATGAAAATTTTTTGTTAGCCATTTGCCAAGAAGATTTATAGTATCCTACCAGTGCAAAAATGGCACAAAAAAAAACTATGAAGAAGAGGAAATGTTAACCTTTTCAAGGCCCTGATGAACATAGATATTGACAGAATCCAAAATGAGAGACTGAATAGGAACATAGACAGAATCTAAAATGAGAGATCAAATACAAACAGAGATGTCTTTTGTACAACAAAAAACATTTATCTAAAAAAAATACAAATTGTTGTTTGAAAATTTTCTTACATCTTTTAAAAACATGCAATTCAAGCTTAAAAAATAATATTTTCTTTTTACATTTGATGCATATTTTATTAAACTACAATATAAATAATTTGATAAAGCCATCTGATTGCCATATTTTAGAAGCTGTATCCGGTATTGCTGATTTGTTTTTTAACAATTACTCTGTATTGAAGCAGCCATCTGATTTAAGCTCACAAGTTTGATTTGAAATATTATCGACAAATTTTTCCTTGAAGTTTTCAAAATCTCCAGAAAATTAACAAAAAAATATATTTTAAACAGCTATTTTTTAAAAAACAGAAGATTTTGAAAGTACTGTATTTCTTCGATTCTAAGACTCACTTTTCCCCCCATATAAACGTCTCTAAAAACAGGGTGCGTCTTCAAGTTTGACCATTTTCGCATTCTCCATTTCCATTGGAGAATAAAGTGGCGTTATTTTCCCGCACTTTCCAAATGTGAAGTCATCGTTATTTTATTATAGTAGAGCTCTGTGAGTGAATTATAGTGAGCTTGGAACCTGGCTGCTGATTGACAACCTTCCGCTGGCACCTTCTGCAAAAATTAAGAAAGCGCATGCATCAAAATTGGCAGAATGGATATCAACAGCTTGGAAGCTAATCCCAGAAAGAATAGCACAGTACTCATTTTAAAAATGTTGCATCACCAATGCTCTCGATGACTCAGAAGACGATATATTATGGGATAATGGAGATAAAGATGGCTCAGAAGAATCGGACTCTGAATGTGAAGTAGACTCTGATATTGATTCAGATATGATGGCTCGGAAGAATCAGACTCTGATATTGATTCAGAAGGAAGTGATGAATAATATTCCTACTGATAAATAGGTACTATTGTTGTTAGTAAATTGAATTCTATTATAATAAAAATATCTGTTAGATATATTTTAGCGTTTTTTTTCTTAGAATCAAAGCTTTTTTTTCTGTTGGTGGTACTGAAATTAAGGTGTGTCTTACAATCGATGGCGTCTTAGAATTGAAGAAATATGGTAATTGCAAAGTATGTCCCCCCCCCCCCCATTATCTGCCTTAAATCTATTTCAGTACTACTAGAATTACTTTTATCACTTACCCTAGCATTCTATGCATTTTTCCCACTGTTCAAATCAAAACTGTAAGTAAAAATAAAAAATAAAAGGAAAGCATTACCCAGAGGAAGGCCGGAGCTGTTATTGTTAGAGCCTTGGTTAGGAGCTGTTATTGTTAGAGCCTTAGTTATTGTGAAACTGCCGGGAGATGGGAGAGCCAGGTTCTGTGACAGAGTTAATTGTTTGCACATGGCATTCAAATGACTATAAAGTGGATTGTTTACAGCAAGCACTGTTCTCATAGTTTCGATAAATTCACTATACGTCTAGTTAGTATTTATACTTTTATATTTAAACCTTCATTTTCATTTCTGTACATTTATCCCCTTAAATTACCAATCTTTCTGTCAATCGATTATTTACTACTTGTTTATGTAGTTCTTAATATCCTTTTTGCTCTGTGTTAGTTATTGAATCAAACCAAATCATTAAAATTATTTTCGAAACAACTCGGCCATTAACCTTTTCATAAATCTGATCATTAACAATGTATCAAACCAATAAATTTTTAAATTTGTTTACTCACACTGGCTTAAAAATATAAACATAGCTCAGGACCAAATTGGATTGCCTTTTGCCCTGATGACAGCTCAGACTGATTATAGTATTAATTCTACAAATGTATAGCATATGTTAACAATTTCTGAGCAAAAAAACAAACAAACTTATAACTCCACCATTAAGGTGATTTTGTTAGATGCACAGAATGTTGGAAACAAAATACTACTGATGTTTGAATGAATGTAAACAAAATGTTCTGTGGTGTTCAGACACAGTGACTGGACAGGCAAAGAAAATTGGGTGGATTTCTAGCCTCATACCATTATCTGCAGTTATGACTTGAAGCCATACTGCAGATATTGATTGTGATGTAATGTTTCATTGTCATCCTGAAATAGTCCACATATGGGTAGAAGTGCAGTATTATAAGGTGCATACAATCTTTTACAACATGCAAATCAGACTGCTGCTTGACTCAGGATTATGAAGGGATTCAGTCCATAACGTTAGAAAAGAATCCATATTGCTACTTCACTACTTGTTTTTTTTTTCTCTCTTCACATTATGGCCTACATTGCTAATACACTACATATAATACCCCAAACAACTAACAACCCTGTTTGTTTGTTTTTAAGGGGCGGGGGTGGCTCAGTCGGTAGCGCGCCAGGCTCGTAATCTGTAGTTCCCAGGTTCGAGTTCCAGCTGGGTCAGCGTTGAGATTTATCTCCGCAAAATACCCCGCCCTGCCCACGGTCAGTAGGGGACACCAATGGGCTTGGAAAGACCGCCGTCCATCGGATGGGATGTTAAGCCGTGGCCCCGTGTGCGGGAGAGCCATACCCTGTGCATGTTAAAGAACACGCTGGATGGCCTTGACGGGAGGCTACCATCTGTCTCCCAACAGCTGTTCCAGTGGGTCCCCTCCCCCAACCTTCTCTGAGTCTTCGGAGTCAATGTGACCTGGCCATTTAGCCCATGGTGTGCAAAAAAGTGCCGCTCAGAGGTAAAACAACCCAACTGTTTGTTTTTACACAAAGTAAATGATGTAAGCTTTACTTGCATATCTTAATTTGTTATGTGATTATCAACAATACAAGGACATGTTCAACAGTTTAGTACAAGTTCACTAACTATGACACCAATTATAAATTTGCATTGATTCAATTTCTTTGCAGGTTCAATTTATCATGCAGTTTTCTCTATACTGACAACCATAAGAAATCGGATTATCAGATACACAACCTTTCTCTGTATGTTAGTTGTGAAACAGCACTGTTGAAGCCCTTTTTATCTCTTAGCTATGCAGACAAAGGTACTATGTACTGGATAGTGGCTCTGAACCCCATTTCTTTCCATCTTATGATATTAGTGGAATTGCGTGAGCATATCCCATATTTAAAGTGGGTTAATTTCTGGATAGCAGAGCATGCAGTAAATCTCTTTGTCCCTGTCCTGTTATCATAATTGCATCTGTACTTAGATTACCAACTGCCTTTTTGTTGTACAAAAGACAGTCCTGAAATGTCCTTCCTACCTTCTTAGAGTCAAAATGTCCTTTCACAAAAAAATTACAGATGAAAGAAAATTTTGCAAGTTTTGAGGTTTGGTTTGCACATGAAATCATCTTATGCGTTTTGCAAGCATGTGAATCATGTTGCATATAAGTTGACCCAGATTTAGCTCTCTGGGTTTAAGTTTATGTTTCTCACAACTGCTTCCTATGTGAACACACTTTCAGGTTTGAAAAAAAAAAGTGTTGGCATCGTAAGGTTTGGCCACAGATGGAGGAGTGTGCAGATAGGTAACTACCATAGGCACCTTGGTTACAATGAAATGATTGACTTTCAAAGACCATCCACAATTCACTGTTTAAGACAACTAAACAATGCATCCTATGTTTCACTTAGAACATTGCATTGGGGTGTAAAAATTTTTTACATAATGAAATATAAAAAAAAAATACTTTGCAAGTGATGATACATCAAATATTTGCTCATACATTGAATATTTGCTCACTATGGGTAAAAGAAAACAAGAAAAGCAAAGTTAAAAAATATTAGAACTTAAATGTTCTACCTTGGCAAAATAAAATGTCTGCAACCCTATGTACATTTCTCATGATTCCATTTCTTTTCCACATATACGAACACTGCAGAACTATATTTGTTTTAATTCCATGACTTTTATTTCCCTTGCAATTGTTACATCTGTGAATATGACAAAATACCCAAAATGAGGTTTTCGTTGAATTCTGAGATATCTATCTTCTTCCCCTCTATGGGTATTAAAACTCAAGAATAACCAACTAGAAGCAATAACTGTGCAAACAGAAATAAAAGCCATATGATGATATTTCTTTTTATGGTGGCTGTTGGGATACTGAACATACAGAACAATTCTTTTTTAGTAGACGCGGTTTTCTTCCTTATGACATCAACTTGTATTGATAGAGAAAAGCAAGTTATGACATCTTGCCCCAAATCTCCTCCTCCTTTTTCCATCTTTCTATCATTCAATTCAAATTCTTCTAACTTTATATGCTGCAAATCTCAAATTCTATATTCTGCTTCTATAATCTTAATTTCAAATCTTCAACGTCATCAACATTTTTACAAATCTCAATCTTAAAAAATTGTCATACAAACTTCAGATATTTAATTTATGTTAGTGAACAAATTGTTACAAGAGTTGTGAAAAAATACTTCAATAGATAAAACACAAGTGTCAAAAGTTGAAGATAAATGCTTCAGCTTCCATTCATTCTTTAAATATTAAACGAATATTGCAGGAAATATATTTAGAGAAATTTGAGTGCCATTTACAATTTATCTTCAATAACAGTTTTTGCGTAAAAGGCTTATTTTCAATGTTAGGGACCTTTGAAAGTAGTTTTCCATTCACATAACATGGAAGTGTCCAGAAACTTTTTTTTTTTCAATATAGTGTATATTAAAGAGTGTAGTATGACTAAAAATGGCATCTTTAACTCTTCGTGTAGTATCATCTAGCGACCTCAACAATAACTGGTTATCTATCTAAACTATTTTAATGATGAATAAGCTAGATAAAATAGTCCATTTTTTTCTAGCTACATCAAGTAGTAACTAGTTAACAGCAAAATACCTCAATGACTATGCACACATTATTGTTAAGCTATGTGAGGAGTAGCCGTCCCGTGGCCGAGTGGTTAGCACGCTTGGCTACTGATCTAAAGGACCTGGGTTCGAGCCCCGGATTTAGGCATGGATATGTGTCGTTTTTCTGCTGAAGTCCTACCATCCTCTCAGATCTCTTACTGTGGCATATAAACTGACGGGCTCCTGTCAGACCTCTGTGGCAAGCAGCTGCTTGAGGGGAGGTATTTATTTTTATTTATTTTTATTATTTATGTGAGGAAATCCTAGTGTCAGTAATCCATTGTCAAAACTCCATTCTTGAACATGGTGTATTCTATACAGCAACGTATTTAATTTAAAAGTTAGATAATATGTCCTTTATATCTAATAGAAAACTACCATCTGCTCAATCTCTCTTTGTTTTTTTGTCAAAGTCTCTTTGTCTTAAGGTATTGGTAATCTGAATGACCTGATCATTCAATTAAAAATTCAACTTGAGTCACCACAGATGTAGTTATCGTAATTCTGAATTTTTTAAATTGCTTTGTATATTTGTGAGAAATGTTCTTTATTTGATAGCAGTTTTTTTTTATGTGTGTTTAGGCTAATAATGGAAAAATAAGGACGACTGAAACTGAAGTATATGTGGCATCAGCACAGAAGAAATTATCTGAGTACAGAATGAGAATATGTCGAGAACTTTGGGATGCTGACATAAAGGTGACAGAAAGCTTAATGTTTACATTGTTTATTGTTAATACTAACAGGATTTATTACCAAGTTTATGATATAGATTTGCAGTGTAATTTTCAAGACTTAAAACCTTCCACGTTAATTTTCTGTCGTATTCCCAAAGATTTCAATGAAAAATTTTCAAAATTAAATATATATGTGTATGAATGATTTTCAAAAGAAATTTGGTTTATAATTCTAAATATAAGTGGAAGCAGTGATAATCAAAAGTAACTATGTAAAAGTAAGTTGTCTTAAGAGATCTCCAAATGCATAGTAACAAACAACTTTATAAAATATAAAGATAATCTGCTGGATGAGAGATTTGTTAAACTTAGTTTTAAGACATAAATTAAAAGAAGCTTTGTCTTTGCTCAACTTTTTTCTAGTTTGTTTTAAAAGAAATGTACAGACTAGAAATTAAAAGAAAATAAATTTGATTAAATTAAAAAGAAGAAAAGAATTCAATTAATTTAACCATACTTTAGTTTGTTTTAAGTTTCAAAAGTTCAACTTACTTGAATACAAAATGTTGCCAATAATTTATTAGCGTACATATTTGTGTTCTTTTTTTAACAGGCTGAACAGTCCTACAAATTGAATCCAAAATTCTTAGATCAGTTGCAGTATTGTGAAGATCACGGTATTCCTTGGGCCATTATAATTGGAGAATCGGAGCTACAAAGAGGTGTAGTGAAACTGCGAAATGTACAGACTAGGGAAGAAGTAAATATTTTTTTTAATTTTTAATATTTAATGTCATGCATGGCATTAGATAAGTGGACATAGTGACGGTCATAGAGTCAAAAATTATTACACTTTTATATTTCATGCATTTTTCAAGAATTTTTTATAGACCTATGAAATGGAAGGGTAAATGTTATAATGCCGTGGAAATCTAATCTAACCCCCTCATTTTTATCTAGATCTGGGCCTGATATACATTAATGATTCTTATTGCACCTTCTCTCCCTGTTCATTAATTCTTGTGAATGTGCTTTGATTTAGAGATCTATATATTGTCCTTCACCTTCAATTCCATTTTTGAGGATTCAAGAATTCCAAAAACTGACAGGTCAATTTTTAAGGTAAAACTTCTTTGGATGGTTAAAGTTATTTTAGATCTTTTGACAATGAATTATTAGTTTCATTGAATTTGCATGATTGAGATAAGAATGGACTATTGAGTTTGAATATTTTCATTAAACTGGATCTGTTGGTCTGTAAATGGTAGCTAGGTAGTCACTGGAAGGAGAGCTATGCACCAATCCCCTGTGATGATTTATAGAACCGGCCAGGTCTAGCACCTAATGTCCGACCCCGCCTTCTCATGGTGCAGACCATTAGTACCTTTCAAAAGAGATACTCTCTTGTGGAAGTGAATGGAAGGGGAGGGCTGCCAGATTAGTGTGGCCTACTAATATGGAAAACTATGGCTACTTTTCTTTTTTTTTTCTACCCTGCTGAGGAGTGGTCAACCACACAGGGTCCTGGTGCTGACCATATATACCAACCTAAATAGAATTTTGGATCTGAGCTTGATTATGGATCCTGATTTTGCTGCACTGGTGGGCTTCTGTGGAGGGAAAATCTTCCACTGTGTTTTCTGTTTGTTTGTGGGTTGACAGCCCCAAGTGAATAGATTCACAGGATATGTTTATCAGCTGGTGGATAATCCTGAGCAGAAGTCATCACTGGCACCTGAACTCTTTGCATCTACTGGCATCCGCAAATTCTACATTGGGGGAAGTCTTCCAGTGTAGATGGTTTCAGCCTTTAGTGGTCCGGGAACGGGTCTTTGCCCCATGTCTGCGATTAGGGGGCTGTTTGATATTGTCGGCATTCCCTCTCTCAATAAACATAGTTTCTTTAAACAACCCACTAACCATTTCCTCTCCATAGGTAGTTGGAATGTGAGGACTCTGCACAGAGCTTTTTCTCTTGATGTCCTCACACAAGAATTCCACCATTATAATTTAGATATTCTCGGCTTGCAAGAAACCAGATGGACAGATAAAGGTCAGATTCTTAAAAATAATCTTAAATTTCTCTTTTCAGGGAGGGACGACAATAAGCATCACCAAGGCATGGGTCTGCTTCTCAGCAGACATGCTAGTGATGCTCTTCTAGGATACGAGTGCATTAATGAAAGGTTTCTTACAGCAAAATTTCAGACAAGTGTTAAAGACCTGAATGTTATCTGTTGTTATGCCCCCACTGAGGATGAGAAGGATAGGTTTTATGGACAACTTCAGGATATTTTGAATTCTGTCAAGTAAGAATTCTGTCATGGCTAGGTGGGCTGAGCATTTCAGTGATGTTCTAAACAATGTGGTTAGTTTTACTCCCATTGTTTGCAATGATGATAGATGCATTGGTGGCTTTAATGTTGGCTCTATAACCACAATCTGAAGTTATTTTGGCTGTTTCTAAACTTAAACTTCATAAATCCACAGGGGTAGATGAAATTACTACTCAAATGCTTAGAATGTTTCGGGAATGTTTCGGTTACCACTTGGATGACTGAAATTCTGAATATCTTTTATGATAAAGGCATGGTTCCTAAGGATTTTACCAGAGCTATTGTTATTCCTATTTTCAAAAAAGGTGATCGCAGTTCTTGTGATAACTATAGGGGTATCAGCCTACTCTCTGTTCCAGGTAAAGTTCTTTCCATGATTGTGCTTAATAGAATTAAGAATCTGGTTGACAGTCAATTACGTGATGAGCAATGTGGATTCAGAAGTGGTAGGGGATGTGTGGATCAGATATTTTCACTTGGGCAGATTCTTGAGAAATGTTTAGAGTTTCAGAAACCTTTGGTTGCTAGCTTTGTTGATTTCAAAAAGGCTTTCGACTCTGTTGATCGTCATAATTTGTGGTTGTGAAATCATATGGTATACCAGAGAAGTTAGTTAGCATAGTGAAAGTTCTCTATAATAGCACTGTGTGTTAGTATAGAGAGATATTATATAGTGTGTGAGAGTTGGTAAGTCTTGTAGCAATTGGTTTAGCATTACTTCTGGTGTTTGACAAGGGTGCATTTTGTTTCCTTTTCTCTTTAGCTTGGTTATTGATTATGTTATGCGAAATTCACTTCAAGGGAAAGATTTTGGCCTTAAATGGACTGGAGATACGAAAATTTCTGATTTAGATTATGCTGATGATTTAGCCCTTTTGGCAAATGACATTGATGAGATGACTCTTTCATTCGAGCTGTTGATGAAACTGGTAGTAGAGTAGGTTTGGTTATAAACAGAGAGAAAACTAAAGTGATGAAAATCAGTCAGGTAGGCTGTGATTCAGTTAATCTGAATGGTTGCAGTCTTGAGCAGGTGTCACAGTTTAATTATCTTGGGAGCTATGTAACAGATAATGGTGATGTGCGGCATGAGATTAACATTCGAATAGGGATTGCTGCCGGGACTTTTAAGAATCTATGGAGAGTGTGGAGAAATAGGCGTATACACCTAAAGACTAAAATTAGACTGTATAATAGTTTGGTTCTTTCTAGGGTTAGTTATGATAGTGAAACTTGGACACTTTGTAAACAAGATAACATGAAACTAGATGCTTTTGATTCGATGCTTACACAGTATCTTGGACATTAGGTGGTTCAACTTTGTAACTAATGATGTTAGGCAAAGGAGTTTGCAACCTCCTTTAAGCAGCATATTGTGCAGAGAGAGACTCCATTGGTTTGGCCATGTTGCCCGTATGAATAATTATACATAGGCGAATAGGGTTATGAACGGTGTGCCTAAAGGGCTCAGAAAGAGGGGAAGACCTAGGATGCGGTGGGCAGACAATGTCAAACAGGACCTTGTTAGAATTGGTGTGTAGTGGCCAGATGCAGCTCAGGACAGACTTGCTTGGAGAACTAAATTGCACGGTCTGGTTGGACCTCCATAGCTGCTTGAGGACGATGACCGTTTCTTGTGGGTTGTTTTACCTCTGAGCGGCTCTTTTTTGCACACCATGGGGTAAATGGCCATTTGGGATTCCAACCCTTTTCTGATCTGAGCACTTTTTTGGAAGTCCATATACAGTTCTTTTGCAGGCTACAAGGATAAAATCAGTTTGAGGGTCTCTTCTCTAATAATCCCCTCCTCTTCCCTGTGTGTGTGTGTGTACCCTTAGGATTTATTTTAATACAATGTAGATTAAGCAATGTAATATTGCAGATTAATAATTAACCATTCATAGGATGTGTTAAAAAGTGTTCTTCTCTAAGCTGATGTAAATTGCCAGACCTGTTGCAAAAGAAATATTTTTGAAATTTGTGGCAAAATTATTTATAGCCAGGTATATGAACCCAAAGCTGTCCCATGGCCAAGTGGTTAATGCGCTTGGCTACCGATCTAAGGGACCTGAGTTCGAGCCCCGGCTAAGGCATGGCTGTTTGTGTCGTTTTTCTGCTGAGGGTCTGCCATCCTCTCAGACCTTCTACTATGGCATATAAACTGACAGGATCCTGTCAGACCTCTGTGGCAAGCAGCTGCTTGAGGGGGTATTTATTTTTTTATTATTTATATGAACCCAAGACCTCATCACTAAATGTCAGTTGCTCTGATTAATCAACTGCTGGCTCAAATTCAAACATCAAACACAACACTTGTTTAGTGAAAAGTCTTGGTCAGTGGCCAGTAGCTCATCTGTTAGAGCAAACCAAGTGATTATGGAGTAATATTCCACCTACTCAAGGCAACTTTTTTTGCTAACATAAAAAATGTCAAAAATATGAACATAGCATATTAATTATGCATAAATTGTACATTTGTAGATCTCGTGATTTTGATGATTTCTCAGTTTATGATCCTTATATAAAGCTGATATCCATAATAATATGTGCAGTTTTTAGTCCATTGATAGGATTATGTATACAATAATACTAGTGTCTTTTTCTCTGCTACCAATATAATGATGTCTGAACAATTCTCAGGAGTTGAAACACAAAGACAGCTCTCCCAAGTGTTTAACACCAAATCAGGTTCCACATCTTAATCTGTGGTGTTTTACTTTTCATCTTGGAAAACAAGCTATTCCAAAAGATAAGTGGTAACAAAAAGACTTGCTGTCTTTCACACATGGCCACTATCAGTTAGAAACTCATTAGCAAACAGTGCTATCTCAAAAAAAAATTTTTTTTCAGCACTGCAGATTGTTTATTTTGATTTTAAATTCTTCGAACAGTGTACACATTTAGCAACAAAATGTACTGAAAGTCTTTATCTTTAATGACATGTTCTTTGTCTTTAATGATGAAAGTGTTTTTATACTTACTAAATAAAGTCTTGTAAATAATGCATTAACCTTTAGACATTGGCACTTCAAAACACTATTTGCTCCCATAAACAGTAGAGTACTGTTTCAATTCCACGCCTCTCCTGCAAAAGATCACCTCCCACTCTGCATTTGGTTGGTAATTGTCCTAGTTTCTGAACCCTCCCCAGACTGGGGCGGGGGTGGCTCAGTCGGTAGCGTGCCAGGCTCGTAATCTGTAGTTCCCAGGTTCGAGTCCCAGCTGGGTCAGCATTGAGATTTATCTCCGCAAAATTTCCCGCCCTGCCCACGGTCAGTAGGGAACACCGATGGGCTTGGAAAGGCTGCCGTCCATCGGATGGGACGTTAAGCTGTGGCCCCGTGTGTGGGAGAGTCATACCCTGTGCACGTTAAAGAACACGCTGGATGGCCTTGACGGGGGAGGCTACCATCTGTCTCCCAACAGCTGTTCCAGTGGGTCCCCTCCCCCAACCTTCTCTGAGCCTTCGGGGTCCATGTGACCTGACCATTTAGCCCATGGTGTGCAAAAAAGTGCCGCCCAGAGGTAAAACAACCCGGGAGGCTACCATCTGTCTCCCAACAGCTGTTCCAGTGGGTCCCCTCCCCCAACCTTCTCTGAGCCTTCGGGGTCCATGTGACCTGACCATTTAGCCCATGGTGTGCAAAAAAGTGCCGCCCAGAGGTAAAACAACCCAACCTAGTTCCTGAACCCTCCCAGACTGGGTAAGATTACCTGTTAGATGACCGGAGGAGTTGGGACATGTCTCATACTAATTAGTCAATCACTTGATTTCCTGCTGTGCAGTGAAAGCAATTAACTGCTGCTGATGGAGAAAGGAGAGCTGTGGTACAAGATGCTGTACCAGTGCGTTTTTTATGCATGTTGTATATTTGTGTCTGTGTTTAACTGGAGTTAATTTTTCCACAAACAGAACTTTGCCTCTAATGTATTTATTTGGTTAATTTCATCATGTGTATAGGTCATTTAGAGAAATATGAGATACTTCTCAAAGCGACTGGAAAATTACTTAGTTGTAGGACTAAGAAGTTAGAAGCTGATTATTTCATTAAATCAATGTCTTAGTTTCAAAACTTAATTTATATTATTACTTTTGAGGACAGAACTTCACAGGTAACTGAAATACTTCAAAAGTTGATGTAAAAGTTTTAAAAAAGTTACTTTTTATGCATGATTTTTCCCATGTATTTTTGAAAACTTAATTTTTAAATGACCTAATCATTTAATATTATGGATTGTTTTGGCAAACCACTTGGCCTTTTTTTGTATATTAAATAAAAATTGAGTTTGTACAGAATAATTTATATTAATATGGCCAATATTATGTGGCTCTTGGCTTTTTAGACCAGGCTCGTAATCTGTAGTCCCAGGTTTGAGTCCCAGCTGGGTCAGCGTGGTCAGTAGGGGACACCAATGGGCTTGGAAAGGCCGCCGTCCGTCGGATGGGACGTTAAGCCATGGCCCCGTGCGTGGGAGAGCCATACCCTGTGCACGTTAAAGAACATGCTGGATGGCCTTGACGGGAGGCTACCATCTGTCTCCCAACAGCTGTTCTAGTGGGTCCCCTCCCCCCCAACCTTCTCTGAGCCTTCGGGGTCCTTGCGGCCTGGCCATTTAGCCCATGGTGTGCAAAAAAGTGCCGCTCAGAGGTAAAACAACCCTTTTAGAGTGCTAGGAAAATCTGTGTAAATTACTAGGATCAATCAGATAAATCGTGTATTTCAAATCTTTTTTTTTTTAATCAAGAGATGGCAAGAGTGGATAGGAAATTGTTGAAACTGTTTCCAACCTCAATAACAATTGCAAAGGCCACATACAGATGTGTACCTCAGTTGCACTCAAAGGATTAATGATAGCTTGTGCATGTAGTTAGTGTGAAATCTGTAATGAGGTGGAGCTGTTTACACTGAAGTGTATTACAAGTTAAATTTGTTGCTCTGGCATAATATGATAGAAAAATACAATATACTGCAAATGCCTTCCCACCCCCCACCTAGTAAGCACCAGTTTGTTTTTTATTTGATCAGTAAATTCAAACAGTAAATGACGCCATGCATCATAGCTTTAATTATTTTAATTATGCGACTTCATAGTGCGTGGCCGAGTGGTTAGCACGTTTGGCTACTGATATAAGGGACCTGGGTTCGAGACTCGGATTAGGCATGGATGTGTGTGTGTCGTTTTTCTGCTAAGGTCCTGCCATCCTCACAGATCCTCTACTTTGGCATATAAACTGACAGGCTCCTGTCAGACCTCTGTGGCAAGCAGCTGCTTGAGGGGGTATTTCTTTTTTTTTTTATAGTGAAACACCCTTCCCCAAATATGTTCATAATAGAAGCCTTAGCAGTCCCATTTGACTAAATGAGGTGAAATATATCACAAGATTTGAAGTGTCAAATTAAAAGTAATTATTGACTCTGTAGAGCTACAATGGTTAATTTTTTCAAATAAATATACAGCTGATTATTTTATTTTGTGAACTGATAATTTTGTTTTTATAAATTTATAATTTTTTTTTTCAGGTTGAAATTTGTCGAGATAGGTTAACAGAAGAAATTAAAAAGAGACTTTCAGAAACAAATAACTGTTAATAATGATTCCTAATTTAAAACAAATGCAATGTTATAATGAAGATCATGCATTTTAGTTTGGTATTTATGTATTCCTTTGTTTTGTCATGGAACCATGAAAGGATCTGCTAAGATAAACTATTTCAGTAGATTAAATCAAGTATGGCTGTTTTATAAAAATGTGTTCAAACTTTCAAGGCTTCTGCAATTTTTCCATTCTAGTTATGGAAATACATGATTGAACTATTCTCATTATAAAACACAAGTATTAGTACGCTTCATAGTGCAATTTCCAAACCACCATATTTAATGCATTTTTTTTTGGAACACTTTGAGTTTAGGAAAAGCAGCTGTATAAAATTTAAATTAAATAAGAGGGGGGGGGTCTCCCTTTACCCACTTATCTGAAGAATTTTATGTCTGAGTTACTACTTGCAGACTAATTCTAAATTTCAGATCCTTCATACTTCAGCGACAAATTCTTACCAAAGTAACCAATTCTATATAATTGCAGTGTTATGTAACTAAATATTTTTTTTTCATGGAGCAGTAAATTATTTTTCTGTATCTTATTTCACAAGAGATTAAAAAAATTTAAACTTTAAACATTCATAAATGCAAATTTAGTCATAGTGTATACAATTTAAATCTAATATAAAGTCAATAAATTATTGAAGTTTTGTAACTGTCATTCTGTATTTTTTATATTTATGTACTGCCGTTTTGCAAGATGCATGTGAAATATTCCTAATAAAAGCTTTGATTATGACCAATGTAATGGACTTCTGAAGGAAATGGATATTGTTCATAGTATGAAATAATCTTTTAATCGAAGCTCATTAATAAAGAGATTTTATTGTATAGTGCTAATCTCACCAGATATTACCTTACTGAATTATATACAAGATGTTCTTCCTTAATAAATAGGAGGCGGGGGTGGCTCAGTTGGTAGCGCGCCAGGCTCGTAATCTGTAGTTCCCAGGTTCGAGTCCCATCTGGGTCAGCGTTGAGATTTGTCTCCGCAAAATTCCCTGCCCACGATCAGTAGGGGACACCTATGGGCTTGGAAAGGCCCCCGTACGTCGGATGGGACGTTAAGCCGTGGCCCCCGTGTGCGGGAGAGCCATATCTTGTGCATGTTAAAGAACACGCTGGATGGCCTTGACGGGAGGCTACCAATTGTCTCCTAACAGCTGTTCCAGTGGGTCCCCTCCCCCAACCTTCTCTGAGCCTTCGGGGTCCATGTGACCTGGCCATTTAGCCCATGGTGTGCAAAAAAGCCGCTCAGAGGTAAAACAACCCAACCTTAATAAGTAGACCATCGAGCGAAAGAGATAAATTTGTCATTTCTATAGGATCTTAGAGTATTACAAAATCTAAAAAATATAGAATCAATGATGCTCTCTACATATGATGTTAGGCAGAGTTGTTATTGGGTACTAGAAATGCAATAATTAAAGAACGGTGTACGAAAATAAAATTAAAGCAAAAAAATCACTGAGGTAAATTACAGATGCAGGAAAATTGTTACTTATTGGTCATTTCACTTCACATGATATTTGTTCTGTTTAGTAATAAAGTATCACAGGAAATGTCCTTACATTGGAAAAAACATGAAATAATTTGAAAATTGTTTTCAACATTTTTTCTCTTCCATCTGAGAAGTGAATTTCTGTTTGAAGAATTTTTAGTCTGCACTGACAAAAATGCATTCTTTTTGAATAGAACGGGGACAGACTGGTACTTTTTTCAGGGATGAAGCTATGGCAGAGGAGACCATGCTGCAAAAAAAATTCTGCATTTTTTAAAAGGATTTCGATATTTATTGATATTTTGTATGTAATATTTAAAAAATGCTTTCCCCAATTCTTAAGTGTTTATATAAACAACGTTATAAAGAGTTTAATAAACGTGTAAAGGATGTTAGCAGCTGATTAGAATCTTCAGCTTGATAGGTGAAACCGAGGAAGCACCTAGACAGCGTAACAGCAAAGAGCTGTACCAGATGGTTAATGTTCTGTGTGGAGGAAAAAAAGACAGGTATGCAGGGATTGATGGATAAACAAGGTAAGGTTATTGAAGGTGAGGATTCTGTCGTGCTGAGCATTTCAGAGATATTCTAAGCAATGTGGTTAGTTCTACTCCCATTGTAATGATAGATGCATTACTGGCTCTAGTGTTGGCCTTATAAGATAGTCTGAAATTTTTTTGGCTGTTTCCAAACTTGAACTACATAAATCCCCAGGGGTAGATGAAATTACTACGGAAATGCATAGAGCTGGGAATGTATTCTGTTACCACATGATGGAATGAAATTTGCATATCTTTTATGATAAAACGCATTGTTCCTAAAGATTTTAACAGAACTATTATTATCCCTATTTTTAAAAAAGGTGATCGCAGTTATCACAATAACTATGGGGTATCAGCCTACTCTCTGTTCCAGGCTTTGAAACCAACAAACTTCTGTTTTATTCTTTCCCCAACTTTGCGAAATCCTCATTACATAACATTTTATGTAATGAGCTCCTCTCTCTGTAAACCATTTCCTAACAGTTGTCCAGTGGGTTTCCTTCTTCCAAGCCCCTGCATACCTTCTCGGAGCCCTTGGGTTGGATTGTTTTACCTCTGAGCGGCACTTTTTTGCACACCATGGGCTAAATGGCCAGGCCACAAGGACCCCGAAGGCTCAGAGAAGGTTGGGGGGAGGGGACCCACTGGAACAGCTGTTGGGAGAGATGGTAGCCTCCCGTCAAGGCCATCCAGCATGTTCTTCAACGTGCACAGGGTATGGCTCTCCCACACACGGGGCCACGGCTTAACGTCTCATCCGACGGACAGCGGCCTTTTCAAGCCTATCGTTGTCCCCTACTGACAGTGGGCAGGGCGGGGAAATTTTGCGGAGATAAATCTCAACGCTGACCCAGCTGGGACTCGAACCTGGGAACTACAGATTACGAGCCTGGCGCGCTACCGACTGAGCCACCCCCGCCCCAGAGCCCTTGGGACCTGTCTGTTTAGCACATTGTGCACAAAATAAGTGCCACTCAAAAGCAAAACAACCCAACCTACGTTTTGTGTGAAATCGGCAATGGAATATATGTTGATACAGTTAATTTTAAGCGACAAAAGATAAAAAAATTTAATGAGAAAAGCTTTAGTGTAGGACATAATATGGAATAGCAATTGATGATACTCGGATGTCAATTTCAATCTGGAAATACAGTCAATAAATAACATTTTTTATCAGGCAACTGATTTTCTTTAATAATAATTTGTGAAAAATAGAAATGAATTCCTTTCTTTACTTATCGTTTTCATTTCATAATAAATCAAAAATAATTAGCGTCCATTGTTCGGATATTGGATTGCATGTTTTGTCTGTTAGCGGGACTTTTTTTTTTTACACACATGGAAGACTAGATCGCAAGCTAAAGAGCCCCCTCAGGACAACTGTTAGATGCTGAACATGCAGAGTATGTCTTCTGCACAAAGTGGTTGTTTTACCTCTGAGCGGCACTTTTCTGCACACATTAGCTAAATGGCCAGGTCACAAGGACTCGCGAGGGCACAGGTAAGGTTGGGAAGGGGGACCCACTGGACAGCTGTTAGGAGACAGATGGTAGCCTCCCAAGAAAGTAATTCAGCATGTTATTCAACGTGAGCAAGGTATGGCGCAGGGAGATCATGGCTTAATTCCCCTTCTGACAGATGGTGGATTTTGCAAGCCTATCAATGTCCCCTACTGACCAATGACAAAGCAGGGAGTTTGGTGGAGATAAAACTTGATGCAGGTCCAAGTGGAACTCGAACCTGGGAATTGCTTATTGCAAGCCTGGTGCACTTCTAACAGCCACTACTGCTCATGGTCCACAATGTGATATCCCATCTGGTGGATGGTGACCTTATAAACCCCACTGGTTTTCCCTTTCCTCATTGAAGGAAATAGACGGGAAATCCAGAATGTTCTTTAACATGCATAGGGTATAGCTTTCTCTTGCAAATGGTCTTTGCCTATGGAAAATGCCATAAGGCTTAGTGGGGTATTTAATGTATATATGTATATCCATACTGATGCATAAAGCTATTTTGTTTTAAAAAAAAAATGGGGTCACAGTTTAATGGCACATCCATCAGATGGTGTCTTTCAAAGTCTATTGGTGCCACTTTTCTGACCGAGGGCAGGGATAGGAGTTAGCAAAGATAAATTTTATTGCTGGCACAGGTGGATGAAACTGCAGATTATGTTGCACTCTGAATAGAAACTGCAGATTATGTCTTCGACATGCTACTGGCTGAGCCACCCCTGCCCCAAAGCTCAAGAATGCTTCCATTTATATTATTTTTTGGAAAATAATTCCAGTATGCAACTATCGCATAAGTCAGAGGATACTTGTATATGGTAGCTGCTTTCTGTACACATAAGTATCATCATAAGCTTAATTTGGAATGGGCTTAAAGGTTGCCTCAACCAATAGCATGACATGTTTGTAATCTGATGTTCCCAGGTTCGAGTTCCAACTGTGACAGTGTTGAAATTTATCACTAAAAGGCCTTTATCTATAATAAAAATAATGGGGGAGGGAATAAGAAAGTCTAGCTGAAAAAAAAAGAGGGACAGAGAGACTGGATTCTTTTTCCCACTTTTTTTATTTCATTATTAACACATAGAAGAATTCTACATATCTTTTCATACAAGAACATGCCCTACTAAGACAGAAGTCATTTCCGACTACTGCATCAGAGAGCCTACACAACACAAAGTTTGCCTTGCTGGAACTGTAACCAAATGCCAGATAAGGCTAGCTAATTTCCATTGCAATATTTCCCTCTTTTTATATATTTAAGAAATGTCTTGAAAAATGCATGAAAAATATAATTTTAATTTTTTCCCCTCACTAGCATTCTCAGAGCAGGACGCGGTATACACCCCTCCCTCCTAGATCCAGCCCTGATCACTACACTAATGCACATCTGATCTTGGTTTGTTGTTTCGAGTTTTATGGTGCATCGGCAGCTACGGCCATAATGCATCACGCGAGAAAAAAGGGTAAAAGACACAGAAACCCACAACTAAGTTAAAAGTCATGATAGTAAAGGAAAAAAACCAGATATAAAACCAATAAATATGTCTAAAGCAGTACACATTAAAATATAAAAGTAAAACCAACAGAGGTGTAAAAGACAGGTTGGATGGTGTTTATACACCATCCAACTTTCACAAAGCCATAAAATTACAATCTATTAAAATAGCCAGTTTAATGTAAAAGTAAACACAATAGGGGAAAAAGGAGTCATCAGATAGATGTCCGAGTGTAAGGGGCTCCGACGTAAAATCGTGAAAATAAACACGTTCAAAAGTAAAACGAACAATGAAGTAAACTGTGCTTTGCAGTTAAAATGGTGTCACAAACTCGCACTTAGGTTTGTTGTCCACCCAAAGAAGGAATGAATGCCTATGGAGCCGAGCAAGTACAACTTCCTCCTTGCGAAAACAAGACTGCCAGGGTTTGAGAATGGGCTTGATCTCGAAAAGCTTGTTGCCAACCTGTTCAGACCAGAATCTCTGTCACTGTGCCCGGAGCTCAATAGAAAAATGCTGCCGGAAGTCCAAGTATGGAATCAGCAGCAGAGAGTTGGATATGGCAGCAGCATCTGCCAAATCATTGCCCTATTCCCAACATGACACCCAACAAAAGAAAAAGGTGGTGGTGGCTGCCAGACGAAGCTGATGGCGGACCTTGGAGAGAACAGGGTGAGGTCGATGCCTCACCGAGATCAAAGCCTGCAGTGACCTAAGCATGTCAGTGTAGAGGATACACCGACGATGTTGCTTAGCTGCTACATGGTCCAAGACAAGACTGATAGCATGCAACTCTGCAGTGAAGATGGAACACTGCTGTGGGATCTGGTCTACAATGATTACATCACAGCAGATCCCACCATTGTGCTGGACTTCGAGCCATCTGTGAAGACAGGTATGAAGTCCGGGTACTCAGCACGATGGCTGGCAAAGAGTTGGCAATACACACGGTCGGGTGTAAAGGCCTTCCCCATCCTGCAAAGAGATAAATCACAGGAAGGGGAAACAGCGATCCACTTGCTTGGCTGTCGACTGTGAGATGCTATCGAGATTGGTGTCTCTCAGGTAACCTTGGACACCCAAATCCCGAATGGCAATCGGATGATTCTAACATTTCTCGACTGCACCACAGCTCCCCAGATATAAAACCAGAAACTGTTTTTATATCAGGGATTGCAATTTTGCTGCATATTGCAGGGGCAACTGTTGACGGCGAAGAGATAACGAAGGTTCATTGGTCTCAACGTAAAGACTCTGGACCTGTGAAGTGCAGGCCACCATGCAAACCAAGAGGGCCTGATGGTGGAGGGGGTCCAACACCTTCACCACCGAATCCTGCGCAGAGTCACACCTGGGATCAGTAGTCCAAGCCACAGCTTGGGGTCCAGGTGAAAATCACACTTGCGGCAAAAGGGCATGCAAGCTTCTGTGGGGAGAACCAAAACATTGCCCAAACCGAGATATTGCTCAGGGTGGTTTGCAGTTATCGTTCAATGACCCTCATACTGGACAACAAGCAAAAGATGCTAATGTCGTTAATATAGAGGGAATTGCCTACAGCTGTTTGGTTGTTTTACCTCCGAGCGGAACTTTTTTGCACACAATGGGCTAAATGGCCAGGTCCCCGAAGGCACAGAGGTTGAGAGAGGGGACCCACTGGAGCAGCTGTTGGAGCCATGGTTTAACGTCCCACATGACAGACAGCATTTCCAAGCCCATTGGTGTCCCCTACTGAACGTGGGCAGGACGGGGAGTTTTGCGGAGATAAATCTCAATGCTGACCCAGCTGGGACTCGGAACTTGAGAACTGCAAAATATGAGCCTGGCGTGCTACCGACTAAGCCCCCCCCCCCCCCCATTGCTTACAGTTGGAGGAAGTTGCCATGCTTTGGAATTTATCTTGACAGCAAAAAGCATAACACTCAGGACGCAGCCTTGTGGCACCCCCTGTTCTTGGGGGAAAGGCCGCGACAGTGTTGCCAACACAAACTCGAAAAGTACGAGATAAAAATTTGCAATAAAGATTGGCATATAACCTCGCAAGCCGAAGCTGAGGTCACGAAGAATGTGAATCTCCATGCCACGTTGTACACTTTTTGGATTCGAAGAAAATGGACACCAGGTGCTCTCAACATAAAAAGGAATTCCTGATCGCCGATTTGAGGCAGATCAAGTGGTCTAAAGTAGACCTGTGCCTGCTAAAGCCACACTGGGTGTTGGAAAGAAGGCCGTGAACCAGGCCAGCCTGATATTTACCATTCTTTCCAACACCTTGTCAAAGCAATAGAATGATAATTCGAAGGAATCTTGGGATCTGCCTGGCTTGGGGAAGGCCAAGATGATGGCCTCCTGCCAGGAGTCTGGAAACTCCTGGCAGGAGTCATTGGAGTTTCATTGACCCAGGAGTCCTCAATGAAAATATGGTTGAAGAGTTGGAGCAGCTGATCCTTACTCAATGCTGATAGATTTTGGAGCATAGCATAATGAACCTTGTCTGGCTTAACAGTGCAGAGCAAAGCGAAGCTCCTCTGCTGTGAATGGCCTGTTGTAAGTCTCCAAGCCATTTAAATGGAAGGACAGCAGAGAGGGTTCGACCTTGCTCTTCTGGGCCAGAAACTCAGGGGAGTATGAAGATAACGACGAGATGGTGGAAAATGACTCCCCCAGAGTGTCAGCAATTGCTTTGGGATCAGCAATTGCCCGTCCATTGAGTTCCAGGATCGATAATGAGTGGGGCATGTACTTCCCACCCATCTTCCAGACTTCATCCCACACAACCTTGGAACTGGTCGTGCGGGTGATAGAAGGCATATTTAATCCAAGATTCCTTCTGGCGCCGGACGAAATGGGCTTTTGCCCAGGCACGTTTGAATGCTTGAAGGTTGGGGGATGTTGGATATCTCTGAAACACCCCACAAGCCTTGTTCTGAGCCTTACAAGCTGCGGTGCAGTCGGAATTTCACCAAGGTTATGGGAACTGTGAAATAAAGTTCAGGTCTGAGGAATATACACTCAGCTACAGTCCATCATCTCTGCCACTGCAACATTGATTGGCTCTTGGTTCACAGAGTGGACACAAGCTTGAAGCCACTCCAGTCAGCCCAATCAAGCCTCCACTGTGAGATGCGTGAAGGCTAAAAGGCCTTCCCACGGGGAGATATCGTTTCCATAAGGGTTGGCCTCGACCCCCCATGTAAAGAGTAGAACGATCGAGGAGCAGATGGTGAGGTCAATGGCAGTGAATATGCAGGTTGGGGAGTGAAAGTGCTGACACCCATGTTCAACATGGAGAGTGAAGGATCCAAGAGCCACTGCTTCAGGACTCTATCCCTCCCGTTAGTATTAGCACTGCCCCACAGTGGACTGTGTCCATTGAAATCCACCATGATGAGAAAGGAGGACGGCAGCTGTAAGAAGAGGTCATCAAGGTCTTCCTGGCAAATGAGACTCCGGGAGGTAATCAGACAGTCAACGAAAATCCCACAAAGAGGCAGATGGCAACCACCTCTAAGTTGGTGGTGAGGGGTACGACCTGGAATGGTTGCTCAGGAGGATGGTGACACCCCTGCGAGCTGGACTATCTCCATCCCGGTACCAGTGAACGAGAGAGAAGTGCCAGAGAGTGGGATCGTTGGCTGTCTGCAAGTATGTCTCCTACACAGACACACACGCAGATGGGCTCGTGTGCCCTCGGATCTTGATGTCATCAATATTCCTCTGGAATCCACGACAATTCCATTGTAGGAGTGTGGCCATCTCAGGTCTTTGGAGTTTGGGTGGCCAACTTATGATTTATTTTAACTGTCACCAGCGACAGTTTCGGAAAAATGAGTGTCTCTGTCCTTGGAGTCATCCTAGTGACACAAATCGAGACCGCTGACCGAGGAGTGGTTAAAATTTTCATTTTCGGCCCTGTTGGGACCCCTTAGGTTTTGAAGGTCTTGCTGTCTGTGGGCGGGATGGAGCCCACTTCCAGAGGTGGAAGACGCAGATGCAGGAATAGAAGTTGATGTTGAGATCGACACAGACTTTGGCTTTGCATGGATCAAGAGGCTCTTGGCAGCAGGAGAGAAAGATTCAGCAGGGGGAACTCTGATGTTGGTCTGCACCGCCACGGAAGCCATTGCAATGACAGGCTTTCTGACGACCTTGCCAGGTGGGGTCAGCAGTGCAGCCTGTTTTCTCACCTCTGCGTAGGGTCTTTTAGACGCTGGACAGCTTTCTCCTCCAGCCACTTTCGGCAATCGCGGGAGTACACCAGATGCTCGTCAATACAGTTTACACAGCATGTCTTCTCTGATGTGCAGTCATGTTCGAGATGATCCTGACTGCCATCTGCACAGGTAGGTTTACCCTGACATGCTGTGTGGGCATAGACGAACCTCTGACACAAAGCAGCGCAGGGGGTTTGGAATGTAGGGCTGTACCTCACATTGCAGATAACCTACCTTGATGGAAGTTGGCAGGCCTGGCATGTTGAATGTGAGAATCAGTATCCAGGTGGGTACTAATGTCCCATTATGGCGTTGTGAAACCCAGTGACTGCTATCACTCCCTTGGATGAGAGCTCCGAGAGGATTTCTTCCTCAGAAACCTTGAGGAGGCACCACTCAGAGATCACGCCCCAGGAAGAATTAAGCATCTTATGTGGTGCGACAGTGACTGCCACGCCACCAATCACTTTGCATTCTAGAGATGCTCTGAATGTTTCGATCAATTAATCTCCACCTACTAGTCTCCTGATCTTTGGCACTTGACATTTTGATTTTCCCGCAAGACCTTTCAAACCTTTGTTGATAAAAAATTGTGGCTTGTTGGGGTTGTTTTACCTCTGAGCGGCACTTTTTCGCACACCATGGGCTAAATGGCCAGGTCACATGGACCCCGAAGGCTCAGAGAAGGTTGGGGGAGGGGACCCACTACAACAGCTGTTAGGAGACAGATGGTAGCCTCCCGTCAAGGCCATCCAGCGTGTTCTTTAACGTGCACAGGGTGTGGCTCTCCCGCACACGGGGCCACGGCTTAACGTCCCATCCGACGGATGACGGCCTTTTTAAGCCCATCGTTGTCCCCTACTGACCGTGGGCAGGGCGGGGAATTTTGCGGGAATAAATCTCAACGCTGACCCAACTGGGACTCGAACCTGGGAACTACAGATTACGAGCCTGGCGCGCTACCGACTGAGCCACCCCCGCCCCAAAAATTGGGGCATGTCCCCAATCACCTGTAGAGTGGATGGCCAGGAACCTCGGGGATGAAGGAAGACATGAAGACAACGGCAATGATGACAAAAAAAAACACACTGAAGGCAGGTGCTCGTGCCGAGCTGTTTTAGTAGCATTCACTGATGAATTTTCGTTTTGAGAACTCATGGTTATGGTCTGTGGTTTAGTGCCCATTGTCCCCACCCACCACAGAGTCCAACAAGAGGACACCCTATCGGATGTCAGGGCTGCCCGGACACCATACTCACACAGCCAGTGAGCCAAACCCTCACAAAAGAAAAGTAAAAGAGAAATGTGAGATACTCAAGTCCTCACAAAACAAATAAGTGAAAAAATAATGGAATGTGAGAAGCAAACTGGCCACACAAAAGAAATAAAACTACGAAATTAGTTAAGTCTGTGAGGAAACTTGCAAACTGTTGCCAGACGTGGGCAAGGTTATTCACCTTTCAGCATAGCATCTGTTATGGGTAAGAAAGGCCTCCATCAGATGTAATGTTAAGCCATGGTCCTATGTACTCGAATGATATCCTGTGCACATTTAAAGAATACATTGAATGGCCTTAATGGGAGGCTTCCAACTGTCTTTTAACAGCTGTTCAGATGATCCCTTTCCCCAAATGTCTCTGAGCTTTTGTTGCATGCAATTTAGCAGTGTGAAAAAAATGCTGCTCAGAAGTAAAATAACTAAATTTTGAAAATACTGATATTACGGTTCCACCAATAGAATTCTACAATAACAGAATTTGTTATGTATAAAATTTAAAAAATAAGCACCCGCTCAAGCAGATGCTTGCCACAGAGGTCTGAGAGGAGCCTGTCAATTTATATGCCATAGTAGGTCTGTGATGATGGCAGGACCTCAGCATAATGGAAAATGTATTAATGGTGATGTAACAGAATCAAAATACCCATGGAAAAAACTGAGCAAATACCCATTACTTTGAAGAAATCAAACCACAAGAGGTCTCTACAGGAGAACCTCATAACTGCAAATTATGAATTTACCCTACAAGCTGTGGGCTTTGTGTAAATTGAGACTGACATTCAGGAAAATGTTTCAGGAAAATGCTTATTAGCCTCTCAAACCCTACTCTGATGAAGCTCCAGCAAAGGCAGTGGGTATTTTCAAATTCTTGTGTTTTTTTAAATATACCAGTAAAATGTTTATTTACCCTAATTTTGAGTGAACAGTTGATTTATGTCTTTGTGAGTTGATGATAATTGGTAGACTTTAGGTGGACTATTTGGTTCATTGTACAATAATACCAACTTAGGATATGCTGTTTTGCCCATTCTCCTCTGATGCTCTTCATGACACTATAAAAGATCCTAACTGTGATCCTGCAGGGCTGGTTTAACATAATCAACCCAGCCATGGCCACACCCTTAAGGATAGAAATATTAAGGATGGAAATGTTTTAAACTTTTGAGAAAGATACCAATAAAGAGAAAGCAGAGAGATGAATGAGAAATTTTAAGGTAATGAAAGCTCACCCCCTTGTGCTTGAATCTCTCATCAGTATAAGATACCTAATGTTATTATCCTATTCACGTGATCATAATTAAACTAGGTTTGAAATATTTCCAATTCTTTGTCTCACCAGATCTCTCCAATCCATTGTCCAGAATGATTTTCCATGATATGAAATGGTAAAGACTTTGTGCCATATTGTCTAGTAATAATAAATAAATAAAAAATAAATACCCCCTCAAGCAGCTGCTTGCCACAGAGGTCTGACAGGAGCCTGTCAGTTTATATGCCACAGTAGGAGATCTGAGAGGATGGCAGGACCTCAGCAGAAAAACGACACACACATCCATGCCTAATTCCGGGGCTCGAACCCAGGTCCCTTAGATCAGTAGCAAAGCGTGCTAACCACTCGGCCACGGGACGGCTAGTAATAACACAACTAATTAATGATTTATAAAATAATAAACAAATATAGCAATAATTACTAATATTTTAATAAATGATAAAATATAACATGTAGATTTGAAATAACTTTTTGCTGGACAGTACCTTTACAATGTCAGAGGCCAAAATATTTTTAATCTGGCACTATGATCCTGAGTTTTCTATAGATACCAGAATAGGCATAGTGCTAGTTCTTTTGATATATTGTATGCTGTGTATTTAATAATGAATGTAACTAGATATTATTATTAAAAAAATAACAAATAAATAAATGCATAATTAAAAGCATTGAATAGTGTGCAATGCAGTAATGGTTAAGAAATTGAGGACAGAATTCTATAATTCATTAGATGATATATGAAAGATGAAGGAAATTTATTTAAAATTATTAACCTTTACTTCAATCAGTGTTGGATTTGGTTGTGTTACCTCTGAGTAGCATTTTTTAACACAAAATGGGCTTAAATGGCTAGGTCATAAGGACCACAGAGATACAGAGAAGGTAGGAGAAAGGGATATCCAGGTACAGCTGGGAACCTATTAAGGCCATCCAGTGTATTATTTAAAATTAACAGGGCCATCCAGTGGTAGCCTCCTGTCAATGCCATTCAGTGTATTCTTTAACATGCTAGGGAATGACTCTCTCGCACAAGGTGGCACAGCTTTACATCACACCCGACATATGGCAGCCTTTCTATGCCCATTGGTTGTTGTTTTACCTCTGAGTGGCACTTTTTTGCACACCATGGGCTAAATGTCCAGGCCACAAGGACCCCGAAGGCTCAGAGAAAGTTGGGGGAGGGGACCCACTGGAACAGCTGTTGGAAGACAGATGGTAGCCTCCCGTCAAGGCCATCCAGCGTGTTCTTTAATGTGCACAGGGTATGTCTCTCCCGCACACGGGGCCACGGCTTAACGTCCCATCTGACGGACGACGGCCTTTTCAAGCCCATCGGTGTCCCCTACCGACTGTGGGCAGGGCGGGGAATTTTGCGGAGATAAATTTCAACGCTGACCCAGCTGGGACTAGAACCTGGGAACTACAGATTACGAGCCTGGCGCGCTACCGACTGAGCCACCCCCACCCCTGCCCATTGGTGTCCCCTGACGGGGGTGAAAGGAACTTGGGGCCCAAATAAGCCAACCCAGGTAAGAGACAAAAATTATTAAATTTAATTATATTTCACGTTTTTCAAGAAAAATTTTAAAGACCTGCAAAACAGAGGGGAAAATGTTATACTGCATTGGAAATCCAGCCTCTTGCCCCCCCCCCCCCCCCCCCCCCCCCTTGAGTTTTTTTCTATATTCAGGCTTGGTACACGGTTTTGGCTTTTCTGAACCTAGGTTCACTAGGGTTCAGGTTCTATCTGATGGACGACAAATTTTCCATGACCATTGGTTTCTCCTTTCCCATTAAAAGTAGGGTGGAGGTTAGCAGAAATAAATTTCAATGGAATAAACAATTTGCTGGGACTCAAATCTGGGAACTGCAGATTACAAGCATTATTAGCAGAGTCAACCCCTAACCCAATTCAACCAGCAAGACCATTATAAGCATTGGATAATAGTAGTATTGATGTTGTAAATAGAAAATGATTGAAATATAAAATACATTTTTTAGCCTATGTATATAAATCATTAGAAAATCACAAGTGCATTCAATAATAGTACCATACCACAATCAAAGTAGCCTTAATTTTAGGGATTGATGACTTAAAGCTATCAACATGATAATTATACATCTCTTTATGCTATCAAATATACAGAGGCACTGATATTTTGCTGCCATTCAGATGTATCACATAATTACTTGATAAGAGACATCATTTTGAACATATTTGGCACATATGAACACAGAAATACCAACTACATATACATGTGTTCGCATTAAAAATTCATTGTCTGTAGTAAAATAAATATGATTCAGTATTTCCATTTAATACATATATTGATATTTGTTGACTTAATGAGGTTTAAGACACTTAGTCATTGCTTAACTAGTGATGAAAGCAGGCACAGAGAGTATATGTGACTTTTTGTCTATATTCAGCTACAAAGATGATAGAGTTTCCTTGGCTTCATTGATGATACTTGCTGATGGAATTTTTTACCAGCTGGACTTGGCCATCTATGAAGAAAAAAAAAATATCAAGAAACGTTTTTTTCTCAACTTAGAGCATATTTCCTTTTACCTTATCATTAAATATTGCTTTGAAAGTCAAAATTGGTGAGTAGTTAATAATTATGTTACATATATAAACTGTTATACATATTTCATATACGAAAGGATCCCATGGTCGAGTGGTTAGCATGATTGGCTATTGATCATAAGGACGTAGGTTCAAGCCCCCAGGAATGCATGGATATTCGTGTTGTCTTTCTGCTGAGGTCTCGTCTTCCTCACAGCCCTACTACTATGGCAAAAAAAAAAAAAAATGACATACTCCTGTCAGAACTCTGTAGCAAGCAACTGCTTGAGGGGGTATTTATCTTTTATATTATAAGGATGTTTGAAAAGACGATCATGACGTTTTATCCCACTGACAGTTTATCCCAATGACATCTCACCAAAATGTTCTATAACAGTGATCCACAATCATATATATTAGTGGGTTGTTGTGTTATCTCTGAACAGCAGTTTTTTGCACACAATGGACTAAATGGTCAGATCACAAGGATCTGAAAGACTCAGAAAAGGTTGGGGGGGGGGGGATTTATTGCACAGCTATTAGGAGAGTGCCGTCCCGTGGCCGAGTGGTTAGCACGCTTGGCTACTGATCTAAGGGACCTGGGTTCGAGCCCCGGATTAGGCATGGATGTGTGTGTCGTTTTTCTGCTGAGGTCCTGCCATCCTCTCAGATCTCCTACTGTGGCATATAAACTGACAGGCTCCTGTCAGACCTCTGTGGCAAGCAGCTGCTTGAGGGAGTATTTATTTATTTTTATTTATTTATTAGGAGACAAATAATAGTTTTCTGTCAAGGCCATCCAGCATGTTCATTAACGTGCACAAGGTAAAGTTATCCTACACATAGGGGCCACAGCCTAATGTCCCCTTTCTCATTGTGGTTAGGATGGAAGTTTAGCAAAAATAAATGACAATGTGGCACAGTAAGACAAACCTAGGAACTGAAGATGATGAGCCTGGCATGCTGTTAATTGAACCAAACTTCACCTCATATATTAGTGGGTCCCAATGAATCCTCAAACATGCAATGATGGTTGAATAAAAAAAAAGTAAAACACATGATGAATGTTTCATATAACACATACAGATACAAAATAATAAGTGTTTCATATGTAAACAAGTAAGTAATAATTGTCTCTAGTCCCATTTCTTCTCTCTTTTGTTGATATATGTTCTATAATAGTGATATATTAAAATTTACATATTATTTATTTACACATATTATTCTTTTTTTTACATAGAACCAGCCAGGCCTAGCACCTAATTACAGACCCCGCCTTCTCGTGGTGCAGGCCATTAGTACCTTTCAAAAGAGATACTCTCTTGTGGAAGTGAACGGAAGGGGAAGGCTGCCAGATTAGGATGGCCTACCCATCTGGACCACTCTGGCTACTTTTTTTTTCTACCCTGCTGAGGAGTGGTCAACCATACAGGTTCCTGGTGCTGACCATATATACCAACCTGAATAGAATTTTGGATCTGAGCTTGATTATGGATCCTGAATTTGCTGCACTGGTGGGCTTCTGCAGAGGAAAAATCTTCCGGTGTGTTTTCTGTTTGTTTGTGGGTTGACAGCCCCAAGTGAATAGATTCACAGGATATGTTTATCAGCTGGTGGATAATCCTGAGCAGAGGTCATCACTGGCACCTGAACTCTTTGCTTCTACTGGCATCGGCAAATTCTACATTGGAGAAAATCTTGCAGTGCAGATGGCTTCAGCCTTTAGTGGTGGGGAACAGGTCTTTGCCTCATGTCTGCGATTAGGGGGCTGTTTCATATTGTCAGCATTCCCTCTCTCAATAAGCATAGTTTCTTTAAACATCCCACTAACCATTTTCTCTCCATAGGTAGTTGGAATGTGAGGACTCTGAACAGAGCTTTTTCTCTTGATGTCCTCACACAAGAATTCCACCATTATAATTTAAATATTCTCGGCTTGCAAGAGACCAGATGGACAGATAAAGGTAAGATTCTTAAAAATAATCTAAAATTTCTCTCTTCAGGGAGGGAAGATAATAAGCATCACCAAGACGTGGGACTGCTTCTCAGCAGACACTTTGGTGAAGCTCTTCTAGGATATAAATGCATTAATGAAAGGTTTCTTACAGCAAAATTTCAGACAAACATTAAAGACTTGAATGTTATCTGCTGTTATGCCCCCATTGAGGATGCCGATGAGGATGAGAAGGATAGGTTTTACAGATAACTTCAGGATATTTTGAATTTTGTCAAGAAAGGAGACATTGCCTTTGTTATAGGCGACTTCAATGCTAAGTAGGTACTGACTCTGACCTTTGGAGAGTGGTGATAGGTCCCTTTGGTATCGTTGTTGCAATGGGTAACATCTCCTTCAGCTAAGTAAACTTAATATTTTCAGAATAACTAACACTTATTACAAACATCGCGGCATACATAAGTACACATGGGTTTCACCTGATGGGCTACATAAGAATATGATTGATTATATATTAATTAACAGCAAATGGGCTAGTTCTGTTAGGAATAGCAGGGCATATAGGGGGCTAAAATTGGATCTGACCATACCTTGTTAAAATTGTCTCGCAACTTAAAACTTAAAAAGTGTTGTGTTAAGGTTAAAAAACTTACCTTTAATTCTGAAAGACCCAGTTATAGCTAAAGCTTACCATGATAGCTTACTTAGTCATTATGACAGTCATGGTTTGCTTACTACTGAAGTTGAGGAAGAATGGGGCCATTTTAAACAGGCTTTTTTGGAAACTAACAGTACTCTTTTAGGAAAAAAGGAACAGAGGAGGCAGAATTATTTGAGTGATAAGCCACTTGAGCTTATTTCAGAAAGAAAGAACTGCAGGAATGTCCTTAATCAATACACTACTAGCCCTAATAGAAAGGATTACAGAGTGCTTAATAAACGTGTAAAGGATTAGTTAGGTACTGATAAGAATCTTTAGCTTGATGGCTTGGCAGACAAAGCCGATGGAGCAGTTAGACAGCACAACAGCAGAGAGCTGTACCAGAGAGTTAATGTTTTATGTGGTAGAAAAAGGATAAACAAGGTAGGTTATAGAAGGTAGGTTACAGAAGAAAGGTTATAGAAGACAAGTTATAGAAAATGAGGATTCTGTCATGGCAAGGTGGGCTGAGCATTTCAGAGATATTCTAAACAATGTAGTTAGTTTTACTCTCATTATTTATAATGATCATAGATGTATTGGTGGCTTTAATTTTGGCTCTATAACACAATCTGAAGTTATTTTGGCTATTTCTAAACTTAAACTTCATAAACCCCCAGGGGTAGATGAAATTACTACGGAAATGCTTAGAGCTGGGAATGTTTCGGTTATCACTTGGATGACTGAAATTTTGAGTATCTTTTATGATAAAAGCATGATTCCTAAGGATTTTACCAGAACTATTATTATCCCTATTTTTTAAAAAAGATCATAGTTCTTATGATGACTATAAGAGTATCAGCCTACTCTCTGTTCCAGGTAAAGTTCCTTGCAAGATTGTGCTTAATAGAATTAAGAATCTGGTTGACAGGCATGATGAGCAATGTTGATTCAGAAGTGGTAGGGGATGTGTGGAGATATTTTCACTTAAGCAGATTCTTAAAAATTCTATAAAATATCTATGAAAATTCTAGAGAAATGCTTAGAGTTTCAGAAACCTTTGGTTGCTAGCTTTGTTGATTTCAAAAAGGCTTTCGACTTTTTGTGGGATTATTAACAGTGTGCCTAAAGGCCTGAGAATGAGGGGGAGACCTAGGATGCGGTGAGCAGACAATGTCAAACAGGACCTTGTTAGAATTGGTGTGCAGTGGTCAGATGCAGCTCAGGACAGATCTTGGAGAACTAAATTGCACAGTCTGGTTGGACCTCCTCCGTAGCCCATGGCTGCTAGAGGATGATTATGATGATTCTTTTCAGTGCAATTTTATACATCCTCATCATACTCAAGCAGCCATAGACTACAGAGGTCCAACCACATTCTGCAATTTAGATTTCCACACGTCTGTCCTGAGCAACATTTGCTGCATCTGGCCAGTTTACACTAATTCTAATGAGGTCCTGTATCATATTCTCTCTCCACTGCATTCTAGTTCTCCCCCTCTTTCTAAGGCCTTTAGGCACACTGTTCATAACCCTGTTCACTAATCTATAATTACACATATGGGAAACATGGCCAATATGTTTCTCAAAGGATGTTGCTGACTCATTTCCTTAACTTCATCATTACTTACAAACTGAAACACCTAATGCCCAAGATACTCCATAAACATCTAGAATAAAAAGCATCAAATTTCCTGTTATCTTGTTTACAAAGGGTCAAAGTTTCACTACCATAAGTAACTCTAGAAAGAACCAAACTATTATACAATCTAATTTTAGTCTTTAGGAGTATATGCCTATTTTTTCACTCTCCATAGATTTTTAAAAGTCCTGGCAGCAATCCCTATTCGTTGTTAATCTCAGGCCGCACATCACCAATAAGTTACATAGATTCCAAGGTAATTAAACTGAGACACCTGCTGAAGAGTGCAACCATTCAGATTAACTGAACCACAACTTGCCTGCCTAATTTTCACCACTTTAATTTACTCTGTGTTTATCATCAAACCTATTCCACTACCAGTCTCATCAACAGCTGTAATGAAAGAGTTCGTCTTACCAATATCATTTGCCAAAAGGGATAAATCATTAGCATAATCTAAATCAGAAATTTTCAGATCTCTAGACTACGGGTTCTCAACATGGGGTACGCAGTAGAATTTTTTAGGGTATGCCATGAGAGCTTAAAAGTCATTAGATCTAGTAACAAAGTAAAAATAACCATTGTTATACTATAACTATAGTTTTATCTATCTATACAAGAGGTATGCAAGTTACATAGACATTTCCAGGGGGTACGTGAAGCATAAAAGCTTGAGAACCACTGTTCTAGAAATTTAAAACCAAAATCTTTCCCTTGCAGCAAATTTTGCATAACATAATCAATAACCAAACTAAAGAGGAAAAAAGACAAAATGCACCCTTTTCAAACACAAGAAGTAATGCTAAACAATTGCTACAAGCTCACCAACTCTTACACATGACTCAGTGTTATTATAGAGAGCTTTCATTATGTTAATTAACTTGTCAGGTATGCAATATGATCAACCACAAATTATGACAATGGAGTCAAAAGCCTTTTTTGAAATCTACAAACTAGTCACCATAGGTTTCTGAAACTCGAAACATTTTTTTCATGACTTTGCTTAAGTGAAAAAATCTGATCTAAACATCCCCTATGACTCCTGAATCCACCCTGCTCATCACGGAATTGTCTGTCAATCAAATTTTAAATTCTACTAAGTATAATCATGCAAAAAACTTGACCTGGAACAGAAAGTAAACTAATTCCCCTATAATTATCACAAGAACTATGATCACCTTTTTAAAAAATAGGGATAATAATAGTTCTGGTAAAATTCTTAGAAACAATACCTTTATCAAAAAAGATATTCAAATTTCAGTCAGCCATATGGTAATAGAAACATTCCCAGCTCTAAGCATTTCAGTAGTAATTTCATCTACCCCTGAAGATTTATTTAGTTTAAGTTTAGAAATAGACAAAATAACTTCAGATTATGTTACAGGGCCAACATTAAAGCCAATAATTGCACCTACATCATTACAAATAAGGGGAGTAGGACTAACCACACTGTTTAGAATATCTCTGAAATGCTCAGCCTACCTAACCTGACAGAATTCTCACCTTCAATAACCTTACCTTGTTTATCCTTCAATCCCTGCATACCTTTGTGATTTTCCCACACAAATTAACTATCTGATACAGTTCTCTGCTGTTGTACTTTCTAGCTGCTTCTTGGCTTTATCAGCCAATCAATCAAACCAAAGATTTTTATAGCTGCTAAATGATTTTTTACACGTTTATTAAGTTCTTTGTAATACTTTCTGTTAAGTTGGGTTTTTACCTCTAAGTGGCACCATTTTGCACACAATGGGCTAAATGACCAGGTTATAAAGGCCCATAGAAGGTTGGGGGAGGGAACCCACTGGACAGCAGTTGGGAGACAGATGGTAGTCTCCCATCAAGTGTTTATTAAAGTGCACAAGGTATGACTCTCTCGCACACAGGGCTACGGCTTAATGTCCCATCCTACAGGGAAGTGGCCTTTCCAAGCCCATTGGTGTCTCTTACTGACTGTGTGTAGGGCAAAGAGTTTTGCAGAGATAAATCTGAATGTTGGTCCAGCTAGGACTCAAACCTGGGAACAGCAGATTACAAGCCTGGAGCGATACCAACTGAGCTATCCCTACCTCTCTTTTATGTTAGGACTAATAGGGTATTCATTAAAGACATTCCGGTAGTTCCTTCTTCCTGAAACAAGCTCAAGTGCCTTATCACTCAAATAATTTTTGCTTCCTCTGCTCCTTTTCACCTAAAAGAGTAGTTAGTTTCAAGAAAAGCCAGTTTAAAATGGTCCCATTCTTCCTCAACTTCAATAGTAAGGAAACCATGAATGTCATAATGACTAAGTAATCTATCATAGTAAACTTTAGTTATAACTGAGTCTTTCAGAGCTTCAGAATTAAAGGTAAATTTTTTAACCTTAGCACAACACTTCTTAAGTTTAAGTTGCAAGACTCTTTTAACAAGATAATAGTCAGATCCAATTTCCTCTCCCCTATATGACCTGGTATTCCTAACAGAACTAGCCCATTTGCTGTTAATGTTAATAAAAAAAATCAATCATATTCTTATGCAGCTCATCTGGTGAAACCCATGTGTACTTATATATGTCATGGTGTTTGTAATAAGTGTTAGTCATTCTGAAACCATAAGTTTACTTACCTGTAGGAGACTTGCCCATTGCAACTACCAATAACCAAAGGGGCTATCACTCCTCCCCAAAGGTCAGAATCAGTACCTACTTAGCATTGAAGTTGCCTATAACAAAGACAATATCTCCTTTCTTGACAAAATTCAAAATATCCTGAAGTTGTCCATAAAAGCTATCTTTCTCATCCTCAGCAGGGGCATAACAACAGAAAACATTCGTCTTTAATGTCTGTCTGAAATTTAGCTGCAAGAAACATTTCATTAATGCACTCATATCCTAGAAGAGTATCACTAGCATATCTGTTGAGAAGCAAACCTATTCCTTGGAGATGCTTCTTATCTTCTCTTCCCAAAAAGAGAAATTTAAGATTATTTTTAAGAATCTGATCAGAAAACAGAGTGGAAGATTTTCCCTTAACAGAGGCCCACCAGTGTGGCAAGTCCAGGATCCATAATCAAGCAAAGAGCCATTATTCCATTCCAGTTGGTGTATATGGTCAGCACAAGGACCACTCCTTAGAAGGACAGAAAAAAAAAGAAAAGTAGCCATAGTAATGCAGATCAGCAGGCCACACTGATCTGGCAGCCATCCCTTTCTATTCCCTTCCACAAGAGAGTATCTCTTCTGAAAGGTACTAATGGTCTGCACCATGAGATGGCAGGGTTGAACTTTAGGTGCTAGGCCTGGCTGGTTCTGTACGTCATCACATGGATTGGTGCATAGCTCCCCTTCCAGTGACTACCTAGCTACTATTTACAGACCACCAAATTAAGCAAATAAAAAAGTAATGGAAATGATAATATCACTATCACAATTTCCTATAAAATAAAAATAAATACCCCCTCAAGCAGCTGCTTGCCACAGAGGTCTGACAGGAGCCTGTCAGTTTATGAAGGCATTAATATTTATACACAAACTAAAGTAGTTAAGTATGGTGCACTCTGTTTGCATATCTCTTATTTAAATATATGCAAAAACTATAGGAGAGCTGCTATTTTTTTTTTTTACAAAAATATCCATTTTTTTCATAGGTTGTTGGTGTTGAATTGGATGACTTTGATTTACATGGTAATTTTTCAGAACCTATCTACCAAATAAATTGAGAAATAAGTGTATAGAAAAGTGTGAATTACAGATTAGGATGAAAATTCCTCTGAGGCATCTACCTGTAAACATTCTACGTTGAACCATCAGAGGTAAAAGTGATGACAGTGATAATGAAAAATCAGAGGGAGAAGAAAACTTCATAAACTTTCACAGGTTAAAGAGAGCTTGGACATGGGTTATGATTTATTAATATGAGTGATTACCCTGTTGTATAGCCTTACTTTAAAATTTTTAGAATGCTTAGAGATTACATCATTTGTAGGTAGCATCAAACTGGAAATTGACTCCTTTTTCTGTGTACCACCAGCATAATCTGGGACAGTTTCTCTTGTTATCTTGAGCCCTCTACTTCTTCAAATAAAAAAAAAACGTGATTATCTGGCACCACCTTCCTTGAAGATGCCTAATAATCAATTATCTACTGCACTACCATTGTGTGATACTTCTAGCTCTGCTATGGATATTACTCTGATTTCTATAATTCTCAGTATAAGATAATCTTTAGTTTCTATTTGTAGACTATTGCACCTCAAAATCTCCACAATATTTGTGACTTTTACAATCATCATTCATATCTACAAATCAAATCCAGATGGACTTGTGCATGTCACCTCACCATTTGTATATTACTGCAGAAAAAACTTTTGTTTTCCATAAATGCAACCACCAGAAACTTTTGCCGACAACTTTACCATGGTATATATTAAGTTTGCCATTCCTTCAGTCCGTTCAGTAATTGCAACCTCCGATTGTCACTTGGTTCTTAAACTTTTATAGTGTTTTACTTTTCATATTTCTGGTCCTCATAGCTCATTTATGCTAACAAGCAATTCACCCACTATATACCATATCAAACCTTCCACTTCCAAGTGGAAAATGTTTTTTTCTTTTTCATTAATAATAATTACAATTACTAATACAACAAAAAATGAAGATGAATGGTAATTCTTATCAAAACAATTAGGTAATCCTTTGGTGACAATAGTTTGAAATTAGAAACTAAATTGCCTTTGTTCACATATCATGGCAAGGGTAGCAATTGTTTCAGTGTTATTTTTACCACATTTGAAATGTATAAGAAAATTTACTATCATTTCTGTTTGAATTCATTAAATATTTTCTAAATTATCAAAAAAAAGGCATACATTTGTGTACAACTTACTTTTCAACAATTTCTTTATCAAACGATGAAATTAAATGTCTCCATCGATACACGTAAGGATACTGTCGAGGATCGATAAATATATTTTTAATTGTTCTCAGAATATCAGCATCTGCTTTTGATGGGAGCAATCTAGAAATAAAATGAAACTTTAAAAATACACTGAAATGAGAAAATTTCTCTGTAATGAAAAATTATATTAGAGAATTGCATCTGTGGTAAATACACACACCGGCTACTGAATTATAAACCTTTATGCAGATGTATGTAAACATTACTTGCACAGCATATATGCAAATTATGTGGTCACATGATCTAGACACCTATTTAAGACTGCTGCTCATCAGTAGTGTTGACCACAATGGGAAAAACAAAGGATCCTTCAGGGTTTGATAGAGTGCTTATTGTGGGTCCCCCATCTGAACTTACCTAGAACTTTGATCTGGCTGGAGCAATGATTTTAAAAACAGCAGAGCTGACTGGTTCCTGAAATGGTGAGATACCTCGGGTTTTTAATCAGTGGAAAAAACCCACATCCCTCGCCTAAGAGATGTAAGTGTGGTGCGACGACAATCTGTCAGGAATGAGATCACTGTTGTCTGAGAAGGCTTGTATGGAGAAACAGGACTTCCTGTGTGCAGCAATTGACCAAACAATCCAATGAAGGCTGTTCCCGACCATATCTCAGAGAACTATGAACAAGGAATTGAAGAGGATTGGTATTAGCAGTCAAATGCCTATACGGAAACAAACTGATTTCTGTGAAGAACTGGAAAGTTCATCTACATTGGTGTCAGGAACACTGTGACTGGACACTGGAAGATTGGAAAAAAGTCACGTGGTTCAATGAATCACAGTACACCTCGTTCTGTACCGATGGCAGGCAGAGTATTTGGCGGGAACTCCATGAAGCAATGGAACCAGCTTGCCTAGTAAACACAACTGAAGGTTCTGGAGGTGGTGTCATGGTGTGGGGCACGTTCTGTTGGTATGGAACAACGGGCCCCCTGATATTGCTGGAAGGTCGGGTATCCTCCAAGGATTATCTGAACATTGTTGCCGATCAAGTCCATACTGCAATGTTGACTTTTCATTCGGCAGGTGACAGCTGTTTCATGGATGACAATGCTACTATCCATCGCACAAGATGTGTTCAACAGTGGTTCAGTGAACATGACAGCAACTTCCACAATCTTCCCTGGCCACTACAAAGCCTGGATCTGAACCCCATTGAGAATGTATGGGACATGTTACAAAAACAGATAAGGGAGCAAAGTCCTCTTCTGTCAAATCTGAGCCAGTTAAAGGACTGTTTGGTGAATGCCTGGTATGTTGGAGATGTAAAGGCACTCCAACACCTCATAGAATCTATTCCAAACAGTATATGCTGTAATTCAGGCTAAAGAAGGTCCAACTCGATATTGAATAAAGGTTTCTAATTGAGTGGCTGGTGTGTGCATAATCAACTTTGAAGGTGGGTTCTTCAAGTCTCTAAAAATACGTATTTCAAGTATCCATTTCCATGCATATTGAGGCAACATCTTCATGTACCCACACCTATCAAATGACTAATATCTGGCTGACAATAAAAAAGCTGAACACAGACCATGATCCTTTCTCCTAAAAGTCATGTTTACAATATTGCATCCTTTTTTGCCTGGACACACTGGATATATTGATATTGTTCTTTCCCTCCATGATCAACATAAAGACTTGCACAAATTAATCCACAGCAGAAGGTTGTGTTGTTTTTCCTCTGAGTGGCACTTTTTGGCACACAATGATCTAAATGGGCAGATCACAAGGACCCCAAGGTCTCAGAGAAGGTTGGGGGAGGAGACAGGGTAGTCTGCCATCAAGGTCATCCAGAGTTCTTTAACATGCACAGGGTATGACTCTCTCACACATAGGGCTACGGCTTAATGTCCCATCCTACAGGGAGGTGGCCTTTCCAAGCCCATCGGTATCCCTTACTGTCCGTGGGGAGTTTTGTGGAGATAAATCTCAATGTTGGCCTAGCTAGGACTTGAACCTGGGAACAGCAGATTATGAGCCTGGCACACTACCAACTGAGCCACCTCTGCCCCTATCCATAACATCTGATCAGCAAACTCTAATGCTGACAATCAGATTTTGGTCCATGCTGACAATGGGTGTAGACAGAGGCATAGCTATGGAGGGAAGCTCCCCCCAAAGTAACTTGGAGTTGGCAAAATTCAAAGTGACTTTGTAAAATCTAGGTGAGTTGTGAAAATTTGTAATATTTTTCTTTGTAAAATTAAGGGGAGTTAGCAAAATCTAGGGCAGTTAGGAAAATCGAGACAGCAAAATCTAGAGCAGTTGGCAAAATTCGAAGTACTTATAAAATACAAGTAAGTTGGCAAAATTCTGAGTGATTTTGGAAAAATCAGGTGAGATGTAAAAATTGGGGGGGGGGGGGGGGGGGGGTAAAATTATGGCAAGTTGGCAAAATTGAGGAAACTTGGCAAAATCTAAGGCAGTTGGCAAAATTCTAATTCACTTGGTAAAATACGGGTGATTTGCAAAAATTGAGATTATTTTTGTAAAATTAAGGAGAGTTGACAAAATCGAGAAAAACTTGGCAAAAATTTGTAGTGACTTGGCAAATCCAGGAGAGAAGTACAAATTGGGAATGTTTTTGTGAAATTAAGGAGAGGTGGTAAAATCGAGGCAACTTGGAAAAATTGAAAATCTCTTGGCAAAATGCAGGTGAGTTGTGAAAATTGGGATTGGTTTTGTAAAATTAAGGGAAGGTGGCAAAATCTAGGGTAGTCAGCAAAATTCAAATCCACTTGATAAAATACAGGCGAGTTGTGAAAATTGGAATTAGTTTTGTGAAATTAAAGAGAGTTGGCCAAATCGAGACAACTTGGCAAAATCTTGGGGAATTTGAAAAATTTGAAGTGTCTTGGCAAATTTAGGAGAGATGTAAAGATTTTCAAAGATTGGGATTGGTTGAAAATAAGGAGAGTTGGGAAAATTCGTACCGACTTGCTACATTTGGGTTGGGTTGTTTTATCTCTGAGCAGCACTTTTTTGCACATCATGGGTTAAATGGCCAGGTCACATGGACCCCGAAGGCTCAAAGAAGGTTGGGGGAGGGGACCCACTGGAACAGCTGTTGGGAGACAGATGTTAGCCTCCTGTCAAGGCCATCCAGCATGTTCTTTAACGTGCACAGGGTATGGCTCTCCCGCACACGAGGCCACGGCTTAAAGTCCCATCCGACAGACGGTGGCCTTTCCATCGATATCCCCTACTGACTGTGGGCAGTGCGGGAAATTTTGCAGAGATAAATCTCAATGCTGACCCAGCTGGGACTCGAACCTGGGAACTACAGATTACGAGCCTGGCACACTACCGACTCAGCCACCCCCGGCCCATTTATCTGTAGTAGTCAGTATATAATTTAAACTAATCTGGAAGGGTTCAATCCCAATTTCAGTGGTTAAAACAAACTATATTGTTTTGAAACATTTTTATTTCATTTTTATACAGCTTTTTATCCAGTTTCAACTATATATTTTTTCGTTGTGGTTAAAATTATCCTGTTTTTAAAGCAAATCTTTATAATACTACTACTTTAGAGTTTGCTGATCAGAAAAAAAAATGACATTGTACATTGTTTGCATAAATAACAAAACAATTTTGAAAAAATAAATGAAAGATCTAAGTAATGAGAGAAATATTACGAAACACATATATTAAAGTAATAGAATACTTTAGAAAATGGGCAAATTAAAAAAAAATATTATTGAATTTAAAATGCAAAAAAATAAGGTAAAAACTATGAAAATTTCTTTAAAAATGTTTATGAAATTTTACTTATCTGTTTTTTTTTTAAATTTGGCTAATTTTCTTAACCCCAATTAAATATTCTTTTGGTATATAACACGACTCATTTCTGTTTGATTGGTTATTTAAAAAAATAATTCTAAAGCTGGCTTGTTTATTTCATTGGTCATAACTGGTGAAAAGCCTGGGTTTTCCTCAAAGTATGCTTTGTATGTACATCCTTTATGAGCTTTCACTTGACACCTAACTTGTAATTGTATGCCCTCACATTAGGAAGGTTAGTGGTTCTGGAGATATATAGCAGTTAAATATTGACTAAACTCGACTTTCTTGGTATATACAAATAGTAACCACTCTGGAAGTCGATTAATTTTTAGAGGAAAAATTGTCTTGAGCCGGGTGGGATATGAACCCACGACCTCCTGATAACATGTCAGGTGCTCTAAACCACTGAGCTACCGGCCGCCGATCAAGATTTCCTCTAATTGATGATAATGAACATTCTCAACCTATAGTACATATTCTATTATGTCTTGTATAGGCGCTGTTTGGGCAACCTTAGCCACACTATGGCAAATAAATGCCTTAAAGATGGAAAGTATATCTTACGAGTATACAATTAATTAAATATTGAATAAACTCGACATTCTTGGTATATACAAATATTAATCACTCTGGAAGTCAATTTAAATTTTAGAGGAGAAATTAAATCGACTTCCAGAGTGGGTAAAATTTGTATATACCAAGAATGTCGAATTTATTCAATATTTAATTAATTGTATACTCGTAAGATATACAGAGTGTCCATAAAGTCTCTTTACAATTTAAAAAATTTATTACAAAGGCAATTGATGAGATATCTTAATCAAATTTGTTCTGTGTACTAAGTGGTTATCAAAGTTTTTAATCACATTGCATTTGTGTATTTCAGGTACCACGTTGATAAAAGAGGTATTTTTGAAAGAAACTCTAAAAAATGGCTACTCCTCAAGAGAAGGCACAATGTGTATCATGGTTTATTGAAATGAAATCGGATATGCAGACTCAGCGAAACTACAGAACTAAGTATGGAAGAGATCCACCATCACATCCGTCAATTTGTGCATGGCACAAGAAATTTATGGAGATAGGGACAGTGTTGGATAAAGGGAGGAGTGAACAACCAAGAACATCTGAGGAAAACATCGATCGTGTAAGACAAGTCTTTAGTCAATCTCCCACAATGTCCATCCATACTGCTGCCAGACAGTTAGAGCTACCACGTTCAACAGTGCACAAAGTTCTACACAAGAACTTGTGATTGTACCTTACAAAGTGCAACTCTTACAGGCACTCGAGCCAAATGATAAACCAAGATGAAAAGAGTTTGCAGTTAACATGCTGGAACGAATTTCTGAGGATGAAATGTTCCTCACCCGAGTTTGTTTTAGTGATGAGGCAACCTTTCATGTCTCTGGGAAACTGAACACACATAATGAGAATCTGGGGATCAGAACACCCCCATGTGACTAGTGAACTTCACCGAGATAGTCCAAAGGTTAATGTGTGGTGTGGGATCATGTGCAATCGAATCCTTGGTCCATTTTTCTTCAACGAGGCATCAATTACTGCAAATGTTTACTTTGACCTTTTGACTAAATATGTGGCACCACAACTAGATGACCTTCAACCAACCATCATTTTCCAGCAAGATGGTGCACCACCACATTGGGGACTGCAAATCTGTGGGTTCCTAAATCAAAGAATTCCAGACCGGTAGATTGGAAGGGATGACCCAATTCCCTGGCCACCTCGTTCACCAGATATCACTCCCCTGGACTTCTTTCTATGGGGTTATGTTAAAGATATCGTGAATCGAACAAAAATACAGGACATCACTGACCTAAAGCAAAAGATCACTGATGCCATTGCCACCATCAATGAGGCTATGCTACAGTGAACATGGCAAGAAATCGAGTACCGTCTTGATGTGCTTCGTGCAACTAATGGTGCCCATATAGAGGTGTATTAAATGATGGAAAAAAACTTCAATATCTACTTCTCATTTTGTAATAATTTCCAAATATTATCATTTCATTTGATTTTTTAATAAATTTTTTAAATTGTAAAGAAAAGGGACTTTATGGACACCCTGTACTTTCCATCTTTAAGGCATTTATTTGCCATAGTGTGGCTAAGATCACCCGAACAGCGCCTATACGAAACATAATGGAATATGTACTATAGGTTGAGAATGTTCATATCATCAATTAGAGGAAATCTTTATCGGTGGCCAGTAGCTCAGTGGTTTAGAGCACCTGACATGTTATCAGGAGGTCGTGGATTCATATCCCACCCGGCTCAAGACAATTTTTCCTCTAAAAATTAAATCGACTTCCAGAGTGGTTAATATTTGGATATACAGAAGAACAATTGTTTTTATATTTCCCCCTTTTTAGGGAGGAAGAAAGCATGATGTTTTTTTTTTTATAGCTTATGGCACTTCCCACATCATAAGCTTTCATTTGACACAGGTGGTGGTGACGGGGGTGGCTCAGTCGGTAGCGCGCCAGGCTCGTAATCTGTAGTTCCCAGGTTCGAGTCCCATCTGGGTCAGCGTTGAGATTTATCTCCGCAAAATTCCCCGCTCTGCCCACGGTCAGTAGGGAACACCGATGGGCTTGGAAAGGCCACCGTCCATCGGATGGGACGTTAAGCCGTGGTCCCGTGTGCGGGCGAGACATACCCTGTGCACGTTAAAGAACACGCTGGATGGCCTTGACGGGAGGCTACCATCTGTCTCCCAACAGCTGTTCCAGTGGGTCCCCTCCCCCAACCTTCTCTGAGCCTTCGGGGTCCATGTGACCTGGCCATTTAGCCCATGGTGTGCAAAAAAGTGCCGCTCAGAGGTAAAACAACCCAACCCAACCCATTTGACACATAAATCCTAAAGTTCATCTGTCACATTCAAAAGATATGATGGAACAACTGTTTTAACAAATCCACAAACTGACAAATGTTGAGTGAAAAGCATTAGGAAGATAGGTAAAAAAGCAGTGTTTGGTTAATTTCCAGGAGAATTTCAAAACTTTAAGAAGGAAGTAATTCAGAATAGTTCCGATCAAATTGCAAGATTAAACCAGGTTGCTTCAGCACAGAATAATGTTAACAGACAAATCAGCAATCCCATGCAATCATGTCTAAATATAGTAATTAGATGTCTTAAACAAAATATTTTAAAAGATTTTTTTAAATTAAAAAAACATGCATCAAATGAAAAATAAAAGCATTATGTTCAAAGCTTGAATTATGTATTTCTATATGTAAGAAAATTTTCAAAAGCCAATATCGTTTTTTAAAAAACTGAAATTTGATGTGTTGCACTGAAAACAGACAGACATCTCAGGACTATCATTTCAGATTCAGTCAACATTCATTTTAGATTCTGTCAATGTGTATAATTAACAGGGACCTCGGAAGGGTAAGTTTCTTTGGTTATCCTAAAATATTTAAATTAATCTGATAGCATTGTATCCGACTTAATTATAAAGTTTAAACTTGAGAACCAAAGAAAGCCTCATATATTTTTAAAAAATTATGTTCGATTGATAATGAATTTTATTATTTTGTAATGGATAACAAATAGCACACTAATAAATGGAAAATGGAAAAAAGCTTACCCTTCGACAAATACTTCCAAGCCTTCATCAGGAGTGCTGATTTCTACAGGTGTGCTACAGCTAGAAGTTGTTCTTGGTGAACTTGGTGGGGTAACAAAAACATCCTCTTTTTCATCTTCATCATCGGCTTTATCACAGAACAAATGAGCGGTCTCATTCACAGATGGGCAGTTATTCCTAGCTTCCACATTTAGCATTTGAGCACAGTCAGGGCTTACTTTATCTTTTTCTGAACACTCACACTCGCTTAAAACACATAACTGTCCTCTTTCATGCTCAACAGCAGCCATAATTTTGGAGGATTTTTTAAAATCAATGCCTTTTTTTATTAGCTCAGGTTTTATGTTATCAGCTGAAACATTACAACAAATTTCCTTACTCTGATTATTAATCCAGTGACACTGGCACATTTTACTAATAACTGAAGAGTCATTGAACTCAGAACAAAATAAAAAATCACATAAAAAGGTTAATATACACTTTAAATGTTGCCACTTTATGGTAGTCCTTAACTTAGGATTATGATCATTGCACTGAAATTTACTTCTAGCACTCGTGACTTCTTCATCTGATGAAGCTTCAGAAAAATGGGATTCCAGATAGGACATTAAATACCTATATATATGTTTAATTTCATGATCAATTAATGTCTTTTGAGCACTTTCATAAACAGTAGCAGCTATATTATAATGAGCCATTTTCCTTTGTTCATCACAATCAAATTTTAATTCTTGTAGGAATGTCATATGAGGGAGAACATCTTCCTTAAGGAACCGTTGAACTATAACTTCTTGTGTAACACCGATAGGAGAATATATTGATAACTCACCCAGTACTTCAAGTAAACTTTGAGATATAATCTTAATAACCAGCTGAGTCTCATTATTACTGAATTTTGATTTATGAATTCTTCTATCTTGCTCTTTAATAAATTTTCTGTTTGGTGTTAGTGTTTCAGAGTCTAGTTTTATGCTTTGACACAAAGCAAAATCTAATTCTTTTGATACATTAAGAGAAATTTTTCCGTATGCTGTCTTATCAGAACTGATTTGACTACTTTCAGTTAGTGATTCATTTCTCTTTACATCATCATTTATTTTGTTACTTATTGATAGTGACTGCTCGCTTTCATTACCAGATTCAAACTCTAAAACTTTACATATTTTTTCATTTCCTTCACTTACAGATGAAGCATTACCATGTAGATCAAACAAACTAGGCATGTCAGGACTAGTTACAATACTATTATTACTTTCATTCAAGTGAAATTTCTGTAGTCCCCGACAGAGCTGACTTATCAAACTGCTGCTACTATTGCTACTACCATTGCTATTACCTAGAATATTTGCTGATGAATCTTTGCTTAACTCTGGACTTTCACAGAACAAGCTACCTCTTTCTGGCATAGAAGACTGGAAATTTTCAGTCAGTGATGATAGGATTTCACTTCTTTCCAGTTTGCTGTAGCAATCGAAATGCAAAGCCTGAAACATATTTACATTTTAAAGTATGCACTACATATTTGACAGTATTTTTCTACATTACTTTAACCTTCTATTTACTAAAAGATGGAACTTTACTTTCATTCTGCAAGTAGAGAGAAAACTTTCTTGAAAACTGTATTTCAACATTAAAATAATGTTTTCTAGCATTTACTTAAAAAAACTTTTATCATTGTTCATATGACTAATTTAAATGAGTTGCAAAAAAGGAAAAACATTCCTAGTTGAGTAAAAAAAAAACAATCAAGAGCTAATTTCTTCTGAAACCTATTGAACTTTAATACACTGCTGTCTATTAAAAGTACACCACCAGGAAAGACAAGAGATATTAAAGCTATATTTAGTGAATACATAGCTTATGTTACAAGGATCAAAAGATTACAAATACAACTTGGTTAGACTTGTGGAAAACAAAGAAATCAGTATCTGGTGCAGTCACCATGAGTGGCAATAACAGCTGCTACACGATCCGGCATTGAAAGGATGAAACATCGGATGTGTGTTTAGGGAATGTCAGCCACTGCAGTTTCAACATGTAGCCAAAGTTCATCTGTTGTAGCAGCTGCTGGTGTCTGGTGTGCTAGTCATCATGAGATCATGGATCAGACATGTTCAATTGGGGACAGATCCGGTGAATGCACAGGCCAAGGCAGAAGTGTCACATGGTGGCTATCCAGGAATTGTTAGACGATGCATGCCGCATGTGGTTGGGCATTGTCCTGTTGATAAATGGCACCAGAGAGCCTGAAGATAAGGTACAACCACAGGTTCCAACACCTTAGTGATGTAATGCTGGCTGTTCAGAGTACCGGTAATGTGTACGAGGCACATGCATGAGTGGAGTTCAATAGCACCCCATACCATAACACCAGGGGTCGGACCTGTATGGCGCTGCATCATGCATATCTCACTGAGCCAATTGTCGCAGTACCACCAGATACAGATTCATCAATCATGGTACTGCATATTGAAGTGGGATTCATCTGAAAAGACGATTCCATGCCATTCACACATCTATGCACAATGTTCTTGGCACCATTGCAGTCGCATATGCCTGTGTTGTAGAGTCAATGGTAGTCGAAGCAATGACTGCCTAGAAAAGATGCCCAGATGTTGCAGATGGCATCAAACCGTAAGTGCAGACACTGGTTGATGTGGCTATACGATAATTCAAAGCACACACAAGATGTCTGTCTTCTCATTTGTTTGTGTGACAGGGCTGTTTGGATCCCTCACATCAGTGAGTTCATTCCTCCTCTACCCACTGACGCTATATTCTCATCACTGTGGCAGCATTCCGTCCAACATGAGCACTGATGTCCCAATAATCCGCCTTCCCGTAATTCCACAATTCTCCCTCAAAGTCGGAAACCTGGTCGTATGGATGTCGTGTTCTAAGATGGGATATACTTGATCCTTTAGTGCACAAGAACTGCGAGCATACACAATTCCAGTACTTTACACTGGCTCTTTGTAATCTCCTCTTATAACACTTCCAGGGGGTGTTACTGTCACACATTATGTGTGTATGTGCTGTGCTTTGAATCATTTACATGTTCTCCCATGGGCTACCAATCTTGCATATTTCGGGACAATCTGATGAGTTCTTCCTAGTGTTGCACTTTTAATGGCCAGCAGTGTATTCTCATTTAATTAACGCTTTTTATTTGTAATAAAATATCAAAACAACATATGATAAAACTTATCTTTAAATCATTTTAGAACTATGTTACAGATCTAAAAGTATGAAAAATATAAGAAACTTAGACAGTTCAACACAATCAATATGACAAAATATCTTAATACAAAACACAAAGAAACATTATTCAAAGTATTTAAATAAAAAGCAATATTCACATTTAGGTATATAATGAGAATTCAATAATAATAATAATAGCAAAGCCATCTGCATCTTGCTGGGCTGTGGCCTAGTTACACAGCTGAATTGAAAAAAATATGTAGTTTGGTTTCAGTAAAGGAAAGCACACGTTGAATGCATGGATGAATGATAAAAGTAATTCTTCCAGGAATACTAAAATAGATTTAAAGCAGAAAAAAGCAAGTATAATGGGACAAAAAAAAATAGAATTATATAGTTTATTACAAAATTTTCCGATTTTAAAAACAGCAGTTTTTGTCAATTTTTGGGAAAATTTCAAAACTAAGAAAAAATGAGTTTGCAACAATTCAGATACTTGTGGGCTTGAATCAGGAGGTTGCTTCAATGTAGAAAAATGCAAACAAACAAATTGGCTTTGCCTATATTGTGCTTGAAAAATAGTGATCAGATCCTTTACAAATTATTTATATTGTAAAGGATCTGATCACTATTATGTTATAAACTATTTATATTGTACCTTAGTAAAATATGTATCAAATGAAAAAATAATTATTTTTCAGCTTGAATTATGCATTTTTATAAGATACAGGTAAGAAAATTTTCAAACCACAATTTTTTTTTAAGTTTGTGTTATACTAAAAACAGACATAGCCTTTTCTGGCCTCTCATTTCAGATTCTGCCAACATGTATAATTGATGGAAACACAGAGAATTAAGAAGAGTTCAAATTGCACATTTTTTAGACATTTTTTTAAATTTTCGATATGGGAAACAAAATTTGCTTATTCTCTAAATTTTATCTCAAAATTTAGCTCTGAAAAGGTATATTTAGAGCAGCCTTAAACAGCATATGGCCTGAAAAGCAAATCTGATTCATCGGAAAATTTTCATATCCATTGAATAATTTTTGTATCTGATATAAAAATTGCTGAGCCAATCAATTTAAATTAAAAAGCAATTACAAGGAGCATAAAATGAATTTATTAAATTTTCTACATAAAACTTCCTTAGCTTCCAAAATACACCAATCCCTCGTTTCACATGGTAGATAGGATGTGGAAAATCACTGTTTAAATTGAAACTATACACATCAAGACCAACTGGTGGAAAAAAGGAGGATAGGTTCCAAAAAAACTTTGTTATTAATAAATGTAACTTGAAAGTTTTATTTATGAATATTTATCTCAAATTTCAGTTCAACAATAATAATAAACATTGTAACATTACTTTGTACTTTATTAGCACTAATTCAGGTAAGCTTACATTTAAAGTTTAACTGAAGCATTGAATTTGAGAATAAGTAGCTTTATTATGAAGCTGCATAACTTCTATGGAAAAGTTTAATTCTAAAATTCCGGCAGAAATTTTGGTTCAAAATCACAATTTCCCGACCTTAATTAGTTTAAATGGTTGAAATGTAATTAAAGTAGATAAAAAAGTTTTACCATTTAAAAATCATGCTTTGAGTAATGATCTTCAGACTGCCACCATTACTTATCATTAGTAGTTTCATTTCGATCTTTTCAAATTAATTATTATTTATAATCACAGTATCCATTTAACAAGCAATAAAAAAATTATTTTAGAACTATTAGAACAAAAGTCTTTAAAATCGAAAGTCTGTTAAAACATTGATTGAACGCCAATGTGCATAGTTTAAAACACATCCCAAACATAGCAGAGATTAAAATGCTTAACAAACCTTTAGGATACAAAGAAATAAAATTCAACATTTAGGGCAACAATTATTTAAATAGTACATACATATAGTACTGAAAACACTCAGCAGAAGTTGATGAAATCATGTGAATAACCTTCCAATATATTGAGAAGGAAAACACTGATAGAGAGAAAAGGAACAATAAGAGAATTATATAATTAACAACAAATATGCTAGAAATGAGAAAAATATCTCTTTTCAACTTGATAGAATACCAATTCAGTAAACAAGAAACGAATATCTTACAAATATCCTATCCAGTACAACCATTTCCAGTTCAAGATTTGATTACCAGTGTGGAATTGATAATTAAGCACATACCCATCCAATTTCAAGACAGAGCTAGATATTGTATTCAGTATGGTAAAAAAAGAGATCCTAAATAGAAAACAAGTGATGTTTAAAAATTCCAAGTTACTCTACCTAAAGAAATGAATCTCAACCATATTATGGTAACCAAACATTCTGCAGCCATTGGAATAAAAGAACACCAAAAGAATATTTTTTTTTAAATATAGCCGACCTGAATCATAGAGCAAAAACAAGCTATGCCTAATTTCAAAAATGTAAATATTATATCTACTCTGCTTACAAAAGAAAAATCGATTTATATGAGCAACCATATATAAAAATAAACACATTGCATGTAATGACAAAATATATCTTCATTCCCATGAAGGCTCATGATGGATGAAAAAAATAAACTAACAAGCATGATATTAATGCAAGAGGATGTGAAAACCCAGTTTTTGCAACAATAATGGATTTGCCAACCACAATAAAGGCTCAACCACAACAAGAAACTTGGATACCAGATCCCTTCATCCCTAATATATAACCTCCATTTACTGGTTGAGTATTGTCTTGATAATGAAGCTATGACTTCGAAAAATGGCAACACAGTGGTGCATGGAATTATTGAGCAGATTGTAAAAGCATAAAAAATTCCCTTGGTGATAGGCAATCAGCAAGCAACCATACACAAATGACACCAGTAATAACAACTGCTGGAAGTGGTAACGGAAAAAGTGGACCGTCTAAACATAAGAATCACACTGCACAGTAATTTTATGACTGTTTGTCTTTACTCTTTTGCTATTGAAGTGTGAACTGTGACTGAATAGTAAAATCTTCAATTCCATAAATAGTAGCAATTGCTAAAAGAACATCACAGTGTAATAGTGTTATATATTCTATTTCTTCAGGAAGTTGCTTCAATGTAGAAAAATGCAAACTAACAAACTGGCTTTGCCTATATTGTGCCTGAAAAATAATGATCAGATCCTTTAACAAATTATTTATATCGTAACTTAATGAAATATGCATTAAATGAAAAAAGAATTATTTTTCAGCTCGCACTGCACAGTAATTTTATGACCATTTGCCTTTACTGTTTTGCCATTGAAGACTTCAGTGGAAAATGAACAATAAAATTTTCAACTGCACAGATAGCAACAATTGCTAAAAGAACATTACAGTGTAATAGTGTTATATATATTCTATTTCTAATATGAACTCACTAGTGATAGGCAACCTATATGTTGCTCAGACTAGGTATATATTGTGAAGTCACACATGCTAAATTGCAATTAATAATACTAAATTGTTAATGCAAGAAACAATTATTATTTCTTTAATTCTATGTCAACAGGTAATCTGTATATTCGTTATTGAACTGTAGGTTTTAGGTACATCTGATTCGCAGTAAGGTTTCACGGCATATAATTGATAACCTTCCATAATTTGAGACTGAATGAGTAGTAGCTTTACAGTATGACAAAAATTCAGATCACACTCTTTATTAAAATACCTAATTTTAATATTTACATACCTCTTCAGTTAATTGGTCATGCATTTTCTTCAAATGGTTTTCGAGATTTTGTAAACCTTCAGCTGTACGTAAGTCACACCAAACATCTAAAGAAGGCCAGTATTCTGTCCAAGGTGTCTTCATAAGGTAAGCTAAATTTCTATTTGAAATAATTATACTAATTATAAAAATATAATTCATGTACTTCATTTTGCTACAAATAATTTTATTCCTTATTACAAGCTAAATCTTTTCAAGGTTATGAAACATGTTTCCTATATTAATTATCAACTTTAAATGTACAGTCCTTAACCCTTCCAGTGTCCACGTCATCTGCATAAGTTCACAGAATCTGAAATGAGGGGTCAAGGACGTATATATCTGTTTTTAGTACAACAAAAAATAAATCGATTTTTTTAAAAATAAAAATTACCGTTGTAATTTACATATATATATCTTATAAAAATATATAATTCAGGCTTGAAAATTTTTTTTGGTGCATATTTTATGAAACTACAATATAAATAATTTGATAAAGCCATCTGATTGCCATTTCTTAAAAGCACTAAATTGTATTGCCGATTTGCTCGTTAATGTTACCCTAAGCTGAAGTCAATCACCAGTTTTAAGTTCACAAGTTTGAATTGAACTATTATCAACAAAATTTTCCTTAAATTTTCGAAAATCTCCTAAAAATTAACAAAAAAAACTGCTATTTTTAAAAACGGCAGATTTTGTAAATAATTACAAAGTACGTAACACCATTTTTTTTTCCGTTTCACACTCTTTTCTGTCATAAACTTATTTCAGTATTCCCAGATTATTTTTATCATTCGTTATTCGTTTTTCCCAGCATTGTATGTATCTTTCCGCCCTTAAAATCGAAACTGAAGTAAACACATCCTTCTTAGAAATTATGGTTACAGCTGCATTTCATTAGATATGTTTCACTGAGGCAAACAAGATGCAGATGGCTGTTCCGGGTGTTCTATAAGTGTTTTGGTCCTGCATATTGAATATTCTTTGTAAAGTTAGGATTTACTTTTTATATTTCAGACTTCATTTTCATTTCAGTAGATTTATTTTCATAAACTTGTGATTTTTGGCCAATCGATGAGTATTAATTTTTCATAGTTATGCTACATTATATGGCTGGCCTACAACTTATTGCTGTGGATATTTTAACATCGTATTAGGCTATATGTTGATTTTTATTTTATTATTTATCATTTTTCCAGTAAAACTTTGATCTGGTATCATTTTCTAAAATAAATGAGATATTGGATATGGAGGCAAATTCATTTCTGTAGATTATTTTTTGTTAGTTAGTGATCTTTGGATCAACTTATTTATCGATTTTTCTGAGTTATGCTAGATTGCCAGCTTAAAAACTATTGAGGATATTTTAGTTAACATCCATTAAGTTATATGTAATTTTTCTTTTATTATTTCTTGCTTTTTTTTAGTAAAAAAAAACTTTGGGCTTGTACTGTTTTCTAAAAATAAATATCTTGGATATGGAAGCAAAATAGACTTCCTTGCTACAGAAATCAGCCGTCATGTGGGAGGGCAATTTCGGGAAGGGCTGGTAATTGGTGCACAAACCTTTCTGCACCTAGCTGAGATTGACAAACTTCAACACCCAAAGAAAAAAATTCATAATGTTTAGCAAAAAAAGCAGCCAAGGAAATTTTTTTCTATTTCATTACCCAGTTCAGAAAATCCCATGAATGTGAGAAGTCACCATACTGAAATGAATCATTAAAAGAAATAAAAATCACATTTCAAGTTGAATATTATATTATTCAGGAGGAAATTTCCTTTTGATAAATATATAATTTAACTATTTTTATTCATCAGGTTTTACAAAAATGAAGCCTTAATTCTATAGTGCGACCTTTTTTTCACCATATCACATTGAAAAAGGCTTATTAAAATCAATGTGCTTGCAAATTTATTTATATTATTTATTTTCATAAAATTCGTAATTAAATGCTGTTTAATTTGGTATGTAACATGACCTATTTCCATTTACTGTTTTTTTTAAATATTCTAAAGTTGACTTGTTTATCTGAATTTTTAACTGGAATTTTTCTCATAGTATGATACTGAGAAAAAAATTACAAAATGAGAGAGATATTTATTTGAAACCAAAAAATAATTTTTTCATTATTCAGAAATAGCCTTTCTATTTTTGTGCATTATAATCATTTCTTAGCTGTTTTTTTAAATAAATTTTTGTGTTGCCAGATTCATTTTTTTACTACATGACTCTAAAAAAAGTCCTATTAAAATAAAATGTATCATCTTTTTTGTTAAATACTTCATTTTCAAAAAATCCAGAATTAAATGTTGATTAATTTGGCATATGGCATGACATAATTCCTTTCATTAGTTATTTGGCAAAAAAATTTTAAAATTAATTTTTTTTTGGCTGAGAATAGGTTGAAAATAGAGCTTGGCCTCTGGATGGAAACCAGTTTTTCAGGCTGGACACTGGGAGGGTTAAGAAAATGTAAATCTAATTTCTCTAACTTTATATTAATTATTACCTGCATCTCTCCAGAAACTTGCCAGAGTATTCTACTAATTGAACTAAGCTGATTCCGTCCTTTTTCCACTATGTAAGACTTATAAACTCGTCCTGAGATATCAGTGCCTCCAGTTGATACCATCTATGATTTCGGGTGGCAACTATTTCTTTTTATATTGCACTGAGCAAGATGGAAATAAACTATAAAGACTGTTCACACAATTTAGCATTATTAATGATTTAAACATATATGATAATTACAGCATTACTAGTTGACCTTCGATGTCTATAAATCAAGAAATATTTTGTGGAAAAAATTTTGCCAACATATGGGACTTGAACCCGCATCTTTATTTTTACACTGGCGAAAATTGAAAAAAGAACACCATTAACAATTGAAGTGTAATATATGAAATTTATTTAGTAGAAACAATTTGTTGAGAAAGGACAGTGATCACACATGAGAAGTGATTCAATGTTTATTTTACCTTTTAATGAGTATTACATTTTACAGAAGGCACATTTCAATAAGGTGTTGAACTTCCTCAAGCAGCAATACAAGCTTCCAATCTGGCATGCAATCGGTCATACAAATGCTTGATATCATGCTGGGGGGGGGGGGGGATACCATTTCATGCGCTTTCAACTTGGGCGCATAATTCAGTGATGATCGTTGCCTGCCACAGTCCACGGAAGAGTCTTTGTCTGCTCCAGTCCCAGACATGCTCGATTGGAGACAAGTCCGGAAAGCGTGCTGGACAAAGAAGTTGGTGTACTGCCTGAAGAGTATGTTGAGTTGCCTGGGTGGAGTGTGGGCGGGCATTTTCCTGCTGGAATATTGCATTTGGGATTACACTAAACATGGCAAGATGACTGGCTGTATGATGTCACTGACATATGTATTGCTATTCATTGTACTCTGTACAAACACCAGACACGTATGAGAGTAATAGCTAATTGCTCCCCATACCCTGATGCCCGGTGTGTCACTGGCGGATGCACGATAGAAGAAGCCACTCACCTTGTCACCTTCAGATGCGTAAACGACCATTGACGCTCCTAAGCAGAATCGGCTTTTATCACTGAAGACCACAGACTGCCATTCTTCCCTCCAATGAACTCGTTCTTGACACCACTGCAAACACGTTCGACAGTGATGAGGTGACAATGGTAACCACTCCAGTGGCACGCATGCTCATAGTCCTGCTTCAAAAAGACAATTGTGTATCGTTCTTGTAGACATCCTTGGCATGACAGAGGACTGAATTTGTGATGCTGTAGCTGTCAGCACTGCCACTCTCCTGATATGCCAATCCTCTCGTGCATCCATGACTCTGTGTTGCCCAGAACCATGTCTGCAAGTGTGCGAATGCTCTTCTGACCATCAACACCACCATCGTATCATTGCCGATACCTCTCGTCTAACGCGGTATGCAATTTGACGAAAAGACCAGCCTGCTTCCCTAAGACCCACTATATGACCTCGCTCAAACTCCACTAACTAAACAAATGTTGCGTGCCTGCGTCATCCAGGCATGGTAGCTTCTTCAAAGAGAACTGAACAAAACTAAGGCATGAATAAAGAACACAAGATGAATAACTTCTTTCTTCATGCCTTAGTCCTTAAATACGCGCTGCGCTTGTCATCCTCAGTGACGTCATTATTTCACCCAATGACTGTCAATCTTGGATCACGGTTTCTGCTGCTCTTAACTATTAACATATTATAATATGATGTTCCTAAAGGAATTCCTTCTGGGTGTTCTTTTTTCAATTTCCACCAATGTATTATTTATTTCCCTCTTATTCAGCACAATATAAAAAGAAATAGTTGCTACCCGAGATCATAGATGATGCCAACTGGAGGCGTCACTCTCTCAGGACAAGTTAGAGTATGTTTTCCACATAGTCGAAAAAAGACAGAGTTGGCATCAGTTCAATCAGTAGAATACTCTGGCATATTTCTGGAGAGATGTGGGTTCAAGTCCCATATATTGACGAAATTTTTCCCACAAAATATTTCCTAATTTATAGACATTGAAGGGTCAACAGGTAATGCTGTGATTATCACATATGTTTAAATGATTTAATAATTTAAGTGCAGAAGAATGTATGAAGTAACAACCTGCCTATTCTTTCAAGTCCTTTCTCTGTATCAGACAGACGAATCATATTCCAATATCGAGTTTCTGAAGTTCCAATTAGTGGACTAGGTGGTGTTTTCCATTTCTTATAAAACATTTTTGCCTACAAAAAGCATAAATATCAAAAATATTAATACAATGTTTAGGGTAAATTATGTATCAAATATATCATTAACACAATAACATTTTTTGGTGATAACCTTTTCACCATTAAATTATAAAAGGAAAAGATATGAAGAAGTGCAAACAGTTATCTAGAGAATCTGATTACATTAATAAGGTTTATATTTTGCTGCTGCAAATTAGATCTATATTTGTGGCATTATCATTCAGCTATAATGCTGATGATTCCAATGTTTGGTAAGGCCTATTATGAGTAATACAAAATTTTACTCAATTTTGGCCATAATTTTTGCCATTCTGTAACAACAGTGTAGGAAATAAGACTACACTTAATATTTTGCAAATATTTAATATTCAGTTATTTTAATCAAATATTTGGACTCACTATAGTAATAAATTAACTCTAGTTCCATTAGTTTACACTACATTTTAATAGCAAACATTTTAGTTTTTAAATAAAACACATTAAAGTATACCCAGACACCTGGAAAACTCGAGCAACTGACACATTTCCTATCTACCAATTATAGCAGTTATCTATGAAAAATTTTAGACTATTAAGCTTTTGATAAAGGTCCCACTGTACATATTTTACATATAAAGGTTACAGTATTATTGTATTATAATCTATTTAGATAGTGTAATTCAAGTTTTAGTTACTGGAATATTTTATTAACCCGTTCAGAGTCCTCATTATCTGCATATTCCAAAATGAGAGTCCAGAAATAGATACATCCATTTTTAGTACAACACATGAAACTTGATTAAAAAAAAATAAATTCCTGTTCCAATTTTTTATAGATATACATTATAAAAATTATACCCTTTGCACTTTAAAACATTGTTTGAATTTTCAAGTTGATGATGCACTATAAAAAAATTCCATGGTATGATTTAAGCTGGGTTGTTTTACACTGCTCAAAGTGAAAATTGCAACATCATGATGGAAGTGATATATACACCTGAAACTGACAGAGCAGAAGCTACAAGGGTAGATGTGCAAATGATGAAAAATAGGAATGTGAGATGCAGGTATGTGTATTTATTTATTACAGACTCATCAGTACGTAGTAGGCCCACTTCAGACAGTTACACAAGCCTGTACACATCTCAGCATTCCATCAATCAGATGGTTAATGGCACCTTGAGGTATGGCATTCCAAACAGCATCCAATTGGGCATGCAACTGTACCAGGTTTGCTGCCAGAGGGATCTGGCAAAAGTGGTGACCCATAAGGTCTCACAGATTCTAAATGGGCAACAGTACAGGGAACATAGTGGCCATGGGAGACTGCCCATACCTTGAAGACTGTCTATCATTGCACATGCAGTGTGAGGTGGCACTGTCCTACAGCATAATCAGTCTAGGCATGGTGGTAAAGAAGGGTCGTGCCACAGGATTAATGATATCATCAACGTAATGTCTCACTGTCAGCACACCAGAGACATGGAGCAGGAGTCTGGTTGCCATATGTGATACCACCCCATACCATTGTACCATGATAGGAAGCCATATGACAGCTAATGGAATAGGCTTCTTCATGTCATCGATGATTCTGATGCCATGCAGACAAATGGCTGCTAATAAATGTAGACAATAGACTGACACTGACCATGCACCACTCTCAGTTGGATCTGGGTCAAATTAAAGCTATCTGGAATGAAGTATAGCAATGTCCTTCAGTACTGAAGTGAAGACACTGTATTGCCATTCCTTATTCCAACCTAGGTCCAACTGAGCCTGACAACAGTGCATGGCCAAAATCAATCTATGCAAAGGATGCTGTCTCCAACACTGCATCTACCAGTCTTTTGAAAATTTTTTCTATGGGGAAACTTCTATATATATCTATCAGCAGTAAAAGTTCATCAATGGTAATTAGAATTGTGGTCTGCTACCACCTATGATGTATTATGCGATTCACCTGTGCTGTTGTAGATCTGACAGCCCCTAATCCTGTGCAATATCTCTGACTACCTACTTGAGATGATTGGCACAATGTCCAACCATCCTTGCATTGCAGCCCCTCAAAACTGACTTAAATTAACCCTTAGAGTACCAGGCCTAAAAAACTGAATTGTATCAGGAGGTCAGGGTTTTTTCAACTGTGCTCAGTCAAAACAAAGAGTTAATCTTAGAACCTTTTTTTGCCAAATAACTAATGAAAGGAAATATGGCATGGTACATGCTAAATTAATCAAAATTTAATTCTTGATTTCATGAAAATAAAATATTTACAAAATGACAACAATTTTAATAGGGCTTTTTATGGTCATGCAATAAAAAGAAGGGGCCTGGCAATACAAATAAAAAATTTTAGAAAAAAACTAAGAGACAAAAATAATTACAATGTATATGGATAGAAAGTTATTTATTTCTAAATAACAGAAATATAAATTTTTTACTTCTGGCATCACCATTATGGCCTTTAAGACTTTTGTGTCTTAGGCATATTGCATAATATCAGTTTCCCTAAAGTATTTTCTTGGGAGGATTTTCTTTGCACATTTTCATCATACTCAGCAACGAGTATTACCTGCAATGGCTTGAAATTACTTGCAACCTCAAAAAATCACTTGTAATAAGCATTTTTTTTCCTTGAGAATATTTTTTGCAAAGAGTGTTTTATCTTTTAGATAAAAAAAACCTTCAGATTTTTGCAACAAGAGCAGTTACCCTGTTCCAGACAGTCTGGAGTGACCCTGCATGTTAGATATTCAAACATATTTATAAAAGTTTTGAAAGAATACTTAAATTTTTTAAAATTCTAGCAACGAGGCATTTTTTATTAAGTTGTACCAATGTAACATTAACCAGTGTTGTCAGATGTGTGTCTCATTTTCCCATACTAAAAACTAAATTCATCGGATTTCAGGAAAAGCAAAAATTCTGTCCTGTTTATGTCACATTACCATCAAGACACCATTTATCAAGGCTTTCTTTCATGCTACTCTAAAGAGCATGGCAAGTAACATGCAGTGTACATGCCTTGAACTTACTATACTTCTTTGCATATATTCTATTCCTTAGACAATTATGTACAAAAAACATTTTCACAAAAAGCACTAATTGGATCCAAAATTTTAATTTCCAGTTTTAGATACAATCAAAAAGCAAAGTTTCACTTACCTGTTTTGGAGCCATTGGTCCAGCAAGAGCCATAACAACAAGAGATGGATCTCGAGGACTTGTAGGTGTAGATGTTAAATTAATTGGTTTGTCAAGGTTAAGATGACTTGGTGAAAACGGTTCACATATCACAGGTTGAAAGGAATTATCTTTAGATCTCATAACTGGTACAAAACACTGATCTGAAAAAAAAAAAAGTCTTTTACATAACACTTTACTAACTTACTACATTTCTCTATAAACTAAATTATCATCTCTCACAGACAGATTTGATTCTACAGTTTTACCACCATTACTGTTTGCCAGTGCAATGAACCAAATGGCTGATTTTATAGAAAAACGAAAGCTCATAAGAGGAATGGAAAAGAGTGCTAACTAAATATCTTATAATGTACTATTAACAACTGAGTTGCTGCAGAATGACTCATACATAACAAAGGGGCAGGGGTAAAAGTTAGCTCAGTCAGAAGAGCACCACACTTGTAACCTGTAGAACCCAGGTTTGAGTTCCACCTGTGACAGCATTGAAATTTATTTCTGCTAAACTTTCTTTTTCTTTTCTCATCAGAAAGAAAACACTGAAGGGCATGGAAAAGATGCGGTCTGTGAGAATGGGATGTTAAGCCATTGCTCTGTGCAGGAGAATCATATCCTGTGCATATTAAGGAGCACACTGAATGGCCTTGATGGGAGGCTTCCATGTGTGTCACCTAACAGCTGTTCTGTGATTCCCAAACCTTCTCTGAGCCATTGGAGTCCTTGTAATTAGGAAGTTTAGCTCACTGTATGTAAAAGAGTGCTGATCAGGGGTAAAACAACCAAACCCAAGTAGGTACAGGAACTACAGTCCATTAATCCTTCAAAGGTTCAGCCTGAAAAACTGGTTTACATTCACAGGCTGAACCAGTTTTTTACTGTGCTCAATCAAAAAAAAAACACTTAAAAAATTTTTGACACATAACAGATGAACAGAAATATTTCATGGTATATACAAATTAAACATAATTTAATTCTGGATTTTATTAAAGCAAAATTTTTAACAAAAATGAATATAGTATGAGGGGTGTTCAAAAGGTTCTTACATGCATCTGCAGAACAAAACTTTTACTGTCCTTCAAAGTACTCCCCTCCAGCATCCATGCAAAGTTACAGATGTCTATGGCAATTCTAGAATGTTTGGTGGTACTCCTGTTGGGGAATACTCCACAGCTCAGAATGAAAGCATTTTGCAAGGTCCTGCAACCTTGAAAAAGACTTTCCAGCAAGTTCCTTTGTTTGTTTTAGAAACAGCCAAAAATTGTATGGTGCAAGTCCGGTGAAAGTGCAGGATGGGGTAGCTGTTTGATTTTTCTTCTGCTCCAGAAAGGCTGTAACTTGCCAGGTTTTATGAGCACTGACATTGTTATGAAGAAGTAGAATCTTTGACATGCCTGTTGTTGGATGCTGCTCCTTCATCTCCTTAACTATTTTGAGTAAAACAGTATTAGTGTACTATAGGTTATTTATAGACATTTTTCAGGTAAGGTATCCATGGCTACCACTCCTTGGGAATTGAAAGTAATTGTGAACATCCTCTTCCTTAACTGAAAGTCTTGTTGGAGGATTTTTGGATGCAGTTTGTCTTCCGCATAGTTGTCAATTTTCTAGGAGTTGTATAATAATAAAACCACATATCATCACCTGTGACAATGTCTGTTAACTGTTTGGGGCCTAGAGTTCAAACATTGCCAGCATCTCTTTGCTGTTCTGTCAGCCTGTAGGATAACGATTTGGCACAGATCTTTCAGAACTTTAAATGTTGAAGAATAATTCTTTCCAGCCTGCCAATTAATACACTGACATCTAAAATTTATTATCTGAATGGTCATGTGTGGATTTTCTTTAACGAGTTCACGAACAGCAGCAATGGTTCTCTTGAGATTGGGGGCAGGGAAGCTAAGCAGGTCACACACGTTTGTAATCTGCAGGTCAAGTGTTGAGATTTATCTCCACACAAGTTCCCGCCCTCTCCACAGTCAGTAGGTGACTTTGTTGGGATGTTTTACCTCTGAGCGGCACTTTTTTGCACACCATGGGCTAAATGGCCAGGTCACAAGGACCCCAAAGGCTCAAAGAAGGTTAGGGGAGGGGACCCACTGGAACAGCTGTTGGGAGACAGATGTTAGCCTCCCTTCAAGGCCATTCAGCGTGTTCTTTAATGTGCACAGGGAAAGCCACACACAAGGCCACGGCTTAACATCCCATCCAATGGACGGCAGCCTTTCCAAGCCCATCAGTGTCCCCTACTGACTGTGGGCAGGGTGGGAAGTTTTGCGGAGATAAATCTCAATGCTGACCCAGCTGGGACTCGAACCTGGGAACTGCAGATTATGAGCCTGGCGGCTACCGACTGAGCCAACCCCACCCCAATCAGTAGATGACACTGATGGGCTTGGAAAGGTGACTATTCATCTGATGGAACATAAAGCCACGGCCTCGTGTGTGGGAAGCCATACCCTGACATTAAAGAACACACTGGATGGCCTTGAAAGGAGGCTACCATATGTCTCCCAATAGCTGTCAGTGGGTTCCCTTCCCAAACCTCCTCTGAACCTTCAAGGTCCTTGTGACCTGGGCTAAATGGCAAAAATAAAAGTGCCACAGAGGTAAAACAACCCAACCCAATCTCTCATTCAAGGTCTCCTTTGGTCTTTCTGCAAAAGGGAGGTATTCAAAGCTCTACCATCCTTCTCTGGATTTGCACATCCATTCCAGAACAATGCCATATGAACAGGTATGATCCCCATATACTTATGATAAATCAGCATGTTTTTTTTTAATATCATATCCAAGTTGTATCCTTGTGAAGATGTAAAATCTTTCTCTGTCTTTAGTAGTCTCCATAGCAACAATGCACAGATTTCACAGACCAAACTTTACATGCCACCAGGGAAGAGACAAATGATAATATGGCCTTTGTTTTAACCTTTGTAATGGCCTTTGTAATGACAAGTTTAAACATGCTTTCAAACAAGCCATGGCTTGTTAACTTCAGAGGAACGAGTGCAAATCAGACATGAGTCAAGAATTTTTTGAATGCCCTCCATATTAATTTTAATATGGAATTTTTAGAATGATGCAGTGGAAAAAATCAGTCAGTGCAAATAAAAATTGTTTAAAAAAACTAAGAGACCAAATAATTATAATATATGTGAATAGGAGAAAAAATTTCTTTATGAATAGGAAAATAATTTTTTTCCTTCAAACATTAAAATCATTGTTTTATGTAATATTTTCCCTCAGTGATATACTTTGAGAAATGTCCAGACCTTTCATCAACTGTCAAAAAAAAAAAAGGAAATTTTGTGTATTTTTGCAAAATATGCAGGAAGCTATCACTCTGAATTTAATGTAGATCAATTTTAGAGGAAAAACTGTCTTGAGCTGGGTAGGATATGAACCCACGACCTCCTAATAACATGTCAGGTGCTCTGGACCACTTAGCTACTGACCACCGATCAAGATTTCCTCTAATTGATGTTATGAACTTTCTACCTACAGTACACAATTCTGTGTCTCATGAAGGCATTGTCCCAGCTGCTTTCAGCCTCAAGAAACAATGACAACTATGTCATGAAGATGGCAAGTATATTGTGAGTATACAATTGATTAAATTGAAGAGCTTTTTTGACATATTTGTTCAATTATGAAGAAAGATATCACTTTGAATTTAGCGTCAATCAATTTTAGAGGAAAAATCATCTTGGGCCTGAATCCACGACCTCCTGATAACACGGTGCTCTGGACCACCTGACAGAGAGGAAATCTTGATCAGAGGGCCGGTAGCTCAGTGGTCCTGAGCACTTGACATGTTTTCAGGAGGTCATGGACATGTAGGAATCATTGTGCTGCAACTCAATGGCAAATGTAGGAGCTATTTCATCTTTGCATAGTGCTAATGTATTTACACTTTTTAAGTCTATAATAATAAACAAATGATAATGTCATAAATAAAACAAATCATGATTTTAGACTTAATATATTTTGTGAAATTAATTTCCTAAATAGGCAAGCATGAAAAATCCATTCAGTCACTATCCTAATTCAATAAGTGGAATCTCTCTTGATTATGTATGATTTGCTATACTGGGAGATTGATGAACTTTTTCTCCCTTTCCTCTAAAATATATATGATAATAAATTAAATACTTTTGCCTTTTACTGTAAATACAAACAATACATAAACAGACTTACACAGAATTCAAGAACTAATTTTTTTCCCCTTTCCTCTAAAATATATATGATAATAAATTAAGTACTTTTGCCTTTTACTGTAAATACAAACAATATATAAACAGACTTACACAGAATTCAAGAACTAATTGTTTTCCCCTTTCCTCTACAATATATGATAATAAATTAAATACTTTTGCCTTTTACTGTAAATACAAACAATACATAAACATTTGGTTGGTTGGTTGGTTGGGTTTTAATGGCGCATTAGCAACTAAGGCTATAATGCGCCATACGAATGTCCAGTAGAAAAAAGATAAAAGTCGTGTTACCCTTAACCGAATTTTAAAAGAAACCACAAACATATACTAAGAATGTAAAGCAATAAAAAGAAACATAATTGATAACAAGAAACAAATGTATAAATAAGTTATAAATATAAAAGTAACCCAGGTGTAAGCGACCTGGGTTAAATATTGGAATAAAACTATACTCGAGTAAAATATCCTGTAAAAAGTAAAAATTCAAATACAGCGTTAAAACAACAATGATCAGATAACAAATGTCCGAGTGTAAGGGGCTCGGACGTAAAATTGTGAAAATTAAAATACAAACGACGTTCTAGGTTAAAACATGGACATTCAATTAAAATATGTTTGATTGTTAAAATGGTGTCACAAAACTGGCACTTAGGTACGTCGTCCGCCCGTAGAAGAAACGAATGAGTAATAAACGAGTGACCTAAGCGGAGCCGAGCAAGTACAACTTCCTCCTTGCGATTCCTGCGGTAACAAGACTGCCATGGTTTGATGATAGGTTTGATCTCAAAGAGCTTGTTTGTGAGCTGTTCCGACCAAGATCTCTGCCACTGTGCCCGGAGCTCGGTGGTAAAACGCTGCCGGAAATCCAGATAGGGAACCGGCAACGGAGAGTCGGACAGGGGCGTGGCTGACTTGGCAGCAGAATCTGCCAAATCATTGCCCCTGATTCCAACGTGACCGGGCACCCAACAGAAATGGATGGTGGTGGTGGCTGCCAGACGATGTAGTTGCTGGCGGATCTTAGTAAGGACTGGGTGAGGCCGATGCCTCACCGAGATCAAAGCCTGTAGCGAGCTAAGCGAGTCGGTGTAAAGCACACACCGACGATGATGCTTAGCTGCTATATGGTCCAAGGCAATGCTGATAGCATGCAACTCAGCAGTGAAGATGGAACACTGCTGTGGGATCTGGTCTGCAATGATTACATCACAGCAGACCATGGCCGATCCCACTGAAGTGCCGGACTTCGAACCATCCGTAAAGACAGGCAAGAAGTCCGGGTGCTCAGCACGATGGCTGGCAAAGAGTTGCTGGTACACACAGTCGGGTGTAAAGGCCTTCCCCGTCCTGCACAGGGAAAAATCGCAGGAAGGGGAAACAGCGAGCCATGGTGGAAGTGGCTCAGCTGTCGACTGTGCAACGCTATCGAGACTGGTGTTGATGTCTCTGAGGTAGCCTCGGACACGCAAACCAAAAGGACGAATGGCAGTCGGCCGATTTGTGTAAAGCATTTCCCACTTCGGACTGAAAACGCAGTCCCAAGTGGGATGGCCAGGCAGGGATCGCAATTTAGAAGCATATTGTAGGGCAATACATAAACAGACTTACACAGAATTCAAGAACTAATTGTTTTCCCCTTTCCTCTAAAATATATATGATAATAAATTAAGTACTTTTGCCTTTTACTGTAAATACAAACAATATATAAACAGACTTACACAGAATTCAAGAACTAATTGTGCCAAAAAAATGAGTTTTGCTATGAGTGGGACTCAAACCCATGTCTCCCAGTTACATGCTGGGTATTCTGACCACTAAAATATCAATGACTAGTTCATTTCTCCACTAATTGTGATTACGATTCTTCCCAACCTTATCACTCATTGCACCATCTATAATCAGGAATGTCAACCAATCAAATATTGCTCAGAAGGGGTATAAATTGGATAGTCATTCATACTGTAGCATGATTGCCGAAAGAATCAATCAATAGTAAACACCCAGACTACCTGTTGACATAGAATTCAAGAAATAATTGTGCTTAATTAAAACTCATTTTTTCAGCACAAAAATTATGTAATTTTTTTATTATAAATTTTTTTAATTAAACTAATTTATATATTGAATTCTATGTCAACAAGTAGTCTGTGTATTTTCTATTGATTGATTCTTTCATTAATAATGCTGTAATGTGAGTGACTATCCAATTTACACTTCTGAGCAATATATGAATGGTTTCTGTTTCCAGTAATAAATTGTGCAATGAGCAACAAGGTTGCTCATTGCACAATGAGCGTATTCTAACCATAAAACTATCAACAATTACTTGTTGATAGTTTTATGGTTAGAATACGCAGCTGTGATAACTGCAAGATGTGGGTTTCAGTCTCCACTCATGAAAAACTTTTTTCAGCACAATTACTTCTTGAACAAAAGATATTTTTATCAGTAATGTTTTTACATACTATAATTTATTGTTCATGAGTACTAACCATTCAATCACTAAAATACCAAACTATTACATTAACACTTTTTAAAAGCTAAACAGTTTACCTTCAAATGCATCATCTATTTGTTTCTTCAGCTCTACACTAGATGCTGGACACCTTTCACAAATTATCTATGAAATATATATAACAATAAATTTGAAGCATTAATTTTAATCATACACATATATAAGGTATAAACTGAATACTATCACAATTACATGCAATATTAACTTTAATTTACACTATTGAAGCTATTACTCTGCCCTGTTGGTTGATGAATTCTTTCATTAGGGTTGTTCATGAGAATGGCAAAAGAGTAGGTTTGATAGTAAACAGAGAAAACACTAAAGTGATGAAAATCGGTCAGGTCAGATGGTGATTCAGTTGTATGAATGGTAACAATAAACAAAGAAATACAAACAGCAAAAAAAATGAGTCCAAAAATGGTGAAATCTCCTTCTCTTTTTCAATATAACCAGCTACTAGATGAGGAAAAACTCTGGATGGAATGAGTTAAATCCAATTCTACCCCAACACTAAACCTCACAAGCAAAATTACAAGAAAAAAAATGGGAAAAGAAGAAAATAATGAAAACTGTCGTAAGGGAGAATGAAAAGATAAAGATGTAAAATAATACAGAATCATCACAAGAAAATCAAGGAAGTGACATAGAAAATGAATATGTAACTGAATCTACAGATGAGAAAGAAGCAATTAGAAAACAGGACAGCACATATAAAAGCCAAAAACAATATTCAAGAGATAAAGCAGCAGATGATACAGATGAACTTATTGGATATATTTCCAATTCAACAGAAAAAGATTACATTCTATGAACAAAAAACCTTCATTTACATACATACACACATACAAAAAATCCTCATGCAGCCATCATTATGGAGGTTCAACTAGACTGTGTAATTTTCCTCTCCATATGTGTCTCTTTTGAGCTACAGCTGCTGCATTTGGCCACTCTAGGCCAATTCTAGCAAGGTCGTGTTTGACATTGTCTGCCCATTGCATCCTAGGTTCTCCCCTTTTTCTGATACCCTTAAGCACACTGTTCATAATCCTGTTTGCCAATCTGCAAGCTATGCATATGGGCAACATGGCCCAAACCAACGCAGTCTCTCTCTGCACAATATACTGCTCAAAGGAGGTTGATGACTCCTTCTAATCTCATCATTACTTATAAAGTCATATCACCTAATGCCCAAGATACTGCGTAAGCATCTAGAATCAAAGGTATCAAGATTCTTGTTATCCTATTTACAAAGGGTCTATGTTTCTCTACTATAACTAACCTTAGAAAGAACCAAACTATTATACAGCTTAATTTTAGTCTTTAGGTGTATACGTCTATTTTTCCACACTCTCCATAGATTCTTAAAAGTCCCAGCAGCAATCCCTGGACATGCAAAGAACTTTACCTGGAACAGAAAGTAAACTAATTTCCCTATAATTATCACAAGAACTACAATCACCTTTTTTAAAAAATTGGGACAATGATAGCTCTAGTAAAATCCTTAGGAACAACACTTTTATCACAAAAAATATTCAAAATTTCAGTCAGCCATGTGACAACACAAATGTTTCCAGCTCTAAGCATTTCAGTGGTGATTTCGTCCACTCCTGGGGAATTATGCAGTTTTAATTTAGAGATAGCCAATGAGACTTCGGAATGTGACATAGGGCCATCATAAAAACCAGTAATGCATCTATCCTCATTACAAACAATGGGAGTAGAAATAATCACATTATTTAGAACATCTCTGAAATGCTCAGCCCACCTAGCCATCACAGAATCCTCACCTACAACCACCTTGCCATATTTATCCCTCAATCCCTGTGTACCTGCCTGTTTCTTCCCACATAAAACATTAACAATCTAGTACAACCCCCTGCTATTGTGCTGTCTAACTACTTTGCTTTGTGAGTCATCCCATCAAGCCAAAGATTCTTATCAGCTGTTAACTGATCTTTTACATGTTTATTAAGCTCATTGTAATGCCTTCTGTTAGGGCTAGTAGGTTGTTGATTCATATTAATCCTGCATTTCCTTCTTTCAGAAATAAGTTTCATAGCCTTTCACTCAAATAATTTTGTTTCCTCTGTTCCTTTTTACCCAAAAGAGTACTGTTGGTTTCAAGAAAAGCTTGTTTAAACTGATCCCATTCTTTCTCAACTTCAGCAGTAAGCAAACCACGATTGTCATAATGACTAAGTAGCTATCATGGTATGCTTTGGCTATATCTGTATCTTTCTGGCATTCAGTATTATATCTAATTTTTTTAACCTTAGTACAACATTTCTTAAGCTTCAGCCACAAGACATTTTTGACCAGGTAATGGTCAGACCCAATTTTGGCTCCCCTGTATGATCTGGTATTCCTAACTGAACTAGCCCATTTGTTGTTAATTAAAATATAATCTATCATATTCCTGTGCAACCCATCAGGCGAAACCCATGTATATTTATAAATGTCCTGATGTTTGCAGCATGTGTTAGTTATTCATAAACCATTAAGTTTACTTACCTGTAGGAGATGTTCCCCATTGCCATTGGAACTACCAATGTCAAAGGGAACTAAAACTCCTGCCCAAAGGTCAGAGTCAGTACCAACTTTAGCACTGAAGTCACCTTAGCACAAGAGAAATATCTCCTTTCTTCACAGAATTCAAAATATCCTGAAGCTGGCTGTAAAACATATTCTTCTCGTTCTCATCCGAGTCCTCTGTGGGGGCATAACAACAGATGACATTCAAGTCTTTAATTTTTGTTTTAAATTTTGCTGTAAGAAATCTTTCATTAATGCAGTCATATCTTAGAAGAGCATCACTGACGTGTCTGCTGAGAAACAAAACTACACCTTGGAGATGCTTTCTATCCTCTCTCCTTGAAAAGAAAAATTTAAAGTTATTTTTCAGTATCTCACCTTTACCTGTCCATCTGGTCTCATCCAAGCCTAGAATATCTAGGTTATAGTGCTGGAATTCCTGCATGAGGATATCAAGAGAATAATCTCTATGTAATGTTCCTCATGTTCCTGCAGAGAGAAAATTATTAGTAGGATTTTTAAAGAAACTAGGTTTATTGAGATAGGTAGGGACAACAATATCAAACAGCCCCCTGATTGTAGGCACGGGGCAAAGACCTGTTCCTCCTCTGCTAAAGGTTGAAGTCACCGATGTTGGTAGGAACTTCAGGCACCACCTTTCCAAGAGCCATATGGCCTGCCTGAGACACATTACTCCAGTTTAGGATTGACAATGCCCAACTAGCTAAGTGAGATTCAGGTACCTGCGATGGTCTCTGATCAGGATTATCTACCAACTGATATAAGGTATCCCATGCCTCTGTTCACTTAGGGCTGGCAACCCAGAAGCAAAAACACAGCAGCAGATTCTCTCTCAACAGAGGCCCACCCGTGCAGCAAGTCCAGGATCCAAAATCAAACTCAAATCCATAAACAAGTCCGGTCTAGTAGGTATAAATGGTCAGTACCAGATTGGTTGGTTGGGTTTCAATGGCGCATCGGCAACTAAGACCATAATGCACCAGACAAGTGATATAGTAAAAACATATAAAAATCATGATAACCCACAACCAAAGCTAAAAGTAACATATAAAGATGATAAAATACAACACAAAAGCCAATAAAAATAGAGAATGTAAAAGGTCAAGTGTAAAACCAGAAAAATAACAATGGGTGTAGAAGGTCCATATAAAGATTAACAAGGGTAAGAGATTAGAGCCATCAAAATAACCACAATAACGATTAAAATAACCACAATAATGTAAAAATTCACAGACAGGAGTTAAAAGCGATTCATCGATAATAGATGTCCGAGTGTAAGAGGCTCGGATACAATATCATGAAAGTTAAAATACATTTTACGTTCAAAGTAAAAGTGGGATAGGAGACAAAAATATGTTTAATAGTTAAAATGGTGTCACAAAACTCGCACTTAGGTTCGTCGTCCGCCGGTAGAAGAAATGAATGACCTAAGTGGAGCCAAGCAAGTACAACTTCCTCCTTGCGATTCCTGCAGTAACAAGACTGCCATGGTTTGATGAAGACTGCCATAGGTTTGATCTCAAAGAGCTTGTTCATAAGCTGTTCTGACCAAGATCTCTGTCACTATGCCCGGAGCTCGATGGAAAGACACTGTCGGAAGTCCAAGTATGGAACCAGCAGCAGAGAGCCGGACAGGGGCATGACCGAACTGGCAGCAGCATCTGCCAAGTCTTTGTCCCTAATCTCGACATGACCAAGTACCTAACAGAAATGGATGGTGGTTGTGGCTGCCAGATGATGTAGCTGCTGGCGGATCTTAGAAAGAACTCGGTGAGGCCAATGTCTCACCGAGATCAAAGTCTGTAGCGAGCTAAGTGAGTCGATGTAAAGCAAATACTGACAATGATGCTTAGCCACCATGTGGTCCAAGGCAAGACTGACAGCATGCAACTCTGCAGTGAAGATGGAACACTGCAGTGGGATCTGGTGTGCAATGATTACATCACAGCAGACCATGGCTGATTCCACTGATGTGCCAGACTTCGAGCCATCTGCAAAGACAGACAAGAAGTCTGGGTACTCAGCACGAGGACTGGCAAAGAGTTGCCGGTACACACAGTCGGATGTAAAGGTCTTCCCTGTTCTGCACGAGGAAAAATCACAGGAAGGGGAAACAGTGAGCCACGGTGGAAGTGGTTTGGCTGTCGACTGTGCGACACTGTCGAGACTGGTGTTGATGTCTCTGAGGTAGCCTCGGACTCGCAAACCAAAAGGACGAGTGGCAGTTGGACAATTTGTGTAAAGCATTTCCCACTGTGGACTGAAAACACAGTCCCAAGTGGGACGGCCAGGCAGGGATCACAATTTAGATGCATACTGTAGGGACAACTGCTGATGGCGAAGAGATAAAGATGGTTTGTCAGTCTCAATGTAAAGACTCTGGACCGATAAGGTGCGGAAGGCTTCCATGCAAACATGGAGAGCCTGATGATGGAGGAGGTCCAGCACCTCCACCATCGAATCCTGGGTGGAGTTATACACGTGGGATCTGTAATCCAGTTTCAATCGGACAAGTACATGGTACAGGCAGAGCAGAGAACATCGGTCAGCTCCCCACGAGAGAGAGGAGAGGAACTTAATGATGTTCAATGCCCGCATGCACTTGGACCTGAGATAATGTATGTGTGGTAAAATAGTCAATTTCCGATCGAATGTGAGACCGAGAAACTTGGTCTCCACCACAACTAGAATGATGTTACCCCCGAGCCACAGCTCGGGATCCAGGTAAAGATTATGCTTGTGGCAAAAGTGCACACAAGAGGTTTTCTGTGAGGAGAACTGAAACCTGTTTGCCATCACCCAAACCACAAGATTGTTCAGGGCAATTTGCAGTTGTATTTCAATGACTCTCATACTGGACAAAGAGCAAAAGATGCTAAAATCATCAATACAGAGAGTATTGCCTATAGAGGAAGTTGTCTACTAATAGAATTAATCTTGACAGCGAAAAGCATAACACTCAGAATGCAGCCTTGTGGCACCCCCTGTTCTTGGGGTACGGCAGCGACAGTGTTGCCGACACGGACATATTGGGTTAGGTTGTTATACCTCTGAGCAGCACTTTTTTGCACACAATGAGCTAAACGGCCAGGTCACAAGGCCCCAGAAGGCTCAGAGATGGTTGGGGGAAAGGACCCACTGGAACAGCTGTTAGGAGACAGAACACACTGGAGCTTCCTGTCAAGGCCATCCAGCGTGTTCTTTAAAGTGCAAGGTATGGCTCTCCTGCACATGGGGTCACGGATTAACGTTCCATCTGACAGATGGCAGCCTTTCCAAGCCCATCGGTGTCCCCTACTGACCATGGGCAGGGAGCTCAGCTGGAGATAAATCTCAATTCTGACCCAGCTGGGACTCGAACCTGGGAACGAGCCTGGCATGCTACCAACTGAGCCACCCCTGCCCCTGACATGGACACGAAAAGAACATGTCAATAAGAAGTTGGAGATGAAGATCGGCATGTAACCTCTCAAGCCAAAGCTATGGAGGTCACAAAGAATGCCAAATCTCCAAGCCATATCGTAAGCTTTTTCGATATCAAGGAAAATTGACACCAGGTGCTCTCTACGTAGAAATGAATTTCTGATAGCCGATTCGAGGCGTATAATATGGTCAAGAGTTGACTGTTGCCTGTGAAAGCCACACTGGGTGTTGGAAAGAAGGTTGTGGTGTTCTAAATACCAGACGAATCTGGCATTTACCATTCTTTCCAATACTTTGCACACACAGCTCGTCAACACAATGAGATAATAATTAGAGGAAATATTGGCATCCTTTCCTGGCTTCTGGAAGACCAAAACAATGGTCTCCTGCCAGGAATCCGGAAACTGCTCCTCGAGAAAAATGCAATTGAAAAGATGGTGCAGTCGACCCTTACTCAATGGTGAGAGATCTTGGAGCATGGCATAATGGACATTGTCTGGCCTGACAGCAGATGCACAAGAGGTGTGCAGAGCAAGGTAAAGCTCTTCCACTGTGAATGGCCTGTAGTAAGACTCCAGACCATTCAAGTAGAAGGACAGCGGAGCGCGTTCTGCCCCTGCTCTTCTGGGCCAGAAACTTGGGGGAGTAGGAAGAGAGATGGAGGAGAATGACTCCCCCAGAATGTCAGCAATTGTGTTGGGATCAGCAAATGCCTGTGCATTGTGCTTCAGAATCAATAACGAGTGGGACGTATAGTTCCCACCCATCTTACAGACTTTATCCCACACATCCTTAGAACTGGTCGTGCAGGTGGATAGAAGATGTATATTTGATCCAAGATTCCTTCTGACTCTAGCCAGAACAAAACGAGCTTTCACCCTGGCACGTTGGAACGTTTCAAGGTTGGGGGACGTCGGATATCTCCAAACACCCCTCAAGCCTTGTTCTGAGCCTTACGAGCTGCGGTGCAATCTGGATTCCACCATAGTTTCAGAAAATGAGGAAACCGTGTCAAAGTTTGAGGAATTGTTGATGCAGCTGCATCTATGATACAGTCTGTTATCTCTGCTAGTGCCACAATGATGGGCTCCTGGCTGACAGAGTGGTCATCGAGCTCAGAGAGCAGCTCAAAACCACTCCAGCCAGCCCGATCAAGCATCCACCATGAGACGCGTGAAAGGCTGCAAGGATCCCCACGGGAGATGGTGCACACCATGGGGAAGTGATCGCTTCCATAAGGGTTGTCCTCGACCACCAATGTAAAGAGTGGAAGGATTGAGGAGGAGCAGATGGTGAGGTCAATGGCAGTGAATGTGCAGGTGGGGAGTGAAAGTAAGTACTGACACCGGTATTCAACAGGGAGAGAGAAGGATCCAGGAGCCACTGCTCCAGGACACCACCCCTTCCATTGGTGTGAGCACTGCCCCAAAGTGGACTGTGTCCATTGAAGTTCCCCATTACGAAGAAGGGGGACAGCAGCTGAGAGACAAGATCATCAATGCCTTCCTGGAAGATGATGCTCCCAGGTGGAAGATATACAGAGCAGACAGTCAGAAAGAATCCCACAAAGAGGCGGATGACTACCGCCTCTTAGTTGGTGGTGAGGGGTATGACCTGGAATGGAGAATGGTTGTTCACGAGGATGGCGACACCCCCGCGAGCTGGACCATCTCCACCCTGGTCCCAGCGAACTAGTGAAAAGTGCCGAATTGTAGTATCTGTGACTGGCTGCAAGTATATCTCCTGCAGGAACACAAAGATCGGCTGGTGTGCCTGAAGGAGGGCTTTGATGTCAATATTCCTCTGGAATTCATGACAATTTCATTGTAGGAGTGTGGCCATCTCAGGTCTTAGAAGAGTGGGCGGATGACAAATTCCTATTTAGCTTAACCACCGCAGAGGACAGTTTGGTGAATAGGGAGTGGTAGGTATCCATATACTCGGAATCGTCCGAGGGACATGGATCGGTGACCACTCTTTGAGGAGGAGTAATAATTTTCTTTTTTGGCCCCGGTGGGTGCCCCTTCGGTTTGGAAGGTCTTACTGTCTGAGGATGGGGAGGAGGACACCTTCTGAGGAGGTGGAAGGCAGAGTTGCAGGAATGGAAACCAGAGTTGATGTCAAAGTCAACACCATCCTCTGTTTTGCTTGCATCAGGAGGTACCTAGCTGCAGGCGAGAAAGACTCAGTAGGTGGTACACTGATGTCAGTCTGCACCACCACCGAAGTCATTGGAACGATGGGCTTTCCAATGACTGCACTGGCATAGGATACCTTAAGCAATGTTATTTATGATCTTTAAGTGTTGTACCTCCTTTTCCTCCTTCTACTTGGGACAGTCGTTGGAATATGCTGGATGTTCGCCACTACAGTTCACACAGCTTGCCTTTCCTGCTGTGCAGTCAGGATCAAGATGATCCTCACTGCCACCGCAAGCACAGGTGGGTTTGCCCCAGCAAGCTGTGAGGGCATGACCGTATATCTGGCACTGAAAACAGCACAGAGGGTTCGGTATATATGGCCATACCTCACAATGTAGATAACCTGCCTTGATGGAAGGAGACAGGCGTGACATACTGAAGGTTATAATCAGTACCCGGGTGGGTACCTATTTCCCATCACAGCGTGTTGAAATCTGATGGACCTCTGTTACTCCTTGAGGTGTGAGCTCTGAGATTTCCTCCTCAGTGATTTTGAGGAGGCCCCACTCAGTGATCACACCCTGAGAGGAATTTAAAGTTTTGTGGAGTGACCTCGACAGCCACCCCACCAATCTCTCCGACTTTCAGGAGTAGTTCCGAATGCTTGGAACAAGCGGTCTCAACCTGTAAGTCACCAGATCTTAAGTGCTTGACAGATTTCGGCTCTCCCGCAAGACTTTTCAAACCTTTGTTCACAAAAAATGGGGACATGTTCCCAAGTACCTGATCACCCGTGTGGATGATCAGGTTGTTTTACATCTGAGCAGCACTTTTTTTGCACATAATGGGCTAACTGGCCAGGCCACAAGGACCCCGAAGGCTCAGTGAAGGTTGGAGGAGGCGACCCATTAGAACAGCTGTTGGAAGACAGATGGTAGCCTCCTGTCAAGACCATCCAGTGTGTTATTTAATGTGCACAGGGTATGGCTCTCCTGCATATGGGACCAAGTTTAACGTCCCATTTGATGGCAGTGGCTTTCCAAGCCCATCAGTGCTCCCCTACTGACCATGGGCAGCACAGGGAGTTTTGCGGAAATAAATCTCAACGCTGATCCATCTGGGACTCGAACCTGGGAACTGCAGATTATGAACCTGGTGTGCTACTGACTGAGCCACCCCTGCCGCAACAAATATTAAACTTATTTTATGTGCACCTGTATTTTCCAAGAAATTTGTTAAAAACCATCAAAATTGAGACAAAAAGACCATACTGGAACAGAGTTCCAGTACATTTCACCTCAATATTGGCCTCTCCCTCTTTCTTTTCTAGATCCAGGTCTGCTCACTAACATATCAGATTCATTAGTTCTTTCTAATCATGCCTTCTCATAAAACATTAACTCAAAAAAGGACATTAGTTCATACATAAATTTTAAATTTTACAAACTTACCTGGCTTTAATATTATCAGCAATTGCAAAAGCTATTTAATCAACATAAGAATTGAACAAAAAAAAAACTCACCGCTCTAGCTTCTAATCCATATTTGTTTTTCCGGTTCTTATCACAATCAGGATGAGAGACTAATACTCTTACAGATTTGACACATCCAAATTTAGCAGCAAAATGAAGTGGGGTCTCACATAACCCTTTATCTGGCATGTTAAGGTACAAATCAGTAATAAAAGTTATCCGTTGTGTTCTAATAATATCAGTATCATCATTATACAACAGCTCCATAAATTTTGAATCTTCAATAGTATCAAGAATTAGCTGACACAATGTAGGTTGTTTGTGTTTGGCTGCTACATGAAGAGCATTATACCGAAATCCTTCCTGCATGATTGATGGGGTATCACCACTACTAATTAGGTATCGAGGATTTGACCACACCATTTCATTAAAATACTCCACATCTCCGTTCTCTATAGCCTTTCTTAGTTTAACCATATCTTGGCTTTTAGGACCTTTAAACAGACTTGGTTTTTCTCCCAGAAGTCCTGAGCTTTTGTCAAAATCTAGTGATCCAACATGTAGTGGAAGAATATTCTTTGATGCTGGTGAAAGGCATATTTCATCTGCAGGCTGTGAAGCAAAGGTATATGCATCATTTTCCTTTGTAAATGCTTTAAATCTTGCTCCTTTGCATTTTTTCATAGCTTGCAGAGCTTCCTTCTTATCAGTATATACAAGTGGTTTGTCAACATCCTCATTGCCCAAGTTGCCATTAGGGAGAGATACTGCATAATATGTTGGTGATAGTATTTTTTCATAATATTCTACATTATTACTATTTTTAGTTTCAAAACAATTTGTAGAACTGTTTGATACATTTGTTTTAACTGAGAACTGTTTTGGCTTTATCAGTGGAGTGACAGTTTCAACACTCTTATCATGATATGCATGTTCAGATTTTCCAAATATCCATAAACCAGAAAGTTTATTATGAAACAGGTTTCTTGTAAAATTAGTCAGCATTCCAACTGCTTCACCATCCTTCTGCAATTCTCTATGAAGCTCACAATTAGAATTGGATCCATCTCCAGACTCTGATATTTGTGCATTAGACATTGTTAAAAAAAAAGATAGATCTTGGGCATTTCATTGATCATCCCAGGTGAAATATTAGCATCTGGAAAAGATTGAGAAATTATGAATAATGTGATGGATAAATATATGCAAACACAGAACATCCATTAAAAAGCAAATCTTTGAACATGTGGACAAATTTAGTAGGTTTAGTCAGCATGATACAATAAAGCATTAATGTCAATGAAAAGGAAATAATATTTTAATTCTACATCTTGCATTTTGCTACATTTTATGAGGCAAAAATTATATCTTTATTTAATATATACATAAACCTAATTCGAGTAAAAAACAATACAAAATTATGTCCACCCACCCACCAAAAAATTTCCCTTTCGTATTTTTATTCACCTTACAATTGAAAAAAAAAACAAGAACTAGAGGCATCGGGAAACATACATGACATTACAGTAAACTATTCACTACATTATATATTTTTACTTTGAAATTACATACTGAATTTTGAGTACCGTTTCAATAGTTTAATTTGTATTTGCCAACTCACCCTGCATAGTTATTCAAGGAAGTTGGCATAAAATTGAGACTATTAAAAGAACACAAATAAAATACCTCTTAAAGCAGCTGCTTGCCACAGATGTCTGACAGGAGCTTGTAAAGTTCATATGCTATAGTAGAAGGTTTGTGAGGATGGCGGGATCTCAGCAGAAAAATATCTATGTGAAAGTTTATTCTTATATTACTTACAGCATCATTTCAATAATGCTATATTGAAAATATTGAATATTCCCGTTTTCATCATGATTTAGCCCATAGAGTACTAGGAGGGATTTAGCCATTGCCAACTAATGTAACTAAATATGCTGTAACATTGATAATGGCAACAAGAGTTCAAAAAAAATCTACCATTCTTTATTTGAGATATAAGCACAGAATGGAGTACAGTGGTTTTACCTATGGCTATATGATTTCGTTTATTCATTCATTACTAATCTAACGATTACTGTTGTATGTTTTGTTATCACTAGAGGGCCTCTAGTTATCGCTCTACAATATTGCTTTATATGTTGCAGAATATATATTGAACACTACAAGGTAAATCTTTTTATATTTTTTTCAATGCCGAGTTGTTGTTTTTTATATAAAGCCCTTGAACTGAATAAGTTTAATACCAAATTAGATATCAACAGGATTTTCTGATTAGAAAAACTACAAAATTCGGGACAAAAAATTAAAATTCAAGACTGATTAATGAAATTGGAGAAGGGTAAGAACCCTTGTATCCACGATATCTATATATAAAAAAATAAATAAATACCCCCTCAAACAGCTGTTTGCCACAATATATTCATAATCACAGAGTTGGACATATATATTAGAAAACTCGCATGGCTAGACCATTCGACGTCCTGAACCCTAGTGTCAGTTGGGAAAAAACCAGAATCGTACGTACATTAAGTGCATTTATCTGTTTGGATATCTATATATCAGTATATGACATTATGCAGGAGGGGAAGATTGACCTATTGAGGGATCGAGGGAATCCTTGATCGGCCGATCTTAGAACATAAATAAAATAGACGGCGCATCGCTGTAGTAACGCCGGAAATCGAAGCGTGCCGTTGTCGGACATGATGATTCATGATATGAACTTATTGGTAAATAAAATGCACACAACGTATCGCATTAAATCAATAATCAAAATCCAATGCAAGAAATAACCTCTTAGTATCATTTACAATAAATGGTCATTGAATTCTGACCACTCCAGTTCATGTTATATGAATAGGAATGAAATGTTGAATTGCTTCACCTTCTGAAATATGCCATTTATGAAAAAAATGTGACTGAAGATAATTTAAAGATCTGAATCAAATCAATTTAAATCTCGATTTTTCAAGAACATGCCTCCAGTATTTAAAGAGTTATGGAAGTAGAAACATTTAATAAGTTAGCTCATTCTAAAAAAAAAATCGTCATAATGTGGTTATTGCTCTCGTTTTAACTTGTTTTTAATAAGTGATCCGAGCAATTAAATTGATATTGTTGCTGTTAACCATTCCAAGTTAAACTATAAATACTTAATATTTTGAAAAGTGAATTCTTATTGGATATGTAAATTATTTTGGATCACATTTTTTCATAAAATTTTTTAGAACCAATAGCTATTCGAAAATTCTCTCCCATTCACATAATGTGCAAAAGGATATCATAATTTAATGAGATGGGGAGTGTCATAGGCTATAAACAAATTACTCCCTATGCTTTCTTTCGCCGTAAAAAACGGGAAACACGAAAACGGTTATTCCGCTGTATTTTAGGAAAGCGCGGGTCGAAAAATACGGGTATGCCATGGCATTGGTTATGCGCCAAACGAAAGCTTGTGACATGAAAAGCGTCACAGCTTATAAAAATCTCCTCCTCCCAAAAAATAAATGAAAATATCTGAAGGATTATTCAACTGAGGGCCAGATCTAGGGGTAAGCAGGGGGCATTGCCTTCCCCCTTGCTTGGAGTAAAGTGTAACCTTCCAGAATGCTAGTAAGGGTAATAGAGGCAAAACATTATTCGACTTATTTATATTTTATGCATTTTGCAAGCTATTTTTGTAAAGACCTGTAGAACAGAGGGCGAAACATACTGCAATGGAAATTCAATCTCTTGTTTACATTTCATCGTTACATCTCATTGTTTACATTTTTCTGCCTTAATTTTGTTTCTTGCCCACTGCCAGACTCTCGTTCTTTTCTAGATCCGGGCCTGGTGAAATGGGGAATATTGTCGTCTATAAAAATATATCCCCCCTTCTTCCTTATTGTCCTTGTTTGTGAGTCACATATCAAATGAAAGTTTCTATAGGCAAGTGTTTAAGCGAGAAAGAAAAATGGAAATAAATGGAAAAAAAACTCTTATTTGCACCCGAAAAAGTGAAATAAATCGATCGTCTTATACTTAAATTTATCGACTTATAGCATATCGATTGTCTTATATGAAATCTCAAAACTGACATCTTTCCAGTACATGCTATAAGTACGGCCGGATTTTGACTTTCTGAGGCCATATGCCAGTGGTTCTCTGACTTTTATGCTTCACGTACCCCCTGGAAATGTGCATGTAACTGATGTACCCCTTATGTAGATAGATAAATCTATAGTTAGAGTATAACAATGGGAATAAAATAAAACATATATATATTATATATAACATATATCTAGTGATTTTTGAGCTCTCACGGCATACACCCAAAAATTTTAGGGCGTACCCCACGTTGGGAACCAGTACCCTAAGCTATGACAAATTTGAGGCCCTAAGCTTTGTTAAATTTAAAATGCCCCAAAAATTCGAAATATATATTATACTGATTAAAGGGAACATTTAAAAAATAAACACAAATATGATGTGGTGAAAATATTATACTAGAATTGATATACAATGATGAACAATGCTTGGAAAAGATATTTATTTTGAAACATTTCGTGACCCTAGTAAAGTCACTTTTTTTGAGGCTCCTCATAATCGCGAGGCCCTAAGCTGTAACTTAGTTAGCTTATGCGTAAGTCCGGCCCTGGCAATAAGACATCTATAGGGAACTTAAAAGCCACAGCTTGCTTTATTTTGCTTTCCAAATGTCGAATTGTGTAGTTCAGTATTAATTACTGCATTCGTGAGTGCATAAGGTATATTTCTGTAAAATTCTTAAATTGATATGTTTTTTGTGCTCTTGCAGTGTTGTCCGTCAGATGGCTCCAAAAAAAAAAAGAGAAAAATTGAAATTTGACGAGGCTTATATTAAGTATGTAGTTACGTTTATTCAAAAGGATGGATCAACTTTCTTAATGTGCTGTGTGCCTAAACCGATGAGAAAAATAACATCACAAGACTCTTCCACTCGAGCAAAATTTAAATTAATAACATGCAACACTTGTCAGTAAACCGAAAGAATTTGTTTCTATAAAATGCGAGTTCCTGTTACATCATATTAGACTGTTTTAGATCATTCCATCAGGAATCTTCAAAGGTTTCCATGGTTTCGTACAGGATAGCTCTATTAATCAGAGGACAAAAATTGCCCACAAAATCTTATAAAAAAATATAAAATCTTGCATTTTCAGTGCTGCAAAAATTGCTCTTCTGGAGGAATCTGAGAATAAACTGAATATAGTAACCTTTTTCTAACTAGTGTCAAGCGTCAAATGAATGGTTTAGTTGAGGATATAAAACTACAAATTTTGGCTAAAATCATATCATTGCCTTTTCTGTTCTCTGTTGGGATGAATCAACTGATATAGGTAATTTGCATAATTACATAAAAAAGGAAATTTGACTTGGCTTGTATTAAGAATGGATTCAGTCTTACCCAACCTTACCACCAAAATTGTTCACTGTGTTAAAAAAAGCGAATTGAAGTCAAAAGTTATTAAAATGATCTGAGAATATTTTCAAACTCAAAATTCTTCTGTTCCATACTGAAGTTCATTGATTATCAAGCGAAATATGCTTGCATTTAAACATGGCATAAAGGATGAAATCACCTTACTTCTCGAATATCAAGACAAAGGACAGTTGATTGAAGCTTTCAAAAGCGATTTGCTTCAATTGAACGGCCAACTTAGCATACATTTTTGAAGCTTTGAACTAAGACCCGTAAATCAGTCATACACCAATTAACTCTGCCAGAATGGTGTTGAGGTTTTTGCTTCTTTTTCTTCTTCAACAACTTTAAGGTTGTTGCTTCAATTTCCAAAAAACATATTGCTCCATTAATTATTATCAACCTCATGGTGTTACGCAATCTTTGACTAGTGGAGTGACATTAATATATTATTTTTGAATTAATCCAATTGTTGCGTTGGGTAATTATTGTATTCTTATTCTGTGGAGACACTAAAAGAGATAAAAAGTTATATTGTAGATATATTAGGTTACCTATTTAACTTATCGTTACCATCTGGACGTTTTCCCTCGATTTTGAAAGATTCAACCGTTGTCCCAATATATAAAGGAGGTGAATATTTAGATATCGCAAATTACAGACCGATATCCTTGCTCTCAGTTTTTTCAAAGATTTTCGAAAAGCTACTTAAAACTAGAATTTTAAATTTCTTGAATAGAAATAAATTTTTTTCTGATCATCAGTATGGGTTTAGAAAAAATGTAGGTACTGAGGATGCTATATTACAATTGTCTTCCACAGTATACAGATCTATAAATGATAATTTGAAAACTGTTGTGCTATTTTTGGACATCAAAAAAACGTTTGACTCGGTTTCGCATGATTTGCTGATAAAAAAACTTGAAATGGCTGGAATTCGAGAAAATGTTTTGAAATGGTTGGAAACATATTTGAAAAATAGAATTCAAAGAGTTAAAATGGTAAACTTGTTTAGTAAGGGTTCTGTTCTTCTTGTTCTGTGTTGGGGCCAATATTATTTGTTTTTATAAACGATCTTTGTAATCTTGAACTTAAAGGAAAAATAATAACTTTCGCTGATGATACAACTTTGATATATGCGCTGACAATGAGAATATTTTAATTGAAGAAATAAATGAAGACTTGGGTAATATTAGAAAATGGTTCTTAAAAAATAAATTGTTATTGAATATTAATAAAACAAAATATTTATATTTCAATTTAAAACGTAATAAAGTCGATAAGTTAAAAAATAAATTATATCATTCTGTAAACTGTATAGGGCATCAGTGTGCATGTGAAGCAATTGAAAAGCTTTCTTTAAGAAATTGAGCTCCATAGTCTGGTCAATTACACAACTTTGTCTCCTCCACATTTTACCAAAAACAATATTTGAGTTTTAAGAAAAACTTCTTTCCTCAAAACAAGACTATCATAATGACTACACTGAAGTGCCACTGAATTAGGGAGAGGATACATTATTCAAATTCAGTACCGCAAGCTCCGCATTTGTGCACATGCATGGCTGAAACTCTGGTCATATATAGCTGTCAGCTTTGGCTTCCCCAAGCATTCATCATGAAAAGTGTAATGGGAAAGGCATGGGATTTAGATGCATTTGACAGAGGGCAGATCGTAGGTGCCTGACGGATGGGACAGTCGATCTCCAAAATTGTCAATGAACTCAGATTTTCTCGTACGGCAGTTTCAAGAGTGCTCCGGGAATATGAAAATTCCAGCAAAAAAAAACAAGCACCCAGACAAACTGAAAAGAACAACCAGCCTTGAATGATCATGGGTTTCGCCATCTGACCCGCATCATACGGACCGATAGGGGCCAGATATTATCTGAAATCACCTCCCATCTGTTTCGGCTTCGGGAGCAGTCGACCTACCAGAGTCCCACTTCTAACAGCATGACATCAGGCTCAATGCCTTGCTTGGGCTAAAGAACATCAAAAGCGGACCATCAAAAATTGGCAACGGATAGCCTGGAGTGATGAATCTTGATTTAAACTTCATCACGCTGATGGGAGACCGATGGTATAGCGCCAACCCGATGAAGTCATGGATCCTGCATGTCAGATCGGAACAGTACAAGCTAGTGGTGGCTCAGTGATGGCCTGGGCTATCTTCAGTTGGACGTCTGTGGGACCTTTGATACATAGAACTCATGGCTGACCATTTACACCCATTTGTGGCCATCATGCATCCCAATGGAGATGGCGTCTACTGCATGGTTGTAGGAGCATTCTGCTGACTTTGAAATAATGAATTGGCCACTTAGAAGCCCAGTTTTAAATCCCATAGAAAATCTTTGGGATACTGTTGTGTTCGGGCCTGTGTTCCATCAGTGATGACCTTGAGAGAATTGTGGACAGCTCTGAAGGATGCAGGGGTTGCCATACCTGTGCAACATTTACGCAAGCTTGTGGAGTCCTTGCCTTGTTGTGTGGCTTCCGTTATCAGGGCCAGAGGGGGTCCAACACGTTACTAGGTTGCTATCCTTAATTCAATGGCACTTCAGTATAATCACCTATTATGGCAAGTAAGCATTGGCAAAAACTGAGTCTTTCAGAGCTTGTGTTTTGTGTGTGACCAGACTATGGAGCTTATTTCTTAAAGTTCATCAGCTGAGAGGAATGACTGCTAACATACTGTGATTGTTCACCATTCACTTTTATATTCCCTAACTGGTTTAATTTATGTTATAATTATTATTTTGGGGCTTTTCATTTTCTTTGAATCACGGCCCCTCTGTCTGGTAGTAGCCAATTGCACAACACTTTTTGATTCATGGCCACTAACCACTGACATCAAAGTCACAACCGTATGCGTCGTCATCGTCAATGCATGATCTTGCAAGCAAATATGGCTCACAGGTGTTAGACACGAGATACATTTGACTTAAGCCAGTGTGGAACTAAGTTGAAAGTGAGGAGTCAGTAGAGTTTTAAGTGTAGAAGTTAGTATAGAGTAGTAGAGAGTCAGTATATGAAGTGTTTTGTAGAAAGAATTTATTTAATGAGTATACTCAATAAAAGTTTTATATTTTAAGAAGTTGCATTTGACTCTATTTTTTTCTCTTGAGCAGAGATATTGGTTTAATGTATTGGATTAACTTTATTTTTGGACAGTCATTAAGATTTTTCTGATCTTACACCCGTTCTAATAAAGAGCCGTAATACTTTTTTTTGGCAAGATTATTTGCCACATGCCCATATTACAAGCTATCTGTCAAGTTTAAAACACCATACTTTGTAGTGTTATAGTACTTCAAAACCCATTTCAATGAGAAATATTTGCAAAGAATTGAAAACTCTTAAATTTGGGAACTGCATCATGATACATATGATGAAGTATTAGGTAGGTGTTCATAATAATTTGGCCAGACAGTGTATATTTAGTTATGCTGCACACCAAATGAAAGAGCACTTCATTTTGAATAATAAAATAACAGAAAATGAAAGCTATTTAGGTATAATTTTAAAAAATGGGAAACCTTCTTTGCCGACTACAAGGGTAAAACACATATATTAATAGTACAGGAACTATGAAAAAACTTTTTTAATAATTTAATTTGTAAACTTTATCACTTACATTAGGTATAAATGAAATTTCCGCATTACATGCTTTAATATTATCATAACATTACCTCTGTCAATGCAAAGAAATAAGTGATTTTGTGTGAGCAAAAAGCTGTTTTTAAAACAATTTTTTTCAATTTATAGATTTAATGCAAAAATGTTTTTTTATCTTTTACTTCCAATTTCCATAAAAGAATGCTATTTTACAGAAAATGCTAAATACAAATGACAGAGGTATGAAATACAGTTTTAATCATTAAAAATTTAAAAATAAGCCAAGTGTATACAGAACTGATATAAGTAACTTTCAGGTCAATCTTGATACTCAAGGTTTAATGTGTTTATAATGAAGCTATACACATCAGTTAATTCTTCAATCTGGAAAAAAAATACATATAACCACATAGAAGGAAAAATACAAAAAAGATAAAATTATTACAATTCTTTACTTTAAATTTTTTTTATAGTTTTATTCATTTATTATTAAAGCCATTTGGTTTACATTAATTTGTAATTCTAGAAAAATCAATAAAATTAATTTGTGCATTTATGTGCCAATGATATATGTACAGTGCTGTGTTATGTTAATGAATATACAAATTTAAACTTCTACAACTTTTAAAATATATATTTTAGGAAAAAAAATTAAATAACTTAGAAATAAAAATGTTCAACAATATGCATTCAAATTTAAAGATATAGTAATAACTGGACCTCATTACCAAGCCAGTGGGTGTGTATTAGGGTAAATATTTGTACAAGAAACCAAAGCATATTAGACAGGTAAAACTTAGATAAAGATCTCCTTTATTTCCATTCTTTCTGTTAAGAAACCTCCACTTCATTTTTTTTAAAAATAACACTACTGTCACTATCATCAGTAGCAGATTTATAGGTATGCAGAGTATGTGTAAAGTTGAACCAATGTTGCTGAGGGGCACTTGAATTTCAATTTTTGCATATAGTCACCTTTAAGTGAATGAATTGAGTCCCCAAAAAGGGCTGTGTGCAGGGCCATGAGGATAATAAATTTACTGCTAATTGTGATAAAAACCTTTGTTAGTACGAAATTCAGTAACTCTAAGAATCATTATAATACATTTTATACACTTATTTAAATGAATTATTTATATATATTAATTTTTGAATAAATTCTTATAGCAGCAATACAATTAAATATTCCACCCTCCACAATGTTTTAAACATAAAATAAGCATTCTTCAAAATAATTTAAATAGATCTGATTGAAAGTGTTTTAGTCTCATATTCTGTAAAAAAAAAAGCTTATTTTAAAAGATTTAAAATTTGGCTATTGAGGTAACATAAAACTGTTTATGTTTCATGAGTGCAATTATGTTGGGTATAATGCATTTGAAGACTAAGGTTACTTAATATAATTTAGTACTGTATTCATGTCTCTTGTTCACACACAATTTTAATAGATTTTAGAGCAATGTAGTTCCACCATTGCATTTGCTTACTTTTACCCTTTATTTTGGCAACTGATTACATCAAGAAAGAAATGTTTAAGAACTCAAATGGCATAAAGGTTTTAAAATATTTGATTCAATATGCTGATAATTTATCCTCATTAAAAAATTACTCAAATACGAGTAAACAAGTAAAACCTTATCACTTCAAGCTTAATAGTAAGCATGTCTATAATCTTGGTTTAAATCCCTAATTTTGTCTAGTGTTTTTACTTACTGAATTAGTTTAATCAAGTAACTATTTCAAGAAGTAATACTCCATATACACACACTTCCAACTGAAATAGAAACCTTTATTCAATACTGAAATGGACCTCCTTTATCCCGAATTACAGCATGTATGCAGTTTGGCTTAGAGTTCACAAGGTGTTGAAGTGTCTTTACATCTCCAGCACACCAGGCATTCACCAGACAGTCCATTAACTGGCTCAGATTTGATGGAAGATGACTTTGCTTCCAGATCAGTTTTTCTAATATGTCCCATACATTCTCAATGGGGTTCAGATCCGGGCTTTGTGATGGTCAAAGAAGATAGTGGAAGTTGCTGTCATGTTCGCTGAACCACTGCTGAATACATTTTGCGTGATGGACAGTAGCATTGTCATCCATGAAACAGCCATCATCTGCTGGATAAAAAGTCAACATTGCAGGATGGACTTGATCTGCAACAATGTTCAGATAATCCTTGGAGAACACCGCCTTCCAACAATATCAGGGGATCTGTTCCATGCCAACAGAACATGCCCCATACCATGACACTGCTTCCAGAACCTTGAGTTGTATTTATAAGGAAACTGAGTCCATTGCTTCATGGGGTTCCCGCCAAACACTCTGCCTACCATCGGTACAGAACAAGGTGTACCATGATTCATTGGACGTGACTTTTTTCCAGTCTTCCAGTGTCCAGTCACGGTATTCCTACACCAATGTAAACTTTCCAGTTCTTCGCAGAAATCAGTTGTTTCCATATAGGCATGTGGCTACTTATACTGATCCTCTTTAATTCCCTGGCATAGTTTGCTGAGATATGGGTCGGGAACAGCTTTCATTGAATGCTTTGGTCAATTGCTGAACAAAGGAAGTCCTGTTTCTCCATACAAGCCTTCTCAGACGAAGGTGATCTCGTTCCTGATAGATTGTCGTTGTGCCACACTTATGCCTCTTAAACAAGCAATGTGGGATACTTTTACACTGATTACAAACCTGAGATATCTCACCTTTTGAGAAACCAGTCAGCTCTGTTGTTTTTAAAATCATCACTCCAGCCAGATGGGCACCCACAATAAGCCCTTTATTGAACCCCGAAAGATCCTTTGTTTTTCCCATTGTGATCAACACTACTGGCAATTACTGACAAGCAGCAGTCTTAAATAGTTGCCTAGACCACATGGTGATGCACGTAACCATGTATTTTACATATATGCTGCACAAGTGACGTTTACGTACATCTGCATAAAGGTTTCTAGTTCGGTGGCTGGTGTGTGTACATAATATATGTATAATAAGAAGCTTCTCATAAGTCATAGAAGCAATTTCCCTTTTTAGCAGTTGAAGACAATACAAAACGTTCTACAACAGCATTAAAATCCATATCAGTAGTGATCAAATGTGTGAATTACAATAGTTGAAATAATTAAATTATGATAATTTCTTCTTGGCCTGACTTAAAATTAATTATAATATTTTGAAATATCACTGTGGTCAACAATATGCAATCTCTATCTATTCATTAAACTATCAGTATGAAATCTCTCAACCTTCAACATAGAAAACACAATGGTTCTGTGATAAAATTAGAAATAAACACTTACCTCAAGCAAATATATTTGTGTACTGCATGTTATATTTTCTCCTTTATTGTTTTGCACATTTCTTTTGTGAAAAAAAAAAGTTTCCTGTTTCAATTAAATTTTTCTATCTTTCAAATATGCTTTATGGGCTACAAAAATTCTTTCATTAGCTGAATGCAGCCTGTGGGGCCAGAAATAGACCTTCTATTATGAGATTCCTTGAATGCTGATTTGTGTATATAAGATTTATAAAATGTTGACAAATTGATGTTTAGTTCTCATGCATCTGAACTTCAAATAAAGTGACTCAGAATCACCTGTTAGCTTGCAATTAAGCAATAAGGCATTGCACCTTTCAGCTAAGTGCTTTCTGACAGTCATGCCCAAAAAGACAGATATTATAGACCTTTTTGACCTCATTTTTCCTGGGGCCAGGGGTGGCTCAGTTGGTAGAGTGCCAGGTTTGTAATCTACAGTTCCCACATTTGAGTCCCACCTAGGCCAGGGCTGAGATTTAGCTCTCAAAAAGCACAAAATAACTCAACTAACTTCAGAACAAGAGTTATACCAAGTCTTTGACAAACTTTTAAATTGTACTAAAGAGTAAATCCATATCTTATGTTTAAAACAATATATTTTAACCTTTCATTTGAACTAAAATTCAAATATGAATTATAGATTGATCCTTTAGTGAGATCTGACTCTCAAATGATTTAAATCCGATTATTACAGTGGAATCTTGAAATGCACTTATGTGATTTAATAAAAATTTTATTTGCCCAAACTATTTATGGTGTGAGATGTGTTGATGTGATTAGGTTATGTTACATCTGAGTGGCACTTTTTTGCACACAATGGGCTAAATGACCAAGCCACAAGGAATTCAAAGAAGGTTGGAGGAAGAGACCCACTGGATAGCTATTAGGAGGCAGATGGTAACCTCCTCTCCAGTGTGTTCTTTAGTGTGCACAAAGTATGGCTTTCATGCATGATTTAATGATGCATGAGAGCATGATTTAACATCTCATCTGGCAGAGAGAGGGCCCTCTCACCGAGGGCAGGGTGAGATAAATCTCAACACTGGTACAGTTGTGATTTGAACCTAGGAACTGCAGATTATGAGTCTAGTGCACTACCGACTGCACTACCCGTGCCCATATTGGCTGGAAATTTCACTTTGAACACATAGGTTGCAAATGTTAGTACCAAATTTACACATTAGTTTCAAATTACTTCCTTGATGAAATACAAACATATTTTAAAGAAGCATTTATCTCACTCCCTTGTAAATTTCAAATGACAATTTTTATTATGATGCAGCAAAATATGGTTAAAAATGGGAAAACAATATCAAATAAAATTTTCTAAGAATCAAAAACATCATATAGCACAAAATTCAAGCTATTTTGGCTTAAAACACCTTTTAGTCTGCATATCAAATGTCATTTTACAATCCCTACAAACAAAATAGAGAACAAAGCCAAATTTCTACTTAATTAGCAACCAAGACACATTTGAATATTTAAACTTTTAAAAAATGGGACTTATGAATTTATATTTAAATTTTAGTTCAGCAAACTTAGTAAAAATTATTTTAAAAAAATATATAAACCAAATTTTACCTATTTGATTTAGCAGAATCTATCATCGTCATCATTATCCTCAAGCAGCCATGGGCTACTGAGGTCCAACCAGACTGTGCAATTTAGTTCTCCAAGCATATCTGTCCTGAGCTATATCTGCTGCACCTCTTCACTGTCAAACTGGACCTTCTAACAAGGTCCTGTTTGACATTGTCTGCCCACCACATCCTAGGTCTCCCCATCTTCCTGAGGCCTTTAGGCACACTGTTCATAACCTTATTCACTAATCTATAATTATCCATACAGGCAACATGGCCAAACCAACGAAGTCTCTCTCTGCACAATATACTGCTCAGAGGAGGTTGCCAACTCCTTTGCCTAACCTCTTCATTACTTATAAAGTTGACCACCTAATACCCAAGGATAAAAGTTTCCCCTACCACTTCTGAATCCACATTGCTCATCACGCAATTGACTGTCAACCAGCTTCTTAATTCCATTAAGTACAATCATGCAAAGAACTTTATCTGAAACAGAAAGTAGCTTGATACCCCTATAGTTACTACAAGAACTGCGATCACCTTTTTTAAAAATAGGGATAATAATAGCTCTGGTAAAATCCTTAGGAATCATGCCTTTATCATAAAAGATATTCAGAATTTCAATCATCCATGTGGTAACTGAAACATTCCCAGCTCTAAGCATTTCTATAATAATTTCATCTACTCCTGGGAATTTATGTAGTTTAAGTTTAGAAACAGCCAAAATGACTTCAGACTGTGTTATAGGGCCAACATTAAAACCAGTAATGCATCTTATCATCATTACAAACAATGGGAGTAGAACTAACCACATTGTTTAGAACATCTCCAAAATGTTCAGTCCACCTTCCCATGATCGTATTCTCACCTTCTATAACCTTACCTTCTTTATTCTTCAATCCCTGTATACCTTCCATTTTCTACCATATATGAAATTTTAACTATCTGGTACAGCTCTCTGCTGTTGTGCTGTCTAACTGCTTCCTTGGCTTTGTCAGCCAAGCCATCAAGCCAAAGATTCTTATCAGGAACTAACTGATCCTTTACACATTTATTAAGCTCTCTGTAATGCTTTCTATTAGGACTAGTAATTTATTGATTAAGGACATTCTTTCAGTTCTTTACTTCTGAAATAAGCTCAAGTGCCTTATCACTCAAATAATTCTGCCTCCTCAGCTCCTTTTTTCCTAAAAAAGTACTGCTAGTTTCCAAAAAAGCCTGTTTAAAATGGTCCCATTCTTCCTCAACTTCAGCAGTAAGCAAACCATGACTGTCATAATGACTAAGTAACCTATCATGGTAAGCTTTAGCTGTAACTGGGTGTTTCAGAACTTCACAATTAAAGGTAAATTTTTTAACCTTAGTACAGCACTTCTTACATTTAAGTTGCAAGACACTTTTAACAAGGTAATGGTCAGATCCAATTTCAGCTCCCCTATATGACCTGGTATTCCTAAAGAACTAGCCCATTAGCTGTTAATTAATATATAATCAATCATATTTTTATGCAGCCCATCTAGTGAAACCCATATGGACTTATGTATGTCACAGTGTTTGCAATAAGTGTTAGTTATTCTGAAACCATTAAGTTTACTTACTGTAGGAGACATTGCCCATTGCAGCTACCAAACCAAAAGGGCCTATCACCCCTCCCCAAAGATCAGAGAGCATTGAAGTCACCTAGAACAAGGGTAATATCTCCTTTCTTGACAGAATACAAAATATCCTGAAGTTGTCCATAAAACCCATCCTTCTCATCCTCATCAGCATCCTCAGTGGGGGCATAACAGCAGATAACATTCAAGTCTTTAATGCTTCTCTGAAATTTTTATGTAAGAAACCTTTCATTAACGCACTCATATCCTAGAAAAGCATCACTAACGTGTCTGCTGAGAAGCAGACCCATGTCTTGGTGATGCTTATTGTCGTCCCTCCCTGAAAAGAGAAATTTAAGATTATTTTTAAGAATCTGACCTTTATCTGTCCATCTGGTCTCTTGCAAGCCGAGAAAATCTAAATTATAATGGTGGAATTCTTGTGTGAGGACATCAAGAGAAAAAGCTCTGTGCAGAGTCCCTCATATTCCAACTACCTATGGAGAGAAAATGGTTAGTAGGATGTTTAAAGAAACTATGTTTATTGAGAGAGGGAATGCCGACAATATCAAACAGCCCCCTAATCGCAGACATGGGGCAAAGACCCGTTCCCCCACTACTAAAGGCTGAAGTCATCTACACTGGAAGACTTCCTCCAATGTAGAATTTGACGATGCCAATAGAAGCAAAGAGTTCAGATGCCTGTGATGACCTCTGCTCAGGATTATCCACCAGCTGATAAACATATCCTGTGAATCTATTCACTTGGGGCTGTCAACCCACAAACAGAAAACACAGTGGAAGATTTTCCCTCCACAGAAGCCCACCAGTGCAGCAAAATCAGGATCCATAATCAAGCTCAGAGCCATAATTCCATTCAGGTTGGTATATATGGTCAGCACCAGGACCCTGTGTGGTTGACCACTCCTCAGCAGGGTAGAAAAAAAAAGAAAAGTAGCCATAGTTGCCCAGATCAGTAGGCCACACTAATCTGGCAGCCCTCCACTTCCGTTCACTTCCACAAGAGAGTATCTCTTTTCAAAGGTACTAACGGTCTGCTCCACGAGAAGGCAGGGTCAGACATTAGGTGCTAGGCCTGACCAGTTCTATGCATCATCACAGGGGATTGGTGCATAGCTCTCCTCCCAGCAACTACCTAGCTACCATTTACAGACCAGAATCTATATGCATACCAAATTATATCACAGTGAAGAAACTGTGATGATCTCACATGAATATGAAAGATAACTTCTCCTATAAAGTTCAATACAGCACTCAGATCATTTCTTAATTTTGATTGCAAAAACAAAAAATTAATATACCTTTTAGGGAATAACTTACACTCAGTGGTATTTGAATTAAGATAAGTCCACTCCAAGTTTTATCTGTGGAGTTAATTTTAAAGATCTATAATTTCTAAAATAAGCATTTATGAAAAAATGTGCCTGAGGATAATTTAAAGATTTCAATCAAATCTATCTAAATCTTGATTTTCAAAATATTATTTCAGTATTTAAACAATTATAGGTGTTTAAATATTTAAGAGCAACAATGTGTCTAAGTAGTTTATCAGAAAAATTTAAAACATTATTTATACACATTTTTAAAATATGCAGTTATTTATGGAATGGTTTGAAATAATACTTTTTATCATGGCTGGATCTAGAGGGGGCATGCTCCTCCCCCTTGAGAATGAGAGTAAGGGTTGAGTTGTTTTACCTCTGAGTGGCACTTTTTTTTGGCACAAAATGGGCTAAATGGCCAGGTCACAAGGACTCCCCAAGGGCTCAGAAAAGGTTGGGGGGGGGGGGGAGGAAACCCACTGGATAGCTATTGGGAGACAAATGGTAGCCTCCCATCAAGACCATCTAGTGTTGGTTGGTTGTTTAGGATTTTATGGTGCATTAACATCTAAGGCTATAATGTGCCAAACGAATGTCCAGATAAAATATAAAAGTCATAATTTCCTCAACCAATTTTTAAAAATAAACTACAAAGACATATAAAACAATAAAATTAAATGTAGTCAACAACAATAAACAAATGTATAAATATGTTATATAAATAAAAGTAACCCAGGTGTAAGCAACCTGTGTTAAACATATAGAATAATAAACAGGGGAGTGAAACTATAGGCGAGAAAAATATCCAGTATATTGTAAAAATTTAAATACAGAGGTAAAATAGCAATGATCTGATAAGAGATGTCCATGTGTAAGGGGCTCAAATGTAAAATTATGAAAGCTAAAAAATATATGCTGTTCAGAGTTAAAACATGGACAAGAAATTAAAATATGTTTGACAGATAAAGTGGTGTCACAAAACTCGCACATAGGCTCATTGTCTGCCCATAGAAGAAATGAATGAGTAATAAGCAAATGACCTAAGCGGAGCCGAGCAAGTACAATTTCCTCCTTGCAAATCCTGTGGTAACATGACTGCCATGGTTTGATGATAGGTTTGATCTCAAAGAGCTTGTTTATAAGCTGTTCTGACCAAGATCTTTGCCAATGTGCCTGGAGCTTGATGGTAAAATGTTGCCCGAAATTCAGATATGGAACCAGCAATGGAGAGCTGAAAAGGGCTGTAGCTGACTAAGCAGTAGCATCTGCCAAGTCATTGCCCCTAATACCAAAGTTACCGGGCACCCAACAGAAACAAATGGCTGTTGTGGCTGCCAGACGATGTAGCTGCTGGTGGATCTTAGAAAGACCTGGGTGAGGCTGATGCCTCACTGAGATCAAAGCCTGTAGCGAACTAAGTGAGTTGATATAAAGCACACACTGACGATGATGCTTAGGCGCCACATGGTCCAAGGCAAGGTTGATAGCGTGCAATTCTGCAGTAAAGATAGAACACTGCAGTGGGATCTGGTCTGCAATGATTACATCACAGCAGACCATGGTCAATTCCACTGATGTGCCAGACTTTGAGCCGTCTGTGAAGTCAGGTAAGAAGTCTGGGTATTCAGCATGATGGCTGACAAAGAGTTGCCGGTACACAGTCAGGTATAAAGGCCTTCCCCCTCCTGCACAGGGAAAAATCACAGGAAGGGGAAACAGTGAGCCATGGTGGGAGTGACTCGATTGTTGACTGTGTAATGCTATCAAGACTGGTGTTGATGTCTCTAAGGTAGCCTCAGACTCAAAAACCAAAAGGATGAATGGCAGTCAGCCGATTACTGTAAAGCATTTCCCACTTTGGACTGTAAATGCGGTCCCAAGTGGGATGGCCAAGCAAGGATCACAATTTGGATGCACAATGTAAGGACAACTGCTGATGGCAAAGTGATTAAGATGGTTCATCGGTCTCAACATAAAGACTATGGACCAGTGAGATGTGGAAGGCTCCCATGCAAACATGGAGGGCCTGATGATATAGGGGGTCCAGCACCTTCACCACTGAATCCTAGGTGGAGTCATACACCTGGGATCCATAGTCCAGTTTCAACTGGACAAGTGCACAGTACAGGCAGAGCAAAGAACATCGGTCAGCTCCCCAGGAGAGAGAGGAGAGAACCTAGATGATGTTTAATGTCCATGTGCACTTGGACCTGAGATGATGTAGGTGTGGTAAAAAAGTCAATTTCCAATCAAAGATGCGACCGAGAAACTTGGTCTCTGCCACAACTGGAATGATGCTACCCCCGAGTTGTAGCTCAGGATCCACATGAAGATTATGCTTGTGGCAAAAGTGCACACAAGCAGTCTTCTGTCGGGAGAACTGAAACCCATTGGGCATCGCCCAAACTGAAAGACTGTTTAGGGCAATTTGCAGTTGCCTGTCAATGACCCTCTTGTTGGACAAAGAGCAAAAGATGCTAAAATCGTCAACTTAGAGGGCATTGCCTACAGATGGAGGAAGTTGTCTAGTAATATAATTAATCTTGACAACGGAAAGTGTAACACTCAGAATGCAGCCTTGTGGCACCCCCTGTTCTTGAGGGTAATGGCCGTGACAAAGTGTTGCCGACACAGACACGAAAAAAACATGCCGATAAGAAGTTGGAGATGAAGATCGGCATGTGACCTCTCAAGTCGAAGCTATGGAGGTTACAAAGAATATCGAATCTCCAAGTCATATTGTATGCTTATTCGATGTCAAAGAAAATTGGCACCAGGTTCTCTCTATGCAAAAATGAATTTCTGATAGCCAATTCAAGGTGTATCAGATGGTCAAAGTTGACCGTTACCTGTGGAAGCCACACTGGGTGTTGGAAAGAAGGTTGTGGTGTTTTAATACCGATGAGTTTGGCATTTACCATTCTTTCCACCTGGCACACACAGCTCATCAAAGCAATGGGATGATAATTAGAGGGAATCTTGGAATCCTTTCCTGGCTTCGGGAAGACCAAGACAATGGCCTCCAGAAACTGCTCCACGAGAAAAATGTGATTGAAAAGATGGAGCATGGCATAATGGACATTGTCTGGCCCGACAGCAGATGCACAAGAGGTGTGCTTGAATATGATTAAATGATGCCATCCGATGTTCCTCTATACAGGACAGTACTATATCTTATGGATGGCACCAAAAGCCACCTTTGTGTGCTGGTTGAGGCCTATCATAACACTAACATTAAGGCTGCGAAGCAGCGGAGTGAGTACCTATCGTCTGCATTACTTATATATTTTCGATATCTTCTGTTCATTCATATCTCTAATTTTGGTACTTTTGAATTTTGAGCCTTGGGTGCTGGATGATGCCTATCAGAATGCTGACATTAAGGCTGCGGAGCAGCTGGAAGAGTACCTATCGTCTACATTAGTTTAATATTATGGAAATCAATCAGTTCATTCATATCTCTAATTGTGGAACTTTCGAATTTTCAACCATGCCGATGATTTATTGACAATATGGTTAGGTAGCATTATAGTTTGATTTTTACTGCAACTCTGTACATGAATTGTGCCGAAAGTCTACGTTTTTTAAGGGGTAAATTCGAGCTAATTTAATTTTGAAAAACATGATATCTGCTACTTAAATATCAGTTATTTGGGACAGATGTCCAAGTTCAAAGCTCTTGTAGTTTTGTGGATGATTGGGTTAGGGGACCCAATGGACAGCTGTTGAGAAAAGGGTCTCAGCCTCCCATCAAGGCCATCCATTGTGTTCTTTAACGTGAGTGGGTGTGTCTCTCCCAAACACTGGACCATGGCTTAATGTCCCATCTGATGGGCGGTGGCCTTTTCAAGTCCAACAGTGACCCCTATTCACAGTAGGCAGGGAGTTTGGCAGAGAATAATCTCTATACTTACCCAGCTGGAAACTGAACCTGATAATTGTAGGTTACGAGCCTGGCACGCTACCAACTGAGCCTCCCCTGTCCCCGTAATAAAAAAAATGAGAATAATAAAAATAGAAAGAAGGAGGGAAAAGAGAAATGGTGACAAAAAAATAGGTGAGTAAATAGTAATGAGGCAGAATAAAATTATAAGATAATAGTGATAAAAAAAATAAGTAAAGGGAGGGGGGAGAAAGGGGGATGGAAATAGTGAGAAATAAAATAAGAAAGATGGGGGATAGAAAAAATAGACATAAAATCTTGACTGAAGTCCAGACAGTGTTTGAATTTGTTATGTGTTTATGATTAGAAATGTCAATCATGAGGAGAATACTTTTAAGTTTAAGAAATATTTATTATTAATATTTATATAATTAATTTTAATTTTGGAAGGATACGAAGTATAGTAAAGTGTAAAAGGGGAGGTGGCGGCGGCGGCGAAAGCATTCACAAAATCCTCTCGACGTGGATTGGTGCTGCCACGAACATCGAACAACGCCAAACTGAGATGAGGGACGGACGCCATTAGCACTCTGCAAGTTGTGGCATATCAGAGATTGCACGGGCATCCTTGGGTCCAGCAGTCACATGGAGGATGGCACAAGTTGAGGTGATCCCTGACAGGCATCATCCGACCTTGACTGTGGAGACTGCATGCTAAGGGTAGGTGGGAAGTTGGGGGGAAGGAAGTGAATGCAAGACGAGAGGTGTGCAGTGCAAGGCAAAGCTTCTCCACTGTGAATAGCCTGCTGTAAGAGTCCAGGCCATTCGAGTGGAAGGACAGCAGAGAGTGTTCCGCCTTGCTCTTCTGGGCCAGAAACTCGGGGGAGTAAGAAGACGAAGAAGAGATGGAGGAGAACAACTCCCATAGAGTGTTGGCAATAGCTTTGGGATCAGCAATTGCCTGTCCATTGTGCTCCAGGATTTATAACGAGTGGGACATGTAGTTCCCATCCATCTTCTGGACTTTATCCCACACGATCTAAGAATTAGTCATGAGGGTGATAGAAGACGTATATTTGATCCAAGATTCCTTCTGGCTCTGATGCCGGATGAAATGGGCTATTGCCCTGGTGCATTTGAACACTTAAATTTGGGGGAGGTCAGATATCCCCCCCACCCCCCCAAGCCTTGTTCTGAGCCTTATGACCTGCGGTGCAATTTGGATTCCACCATAGCTTCGGAAAACAAGGAAACTGTTGATGCAGCTGCATCTACGATACAGTCCGTGATCTCCACTACTGCCACATTGATGGGCTTCTGGCTGACAGAGTGGTCATCGAGCTCAGAGAGGAGCTTGAAGTCACTCCAGTCAGCCTGATCAAGCCTCCACCATGAGACACGTGAAGGCCCCCCATGGGAGATGGTGGAACCACGGGAAGGTGATCGCTTCTGTAAGGGTTGTCCTCGACCTCCCATGTAAAGAGTGGAAGGATCGAGGAGGAGCAGATAGTGAGGTCAATGGCAGTGTAAGTGCGGGTTAGGGCGTGAAAGTACGTACAGGCACTGGTGTTCAACAGGGAGAGAGGAGAATCCAAGAGCCATTGCTCCAGGACCCCATCCCTCCCATTGGTGTCAGCACTGCTCCAAAGTGGATTGTGTCCATTGAAGTCCCCCCATGATGAGGAAGGGGAATGACAGCTGCGAGATGAAGTCATCAAGGTCTTCCTGGAAGACGATGCTTCCAGGTGGAAGATATACTGAGCAGACAGTCAAGGAGAACCCCACGAAGAGGTGGATGGTTACTGCCTCTAAGTTGGTGGTGAGGTGTATGACCCGGAATGGAGAATGGTTACTCACGAGGATGGCAACATCCCCGTGAGCTGGACCATCTCCATCCCACTCCTGGTGAACTAGTGAAAAGTGTTTGATCATGGTATTTGTACTGACTGCAAGTATGTCTCCTGCAGGTACACACAATTGGGCTGGTGTACCTGAAGGAGGGCCTTGATGTCAAGATTCCTCTGGAATCCACAACAATTCCATTGTAAGAGTGTGGCCATTTCAGGACTTAGAAGAGTGGGTGGATGACAAATTCCTATTCAACTTAACCACCACAGAGGATGGTTTAGTGAACAGGATGCGGTCCTTGGAATCATCCTCGGGACATGGATCGGTGACTGCTCTTTGTGGAGGAGTGATGATTTTCTTTTTGGGCACAGGTGGGCTTGCCCTGGCAAGCTGGGCAGGCATGACCATATATCTAGCACTGAAAGCAGCACAGAGGGTTTGGCATATATGGCTGTACCTCGGAATATAAATAACCTGCTTTGATGGAAGAAGGCAGGCGTGGCGTGTTAAATGTCACAATCAGTACCAATTTCCCATCATGGCATGTTGAAACCCGATGAACTGCTGTTACTCCTTGAGTCGTGAGTTCTGAGAGGATTTCCTCCTCGGTGACTTTGAGAAGGCCCCACTCAGTGATCACACCCCAAGAGGAATTCAAAGTTTGTGGGGAGTAACCTCGACAGCCACCTCACCAATCTCTGACTTTCAAGAGCTGTTCCGAGTGTTTGGAACAAGCGGTCTCAACCTGCAAGTCGCCAGATCGTAAGCACTTGATGGATTTCAGCTCTCCTGTAAGACCTTTCAAACCTTTGTTGACAAAAAATGGGGACATGTCCGCAAGTACCTGATCCCCAGTGGAGTGGATGATCAGGAATCTTGGAAACGAAGACACAAACAAAGATGACAAAGACAATGAAGATGGGGGGCCTCATGTCGAGCCCTCTTGTTGGCATTGATAGAATCAATTTCATCTTCAACTCTCATGTTTGGTTTCGTGTGGTTCAGTGCCCGCTGTCCTCACCCTCCACGGAGCCAAACTAGGGGACGCCCAGTTGGGCACCAGGGCTCTGCGGGCACTATACCCATACAGACAGTGAGCCAAGCCCTCAAAAATAAACAAAAGGAAAATGAAAAGAGAAATGTGTGAGAAAAAAACCTTTCACAAAAGGAACTAAGTGAAAAATAACAAAATTATGAACAGCCAAACTGGCTACACAAAGAAAGGATAAATACAAAAGGAAAATAAGTTGAGGAAATTTGTAAACCTGTACCCAGATGTGGGCACGGTTACTCACCACTTGCACAGTTGACCCTAGCAGGTCCTGCCCACCAACCGATTGATCATGAGGGGATCACCCCAGGACTTCCTGCTTACCAGAAGCAGAGGCCCCGGAATTTGCTGCCCAGCTCCGTAATGAACAGGCTCCCCAAAAGCATGGTGGTCAAAGGGGACCCTGTCAGTCATGAGCTGAGGAGAGAAGACAGGGACCCCCAAGCAATTACCGGGATCCTCCTTTCCCGGGACATGTGTCTCCACGCACGGCAAACGTGGGTGGGCGGGCGTTCAGGACCCTGTGAAGGTACCTGAACCAGCGGAACCTTCACAAGGGTTCACACAACTTCTTACATCTCCTGTCCCTCACCACATACAGGAGCTTGCACTGAGGGGACCATCCAGTGTGGAATTAAGGTGGGATGTAACATGTGTTGGGATCTCTTGCACAGAGGTAGTAACTTTATGTTCCATCTGAAGGGCAACACCCTTTCCAAGCCCATCAGTGTCCCCTACTGACTGAGGGCAGGGCTGGGAGTTTTGCTAAGATAAATCTCAATACTGGCCCAGGTGGGACTCGAATCTGAGAATTGCAGATTATAAGCAAGGTGACTGACAACTCCTCCTCCCCAATATTAAAGGAAACGGAGGTAAAAACTTATTAAACTCGTGTTTTCAGATATTTTTCAAAACATTTTTGAAATACCCTTAAAACTGGGAGAGGGAGGTGTTAATACTGCAAATAGAAATTTTTTAAAATCTAAACCTGTTTTTTATTTTAGTTTCAATTAGCTTCAAAGGTAAATTTTTTTGTCTAGCATTTTGAAACATTGAAGGTATATTGTTTAAAATAGATATTTAAATAGAATTGAGATCTTTAATTTATCTTTAGTCATATTTTTCATTAAACAATTGATTTAAAAGTTACAAAGCTCTGAAGTTAGCATCCCATTGACAAAACATGGGGTGGAGTGGTCATAATTCAACTATCACTCAGTATAATTAATAATAAATATTATATATTTACTATACATACAATTTTAGATGTTGGCTTTCCCCCACCATGCCCAGCTTTGGTGTCCACTCTAATCATCAAAGGATTAACCTGAAAAATAAAATAAAGTAAAAATATGCTAGTTTTCCATTTTGGAATCTACTTTGTGAATGACAGCTAATAATTTTAACACACTGTCAGTATATAATGTTCATTTGAATATAACATGTTAGAGCTATTTACATGTTACATACAAGACTATTTAAATCTTAAAGTGCCAGAAGATCCTGAATTCCAGAACAAATTTCAGTATCTTGGCCCCATGATTCCACAGTCCTCCAAGAACTATGTTGTAATTTTTTACCAAAAGAAATCACCCTTTTAAAAGTTTTTTCTCTTAATTACCTCTAAAAACTTACCAATTGCTTTTAGTATAATAAAATAATTTATACTTCTGTTAATTATTTATTCTTCTCTTCTTATTTATTAATTCTTCTGGTTTTCATGCTAGAAACACTTCAGAATTAATCTGGCCACCAGACTAAGTTCAATTTTAGAAAACCACCAATTTAAGGGATAATATGGACAGAAATTACAATACATACATACATACACACACATACAAAATCTTCATGCAGCCATGGGCTACAGAGGTCTAACCAGACTGTGTAATTTTCCTCTCTAGAGACGTCTCTTTTGAGATACAGCTGCTGCATTTGGCCACTCTAGGCCAATTCTAGCAAGGTCCTGTTTGACATTGTCTGCCCATCGCATCCTAGGTCTCCCCCTTTTTCTGATACTCTTAGGTACACTGTTCATAATCCTCTTTGCCAATCTGCAGCTATGCATATGGGCAACAATGGCCAAAGCAATGCAGTCTCTCTCTGCACAATATGCTGCTCAAAGGAGGTTGATGACTCCTTCTAACCTCATCATTACTTACAAAGTCAAACCACCTAATGCCCAAGATACTGCATAAGCATCTAGAATCAAAGGCATCGAGTTTCTTGTTATCCTGCTTACAAAGGGTCCATGTTTCGCTACCATAACTAACCTTAGAAAGAGCCAAACTATTATACAGCCTAATTTTAGTCTTTAGGTGTATATGCCTATTTTTCCATAATCTCCATAGATTCTTAAAAGTCCCAGCGGCAATCCCTATTCTTCTATTCATCTCATGCTGCACATTACTAGTAGCTATTACATAGCTCCCAAGATAATTAAACTGAGACACTTGCTCAATAGTAGAGCCATTCAAAGCAACTAAAGCACCATCTGCCTGACCAATTTTCAACACTTTAGTTTTTTATTTGTTTATAACATATAACATATCTAACAATGACATTTCTTAGCTAACAGTTTACTGTATATTTTTTGCCTAAATAAAATGACAATTCAAATAGAATTCACTATTTTCTGGATAACCTTCTTTATGCAGATCAAATATTATTTATCAATGCTTTCTGCTTCTTTTTTGTCCTGATATCTTTCAATGGCACTATTTAGTAACACAGAACTACAAGGGTAAAAAAGTGCAGTTCATAACAATGTAGTTTTTAACACTTTATTTTTTTTATACAACACTTAAGTTTACTCCACTGCTATGACTTATTAAAAGCAATAATATTCATCTTCCATACAAAGAGATAATTTAAATTACATTAAATGATAATCCATTAGATGTTTAATATTACCTGCTTCTCATAGTTTCCTAATCTGTACTGCACTTCTGCAATGAATTTCAGGGAGTGTAAAGGCACTACTCTGTCATCATGATCAGCAGTAAGCAATAAAAGTGCAGGGTACTGACCGTTATCTTCTGGTATTCTGACATTGTGCAATGGCGAATATCTGTAATATAGGAGGTGAGATTTATTTTTACAAGCACTTATAAAAACCAGTTTAAAAATATTTGAATATTTACATAGTTCATATGCAGAAGAGCCAAAACATTATGACCAGCTGCCTAATATGATGTTAGTCCTCCACGTGCCGCCAAAACAGCTCTTACCCAGAGAGACATTGAATGTATAAGATTTCTAAAGGTGTCTTGTGGTATCTGGTACCAACACGTTACCAGCAGATTCTTTAACTCTTGAAGTTATGAGGTTGAGCCACTGCAGATCGGATATGCTGTTCCAACACAAACCACAGAATGCTCGATTGGATTGATGTCTGGGGTATTTGGAGGCCTGGGCAATACCTGGAAGTATTCCTCATGTTCTGCGAACTATTCTCGGACAATCTGGGCAATGTGGCATGGTGCATTATCCTGCTGAAAGAAGGCACTACTAGAGGGGATTACCGTTGCTACGAAAAGATGTACTTAGTCTGCAATGATGTTTAGGTAGGTGGTATACGTCATAGTTTCCTGCACATGAATGGCTGGACCCAAGGTTTCCCAGCAAATACCTGGAGTGGAGGAAGTGCAATTGCCCAAAGCATTACACTGGCTCGACTGGATTGTTTTCGTCCCACGGTGCATTCTGGTGCCAACACTTCCTCAGGTAAACGACACACATGTACCCAGCTGTCCAACAGGAAATGAGATTCATCGGACCAGATGACCTTCTTCCAATCATTCAAGGTCCAGTTTTGATGCTCATGTGCCATTGTAGGTGCTTTTGACAGCAAATCAGGGTTAGTATGGGCAATCGGAGTGGCCTGCAACCCCATTTTCAGCAGGGTTTGATGTACTGTGTGTTGTGACACATTACTCTTGTCACCAGCGATCAAATTATGGGCAAGTTGTGCCACAGTATTCCTTCTGTTGGCTCGTACCATATGGGATAGCCTTTGTTCACCTCTAGCATCAATGAGTTGTGGTTAGCCCACACTTTGCCGATGGTTCATGGTTTTTCCCTTCTCGGACCACATTTTGAAGCTATTAACCTGAGCTGATCATCAGCACCCTACAAGCCTTGTTGTCTCAGAAATGCTCTGACCCAGCCATCTGGCCATTACAATTTGGCCTTCATCAAACTCATTTAATTTGGCCTTCATTAAACTCATTGACCTCTGTGGCAAGCAGCTGCTTGAGGGGGTATTTATTTTTTTATTTATTTATACTATTCATGAAACTAACAATCTTCAAGTATAAGTGCTATTAAGTATAATACATGCATTCTGAGAACTTTTGGTTAAAACATCATGGATATTTCTCTATAACATCAAATGTAACTATAGCCATAACTGAATCTAAATTCTGAAATCACTAAATGTGCCAGGTGGTAGCACACTTGGCTACTGATTGGAGACCTAGATTTGAGCCCTGAGTAGGGCATGGATGTTTGTGTTGTCTTTCTTCTGTGGTCTCACCTTCCTCACAGATCTTTTTTATGGCATATCAAACCGACAGTCTCCTGTCAGACCTCTGTGGCAAGCAACTGTTTAAGGACGTATTCATTTATTTTTTTTTAATAATTTTTAGAAGAAAACAATGTAATATAATTAACAAAATGTTCAATAGACTATATTATGGTTAGAAGTTAAAAGCACATCATAAAATAAATTATGCTAGTAGCACATCCCATGGCCGAGTGGTTAGTGCGCTTGACTACTGATCTAAGGGACCTGTGTTCGAGCCCGGGTAAGGCATGGCTGTTTGTGTTGTTTTTCTGCGGAGGTCCTGCCATCCTCTGACTTTCTACTATGGCATATAAACTGACAGGATACTGTCAGATCTCTGTGGCAAGCAGCTGCTTGAGGGGGTATTTATTTATTTTTTATATAGCACATTACCCCTATATTGCTACGCATAAAGATTTTTAATATATCACCATACCATAATATACTGGCTTCCATAAATTAAGGAACAATCTAAAAAATGCTTTTCTCAAATAATTTGTTAGATTTGCTGCATGTGAAATGGAGGATAGGTGTATATAAACAAAGTGCATAAGAATAGCAGTTAAAAAATTAAATAACACATTAATTTCCAAAATTATATATGAATAAAAACACATGGTAAAAAGGTGGTCAACTGAGATTGTCAAGTGGCTCACTATATTATGGGATCAGCTCTTACCACTATGCAGACCTCACAGCAATATCTCCTGCTGTTGATAAGGCTGTCCAGTAGCACTGTGGGTAGCACTCTCCATTGCTCCACCAAATCACATCAAAGCCCTGAAAGGCTTGCAGGTGGGTTTCAGGAAGCAGCCTGTCTACTAAGAGCATCCCATGCATGTTCTATAGGATTTACGTTCAGAGATTGGGTTGGCCATTCCATACAGTTAATAGTGCTATTCTCCACACAGTGATTAGCAAGGCAATAATGGTGTGGGCAAGCATTATCAATGTGTAGGAGGATGGTATCACCTATTACACCCACATATGGCCACACAAAGGGGTCTAAGATTTCATCCCTGCACATGTGACTGGCAATGTAGCCTGTTGGAAGCACATACAGAACTGTGCATCTACCCAAATTATATACCTCCCCAAACCATGACTATACCCAGGGGCGTAGCAAAGGACTATGGTTGGGGGGGGGGGGGGAGATATCGGAAATTTTACAACTCGAAAATCAAATTTTTGTCAATTTAGAAAAAATAATGTCTCTGTCTGGTTCGTACCTAGATTTTCGCTCTGTGGAGGGGAGGGGGGAGGTAATTTTCACAACTCTCCTGCATTTTGCCATTTGACTTACAATTTTGCCAACTAACCATAATTTCACAGAAACAATCCCAATACATCTTGTCTCTAGTTTCCAGTTATCTTGTTTACACAGTGTCCAAGTTTCACTACCATAACTAACCTAGAAATAACCAAACTATTATGCAGTCAAATTTAGTCTTTAGGTGTATACGCCTATTTCTCCACACTCTCTATAGATTCTTAGAAGTCCCAACATCAATCCCTATTCGTCTATTAATCTCATATCAAACATCACCAGTATCTGTTCACCAGTATAGCTCCCAAGATAATTAAATTGTGACACCTGCTAAAGCGTGGAACTATTTAGATTACCTGAATCACCGCCTGTCTGACCATTTTTCATCCCTTTAGTTTTCTCTCTGTTTATAACCAAAATTAATCTATTAACAGTCTCCTCAACAGCTCAAATGAAAGAGTTCATCTCATCAACATCATTTACCAAAAGGGCTAAATTATCAGCATAATCTAAATCAGAAATTTTCAGATCTCCAGACTATTTAAGCCCAAAATATTTCCCTTGCAGTGAATTTCATATAAATAATCAATAACCAAACTAAAGGGAAAAGCATACAAAATGCATCCTTGTCAAACACCAGAAGCAATGCTAAACCAATTGCTACAAGCCTTACCAACTCTCACACACAACTCAGTGTTATTATAGAGAGCTTTCATTATGTTAACTAACTTGTCTAGTGCGCCATACGAAATCACAATTACTCACAAATTATGGCAATCAGCAGAATCAAAAGCCTTTTTGAAATCAACAAAGCTAGTAACCAAAGGTTTCTGAAACTTGAAACATTTCACAAGAATCTGCCTGAGTGAAAATATCTGATCTACACATCCCCTACCCCTTCTGAATCCACATTGCACATCACGTGATAGCCTGTCAACCAGTTACTTAATTCTATTAAACACAAAAATGCAAAGAACTTCACCTGGAACAAAAAACAGGCTGATGCCCATATAGTTATCACAAGAACTGCAATCACCATTTTTAAAAATAGGGATAATAATAGCTCTGGTAAAATCCATAGGAACCATGCCTTTATCATAAAAGATATTCAAAATTTCAATCATCCATGTGGTAACCAAAACATTTCCATAGTAATTTCATCTACCCCTGGGGATTTATGAAATTCAAGCTTAGAAATAGCCAAAATAACTTCAGATTGTGTTCTAGAGCCAACATTAAAGCCCCCAATATATTTATCATCATTACAAACAATGGGAGTAGAACTAACCATATTGTTTAGAACATCACTGGAATGCTCAGCCCACCTAGCCATGACAGAATCCTCCCCTTCTATAACCTTACCTTGTTTATCCTTCAATCCTTGTATGCCTGTCCGTTTTCTACCACACAAAACATTAACTGTCTGGTACAGCTCTCTGCTGTTGTGCTGTCTAACTGCTCCCTCGGCTTTGTCAGCCAAACCATCAAGCCAAAGATTCTTATCAGCAGCTAACTGATCTTTTACACATTTATTAAGTTCTCTGTAATGCTTTCTATTAGGACTAGTAGGGTATTGATTAAGGACATTCCTGCAGTTCTTTCTTTCCGAAATAAGCTCAAGTGCCTTATCACTCAGATAATTCTGCCTCTTCTGCTCCTTTTTTCCTAAAAGAGTACTGTTAGTGTCCAAAAAAGCCTGTTTAAAATGATCCCATTCTTCCTCAACTTCAGTAGTAAGCATAGCATGACTGTCATAATGACTAAGTAACCTATCATGGTAAGCTTTAGCGGTAACTGAGTCTTTCAGAGCTTCAGTATAAAGGTAAATTTTTTAACCCTAGAACAACACTTTTTAAGTTTAAGTTGCAAGACACTTTTAACAAGGTAATGCTCAGATCTAATTTCAGCTCCCCTATATGACCTGGTATTCCTATATAACTAGCCCATTTGCTGTTAATTAATATATAATCAATCACATTCTTATGCAGCCCATCAGGTGAAACCCATGTTACTCATGTATGTCACGGTGTTTGCAATAAGTGTTAGTTATTCTCAAACCATTGAGTTTACTTACCTGTAGGAGATGTTGCCATTGCCATTGCAGCTACCAATACCAAAAGGGACTATCAGCCCTACCAAAGGTCAGAGTCAGTACCAACTTTGGCATTGAAGTCATCTAGAACAAGGGTAATATCTCATTTCTTCACCAAATCCAAAATATCCTGAAGTTGTCCATAAAATCTATCCTTCTCATACTCAGTGGGGGCATAATAGCAGACAACAATCAAGTCTTTAATACTTGTCTGAAAATTTGCTGTAAGAAACCTTTCATTAATGCACTCATATCCCAGGAGAGCATCATTATCATGTCTGCTGAGAAGACCTATGCCTTGGAGATGCTTATTAACTTACCTATAAATTACCATGTTCAAGTCGATTCAAATTTTTAGGAGTAAAATTGTCTTGAGCCTGGTGGGATACGAACCCACAACCTCCTGATAACATGTCAGGTGCTCTGGACCACTGAGCTACTGGCCACCAATCAAGATCTCCTCTAATTGATGATAAGAACCTTTTCAACCTACAACACTTGCCATATAGATGGAAAGTATTTTCTTACAAATAATACAGTTGATAAATAATAAATAAACTCGATACATTTGGTATTTACCTATAAATTACCACTTTGAAGTTGATTCAAATTTTTAGAGGAAAAATTGTCTTGAATCGGGTGGGATAGGATCCCATGGCCTCTTGATAACACATCAGGTGCTCTAGACCACTGAGCTACAGCCGCCGATCAAGATCTCCTCTAATTGATAAGAACCTTTTTAACCTACATCATATGTAGGAAGTGTTCCGACTATTTTGCCACAAACAGCAGACACATGCCATATGAATCAGAGGAGATCTTGATCGGTGGCCAATAGCTCAGTGGTCCAGAGCACCTGACATGTTATCAGGAGGTCGTGGGTTCATATCCCACCAGGCTCATGACAATTTTTTCTCTAAAAATTTGAATCGACTTCAAAGTGGTAATTTATAGGTAAATATTAAATGTGTCAAGTTCCTTCATTATTTATCAACTGTATTACTTGTAAGAAAATACTTTCCATCTATATGGCATGTGTCTGCTGCTTGTGGCAAAATTGCCAGAACACTCCCTACATTTGATGTAATGTAGGTTAAAAAAGTTCTTATAATCAATTAGAGGAGATCTTGATCGGCGGCCGTAGCTCAGTGGTCCAGTGCACCTGACATGTTATCAGGAGGTCGTGGATTTGTATCCCACCTGGCTCAAGGCAATTTTTCCTCTAAAAATTTGAATCAACTTCAAAGTGGTAATTCATAGGTAAATACCAAATGTGTTGAGTTTATTCATTATTTAGCTTATTATCTTCCCTCCCTGAAAAGAGAAATTGAATTATTATTTTTAAGAATCTGACCTTTATCTGTCCATCAGGTGTCTTGCAAGCTGAAAATATCTAAATTATAATGGTGGAATTCTTGTGTGAGGACATCAAGAGAATAATTTTTTGTGCAGAGTCCTTACATTTCAACTACATATGGAGATAAAATGGTTAGTAGGATGTTTAAAGAAACTACGCTTTTTTGAGAGAGGCAATGTCAACAATATCAACAGCCACCTAATCACAAGAATGGGGCAAAGACCCATTCCACCACTACTAAAGACTAAAGCTATCTACACTGGAAGATTTCCTCCAATGCAGAATTTGATGATGCCCATAAAAGCAAGAGTTCAGGTACCTACAATGACTTCTGTTCAGGATTATCCACCAGCTGATAAAACAAATTCTGTGAATCTATTCGCTTGGAGCAGCCACAACCCACAAACAAACAGAAAACACAGTGGAAGATTTTCCCTCCATAGAAGTGCAGAACCACCAGTGCAGCAAATTCATGATCCATAATCAACCTCAGAGCCATTATTCAGATCAGGTTGGTATAGATGGTCAATGCCAGGACCCTGCATGGTTGACAACTCCTCAACAGGGTAGAAAAAACAAAAAGTAGCTATAGTTGCCCAGATCAGCAGGCCACATTAATCTGGCAGCCCTCCCCTTTGTTCACTTCCACAAGAGTATCTTTTTTGAAAGGTACTAACAGCCTACACCGTGAGAAAGCGGGGTCAGACATTAGGTGCTAGGCTTGACCGATTCTATGCATCATCACAGGGGATTGGTGCATAACTCTCCTTCCAGTATACAGACCAAAAACTTCCATAACTCTTTAAATACTAAAGGAAAAATATTAAAAAATTGATATTTATATAGAACTAATTGAGATCTTTGCCTTTAGTTATACCTTCCCATAAAATTATTATTTTAAAAGTTCAGAGTAGATGCCACTTTCAATATTCAACTAATTTCAACTATATCAACAGTTTGATTTAATCATTATCATAAAAATAAGAATAATGCAAATAAAAAAAAAACAGTAATTTTTTTTAAAAAACATTTAAAAAAATTCACAAATAACGAATTTGAAAACAATAAAATTTTACAGCTAAGGTGGATGGTAGCCATATACAGAAAATCTTACTTAAGCAAATAATGGAACTGTGGTTCATTATCAGAACTCCCATAATCAGATGTCCATGCATGCCCAATGGTAAATTTATGAAATTTCAGCATATCCATAACACTAAAATAAATGAAAAACAAAATTAATAAACAGAATAAATTGTAGAAAAGTATTGAATTCAATTACCTATAGGGAGTAGTTCTCAAACTTTTTGATACTGCAACCTCCTAAAATTTAATAAGTTTATGAGACACTCTAGAATCATACATAAAATTATGTGACCTCTTCCCTACAACTAAATGCAATGAAATCTAATGATTTCATTCCATTTAGATACAATAAAATTAAACAAAACTATTTTTTTTTGCATTTAACACAAAATATTTGTTGCAAAACACATTTTATATAAACAGTCTCACATAATACTGGGAAAAAAAACCTAAAAATACTAGTATATATATAAAGGAGCTTTACAACCTCCTTCAAGCTGCTCACAACCCACAGTTTGAGAATCACTGACCTAAAATATATAATGTACAAAGATGGATCATTTAATTTGTGGACTGCTGTCACCAACAATTAGAAGCATTTCATACAATTCAATACATGATATGTAGCAACACAGTGACTCTTCAATGGCACAGAGCAGTGTGTGCATGTTGAAACAGGTGAGATTCAGTTACAAGTAGCAGCAGAACAGTAATGCAGTTGGTCTGTTATTTTTCTCACTTTAGAAAGGTGTTTTTTTGTGTGTGGTTTTTTGCAGGCTACAGTTGATCTAGAAACTGAGCAGCAGTATTTAACATGTCACTGTGCTTGGCGGGCTTAACCCTTCCTAGATCCCTGACTAACATAGATGTGTTTTGTACAACAAAAAGCTTTTTTTAAAAAATAGAAATTACGGTTCGAAAAATTTCTTGCAGATATCGTTTAAAAATGCATAATTCAAGCTTGAAAAATAACATTTTCTTTCTTCATTTGATGCATATTTTATTAAACTACAATATAAATAATTTGATAAAGCCATCTGATTGTCATATTTTAGAAGTGCTATATGGTATTGCAGATTTGTTTGTTAACATTACTCTATATTGAAGCAACCACCTGATTTAAGCTCACAAGTCTGATTTGAACTATTATCAACACATTTTTCCTCAAAGTTTCAAAAATCTCCAGAAAAATTAACAAAAAAATGCTAATTTTAAAAAACGGAAGATTTTAGAAGTAATTGTGAAGTACATACCTCTGTTTTTCTCTCCCCCACCCCTGTTTTACACTGTTTTCTGCCTTAAACCTATTTCAGTATTCCTATAATTATTTCTATTATTTATATCATTTATTCCAGCATTCTATGCATCTTTCTCACTCTTAAAATAGAAACTGCAATAAAAAGAAATGCATTACCCAAAGAAGGCACCAGAGTTGATATTGTTAGAGCCTTGTTATTGTGAAACTGCTGAGAGACGGGAGAGCCAGCTGCTGTGATCAAGTTAATTGCTTGCATGTACGGGTTGAGTTGTTTTACCTCTGAGCGGCACTTTTTTGCACACCATGGGCTAAATGGCCAGGTCACATGGACCCCGAAGGCTCAGAGAAGGTTGGGGGAGGGGACCCACTGGAACAGCTGTTGGGAGATAGATGGTAGCCTCCCGTCAAGGCCATCCAGCGTGTTTTTTAACGTGTACAGGGTATGGCTCTCCCGCACGTGGAGCCACGGCTTAACGTCCCATCCAACGGACGGCGGCCTTTCCAAGCCCATCGGTGTCCCCTACTGACCGTGGGCAGGGTGGGGAATTTTGCGAGATAAATTGCATGTATGGCATTCAAGTGTCTACAAATGTGGATTGTTTACATCAAGCGATATTTTCATAGTTTGAATGAACTCACCATACATCTAGTTAGTATATTTATACTTTTATATTTAAACTTTTGTTTCCAATTCTATAGATTTATTTCTGCAAATTGCAGATTTTTCTCAATCTATCGGTTGATCAATTATTATCCTTTTTTTTGCAGTTATGCTACATCGGACGACCAGCTAATAACTTGGTGCTGTGGATATTTGATTTAACATCACATTAGGTTATATGCTAATTTTTCTTTCATTATTTCTTCACTCTCCAGTAAAATTTTTTTATCTTGTATTGTTTTCTGAAAATGAATGAGGTCTTGGATGCAAAAACAAAAAGGACTTCCTTGGCACGGAAATCAGTCCTCCTGTAAGAGGGTAATTTCAGCAACGGTTTACCCCTTCTGCTGGTAGAATTAAAAAAAACTTATTAAAAAAATTAAATTTATATTTAACTTTTGAAAATGATTTTACCCCCCACTCTCAATATATTGGCTGCACCAACTGATGATATACGTTAATTTTTGGCCCTTGGTGCACAAACCTTTCTGCACTCAGCCAGGATTGCCAGACTTCAACACCCAAAGAAAAAAATTCATAATGTTTAGCAAAAATGGCAGCCAAGAAAGTGTTTTTTTACAATTCATAAACAGGACAGATAATTCCATTAATGTGAGAGCAATCCAAGTCACTTTGTACAACACTGGTCAACATTTTTAAATATATCTCACTGAAAAGAATCATTAAAAGAAACAAATATTATGTTTCAAGCAAATATTATATTATTTGGGAAGAAATTTACTTTCAATTAATATATAATTTAACCGTTTTTATTCATCATGTTTTCCAACATTAAGCCTTAATTGTATAGTCTGATCTATTTTTTTTCACTACATCAATATGAAAACGTTTTATTGAAATTAATATGCTTGTAAATTTGTTTAATTTGGTATATAACATGCCCTATTTCAGGATTGTAATTTAAAAAAAAAATAACCAAAACTGACTTGTTGATATGATTCAGCACTGGTGGCAAAAAGCCTGGACTTTTCTCAAAGTAAGAAAAAAAAAAAAAAATTACAACGTGGGAGTAATTTTTTTCCTTGAAGTAAATATTAATTTTTTTGTTATTCAGATATAGTCTCTTTATTCATGTGCATTATAATAATTTCTGTCTATTAATTTTCTTAAAATAATATTTTATTTGCATTGCCAGATGCATTTTTTTACTGCATGCTTCTATAAAAACCCTATTAAAATAAAACTAAAAATCATTTTTGCTAAATATTTTATTTTCAGAAAATCCAGATTTAAATGCCAATTAATTTGGCATATAATATCCCATAATTCCTTTCATTAGTTATTTGGTAAAACATTTCTAAAGTTAATTTTTTTGGCTGATCATATGGTAAAAATAGCTTGGCATCTGGATGTAAATCAGTTTTTCAGGCAGGACACTGGAAGGATTATGTGATGCAAAGTCACAGAAATGACTCAAGTGCATGGAAACTGCTTGGTTGCCCAGATCTTGGGTCATTTCCACAGAATCATGCCTGTCTGTAAAGCATTTGTGCCAATTCAAAGTTGTACTCTATTCACTCTTCTCCATACACCTGAGTCATTTCTGCAACTGTCTATGCACCATTTAAACCTTGCCAAACACAGTGACCTATCACTTACTCCTGTTCAGTTTCTAAATTAGCAATAGCCTTCAAAAAATCACCACCCAAAGACGAATACCTTTCCAAAGCAAGAGAATGACAGAGACTGACTGCATAGTGTTCTGCTATTACTTGCAAATGTGTTTCAACACACAAATAACTATGCCCTTGAAGAATCACTGTGCTGCCACTAATAATATAAGTTGCACAAGAAGCTGCTAATTGTTGTTAATAGTCCATGAATTAAATAATCCACCTATGCATGTTCTGATTTCACAAAAGAAACACAGATTTAGCCTTCATTATAATCAGTGTAAAACAATATGTACTAAGAATTGAACTAATTTTCTTACAGATTAAACATCATTATATCACATTAACAATACTTTATTAATAAGATAAATATAATTTAGTTAAATACTATCTGAACCACTTTATGGTGTCTCTAATACATTCTTTCTTCAGTTGCAAGGAGTGAACTGAATGCTGCAAAGTTGCAGTAAGTAGCATTTTGATTCTAGAAATCTAATTGTGAAATAAAAGTACATTTGACCATTTTCACTCACTATATGTTAAAATCACATCTGAGAAATTATGCTGACTATTGGATTGAATCATTATTCTGAACAGAAACTTGCAGCAATAAATATATATAGAGAAAATTGCTACCTTAACAGCTGATTTAGTATAAGGATCTAGAGCCATGCAGAAAGGCATGCAATTGGTATATTGCACCCAGGCCCAGTACAAGAAGAGACTCCGGAGTAAAAAAAAAATATTTTAACAGACAAACAGTATTTTTCGTATTTTAACAAGGGAATGACAATATATTTTATTTTCAATATTATAATTTTTTTTTTCCTCTTTTGTAGGGAAAAAAAAGGTCAATGAAAAATGGAGGCATTCAACATGCTGACAGCTACATTTCTAAGTGTGAAAGGGCTAAATATTAATTTACCAATTTACAGGGATGACTTCCTGCAACTCTTTCCAAAATTCATGTTTGTGTGTATGATAAGAATGGAGTGGGCTAGTGGAAGAAGGGGAGAGGAAGGACTCTTTGAGTAAATAAATTAAAAAAAAAATTCTTTTGGACAAAGTGATAACACTATTTTGACTAAAAATGATCAGTATAAAAGAATTTTTAGCAATGAGTCATAAATATACATATGTTACAGATTGTGGTTTTCAAGTTTGCCACTCTTTTTAATAAAGAAATGACACTGCACAAACAAACACAAAAATCTTCTACTTACCCAACTTGTGCTATAGCACATCCAAACAAATCTGGTCTTTGGTTGATACATGCCCCAACTAAGAGACCTCCATTGGAACCACCATTGATAACTAACCTGCAATGATAATCATGTTTTCAAGGGGGGAAAAATAGAAGGCATACTAATTCAGACTGTAATTGGAGTTTCCGAATCTTAAAATTATAATGCATCCATACAAATTATTATTCTTTGACAAATAGGTGAATACAAATATGGCTGTAATGAATTCTAAATAGCAACATGGCTAAATGCTGAGTACTTTGGGCAGCATGAAAAATTACATTGAAACTACCAAAGCATAAGCAGCTGATTGGTAGTACACAATAGCAAAATCTTTAAATAACAAAGAATGCAAAGTAAATTTAAACAAAATGCAAGGTAACAAATCCTTCAATCATAGAGTAAACCACAAAACAAAAAAAAACAAACAAAAATTCAAATTCTATCACGACACTAATATTACTAGAAAAATGTAACTGTGGAATTTTTGAAAACAATGTGAAATGCAAATCGACAACAAACATTTAAATAGTAATTGCATACTAATACATATATATATATGCATTTTTATCAAATGTTCACTTATGGAAGTCTGACTTACTTACACAACTACTTTTCCAGCTCAGCATATCAGTGAAGATGTTGATAAATTTTGCCACTATAACCAAATCTAACATATTTGACATAAATGATCATGACATTTCATCCCTATGACACTTCATCTCAGCAACATTTTATCCCAATGAGTTTTGACTATATCTATGCTTCATACAGGAAAGAAATTTATTTCATCCTTTAGTTACTATTAAAGTAACAAAACAACACAGTACTGCTACAAATGCAGAGTATAACCTCATTCATTCAATATTTGAAAATGCAAAAATGAATCATACAACCAAATTATAAAGATCGTATGGCATAATCAATCAACAGTAGCCAATAATGATAACACAAATGACTCTTTCAATAAGAATTAATTGAAATGTTTACCAACTGACTGAATAAGACAGCTTTTATACGATTTTTTATCATACAACTTTTATAAGAATTTTTTAATTTTATTCCAAGTTTTTTAGTGTGGATCATGAAAGTCTTTCTTCAAATCTTTTTTTACTTCTGATTGATAATCAAATTTCATCAACAACACTAGTAAGAAAATTCACTGTCTCTGTCATGGAACAATAAAATGAAGTGACTCTGTTAGTACATTACATACTTACAAACTTAGATTTTAAAAATACAATGAACATACTGCATTATTTGAGAATTAAAACACAACCACTTGCAAAATTATGTAATTATGCATTATATAGACTTTCTGGGGCAGGGATGGCTCAGTCAGTAGTATATCAGGCTCATAATCTGCAGTTCCCAGGTTTGAGTCCCATCTGGGCCAGTACTGAGATTTATCTCCGCAAAACCCCCACCATACCCTTGGTCAGTAGGGGACACTAATGGGCTTGGAAAAGCTGCCATCTATGTGATGGGACATTAAGCAGTGGCCCCAAGTGAGGGAGAACAATACCCTGTGCATGTTAAAGAACACTCTGGATGGCTTTGACAGGAGGCTACCATCTGTCTCCTGACAGCTGTCCAGTGAGTCCCCTTCCTCCATCCTTCTCTGAGCCCTTGGAGTCATTGCAACCTGACCATTTAGCCCATTGTGTGCAAAAAAAGTACTGCTCAGAGATAAAACAACCCAACACATAGACTTTCTTACAAATAAGATGGTAAGCAAGATCACTAAAGCCTATATTGAGATTTGGTAAAAGTGATGCAATAAAAACAAATTAAAAGAAAACTATCATGTAGGAACATCAGTTTTCAATAAGAATACAGATTGGCAAAAAATAGAAACATTCATAATAAATAAAAATTATTGTTTATGAGATAAAATTGTTTTAAAAGAAATCATTAACTACAACTAACCGGTTTGAAGATGAATATTTGTTCTTGATAAGATACTCTGCTGCAGCTTGGAAATCATCAAATACATTTTGTTTGTTCAAAAGCTTACCACCATCGTGCCATGTTTCACCGTACTCCCTAATAAAGAAATGTTATATTTATTATTTATTTCAGTACATACACAGTAGAACCCCACTTGAATAAACTAATTCATTTTTATCTGTCCAGAATATTCCATTTTGTCACAAAACATGTGCTTTTTAGTAGCATAAATAACAGACGACTGTTGTATTCTTGTGCATATGTGAGCAAATACCTTAAAATTGTGTTACATTTTTAAGAAATTTTATAGTTTTGTGGCTAAAGATTTTCTAGTGAACAGTTTTCATAGCATAAATTAAACAACAAATAATATATAGTTGCATTTTTTGTTAAACTTGGTTGTGCTTTGAAATGTCCTGTACATTGCCTATAAGTATAATAATTCATTACATATGCACAAGATTAAAAGATATAAGAACTGCATGTTACGAGAAAACTTTGTTCACGAATTTGACATGCAGTGAATTTAGTTGGATGTCAAATTATTTGATATGGGAAAAAATTGAATAGAAATTTTTATGTTTAATCATGCAAGTGCTAAACTTTCATGATTAACGACTAGACCACTCTAGACCACTGAGTGGTCTGGAGTGATCCAGAGCACCTGACATGTTATCAGGAAGTCGTGGGTTCGTATCCAACCCGGCTCAAGACAATTTTTCTTCTAAAATTTAAATCGACTCTAAAGTGCCTATTTATTATGAGTTGATTCAAAATACATCGAGCCTACTTCATTAATTATTTATATCTGCATACTTGTCGTACATGCATTTGTGCATATGTAATATGTGACGAGTCGTACATGCTTCCATCTATTGGCTAATATAAATGCCACTTGTGGCTAGAAATATTGCCTGCACAGCGCTTATATGAAACATAAAAAGGAATGTTCATAGCGCTAGTTAGGGGAGATCTTGATCGGCAGCCGGAAGCTCAGTGGTCCAGAGCACCTGACATGTTATCCGGAGGTCGTGGGTTCGTATCCCACCCGGTTCAAGACAATTTTTCATCTATAATTTAAATCGACGCTAAAGTGCCTATTTATTATGAGTTGATTCGAAATACGTCAAGCCTACTTCATTAATTATTTATGATATGTAGAAGTATTACATGGGTATTCATAATAATTTGGTCAGATAGTGTATATACCCATTTCTTTTTCAGTATCTGGTCACTACAGTATCAGAAGCTCTTGCAATGTGTATGAGTATTGGTGTGGGTGGTGGTAGCAGTTAAGCCATTAGCTGGCATCATAACAATAACAGGAATGAGAACAGATTAATGCAAAGTAATTATATTATTGATTAATATTTCTAAAAGGATTAATATCCTTTTATCTATACAAATTTATTATCCTATACAAGTTATATTACACAATTACTGTCAAGCATCAGACAGCAGAGTGGAAAAGTTGCATATTTAACTATGCTACCATATTCATCTTCCTTAAAATTTGTGCCATACACAGAAACTTTCAGAACTCAAAAATTATTTAGCAAAAATAATTTTCATCTACACATAATAGGCATTATGTCATCAGTAGTGGAATTAATTTCGCATGTCTTCACACAACCAATACTGTGGAAGTCTAGACAGAGTACAATTTGTTCACCAAATATATTTATTAGCATCATCACAACTAAATGCTAATTTAAAAGTCTTGTTCAACAAAGGTCACTCTTTTTTAACTAGCACTTGTTTTCCATGAAATTAATAACTGTTCAAAATTCTGTTAGCCAATCAATGCAAGCAAGTAGCATTGCTAAGTCAACATAATTTTTCCTTAACCAAGATTCTGCTTAAAGCTGCCTATAATTAAATAACAATGTAACTTTGCAATTTCCCATTATTTCAAGCAAAATTTAGTAGTTATTATACTAATATATTACTTACCCACCACCCCTTATATTAGGAATAGCCACTACTCCTCCTAGATGCTGCATAAATAATATTCGAGACACACTAAATGTTGGTTGAATACTAATATTGAATCCTCCATAACCATACAGTAAACATGGAGCACTACCATCTTTGAGCAGTTCCTGAAAGAAATATTAATATGCAGTTATGATAATACAAAAATAATATAGGAATAAGTTTAAAAAAAAATAGCTTTGAAGCATTTTTTTTATCCTTAGTAGAAACTAAGAAATAATATGTATTTTGGAGCATCTGAAGTCACTTTCTGTGATGCATAATATTTTATTGTTTCAATGATGCCATTGTAATATGTTCATTTCCAGTCTGAGGGTTCTTGTTTTCTACACATTTCCATGCAATTTTTCTTTAATTATATTACACAATAAAAAAGTTAGACAATATTTTGTTAGTGTAACCTTAATTTTGTCAAGCAGTATATATATTAGAGATGATGCCTTATTAACAGGCACCATTAGAAACATTTCTAAAAAACACCATCCCTGTTTTAGTTAAAATGAATTTATATAAAAATATTTAAATTGGATACATAAATACTGCCATACCAAAATAGAGAATTTTCATGCTATGTCAATGGGGCAGGGGATCGTAATCTGCAGTTCCCAGTTTTGAGCCTCAGCTAGGTCAGTGTTGAGACTTATCTCTGTAAAACTCCCTGCCCACGATCAGTAGGGAACACCGATGAGCTTGAAAAAGCCATCCTCCATCCATCAGATGGGGCATTAAGTCATGGCCCCATGTATGGGAGTATCTTTACCAAACAAATATTATTGAAAACTGAGATTTAAATATATTTGATTACAATCTTTAATTTACCTTCAATCATATTTTTGTTTTCAAATTTTTTGCATTAAATGATTATTTTAGACAGCTTCAAAGTTAGATTCCCACTGACATAACATAGAAATTCTTAAATATTTTAGTAGAGCAGTTTATATATTTTTACATCAATGCTTATATATATATAAGCTGGAATTCATACATATTTACTCTCTAACTCCTTTTAACACATTATCTGAATGCCCAAACCAGAGTTGATTTCTCCAACCAGAAATAAAAACTTTTCTTGAAACAACAGGAGAAAGTTCCACATTATTGTTTCCATTCTGCCTTTGAATTAAAATAAAAACTAACATAAAATCACTAAAATGAAAGATGCAGTATATAAAATGTCTACATTTCCTTGCTGAAACTCAAATTTCACAATTAAATATATGGCTAAAAAACAAAAATATCATAAAATATAATAAGTAAAACACTCCAGGAGAGAGATAGCTGTACCACAGGAACAAGAGATAAGCAGAACTGAATAGAAAATTCGAAGAAAAGTTAATTATTTTTCCAGAGGATTCACTTGCAATCTATCTTTAAAACTCTGACCATTTTGTTGGGAACTGATAGAAATAATCATTAGTTGTGCATTTGCATAGAGGTAAAGATTAAGTAACAAAATGAGGATTGTGAAATCAAAGAATAAAATATAAACTGTTTTCTTAATAAATTTTAGCATGAATATCATACCTTTGACTGAACAATGAACATGGGAATTTTAGTTCCATCTTTACTACAGTAGAATATTTGGTTTATTTCAAAGTTCTTATTATTAAAGCCTGGAACATTAATTTCCCTAAAAACCTAAAAGAATATAAGGAAAACTGAAATAATATATTCTATTCATATGCAATTGATTGTAAAAACGAAAAACAGATAATTATTAACTAGCATTCAACAAATAGCACTAGAAAACTACTTAAAATAGCACATGACACCTAAAAATTTCTATAACTATGTCCATGGCTCATGCATTCTTTTACTTGTTAACCAGATATAGCAATATGCATATCAAACAGGAGCATATCATTCACATTAAGAGTTCTCAGGTTTGCCCTAACTGTTCCAGCATTAAGGTTTATCTCCACTAATTCCTCAATCTGCTGGGATGGAAATGCACCAATGGGTTGGAAATGCTGCCATCTGTCAAATGGAACATTAAATCAAGGTTCTTTGTGCAAGATTATTTTACCTCTGAGTGACCTTTATTTTTCATCCAATGGGCTAAATGGCTGGTCACAAGGACCACAAGGGCTCAGAGAAGGTTGGAGGAAGAAGATCCACTGGACAGCTATTAGGAGACAGATTGCAGCTTCCCATCAAAGCCATTCAGGATTCTTTAACGTGCATAGGAGCTCTCCAGCACAAGGGGCCATGGTTTTACATCCCATCTGACAGATGGCCTGTGTATGGGAAAGCCATACTTGTGCATTTTAAAGAACACATTGGATAACATTCCATCTGTCTCCTAACAGCTGTCCAGTAGGTCCGCTTTCCAAACCTTCTCTGAACCTTTATGATCTGGCCATTTAGCCCACTGTGTGCAAAAAAATGCTGCTCAGAGATAAAACACCTATGTCAGACAGAAATTATTGGGAATCTCTCTGAAGCAGTTGCATAATAAGTACATCTGATCTCACAAACAGATATGATATTGATGTATGACTGAAATGGCTTCACACGGATACATTGTATTGCTAGACTGCTTCTTTGGATAACTATTGTGCATAATCACAGAATATAACAAAGTTAGTCAATGTTTCTTAATGTGATATAACAGAATTCTTCTAAAAAGACTGAAAATTGTTAAATTAAAAAAATTCTGTTTAAAAATGTTTTATTCTTAGAAAAAAATTTCTAAACTATATTGAGAAAGCAGAAGTGAAATTTCCGGTAACAGATTACAATTTCAATATCTTTGTGCAATCATAGTCCTATGATGATAAATAGCCACAACTTGAATTGCTTTAAGCCTGCGGTGCTCAACCCGTTGCTCGCATACCATTTTAATGTGGCTCACATATTCAGATTCATCATGTTTATTAAAAATAAAATAGTTTTAAAAATTATACATAAATTAATTTTTATTAGTGGTCATTTAGGACATACGTCCCTTTCAGCCCAAGTGACACGACTAACAATCAGCTGGCCTTGAACGATGCACATCTACTGACACCTTCCACCTCTCTCCTTCCCCTTAATGCAGCGAGTTATCATTCGCCACGAGAGCAATGTAAGTATATTTTTTATAGTGGTTGTATGTTTTTATTTTCGTAATATTTAATGTGCTTCCGTATTTACATGGAGCGAACTTTGAATTTGTGTATGAACTGACGGATGGTTTCAACCAGGTATAAAAATATTTGATTTATTTTAAGGGTTAATAATTATATTTATCTTATAGTTACCCTAATTATGTCTGAATATGAGCCAGAGAAAAAGAAAAAACGGACATACACTTAAAATTTTCAAGAAGATTGGGAAGAGAAATATTTTTTTATTTTAAGAACAAATGTATTTGTTTGATTTGCCGTTCAACAGTTGCTATTGGGTTGTTTTACCCCTGAGCGGCACTTTTTTGCACACCATGGGCTAAATGGCCAGGTCACATGGACCCCGAAGGCTCAGAGAAGGTTGGGTGAGGGGACCCACTGGAACAGCTGTTTGGAGACAGATGGTAGCCTCCCGTCAAGGCCATCCAGCATTTCCTTTAATGTGCACAGGGTATGGCTCTCCCGCACACGGGGCCACGGCTTAACGTCCCATCCGACGGACGGCGGCCTTTCCAAGCCCATCGGTGTCCCCTACTGACTGTGGGCAGGGCGGGGAATTTTGCAGAGATAAATCTCAACGCTGACCCAGCTGGGACTCGAACCTGGGAACTACAGATTACGAGCCTGGCCAACACCACCTAGAGGTGTTGGCCTGGCGCGCTACCGATTGAGCCACCCCCGCCCCGTTGCTATCGGAAAAAAGTGCAACGTAGAACATTTTACAACGGTTCATAAAAAATATAATACTGAATATCCTATTAACAGCAGTTTAAGAAAATCTAAAGTGAATGAATTGAAAACCACATTAGTTGCCCAACAATCTATATTTACTAAGTCCGTGACTAAATCAAGAGCTGCTACAATTGCTTCATTTAAGATTGCATATATACTTGCAATGCACAAAAAACCCTTTGACGATGGCAACATAATTAAAGAAGCAATGCTTACTGTATCAGAAACATTGTTTCAAGAATTTAAAAATAAGGAAATTATATCAGCTATTGAAGATGTTCAATTATCAAGAAATTCAGTCACTAGTAGAATAGAAGCAATGTCTGAAAATATCAAATTACAAAGAAAAAAAGATTTAGAAAAATGCGTTTTTTTTTAAGTATACAATGTGATAAATCAACAGACATCTGCAATATTGTTGAAATAAATATTTTTATAAGGATGGTCTTTAACGATTGCTCAGTAAAAGAAGATATACTCTCAGTTTTGACACTACGAGGAAATACACGTGGAAAGGACATATACCAAGTTATTAAAAACTACATTAAAGAAATTAATCTGCCCCTTCAAAAACTTGTGTCCATAGCAACTGACAGAGCACCTGCCATGATTGGTTCTGGTGTTGACTTCATCACATTATATAAGAATGATGCTGAGTTTCCAAATTTTTTTCATTATCATTGCATCATTCATCAACAGGCATTATGTACAAAAGTGTTGCATTATGAACATGTCATGAAAGTTGTTCTAAAAATTGTAAATTCTATTCAAGCCAGACCACTTCAGAGCAGATTATTCAAAATACCGACTGATGAACTTGATGCTGAGTATGGAACTTTAATGTTACATTCTGAAGTTAGATGGCTTAGTAAGGGAAAAGTCCTACAACGATTTGTAGAGCTTCTTCCAGAGAACAAACTGTTTGTAGAATCCAGAAACGAAACTTATGAAGAACTTAATGATCATGGCTGGTTGTCAGATTTATCCTTTCTTACAGATATAACAATCAAAATGAATAAACTCAATCTTGAACTTCAGGGGAAACAAAGAACTCTTTTTGAATTAATAGGAAGTGTAAATGCATTTCAGTCAAAATTAAATTTGTGGATATCCCAAATTAAAGAATGCAACTTCAGCCATTTTCCAAATTTAGAGAACTATATTCATAAATATAAGGAAATTGAATCAGATAAATATTCTGAAAATCTCGCTGAACTTAAAAATAATTTCAAAATTAGATTTTCTGATTTTCGTAAAATTCATCCAATCGTTTCATTCATTTTAAATCCATTTGTTGATATTAATATTTGTGAAATATCGCAAAAGATTGCAAGTATGTTGAATAAAAATGTCAGTATTTTAGAAATGGAAATAATTGATTTTCAATCTGACCTACAATTAAAAACAAGAGTATTACAAACTGTTTTTGGACACTTGTGGATGAGAGAAAATATCCACTTGTAAAGGAAACTTTTCAAAGGTTAAACTCCTGCTTTGGATCAACTTACTTTTGTGAAAGTGGCTTTTCGACAATGAAATTTTTAAAATCAAAGTTCAGATCCAAATTAACAAATGAACATCTGAATGATAGTATGACTCTTGCTGTAACACCTTATGTACCAGAGTACAATAAAATGGCCGAAGACATGCAATGTCAGTCTTCACATTGATTTATAAAAAAACTGAATTGTCCTCTGTAGCTAGGCTTTTTTCAATTGCATTCAGTCATTGTTTCACCAATGTTCAAAAACATTGTATGGATTGGGTTGTTTTACCCCTGAGTGGCACTTTTTTTCACACCATGGGCTAAATGGCCAGGTCACAAGGACCTCAAAGGCTCAGAGAAGGTTGGGGGAGGGGACTCATTGGAAAAGTTGTTGGGAGACAGATGGTAGCCTCCTGTCAAGGCAATATGGTGTCAGAGAGAAAAATAAAGGTACTTCTAGTCTGAGAAGCAGACGTTTGTCCTGTATTGTATTTAATTTGTAACAGATTAGTAGTAGTAATAAACAGTAATAACATTAGTAGTAGTGTAATATTATTGTGTTTTCTTTTACCTCTTGTTGCTGATTTTTTCGAAAAAAAAAAAGTCGTCGTCCTATGTGTGGCTCGCCTAAAATTTTTCAATTCTTAATTTGCTCGAGATAGACTAAAGGTTGGGCACCACTGCTTTAAGCAATGGTTCTATTAAACTTGTGCAATCATAACATGGGGTGGAGCGAGGGTTTGGCTCAGTTAGTGCACACCAGGCTAATAATCTGCAGTTCCCAGGTTTGAGTGATAACTGTGCCTGCTTTGAATGTGTTTTTAAGTGTGCTCTGCTAATCCTCACTCTGCCCTCAGTTAGAAAAGGAATACAATTGGGCTAAAAAGGCCATTGTCCATCAGATGGAATGTTAAACCACACCCCCATGTGCAGGATAGCTATACCCTGTGCACATTAAAGAACGTACTGTATGGTCTAGAGTCTTCTTCCCATTCTTCTCTGAGCCTTTGAAGTCTTTGTGACCTGGCCATTTAGCCCATTGTGAGAAAAAGAACTGCTCAGAGGTAAAAATACCCAACTCAGTTTAAAATAGTACATAAAAGGATGCATTTCCTAACTGGTGAGAGATTCTTTAATTCTTTAATTATATACTACATCACTCCTACAGTTCATACAAATCATCTATAAAAATGTTAGTCCCATATGGGAAACAAAAATAGTGAATAACTCTTATGCCTTTTTATGCTGAGTGCTAGGTAAGAGAAAAATTGGACCTGAAACCTTTTTGAAAAAGCCTTCAGTCTACCAGTCTGACTAAAATAAAGTTGAGCTATGGTAAGATTGTTGTTTTAAATATTAGGTTACTTATATTTCACATAAAAAGTCAAATCCATCAGTTTCATGCCCTTGACTAATATAAATGCATTTGTAAAATAAGTTCATAAATTATAACGTTAGGTTGCAATGTATTGTTTAGCAAAGGAAAATAACATGTCTTGCCAACTATTTTAATGTAATACACTAAATTTTAATGTAGTTACAAAAACTCATTTCAATAGATTTCAACAAAAAGTGGGTATAAATAAATTTTGGGTCCAATATTTCTAATAATAAATTACCCCACAAGTAACTGCTTGCCACAGAGATCTGACAGGAGCCTATCAGTTTAATATGCCACAGAGAAGATCTGTGAGGAAGGGGAGACCTCAGCTTAAAGACAACACAGAGAAGAAACTCCATACATTATCAGGAGCTTGACCCCAAGGCCCTTTGATCAGTAGCCAAGTGTGCAAACTACTTGACCACTGAATTTTTTAATGCATAAATTTAACTAATGGTTCTAAAATTTGTAGCATTTTTATTGTTTCAACATTTATTGCAAGACATACAAAAACACAAGAAAGGAAAAATGCTATTGAATTGGATATAACACTATACTGAAATTAGAAATTTTACTAGAATGACAAATAGATTCAATGGATGGGAAACATACATTAAACTGTCTGATCCATCTTATTAACCCTACCCTGTCAAGTTTCTCATGTAATTGTGTTCACAATAATTTAAATTTTTTTTAACAGAAAAACAACTGAATTTTAAAACTGTCCAGCAGTGACTAAGATGTATATACTACAAACCAAATGTAAGAATCATTAATTCTGAATAATCAAAATAGAAATTCAAAATTTAAATTAAGGCTATTTAGACATAATTTAAAAAAAATGGCTAACTGCCTTTAATATAAAGGATTAGTAACATAATGTAATCAAAAACACACTTCAAGACAAATTGCAAAATATTAAATGTGTGCATGTCTTTTCCAGAAAGAACATTAATTGCAAATTTAGCACTTAGAAAGCAAAAAAATTAAAAAATGGAAATGTGACTTAATCTTGAAAATTATCTATGTAATCTTTTGATAAAACTAGAACATCTGTTTTACCCTTTAATAATTACAGGACTTCAAAAAATTAAATACCTTTGAATACCATTGTTTCAAATTAAAACACTGGAACATATGATTATTATCCAAGTATCGACTAAGCTTTTTGGATGAAACATGGGCTGTATAAAGTGATTACATAAAGAATAAAAGAAGGCTTAATTATGAATATTGTAAGAATGTCAAGTTGAATATAGAGAAAGTGTAAAACAGCAAAGATAAATAGAAGAGTTGAATACAGAGAAAAGCAAATATATTTATTCTTTCTATATCTTCTCTCAAACAATTATAGATTTAAAGGGTTAATAACATTTCAAATTTGCTAATTTAAAACAGCTATTAAAGATTTTAATGTAATCTGTTGCCATGCCCCCCATCCCCCACTGAGGACTCTAATGAGAAAGACAGGTTTCATGAACAACTTCAGGATAATTTGAATTCTGACTGTGGTGTGTGTCAAAAAAAAAATGAGATATTACTCTTGTGCTGTGTGATTTCAGTGCCAAAGTTTGTGCTGAGTCTAGTCTTTGGGCAGGACTGATAGTTCGTTTTGGCACTGGTAGTTGCAACAGCAATGAAAAACATTTAGAGATAAATAAACTTAATTATTTCAAAATAATTAAACCCTACTTCAAACACCAGGATATTTATAAATACACTTGTATTCACCTGATAGGTTGCATAGGAATATGATAAATTATGTATTAATTAACAGCAAATTGAAAAAAATATATGGGATAGAAACACTTCATAGTATAACAAAGATGAGATTGAGTCTAACCATTACCTTGATAAAAGTGTTTAGCAATGAAACTCAAGAAATGTTGTGCAAAGGAGATAAATTACTAATTAAATAAACTTAATACAATAACACCACAATTATTTTACATAAAAAATACCGAGTCATATGTGAGAGTTAATAAAGTGTGCAGTGATTGGTTTAGCATTGCTACTTGAGTTTGACAAGGCTGCATTTTTGTTGCATTTTTTTTTACTTATTGTTATGTAATTGATTATGTTACAAGGAATTCATTTCAAGGGAAGACTGGAATCTTAGATGATTTAGAGTGGCTGTTCCCAAATTTTTTGAGCCAAATGCCCCATTTTGCAACATATTATTTTCTAACACCCCTTTTTACCATGTATTATTTTTTAGTTTCTTCATGTAAATCGAAATAATTTTTGCTATATAAAACTAGTTGAAAAATAGATAGCAGTAGCACCATTATTATCATTTGACAAACCAAAGGCCTCCACAAACTTCTAAAACAACCTGGGGGGAGTAAGACATTGGGCACCACTGGTCTAGAGATGTGAAATATCCGACTTGGATTATGCTGACGATTTGACCCTTTCTGCAAATGATATTGGTGAATGAAAATTTTCATTAACACTATTCATGAAACTGATAATAGGATAGGTTTGATAATACATAGAGAGAAAACTGAAATGATGAAAATTAGTCAAGTGGGTGGTGCTAATTTTTTTGAATGGCTGCTTTCAGCAAGTTTTTCATTTTAATTATCTTGGGAGTTATGTGACAGATACTGATAATGTATGACATAAGATAAATAGAAGAATGGCACCACTTCTGTGATTTTTAAAAATATGTTGAGATTGTGGAAGAATAGATGTATACATCTGAGGACTAATATTAATCTGTATAATAGTTTGATCCTTTCTAAAGTTTGCTATGGTAGTGAAACTTTGACCCTTTTTTAACTAATAGGAAACGTGATGCTTTTGATTCTATATGCTTATGCAATAACTTAGGTGTTAGATACTTTGATGGTAATGATGAAGTTAAGACATAGGAGTTATCAACCACCATTGAACAGTATCTTGGGTAGGAAGAGATTGTGTTGGTTTGATCATGTTGCTAACATGCAGCACCACAGATTAGCAAATAAAGTTCTGAACAGTGTGCCTAAAGACTCAGAAAAATATGGAGATTTAGAATGTAAGGAATAGACAATGTCCAACAGAATCTTGGGTTGGGTTGTTTTACCTCTGAGTGGCACTTTTTGCATAATTGGCTAAATGAGCAGGTCACAAGGATTCTGAAGGCTCAGAGAAGGTTGGGGAAAGGAAGCCCACTGGACAGCTATTAGGAGACAGATGGTAGCCTTCATTCAAGGCCATCCAGTGCATACTTTAATGTGCACAGGCTAGGGCTCTCCCACACATGGGACAATTCCATCTGATGGATGGCAGCCTTTCCAAGCTCAACAGTGTCCCCTACTGACTGAGGATAGGGTGGGAAGCTCTGCAGAGAGAAATCTCATTGCTGGCCCAGGCAGGACTTGAACCTGGGAATTGCAGATTACAAGCTTGGCACACTACTGATTGAGCCACTCCTGTCTCCAACAAAGATTCTTGTTAGAATGGGCCTGCATTGGCCTAACAGCAGTAGTTCAAGATAGATATTATGGAGAACTAAATAATAATAATTCTAATCTTCGTAGCTCATGGACACTTGAGGATTGTGTCTGTCTGTATGCATGCATGTGGCATTGATGCTTTTATTACCATCATTTTATTTAATTCTTTCAGATTTTGCATATATATATATGCACACATACAACTACATATTTAGATATAATTTACATAATATACATATAAACTTATAAAAAATTATGAATACCTTTGGATTTAGAGAATCTTCTTTAAGATCACAATGATAAATTACTCCTGGAGTTAAAAACGAAGTAAACAAATAGAAGATCTGTAAATTAAAAATTAATACAATGAAATTTGCGCTACTAGCAGTAACCAAAATAATGCTCATGGCATTAAGCAAATTATTGATAAATGTGCAGTTTTAAACCAAAACTTAACATATTATATTCATGTTTGGCAGGGGGAAAAAAGCAACACTATTATTGTATTTTTGTTGCAACATAAAGAAAATAAATTATTCCTCAAGTTTTTCACTCCTTAGCCACTTGCTATGAATTTTGAGAGGAACCTATAGGCATGATATGCCACACAGATCTATTAAACAAGTATAACTTCAGCAGAAAGGAAAGACAATATACATCAGAAGCATTCATGCCTTGGATCCAGGATTTGATTACAGGTCCTTTGCTCCACAGTGAGAACACAAACCACATGGCCACTGTGGTTTGCTACCCCTATAGGTAATTAAAACAGATCCAGAAGGCTTAGCAGTTAGCAGTCTTCTACGTCTCGTTAATTTGAATACTACAAAGATTAATTTCAGGCCATACTTGTTATGGCCTGAAACAGAATGGCTGAACAGATGGCAATTACATTTTTTTCTATTGCACAGAAGTATAAGCAAAACCAAAATATTACGATGCAGTGATACTACTTCCTTCTCATATATTACTTTAAGAATTATATATGTTTTTCAAACCTATAAGCTGGTTAAGAATGTTTGACTAAAATTAAATACTGATATCTAGTGATATTAAATATGTGTCACTCTTCTTTAGAAAAACTCAATGATGTTTCTATTGATCAGAGTTTTCACTTCTAGTCAAACAAGTATTTCTAATGAGTGACTGTAGGACATAATGCTAATAGCTATTAATAAAGAATATGTAGATTGGATGCTTTCTCTTGGACAGAATAGCTTTCCCTTGGACAGTAAATGACAGCTCAACACTTAATACTGGTTGGGTTGTTTTACCTCTGAGCGGCACTTTTTTGCACACCATGGGCTAAATGGCCAGGTCACATGGACCCCGAAGGCTCAGAGAAGGTTGGGGAAGGGGACCCACTGGAACAGCTGTTGGGAGACAGATGGTAGCCTCCCGTCAAGGCCATCCAGCGAGTTCTTTAATGTGCACAGGGTATGGCTCTCCCGTACACGGGGCCACGGCTTAACGTCCCATCTGACGGACGACGGCCTTTCCAAGCCCATCGGTGTCCCCTACTGACCGTGGGCAGGGCGGGGAATTTTTGCAGAGATAAATCTCAACGCTGACCCAGCTGGGACTCGAACCTGGGAACTACAGATTACGAGCCTGGCGCGCTACCGACTGAGCCACCCCCGCCCCACTTAATACTGGTGGTGTGAGTGCAAGATGAAGGTGAACACAGAAAAATGTGTGGTGGTAAAGCTGGGATACTAACTTAGAAACCTCAGGTTACAAGCCTGTCATGCTACATATTGGACTGCCTAATACCAGCTGTCAGGTTACAGTAGCCTGGATAGAGGCCTTTTTAAATATTTATTTTTGGTTTTGTACAATTTTGTGTTTCACCAAAGAGGCATATGCAATGTAGGGATGCCTTCAGTTTCAGCAATACAACACAGAGCAGCGCTTGCTGGAATGTTGGTCAATGTGGAGGATCGGTGAGAGGGGAGAGCCACACAGCTTGAATATCCTCCGACATTTGACCCTGGCCAGAGGTCAGTGACCTGCCACATGTCCAAAGTCTGAGAAGAGAGTTGAGTGTTGGCAACCAACAGAAGAGGGGTGAGCCAGTCGAAGGACAAGCGCATGAAGATGCAAGATTTTTAGCTCGGGAAGTGTTGACTGGAACTAACAGTATTTGGGCTCTCAAGAAACAGCTGAGCACGGATAGTAAGCTGGTATTATAATTCATAGCAAATGAGATGTGAATATGTTTTTGCTCACCAGTCAATGTAAATCATGTCAATAAAGGATTGTTATTGTTTTACCAAAGATTAGAGTTAAACATTTATTTGGGAGGAGCCTCGGTGTTGAGTCCCCGCAATTGCCACAAAATCCCCAAAGTTGTTTGAAAGACCCTTTCACCTGTTCGCGTATTGTGTTGGACCAGAGGGACATTCCAAAGGATCCCAATAGACAGACGACCGAGAGAAGTAGCATCACACCAGCTCACAAAAAAGGAATTATAATGACAAAAGATTATTGATTAAATATTTCAATGTGACACCCAAGTCTTGCACTCCACAATTTAAACAAGTATTGTACTACAATAATATAGACCATCAGTTTTGGATTTTACAGGTCCTTATCTTTTCATTCTATTTTTATCTAGAAATACACTCAGAAGCCACTTTATAGGTATAGTTCCATGCTTATAAGAGTATTGTGAAACAATGTTTCATGATAATTTAAAGATCTCAATCAAATCTATTTAAATCTCAATTTCCAACAATATGTTTTCAGTATTTAAAGAGTTATGGAGGCTGAAACATTTAGCATGTCAGCTTGTTCTGCAAACGATAATTAAAAATTAACATTGTAATTATAATAAATTATATTAATATATAACTTATTATTTTGGTAAAATTAAAAATAAAACTAACATAATATATAAATTGGTATAATTAACATACATACAATCATTAAAAATGGATAAAAAACCAACATAATATATAAATTGGTATTATTAACATACATAAAAATCATTAAAAATGGATAAAAAACCCAACATAATTCACAAAATGTTAAAAATACTCTTACATGTGTTAGTAAAGCTTACTATAATGGTTACTGCTTTTGTTTTAACTTGCTTTTATTAACTTTTGAGAGCAATTATTTAAACTGCCTTTGTTGCTGTTAAATATTTCAATTTCCATCTCTCTAAACACCATACAAATACCATTGAAAACTGAGATTTTAGTAGATTGAGATCATTAAATTATCTTCAGTCACATTTATTCATAAAATGCTTATTTAATAAGTTTTTGAGTTCTGTGAGTTATTATTGACATAATATGAGACTGTACTTAATAAAGTGGCAGCTGAACACATTTCACAATACACCGTAACTAGATATTTAATGTTATGACTAGCTTTCCCATACCTGCAATCTATTACGCAGTTGATTTTATTGCACAGCTGAAATTCTTTGTTACAAAAAAAAAAATGCAAGTAAAATAAAAAATACTACATTATACAAAAGTTTTTGATTTCTAGCATATAACTAATTTTTTAAAAGCAGAAAAAGTCATATGTATTGCCATATAAATTATATACCTAAATACCTCATACAAATACAAAAATACAATTTTGACCTATGATTGGTTTCTAATATTATGAAAAAAACACAAGAAATCATTAGGAAATAAAAGTATTTGAAACTGTATAAAAGCAAAAAAAAATACACGTGATCATACCTCAGTATCTTTTTTCCTCCCAGAGTAACCAACAATAGTTCCTACATCAAGAGGAAAATCTTTTATTTTCTGTCCAGATTTCAGGTTGAAAAGTTGTAAAATGTTCTTTTGAATAAAACAAAAGATACAAATTAATTTATCTAGTCTTTAAGAAAATAATATATATATAACTTTAAAATTAAATCCATATTGTATTTTTATAACTGATTTTTGCCTCTGCCAATCTTTAAATATTTTCAGATGTTAACAATTCAATTTTAAAAAAATCACTTACTTTTACATCATGAATATAACACACCATCAGTTTGTCTTTATTAACACATGCTGCCCAATCTAATACATCTTTAGGATCTTCAGACAAGAAACTTATCCAATGTTCCTTTAAGAAAATAATATTAATCAACATAAATACATGTAAACAATGAAAACTTTCATAGTGGTGAAGCTATTTACTTATAATATTAAATTTTACTAATGTTTCAAATAATTCTGATACCTATTACAATATGCAATAGTTGATATTCTTGAAAATATGATTGCATTATTCATAAATGTAACTTGCCAAGTCAGATTCTTGTGGCAGCTCTCATGATATGAAGTTCTGACTAACCCTTCCAGGGTACCTGACACATATAGATGTTGACAGAATCTAAAATGAGAGCCCAAGATGTCTATGTTCACTTTTAGTACAACAAAAAACTTTAATTTTTTTAAAATAGGAATTGTTTTTTAAAAATTTTCTTACATATGTCTTACAAAAAATACATAATTCAAGCTTGTAAACTAATATTTTCTTTTTTTCCCCCCATTTGATGCATATTTTATTAAACTACAATATAAATAATTTGTTAAAATCATTTCATGACATTTCTTAGAAGTCCTATATGGTACTGCTGATTTGTTTGTTAACATTATTCTATGCTGAAATAACCCCTTGATTTAAGCTAACAAGTTTGTTTTGAAATATTATCAAATTTTTCCTAAAAATTTTGAAAATCTCCTGCAAATTAACAAAAACTTATTTTTAAAAGTGGATGATTTTGGAAGTAATTATGAAGTACTACCTCTGTTTTCTTTTTTACACTTTTTTCTGCCTTAAAGCTATTTCAGTATTCTAGAATTAATTTTATCATTTATCCCAGAATTCTATGCATCATTCTCACTCTTCAAATCGAAACTGTAACTAAAATCTTAGGTAAAAAAAGAGCCTTCTTAGCCAGAGCTTGTTGTTGTGAAGACTGCCCCCAGCATCACAATGGTGCTGTGTGCAGTGCTGTGATCTAGTTAATTTCTTGCATGTGCAGTCAAGTGGCTACATGGTGAATTGTTTACAGTGAGCACTATTCTCACACACTGGATAACATTACCATGCATCCAGTTAGCATTTATACTTTTATAATTAAACCTTCACTTTCATTTCACAATTTTAATCATGTCCAGCTTGCAAGTTGTTGGAATATTTTAATTAACATCACATTAGGTTATATGTTAATTTTTCTTTTATTATTTCTTTGTTTTCCAGTAAAAAACTTTGATTTTGTATTATTTCCTGAAAATGAACAAGGTCTTGGATATGGAAGCAAAAAAATACTTCCTTGGAATGGAAATCAGTCCCCCTGTAAGAGGCAAGGGTTCCCCTCCCTCCCCCAGCTAAACTTAATTTTTTTTAATTATAAGCTTTTAAGTTATACTCATTGGTTTGAAAAATTTTACCCCCCCCCCCCCAATATATTGGCCGTGATACTCTGACGATACAGACATTTGTTTTTACCCTTAATTCCCAAACTTTCACCACTTAGCCAAGATTGGCAAACTTCAACTCTGAAAGAAAAAAAAAAATTCATAATGTTTAGCAACAAAGGCAGCCAAGGAAGTGTTTTCCCAGTTCATAAACAAACAGAAAATCCCATTAATGTAAGCAATCCAAGTCACCATGTATAATGTTGGCCTTTGTTTTAAAATATACCACACTGAAAAGAATAATTGAAAGAAACAAGAAAAATAATGTTTTAGGTAAATATTGTATTATTCAGGAAGAAATTTCCTTTCAATTAAAATTTAATTGTTTTTATTGGTCAGGTTTTCCAAATATTAAGCTTTAATTGCATAGTCTGATCCATTTTTTCACTGTAAAAAAAGTATTATCAAAATCAATATGTTTGTAAATTTGCTTAAATTTTTTATTTTCATAAAATTCAGAATTTAATTCTGTTTAATTCATGACCTATTTTGGCTGATTGGTTATTCTTTTAAAAAATTCTAAAGCTGACTTGTTGATATGACTCAATACAGTTGGGAAAAAGTCTGGACTTTTCTCAAAATATGGTACCAAGGAAATAGGTTACAATGGATTAATTTTTCTTTGTTTCAAGTAAATATTCCTTTTTGTTATTCAGAAATAGCCTTTTTATTCATGTTCATTATAATCATTTCAGTCTATTAGTTATTTTAAATAGATTTTTATTTGCACTGCCAGATGCATTTTTCATTACATGCCTCTATAAAAGCCCTGTTAAAATAAAACTAGTTTCTTTTTCATAAAAATTTTATTTTCAGAAAATACAGAATTAAATGTTGATTAATTTGGCATATAATGTGCCACAATTCCTTTTATTAGTTATTTGGGGAAAAAAGTTTTAAAGTAAATATTTTTGGCTGATCATAGTGATAAAATAATTGGATGTAAATCAGTTTTTCAGACGGGACCCTGGAAGGGTTAATCTTAAAACAGCAGATATATATTTTTCACACTGACAGCTTTCAAGGATGTTTGTGAATTTAATATGAAACTACTTCTTTCAAGTTAAGATAAAAATAATTGAGACCTTATGATAATAGCATGATATAAGAAAGATGCATATTCTCATGGTTATGTAAAGAAAAATTATTCACCAAAAAAAATTATCCCTTCAAGCAGCTGCTTGCCAGAGGTCTAATAGGAGTCATAGTAAAAGATCTGTGAGGAAGGTGAGATCTCTGCAGAAAAACAACAGAAACAGCCATGTCTTATCTGGGGATCGAACATAGGTCCCTTTGATCAGTAGCCAGATACCCTATCAACTTGGCCATGGGACAGCCTATTTACCAAAACAATCTGTAAATTTAAAATTTGATCAGTAATATCTTACATGGATTCCATCAGATTCTGGAAAACTTATTCAAATAGTTCTGCTCTTGATTTTTTAACTGTTCTGTAATATCCCTAACAAACATTTTTATTTTGTCAAACCTAAACACCACACTTAGCACAAGCCATGATTTCATGGGATGAAAGATTATCAAGAGAATCAAAGACTAAGTGCAAAGCCATATCCCTACTGGAAACAGGTGAAAGAGTTCCACAGAATGGGCTAAATGAACAAGTCACAAGGACCCCAAGAAGGTTGGGGGAAAGAGCCCACACTAGAAATCTGTTAGGAGACAGAAGCTTCCTAAAGTCATTTATCATGTTCTTTAAAGTACACAGGTATGGTTCTCCTGCACACTAAGATGCTTTACATTTCATTTGTTGGATGGTGGCCTTTCCAAGCCCATTAGTGTCCCCTTTCTGACTGATGGAGAGTGGAGGTTTAGCAAATTCTCACATATTCATTTTCACACATCTCAATGCTCACACAGTTGGGATTCAAATCTGGGAAATGATAAATATATATAAAAATGGGCCCCTACAGTTTTTTCCAATAACTTTTTTCTGAACAAAAAAAAAAAGGGGGGGGGGGGACTCTTGCTTTCCCATATCTTTTAAATACAACAGTTGAGCACAACAAGTTCCATGAAAAATGAAATTTTGTGATGTAGGGAGTGTCATAGGTTATCAAAAATTGTTTCTTACTTTTTTTCCTTCAAAATGAAGGTATGCAATTGAAATATCAAAATTTTTTAGTTCACATAAGTACTCCTAATTGTTAATAATTTTTGCATAAATTCCCTTAACTGCTCCAAATTTTAATTCTTCAAAGTATAAAATATTTGCAATTTTCACATATAATGTTGGCATTTCTGCATAGCAAAGTCTACTTGAGTGGATATCATTGTAATCAAAATATAAAAGAAGTAAAACCAAATGCACAATATATATGCCAACAAGATTTTAACAATTACAACATAATATATATACCAACAAGATTTTAACAATTACAACATAATATATATGCCAACAAGAACAACAATTACAAAGAGTGTACTTTGTTTGCTTCAATATTTTATTTGTTAGAAAGTTATTCATAAATATTCAATGAATAATCATTGTAACAGCAGTAGTAATTTCATATAGAGTAAATAATTTTATATCAAAAACAAACAATAAATAAAAATACCTAAGGAATTTTAATAAAAATGCACAGACCTCTTGAGGCTGGTTCAAATCAATTTTGATAAGACGATAGTTTGGGGCATTTTTATTTGTTCGAATTATGCATATAGATTCATCATTTGTTACATATTCATATTCAGCCTCAAATTTGCTTATGATACATGTGAGTGGTAATAAACCTGAAAACAGAATAAAATTCTTAGTTCTACAATTATTATTTGTTTCATACCATAAAACATATATGTGGAATAACCAAACACAGGAAGTATGCAAATAAAGGTTATGCTTATATCAGTGATACAGTCTTCAAATTATTTATATTATTATATTGGTTATTTGGAATTCTAAATATATGTAAAATATATTTAAAAATAAATTTGTATAAATTGCTTCTTTTTTAAAAAAAAAAGTTTCTTTCCTAAAGATTATTTTCATATTTTCAAAGGATCTATTTTATTATTTCAATTTCAGCTTTAGCAAAACAACATTTTATGCTTGTTTGTTATATTCATAATAACTGCAATGACATAACTTATCATAATCTTGGTTATTCTTATTAATCCTTTAGAAAGTATCAAAACACAAGACATGACATGACAGGATTAGACATTTCCTTATAGCATGTAAGAAGTCAAAACACTATTTTTCTGCTAGTAACTTTTTTTTAATGATAAATATTATTTTAGCAATAGCAATTAATATTATACTTTGAAATATTCATACAAATAAACTGGACGTAAACTGAAAAATACCAATGGATGCTATCATTAATCTTACAAAACAAAGAAAAAAAGCTTCTGTACCAAAAAGAATTTTGGAATTTTTTTCCTTTATCATCTGCATAACCTAAAATTTCCACTCCAGAAGAACCTCAAACTTCAGTGACTAGTGATTGTTGGTTGTTTTACCTCTGAGTGGCATTTTTTAACAAAATGGGCTAAATGACCAGGTCACAAGGATCCAAAGAGCTCCAAGAAGGTTGAGGAATATCCAATGGACAGCTATTAGGAGACAGATAAAAGACTCCCATCGAGGCCATCCAGCATGTTCTTAATGTGCACAGGGTTATGGTTTTTCTGCACAATGGGCCATAGCTTAATGTCCCATCCAATGGACAGCAATTTTTCCAAGCCCAAAGGTGTCTCCTTTCTCACTGAGGGCAGGGTAGGGGTTAGTAGAAATAAATCTCAATGCTGTCACACAGTTGAGATTTGAACTTGGAAACTGGGTTGGGTTGTTTTACCTCTGAGCGCCACTTTTTTGCACACCATGGGCTAAATGGCCAGGTCACATGGACCCCGAAGGCTCAGAGAAGGTTGGGGGAGGGGACGCACTGGAACAGCTGTTGGGAGACAGATGGTAGCCTCCCGTCAAGGCCATCCAGCGTGTTCTTTAACGTGCACAGGGTATGACTCTCCCGCACACGGGGCCATGGCTTAACGTCCCATCCGACGGACAACGGCCTTTCCAAGCCCATTGGTGTCCCCTACTGACCGTGGGCAGGGCGGGGAATTTTGCGGAGATAAATCTCAACGCTGACCCAGCTGGGACTCGAACCTGGGAATTACAGATTATGAGCCTGGCGCGCTACCGACTGAGCCACCCCCACCCCTCTTGGAAACTGCAGACAACATACTTGGTGTACTACAGACTGAGACAACTCACCACCACCAAAGAAGAAAATATGCTAGTTGATGACAAGACAATAGGATTGTCTCTTTCAGCACTACTATCACCCACCCTGGTATGACTGTCCAACCAACCAACCACCAAATCTGCTCCAGAATTTATTTATTTTTTTTTTTTTTTTGGGGGGGGGGGGGTTTACAAAACTGACTTTTAGCTTGCAGAAAAACATTTTGTATTGAATTTATTACGTCACTTTTGCATTAAAGAATGACAAATAGTGGACTCTGTTTCACCATTTTACACCAGTCAGAATAAATTACATAAGAATTAATGTCATTATAGGCCTCAATCTACAGATTATCACTTAACAAACTGTTCTTGATGCATGAATTATTTTCACAAATTAGGGCATATACATGCATATTCCTGATTTACTTGCAAACTTTATTAGAAAGAGTACCTGCAGAAGAGAGGGGGAAAAAGAAATCCTTCCAAATAATGAAATTACCTGAAACACCATTTTCAAGAGCACCAAGGTTACAAAAATATAACAGGTTATCCTGGCAGCCTTCTCTTATGCTAAGTAGTAAATAGTTGCCACACTCACTCACTTCAGCTCCACTGTAAATAGAAATGTTCTGCCTTTACATCAGAGTTACTATCAAAGATACAGCAAACTAAAATATTGTATTTGCACCTAAATCATTGCCTTAATTCAATACTGTTCACAGCTCAAACCAGCCATTTACTGAAAAGTTTTTCCAGCAAGAGCCTTCAAAAGTTCTGTTTCTACAATGAAAAACATCAGTTTCAAACAACTCTATGTTTTTTTCATGTTTCTATATATCTGCTCAAGTATTCTACTATTCTTCATAGCCATGTTCCAATTCCCATAATTCTTTACATATTGAACAAATAATTTTTTAAAACATTTATATTCAATTTTGATTTTGAGCATTATTTTTGTTTGAAAATATTACTTTACAAGTTAGCTTTGAATTTGGCATTTCACTAACATAAAAAGAAAATACTTTAGCTATATATGTGATGGAAAAAAATATGCTCCAATTTTAAAGGGCAATATTTCACAAAATAATTGACTTACATAAAATAATGAACAAATAATGCAAAATATATTTTTGTTGAAAAAAATTGGGAAGATTTATAGTTAAAATTTGCCAAAAAATGAGCTAACCAATGATAGTTTTGTGATCAGAACACCTGACATGTATTCATGAGATGTGGGCTCAAGTCCCACTCAAGGTTAAGCTCAATTTTTTAAGCAAAAATATTTCTTGAATTCTTTGCTTACATCTAATTCTGTGCCTCTACTATTGAGTATTGCATTAATGCTAATAGTGCGACTAATTAATCATTCAACATCATTTGTGGCAACAACGTTACCCATTCTTGATCATAGATGATGTTACAAGCAACAGATATTGGGAATTCCATCAAATTTGTATAGTCAAAATTTGTTGGAAAATGAGTCTGACAGTTTAGTGGTTACAACATCTGACATATATCCATGAGACATGGATTCAAGTCCAACTCACGGTGAAACTCAGTTTTTTAAGCAAAAATATTTCCCGAATTCTATGTTTACTAATTCTGTGTCTCAACTATTGATTCTTGAAAAAATAATGACTTTTATGAAATAATATATTACTAATAAAAGTGAGTTTTTACACAATGAAAACTCTTGCATAAGGTTTTCTTCACTATTTTTGTAACACTGATCTGCAATTAGGCCTTTTTTTGCCTCAGTATGATAGCAATTATTCAGAGGAAAGCATACTGCATGTTGTGATATGCTGATGACAAATCATTACATGTGCAATGTAAATTCATCATGAATACAGAAAGAAGCTATATGAGCACAAAGCAATTTCTTGTTGATATCACTGGTTCAAAGATATGGGAAATGTTTGAAAGTCAGATCTAGCATAATAGAGAAAGCTGTTGATTAATATTGCATACAGTGAAGTCCATTGAAAATGATTTTGAGGTTTTACACATTTAAATGAAAAAAACCTTTATTGTAATCCTTAAAATATGGGCATTCTTTTTGATGACCCTATATTATTACAAATACATTTCCTAGTTTTTTTGGATTTAACTTAAGGAAACAATTTTACTTTAATATACTTTAATACTTGAGAGAAAATTTTATATATATTTTACAAAACACTTAAATTATCTCCTCTTTTCAAAATTTGTTAGAAATAATTCAAACATTTATATGACATTAGAAGTATCCAATGTAAAATAAGCATTTGAAACAAACATTGTAATTTTCATTATAAAAAGATCAAGCACTATTTACCTATAAACTTTCAAATTTACACTAATATCAAAAACAGCTATAAAATGATAATTTTCTTGAGATCAGGTTTTTTCTTCATTATACTTTTAATCCTTTGTGTGTGAACGTAATAATTAAAAACAATTATATTGTTGCATATCACACATTGATGGGTTGGGTTGTTTTACCTCTGAGCGGGGGGCGGGGGTGGCTCAGTCGGTAGCGCGCCAGGCTCGTAATCTGTAGTTCCCAGGTTCGAGTCCCACCTGGGTCAGCATTGAGATTTATCTCCGCAAAAATTCCCCGCCCTGCCCACGGTCAGTAGGGGACACCGATGGGCTTGGAAAGGCCGCCGTCCGTCGGATGGGACGTTAAGCCGTGGCACGTGTGCGGGAGAGCCATACCCTGTGCACGTTAAAGAACACGCTGGATGGCCTTGACGGGAGGCTACCATCTGTCTCCCAACAGCTGTTCCAGTGGGTCCCCTCCCCCAACCTTCTCTGAGCCTTCGGGGTCCATGTGACCTGGCCATTTAGCCCATGGTGTGCAAAAAAGTGCCGCTCAGAGGTAAAACAACCCAACAACCCAACCTCTGAGCGGCACTTTTTTGCACACCATGGGCTAAATGGCCAGGTCACATGGACCCCGAAGGCTCAGAGAAGGTTGGGGGAGGGGACCCACTGGAATAGCTGTTGGGAGACAGATGGTAGCCTCCCGTCAAGGCGATCCAGTGTGTTCTTTAACGTGCACAGGGTATGGCTCTCCTGCACACGGGGCCACGGCTTAACATCCCATCCGACGGATGGCGGCCTTTCCAAGCCCATCGGTGTCCCCTACTGACCCTGGGCAGGGCGGGGAATTTTTTGCGGAGATAAATCTCAACACTGATCCAGCTGGGACTCGAACCTGGGAACTACAGATTACGAGCCTGGCACGCTACCGACTGAGCCACCCTCGCCCCCACACATTGATGAAATGAAAATCTGTTTCCTACCATAACTTTGCAAAAATAATTAGTAATTAATCAAGAACTCACATTCTCCAACGTGGGTGTTCGGGAAACTCCACACAAAGTGCATCATCAGACTGATCTGTACCTAAGACATGATAATACAATTTTTGATGTTCATTAGCAACTGTTTCAGTTCCATCACTTCTTCCTTCATGAACTGGATACCGCTACAAACAATATTTTACATCTTTCAGTATTTACTTTATATTTCAGAATTTTACATTACTACAATTATGAATTTTGTGTTCTTATTAATTAGTGAGATGAATACACCTATGCATCTATATCTAATTAATTCATGTTTCAATTATGAGTGAAAAAAAGCATAACATTTATGTGTTGCCTGAGTAAATATCAATTATCAGTTCATAATTTTCAATTTTAAACTTAACATAACATTGATATGAATAAAAACACACATTAAAAAACTTGAAATTATAAAACAGTTTGTAAATTTCATAAAACAATAGCTATAATAATGACGACTATCCATTAGAAATGACTATTAAATGCCACAAGATGATCTCAGCATCAGAATAAAGTTATTAGTTTTTGCTTCCTCCCTTGCTATGTTGATGCAAGCCATTTATACATAATGGATGATATAAAAACTTGGACAGCCACAATGAGGCAGAAAATGCTACATTTTGAACAAATTTAAGACAAAGTAAGATGAGCACTAATCTTTTAATGCAGATGCTAGAAAAAAAATGGTACATTATCAGGAAATTCAGCATTTATATTCCAAAATGGCAATAATATAATGCAATATATAATGAAGTTCACACAAGAGAGAAATAAAACTCTCAATGTGTGTCAATGGAAAACAAAATTCAGAACTGTAACTTCTAAAAACACACAAAATTTAATAAAAATGTTTCAGATAACTAAATCTTTAATAAATATGAAAAAATGTATGAATATGAAATTATTACCAATTTAACATTAATAGAGATGCAAGAATATATCTTGTTGATGGAAAATACTTTTAACAAACAATTTTTCCTATAATTTTCACCTGGGAGAAAAATCAGTTTTTTAATGATTATTAAAAATTGTTGTTCCATCAATTTTATTGTGAGCTTTAATATCAAATATATCATAAATAAAACATGAATTGGGAAATTAGCATTAATAACCTTATACAAATCACTCACATTATAATTTAAATCATCACATTATTCTAATCTTTGATTAATGATTGCAGCTATGAGCCTTCTGTTGTCCTTGGCAAAAAGATTAGGAAAAATCTATAACTAATGTAGGTACTTAATAGGAATATAGATAGAGAAAAATGATCACAGTGACTTACTCAGCCAACAACAACTTTTGTAGCCTGCTGAGAATATTTCAAAAGTAAAAAAATACAAATAATTTGCTTTTCCCAAAATAAATCTAACAAATGGGTGAAATGTACTATATGAATATACTATATATATACAATGGTGTGGCTTTTTTATGTTTTCAACTTTGGCTCATAAAAAAAGATCAGAGACTTAAGAACTAAATCTGGCTTGCTTGAAAACTGTAATTGATTAGCTAGCTATAAACAAAATCAGACCTGGCCAACCCATGGCTCATTACAAAGGAATGCACAATTCATAAAACAAATATTCATTAAACTGAATCTGCTCATTTCTTTCAATTTGACCAAACAATTTTAGGTGCATAAGTAAACAGTTTTTCCAATTTATATCATTCATTAAAATTGCATATATTTTTGTTTCTTAATTCCTTAAAAATTGTATTTTTCCCCACATCACTATTTTAGAAATGTATGTTTTCATTTTTAAATAGAGAATTTTTCCTGTGTCTCTTCAAGAACATTTTTTTTTCTACTGTATGTTCAGGTTGGCAGTCCATTTCTAGATGGATAGAGCAGTAGACACATAATTATCCCATCACTGATATAATATATTGTCAGAAATTGACAGTAACACAGTAAAAAAATAATGAAATAAATACTCACAGAATAAAAAAATCCTTTGTGATCATGTGTCCAAGCTATGTAAGTAAATTTAACTTTTTCAAGTACCTCTGGATAATCCTGCACTGTAGCAACATTCCTTACCTGAAAAAAAAAAATCAACTGCATAAATTATATTAAAATATCATATTCTTTGTATATTCTTAGAATCAATAAAGCAATACTTTTTTATATCACAGAACATAAATATTAAAGTCTAATTTTTATCCAAAGCAAGGAATAAATATACTCTGTTTGTCCAGGAGAGAGAAAAAATTTTAAGTGTGTTTGGCACAGAAAATTGTTGCATTTGTGAAGTACAATCTTGTTAAACAGTCAAATTTTGCCAGTCATTTGCCAAAATTTGAACAGTCAAAATTGAAAAATACAAATGTAATGCTATTTTATAATCACTGCACATCAGATTTCATTCAGCTGCATAATCTCAAATTATTCATTCTTATAAGTTGTATGTACTAAATTTGTAATGCATTATTTATCTATCTAGTTTTCTTACCATATATGATTGTCACATTCCTCATATTAAATTTACATTCAAGAAATACTTTTTGTTGCAAAAATTGAATTTGGTCATGAGTGGGACACAAACCCATGTCAGGTGTTCTAACCACTAAACTATCAGCAGCTTGCTCTTTTTCAGCAAATCAGGACTATAAAATTCCCTGTTTTTTATTGCTTGTAGCACCATCTATGATTAGGAATGGGCAACCTTTCAACATTACCACAAATGATGTTGATTAATTAGATAGTCAATCACACTATTAGCTATTAATACAAGAATCAATAATAGAGACACAGAATTACTTGTAAACTTTGAATTCAAGAAATATTTTTTCGGCTTCATATTTTAATCTTTACCATGCCAGGTCTGAAAAATTGAATTGCACCCTGTGGCAAGGTTTTTTCCCCCAACTGTGTTCAGTCAACAAAACAGAACTTGAGAACTTTTTGAAATAAATGTATAAAATATTTTTTTTGTCAGAAATTGACAGTAACACAGTTCTTTCTAATAACTAATGGAAGGAATTATGGCATGCTGTAGACCAAATTAATAAACCTTTAATTCTGGATTTTCTGAAAATAAAATATTTAACTAAAAAGATGATTAGTTTTGTTTTAATAAAGCTTTCATAATGGCATGTAGCAAAAAATGCATCTGGCAATGCAAATAAAAATATATTTAAAAAAAAACCAATACACAAAAATAATTACACTGCATATGAATAGAAAGGATAACAGAAAAACAAATTTTTGGTTAAATCAAGAAAATACTCTTTTTGTTAAAATTTTTTCACAATACTATACTTTTGAGAAGAGTCCAGGCTTTTCACCAGCTGTGACTACTCAAATAAACAAGTAAACTTTAGAATTTTTTTAAAATAACCAATCAATAGAAATAGTTGTTATATACCAAAAGAAAAAACATTTAATTGGGGTTAAGAAAATTATGAAATTAAGAGAAACGACAGATAAATACAAAATTTAAGATTTTATAAGCATTTTTTAAAAAACTAAGGCTTTATTGTATTTTTTGCATTTTAAATTCAGTGCAAATTAAAGAAAAAAAACATTTTGACAAATTTTCTAAAGTATTTCATTACTTTAATATATATAATTCATAACATTTCTTTTATTAAATCTTTCATTTATTTAATTTTTTCAAAATTATTTGGTCATTTATTAAACAATGCACAATGCTGATTTTTTTGTGATTGGCAAACTCTAAGACCGAGGTTGTGGTGTTACAAAATTTTTTTGCTTTAAAAACAAGATAATTTAAGTAAAAACTGAAAAATATATAACTAAAAAGACATAAAAACCTGAAAAGAAATTAAATAAAAATATTTCAAAGAAAATATAGTTTATTTTAATCACTGAAATTGAGATTAAACCCTTCCAGATGAATTTGCATTCAATACTAACTATTATAGAAAAGATGAACTTTATGAAAATAGCAAAGACTTGACTTAAAAATCACAAATTTTGAATGCAAGTATGTCCTATCATTTAAAAATCAAATTTTTCATTATAATGTCTCTCAAAGTAGCTACCATAGTAGTAAGTCACTATGCCTAATGATTTCATTTTTGGTCAAGCTTCAAATAACTATTCTTCCTAATTGCATTATATATTTAAGAAGCAATATAAATAATTCTAGAAGTAATGGAATCAATTTCCCCCTTCAGAATCTGAGAAAAGTCATAATTGATCTGAATCACTCTTAATGTCAATGAAATATTTTAGGAAACACTCTCAAGATTTTCTGGTTCAACTTGATAATATCCATTATGATTAATATCCATGTTTGAGAACACTTATTTATCCTTCAAAAACTATATTTCATCAGCAAAGCAAAATGAAAAAACACTTTGGTACTTTCTGAATGCAATATAAATATCTAAAGTACAGCCTAACAAGTGTGCATTGAAAGTTTCAAAATGAAACCAGATATTTGCTGATCAATATCATGTTCCCATGGCATTGCTGATCACATGATCAAAGAAATATTGATTTTTCTCTTCAAATTCCTTTCATAAAAGATATCTGATAATAGATAAAACTAATTTAAAAATGCTAAAATAGTTTTTAATCACTAAATATATTAAAATGAAGCAAAAATGTAAACAGCTGTATTTCCATGCAAATCATTGAAATCCTCCAATAAAAAAAATGTTTCCTTGGCATCTGACCTAGTTTTATTGAGAACACATATGGATAGATTTTTGGTAAACAACTCAATTAACTCACTGGAGCTCTCTGTCTGCTAGTGGGTGAGTGATAGGAGGTTAAACTTAGGCAGTGGCAAACCAGTCTCCTGCGCTGTGCTAATAGCAGTTTGAGCAAGGGAAAGGGTTTATTTATTTTCTGGAACATCAAGTTGAGGAATAAATTGAAAAATTAGCATTTTTTAGGAGCTCTGAAATTTTTATTTTATTCAAATAAAAAAGTTTGAACTAACTTTAATATTTAAAATATAATAATTTTTTTATGATACTAATGATGAAGTTTATTGTCCCTAGCTGTATATGCAGGCTTCATTAACTACATTTTCAAGATCGTAAATATGGTAAAAAGGTTTATCATCTTTTAATAATCTGAGGATGGATATTATATTATCCAGAATCATGATAACTGTTCAACTATTGCTTGAGTGTAGTGAGTTGTTATAGCTTACTTTTAACAATACTTATGTTACCAATGTTTGATAATTTCTTCTGTAAACTATGTACATTAGCAAACAAATTATTGTAATAACTATTTGTAAGGATATTATGACTTTTTCTGTTGTGTTTATGTTTATGTTGAATCTAAACTGTTGAAGCAACCTTTCCTTTGCTACTATCAGTGATAAAACTAATTATTTATATACTTTTTTCTTTAACATGGTCTTGAGCATTTTTTTTTTTGCAATGGCAAGCAAGCTACTTAACACTGGTATATAAACTGATAGGGTGTTCTCTTTTCTCAACTTACGTTGAATTAAACACATTGAAATTTTATAAATCAAACTTAATAAAGAAAAATTGTCAGCTTCATAGTTAAACAGTAGATGTCATTTTCAAATGATAATTGTTTGGGGCTGAGTGGTTTTTTACCATTGCTTTACTTACATAATTTTTGCAATTAATACACATTTCTTGATTGGCTTGAAGACTGCATAGAGCAGTGATTTCCAAACTTTTTTGTTTCACAGTGCCCTAAAAAAAATTAACAATTAGTGGAATGGGTGAGACTGTTTCTCACCACACAGTTTCCCAAATCTTGGAATCAAATTAGACAAAGCTACCCCCATTTCCCGCTTCACATTGAGTTTTGAACGATATTTGGAGCGTGTGTAATGTCTGCAATAAGGGAAGAGCAGTATGCTGCATTGAAATTTTGTTATTGCCTGAAGAAATCAACCACTGAAGCATACATATCTATCACTGTGGCTGTGCATCAGAGCATTGAATTAAGATTGTCTGGATTATTAAAATCTTCAAATATCCTGCAACACCCCTGGGAATTAATTGCAGCACCACAGGGCGCATACTTTGAAAGCTTCTGCCATAGAATATTTGCTGTGAATATACTGACCTTTGATTCATTTCAAAATAGGGCAAACACTCTATCAAATATATCCTACAATCAACGTTTAACCTTTAGATATTAATATTTGGATTATGAATCTTGATTTTTGCAATACCATGGCTTTGAGTACTCTACTTTTGTAAGGAGTTGAGTTGTTTGACCTATGAGCGGCACTTTTGTGCACACAATGGCCAGGTCACAAGGACCCCAAAGGCTCAGAGAAGGTTGGGGGAGGGGACCCACTGGAACAGCTGTTGGGAGACATATGGTAACCTCCCATCAAGGCCATACAGTGTGTTCTTTAACATGCACAGGGTTTGGCTCTCCCACACACGGGACCATGGCTTAGCATCCCATGTGACAGAACGGTGGCCTTTCCAAGCCCTCGGCATCCCCTACTGACCATGGGCAGGGCAGGGGAGTTTTGTGGAGATAAACCTCAACACTGACCCAGCTGGGACTCGAACCTGGGAACTGCAGATTACAAGCCTAGCACACTACTGACTGAGCCACCCCTGCCCCCTTTGAAAGGAGTAATAAATTAGTCAGCTCAAAGTTTTATTATAAACTAGCAGGTTTGTACATATACCATTCCAAATTGCAATAGCAGAAAGAGAGAATTTTATAGAATTAAAAATCAGCTATCAAATAAATTGTTTTTCCTTATCTTTACATTAGTAGAACAAATACCTTGATTTTTATCCAGTCTGAGCCACTTTCACTAAGGCCATAAGCAAAATAATCTCCATTTTCTGAAAATGCAGTGGTACTGAGTGATACCGTTCCATCCTCTGACAATTCATTTGGATCCAAAAACACTTTTGGATTGCCATCTAAGCTTTCTTGGATATACATAACACTGTGAAAGCAAAAAAATTAATAACATTTATCTACTAGTTTAAGACCTTAAATTAATGTTATCTTTAAGCCAACATAACTTCACACTCTTTGCAATAGATGCACAAAGATAAAAAAAAAAATTAATTCACTACAAAAATATGATATTGCGTGCCTTTATTATCTGAGTTCTTCAAGTTGCTCCCTTCAAAAAATGCTTGGTTATCACTAGTTTAATGTTAAAAACCTTATAGTTACTGTTTAAGGATTTCACAGTCTATGACTCTGTTGATATATATAATATGTGGAGAAATGTGTAACCTTATGGAATACTTGAACCATTTGAAATCTTTCATTTTAATAATACAATGAAGGCTCTCTATAATAAACTTAACCCTAAAGAGTTAACTGTGTTATCATTAACTCTTTAACATCCAAACCAGCTGAAATTTGAAATAGATTCATCCTATTATGTACCTTTACTTTTTTTATGGACCATTTGTACCACTTTTGGTCTTTAAAAGGTTAATGTTAGTCTCTAGAACAATATCATATTAAACTTTATCATTTGATAATGATTAACCAATGTGTTATTAAAAAGTTTTTTTCTCAAAACACAAGTATACAGTGGTTTTAATAGCCTTTTAATCTCACAACAATAAATCTAACTAGAAAGTCATTTCTGTTGTTTTCAATAAGTTTCATATATAGTGAAACATAGGAGCAGGGGTTCGCTCAGTCAGCAGCACACCAGGCTCATAATCTGCAGTTACCAGGTTCGGGTCCCACCTGGGCCAGCTTGAGATTTATCTCTGCTATCCCACCCTGTCCTCAGTCAGGAAAGGGACACCAATGGGCTTGGAAAGGTTGCCATCCATCAGATGGGATATAAAGCTGTAGTCATAGTATGGGAGAGTCATACCTTGTGCATGTTAAAGAACACACTGAATGGCCTTGATGGGAGGCTACCATCTGTCTTCTAACAGCTACCCTGTGGGTCCCCCTTCCCTCCAACTGTCTCTGAGCCTGTGTGCTGCTCAGAGGCAAACCCAATCCTAGTCAAATATAACAAATCTGTAAAATCATCATCAACATTAAATTTGTGGAAACAATGGAAAAACATTATTAACACATGCAAATTAAAAATATGCCAGAAGCAAACTGCAGTCTCAATATCAATAAGTTTCTTATGTAAACCAACCTTTGATTCTGAAGACCTGTATTCATGTAATAAAAATAAGAGGTTCCTCTTTTGAAAGGACAAGAGTATTTTGGATAATTCCATAGCTCCGTCAGTCTTGAGGGAGAAAAAAAAATCTCAAGCTGTCCCACCTGGGCCAGCTTGAGATTTGTCTCTGCTATCCCACCCTGTCCTCAGTCAGGAAAGGGACACCAATGGGCTTGGAAAGGTTGCCATCCATCAGATGGGATATAAAGCTGTAGTCATAGTATGGGAGAGTCATACCTTGTGCATGTTAAAGAACACACTGAATGGCCTTGATGGGAGGCTACCATCTGTCTTCTAACAGCTACCCTGTGGGTCCCCCTTCCCTCCAACTGTCTCTGAGCCTGTGTGCTGCTCAGAGGCAAACCCAATCCTAGTCAAATATAACAAATCTGTAAAATCATCATCAACATTAAATTTGTGGAAACAATGGAAAAACATTATTAACACATGCAAATTAAAAATATGCCAGAAGCAAACTGCAGTCTCAATATCAATAAGTTTCTTATGTAAACCAACCTTTGATTCTGAAGACCTGTATTCATGTAATAAAAATAAGAGGTTCCTCTTTTGAAAGGACAAGAGTATTTTGGATAATTCCATAGCTCCGTCAGTCTTGAGGGAGAAAAAAAAGTAAATATCAGTATATTTTATTTCACAATAATATGAATAATCATAACTGTTACTAATAAATTAGGTTAAATTCAAAGAATAAAACTATATAACAGTAATTCTCTTTGTGGATTTGTATTGTAACCAGGCATTCTTTCACTTAAACTAAATTGAATTAAATGAATGGCTTTAAATGAAAATGTTACTATCATTATAAGTTTTAGATATATTTTTCTACACATGATACAGACTTTTGTGTACTTTTATCACTGTCAATACTACCTTTTTTTCAAAATTTCTCTACTTTGGCAGCTTTCCAGAAATGGGATAGTTATAGCATTTTGAGCTTCCACAAATGATTTAGTTTCTTCAGAATCAGGATCTTCTAGCCAACAGTAGGGATCAGGAACCTAAAGTGATACACCAATAAAATGACTGTACTCAGAAAAATACTATATTTTACAAGGAAAAGCAACTTTTAAATACATTTTATAAAAGACAGAATATCTGCACATAGGAAAAAATCAGATGTAGATACTATACTTGTTAATTCTAACTGTTTTGCTTATAAATGGACAGATCACAAAGATACCAAGTTATCAGTGTTAGGTGAAGAATGGGATCTGGACACTGGTTAATCCTTTCAGTGTCCATGTTGTCTGTATACATTCAGAGAATCTGAATTGAGAAGCCAAGGATGTATGTATTTGTTTTAGTACAACAAAAAAAAATTAATTTTTTAAAAATAAAAATTGCCATTGAAATTTATATATATATCTTATAAAAATATATAATTCAGGCTACAAAAATAATATTGTTTTATAATTTGATACATATTTTATTAAATTACAATATAAATTTTATAAAGCCATCTGATTGCCATTTCTTAGAACTAAACGGTATTGCCAATTTGCCTGTTAACATTCCTATTTGCTGAAGTAACCTTCTGATTTAAGCTCACAAGTTTGATTTGAACTATTATCAACAAATTTTTCTTTAAATTTTCAAAAATGACAGATTTTGGAAGTAATTACAAAATGCATACTGCCATTTTTTTTCCATTTAACACTTTTTTCTGTCAAACTTATTTCAGTATTCACAAATTATTTTTATCATTTTTCCCAGCATTCTGCAATTAGTTATGCTTCACTGAGGTAAACAAGACACAGATGGCTAACACATGCTATCTCTGTTCTGTGTGCTATATAGTGTTTTGAACCTGCATATTGGATACCCTTTGTAAAGTTTGTATTTACTTTTTATATTTAAACCTTAGTTTTCATTTCAGTAGATTTATGATCTTTTGGCTGATCGATAAGTATTGAGTTTCTATATGCTACATTGTATGGCTGCCTACAACTTGCTGCTGTGAATATTTTAACATTGCATTAGGCTATATGTTAATTTTTATTTCATTTATTATTTTTCCAGTAAAACTTTGATGCATCATTTTCTGGAAATAAATGAGGTCTTGGATATGGAAGCAAATTCATTTTTGTACATTTATTTCCATCAGTTAGCAATCTTTTGATCAGCTGATTTATCGATCTTTCTGAGTTATGCTAGAATGGAGGCCGGCTTAAAAGTTGTTGCGGATATTTTGTTTAACATCCCATTAGGTTATATGTAATTTTTCTTTTATTATTTCTTATTTCTTTAGAAAAAATAACTTTGAGCTTGTACCATTTTCTAAAAATGAGTGTTTTGGATATGGAAGCAAAATAGACTTCCTTGTTACAGAAATCAGATGTCATGTGGGAGGAAAATTTTGGGAAGTCATCCCCTCTGCCAAACTTACATAGAAAGCACCCCCCCCCCCCCTCTAAAAAATATATTTTTTTTTAAATTACAAGTTTTTATGTTTATATTAAATGATTTCAAAGGCAACACCCACCACCACCTCCTCCTCAGTACCTTGGCTGTGCCACACAGATTATCATCTGTGTGTCTAACACCTTTCTGCACTTAGCCAAGATCACCAAATTTCAACACCCAAAGAAAAAAATTCATAATGTTTAGCAAAAAAAGCAGCCAAGGAAGCTTTTTTCCTATTTCATAACCAGTTCAGAAAATCCCGTGAATGTGAGAAGTCATTTTGTATAACACTGGCCGTGTTTAAAATATACGATACTGAAAATATTCATTAAAAGAAATAAAAATCATATTTCAGGTTGAATATTATATTATTTGGGAGAAAATTTCCTTTCAATAAATATATAATTTAGCTATTTTTCTTTGTCAGGTTTTCCAAAATGAAGCCTTAATTGTACAGTGCAATCTTTTTTTTCACCATATCATACTGAAAAAGGTTTACTAAAATCAATATGCTTATAAATTTGTTTATATTATTTATTTTCATAAAATTTGTAATTAAATTCAGTTTCATTTGGTATATAACATGACCTGTTTGATTGGTTATTTTTTTTTAATTCTAAATTTGACTTGCTTATTTGACTCAACACAATTAGCTAAAAGTCTGGAATTTTCTCAAAGTATGGTACAGAGAGAAAAAAAATACAAAACAAGAGAAATATTTACTAAAAACAAAAAAAAAAATTTTTTATTATTCAGAAATATATAGCCATTCTATTCACATGCATTGCAATCATTTCTATTATTTTTTTAAATAAATTTTTGTGTTGCCAGATGTATTTTTTTACTACATGACTCTAAAAAAGTCCTATTAAAATAAAACATAGTCTTTTTTGTTAAATACTTTATTTTTAGAAAATCCAGAATAAATGCTGATTAATTTCACATACAACATGTCATAATTCCTTTCATTAGTTATTTGGCTGAACATAGGGAAAAAATAGCTTGGCCTCTAGATGGAAACCTATTTTTCAGGTTGGACACTGGAAGGGTTCATTCAGTGTTTCTGGGGGATATTGTAACTATTAGAAACATGTTTAAGACCAGGTTGTACTGCATATTGGCAAAGCTTTTTTTTTTGGTTTAATAGTTAGGATACAATGATGCAAGGCTTTCTCCCGAATTACTGAATTTACTCCCCATTACTAAAGAAGTAATGGGAACATTCTGAACAGATTATAAAGAGTGTCCATGGTTTTTAAATGCCAAATGATTATTGCATTGCAAACAATGATGAAATGCAGGTAAATAAAAGGTAGAAGAAGAAGCTAGCATAGAAAACATGTTGGGTTAGTTTACCTCTGAGCGGCATTTTTTTTTTGCACACAATGGGCTAAATGACCAGGTCACAAGAACCCCAAAGACTCAGAGAAGGTTGGGGAAGGGGACCCACTGGAACAGCTGTTGGGAGACAGATGGTAGCCTCCCGTCAAGGCCATTCAGTGTGTTCTTTAATGTGCATAGGGTATGGCTCTCCTGCACCTGGGGTCATGGCTTAATATCCCATCCAACGGAGAGTAGCCTTTCCGGCTGGACACTGACAGTGGGCAGGGCAGGGAGCTTTGTGCAGATAAATCTCAATGCTGACCCAAACCTGGAAACTACTGATTACGAGCCTGGCGTGCTACCAACTGAGCCATCCCCACCCCTGAAGAAACATGTTTAAGACCAGGTTATACTACATATTGGCAAAACTTTTTTCCACAAAATTATTTACTGCTTTATAGACTTGAAAGTCAACAGATAACTCTGTGAATGTTATTTACTGTTCAAAGCACATTCTTGTTAGTTTGCATGGCACTGCCATCCAGTTTGAAGAAGTTGATGTTGCAATATAACTGTAATTTGTTTGAAGAAGTTGATGTTGCAATATAACTGTACATTTGTTTGAAGAAGTTGATGTTGCAATATAACTGTATATGTGAAAAACACCCTGAGGGAACCACCTTGACGAGGTGGGGGGGTTTAATGGTGCCTCTGAGAAGTTGGGTTCGGCTCACTGGAACTCTGGGGTTCACGAGATCTTGTAACCTCTGGTGGAGGGGCTTGTTAGGGGCCTGCGGACTGGTAAGAGAGCCTCCAGATTAGTGGGCTTATTGACTCATCCCCTGAGAAGTTCCGGGTTGCAGCCCCAATTGAGGGGCCATTGCTGGGGGTTCGCTGGCCGGTGTTGAGGAGGTGCCTCTGTGAAGTAGGGTCATGGCTCGTTGGTTCTGGGGGGCCATGGGTCCATGTCTCTGATGGAGAGGACAAAGTTGAGAGCTTGCGACTGGAAGTGGGATCCCCGGTCGACAAGCTCATTGATGGAAAAGCCCCCGAGGCGCCGGTCATGTGGGCCTTTCGGTGCGGTCTCAGTGATATTGTGGGTCAGAAGACTGTTCACTGGGGGGTCTTGGCCCATTCACAATGGAGAGGACGAAGTTGAAGGCTTGCAACTGGGAGTGGTATCCCCGGTCGACAGGTTTATCGATGGAAAAGCCAAACTAAGAGTCTCCACCCTGGGAGCTGAGTTAGTTTAGATCTACATATCTAGGCTGTGGCTAACCGGGAAACAGATTAAATTTGGGTTTTGACCGATGGATCAGCTTTCCTTCTATAGGACTGATCGCCATTAGGTAGCTGGTGGTGAGCTGTGTCCATAGGCCACTGTCTTGCCCCGGCTTAGGTAGTGGTGTTACAGGCATTCTTCCTCTGGATGTAGTGCAGTCAATGTATTGCAGAGCATCTGGGACTTGCCTTTATTTAATTCAAATGTATATGTGAAAAGTACAACAAAAGTGCAGAAAACAGATCAGCAATTCTTTGTATGGAAACAGTGCATTACCAAATATCTGAAAGCACATTTGACATCCTGGTTGTAATAACTGAACTTTGGAGATTGTACAATAGTCAATATTTTATTCTTAATTTCTACACAAAATTATTATTTATATATCAGATGTTATATAAACTTATATGCACATAAAAAAAAATTGAGTTTCATTTAACTTGACTCAATCAACAAATATTAAAGTTTTACCTTAAAATTACATTCAGAAAAGAGTGAAAGTAGAATAAGCAAGAGAAATGCTAATAGTACTTATGAGTCAGTATTATATAATGCTGAATTTCTACACGAGTCTGCACTAAAATGCAAATAGAAAAACCCACCTCTACTCCATGATAAGTATCAATTTTGTCATTACGTTGAACAGTTGGATAACTAACACGCATGATTGAAAAGAGCGCAGACGATTTCCGCGAGATGAATTTTTTAAATATAATATAATTGTAGAAATATGATTTTAACTGAAGAATCATAAAACGATTTATTTACTTGTGATGCAGATCAATAAGCATTTAGTTAAGACATAGAATAAGGGCCGCTATATCACAGCTGTTGCCAATTGCACACCAAACCATGCTTTCTCCACGGTTGCGGTCTTAGTGATTGATAAAAGGGCTCCAAAACTCTTAACTATCACATAATAGGCTCGATAGAGTGGTCATCTCAAATTTCGACGCCATGTGTTGTCGGAGCACGGACTTTTGCTTGCAAAGCACGATGGCATTTGCACGAATCCCTATGGATTCATGAAAAGGGTAGGGTAATATTTGGTACAGTAAATTTCCAAAAAATTTCAAACGAATATTCCAAACGATATAGTTATGTTAGAAACTTGAAATTTTGGTGTTGAAATGCGAAGGTTGCAAAATTATCATTGGTAACAATCACTTAACCTTTTAGATGGGGGGGTGGGGATACAACTTTTTTTTTTGTTTTAACAGAAAATTGTATGTTATTAAAGATTAATTAGAAGTTCTTTTTGGGTTCGACATGATTGATGAAATATTACAATTTGCATTTTCCGAATCTCACAAAAGCTATAATTCCGCCCTCTAACGGTGGGAAAAATCGGAAACGATGTAGTTATGATAGAAATTTGTAATTTTGGTTCTGGAATGTGACAGTCCATTGAGGTAATAATATTGACAATCTTGAAAATTCGCTGACAACAAAGAGTTGACCCCTACGCTCAGGTAAGTAGGAAATGGAGCGGTTTTGTTTTAAGAGATAACTGGAAATTCCTTTTTTAGTTGGTACTAATGAAATATAATTCGCATTTTCAAAGGTCGTTTCAATTTCTGTTATTAAAGATCACTAAATATTCAAACGTCAAAACTTTTAACGGATGTTTCAATTGATCTGTTTGTGGTAGAATTTTCGGCAGTAGAGTTCTGTTATGGTAGAAATTTCGCTGACAGCGATGATCTCCTCACTATTTTCGAAGGGGTGGGAGAAAAGCATCTTTTTAAATTTAAGAACTAAAAGACAAATACTTTTTATGTTGATAATTACTTATAAAATACTGCTCTTTGCATTTTACCCCATCATACATTAAAAAAAATAAAAATAAATTTTCCCTCAAGCAGCTGTTTGCCACAGAGGTCTGACAGGAGCCTGTCAGTTTATATGCCATAGTAGAATGTCTGTGAGGATGGCGGAACTTCAGCAGATAAACAACACAAACATCCATAATTAAAACTTTTAAAGAGTAAAAAAGTAAGCAAAGGAAGAACGTCATTCTCTTTGAAAACGAAATTCCCGTATGCGCCAGAGGCGATATGCATGCTTCTAATTATTTTACGCATTCATTCGTGGTGGGGTTGGCTCAGTCAGTAGCGCACCAGGCTTGTAATATGTAGTTCCCTGGTTCGAGTCCCAGCTGAGTAAGCGTTGAGATTTATCTCCGCAAAATTTCCCGCCTTGGCCATGATCAGTAGGGGACACTGATGGGCTTGGAAAGGCAGCCGTCCATCGGATGGGACGTTAAGCCGTGGCCCCGTGGTGGGAGAGCCATACCCTGTGCACATTAAAGAACACGCTGGATGGCCTTGACGGGAGGCTACCATCTGTCTTCCAACAGCTGTTCCAGTGGGTCCCCTCCCCCAACGTTCTCTGAGCCTTCAGGGTCCATGTGACCTGGCCATTCAGCCCATGGTGTGCAAAAGAGTGCCATTCAGGGGTAAAACAACCCAACCCAAACCCTACGCATTCATTACACTCTGACACTGGAAATTCGAACTACTGCATAATCGGGAAAATAAACTATCATTTATTTTTTAAAGCAGAAAAGTTGCATTTTACCAACACCCCCTTGATATAAGGGAAAAATCATTATTACTAGTGTAAACAACTTAACCATTACATTCTTTCACCAAAAATTTAAGTTTCTAGCATAAATAGATCGTTTGCAACATTATTTTAAAAAATTTTATTTCTCAGCTTTTTCCGTTGCTAGAGGCTGCTTTTGAGTTTTAAATTGCCACCTTTAACACTCTATAACAGTGGAAATTCCAATTAATGGGGATTCGAGAGATGTAAATATTAATAGTTTGTTAGTATATACTTGTAAAACAAAAAAAAAAATTTCTCCGTTTATTTCTTAAAATAAAAAAGTTAAAAGTTTCATTTTCCCACTCTCTGGGGGGGGGGGGGGGGGAGAGCAAAGTCTTGTTGCCATTGTAAACCTTCTGACCATAACCCTATACTACCAATATTTCAGATTTCCAATGTATCGCAATATTCATTTCAAATTTTAGCATTTTCTATCTTCTTCCACCGCTGGAGGGCGCTACTAAAGCTATTGGAAGATTTCAAAATTGTGAATCGCAAATTTCTTTGACACCTATCGAACCAAAATTTTTTTTTTCATTTATCGCTAAAAGTAAAAAGGTTGATTATCTATAGACTGAGAGACAGGTGGAAAGACAGACGCAGGGCCGTGCCGTGCTATGATGCAGAGAGGCGGCCGCATCAGGCGGCACCGTAAGGGGGCGGCATAAGCAGCGAAATCAAAATATGTTTTGAACCATTTAATAATTAAAAATCTTTACGCAACGCTTTTCTATATTGGTCTATGTTATTCCGATATTGATGTATACGATTTATGATTTATCGTACGCCTCTGCCTCAGCGCTTTCGGTACCCTTTGATCTCGGTTTCTGGTGCAAGTGCATTGTTGGTGAGCGCTCGCCGAAAGACTTTTGATCTGACAGCGCGAAGTTATTATTTTTGTTTGTAATATACCGCGCGGCCGCTCCTAAAAGCTGAGGCGGCAATTATCACAAAAGACAATTGCACGTGTTGATAGTTCTGCTTTGAGCTTACAATTATTGACAATATTTGATTTTAATGTTAGTTTGTCATGAGAAGTGGCAAGTGGCTGTGCTGTATTTAAATCAGTAAATCAGATATATAATATATCTGTATCAGTATAATATTTGTGCATTTATACTAATTCAGTTTTTGTGTTTAAAAAGTAGATCAGGTAAGAGAATTATTGTTTTTTACAGCAATGTAGTTACTTATTATCACTGAAAATGATTATGTTATGACAATAGGGACTTGAATTAATTGCATGGACTGGGTATATCTCAGGTGCGAATCGTGGGCCTCTGTGTGATAGATAGAAAGTTTTTTAGGTAATATTGGGCTACTTTTGCCTTCTGTGTGTGATAGAGAGAGAGTTGCTTAGGAAATATTTGCATTTGCCTACTTTTGCGTTCGTTATTTATTGCTGTATTTTTACCAAATTCATATACGTTGAAGTGGAGACAATACGATAACAAGTTAAAGAAAGGCATTTGTCAAAACGGCTGGTAGCCGTCAATTTGACAGATATTCGTTATCTATTTATTATGTTCTGTTACTTACAAATCTTACTAGCTTTGCAACTCATTTCTATCGTTATTTTATCTACCCTATTTTAATAGCATGATAAGCATCATCATATTTAATCATTTTCAATGACCCCCCCCCCCCCCCCCCGGTTGCATTTTTGCGAAGGACTGTGAATTTTTATTTAATATTTTTTATTACAGTATGGAACAGAAAAGGAAAAAATTGTCTGTAAGTCAATATTAAAAGAAACGCTTAAAGAAAGAGGAACAAGGAAGAAAGCTAAGCTACGTTATGAAGGAATTCTTAGTACAAAAGTCCTGTTTACATGAGTCGTCCACATCCACATCAACAGCTACTGCTTTGGATTTGGCAAATAAAAACTCAGTGCCGCCCCAATCACTTCCAGAAGAAATTGTTGAAGAGAGCCAAAAAATAACACCATCAGAAGTTCATCAAGAGCCGGGTAACAGTAGCAGTGGCAGCCAGCAGATATTAAACGAAATTCCTTCTGCTCCTGCATTATGGAACGCTTTCTGCATGTCATCTGAAACTCCTCAAATACTGGTTGAGAGGGGTCCACATCAAATTAAAGAATTCGAGTTTCCCATTAATAAAGGAAGGCGTAGATTTTTGCCCTAGCATTATTTGAAAGTGTTGAGCAATAGTGAAGTCGTTGAGAGAAGTTGGTTGATTTACTCTGTTACAAATGATGCCTTTTTTGCTTTTGTTGTATATTATTTGATAATTCGTCTGCTATTAATGACTGGCCCAAAAAAGGTTATTCTGACTGGGAAAATCTTATAAGAGCCCTCACAATGCACGAAAATTCTGTAAATCAGAGAAATGCTTTTAGAGCATGGAAAGAATTGGACATTCGATTAAAGCAGAAAATAACTATTGACGCTGAATATCAACGAATTATGGATATGGAAATTCAGCATTGGAGAGGAGTTCTAAAAAGAATTATGTGAATAATTAGACTATTGGCCTCACAATGCTTAGCTTTTCGTGGAACAACTGAACATTTGTTTCAGCCTAATAACGGAAACTTCCTAAAGTTGGTAGAATTGCTTTCTGAGTTTGATCCAGTTATGGAAGAACATATCGGGAGAGTTCAACGCGAGTCTGATAAATGGTCTGTGACTTTAAGCAATAATATGCAAGATGAATTGATGAATTTGATGGGAAATGTAATTTTAAGCAAAATTGTCGAAATAACAAAAATCGCTAAATATTTTGCGATAATCGCCGATTGTACCCCAGACGTAAGTCATATTGAACAGCTCTCATTAACAATAAGAGTTGTCGCTTTAAACTCCATTCAAAATAAATATGAAATTGAAGAATTCTTTATTGGTTTTTTTTGAAGCTAGTGATTCAACCTGAGAGGGTTTGGCAGAACTTATTCTGACACATTTGGAAAGTTAGGTTTTGAGTTAAAGTGGCTTAGAGGACAAGGTTATGACAACGGAGCTAATATGAAAGGAGTAAGAAAGGGTGTACAAAATAGAATATTTGAAAAATATCCAAGGGCGTTTTATGTGCCCTGCGCATGTCATTCTTTAAACGTAGTTGTTAATGATGCAGCGTCTTCTTCTACAGAAACAACAACTTTTTTTTTCCATTGTACAAGAACTTTACACTTTTTTTTCTGGTTCTACAAAGCGTTGGGAAGTGCTAAAAAAAGTTTCACAATTAACTCTAAAACCATTGAGTGCTATTAGGTGGTCAAGCACAGTAGATGCGTTAAAACCTTTACGATTTCAACTTTGCGAAATCTATGATGCATTATTCCAAATAATAGAAGACATCAACAGAGATGCAGAAACTAAAGTTAAAGCACGATGATTAGCAAAAAATATTAAAAATTACAAGTTTATTAATTAATATCCCCTCAAGCAGCTGCTTGCCACAGAGGTCTGACAGGAGCCCTGTCAGTTTATATGCCATAGTAGAAGGTCTGAGAGGATGGCAGGACCTCAGCAGAAAAACGACACGAACAGCCATGCCTTACCTGGGGCTCGAACCCAGATCCCTTAGATCAGTAGCCAAGCGCGCTAACCACTCGGCCATATGCGGTGTAATTCTTTGGTATGATATTTTATTTGAAGCTATTGCAATCTATAACTATAAATTTGTCAGATTGTGTAAGGATGTTATCAGAAACCATACAAAAAGTGAAAAGTTATAGACAATCCGGATATGACTAGATGAAAATTGCTGCTAATGAGATTGCAGAGAATCTTGAATGCAGTTCAGAATTTCCTGCCGAAACTGAAGTTAGAGCCAGAAGGAAAAAGCGTCAATTTGACTATGAAGAAGCTGTCGATCAACCCTTAGCAGAGGAGAATAAATTAAAAAAAAAACTTTTTCAATTATATTCTGGACATTACCCTTAATTCTCTGAATGAACGATTCACGCTTCTGGAAACCCATAGCAAAAATTTTCAGTTTTTATATGACATTTTAAAACTCAAGGATATAGATGACAAAACGCTAGAAAATTATTGTACCAGTCTCCAGTCAATACTTCCGGTCGAAAATGAATAAGATATAAATGCAAATGATCTTCAAGAAGAATTACGTGATGTATCCCGAATGCTACCATATTCTATGAAACCTTTGGATGTTTTAAATTATTTGTGCCAAAATAACTTAATTGCTTTGTATCCGAATACTGTTGTAGCTCTGAGAATTTTATTAACACTCCCTGTCTCTGTAGCTAGGGGGAAAGAAATTTTTCCAAATTAAAATTAATAAAACACTACTTAAGAAGTTCAATAAGCCAAACAAAACTTAGAAATCTGTCATTAATTTCTATTGAATCTACATTGGTTGCCACTCTAGACTACACATCTCTAATTAACAAATTTGTTAAAGTTAGAAGGGTAAAACTGTAGTAGATTGTTGTAGTTGATATCATTCTTTTAAAGTAGTTTATATTTTCAAATTAAAAAGAGTATTCGTACATTTTGTGCAGTTTTTTTTTTTAAATCACAATCGAAGGTTATTTTAAAGAAAAAACATTTAAGGGGCGGCATTTCGAAGACTTGCATCATAATGAAAAAATCTACCGCACGGCCCTGGACAGACGGACGAACGTACTTTGGTATAGATAGACGACACAGAAGAAATATTAGCTAGTTTTTCAAACGAACCTTAAAACAATTATTTTTTGGGTTTTTATTATTATTATTTTTTTCAGTTAGCTCGTTTCACTTTTGCAGCCGATTACCATCGTCTGATGGAGTTTCTGGAGAAAAACATTCATTAATTTATTTCTAAAAATGGAATTTTTACACCCAAAAGCAGCGCAATGATAAAATATGGAAGATTTAATAGACAAAAAAAGTCGTAGAAATGTTTAAACTATAACAATGAGAAGCTTTAAGTAGGTAAACACACTAACTCATAGGCTTTCGTCTCACGGTAGGACAAAACATGGCGCCCATAAACCACGTGACTGAATCAACCAATAGCAGTCAATCACGTTGATGGCCAGCCTCTAACTACACAGGACCTCTACGCTGGACCATATATATCATCGTAGATATAATGAATATTCATGTAAATCAATTCTTCGATCAGAAGTATCAAACTTCCACGATGGTGTTGGCGAAATTCATCGACACTAGAGGTTATCTATACCAGGGTTTTTCAAACTAGGCTGCAACATAATTATCTGAGGCTCTGCGAAGAAATTTCAGAATGCTAATATTTTTTCTAAAACTAGGAAATTGAGTAAGAATACGCTGTGCATCAAAGTAAAAAATAAAATATATCTTTAATTATAATACGTGGTACCACTAGTTGCTAGTAGATGTGGCACCCAAGAATGAAAGGCTTCTTGTATTCCGAGCTGAGTCGCTACTACCGCCACTCAGCTATGAAATGTGCTTACAGGGGCAATGCAGCAAATCGGTTGTTGGTAGTCTAGTCTAGGATTGAATTATCTCTGCTCCGCGATCTGTGGCTTTCAGCATGTTGCTTTTGAACGATAGCGGATATGATCTCGAATTTCAGGTACGTTGAATGTTTTTTTCGTCTCCTTCAGCACTTTTATTTGATATATTTGCTACTCTAATAAGGAATGTTAGTAAAAGCTTGATTTGTAACAATATAGATGTAGTTTTTCAAATGCAAATCTTCTTTACTAGATGCACGTGGTTTACCTTAACCCTTTCACGACTAAGGGAAACATTTTTCCCATTTTAAAATTGGTGATTGTCGTATTTAATTATAACCTTATCTGCATTTTTTATACAGAATGTCAAAATAGAACGTATGCCGAACGCAATTACGTAAACGGGAACGTTTAGAAAACAAAAACAGAACTGTCAGGACGCATAATATATGTACTATGTGCAATGTCCATCTTTGCCTCACTACCAAAAGAAATTGCTTCGCAGAATATCATAATTAGCACATCATTTTGTATAGTTATTTTATTTCATAATTTTGTATTATTTTAGTTAACATTTTGTTCTAATAAACCAGTAAATAAAAGACATTGCATAATAAGCCTAACTATAATTTGTGTTACCTTTATAGTCCATTGAGAAAAATATTTCCCATAAAATTCCAAAAAAACTACACATTGTTATGTATTTTTCTTATGATTTTTATTTATTTTACGTCTAAACAAACTAAAATAAACAGTTACATACTAATATTTACTCTTAGAAACCTTATGGTCCTGAAAGGGTTAAGCCTTGCCGCATGTTGGCAGTTACGGCAGGCGATGACTGGTTATGTGTCAGGGAGAACTTCTTGCTATTCTCTCTATAATTGAAGGGTTAACTCCAGAAGTATATCTAGCATTAATTAGTGACTGATGCTTACAGATTGATTATCATTCTCATAATTAGCTTTCGTTACCATAATGCTATGCTTGTTGCGGACCTCGGTCCTGTTCATACCACGTACTCTGATCTTGCTCCTGCCTCAGAAGAGTGCTTACTGTCTGGCATGCTGTGATTCCAAGGAGATTTTCTCACCACAATCGCAAAGCAGCAAAGAATATGGGTTATATTTTCATCATATTTGCAATTCACATGAAAAGTGCATGATTTTTACTATCTTATCATTTCTTTATAATTACAAAATTTGAAAGAGAAGTTTGATATTTTGCAAATGTTGCAAATAAAGTTTATACCCATTGGCATAATCTGTCATAGCCAACTTCACATGATGTGAATATATGATGCCAAATAAATTTTCTTAGCTCATTTCTTAAATTTTCTGTGCTTTTTTTATTTTAATCACATTTATTTCATATGTAAACAATTTATAAAAACTCTGTGATGTTAAAATTCTAAAAAAGAGAAGGATTTACGTAGAGATTTTACAGTGTTCAACTTATTATATCGAATGAAGATTTACTAAATAAATATGAAACGAATTCGGGAAGGATTGTATGAGGCAACAAAAAATTAAATAATCATCGTGTCAAAAACATTTTATGAGATAAATTTATTGAACACAGCAAAAAAAAGAGGAGGAAACTGGAGGGGTTAGTAAGATATGTAGTGCATTTGAAAACTATATATATACAGGGTGATTCAAAACTTATCGTTCAAATTTCGTGGGGAGGTAGGGAATACGTCAGGAAACCGATTTCACATAGGAAAGTATGTCCGCAAACGTCATCTACATGAACAAAATGGACAAGTAAAGTGAACACAAGGGAACAGTACAGTTAAGTGGTAACGAATGTGACTTTTATTCCAACAAAGTAAAGTACAGGTTTACAGTAGGTGCTCAAAATTGCGACCATTTACACGGACACAGGATTCACAGCGCCGTTGCATTGACCGCCGAACATTTTTAAAAACGCCTGGCATATCACGGACAATGCCTGCGGCGGCCACTATTCGTGCAACAAGGTCCATTTCACTGTCGACGGGGGTCTCGTACACATGGGCTTTCATGGCCCCCCACAAAAAGAAATAATGATTATTATGATATGATAATTTACAGCGGGAGTGGTCGGGCGAGCTGTACACTGGTTGGGTACACACAGCGCCCTCTACATAAGCATGCGTACATTTGCGGACATACTTTCCTATGTGAAATCGGTTTCCCGACGTATTCCCTATCTCCCCACGAAATTTTAACGATAAGTTTTGAATCACCCTGTATTATAAAAAATTGTATCAATCAAGATTTTACTAATATTTCCTTGCAGGAACGTACGTAAAAGTGCTGAAGGAGAAAAAAAAAAGATATATCATGCAATGTGAAAACATTCTCAAATACTTATAATACATATTAAGAAACTTATAGTCGTCACGACACTAAAAACAACACCAGTCGAATCTAAAAGTTCTCACGGAAACAAATTTGCAAGTACCTTAGCCCCTGAGGTCACCAATAGCAGTTTCCCTGCGACACAGCATGTGTCTGCAGCCTTATGGCGCTGCAGTCGAAAGTGCCTTACATTACGCCTATGGAAGCTTTAATTTTTCTCCTTAATATTCTTTGATGGGACCATCACAAGATCGCGTGTGGTTCTTCATCTGGCCTGTGACCGATTGTTTCTATTTTTAGTGTCTTTTTTTATTAATGCTGCAGAAAGTTTATTCTTTCTGATATGGGAATTCCCAGGTCTAAAAAGTTTTGGAAACACTAATCTATGCTATAGATTCTACAGTATATACTAGAGGTCTTAAATAGTCTTCTACGATCATAAATATAGTAAAGGGGAAATAGTGCATTGCAAAAAAAAGTGACCCAATCGCCATTTCGGTGCAGGAAAAAAATTATTCTCGCAAGCAATTCCCATTTATTGAACTAGTTTAACTAATATTAAATCGACATTAAAATGAAATATAGCTGATGACGGATCAATCTGGATAATATTTGAACAAAAGAAGCGTTTTACACTTTCATTTTTAAGGAATATTATTCATTTTTATTTAAACTTTGACTAAACGATGGAATTTGTTAAAATAAACTTTTTTTGCAATATTTCTTTGAAGAAAATATTTTTTTTTCCATTATGAGGTACGCAAATTCAGTTGCTTACAGTAACTCAAACATGAAAACATTTTTATCAGCATGGTGCAAGAAGTAGAGAGAGGCATGTATGTGATCCCATCAATGGTAAGGGAACTGAACAAAATTGATTTGTAGTATGAAAGTGGGGCAATCCCAACAATAGTCAGGATAGTGGACAAATTTGAGTAATAGGAGAGTTGAGTTGGGTTGTTTTACCTCTGAGCGGCCCTTTTTTGCACACCATGGGATAAATGGCCAGGTCACATGGACCCCGAAGACTCAGAGAAGGTTGGGGGAGGGGACCCACTGGAACAGCTGTTGGGAGACAGATGGTAGCCTCCCGTCAAGACCATCCAGCGTGTTCTGGTCTTATGGATGCTGTGCTCTTCGACGGGGCATACTTGATCCTTTAGTGTGCAAGAACTGCAAGCAAACACAATCCCAGTGCTTTACACTGGCTTTTTGTAATCTGTAATTCCGTCAAGACCATCCAACGTGCACAGGGTATGGCTCTCTCGCACACGGGGCCACGGCTTAACGTTCCCATCCGACGGACGGCAGCCTTTCCAAGCCCATCGGTGTCCCCTACTGACCGTGGGCAGGGTGGGGATTTTTTGCGGAGATAAATCTCAACGCTGACCCAGCTGGGACTCGAACCTGGGAACTACAGATTACGAGCCTGGCGCGCTACCGACTGAGCCACCCCCGCCCCGAAGAGAGGCAGCGACGTAGACCATAGTACCACTTGAAGTAATGACACTTCGAACATTGTGACGATCAGAAGAGCCAAATGCCTTTTCGAAATCTATTAAACCAGTAACCACAGTTTTCTGAAGCTAAATAATTAATCAAGAATCTTCGTAAGTTAAAACATTTTATCTATACATTCCAACCAATTCTGATTCGACACTGTTCATCATACAGTTGACTATCAACCAAATTCTCAATTCTATTTATCATAATCGTGCAAAGAACTTTACCTGGAATAGAAAGTAGACTAATTCCCCTACAATTATCATGAAAACTGCGATCTCCTTTTTAAATAACTCTGGTAAAATTCTCAAGAACAACAGCTTTGTCATAAAAGATTCCAAATTTCAGTCAGCCATGTATAAAAACAAACATTCCCAGCTCTGAATATTTCAGTGGCGATTTCCTCTGCCCCTGGGATTTATGCAGTTTTAAATTAGAAACAGGCAAAGCGACGTCAGAATGTGATATAGGACCAACATCAAAACCAGTAATGCATTTATACTCATTACAAACAATGGGAGTAGAAATATCCATATCGTTTAGAACATATCTGAAATGCTCAGCCTACCAGGCTATGATAAAATTCTCGCCTCAACTGCCTAATCATATTTTTCTCTTAATGCATGTATGGCAGTTTGTTTCTTCCCCTGGGGCGGGGATGGCTCAGTCGGTAGCGCGCCAGGCTCGTAATCTGTAGTTCCCAGGTTCGAGTCCCAGCTGGGTCAGAGTTGAGATTTATCTCCGCAAAATTTCCCGCCCTGCCCACGGTCAGTAGGGGACACCGATGGGCTAGTAAAGGCAACCGTCCGTCGGATGGGACTTTAAGCCGTGGCCCCGTGTGCGGGAGAGCCATACCCTGTGCACGTTAAAGAACACGCTGGATGGCCTTGACGGGAGGCTACCATCTGTCTTCCAATAGCTGTTCCAGTGGATCCCTTCCCTGAGCCTTCGGGGTCCTATTGACCTGGCCATTTAGTCCATGGTGTGCAAAAGAGTACCGCTCAGAGGTAAAACAACCCAACAACTTGTTTCTTCCCACACAAAAGATTAATTATTTGGTACTCTTGTACTGTCCATATAGGGAGAGCTTGCAAACTGCGTCCAAGGACACCGTGTTTGGGTTCGATGAGGGTGAGGGTAGATAGCCACCTCTCTTGTGTTGCGATCTTAAGCAACCACGGCAATTCCCGATTCCGCCTATACGACACTACCAGTTATGAAAAGCCGCGCTATTTAGAGCCGGGGGCAAGGAATACGCCCTATAGGCGCACTTCACCCCCAGCCTCACATGGCAGCAGTCCTATAGAGGGAAAGCTAACCACCGGAAGAAACCTGTGGGCGGGGGTGGCTCAGTCGGTAGCGCGCCAGGCTCGTAATCTGTAGTTCCCAGGTTCGAGTCCCAGCTGGGTCAGCGTTGAGATTTATCTCCGCAAAAATTCCCCGTCCTGCCCACGGTCAGTAGGGGACACCGATGGGCTTGGAAAGGCCGCCGTCCGTCGGATGGGACGTTAAGCCGTGGCCCCGTGTGCGGGAGAGCCATACCCTGTGCACGTTAAAGAACACGCTGGATGGCCTTGACGGGAGGCTACCATCTGTCTTCCAACAGCTGTTCCAGTGGGTCCCCTCCCCCTACCTTCTCTGAGCCTTCGGGGTCCATGTGACCTGGCCATTTAGCCCATGGTGTGCAAAAAAGTGCCGCTCAGAGGTAAAACAACCCAACAACCCAACCCGGAAGAAACCTTACTTTAATCTATTCCCCGGTTAGTCATGAACAAGGATATATAGATCCAAGTTCGCTCGGCTCCCGGGGTGGAGATTCTTAGTAAGGCCTAGACTTTTAATAGGGCTCGTGCTTACTAGGCCAGGAGGGAACCGTTCGGCCGAGCCCTTAACTTGCTCACCCAGAGCCCTGAGGTTGAGGCCTAAGACACCGTCACCGTCCAACCGGTCATCCGACCGGTTGGCGATGTCGTCGGCATCGGTTGGTCTTGGCTATGTCCAACCGGTGGAGCCACCCCGGTCGGCACAGCCTTCAACCAGGTTGCTGGGCCCGAAGCCCTCCCACCGCGTCAAGGTGGTCCCCTATTGGGGGGGGGGGGAGGGTAGATGGCCAAGTGGGTCTCCTTTCTCCAACCTTCTCTGAACCCTGGAGTCCTTGTAACCTGACTATTTAGCCCATTGTGTGCAGAAAAAAGTGACGCTCGGAAGTCAAACAACCCAACCCAGTTTGGCATTTCCACCTTTTTCCACTTTTTCAATTAGAATGAATTATTAGAGTTATTGGGAATTCCAAAATGTGAATCGTAATATTTCATCAATACCTATCCAGTCAAAAAAAGAATTTTTAATCTATTCTTAAAGCAAAAAAGCTTATTAATTACAGGAGGGCGGTAAAGTGAAAATATTAGACCTTTTTTTTTTAAATGAACTAATGTTTTCATTTATTTAGCTTTTTTTAAAAGAAGTTAAAACCTAAAGGTTAAGAAATAGTGCCAGCCAAGCCAAGCATCGTTGTTTATGAAGACAATGAATGTCTTCATAATTTTTTAATGCAAAACAATAAGTTTTTATGTTACCACAGCTACAGCAACTCAAATTTCGGTTTAAAAATGCTATAAACGGCTATTTTTACATTTACAATTTACAAAAAAAAAAAATCTCTTTGGATCCCAAGTTTATACTAATTATATGTGGTGGCTCTGAAATCAGTTGGGTTGTTGTTGTTTTACCTCTGAGCGGCACTTTTTTGCACACCATGGGCTAAATGGCCAGGTCACATGGACCCCGAAGGCTCAGAGAAGGTTGGGGGAGGGGACCCACTGGAACAGCTGTTGGGAGACAAATGGTAGCCTCCCGTCAAGGCCATAAAGCGTGTTCTTTAACGTGCGCAGGGTATGTCTCTCCCGCACACGGGGCAACGGCTTAACGTCCCATCAGACGGACGGCGGCCTTTACCAAGCCCATCGGTGTCCCCTACTGACCATGGGCAGAGCGGGGAATTTTGCGGAGAGAAATCTCAACGTTCACCCAGCTGGGACTCGAACCTGGGAACTACAGATTACGAGCCTGACGCGCTACCGACTGAGCCACCCCCGCCCCACTGAAATTAGTGATAATCGCTATGTATGCATTCTAGGTCGTTGATTGGCTAAAGGCCATTTTAGACTTAGCTGGGTTGGGTTGTTTTACCTCTGAGCGGCACTTTTTTGCACACCATGGGCTAAACGGCCAGGTCACATGGACCCCGAAGGCTCAGAGAAGGTTGGGGGAGGGGACCCAGTGGAACAGCTGTTGGGAGACAGATGGTAGCCTCCCGTCAAGGCCATCCAGCGTGTTCTTTAACGTGCACAGGGTATGGCTCTCCCGCACACGGGGCCACGGCTTAACGTCCCATCCGACGGATTGTGGCTTTTCTAAGCTCATCGGTGTCCCCTACTGACCGTGAGCAGGGCGGGGAATTTTGCGGAGATAAATCTCAACGCTGACCCAGCTGAGACTCGAACCTGGGAACTACAGATTACGAGTCTGGTGCGCTACCGACTGAGCCACCCCCGCCCCACAGTTAGGGTGTGTTACGCATCAACTAATGTTAGCACGTACGGTTCAATGTCATCTGCAGCATCGGGGCATCTTTGCCAGGCGGCCATTGCTTCGGCTACCATTGACTCTACAACACAGGCGTATGCGACTGCAATGGTGCCAAGAACGTGATGCATAGATGAGCGAATGGCATCGCATCATCTTCTCAGACGAATCCCGCTTCAGTATGCAGCACCATGACGGACGAATCCGTATCTGGCGGTAACGCGGCTACGAGCTCAGTGAGGCGTGCATGATGCAGCATCATAGAGGCTCAGCCTCTGGTGTTATGGTGTGGAGTGCCATTGGACTCCACTCATGTACGTGCCTCATATGCATTATTGGCACTTTGAACAGCCAGTGGGGCAGGGGTGGCTCAGTCGGTAGCGCGCCAGGCTCGTAATCTGTAGTTCCCAGGTTCGAGTCCCAGCTGGGTCAGCGTTGAGATTTATCTCCGCAAAATTCCCTGCCCTGCCCACGGTCAGTAGGGGACACCGATGGGCTTGGAAAGGCCACCGTCCGTCGGATGGGACTTTAAACCGTGGCCCCGTGTGCGGGAGAGCCATACCCTGTGCACGTTAAAGAACACGCTGGATGGCCTTGACGGGAGGCTACCATCTGTCTCCCAACAGTTGTTCCAGTGGGTCCCCTCCCCCAACCTTCTCTGAGCCTTCGGGGTCCATGTGACCTGGCCATTTAGCCCATGATGTGCAAAAAAGTGCCGCTCAGAGGTAAAACAACCCAACCCAATTGAAAAGCCAGCATTACATCACTGAGATGTTGGAGCCTGTGGTTGTACCTTATCTTCAGGAGCTCTCTGATGCCATTTACCAACAGGGCAATGCCCGACCACATGTGGCACGCATCATCCAACAATTCCTGGATAGCTACCATGTGACACTTCTGCCTTGGACTGTGCATTCACCGGGTCTGTCCGCAATTGAACATATCTGGTCCATGATCTCATGACAGCCATCATCTGTTGTAGCAGCTGCTGGTGTGGTTAACCCATGGGACGTACGGTTCCAGCACACCAGACACCAACAGCTGCTACAACAGATGAACTTTGGCTACGTATCGAAGCTGCATGGACTAACATTCCCCAAACACACATATGACGTCTCATCATCCCAATGCCGGACCGTGTAGCAGGGGTTATTGCCGCTCATGGTGGCTACACAAGATACTGATTGCACTGCACAAGTCTAACAGAATTGTATTTGTAATCATTTGATCCTTGTAACATCCCCCCCCCCCCCCAATAGGGGACCACCTTGGCGTGGTGGTGGTGGTGGGGGGGCTAGGGCCCAGCAAACCGGCTGAAGGCTTTGTCGGCCGGATTGGGTCCCCGGCTGGAGCATTGCCAAAACCAACCGAGGTCGACGATGCTGCCGACCGGTTCCCTTGCCGGTTGGTTGGTGACAGTGTCTGAGACCTTACCAATCAGGAGCTCTGGGTGAGCTGTTCGAGGACTCTTCTGAAAAGATTTGTGCCCCAGTAGGTCGAGTCCTCAAAGTCTGGGCCTTACTAAGAGTCTTCACCCCGGACGCCGAGCGAACTTGGATCTATATATCCTTGTTCATGGCTAACCGGGGAATAGATTAAAGTAAGGTTTCTTCCGGTGGTCAGCTTTCCTTCTATAGGACTGCTGCCATGTGAGGCCGGGGTTGAGGTGCGCCTATAGGGCGTATTCCTTGCCCCCGGCTCTAGATAAGCACGGCTTTTCATAACTGGTAGTGTCGTATAGGCGGAATCGGGAATTGCCGTGGTTGCATAAGATCGCAACAAAAGAGAACGATCCTTGTAACATAAGCTGTGTATTCACTAATATGACTTTAATATCTATTGTCTTTCCTGTTGTTCTTTTAATGTTCTTTTAATGGCCAGTTCTTTTAATGGCCAGAAGTGTAAACACACTGGCGGAAATTGAAAAAAGAACACCCAGAAGGAATTCCTTTAGGAACGTCATATTAAAATACGTTAATAGTTAAGAGCAGCAGAAACCGTGATCCAAGATTTAAAGTCATTGGATGAAATAATAACGTCACTGAGGACAACAACGTGCAAATGCACACAGCGCATATTTAAGGATAGGGCGTGAAGAAAAGTTATTCGTCTTGTGTCATGTTGTTCAGTGCTCTTTGAAGAAGCTACCATGCCAGGACGACGCAGGTGCGCAACATTTGTTCAGTTAGCTGAGTTTGAGCGCGGTCATATAGAGGGTCTTTTCAGAAAGCAGGGAAGCCGGTTGGTCTTTTCGTAAAATTACACATCGCATTGGACGAGGTATCGGCAGTGGTACGATGGTGGCGTCGATGGTCCGAAGAGCATTTGCACACTCGCAGATGTGTTTCCGGGCAACACAGAGTTATGGATGGCATGTCAGGAGGGCAGTGGTGGCAGAGCGGATGGCTACGGCGTCACAAATTCGATCCTCTGTCGTACCAATGGGGCGGGGGTGGCTCAGTCGGTAGCGCGCCAGGCTCGTAATCTGTAGTTCCCAGGTTCGAGTCCCAGCTGGGTCAGCGTTGAGATTTATCTCCGCAAAATTCCCCGCCCTGCCCACGGTCAGTAGGGGACACCGATGGACTTGGAAAGGCCGCCGTCCGTCGGATGGGACGTTAAGCCGTGGCCCCGTGTGCGGGAAAGCCATACCCTGTGCACGTTAAAGAACACGCTGGATGGCCTTGACGGGAGGCTACCATCTGTCTCTCAACAGCTGTTCAGTGGGTCCCCTCCCCCAACCTTCTCTTGAGCCTACGGGGTCCATGTGACCTGGCCATTTAGCCCATGGTATGCAAAAATGTGCCGCTCAGAGGTAAAACAACCCAACTGTCGTACCAAAGGTGTCTACAAGAACGATACGCAATCGCCTTTTGGAAGCAGGACTGCTGGTACGGTTACCACTGTCACCTCGTCACTGTCGAGCACTTTTGCAGTGGTGTCGAGAACGAGTTCGTTGGAGGGAAGAATGGCAATCTGTTGCCTTCAGTGATGAAAGCTGATTCTGCTTAGGAGCGTCTGATGGTCATTTACGCGTCCGAAAGTGACTTCTTCCATCGTGCATCCACCAGCAACACACAGGGCCCAGACCGGGCATCATGCTGCGGAGAGCGATTAGCTATCACTCTCGTACATGTCTGGTGTTTATACAGAGTACACTGAATATCAATATGTACGTCAGCAACATCGTACAGCCAGTCGTCCTGCCATATTTGAGTGCAATCCCAAATGCGATATTCCAGCAGGATAACGCCCGCCCACACACTGCCGGGGGCAATTCAACATGCTCTTCAGGCAGAGCACCAACTCTCTTTGCCAGCACGCTCTCCAATCGAACATGTCTGGGACTGGATCATCCGAAGACTCTTCGGCGGACCGCGGCAGGCAGCTACCATTGCTGAATTACGCGTCCAAGTTGAAAGTGCATGGAATAATATCCCCCAACGTGATATCCAGCATTTGTACAGTCGCTCAAAAAAGTATCCGAACACTATGGTTGATTGCAAAATTCAGAAAAAATATCTGGCATTGATTTTTTTAGAAATTAGTCATCTGGCAACCTTCGTGTCACGTGACACGAAGGTTGCCAGATGACTAATTTCTAAAAAAAGTTGTGTGTATGTGGGGGGGGGGGGAGCATTATATTTCAGAAAATAAAATAAGGGGATTCTGAAGTATTTTGCACTTTTTTGTTGTTGTTGCATTTTTCATTTAATTTTTACGGAATCATGATTTTTCCTATTTAATTTAAATAGGATTTAATAATTTTAGCGTGTAGTGCAGAAATCTTGGTGGGGCCTGGCCATTATGGCCCCTAACGATGAGCCTCCCCTTATCTAATATTGAAAAGATCATTTCGCAAACTTCTAAAATTCATTTTTTTTTTAATTAGATGTTTGAAATAAATTTATTTATTTAAGTATTAATTTCTGGGGGAAATGAATACTTACTGACAGATTTTGTTTATTTAAGTTTCAGACGGAAATCGTTTCGAAGCTGTTAAATTCCTTCCCATTTATTTAATTTCAGTTGTCAAAGGCTTTATTCAAAAGAATTTAATTGTTTGGAAATATCTGTGTGATCGATTTCTCGTTTCGACTTCAAAGATTACTTGAATTTATTTCACACGAGACAAATTCTGGCTTTGTTTTTTTCCGTTAGGTTTTAGCAAACATTTAGACATTATTACGCAGCAGTTAGTGTTAAAAAAAAGTAATCTCGTGAAACAAAGCTTCTTGTACGTCACAAGTGCTCATCAGTTCCGTTTCCGATGAAATACTTGAAAACAAACTAAATGAACCCTGTACATCATTTTATTTTTATGTATTTGTATTAGAGCAATGCGTATTCAGTCATAACAGGTATTTGTAATTTTTGAATTATAGCATTACAGCGCCCTATCAAATAATAGAGAATGCCTATATTATGTGGGGCGGGGGTGGCTCAGTCGGTAGCGCGCCACACTCGTAATCTGTAGTTCCCAGGTTCGAGTCCCAGCTGGGTCAGCGTTGAGATTTATCTCCGCAAAATTCCCCGCCCTGCCCACGGTCAGTAGGGGACACCGATGGGCTTGGAAAGGCCGCCGTCCGTCGGATGGGACGTTAAGCCGTGGCCCCGTGTGCGGGAGAGAGATACCCTGTGCACGTTAAAGAACACGCTGGATGGCCTTGACGAGAGGCTACCATCTGTCTCCCAACAGCTGTTCCAGTGGGTCCCCTCCCCCAACCTTCTCTGAGCCTTCGGGGTCCATGTGACCTGGCCATTTAGCCCATAGTGTGCAAAAAAGTGCCGCTCAGAGGTAAAACAACCCAACAACCCAACCCATATTATGTCAATGGGAATCTAACTTCGAAGCTCTGTAACTTCAAAAATATTATTATTTAAATTTTTAGTGTCCTTTCGTTTTATTTTTAAATTATATAAATGTTTTTTAGTATAATGTTACAGGCTGTCATGAGTGCTGAGACTCAGAATGCTTTTGAAGACATGATATTTATTTTGCTTTCTATTTTAACTAAGGTGTTGTTTTACCTCTGAGCTGTACCTTTTGCACACAAATGGGCTAAATAGCCAGGTCACAAAGACCCCAAGAGCTTAGAGAAAATTGAGGCCACTGCTCAGCTGTTGGGCCACTCCGCAGCACTTTTGATGGGCGGACCACTTCTGACGGGAGGCGACCATCTGTGATGGTCGCATCTGAAATGGTCGCCTCCCGTGAAGGCCATGTAGTGTGTTCTTTAACGTGAAGAAGGTAGGAGTTCTTCCGTACAAGAGAACACGGCTTAGCGTCCCATCCGATGGACAGCAATCTTCCCAAACCCATTGGTTTACCCTGCTGACCGAGGGCAGGGCGGGGAGTTTTGCGGAAATAAATCTCAACTCTAACTCAGCTGGGACTCGAACCTCGGAACTGCAGATTATGAACCTGGCACGCTACTGAGCCTGATTTGTTGTATCTCACCCATTTTTAATCCTATCGATCTGAAATTTTGCCTATAGATTCTCTTTATGATCTTCAAAAAACACTTGTAAAAAAAATCTTAGTTCCTTTCACAACAGAAAGTCTTTCTCGAGCTCTCTCTCCATTCGTAACTTTCAAAATTCCCATCAAAAGTGGGGCGGGGTGGCTCAACCGGTAGCGCACGAGATTCCAAATCTACAGTGCTCAGGTTCGAGTCCCATTTGGGCGAGCATTGAAATTTTTCTCCGCAAAACTCCTTGCCCAGTCCTCAGTCAGTAGGGGACACCAGTGGGCTTGGAAAGGCCGCCGTCCATCGGATGGGACGCTAAGCCGTAGCTCCTCGTGTGCGACAGCCACATCCTGTGCACGTCAAAGAACACGCTGGACTGGACGCTACCATCACCTGTACAGTGGGTCTCCTCTCCCCCATCTTCTCTGAACCGTAGGGTCTTTTTTATTTGACCATTTAGCCCATTGTGTGCAAAAGAAAGTGCCGCTCAGAAGTTGGGTTGGGTTGTTTTACCTCTGAGCGGCACTTTTTTGCACACCATGGGCTAAATGGCCAGGTCACATGGACCCCGAAGGCTCAGAGAAGGTTGGGGGAGGGGACCCACTGGAACAGCCGTTGGGAGACAGATGGTAGCCTTCCGTCAAGGCCATCCAGCGTGTTCTTTAACGTGCACAGGATATGGCTCTCCCACACACGGGGCCACGGCTTAACGTCCCATCCGACGGACGGCGGCCTTTCCAAGCCCATCGGTGTCCCCTACTGACCGTGGGCAGGGCGGGGAATTTTGCGGAGATATATCTCAACGCTGACCCAGCTGGGACTCGAACCTGGGAACTACAGATTATGCTCAGAGGTAAAACAGCCCAATCCATAAAAGTCTGGCAGGAGGCGACTCCAGCGCCGCTCACCTTTGCACATTCTCTGCCATTTGCAAAAGGATTAATCCCGTCTCGTGGCAGATAGAGAAGAATTTTTTTTACCCAACAATGGGTCACGCACGGGGAATGCGCGTTCAAAATGTCAGATCAATCGATCGAGTATCTGGGGAATTACGGGAGGCAGAAATCTGTCAAAACGGAGACACAATTTTCTCAACAGTTTGCGTAGTATGTTTAAGCTATTGCAAGTTCAATCAAGGATGGGTGTTGCTCAGTCGGTAGCGCGCCATGCACGTAATCTGTAGGTTCCCAGTCTCGTAGTATGAGGGTCCCCAGACTCGTAGTCTGTAGGTTCCCAGGCTCGTAATCTGTAGTTCCCATGCTCGTACTCTGTAGGTTCCCAGGCTCGTAGTCTGGGAACCTACACAATCTACTTCAATCCCAGGTTCTAGTCCCACCTGGGCCAGCGTTGAGTTTTATCTCGGCAAAACCAATAGGCTTGGAAAGGCCACCATCCATCGAATGAGAAATCCCGTGTGCGGGACCGCCATACCCTGTGCACGTTAACCCTTTCACGACTAAGGAAAACATTTTCCCCATTTTAAAATTGGTGATTGTCGTATTTAATTATAACCTTATCTGCATTTTTTATACAGAATGTCAAAATAGAACGTATGCCGAACGCAATTACGTAAACGGGAACGTTTAGAAAACAAAAACAGAACTGTCAGGACGCATAATATATGTACTATGTGCAATGTCCATCTTTGCCTCACTACCAAAAGAAATTGCTTCGCAGAATATCATAATTAGCACATCATTTTGTATAGTAATTTTATTTCATAATTTTGTATTATTTTAGTTAACATTTTGTTCTAATAAACCAATAAATAAAAGACATTGCATAATAAGCCTAACTATAATTTGTGTTACCTTTATAGTCCATTGGGAAAAATATTTCCCATAAAATTCCAAAAAACTACACATTGTTATGTATTTTTCTTATGATTTTTATTTATTTTACGTCTAAACAAACTAAAATAAACAGTTACATACTAATATTTACTCTTAGAAATCTTATGGTCCTGAAAGGGTTAAAGAACACGTTGAATGGCCCTGAAAGGAGGTTGCCATCTGTCTCCTAACAGCTCTCCAGGTGGGACTCGAACTTGGGAACTGCAGATTACGAGCCTGGAGCTCTACCAGCTGAGCCACCCCGCTCCTCAACTGGGTGCAGATATCTTCTGATTCCTTTGCTACAACAGACTTTTGTTTTTAATTTCAGTTGCAGTCGAAAAAGAAATGAATGTGGTCAAGATTTTCGTCATCATTGCTGTTTACCCGTGGTTGGTGAATGAGTATATCAAGCTATGGCGAGGTAATGTTCTAGGCCTAGTATTAAGAAATTGGTTCAGTCACTTCCAACGGGACAGGGACGGCTCAGTTGGTAGCTTTATCAGGCTCGCAATCTGCAGTTCCCAGGTTCGACTCCGCCTGTGCCAACGTTGGGATTTATTTTCGGAAAACTCCCCACTTGGTCAGTAGAGGAACCAATGGTCTTGGAAAGGCCGCCGTCCGTCGGATGGGACGTTGAGCCATGGCTCCGTGTGCAGGAGAGCCATACCCTATGCACGTTAAAGAATATGCTGAATGGCCTTAACGGGAGACTACCATCTGTCTCCTAACAGCTGTTCCAGTGGGTCCCCTTCCCCAACCTTCTCTGAACCTACGGGGTCCATGTGACCTGGCCATTTAGCCCATGGTGTGCAAAAAAGTGCCGCTCAGAGGTAAAACAACCCAACCCAACCTTGTGACCTGGCCATTTAGGCCATCGCGTGCAAAAAAAAAAAAAAACAGTGCCGCTCAGAGGTAAAACAACTCAACCCACTTCCAACATTTACAACTTCGTTCACTTCTCATTCACAATAGCAACATCCAGGTTCGAATCATTCATTTTCCTCAGGGTCAAGGATTGGATTGTTATATCTCCGTAATCCCTCTTTTTGTACATAATGGGCTAAATGGTTCACAAGAATTCTGAGGGCTCAGAGATGGTTGGGAAGAGGGGACCCAATAGAGAGCTGTTTGAACACAGATGTTAGCCTCCCGTCAAAGCCATCCAACGTGCTGCTTAACATGCACATGATATGGCTCTCTGGCACACGGACCACGGTTTAACGTCCCATCCGACGGACGGAGGCATTCCCAAGTATATCGGTGTTCCCTACTGACCGAGGGCAGGAGGTTTTTCAGAGATAAATCTCAATGCTGTTCCAGATGGGAATCGAACCTGGAAACTGTAGATTATGAGCCTGGCGCGCTACCGACTGAGACACCCAACCACCCCTCACGGTGTGTGTGTATGTGTGTGAAGTTGCTGTATACTGAGTACTACCAATGTATTAAATAATGTCTGTTTCTGCAATTATATTTTCTTCCGTCAACTAATTTATTATGATATATGTCACCGCTAAAGCTCGAAAGCCGTTAATGTGCACATTACCTAGCTAATCTGCAGATTAACTGATTTGCTCCGTTAACGTGCGGAACCAAGAGTTTTCCGCATTTTACCTAGGTAATGTGCACATTAACGGCTTCCGTATCGTTAAAGTTCAAAAGTTTGTTTCTCTCACAGTGGTGAATCTCTTGAATATGAATCTTCGTGTCACGTGATTCACTCGTCCGCATTATAAAAAACGCCCCGGATGAGCGGAGGCCAAGTGAGAACGAATCGGTCAAGTGATTCATTCTTGATAACGAATCACTAAAATGATTCGTTCTCACTTGGCCTGCTCATTTTGGGGGCGTTTTTTATAATTCGGACGACTGATTCATGTTGACAGAGGGATGACCCTGGTTTCAACTCTACTCTCGGACACTAGGTAAATAACATTATGTTAATTTAAGCGTACAGAAACGTTCCTGTTGTTCCAGCAAAGATCTTATTTTCACTTTAACGTAAGGGTAATTTGAGAAATAGGTAATTTGAGAAATGAAACAATTTTCCGCACGTTAACGGATTACCCTAGTTAATCTGCACAATACCTAGATAATCTGTAGAATAACTGATTTCTGCACTTTAGCGGTAACATATATACTACCCTACCAAAATGTTAAGAGGATTCCTCTTATGTCAATGGGAATCTAATTTCGAGGCTCTTTAACTTTCAAAATATACATTTAACGGAAAAAGATGACTGATATTAAATTAAAGATCATAATCAAATGTATTGAAATCTCGATTTTCGACAATATTCGTTCAGTATTTGAAGAGTTATGGATGCTGGAATATTTAACAATAAATTATATTGTTTTATAAAAATTATGAAGAATAGTCTAATATTGAAATAACGATCAGGCAAACTTCTAAAATGTATATTTATTTTATTAAGTGGTTTGAAATAATACTTATTTAGGTTTTAATTAATTTCTGAGGTAAATATTCTAAGACGCATTTGCTATTGTGAAATATTCTAGCTTTCATAGCTCTTTAAATATCGAAAGAATATTGTTGAAAATCGAGATTTAAATAGACTTGATTATGATCTTTAATTTATCTTCAGTCACATTTTTCTGTTAAATGCAAATTTTAGTAGTTATAGAACTTCGAAGTTAGACTCTCATTTAGATAACATGCTAAAATCTCTAATGCTTTGTTAGGGCGTGTAATTAATTAATTCAACAATCATTTTCTTTGCTGAATACAAAATGTGAAGACTATTTAGAAAAAGAAAAAGTGTTAGCAATTGGAAGAGTGTTCGGCCAAGCGAGATGGGAATCGTTTAGAGATGGTGAAATTCAGTTAAACCAGTGTGAAGCAATTCTTTTTTGTGCGGGGGAGGGTAGTATTGGATTGGATTGTTTTACCTCCGAGCGGCACTTTTTTGCACACCATGGGCTAAATGGCCAGGTCACAAGGACCCCGAAGGCTCAGAGAAGGTTGGGGGAGGGGACCCACTGGAACAGCTGTTGGGAGACAGATGGTAGCCTCCCGTCAAAGCCATCCAGCGTGTTCTTTAACGTGCACATGGTATGGCTCTCCAATACACGGGGCCACGGCTTAACGTCCCATACGACGGACGGCGGCCTTTTCAAGCCCATCGGTGTCCCCTACTGACCGTGAGCAGGGCGGGGAAATTTTGCGGAGATAAATCTCAACGCTGACCCAGCTGGGACTCGAACCTGGGAACTACAGATTACGAGCCTGGCGCGCTACCGACTGAGCCCCCTCCGCCCCCAGGGAGAGGGTAGTACTGTCCCCAAATACACAAAAGTCATCGCATTGAGTGCTGTACCTGCACACTCAAACAATTTCACGGGCAGCCACCAGACAAGACGACGCACTGCCACATTTCTCACGAGATGTTATGGAAGTTCTTAGTGCAACGTTTCCTGACCGATGATTGGAAGAGGTGATTCAAATCTATGGCCATCAAGGAACCCTGATTTGTCACTCCTCGATTTTTTCTTGCGGTAATTTGCAAAGAATTACGTTTGCATGAACAAAATTCGAGACCTGAATCGTTTGAAAGCTAGAATAAGAGAAGCAACTGATCAAGTAACAAGAGATATTCTGCAGGATGTATGTCAAGAAGTTGGGTTGGGTTGTTTTACATCTGAGCGGCACTTTTTTGCACACCATGGGCTAAATGGCCAGGTCACATGGACCCCGAAGACTCAGAGAAGGTTGCGGGAGGGGACCCACTGGAACAGCTGTTGGGAGACAGATGGTAGCCTCCCGTCAAGGCCATCCAGTGTGTTCTTTAACGTTGGGTTGTTTTACCTCTGAGCGGCACTGTTTTGCACACCATGGGCTAAATGTCCAGGTCACAAGGACCCCGAAGGCTCAGAGAAGGTTGGGGGAGGGGGACCCATTGGAACAGCTGTTGGGAGACAGATGGTAGCCTCCCGTCAAGGCCATCCAGTGTGTTCTTTAACGTGCACAGGGTATGACTCTCCCGCACACGGGACAACGGCTTAACGTCCCATCCGACGGACGGCGGCCTTTCCAAGCCCATCGGTGTCTCCTACTGACCGTGGGCAGGGCGGGGAATTTTGCGGAGATAAATCTCAACGCTGACCCAGCTGGGACTCGAACCTGGGAACTACAGATTACGAGCCTGGCGCGCTACCGACTGAGCCACCCCCGCCCCATTCAAGAAGTGAAATACCGAATGGATATGTGCAGGATTGAGATACGCATTCAATCAAACCATTACTTTCTTGAATATGCAAATAATTTTCTTGCATATTGGTTCTCGAAATCCCGCTATTATTTTTCGGACGCCCTGTATTTCAAATAGCTCTAACGGAAATTGCCCGTTGACGGCGATTACATAACCTCATCAAGTTTATTGCTTTTGGCTGCAATTACAGTATGTCAATTCAGTATGGCAACGTTCAAGAAATAAATCTTCCTTTCAGACTGGACCACTTTGTAAAAGGGGCCTTGGTCCCTTTATCATCTGGTCCATCATCAGTATGGCAACACTAGCTACCTCACCAGATCACAAGCTGTGATTGGGGGCGGGGGTGGCTCAGTCGGTAGCGCGCCAGGCTCGTAATCTGTAGTTCCCAGGTTCGAGTCCCAGCTGGGTCAGCGTTGAGATTTATCTCCGCAAAATTCCCCGCCCTGCCCACGGTCAGTAGGGGACACCGATGGGCTTGAAAAGGCCGCCGTCCGTCGGATGGGACGTTAAGCCGTGGTCCCGTGTGCAGTAAAGTTGCACGTTAAAGAACACGCTGGATGGCCTTGACGGGAGGCTACCATCTTTCTCCCAACAGCTATTCCAGTGGGTCCCCTTCCCCAACCTTCTATGAGCCTTCGGGGTCCCTGTGACCTGGCCATTTAGCCCATGGTGTGCAAAAAAGTGCCGCTCAGAAGTAAAACAACCCAAGCTGTGATTGGCCGATGATGACTGAACTTCGTGGCGTAGCCGATTTCTCCATTCAAATGTCTAGTTTCAAATTATGAAGTAGCCAATAAATGGATAGCAGACAAAGAACTAGAGATAGAATCCATTCTTGGGACTTTTAAGGAATCCTTTGAGCGAAGATCAATATTTTATTGAAACAAAATGCGTCAGGTAAGGGGCGGAGGGTGGCTCAATCGACAGTGCGCCAGTCTCCTAATCTGCAGTTCCCATGTTCGAGTCCCAGTTGGGTCAGCGTTGAGATTTATCTCCGCAAAACTCCCTTCTCTGCCTATGGTCGGTAGGTTGGATTGGGTTGTTTTACCTCTGAGCGGCACTTTTTTGCACACCATGGGCTAAATGGCCAGGTCACATGGATCCCGAAGGCTCAGAGAAGGTTGGGGGAGGGGACCCACTGGAACAGCTGTTGGGAGACAGATGGTAGCCTCCCGTCAAGGCCATCCAGCGTGTTCTTTAACGTGCACAGGGTATGGCTCTCCCACACACGGGGCTTAACGTCCCATCCGACGGACGGCGGCCTTTTCAATATGGTCGGTAGGAGACACCGATGGGCTTGGAAAAGCCGCCATCCGATGTGACATCCTGCACGTCCTTGGCGTGATGTTGGTGGTGGTGGTGGTGATGGTGAGTGGGGGGGGGGGGGGGGGTCCTTGAGGGCCCATCGAGGTCGAAGGCTCAGCTGACCGGTTTGGGCCCCGGTTGGACAGGCTAAGACCTCAATCTCAGAAGTTGAGGGCCCTGCTGACTGACTTTGGTCAGGTCATGTTGGACAGGGCCCCGAAAGTCGGGCCCGACTAAGAGTTCCCACCACGGGAGCCAAGGAAACTTGGATCTATTATAACCTTGTTTGTGGCTAACCGGGGGCGCAGATTAAATTTAGATTTTGACCGTTGGATGAGCTTTACTCCTACAGTACTGCTTGCCATTAGGTAGTCGGGAATGAGATGTATCTATATGGTACTGTCTTGCCCCTGATCGTAGTTAGTGGTGAATATGACATTTACCCTATACTGGTAGTGCTTCAGGCGAAACTAGTGGGTCTTGTTTCATAAATATATTTTCCTGATGTGACGTTAAGCCGTGGCCCAGTGTGCAGGAGAGTCATACCCTGTGCACGTTAAAAAGCACGGCTGGATGGCCTTGACGGGAGACTACCATCTGTCTCCCAACAGCTGTTTTCCAGCAGGTCGCCTCCCCCAATCTTCTCTGAGCCCTCGGGGTCCTTGTAACCTGGCCATTTAGCATATTGTGTGCAAAAAAAGTGCCGCTCAGGAACAACCCAAACTTCAGGTAACGATGAAAAGAGGATTCGCAAAAAAGAACGAGACTTTGTAGGGGTCTGTAGCGGCAAAAAAGTTTATAATCACTGATCTAAATCAAGATCTATATAATCTTTGAATCTGAGTAATATTTTTGCAATTCAGATTTATTATTTTGTGTTATTTAAAGAGTCAGTGCAGCTGCAATATTTAATAGCAACGCCAATCTTCAAAAATCTCGCTAAAACTGACGAATATTGGAAGAAATTTTAGGATTTCTAAGTACAGAATTATTTAAATAAACGAGTTGATATAACAGTTACGTATTAAAAAAAAATACCCTCTCAAGCAGCTGCTTGCCACAGAGGTCTGACAGGAGCCTGTCACAGTTTATATGCCACAGTAGGAGATCTGAGAGGATGGCAGGACCTCAGCAGAAAAACGACACACACATCCATGCCTAATCCGGGGACATGTATTTTTTATTAGTTTTCCAAATAAATTCTTCTTACTGGCAAATTTTGCTCTTAAATATTGCAGTTCCCATAATTCTTTGAATATCCTTGAATGACCTTTAAATTATATAATATTGTCATGCACACTCCTGGGAAGCATGCTATGACTTCTGAATCACCAGTGGGTGGCAAGTGACATTATCAACAGAAAATGTGACACATTTCAGAAGACTGTTAGTGATCCCTGATCTATGAGAACTGTGAGGCTTCAACTGCGCAGTCTCCTTGTCTCCCAAGCTGGGGGCGGGGGTGGCTCAGTCGGTAGCGCGTCAGGCTCGTAATCTGTAGTTCCCAGATTCGAGTCCCAGCTGGGTCAGCGTTGAGATTTATCTCCGCAAAATTTCCTCACCCTGCCCACGGTCAGTAGGGGACACCGATGGGCTTGGAAAGGTCGCCGTCTGTCGGATGGGACGTTAAGCCGTGGCCCCGTGTGCGGGAGAGCCATACCCTGTGCACGTTAAAGAACACGCTGGATGGTTTTGACGGGAGGCTACCATCTGTTTCCCAACAGCTGTTCCAGTGGGTCCCCTCCCCCAACCTTCTCTGAGCCTTCGTGGTCCATGTGACCTGGCCATTGAGCCCATGGTGTGCAAAAAAGTGCCGCTCAGAGGTAAAACAACCCAACCCTGGGAAGCATGCTATGACTTCTGGATCACCAGTGGGTGGCTAGTGATATTATCAACAAAAAATGTGACACATTTCAGAAGACTGTTAGCGATCCCTGATCTATGAGAACTGTGAGGCTTCAACTGCGCAGTCTCCTTGTCTCCCAAGCTGTTGCCACTCTTGTTAAACCTCTGCTCTATTTATTGGAGTCAGAATGTTAAAAGAAATAAAATCCCATTAACACGAACTGAAAAGGTGATGGAAATTAAAGTCTTGCTTTAAATATCTAATGATGACTGATGTACATGAAATAATATATATATTGTTTTCATTTTAATTCTGACAGAGCTGTCTTCTATGATGGAGTCCATCACATCTCAATACTTCATTTGCAAAGAACCGGACAGTTCGACTCTGTGGTGGAACTTGGCCACCTGGATCCGGAAATTTCCAGACTTCGGTACTGAAAATTATAATTTGTTGTTAGTTGATTAGTGCTTTTTCTTTTTAAAGAAATGTAACACTTGGTTGATGTTTTTTACCTTTTCTTGTCGGAAGCATTTTTTTTATGTTATTTTGAAAAAAAAAACATTTTTTATGTGTATTTTCAATAATGGGTTCCTTTTTTTTTCGCTTTACATTCGGCATTCTCAGTTTTATTATGGTATGACTTATGCATGATTCCTTATTTCCAACTGCACTCATTAATGAATACACCTATCCCTCGATTTACACGGTACTCAGTTCACACAACTTTGGCTATGCACGGTCAAAAAATGCAACCAGTTTCGATTTACACGGTACTGACTGAGACGTACGTAGAAAGGAAATCTCAGTCAGTACCGTGTAAATCGAAACTGGTTGCATTTTTTGACCGTGCAAAGCCAAAATTGTGTGAACTGAGTACCGTGTAAATCGAGGGATAGGTGTATACTCAACCTAAACATTTCTATCTTTTTCTTTTCTTTTACCTTTCTCTTTATTGCTTTCTGAGATTTCAGAATTTTGCAACTTTTTTATTTATTTTACATGTTAAATTCAAATGATGTGGTTTTAAAAAAAAATTCAGTCTTGTTTCTTTGGTTATAAAAAAATCGCATTTAAACAGAAACATTTTTTTTCTTCCATAAAAAAAGGAAATTCGAGTCTGAAGAGATTATGGAAGCTTACCTATTGCAAATAATAATTGATAAGTTTTTAAAACAATCGAAAGTTAGCCATACGCAGAAACTTATTTTCTCCCTCAATTTGTTTCTCTTGCTTAATATTTTGTAGAAAAGAATCGTCGCAAAGAAGCAGAGACCTGGCAACAGTGTTTTACGCAAACGTACGAGGAATGGCGCCAAGAGAGTGACGTCTGGTGCAACTACGTCTTGCCGTTCTCAGGTGAGGACCAATTAGCGCTTTCAGTAAGAACTTACGAAGAAAAATAGTCAAAATTTGCTGTTTCGTTTGAATGATAAATTGGAATTTCAGTTCTAGGCTCTGATTGTTTTTTGTCATCCTTAAAATAAAATAAAATTAGATCTGTCCAGGCCCTATTTAAGACTTTAATTTTAGAACTGCGCAAACATACATATACGGCCCGGATCTAGTAAAAATATTGAAGAGGAGGATGTGTGAGGGGGGGGGGACGCAACACAATCGAGCTAAAAAAAATGCAAAAGATGCGCTAAGACACTTTATTTCCAATGAAATATAACATTTCCCCCCCTCCGTTTTACGAATTTTTAAAAAATTTATTGAAAAATGCATGAAATGTAAATAAGTTTAATAATTTTTTACACTTTCATTCTGAAAGAGGTGGGTGAAATCCCCCTAGATACGGCCCTGTACATATGTATATATATATCAAAGAAACTAAACGTATTTTTTATTAGGAAAAATAATCACGTATAAAAATTACAATACAAATCACATTGCTTTGATTACAGGATTATTAATTAAATAATTATAAATTATTATATTTAATATTAAAATATAATAATTATTATATTATAATATTAAAAATGTACAAAAATTACATTAATTATTATTAAAATAATTTTATTAATAATATTAAAATATAATAATAATAATAATATGAATTATTAAATATTTTATAATATTAAGCGTAAATTATATAACGGACAGAGGCTTATTATACACACAAAATTAAATAATAAATAAAATTGCATAAAAGACCTAATCCATCACTGAAACATTTTAATTTTCTAATTTGTTACGATATTATTATCGCCTGCTTCCTTTTCTAATTCAGCAGATTGTAAAACGAAGCATGGAAACCTCTCTTCCTTTGGCTCCCCAGGACTTGCACATTTTGTGTACAGTCGCTCAAAAAAGTATCCGAACACTATGATTGATTACAGAATTCAGAAAAAAATCTGGTAACGATTTTTATAGAAACTAGTGATCTGGCAACCTTCGTGTCACGTAACACGAAGGTTGCCAGATAACTAATTTCTAAAAAAAAACGTTGAACAGATTTTTTTTCCTGAATTCTGTAATCAATCGCACTGTTCGGATACTTTTTTGAGCGACTGTACTGCTTCATCCGGCCCTAAGCTAAAAAGAAATTTTGAAGTATAAAAAAAGTATGGCACTTTCAATTTGTGTTCATATACCAGACAAGTTAGTTAACATAATGAAAGCTCTCTATAATAACACTGAGTCATGTGTGAGAGTTGGTAAGTCTTGTAGCAATTGGTTTAGCATTACTTCTGGTGTTCGACAAGGGTGCATTTTGTCTCCTTTTCTCTTTAGCTTGGTTATTGATTATGTTATGCGAAATTCACTTCAAGGGAAAGATTTTGGTCTTAAATGGGCTGGAGATACGAAAATTTCTGATTTAGATGATGCTGATGATTTAGCCCTTTTGGCAAATGATGCTGATGATTTAGCCCTTTTGGCAAATGATGTTGATGAGATGAACTCTTTCATTCGAGCTGTTGATGAGACTGGTAGTAGAGTAGGTTTTTTTTTATAAACAGAGAGAAAACTAAAGTGATGAAAATTGGTCGGGTAGGCTGTGATTCAGTTAATCTGAATGGTTGCAGTCTTGAGCAGGTGTCACAGTTTAATTATCTTGGGAGCTATGTAACAGATAATGGTGATGTGCGGCATGAGATTAGGGATTGCTGCCAGGACTTTTAAGAATCTATGGAGTGTGGAGAAATAGGCGTATACACCTAAAGACTAAAATTAGACTGTATAATAATTTGGTTCTTTCTAGGGTTAGTTATGGTAGTGAAACTTGGACACTTTGTAAACAAGATAACAGGAAACTAGATGCTTTTGATTCCAGATGCTTACGTAATATCTTGGGTATTAGGTGGTTCAACTTTGTAACTAATGATGAGGTTAGGCAAAGGAGTTTGCAACCTCCTTTAAGCAGCATATTGTGCAGAGAGAGACTCCGTTGGTTTGGCCATGTTGCCCGTATGAATAATTATAGATTGGCGAATAGGGTTATGAACAGTGTGCCTAAAGGCCTCAGAAAGAAGGGGAGACCTAGGATGCGGTGGGCAGACAATGTCAAACAGGACCTTGTTAGAATTGGTGTGCAGTGGCCAGATGCAGTAGATGTAGCTCAGGATAGACTTGCTTGGAGAACTAAATTGCACGGTGTGGTTGGACCTCCGTAGTCCATGGCTGCTTGAGGATGATGATGATGATGATGATGATGATGATGATGAACCATATAAATATAAGGGCAGCGGTTTCTAAACTTTCTTTAATCGCGACCCATTATCTTAACGTAATTCCCAGGTTAGAGTCCCAGCTGGGCCAGCGTTTAAATTTATCTCTGCAAAACATCTCGCCCTACAAACATCTGCAAAACATCTCGCCGTCAATAGGGGACACCGATGGGCTTGTACAGGCCGCCGTCCATCGGATGAGAGGTTAAGCCGTTGTCCCGTGTGTGAGAGGGAGCCATACCCTGTGCACGTTAAAGAACACTCTCGATGGCCTTGACGGGAGACTACCATCTGTCTCCCAACAACTGTCCAGTGGGTTTCCTCCCCCAACCTTCTCTGAACCTTCGTGGTCCTTGTGACCTGGCCATTTAGCTCATTGTGTGGAAAAAAAAGTGCCACTCAGAGGTAAAACAACCCAACCCACCGCCAAATGCACACGCAATGACAAGGAATAGCAACTGTTGTGATATGGCGGGAAGACATAGCAATTCAAAATGCACGTGGCCATGTCATCAAAAGTCAAAAACCAATAGAAACTTTCTGATGCTGAATTCGTGTTAAGAGGCTGACGAAAGCTTTTAATTCACCGAAGCGATTTTATAACTGCGAAGATTGTGTTTCTAATAGTCAATGCACGAAACTAAACTACAGATCTCAGATATTTTGAGAATTGCGATCATTTTAATTTTGCTTTAGCGCGCTTGGCTTCTGATCTAAGGGACCTGGGTTCGAGCCCCGGGTAAGGCATGGCTGTTTGTGTCGTTTTTCTGCTGAGGTCCTGCCATCCCCTCAGATCTTTTACTTTGGCATATAAACTGACAGGCTCCTGTCAGACCTCTGTGGCAAGCAGCTGCTTGAGGGGGTATTATTTATTATGTTGAGTAGTGGTTAGCGCGCTTGGCTACTGATCTACGGGACCTGGGTTCGAGCCCCGGGTAAGGCATGGCTGTTTGTGTCGTTTTTCTGCTGAGGTCCTGCCATCCTCTCAGACCTTGTACTATGGCATATAAACTGACAGGCTCCTGTCAGTTATTTTATGTCCTGTCTTATTATTTTATTTATAAAACTTTCCTAGAGAGCACCGCGCTCCCAAAGGGGTAGAGTCCCACACTTTGAAAATTACTGCATTAAGGTGAAGTTTACTTCATATACTGTCCTACTAAAATAAAGTAAACCCTCTTTAATCCGGAGGAACTGGGGAAGGAGGGATGCGGATTAGTGGATAATCTGGATTAGTGTCGCAAAAGATGGCCCTAAAACACGCAAGGCTTTGAACACAAACTTTTACAAATGAATTCTCTATTTATAATATTGAGTTGCTATCTCAAAAAAACACTGATAATTGAATCTCTATCTAAAAAAAAATCAAACAGACACTTTTGAGTCTTTATTTAAAAAATAAAACACTGGTTGGGTTGTTTTACCTCTGAATGGCACTTTTTTTGCACACCATAGACTAAATGGCCAGGTCACAAGGACCCCGAAGGCTCAGCGAAGGTTGGGAGAGGGGACCCACTGGAACAGCTATTGGGAGACAGATGGTAGCCGCCCATCAAGGCCAATCCAGCGTGTTCTTTAACGTGCACAGGGTATAGGCTCTTCCGCACATGGCTTAACGTCCCATCCGACGGATGGTGTCCTTTTCAAGCCCATCGGTATCCCCTACTAACCGTGGGCAGGTAGTTTTGCGAAGATAAAACTCAACGCTAACACCATCTGGTACTCGAACCTGGGAACTGCAGATAACGAGCCTGGGGAGCTACTAACTGAGCCACCCCCGCCACACACAAATTACGCGTTACAAGCAATAACGCCCGTCGGTGACAGAGCCAACATCACTACAGAACATAGGGGGGCGGGGGGGGGGCTCAGTCGGTAGCGCGCCAGGCTCGTAATCTGTAGTTCCCAGGTTCGAGTCCCAGCTGGGTCAGCGTTGAGATTTATTTCCGCAAAATTCCCCGCCCTGCCCACGGTCAGTAGGGGACACCAATGGGTTTGGAAAGACCGCCGTCCGTCGGATGGGACGTTAAACCGCGACCCCGTGTGCGGGAGAGCCATACCCTGTGCACGTTAAGGAACACGCTGGATGGCCTTGACGGGAGGCTACCATCTGTCTCCCAACAGCTGTTCCAGTGGGTCCCCTCCCCCAACCTTCTCTGAGCCTTCGGGGTCCATGTGATCTGGCCATTTAGCCCGTGGTGTGCAAAAAAGTGCCGCTCAGAGGTAAAACAACCAAACCCAACTACAGAACACTCCAAGCGAAACACATTTGTTGAGCGCGTTGAGCAATATCGTCTGTCCGCCCGTCCGTTCATCTGGATTAGCTATATCCGAACTAAGGGGGTCGGGGGTGGCTCAGTCGGTAGAGCGCCAGGCTTGTAATCTGTAGTTCCTAGGTTCGAGTCCCAGCTGGGTCAGCGTTGAGATTTATCTCCGCAAAATTTCCCCGCCCTGCCCACGGTCAGTAGGGGACACCGATGGGCTTGGAAAGGCCGCCGTCCGTCGGATGGGACGTTAAACCGTGGCCCCGTGTGCGGGAGAGCCATACCCTGTGCACGTTAAAGAACACGCTGGATGGCCTTGACGGGAGGCTACTATCTGTCTCCCAACAGCTGTTCCAGTGGGTCCCCTCCCCCAACCTTCTCTGAGCCTTCGGGGTCCATGTGACCTGGCCATTTAGCCCATGGTGTGCAAAAAAGTGCCGTTCAGAGGTAAAACAACCCAACCCAACCCGAACTAAGGAGGGTTTATTTTATTAGATAATTTCCACATTATGTCAGTGTGCTGACTTCGAAGCTCTATACTGTCTAAAATATGCAAAAATATGCGTTTAATGGAAAATATAAATCTATTTAAATCTCGATTTTAACAATATTCATTCAGTATTTAAAGTGCTATGGAAGCTGGAATATTTAACAATAAATTGTTTTATAAAAATCGTTTATAATTATCTAATATTTAAGTAATCATTACTTAAATTCATAAAAATGTGTGTTTATTTTATTAAATAGTTTGGAACAATATTATTTAAGTTTGAGTTATTTTCTGAAGTCTTTATTACTATTGCGAAATATTCTTGCTTCCATCTCTTTAAATAGTGAACGAATGTTGTTGAAAATCGATAATTAAATAGATTTGATTGTAATCTTTAATTTATCTTCATTCACATTTTTCCGTTAAATGCATATTTTAGAAGTTATAGAGCTTCGAAGTTGGATTCCCACTGAAATAACATGGGTTGGGTTGTTTTACCTCTGAGCGGCACTTTTTTGCACACCATGGGCTAAATGGCCAGGTCACAAGGACCCCGAAGGCTCAGAGAAGGTTGGGGGAGGGGACCCACTGGAACAGCTGTTGGGAGACAGATGGTAGCCTCCCGTCAAGGCCATCCAGCGTGTTCTTTAACGTGCACAGGGTATGGCTCTCCCGCACACGGAGCCACGGCTTAACGTCCCACCCGACGGACGGCGGCCTTTCCACGCCCATCGGTGTCCCCTACTGACCGTGGGCAGGGCGGGGGAATTTTGCGGAGATAAATCTCAACGCTGAGCTAGCTGGGACTCGAACCTGGGAACTACAGAGTACGAGTCTGCACGCTACCGACTGAGCCACCCCCGCCCAGACATAACATGGAAATGCCGTAATATTTTAATAGTGCATTATACCTACTGCACTTTCAGTTCTTTTCGATATGCAAATAAGATTCAGAATGATCTTTTTTCTTCCTCAGAGATCTTCATGCCATCTGAACATCACTCAGCTAAGGCGAAGAAGGACGAATTTAGTTTCCTTAGACACAGTTACAATCACTTTGCAAAAGATTCGAAGGGAACGTTCAGTTTCTTCAAATGCATTCGCCAAGCTGCGACGAATGCTTCGATAGATCTCAGAAAATGTAAGTCGAGATTTTGCATACTTGCAGGGACATATTAAAAAGCTCTGGTGCCCTGGGGGCTTCAGAAATTTTGCGGTCTCCTCTCCTGCTATTGACTATGGAAAATAAGTAAAGATACTGGCTGTTTTTTTTTTTACCTTAGAGCGCCACTTCTTTTGCATAAATAAATAAATAAATACCCCCTCAAGCAGCTGCTTGCCACAGAGGTCTGACAGGAGCCTGTCAGTTTATATGCCACAATAGAAGATCTGAGAGGATGGCAGGACCTCAGCAGAAAACAACACGAACATCCATGCCTTACCCGGGGCTCGAACCCAGGTCCCGTAGATCAGTAGCAAGCGCGCTAACCACTCGGCCACGGGCAATGGGCTAAATAGCCAGGGTTGCGTTTAAGTTGTTTTACCTCTGAATGGCACTTTTTTGGCACACGGCTTAAGTGGTCAAGTCACAAGGGCCAGGAAAGGGTCACAAGGTCTCAGGAGGGCCTAGAGCAGGTTGGGGAAGAAGATCCACTAGAGATCTGTTACGAGACTGATGGTATTCTCCCGTCAAAGCTATCCAGCGTGTTTTTAATGTGTACGGGGTATGCGCTTTTTTCCGCACACGGGGCCACGGCTTAATGTCCCATCCGACGGAGGATGGTATTTCCAAGACCATCGTCTGGTGTCCTCTACTGATCGAGGGCAGGGCGGGACTTGCGGAGATAAATCTCGATTCTGGCTCGAGAGGACTCGGACCTGGGAACTGCAGATTATCAGCCTGACGCGCTATCGACTGAGCCACCCCCGCCCCATTTCTATTTTGAAACATTGATTAGTTTCCCCTCCACTCCCCTAGAAATATTTTGCCCCACTCCGAAACAATTTTTGCCTCCCCCTCTCCTCGATCAATTCCTGCCATCACCTATGTATATATTAAGTAACAAATAAAAAAAAATACCCCCTCAAGCAGCTGCTTGCCACAGAGGTCTGACAGGAGCCTGTCAGTTTATATGCCACAGTAGAAGGTCAGTGAGGATGGCAGGACCTCAGCACAAAAACAACACACACATCCATGCCTATAATCAAATGTATAAAGAATAAAATTTTGCTTCGTATTTAATGTATCTACTTTGTCAATCAGGATTCTTCAGGCTCTAGGGTCTCAGAAAACACTATTTTTGGAGTTACCTAAATGAAAAGTATTTGAAAATCCTTAATATAGTGTATATTGACATCATTTTCTATAAAAAAAAAATCTACTTATGTAACAATATTTTGAACACTATTATGTTGTAGGTCAAAGTGGGCATTGAGCAAAATTGTTTTTTGCCTGGTGGGACATGAACCCACGATCATCAGGAGGTCGTGGGGTCAGATCCCATCAGACTCAAAACAATTTTCCTCTATGCCCACTTTGCCAACTTACGCCACAGCATAATAGTGTTCAAAAAGTTGTCACTATGTAGTGATGTAATATAAAATATTACTATTTTCTCATTTAAAATGCTACCATGTCCGAGTGGTTAGCGCGCTTGGCTACTGATCTAAGGGACCCGGGTTCAAGCCTCGGGTAAGGCATGGCTGTTTGTGCCGTTTTTCTGCTGAGGTCCTGCCATCCTCTCAGATCTTCTACTATGGCATATAAACTGACAGGTTCCTGTCAGACCTCTGTGGCAAGCAGCTGCTTGAGGGGGTATTTATTTTGGCCGTCCCATGGCCGAGTGGTTAGCGCGCTTGGCTACTGATCTAAGGGACCTGGGTTCAAGCCCCGGGTAAGGCATGGCTGTTTGTGCCGTTTTTCTGCTAAGGTCCTGCCATCCTCTCAGATCTTCTACTATGGCATATAAAATGACAGGTTCCTGTCAGACCTCTGTGGCAAGCAGCTGCTTGAGGGGGTATTTATTTTGGCCGTCCCATGGCCGAGTGGTTAGCGCGCTTGGCTACTGATCTAAGGGACCTGGGTTCAAGCTCCGGGTAAGGCATGGCTGTTTGTGTCGTTTTTCTGCTGAGGTCCTGCCATCCCCTCAGACCTTCTACTGTGGCATATAAACTGAGAGGCTCCTGTCAGACCTCTGTGGCAAGCAGCTGCTTGAGGGGGTATTATTTATTATGTTGAGTAGTGGTTAGCGCGCTTGGCTACTGATCTACGGGACCTGGGTTCGAGTCCCGGGTAAGGCATGGATGTTCGTGTTGTTTTTCTGCTGAGGTCCTGCCATCCTCTCAGATCTTCTACTGTGGCATATAAACTGACAGGTTCCTCTCAGACCTCTGTGGCAAGCAGCTGCTTAAGGGGTATTTATTTTGGCCGTCCCATGGCCGAGTGGTTAGCGCGCTTGGCTACTGATCTAAGGGAACCGGGTTCGAGTCCCGGGTAAGGCATGGATGTTCGTGTTGTTTTTCTGCTGAGGTCCTGCCATCCTCTCAGATCTTCTACTATGGCATATAAAATGACAGGTTCCTGTCAGAACTCTGTGGCAAGCAGCTGCTTGAGGGGGTATTTATTTTGGCCGTCCCATGGCCGAGTGGTTAGCGCGCTTGGCTACTGATCTAAGGGACCCGGGTTCGAGTCCCGGGTAAGGCATGGATGTTCGTGTTGTTTTTCTGCTGAGGTCCTGCCATCCTCTCAGATCTTCTACTATGGCATATAAAATGACAGGTTCCTGTCAGACCTCTGTGGCAAGCAGCTGCTTGAGGGGGTATTTATTTTGGCCGTCCCATGGCCGTGTGGTTAGCGCGCTTGGCTACTGATCTAAAGGACCTGGGTTCAAGCCCCGGGTAAGGCATGGCTGTTTGTGTCGTTTTTCTGCTGAGGTCCTGCCATCCTCTCAGACCTTCTACTGTGGCATATAAACTGAGAGGCTCCTGTCAGACCTCTGTGGCAAGCAGCAGCTTGAGGGGGTATTTATTTTGGCCGTCCCATGGCCGAGTGGTTAGCGCGCTTGGCTACTGATCTAAGGGACCCAGGTTCGAGTCCCGGGTAAGGCATGGATGTTCGTGTTGTTTTTCTGCTGAGGTCCTGCCATCCTCTCAGACCTTCTACTGTGGCATATAAACTGACAGGTTCCTGTCAGACCTCTGTGGCAAGCAGCTGCTTGAGGGGGTATTTTATTTTTACTATGAAGTGCTGTGATTTAAAATGTTACTATGAAGTGCTGTGATTTAAAATGTTACTATGAAGTGCTGTGATTTAAAAGGTTACTATTCTGTGATTTAAAATGTTATATGAAGTGCTGTGATTTAAAATGTTACTATGAAGTGCTATGATTTAAAATGTTACCTACTTCTTCAGTTTGCTTAAAGGTAGTGAATCGCTGGCATTTTTACTACCAACTCTTTAATAGTGTCTTTAAATTGAAACATAAACTCACCCTAATTTTTTACTTTCAGGGATAGCGAAGAAAGCACTCGATTTGAAGCGAAGCGGTCGCAAATTCTGCACTTCCTGTCTTTTATTCCAGAGGAGGTGTTTCAAATTGAAGCTGCCCATTTTCAAGGATTTGGGATATCTTACAAGAGATGCAATGAAGTGGGTTTTGTGGTATCCATGGAGACAAATGAAAGGCCTTCTGTTTTTCGTGAACCACGTCAACTTCTCCAACATTGAACTGAAAATGCCGAGTTTAGCATCGCTGGCGAATTGGATAGCAAAAGCCGAACGCCTTTTCCTGATTATGGTAGAAGCGTCTGCTCTGGTAAATATTGCATCAGATTCCATTCATAAGTAGCTTACCCATAAACTAATGAAGGGGAGAAAGCACACAATGGGTTGGGTTGGGTTGTTTTACTTCTGAGCGGCACTTTTTTGCACACCATGGGCTAAATGGCCAGGTCACATGGACCCCGAAGGCTCAGAGAAGGTTGGGGGAGGGGACCCACTGGAACAGCTGTTGGGAGACAGATGGTAGTCTCCCGTCAAGGCCATCCTGTGCGTTCTTTAACATGCACAGGGTATGGCTCTCCCGCACACGGGGCCACGGCTTAACGTCCCATCCGACGGACGGCGGCCTTTCCAAGCCCATAGGTGTCCCCTACTGACCGTGGGCAGGGCGGGGAGTTATGCGGAGATAAATCTCAACGCTGACCCAGCTGGGACTCGAACCTGGGCACACAATTGAATAAATGACCAGGTCACAAGGACCCCGAGGGCTCAGAGAAGGTTTGGGGGAGGGGACACACTGGACAGCTGTTAGGAGACAGATGGTAGCCTCTCTTCAAGGCCATCCAGCGTGTTCTTTAACGTGCACAGGGTATGGCTCTCCCGCACACGGGGCCACGGCTTAACGCCCCATCCGACGGACGGCGGCATTTCCAAGCCCATCGGTGTCCCCTACTGACCGTGGGCAGGGCGGGGAGTTGTGCGGAGATAAATCTCAACGCTGACCCAGCTGGGACTCGAACCTGGGCTCACAATGGAATATTCTTACTGTGTAAAAATTGATCGAAATTTAATTTATGATGAATAATGTAGGTGTTCCAAAAATTAATGTTGTTTTTTTTCTTATCGAAATCTAATGTTTTTTTTTTTTTTTCTTTTTTCCGAAGCATGCCATTTATATTTATTTACATTAGACAATGCCGTCCCGTGGCCGAGTGGTTAGCACGCTTGGCTATTGATCTAATGGTACCGGGTTCGAGTCCCGGGTAAGGCATGGATGTGTGTCGTTTTTCTGCTGAGGTCCTGCCATCCTCTCAGATCTTCTACTATGGCATGTAAACTGACAGGCTCCTGTCAGACCTCTGTGGTAAGCAGCTGCTTGAGGGGGTATTTAATTTAATATATTGATAGCAAGAAAGTTTACTTTTTTCCTTTTATTCGCTTTTTGATGAGTGGCGGGGGTGGCTCAATCGGTAGCGCGCCAGGTTCGTAAACTGTAGTTCCCAGGTTTTGTCTCCACAAAACTCCCCGCCTTGCCCCCGATAAGAAAGGGGACACCGATGGGCTTGGAAAGGCCGCAATTCGTCGGATGAAACGTGAACCATGTGCGAGGAGAGAGCATATTCTGTACATGTAAAGAACACGCTGGACGGCCTTGACGGGAGGCTACCATCTGTCTCCTAACAGTCCGGTGGATCCCCTCCCTCCAACCTTCTCTGAGACCTGGTCATTTCGTCATTTGTGCGATTTCGAGTCTTTGTGACCTGGCCATTTCGCTCATTGTGTGCAAAGGAATTTGCACAGAATGAGGCCGCTCAGAGGTAAAACAACTCAACCCCCTGAGTCCTCGGAGTAATTGTAACCTGTCCATTTAACCAATGTCTGCAAGAAAAGTGCCGCTCAGAGGTAAAACAACCCAAGCCTTTTGACGAATTGCACTGAAAACATTGTGTTGCTAGAAACCTTTTTCTGTCACATTGTATCTTAGCGGCGGCTTTCTCGTATGGAACATTATTTTTTTTGACATCCCAGTTAATCCGACTCCGGATAATCGAAAGTCTGCTCTATGGATGTCAAAAAAACCTTCTTTTTACATGCAATTTTAAAAACAAATCTCATTTTTTCGTTTCGTTTTAACCCTTTCAGGACCATAAGGTTTCTAAGAGTAAATATTAGTATGTAACTGTTTATTTTAGTTTGTTTAGACGTAAAATAAATAAAAATCATAAGAAAAATACATAACAATGTGTAGTTTTTTTTTAATTTTATGGGAAATATTTTTCCCAATGGACTATAAAGGTAACACAAATTATAGTTAGGCTTATTATGCAATGTCTTTTATTTATTGGTTTATTAGAACAAAATGTTAACTAAAATAATAGAAAATTATGAAATAAAATTACTATACAAAATGATGTGCTAATTATGATATTCTGCGAAGCAATTTCTTTTGGTTGTGAAGCAAAGATGGACATTGCACAGATGCAACTGTATTGCAAAGATGGACAAGGACTAAACGTTCCCGTTTACGTAATTGCGTTCGGCATACGTTCTATTTTGACATTCTGTATAAAAAATGCAGATAAGGTTATAATTAAATACGACAATCACCAATTTTAAAATGGGAAAAATGTTTCTCTTAGTCGTGAAAGGGTTAAGGGAAGATATGGCTACTTAACAAATTTAAGAGGCCCTAATCTGTGGATCTCCATCCCCTAGATTAGTGGTTCTGGGGAAATGCCATTCATGAGCAATTCGCTGTGGACGAATTAAGAAAATTTGCATAAAATGAAATATTAAGTCGTGTAGACATGTAAGGTAAACCAAGAGAAAAAAAATTATTTGTCTTGAAGAAAATAAGAACTTCGATTTTTTTTTTAACACATAAGTCAATCATTATCAATCTTTATAAGGGCTAGAGATTTTATACGGTTTTGATTCAACCTTTTCTGAGCCCATTGTGTCCCTGTGCAGTATCCATTGTGTTGCGAAAAAACACAATGGGCTTGGGGAAAAGTGCCTCTCAAGGGAAAAATAACAACAGCTATAAATTTGAATATATATAACGATGTTCTTGTTTGAGACATCAAAACATTGTTGTTGAAAATGTTCTTTTTTAAGACAATCTGTAAGATAAAAAAAAATCATTAATCCTTTTATTTTATTCAAATTATTAAAATTTTCTAGAGGCCGCCCTTGATAACGGCTGCCTGATTAAAATGCAAATAGGGGATGGCTCAGTCGGTAGCGCGCCAGGCTTGTAATCTGTAGTTCCCAGGTTCGAGTCCCAGCTGGGTCAGCGTTGAGATTTATCTCCGAAAAATTCACCGCCCTGCCCACGGTCAGTAGGGGACACCGATGGGCTTGGAAAGGCCGCCGTCCGTCGGATGGGACGTTAAGCCGTGGCCCCGTGTGCGGGAGAGCCATACCCTGTGCACGTTAAAGAACACGCTGGATGGCTTTGACGGGAGGCTACCACCTGTCTCCCAACAGCTGTTCCAGTGGGTCCCCTCCCCCAACCTTCTCTGAGTCTTCGGGGTCCATGTGACCTGGCCATTTAGCCCATGGTGGGCAAAAAAGTGCCGCTCAGAGGTAAAACAACCCAACCCTAAAATGCAAATAATTTAATTATAATATCAAAAAATTAACTTTCAAGAACTGCTTGCCACTAGAGGTCTATCAGAAGCCTGTCTGCATCAAACGCCACAGAAAAGGTCTTGAGGGATTCGAGATCTCAGCAGAAGGACAACCCAAGAAAGAACCAGCCATGCCCTAATCCGGGACCCAAACTAGGGTTCCTTTAATCAGTAGCCAAGCACGCTAATCACAGTTATCTAAACTCCACTTTTAAAGAGTGTATAAGCTATTGCAACAATTTTTAGAACCAGAAAGGTTTCAACAGAAATTATTCTTTAAATACCTAACAAATATTGTACAAAATCGGTAATTAAATTGTTTTTTTTTATGTCCAGGGACATTTTTTCGTAAAATGATTATTTAAAAAGTTAAGGAGCTGTGATTATAACTTTACATCGACGCAAGAGTTTTTCCTGCATTCTTTGAGCATTTGTGCATCAATGTTCGAAAGAAATGAGTTCCTTTTCGAGTATTATATTTTTTGAAAATCTTTTCCAGCATATTATATCGTTGCTCAGTGCAAGAGGAGCTCAGGTAGCTCGGGATATGAAGTCAGGTAAGGCAAAAGGTTGCGATTCAGTTTATTCAAGTTTATTCTAAAAATGTATTATCACCCAATATTATACGCCATAAAGAGTGGTATCAATTTATTCGAAGCAAAAAAAAAATCCGTTTCGTATTATTCCAAGCAGACAAGGTAAAAAAATATATCAATTTTAGTCTATTCAGGGGCATAGCCATGGGGCTGGGGGAAAAAAACTGCTTGCCACTAGAGGTCTATCAGAAGCCTGTCTACATCAAACGCCACAGAAAAGGTCTTGAGGGAGTCGAGATCTCAGCAGAAGGGCAACCCAAGAAAGAACCAGCCATGAACTCGGAGTTGGCAAAATTCGAAGGACTTCGTAAAATCTAGGTGAATTGTGAAAATTTGTAATTTTTTTTTGGAAAATTAAAGGGAGTTGTCAAAATCGAGGCAACTTGGCAAATTTAAGGGAGTTTGGAAAATGGAGAGACGGGAAAATTTAGAGCAGTTGGCAAAATTCGAAGCCAAAATACAGGTGAGTTGGCAAAATCTTAGGGAGTTGGCAAAATTCGGAGTGACTTGGTAAAATCTTGAGGAGATGGCAAAATCGGGACAACTTGGCAAAATCTTAGGTAGTTGGCAAAATTCGGAGTGACTTGGTAAAATCTTGGGGAGTTGAAAAAATCGCGACAACTTGGCAAAATCTTGGTGAGTTGGCAAAATTCGGAGCGACTTGGTAAAATCTTGGGGAGTTGACAAAATTCTGAGTGATTTGGCAAAATCGTGGGGAGTTGGCAAAATTCAGGTGAGATGTGAAAATTTGGATTTTTTTCTGTAAAATTATGGCGAGTTGGCAAAATCTAGGGGTTGTTGACAAAAACTAGGGGCAGTTGGCAAAATCTAGGGATAGTTGGCAAAAACTAGGGGCAGTTGGCAAAATTCGGAGTGACTTGGCAAAATCGTGGAGAGTTGACAGAATTCTGGTGAGATATAAAAAATTGCAGTCTTTTTTTCTGTAAAATTAATGCGTGTTGACAAAATCGAGGCAGCTTCGCAATATCTAGGAGAGTTGGCAAGTCTTGGGAGAGTTGGCAAAATTCAGAGTGGCTTTGCAAGAATCAGGTGTGATGTAAGATTGGGATTTTTTTTCTTTAAAATTGTGGCGAGATGACAATATCGAGGAAATTTGGCAAAATCCAGGGAAGTTGGCAAAACTGGAATCCACTTGGGCGAGTTGAAAGGCGAGTTGAAAAATTGGGATTGGTTTGTGAAATTAAGGAGAGTTGGAAAAATCGAGAACTCTTGGGAAAATTGGAAGCCATTTGTTAAAAAACGGGAATTCTGAAAATTGTGCCTTTCTTGTGCAATTAAAGAGAGTTGATGGTCAAAGTGGGTTGGGTTGTTTTACCTCTGAGCGGCACTTTTTTGCACACTATGGGCTAAATGGCCAGGTCACATGGACCCCGAAGGCTCAAGAGAAGGTTGGGGGAGGGGACCCACTGGAACAGCTGTTGGGAGACGGTAGCCTCCCGTCAAGGCCATCTTTAACGTTCAAATTCGAAGTGACTTGGCAAATTTAGGGAAGATGAAAAATTGCGATTTTTTTTCTGTAAATTTACGGCGAGTTGGCAAAATATAGAATAGTTGACAAAATTCGTATCCACTTAGAAAAATATAGGCGAGTTGTGAAAATTTAGATTTTTTTTGTGAAATTAAGGAATGTTGGACAAATTGAGGAAACTTAACAAAATGCAGGGCAGTTGACAAAATTCGAATCCACTTGGAAAAATACGGGCAAGTTGTGATAATTCGGATTGGGTTTGTGAAATTCAGGATAGTTGACTAAACTCGAGTAAACTTGGCAAAATCTTAGGGAGTTTGAACAGTTTAAGGTGATTTGGCAAATTTAGGAGAGATGTAAAGATTGGGATTAGTTTCGTGAAATTAAGGAGAGTTGGCCAAATCAAGGAAAAATAATTCACACTGACTTGTTATAATTTAGAGAGGCAAAAATGGAAGTTAAAGGCAAATTACGGTTAGTTGGCAAAATTGGAAAAATGCAGGAGAGTTTAGAAAATTTGACTCGGTTGGCAAAATCCGAATATTTCGAGTAGTTGTTGGAAAATTTTTGATTTCTCTCAACTATAGTCCTAGTCCATCGCCACGCCCCTGAGTCTATTCCAGTAGGTAAGTCAAAAAGAATTTTCTTGTCCTTTCCGCTTTAAAGGATTAGTTTGGATTTGGCACCGAGAATCGTTTGGCTTTTAACTTTATTGCTTCCCACTAGATGGCAGCACATAAATTTTTCAATCTGAAACACTAATTTCAGTAGATGCCTTTATGGGGATGTCCCAGGGTAAGGCATGGATGTATGTGTCGTTTTTCTGCGGGAGGTCTTGCCATCCTCTCAGACCTTCTACTATGGCATATAAACTGACAGGCTCCTGTCAGACCTCTGTGACAAGCAGCTGCTTGAGGGGGGTATATATTTTATTTATTTTTATAATCAACAGTTCTGAAGTGGTGGAGTCAACTTTACCTCCTCTAAAAACTCAAACAAATAAATCGTTTTTAACTGTTCGAATATGATGAAAAGGGTTCGCTGTTGTATTCAAGAAGAGGGAGGACACTTTCAACATCTATTGTAACCCTTTGTTAACAATTTGTAAACATGAATTGAGAATGAATGAAATTTTCTAATATGGGTTGCAGGAATTTTGGATCACTCTGTGTTATCTACACAATTATTTTACATAAAAAATTCGACTAAGTCGGGGCTTATCAGCGGGAATGTATATGGATTTAATAGATACGATCTAGATTATATCAATATCATGACATAAAATGAGGGTGGAAAAAAGAATAAATATGAAAAAAAAACATAAAATAATAAACGTTTCCGATTAAAATCATCACTTTTTTATTTTTAATCAGAATAATTAATATATATTTCGGCTTTCGAATATTTACCATAGATTAGGGCCTCTTAAATTTGTTATATCTTAGGGCCTCAGAAGATCAAAGTCCAGCCCTGTGCATAACATTAAAAATCCAAAATTTATGTCGAAACTTAAAGACAAATATTTACCGACATGTATAGGTCAACTGACAATTTTATGTGTCTTGATTGGCTGCTTGCTAATCGGTCCTAGAATTCTTAAATTTTGATGTCAACGAATAAAACAAAAATTAATAAATTATCTCTCAAGCACTGCTTGCCGTAAAGGTCTGACAGGAGCCTATGAATTTAATACTCCATAGAGAAGCTCTGTGAGGGTGGCTCAGTCGGTAGCGCCAGGCTCGTAATTTGCAGTTACCAGGTTCGAGTCCTAGCTGGTAAGCGTCGAGATTTATCTGCGCAAAACTCCCTGCTCTGCCCACGGTCAGTAGGGGACACCGATGGGCTTGGAAAGGCCGCCGTCCTACGGATGGGACGTTAAGCAGTGGCACCGTGTGTGGGAGAGCCATACTCTGTACACGTTAAAGAACATGCCGGATGGCCTTGACGAAAATTACCATCTATTTTTAACAGCTGTCCAGTGGGTCCTCTCCTCCATCCTTCTCCGGGTCCTTGTGACCTGGCCATTTAGCCCCCATTGTGGGTAAAAAAGTGCAGCTCAGAGGTAAAACAACCCAACTCTGTAAGTAAGGCGAGACCTTTGCAAAAAGAAACAATGCAAGAAATAAAATATCCGTACCTTATCCAGGGCTCGAATCCAGGCTCTTTGATCTGTAGTAAAATGCACTAAGCACTCGGTCACCTAATAGGTTTAAAAAAGTTTAAAAAGTTCCGGGCGTCTGAACTTTATAAAGATTTGCATTTTTAGAACCTCTTAAATGTTTTAATTTCCACAGGTTATAGTGGGCTAAATTTGATAAATGGTGAAAATCTAAACGACAATAGTAAACTATCCATTTATGCTTGAAACGAAATTTTGGGTGGTAGAATTCAGTAGTCAAGATGTTTACATTGACAGCAGATAATTTTCTGCCTTTTTCCAGGGCTGATAGTGGTAGTAAAACACAACTCTTTTTGTTTTAAGTTATACGAAAAAAATTTTCTTTGGTGGGATAAGTACTAACAAAATATTACTATTCGCATTTTCCGAATTATACATTAGTTCGAATTTTCACCGTTGGAGAATTCAGATATCGAAAAATGGCCAACTTCATTCTCTTTGAATACGAACATTACATGTTTGCCAGAGGCGATGCGTTATTCTTGTAGTTCATTTTTGAAAACGAAATTTTAAAATGCACACTGTGAAAGGGCAAATTGTTTAAACGTTCTCAATATTGTATTATTTTCCTTTATTCTGCTGCAGGTGTGAGGCAAGCGTTAGAAAACGACTCCATGACACGTTACAATGCAACTGGCAACACCAAAGCAATCTGCTGTCGCGTCCAGGCCTACTTCCTGCCTATGAGAAGCAGACGAGATTGTTTCGAGAATGACTCGAACTCTTCTTCCATTGATAATTTCATCTAAGATCAGCACGATGCCGCCATATTGAAGAAAGCCGATGCAAAGGCAGTATTAATCTTTCTTAACTGATGTGCTTTACATTAAGTTGTCATATTAAGGTAAACAGAAATTTGTGCTCTCTCTTTCAAACATTGCTGCTTTTATGTAATTCACGCCGATTGCGAATAAATGTTGAATCCGATTCCAGACACTTTTTTGCGCGATTTCTGTTCAATAATAGAAAATTTAAAAACGACAAGTTGTCGCAAAAGTTACTGATAATTTATCGAAAAGATTTAATTTGCCAATGTCATGAAAATATTCTTTACAAGTTTTCTACCTGCTTATATTGAGTAAATAAGTTGATATTGATTTTGGAAGGGCGGTCATTGGTCGATGTGATTTACGGGCATAGAAGATCCTACGAAAGTGCACTGGATGTGCGTTGATAGCTGGGGGGTTGAAACGTGCGTTCAATATTTTGACCAAACGTTTTTAGGTGCAAAACTAAACGTTTATGCTAATTAATAGCACTCATTAAAACTACCAACGTTCAACTAATGCACCCTTTGATATTTATTTTAACAAAAAGGATGTCTTCATAATAATAATAAAATTTTTAATGTGATGTTCATTAAAACGACGCTTATATGTAGCAGCAAATTCACCTGGTGCTGCCATTTTATTTTCCTTAACTCAATTAAACTATCACAATTAGGCCATTTCAACCCTCGGCTCATAAAATAAATAATATACTGAATCTGACTATTTTTCGACCAAACGTTTTTAGGTGCATAATTAAACGATTTTGCCAATTCAAAGCACTCGTTTAAAGCGTATATTTTTGTTTCTTAATAAACACATTTTCTTGATTCCTTAAAAATATATTTTTTATTCAATTCGTTAATTCATTTATCATTATAAATGTCGAATGTGTAATGTGCATTGGTCAGTCACATTTTACCATCAAATGCATATTTTACAAGTTACAGAACTTTGAATTTAGATTCCCTGTCCCGTGGCCGATTGGTTAGCGCGCTTGGCTACTGATCTACGGGACCTGGGTTCGAGCCCCGGGTAAGGCATGGCTGTTTGTGTCGTTTTTCTGCTGAGGTCCTGCCATCCTCTCAGACCTTCTACTGTGGCATATAAACTATCAGGCTCTTATCAGACCTCTGTGGCAAGAAGCTGCTTGAGGGGGTATTTATTTTTATTTTTGACATAACATGCAAATTGCGTATGATTTTTGTAGGGCAGTATCTTCATGAATTATTTACACTTATATTTAATTCTGACAAATGATCTACAGCCAAAGTTCAAAAAAGGTCGTAAACGCGTGATCTGTAAACGTATCCAAGGCACATGGATCACAGCCAGACATCTTCGAAAGGCATTTCCTCCGGAAGTCCCTCACGTCAAACAGACGTGAGGTTCTCTGCGCATCTCGAACTCATGTGACTTTATTTGTTTATGTCATTTCCTCTGCAAGAAAGTACGTCTCGTCGTAGCCGTATATTATGTCGTACGAAGCCGAGTGTCAGTTCTCACAGATGCCTGCCTCGTAAGTCTCCTGGATTAGACCGTTGTTGCGGCGCATAGTTTCCATCTCAGCCCAATAAACGTCAGCAGAGGAAAGGCCAGACAGCTGGTCAATTGGGCAGATGGCGATCGTGAAGAAAAAGAAGATGCAAAGGATGATGATGATGATGACCATCTGGAGAAGGTGATAAAACTTGATGGGTTGGATTCATTGTTTTTTACCTCTCAGCTTCACTTTTTTTTTGTACACACTGGGCTAAATGGTCAGGTCACAAGGACCCCTTAGGGTTGAGAGAATGTTAGGAAAGGGAATCCATTGAACAGCTGTTAAGAGACAAAAAGAAGACTCCCATCATTCAGCGCGTTCTGTAATTTGAACAGGGTAGGGTATCTGCAGCCAGGTCACAAGGATCCCGAGAATTCAGAGAAGATTGGGGAAAGGTATCTGCAGCCAGGTCACAAGGATCCCGAGAATTCAGAGAAGATTGGGGAAAGGTATCTGCTGGACAACTGCAATGAGACAATGGAAGTTTCCCGCCAAAGCCATCCAACGTGTTATTTAACATGCATGGGATATGGCTATTTTGTCCACGGAGTCACGGCTTAATGCCCCATCGGATGGGCAGGGTCTTTCCAAGCTCGTCGATGTCCTCTTTTCTCGCAAAGGGCATGGAGAGGGGTAGCAGAGATTAATTTCATCACAGGCATAGTTAAGACTCGAACCTAAGAACTGCAGATTACAAGTCCGGCGCGCTACCGTCTGATCCAACCCCAGCCCGAAATGGTGGAAGTTATGATTGTTTCATGGCTTGAGGCAATTCGTGTTTTAACTTGGAGGGGTCTTAATCAGTAATTGTGAAATTATATGCGATGTTAACTGATTATTGCCAAAACGATTTTTTTTTTCTGTTGTTTAAATGGCTATTTGTTGCAGCCAAAATTAATTTTACTTTTTCTTCATCAAAAGCAAGTCCATTTTTTTCACCTCGCAGTTTTACTTTTTGCCTCAAGTTGATTTTTTTTTGTCACCGAAATCAAGTTTCCCATCTCTTTTGTCTCAAAAAGCAAGTTTGCTTTCTCCTTTGTCGCCAAAAGCAAGTTATTCTCTCCCTCTTGTCGCCAAAATCAAATTTACTCTCTCTCTCTTTTGTCGCCAAAATCAAGTTTACTCTCTCTCTCTCTCTTTTGTCGCCAAAATCAAGTTTACTCTCTCTCTCTCTTTTGTCGCCAAAATCAAGTTTACTCTCTCTCTCTTTTGTCGCCAAAAACAAGTTTACTCTCTCTCTCTCTTTTGCCGCCAAAATCAAGTTTACTCTCTCTCTCTTTTGTCGCCAAAATCAAGTTTACTCTCTCTCTCTTTTGTCGCCAAAATCAAGTTTACTCTCTCTCTCTCTCTCTTTTGTCGCCAAAAATAGTTATTCTCTCCCTCTTGTCGCCAAAATCAAGTTTACTCTCTCTCTCTCTCTCTTTTGTCGCCAAAATCACGTTTACTCTCTCTCTCTCTCTCTTTTGTCGCCAAAATCAAGTTTACTCTCTCTCTCTCTCTCTTTTGTCGCCAAAATCAAGTTTACTCTCTCTCTCTTTTCTCGCCAAAATCAAGTTTACTCTCTCTCTCTCTCTTTTGTCGCCAAAATCAAGTTTACTCTCTCTCTCTCTCTTTTGTCGCCAAAAACAAGTTTACTCTCTCTCTCTCTCTTTTTCTGCCAAAATCAAGTTTACTCTCTCTCTCTCTCTTTTGTTGCCAAAATTAAGTTTACTCTCTCTCTCTCTTTTGTCGCCAAAATCAAGTTTACTTTCTCTCTCTCTCTTTTGTCGCCAAAGACAAGTTTACTCTCTCTCTCTTTTGCCGCCAAAATCAAGTTTACTCTCTCTCTCTTTTGTCGCCAAAATCAAGTTTACTCTCTCTCTTTTGTCGCCAAAAACAGTTATTCTCTCCCTCTTGTCGCCAAAATCAAGTTTACTCTCTCTCTCTCTCTCTTTTGTCGCCAAAATCAAGTTTACCCTCTCTCTCTCTCTTTTGTCGCCAAAATCAAGTTTACTCTCTCTCTCTCTTTTGCCGCCAAAATCAAGTTTACTCTCTCTCTCTCTCTTTTGTCGCCAAAATCAAGTTTACTCTCTCTCTCTCTCTCTCTTTTGTCGCCAAAATCAAGTTGACTCTCTCTCTCTCTTTTGTCGCCAAAAACAGTTATTCTCTCCCTCTTGTCGCCAAAATCAAGTTTACTCTCTCTCTCTCTCTTTTGTCGCCAAAATCAAGTTTACTCTCTCTCTCTCTCTCTTTTGTCGCCAAAATCAAGTTTCTCTCTCTTTTCTCGCCAAAATCAAGTTTACTCTCTCTCTCTCTTTTCTCGCCAAAATCAAGTTTATCTCTCTCTCTCTCTTTTGTCGCCAAAATCAAGTTTACTCTCTCTCTCTTTTGCCGCCAAAATCAAGTTTACTCTCTCTCTCTCTCTTTTGCCGCCAAAATCAAGTTTACTCTCTCTCTCTTTTGTCGCCAAAATCAAGTTTACTCTCTCTCTCTTTTGTCGCCAAAATCAAGTTTACTCTCTCTCTCTCTCTCTTTTGTCGCCAAAATCATGTTTACTCTCTCTCTCTTTTGTCGCCAAAATCAAGTTTACTCTCTGTCTTTTGTCGCCAAAATCAAGTTTACTCTCTCTCTCTCTCTTTTGTCGCCAAAATCAAGTTTACTCTCTCTCTCTCTCTCTTTTGTCGCCAAAATCAAGTTTACTCTCTCTCTCTTTTGTCGCCAAAATCAAGTTTACTCTCTCTTTCTCTTGTTGTCAAAAGCAACTTCCCCTTTTGCTGTCCTAATATTACTTTTTCACTTCCCTAAATACCTTCTTTTTTTTTGCCACTCCAAAAAATATTACTTTTATTTCCCCCAGTGAAATTCATTTTTTCCTCTCCAAGCAATTTTTGCTGTTGAAAAAACAATTTCCTTTTTGATGCTCCATACAATTTTTTTTTGCCACTCACATGACGACTTCCTTTCACATTTATTTATTGTCACCGGAAACAATTTTTTCCTCTCCATTTCTGTTGTTGTTCAGGAAAGAGACATAAATGGACTGAAAAAAAAAAAACACCATCCATCGGAAAAACGTTAAACCATGGTCCCGCGTATGGAATACCAAGCCTTTCTGTTAAAACACGCGCTAAAAGGCCATAACGTGAATTACATCTGCCCTAAAGTGTTTTCTTTGAGTTCCCTTCCATAACCCTGAGTATTAGGGGTTTTCGTGACCTGATCCTCTAGCCCATTATACAGTAAATAAAAAAGAAATTGGTACAAAACAGACACGCGATCAAGAGCCGTTCTGTCTGTTTTTAGGCCATCGACACTTTGTAAAACGAGGCTCGAAAATCGGGCGTTGGCAGAAGAGACCAACTGCGTGGCGGGATACAGAGATGACGATGACCTATGACCTGGAACAACTAATGATGCGATGTTCTTTCAAGGGCGAGGTGAAAGGTGACGTGTACACAACCTTTAAGGTCACTTCCAAGTTCGGTTTATGTTGCATTGACACCCGCTCTGTGGGTGGAGGAGCAGCACCTCCATCCCCCTTTCTCCCTCCCCTCTTGCCAGCAGTGTGTGTCGAGGAGATGAGCAGCTCATCATCTGCGGAGATGGAAGAGGAGGAGTGCAAACGAATATCTTGTCATTAGCAGTTTCGAGATCGCCGATGCTACGCCTTCGCAACCACAGGGAAGCGTGGGGTGGGGGTTGTATAGGCCATTTTGCGACCACAGAATGACCGTGGGATCCTAGTATGGATGATAATATACTACTCAAAATAAATAGCAGCTGGACCGCACGTAAGGAAGGTTGAGTGTCTGGAGAAGTCCGTGCAATCGTATTTGAAAGCTTTACTTCCGTATAAGTACAGAGCCATTCCCCCTCCCTCTTGGGGCGGGGGTGGCTCAGTCGGTAGCGCGCCAGGCTCGTAATCTGTAGTTCCCAGGTTCGAGTCCCAGCTGGGTCAGCGTTGAGATTTATCTCCGCAAAATTCCCCGCCCTGTCCACGGTCAAGTAGGGGACACCGATGGGCTTGGAAAGGCCGCCGTCCGTCGGATGGGACGTTAAGTGGTGGCACCGTGTGCGGGAGAGCCATACCCTGTGCACGTTAAAGAACACGCTGGATGGCCTTGACGGGAGGCTACCATCTGTCTCCCAACAGCTGTTCCAGTGGGTCCCCTCCCCCAACCTTCTCTGAGCCTTCGGGGTCCATGTGACCTGGCCATTTAGCCCATGGTGTGCAAAAAAGTGCCGCTCAGAGGTAAAACAACCCAACCCTCCCTCTTTTTTTGTGTGTGAGAATAAAACTATCTTAAATATAAACCTCGAAATAAAAGTAAGGAAACAAAACACACTATCACATTATCAGAAGCATATCTATAAAGGGCGGTCTCTCCCACATCATCTCTCCTAGAAAAAAGGACAGTGCTTAATTGTTCTTTTTAGATTAAATCAGGATTGAGTTGGCTCGAGTAAAAGAATTTTAGGAACTCTATTGTCCTACCAGAATAGAGAATTTCCATGTTAGGTCGATGAGAATCTAACTACGAAGCTCTATAACTTATACTATTTGCATTTAATGAAAAAATGTGATTGAAGATAAATTAAAGATCATATTCAATACATTGTAATCTAGTTTATTAGGTACACTTACCTAATAGCTTGTTGTGCCTCCTTTGGTCTTCAGAAGAGCCCGAATTCGTCGGGACATGGAACTTACAAAATGCTGGATGCTTGTGCAGGAATGTTGTACCATGCGGAAATGATTGTGTCGCCCAGTTGCTCCAAATTTGAGGTAGTACAGTCTCGGACAGCCCTTACCACTTCATCCCAATGGGTTGGGTTGTTTTACCTCTGAGCGGCACTTTTTTGCACACCATGGGCTAAATGGCCAGGTCACATGGACCCCGAAGGCTCAGAGAAGGTTGGGGGAGGGGACCCACTGGAACAGCTGTTGGGAGACAGATGGTAGCCTCCCGTCAAGGCCATCCAGCGTGTTCTTTAACGTGCACAGGGTATGGCTCTCCCGCACACGGGGCCACGGCTTAACGTCCCATCCGACGGACGGCGGCCTTTCCAAGCCCCATCGGTGTCCCCTACTGACCGTGGACAGGGCGGGGAATTTTGCGGAGATAAATCTCAATGCTGACCCAGCTGGGACTCGAACCTGGGAACTACAGATTACGAGCCTGGCGCGCTACCGACTGAGCCACCCCCGCCCCACTTCATCCCAATGATTCTTGATGGGGTCAGATCATGGAAATGTACAGGCCAATGAAGCAAAGAAAACTCGTCGCATGTTCCTGGAACCATTCGCTGACGATACGTGTCTTGTGAGTAGATGCATTATCATGATGAACATGTCCATTCGAGTGAAGGTAAACTGTAGTCGTGAAGGGTGAACTTTGTCAGCAATGATGCTCAAATACGTGAAGTGTGGTATTCAGATGTCCTTCGTTGGGTATCAGGGAGCCTAATGTGTTTGAATAGGATTGAATGATGCCATCCGACGTTCCACTATACAGGACAGTATTACTTCTTACGGATGGCACTAAAATCCACCTTCATGTGCTGGTTGAGGCCTATCAAAACACTGACATTGTGGGGGCGGGGATGGGGGGCTCAGTCGGTAGTGCGCCAGGCTCGTAATCTGTAGTTCCCAGGTTCGAGTCCCAGCTGGGTCAGCGTTGAGATTTATCTCCGCAAAATTCCCCGCCCTGCCCACGGTCAGTAGGGGACACCGAAGGCCTTGGAAAGGCCGCCGTCCGTCGGATGGGACGTTAAGCCGTGGCCCCGTGTGCGGGAGAGCCATACCCTGTGCACGTTAAAGAACACGCTGGATGGCCTTGACGGGAGGCTACCATCTGTCTCCCAACAGCTGTTCCAGGGGGTCTCCTCCCCCAACCTTCTCTGAGCCTTCGGGGTCCATGTGACCTGGCCATTTAGCCCATGGTGTGCAAAAAAGTGCCACTCAGAGGTAAAACAACCCAACCCACTGACATTGGGGCTGCGAAGCAGTGGAGTGAGTACCTGTCGTTTACATTACTTTACTATTATCGAAATCTTTGATTCGTTGCATTCTGTAATTTTGAACTTTCGAATTTTGAGCCCTGTGTGCTGGTTGATGCCTATTGGAACGCTGACATTAAGGCTGTGGAGCAGCTGGGAGAGTACCTTTCGTCTAAATTAGTTTAATATTATCAAATCAGTCAGTTCATTCATATCTCTAATTATGGAACTTTCGAATTTTGAACCATGCCGATGATTTATTGCCAATATGGATAGGTAGCATTATGGCCTAATTGTTTCTGACACTCTGTATATGAATTGTGCCGAAAGTCTACCATTATTTAAGGGGTAAATTAAAAAATTAAAAAATAATATAAATACCCCTTCAAGCAGCTGGTTGCCACAGAGGTCTGACAGGAGCCTGTCAGTTTATATGCCAGAGTAGAAGGTCTGAGAGGATGGCAGGACCTCAGCAGAAAAACAACACATACATCCATGCCTTACCCGGGGCTCGAGAACCCAGGTCCCGTAGATCAGTAGCCAAGCGCGCTAACCACTCGGCCACGGGAGCAGCGGTAAATTAAAGGTCTTTTAATTTTAAATCATGATATTCGCTACTTAAATATCAATTATTTGGGACAGATGTCCAAGTTCGAAGCTCTCGTGGTGTCGTGGAATGTTGGGTGAGGGGACCCACTGGACAGCTGTTGGGAAAAGAGTGTCAGCCTCCCGTCAAGGCCATTCAGTGTGTTCTTTAACGTGCGTGGGTGTGTCTCTCCCATACACAGAACCACAGCTTAACATCCCATCCGACGGACGGCGGCCTTTTGAAGCCCAACAGTGACCCCTATTCACTGTAGGCAGGGCGGGGAGTGTGGCAGAGAGAAATCTCTACATTTACCCAGCTGGAACCCGAACCTGATAATTGCAAGTTACGAGCCTGGCCTAATGTGTGCCAGGAAAACGTTTTCCCACAAAATCATCGCCACCTGTACTGTTGACACCAGACAAGATGGTTCCTTGGCCTCGTATTGTTTGCGCCAAATTCTGATTCATCCATTAGCATGATGAAAAGGAACTTGATTTGTCCGACCAGGCTACCTTTTTCCAGTACTCGACGGTCCAGTGTCAATGCGCCTGCGCCCACTGCAGATGTGCTTTCGTGTTCTTCACTGACTACATTGGCAGTAGTTTGTTCCCAACCCACGGTGTCCCCACGCAGAGTGCTTTCCCTTATGACGTCACTGACCACGCCCCCTATGACGTAACCCTTTGTCCGACCAGGCTACCTTTTTCCAGTACTCGACGGTCCAGTGTCAATGCGCCTGCGCCCACTGCAGATGTGCTTTCGTGTTCTTCACTGACTACAGTGGCAGTAGTTTGTTCCCAACCCACGGTACCCCCACGCAGAGTGCTTTCCCTTATGACGTCACTGACCACGTCCCCTATGACGTAACATATTACGTAACCATTCCCCCTGTGACGTATCCGACAATGCCCTTTTATTAATATTAATAATTCCTCTCCCTTATTAAAATCCCCCATTTTAACCCTCCTTTTTAACCCGTGGCGCCATCTGGTGATTATGAGGAGTACTATTAGGGGGGAAAGCACTGTGCGTGGGGATACCGTGGGTTGGGAACAAACTACTATTGGCACTCGACATGGTCGGCAGCTGTTGTACCTATTTGCGACAAGGTCCAATACGTGGTGCATTCGGAGATGACTGCACACAATGTTTAATTCTGCTGCAATTTGCCTGGTTGCAGCCCATCTGTTTGCTTGCACTTTTTCTCGCCAGTCACCTTCCACTCTTCCGATCTTCAAGCTGTTTTTGTCCACAAGATCGCCGATCACTAGTTTTTTGTACTATTCTCGGTAAACCCTTGAAACGGTTGTGCATGAAAAACCCAGGAGGATGGTCGTTTGGCAGATGCTAGAACCTGCGCGCCTAGCACCAACTATCATATGTTCAATGTCACTCAGGTTACTCGTTTTGTCCATTCTGGGGGCGGAGGTGGCTCAGTCAGTAGCGCGCCAGGCTCGTAATTTGTAGTTCCCAGGTTCGAGTCCCAGCTGAGTCAGCGCTGAGATTTATCTCCGCAAAATTCCCCGCCCTGCCCACGGTCAGTAGGGGACACCGATGGGCTTGGAAATGCCGCCGTCCGTTGGATGGGACGTTAAGCCGTGGCCCCGTGTGCGGGAGAGCCATACCCTGTGCACGTTAAAGAACACGCTGGATGGCCTTGACGGGAGGCTACCATCTGTCTCCCAACAGCTGTTCCAGTGGGTCCCCTCCCCCAACCTTCTCTGAGCCTTCGGGGTCCATGTGACCTGGCCATTTAGCCCATGGTGTGCAAAAAAGTGCACCTCAGAGGTAAAACAACCCAACGTTAAAGAACACGCTGGATGGCCTTGACGGGAGGCTACCATCTGTCTCCCAACAGCTGTTCCAGTGGGTCCCCTCCCCCAACCTTCTCTGAGCCTTCGGGGTCCATGTGACCTGGCCATTTAGTCCATGGTGTGCAAAAAAGTGCACCTCAGAGGTAAAACAACCCAACGTTAAAGAACACGCTGGATGGCCTTGACGGGAGGCTACCATCTGTCTCCCAACAGCTGTTCCAGTGGGTCCCCTCCCCCAACCTTCTCTGAGCCTTCGGGGTCCATGTGACCTGGCCATTTAGCCCATGGTATGCAAAAAAGTGCACCTCAGAGGTAAAACAACCCAACCCAACAACTCCCATTACTGTTATGATATCCCAGTTTCCATAACTTTTAAGTACTGAACGAATATTGTTGAAAATTGAGATTTAAATAAATTGGATTATGATCTTTAATTTTTCTTCAGTCACATTTTTCCATTAAATACGTATTTTGGTAGTTATAGGGTTTCTTAGATTACCATTGACATGACGTGGAAATTGTCTAATATTTTGTAGTGTATATGGTCATCGGAAGACAGGAAGGAAAACTCTGTCGATACAGTCCCAAAATAATGCCCAAGAATAAAGTGAACGAAACAATGAATAATATTCGTGTAATAAACATATGATTCTAGTTCAAAAACTTGCCTTCTTCTCTACTAAAAATTAAAGACAGAGAAGGTTGGGGGAGGGGACCCATTGGGCAGCTGTTAGAAGACAAAGGGTAAATATTTTCCGTTAAGGCCATCCAGCGTGTTCTGTAACGTGCACAGGGTATGGCTCCCGTACACGGGGCCATGGCTTAATGTCCCATCCGATAAATGGCCGGGTTGGGTTGTTTTACCTCTGAGCGGTACTTTTTTGCACACCATGGGCTAAATGGCCAGGTCACATGGACCCCGAAGGCTCAGAGAAGGTTGGGGGAGGGGACCCACTGGAACAGCTGTTGGGAGACAGATGGTACTCTCCCGTCAAGGCCATCCAGCGTGTTCTTTAACGTGCACAGGGTATGGCTCTCCCGCACACAGGGCCACGACTTAACGTCCCATCCGACGGACGGCGGTCTTTCCAAGCCCCATCGGTGTCCCGTACTGACCGTGGGCAGGGCGGGGAATTTTGCGGAGATAAATCTCAATGCTGACCCAGCTGGGACTCGAACCTGGGAACTACAGATTACGAGCCTGGTGCGCTACCGACTGAGCCACCCCCGCCCCTATGGCCAGGTTAAAAGGACCCAAAAGCTCAGAGAAGGTTGGAGGAAAGAACCATTATAATGATGTCCGAGTTCGATTCTACCATCACACTCTTCTTCTGCACGATCCTGCCATCAGACCTAATGTTTTTCAAATATTGTAACTGAGAGTTCCTCTGTTGCTCTTCTAATCAAAAGAATCAGTTTGAATCTTCCTCTTGTAATAACCTCATCCCAACTTACGAAGATGATCCATCGTTTAATAAACATTATTCTTAGACAGCAAAAGACACCAACCCATACCAACTGACGTCTCATTCTTAGAACAAATTATCCTTCTTAAATATTATCATTAGGAACAACGTTCCGTCGGGGGAATGTGAACAAACAAATTAGACACCTGAGAAGTGTGTCTTATCACTTCAGTTACTATCACCTCCCTGTCAACCCCTCGGAGTGGCAATCGGGGTTGCTGAAGGCAATCCATCACAACGACAGGGTTGTTCTGTTGACACAACATCAATCAATCAAAAGGGATAGCCAGTCGAGACATGGAGGCGGTTTTACACTCTCGGAGTGCGGCTTCAAACGTTTCGTAAGTGGGTTACTTTGCCTCTCAGTTGCACATTCTTTTTTCCAATGATCGTTAACTAAATGGCCAGGTCACAAAGACCCCAAGGCCTCAGAAGGTTGCTTTGGGTTATTTTACCTCTGAGCGGCATTTTTTTTTTCATACAATGTGGTCCTGCCATCCTCTCAGACCCTTTACTATGGCATATAAACTGACAGGCTCCTGTCAGACCTCTGTGGCAAGCAGCTGCTTGAGGGGGTACTTACTTACTTACTAAATGGCCAGGTCATAAACACCCCAAGGCTCAGAAGGTTGAGTTGGGTTGTTTTACGTTTGAGTGGCACTCTTTTGCATATAATGGGCTAAGTGGCCAAGTCATAAGGATCCCGAGGGCTCAGAGACGTTGGGTTGGGTTTACCTGTGAGCGGCACTTTTTTGCATACAATGTACTAAATGGCCAGATTACAAGGACCCCGATGTCTCAGAGAAGGCTGAGGGGAGAGTTGGGTTGTTTTACCTCTGAGCGGCACTCTTTTGCACACCATGGGCTAAATGGCCAGGTCACATGGACCCCGAAGACTAAGAGAAGGTTTGGGGAGGGGACCCACTGGAACAGCTATTAGGAGACAGATAGTAGCCTCCCGTCAAGGCCATCCAGCATGTTCTTTAACGTGCAGAGGGTATGGCTCTCTCCCGCACATGGGGCCATGGCTTAACGTCCCATCCGACGGACGGCGGCCTTTCCAAGCCCATCGGTGTCCCCTATTGACCGTGGGCGGGGCGGGGAATTTTGCGGAGATAAATCTCAACGCTGACCCAGCTGGGACTCGAACCTGGGAACTACAGCTGAGGGGAGAAGAATAACTGGATAGCTGTTAGGAGATAGATGGAAATCTCTCGTCAAGGCTATCCAGAGTGTTCTTTAACGTGCACAGGGTACAGCTCTCCCGCACACGAGTCACGGCTTTACGTTCCATCAGACGGACGGCAGCCTTGCCAATTCCGTGGGAGTCCCTTTTCTCACTGAGAGCAAAACGGGTTGTGTTGGATTGTATACCTCTGATAGGCACTTTTTTTGCACGTAATTGGTTAAATAATCAGGTCACAAGGACCCCAACGACTCAGAGAGGGTTAGATTAAGGAACCTAATTTACGGACTAATAAAATTGTATAATAGCATTTATATTTACCATTAAAATAACGTAACAGCAAAGTACTGTACATAGCATACAGAAGAAAAAAATAAAAATTGCAAATAATAATTATTAAATATAGGAGTTTGTTTTTTAATAGAATTCTGTATATGTGTATAATTAGGAATAAATTTGTGATACTTCTAATACATTACAGACATTTTGAAAAGTTTAAAGATATAGTTTTTATATCTAATGACTGCTACAGTTTGATAACAGATTTAATTCACAAACAGTTTATCAATTACCTGGTTTTTTTTGGTTTTTTTTTTTTTTTTTTTTGGGGGGGGGGGGGGGGGGGGGGCTCAGTCGGTAGCGCGCCAGGCTCGTAATCTGTAGTTCCCAGGTTCGAGTCCCAGCTGGGTCAGCGTTGAGATTTATCTCCGCAAAAAGGGGACACCGATGGGCTTGGAAAGGCCGCCGTCCGTCGGATGGGACGTTAAGCCGTGGCCCCGTGTGCGGGAGAGCCATACTCTGTGCACGTTAAAGAACACGCTGGATGGCTTTGACGGGAGGCTACCATCTGTCTCCCAACAGCTGTTCCAGTGGGTCCCCTCCCCCAACCTTCTCTGAGCCTTCGGGGTCCATGTGACCTGGCCATTTAGCCCATGGTGTGCAAAAAAGTGCCGCAAAAAAGTGCCGCAGATGTAAAACAACCCAACCCAAACAACCTGGTTTTTATTTGTTTTTTTCTGTACTGTTTGGATAGCCTGTTTTTATTTTTTTAGCCCATTGTATGCCGTAACCGTTTTTTGTACCGTTGGGTAAAAAAAGATTGTCCCTCAGAGATAAAAAAAAAAACTTATTTTTCACCCTGAGATAGTTCGGGGAAATTAGAAGACAACAAAACGAAAAGATTTAAATGCATTTCCAGCTCACTGATTGGAAGAGGCAAGATGAACCAGATGACGTCAACTAAGCGATGTTCGCAGCGCGAGATTGAAGCGAGAAAAAAGACATGAAAAGCATTTTTCTTGTCAAAGTTGCTCGACGGTTTCGTCGCTCAGCAAAACTCGCAAAAGTGGCGAAAAGTCTCGAGAGAATCGCTCCTCTCCTCTCGTGATCTCCGGATGTTCTGCGTTGTCATGACAACGCAATACCATATGCTCTACAAAGCATGGATGCTCCGTCGTTGGAAATGAAACAATGATTTCACTTCTTATATCTTAAATGGAATTTTGACAAGAAATGGCGAAAGACAAAAAAAACTTGGTCATTTATTTTTATTTATTTATTTTTATTTATCCTAACGTAAACAGAAAATAAAAAACGCTGTCCAGTGGGTCCCCTACCCGCAACCTTCTCTGAACCCTTTGGGTCCTTGTGACCTGGCCGTTTAGCCCATTGTGTGTAAAAAGTGTTGCTCAGAGGTAAAACAAACTAACCCAACCCTCGCCGTTTAAGGATTCGCTTAACCGTAATGTTTTTTTAAATTCTATAATAAATTTTGTGCATTGTGAAGTATGAAATAAAAAACTAAATAAATACCCCCTCAAGCAGCTGCTTGCCACAGAGGTCTGACAGGAGTCTGTCAGTTTATATGCCAGAGTAAAAGATCTGAGAGGATGGCAGGACCTCAGCAGAAAAACGACACACACATCCATGCCTTACCCAGGGCTCGAACCCGGGTCCTACCATGCTTAAATTTTGTTGGTTTGTTCTCGCCATGAATGAGTAATTTTTCAGTTCCCAGTGGTCTAATTGAACAGGTTGGGTTGGGTTGTTTTACCTCTGAGCGGCACTTTTTTGCACATCATGGGCTAAATGGTCAGGTCACATGGACCCCGAAGGCTCAGAGAAGGTTGGGGGAGGGGACCCACTGGAACAGCTGTTGCGAGACAGATGGTAGCCTCCCGTCAAGGCCATCCAGCGTGTTCTTTAACGTGCACAAGGTATGGCTCTCCCGCACACGGGGCCACGGCTTAACGTCCCATCCGACAGACGGCGGCCTTTCCAAGGCCTTCGGTGTCCCCTACTGACCGTGGGCAGGGCGGGGAAGTTTGCGGAGATAAATCTCAACGCTGACCCAGCTGGGACTCGAACCTGGGAACTACAGATTACGAGCCTTTCGCGCTACCGATTGAACCACCCCCGCCCCTAATTGAACAGGTCACAGACCCTCAGGGTTCTGGGACGAATATTTACTGATTACTCATGAAGAGAGGTTTTAGAGAACTATGTGGATCTTTTTAACAATAAATTATCTCTTTCTGGGTACTCAGAATGGCGGATTAAGGTCACCAACGACGGACGGCAACTTTTTCAAGACAATCACGGGCGTTTTCTGCAAATTCCAAGGGTATGGAGACCACACTTCATTAAATAAATGAAACATAAAGACAATGACGCTTCGAGTAATAAAAGTCATATGGCGATTGAGTTGTTCAGTTGGGTTGTTTTACCTCTGAGCGGCACTTTTTTGCACATAATGGGCTAAATGGCCAGGTCACAAGGACCTCGAAGGCTCAGAAGGTTGGGGGAAGGTACCCACTGGAACAGCTGTTGAGGGACAGATGGTAGCCTCCCGTCAAGGCCATCCAGCATATTCTTTAACGTGCACAGGGTATGGATCTCCTGCATATGGAACCACGACTTAACGCCCATCCAACGAACGGCGGCTTTTTCAAGTCCATCGGTGTCCCTTATTGGCCGAGGGCAGGACGGGAGTTTTGCGGAGATAAATCTCAACGCTGACCCAGCTGGAACTCGAACCTCGGAACTGCAGATTACGAGCCTGGCGCGCTACCGACTGAGTCACCCTCGCCCCAAGTTGTTCAGTCATTTTACCTTAAGGGAGCTTTCTTTTGCACACAATGGGGTAAATAGTTAGGTCACAAGGAACCCCAAAGACTCGGAACCTGATAGGGAAAGATAACCAACTATTAGGAAAGAGATGGAAGTCTCCTGTCAAAACCATTCGGTTTTGAAAGGTTGGGTTGCTTTATCTCTGAGCGTCACTATTTCCACACAATGGGCTAAGATACTAGAACCAAGGCTCAGAGAATGTTGGGGAAGGGGATCCACTGAACCAGGGCCGGCGTCAGCTAATTTGCCTCCCCGGAGCAAAATTAGACTCCTACTGGCCAAGTCTGATCTTAGATCATCATCATCCTCCTCAAGCAGTCATGGGCTACGGAGATCCAACCAGACCGCGCAGTTTAATTCTCCAAGCATATCTGTCCTGAGCTACATCTGCTGCATCCGGCCACTGTACACCAATTCTAACAAGGTCCTGTTTGACATTGTCTGCCCACCGCATCCTAGGTCTCCCCTTCTTTCTGAGGCTTTTAGGCACACTGTTCATAACCCTATTCGCCAATCTATAATTATTCATACGGGCAACATGGCCAAACCAACGGAGTCTCTCTCTGCACAATATGCTGCTTAAAGGAGGTTGCAAACTCCTTTGCCTAACCTCATCATTACTTAGAAAGTTGAACCACCTAATGCCCAAGATACTGCGTAAGCATCTAGTTTCCTGTTATCTTGTTTACAAAGTGTCCAAGTTTCACTACCATAACTAACCCTAGAAAGAACCAAACTATTATACAGCCTAATTTTAGTCTTTAGGTGTATACGCCTATTTCTCCACAATCTCTATAGATTCTTAAAAGTCCCGGCAGCAATCACTATTCGTCTGTTAATCTCATGCCGCACATCTCAGATATGAATGATTAATTTACTATATTTAATGACATTTTTAAAGGATATTGAAATTGATCAATTGAAAAATAATTCCTAAGTATTCTGATCAATCTGACTGAAGCTATTGTCGTTAGTTTGTTTCCAAATTTGCTGACCGGTCAGCCGCAACAGTCACATGTGAATAGCACCGGCCCTGCTGACTGAACATTGTTAGGAGACAGATCGACCCTCCCGTCCCGTCGGTGGGGATGAAAATATTTGCTGTCTAACCGATAATTCATGTTATGTCATTCGAAAGTCTACGACGGTCCTTATATGGCCTTTCACATGACACCTAACTCTTTTCATATTTCCCTTTTTTGGGGGGGGCGGGGGGGGGCTCAGTCGGTAGCGCGCCAGGCTCGTAATCTGTAGTTCCCAGGTTCGAGTCCCAGCTGGGTCAGCGTTGAGATTTATCTCCGCAAAAATTCCCCGCCCTGCCCACGGTCAGTAGGAGACACCGATGGGCTTGGAAAGGCCGCCGTCCGTCGGATGGGACGTTAAGCCGTGGCCCCGTGTGCGGGAGAGCCATACCCTGTGCACGTTAAAGAACACGCTGGATGGCCTTGACGGGAGGCTACCATCTGTCTCCCAACAGCTGTTCCAGTGGGTCCCCTCCCCCAACCTTCTCTGAGCCTTCGGGGTCCATGTTATCTGGCCATTTAGCCCATGGTGTGCAAAAAAGTGCCGCTCAGAGGTAAAACAACACAACACAACACAACCCTTTTTTAGGAGAAAGAAAGCATTGGGAGAGGACAATGTTGTTTAGTCTATAACACTCTCCGCATCACAAGCTTTCACGACGCAAAGATTGTTATTTTCAGCAATTGCGTCCTAAAGATGCAGAGGAACAACTTTTTCATATCCCCCCCCCCACCTTTTTAGGGGAGGGGAGAAGGCGTGGGTAGGTGATTTTTTTTTTCAGCCTAGTGACACTCCCCGCATCATAAGCTTTCATTTGGCGTATAAATTATTAACGTTCGAAAGATATGGTGGGTTGAGTTGTTTTACCTCTGAGCGGCACTTTTTTGCATACCATGGGCTAAATGACCAGGTCACATGGACCCCGAAAGCTCAGAGAAGGTTGGGGGAGGGGACCCACTGGAACAGCTGTTGGGAGACAGATGGTAGCCTCCTGTCAAGGCCATCCAGCGTGTTCTTTAACGTGCACAGGGTATGGCTCTCCCGCACATGGGGCTACGGCTTAACGTCCCTACGACGGATGGCGGCCTATCCAAGCCCATCGGTGTCCCCTACTGACCGTGGGCAGGGCGGGGGAATTTTGCGGAGATAAATCTCAACGCTGCCCCAGCTAGGACTCGAACCTGGGAACGATAGATTACGAGCCTGGCGCGCTACTGACTGAGCCACCCCCGCCCCAAAAAGATATGGTGGAACAACTAACGAGTCTGTACACGTTGATTTAAACATGAAACAAGCTATTTGAAATGCGACCTGTAAGAAGGCTTCAAGTAGATCCTGTTGTGAGGTGACGCGTAGTAGAGATCAAACGAAAGACATCAACAATCATCCGCGCCGAAAGCTCTTTCTCGGGGTGGGTAGTCATTTTTGGACTGAGATTCCCTTTTCTGAAGAAATAGGAAGAGTTGGGTTGGGTTGTTTTACCTCTGAGCGGCACTTTTTTGCACACCATGGGCTAAATGGCCAGGTCACATGGACCCCGAAGGCTCAGAGAAGGTTGGGGGAGGGGACCCACTGGAATAGCTGTTGGGAGACAGATGGTAGCCTCCCGTCAAGGCCATCCAGCGTGTTCTTTAACGTGCACATGGTATGGCTCTCCCACACACGAGGCCACGGCTTAACGTCCCATCCGACGGACGGCGGCCTTTCCAAGCCCATCGGTGTCCCCTACTGACCGTGGGCAAGGCGGGGAATTTTGCGGAGAAAAATCCCAACGCTGACCCAGCTGGGACTCGAACCTGGGAACTACAGATTACGAGCCTGGCGCGCTACCGACTGAACCACCCCCGCCCCTGAAGTGACGCATAGTACAGATCAAACGAAAGACATCAAGAATCATCCGCGCCGAAAGCTCTTTCTCGGGGTGGGTAGTCATTTTTGGACTGAGATTCCCTTTTCTGAAGAAATAGGAAGAGATTAGGGGAGGGGTGAAAGGGGGGTGAACCGAAAAGGGAAAAGATCTTCACTGAGAAACTAAGCGGGAGACTTGGCTACTAATGAGCACTGACGTCAGCAATGAACGACAGCCCGAGTTTAATCTATTTTTGGTCAGTCTTGTAACCCGCGTCAGTCATTCATGTTTTTGAAAGAGCTTGTTGCTCTTCAAGTATTGGGACAGATACAAGATTCCTGAAGATCGACTTTGTGGGTGGCATCAGTTCTTCTTGGAGCAGATCAGTTTTAAAGCAAAACCAGACAACGCATTTCCCGTTCGGAGAGATTGTCGGCGGGGCAGGAATTCGTTGTTTTTGACGGATGGCCGATTGTTGCTACACACAGCTACAACAGATGACGTGAAGGATGGGTTCGTTTGATGTTTTTTAGCTCGCTTACAAAAAAAACGGTAATGTTTTCACTGTAAATATTCGAATTGTTTTGCTTTTAGAGTGTTTTGATAGGATAAAATATATTAAATAAAAATAAATATCCCCTCAAGCAGCTGCTTGCCACAGAGGTCTGACAGGAGCCTGTCAGTTTATATGAAATAGTAGAAGGTCTGAGAGGATGGCAGGACCTCAGCAGAAAAACAACACAAACATCCATGCCTTACCCGGGGCTCGAACCCAGGTTCCGTAGATCAGTAGCCAAGCGCGCTAATCACTCGGCCACGGGACGTCTGCTTCTTTCCTACGGCGGGGGGGCGGGGGGTGGCTCAGTCGGTAGCGCGCCAGGCTCGTAATCTGTAGTTTCCAGGTTCGAGTCCCAGCTGGGTCAGCATTGAGATTTATCTCCGCAAAATTCCCCGCCCTGCCCACGGTCAGTAGGGGACACCGATGGGCTTGGAAATGCCGCCGTCCGTCGGATGGGACGTTAAGCCGTGGCCCCGTGTGCGGGAGAGCCATACCCTGTGCACGTTAAAGAACACGCTGGATGGCCTTGACGGGAGGCTACCATCTGTCTCCCAACAACTGTTCCAGTGGGTCCCCTCCCCCAACCTTCTCTGAGCCTTCGGGGTCCATGTGACCTGGCCATTTAGCCCATGGTGTGCAAAAAAGTGCCGCTCAGAGGTAAAACAACCCAACCCAACCCAACTCTTTCCTACGGTCGCACGAGGTGACTTCGTCAGAACACCACACCGCCCGAAGGCGGCTTTTGCCCTATCAAAATATTAAAGAATCTCCATGATGTTATGTCAATGAGAATTCAACTTCGAAGTACTATAACTTCTAAAATATGACATGACATTTAATGATAATTAAAAAATATGACTGGAGATTAATTAAAGATCGTAATCAAATCTATTTAAATCTCGTTTTTCAAAACTATTCGTTCAGTATTTAAAGAGTTAGGGAAAATAGAATATTTCACAGGATAAGAATGAATTAAAAAAATTAATTGAAACTTAAAATAAGTATTGTTTTATTTCGTAACATAAATAAACATTTTAAAAGTTTGCATAAATGATTATTTGAATATTAGACAATTATGAATAGTTTTTTTTTATAAAACAGGATAATTTATTGTTAAATATTCCAGCTTCCCTAACTCTTTAAATACTGAACGAATATTGTTGAAAATGGATATGTAAATAGATTTGATTATGATCTTTATCTTCAGTCACATTTTTTCATTAAATGCATATTTTAGATGATATAGAAGTTAGATTCTCATTGACATAACATCATGGAAATTCTGTTTTCGTAGGGGTGGCTTAGTCGGTAGTGCGCCAGACTCGTAATCTGTAATTCCCAGGTTCGAGTCCCAGCTGGGTCAGCGTTGAGATTTATCTCCGCAAAATTCCCCGCCCTGCCCACGGTCAGTAGGGGACACCGATGGGCTTGGAAAGGCCGCCGTCCGTCGGATGGGACGTTAAGCCGTGGCCCCGTGTGCGGGAGAGCCATACCCTGTGCACGTTAAAGAACACGCTGGATGGCCTTGACGGGAGACTACCATCTGTCTCCCAACAGCTGTTTCCAGTGGGTCCCCTCTCCCAACCTTCTGAGCCTTCGGGGTCCATGTGACCTGGCCATTTAGCCCATGGTGTGCAAAAAAGTGCCGCTCAGAGGTAAAACAACCCAACCGCCTCCTAGAGTTGAGGGATCGTTACAACCTGTACCTTAATCAAAAAACCATGGTTAAATATCAGATTGCAACTCAATAGCTTGAATTCTTCGGACGCTTAGTGTTCAGGAATCCCTGATCTGAACATAATCCAAAATCTCGAGATCAGCATTTTTTAAGAACACTCTCTCCACAATTATCATGAGTACTAAAAATAAATATTTTTCTTCTTTTTATGTTCAGATTAATTTTAACCTCCCCCCACCTCCCCACAAGTACCAAATCAAAACGACGATTCTAAGAAATTCGCCTGACAGCCATTTTCGTGTCCATTTATCTAGAAATATGGCCATTAGAATGATTCAGCCATTAGAATGATTCATAATCCGTTAAATTACCGCAATCGTTAATGAAGCAACAGTAAGAGAAATGAAAAAGCATCGGACATCATTCCTCGTGCTATTTATCATCACGACAGAAGATCACGGATATTCAGCATCACCACCCAAGATGATGATGAGTAGCATCTCTCGAAGTGGTCTCTTTTCCTAGAAAATATAGCCTCGTCGGCAAAGCTCTTAGGACAACAGTGTCATATGCTTTGTGACCTTTTCGACTCGTGGGTCAAATCGCATGCGACTCAATGCACGGGATCGTCCGCAGAAAAAGAGGGGGGGGGGGCAAGTGGTCTGATTTACGGCTAAAGTGCACATTGCTAACGACCACGGCGATTATGCCACAGTCGCCAGTTGTGCTGGTGACCCTGGGTGTCGCATGAAGATGACACTACTGTAGCACGTGCTGATAAATGGCGCATGCTGTGACGTTGAACACTCGCCACAGTGAAAAGAGCGTCTAAAGGAGATCTAAATGACGTCTTAGAAAGTTTCTCGTTTGGAAAATTAGCCGTGAGGTGTTGGAGCAGGTCAGTCTTGAACAGATGGCAAGATCTAAATTTCTTCGACCCTTCTGGATATGGTCAAAAATAGCTCAATTGGTCGCGTGCCAGGCTGGTAATCTGCAGTTCCCAGGTTCAAGTCCCAGCTGAGTCAACACAGCTGGGGGGGGGAGGGGTGGCTCAGTCGGTAGCGCGCCAGGCTCGTAATCTGTAGTTCCCAGGTTCGAGTCCCAGCTGGGTCAGCGTTGAGATTTATCTCCGCAAAATTTCCCCGCCCTGCCCACGGTCAGTAGGGGACACCGATGGGCTTGGAAAGGCCGCCATCCGTCGGATGGGACGTTAAGCCGTGGTCCCGTGTGCGGGAGAGACATACCCTGTGCACGTTAAAGAACACGCTGGATGGCCTTGACGGGAGGCTACCATCTGTCTCCCAACAGCTGTTCCACTGGGTCCCCTCCCCCAACCTTCTCTGAGCCTACGGGGTCCATGTGACCTGGCCATTTAGCCCATGGTGTGCAAAAAAGTGCCGCTCAGAGGTAAAACAACCCAACACAGCCGGGTTGAGATTTAATTCCGCAAAAGTAGGGGACATCGAGGACAAAAAAAAGTAGGGGTCATCGAGGGGCTTGGAAAGGCCACTGTCCGTCAGATGGGACGTCAGTAGATGTGGTCCCATGTACGGGAGAGCCATAACCTGTGAACGTTAAAGAATACGCTGGATGGCCTCGATAGAAGGTTACCATCTGTCTTGTAAAATTTGTCCAGTGGGTCCCCTCTACCCAACCTTCTATGAGCCCTTGGGGTCCTTGTCAACTGGCCATTTAGCCCATTGTGTGCAAAAAAAAAGTGCCTCTCAGAGGTAAAACAAACCAACCCTTCTATCCGCAGGGCTTCGATAAGTTAATCAAACTCTGAAACAAATATCACGACCCGTTTGGCGACTATGTCGAAAAATAGTACATATAAGTGATGACATTTCCTGTATATTGTCTTCTGTATAATTACTGAGCAGTCCCGTGGCCTAGTGGTTAGCACTCTTGGCTACTGATCTAAGGGACCTGGGTTCGAGCCCCGGATTAGGCATGGATGTGTGTGTCGTTTTTCTGCTGAGGTCCTGCCATCCTCTCAGATCTCCTACTGTGGCATATAAACTGACAGGCTCCTGTCAGACCTCTGTGGCAAGCAGCTGCTTGAGGGGGTATTTATTTTTATTTTATAATTACTTGCCCCTCACAGGAATTTAAATAGAGAACCTTATTTTTTGACTTATCTTCGTATATATATATGTACGTATAACGCATGTATGTAGATACGATGAGCCCCATTTCAAAGTGACTCAGATCAGTCTTTTTTTTTTTCCCATGTGGCATTTGACTTTGTTTTCCAGCATGCCTAGCCGTCCCAGTGGCTTAGTGGGTTAGGTTGTTTGACCTCTGAGCGGTACTTTTTTGCACATCATGGGCTAAATGGCAGGTCACATGGACCCCGAAGGCTCAGAGAAGGTTGAGAGAGGGAACCCACTGGAATAGCTGTTGGGAGACAGATGGTAGCCTCCCGTTAAGGCCATCCAGCGTGTTCTTTAACGTGCACAGGGTATGGCTCTCCCGCACACGGGGCCACGGCTTAACGTCCCATCCGACGGACGGCGGTCTTTCCAAGCCCATCGGTGTCCCTTACTGACCGTGGGCAGGGCGGGGAATTTTGCGGAGATAAATCTCAACGCTGACCCAGCTGGGACTCGAACCTGGGAACTGCAGATTACGAGCCTGGCGCGCTACCGACTGAGCCACTACCGCCCCTAACCTATTAGGTATTCACTATTTTGCCCTTTTATTGCCAACCCTTTTTTCCTGGTGTAGTAAGTAGACTTACAGCATAAGTAGTGGTACTGCTTTGACCTCGAAAAGTTCGCAACGTCGTCGGCCACGCCCACCGGAAGTGATGTTATCACGAAGCCCCGCGAACCTCGCAGGTGTGACATCACTTCCGGTGGTTGTGGATCTTGGGGACTTTTCAAGGTTAAAACCGTACAGGTTGGGGTACCACTACTAGCATGCCTCCTGATGAGTTTTCCAATGGTCGCTTCTTCTGGGATTCAGGGTAGTTATCCTGATGTTGTTTGGCTGATCTCGTTTTATTTTTTTGCCTTTTCGGTGTCCTTGTAACTTGCTGCGGGATTATTAACCTCACAGACCATTTTCTTTAAGAGAATACTCGGGCACAATAAAAACTACGATTTTACTCGAAAACTGAAATTTTATTAGCGTTAAAAAATATACAAATGAAAAATTAAATATAAGAATTAAAACTTCTTAAAACTTTGGGGCGGGGGTGGCTCAGTCGGTAGCGCGCCAGGCTCGTAATCTGTAGATCCCAGGTTCGAATCCCAGCTGGGTCAGCGTTGAGATTTATCTCCGCAAAATTCCCGGCCCTGCCCACGGTCAGTAGGGGACACCGATGGGCTTGGAAAGGCCGCCGTCCGTCGGATGGGACGTTAAGCCGTGGCTCCGTGTGCGGGAGAGCCATACCCTGTGCACGTTAAAGAACACGCTGGATGGCCTTGACGGGAGGCTACCATCTGTCTCCCAACAGCTGTTCCAGTGGGTCTCCTCTCCCAACCTTCTCTGAGCCTTCGGGGTCCATGTGACCTGGCCATTTAGCCCATGGTGAGCAAAAAAGTGCCGCTCAGAGGTAAAACAACCCAACCCAAATCTTAAAACTTCACGCCATACCGGTTTCCCCGTTAGAAACTGCTTTGGGTTGGATTGTTTTACCTTTAAGCGGCACTTTTTTGTACACAATGGGCTAAATGGCCAGGTCACAAGGATCCCGAAGGCTCAGAGAAGGTTGGGGAAGGGGACCTACTGCAACAGCTGTTGGGAGACGGATGGTAGCCTCCCGTCAAGGCCATCCAGCGTGTTCTTTAACGTGTACAGGATATGGCTCTCCCATACACGGGACCACGGTTTAACGTCCCATCCGACGGACGGCGGCCTTTCCGAGCCCATCGTTGGCCCTTTCTGACAGAGAGCACGGCGGGGAGTTTTGCGGAGATAAATCTCAACGCTGACCCAGTTGGAACTCGAACCTGGGAACTACAGATTGTCATTACTTACAGCATCTTCAGTGGTTTTCGCCATATGGCCCACCAAATAAAGTGATTTCTTTTTTTTCTTCTTCTTAATACAGACTCAGGAAGAGGAATTCTTCTTCTTCTGATTGCAAACACTCTCCAGTAATTGAGGGCGATTCTGGAACGAAAGAGGCAGTTAAGAATGAAATATGGCCTCGTTTTAATGTAAAAAAAAAATGTAATTAAGAAAAAAAAAAACTTTTTTTTTAACCCTGTGTGTTTTTTCAGTTGTAAGCATTAACGTGCGTCATTTTCAATGACCAGAACCAATGGCTATTGCCACTTTCAATTCATTATAAATTTTATGAAAAACGTTTTAAAGATAACTTGCTATTAAAGAGTTTTTTTTGTTTTGTTTTCTGTGATTTGTTTTGTATTGAGTGCTCATGCTTATTTTATAATTTATAGAATTAAATAATCCATACATTATGAAAAATCATTTGTTATTGTTAACCTTTAATTTATATTTTTCCCTTTTTTTTTCAAATCATAGCTTTTTTAGGCTTTGTAATTTCTGTAGGAAATTGATTATAAATAGACTATCCTACAAAAATGTGAGATAATTTCCATATTATGGTAATGGGAATTCCACATTATGATAATAGGAATCTAATGGGTTGGGTTGTTTTACCTCTGAGCGGCACTTTTTTGCACACCATGGGCTAAGTGGCCAGGTCACATGGACCCCGAAGGCTCAGAGAAGGTTGGGGGAGGGGACCCACTGGAACAGCTGTTGGGAGACAGATGGTAGCCTCCCGTCAAGGCCATCCAGCGTGTTCTTTAACGTGCACAGGGTATGGCTCTCCCGCACACGGGGCCACGGCTTAGCGTCCCATCCGACGGACGACGACCTTTCCAAGCCCATCGGTGTCCCCTACTGACCGTGGGCAGGGCGGGGAATTTTGCGGAGATAAATCTCAACGCTGACCCAGCTGGGACTCGAACCTGGGAACTACAGAATACGAGCCTGGCACGCTACCGACTGAGCCACCCCCGCATTAGGAATCTAACTTCGAAGCTCTATAACTTCTAAAATATGCATTTAATGGGAAAATGTGACTGAAGATAAATTAAAGATCATAATAAAATCTATTTAAATCTCGATTTTCAACAACATTCGTTCATTACTTAAAAGAGTCACGGAATGTTAAACAATACTAATCTATCAAAAGAATTAACTCAGATATTAATTAAAACTTAAATAATAACCTGGAGTATTTAAAAACAAATTCTCTTGTTTTATAAAAAAAATCATTCACAACTGTGTAATATTAAAACAGCATTACGAAAACTTCTAAAATGTATATTTATTTTATTAAATGGTTTCAAACAATATTTATTATTTAAATCTTAATTAATTTCTAAGGTAAATTCTTAAGACATATTACTATTGTGGAATTTATGGCTTCCATTAATTCTTTAAATGCTAAAAGAATATTATTGAAAATCGAAATTCAAATAGATTTAATTGTGACCTTCAATTTATTGCAATGCGATGTCTTTTGCCGTTAAATGAATATTTTTAAATTTTTAGTTTTGAAGTTTGATTTCCACTGATGTAACTTGAATTCTATTTATGAAACCAGTATTTCGATAGGGCAATGTATAAGGTACTTCAAATTCATTAGGTTATGATATTTATCGTTAATTAATGTTTTTGTTAATAATCCTTTTTCTTTATTTTTAGTAATTTTTTTTTGAGAACATCCTAGTAAAGAAATTGAATGAATTGCTTGAATTTGTTATCAAAGGAATTCTTGACCTTATTAACCCTTTCAGGACCATAAGGTTTCTAAGAGTAAATATTAGTATGTAACTGTTTATTTTAGTTTGTTTAGACGTAAAATAAATAAAAATCATAAGAAAAATACATAACAATGTGTAGTTTTTTTGGAATTTTATGGGAAATATTTTTCTCAATGGACTATAAAGGTAACACAAATTATAGTTAGGCTTATTATGCAATGTCTTTTATTTATTGGTTTATTAGAACAAAATGTTAACTAAAATAATACAAAATTATGAAATAAAATTACTATACAAAATGATGTGCTAATTATGATATTCTGCGAAGCAATTTCTTTTGGTTGTGAAGCAAAGATGGACATTGCACATAGTACATATATTATGCGTCCTGACAGTTCTGTCTTTGTTTTCTAAACGTTCCCGTTTACGTAATTGCGTTCGGCATACGTTCTATTTTGACATTCTGTATAAAAAATGCTGATAAGGTTAAAATTAAATACGACAATCACCAATTTTAAAATGGGGAAAAATGTTTCCCTTAGTCGTGAAAGGGTTAACATAAAGATGCATGCAATTATACTGACTGGTAAAAATATTGAAATATCCAAATATCATCTCTGTTAAAAAATTTCTTTGCAAACACAGAATTACGTATTCTTCGCAGTAAACTAATTCCTAATCTTTTGGTATTTTAGCTCATTTTTAGGAAAAACGAGCTAATATTTTCCTCTGTAGTCTATCTATACGTAGACATCCAAGTGTTTTGTTTTTAGAGAGAAGTCAAAAAGGTGCACAAAGTATGCAGTATACCCCTTTCCCTAATCCTCTTTGTGTTCTTATAACCTGGAGTCTTAACCCATTGAAAGTGGGGGTGGCTCAGTCCTTAGCGCGCTAGGCTCGTAATCGTCAATTTCTAGGTTCGAATTCGAACTATGCCAGACAGCGGAGATTTATCTCTGTCAAGCCATACCTTACTCTCAATGAGAAAGATGGGTTTGGAAAAGCCGTCATCCGTCGGATAGGACGTTAAGCCATGGCACCGTATGTAGGAAGGGCATACCCTGTGCACTCTGAGTTGGATTGTTTTACCTCAAAGAAGGTGGAGGAGAGGACCCACTGGACAGCTGTTGGGAGACAGTTAGTAGTCTCCCGTCAGTGTGTTTTTTAACGTGCACAGGGTATGGTCTCCCGCCAAGGCCATCCAGTGTGTTCTTAAACGTGCACAGTGTATGGTCTCACGCACACGGACATACGGCCTTTCCAAGCCCATCGGTATTCCCATACTGACCGTGGGCAGGGCGGGGATTTTGCAGAGATCAATCTCAACGCTGGCCTCGAACTTGGGATTTGCAGATTACGAATCTGGGCGCTACCGGGTTGGGTTGTTTTACCTCTGAGCGGCACTTTTTTGCACACCATGGGCTAAATGGCCAGGTCACATGGACCCCGAAGGCTCAGAGAAGGTTGGGGGAGGGGATCCACTGGAACAGCTGTTGGGAGACAGATGGTAGTCTTCCGTTAAGGCCATCTAGCGTGTTCTTTAACGTGCACAGGGTATGGCTCTCCCACACACGGGGCCACGGCTTAACGTCCCATCCGACCGACGGCGGCCTTTCCAAGCCAATCGGTATTCCCATACTGACCGTGGGCAGGGCGGGGATTTTACAGAGATCAATCTCAACGCTGGCCTCGAACTTGGGATTTGCAGATTACGAATCTGGGCGCTAACGACTGAGTCACTCCCGCCACCTCTGTGCACGTTTAAAGAACACGTAGAATGGTTAAATGAGTTTTTCATCAGGCTACCATCTGTCTGCTAACACCTGTCCAATGGGTCCCCTCCCCCAATCTCTGAGCCTTCGGGGTACTTGCGCATGCAAAAAAGTGCCTCTCAGAGGTAAAGAAAAAACACAATCAGACCTGTGTGAGAAGTATCAGTCTGAAAAGTAATAGAAATTATTTATAGTGTCTGACTGTATTCTTTATATTATTATTCAAATAACTCCATTTGTGTTACACATAGAGCATTCTACTAGCGAAATTTAATTCAATACTAAATTATTGAAGTATTTAAATAAAAAAATGGAAAATAATTTTTGATTGCTCAGTCAAAAAAAGTGAATATGTACAGTATATATGTTACCGCTAAAGTGCAGAAATCAGTTATTCTACAGATTATCTAGGTATTGTGCAGATTAACTAGGGTGATCCGTTAACGTGCGGAAAATTGTTTCATTTCTCAAATTACCTAGGTAATCTGCAAATTACCTGGATAATCTGCACATTACCTACTAGGCACTCGTTAAAGTGAAAATAAGATCTTTGCTGGAACAACAGGAACGTTTCTGTACGCTTAAATTAACATAATGTTATTTACCTAGTGTCCGAGAGTAGAATTGAAACCAGGGTCATCCCTCTGTCAACATGAATCAGTCGTCCGAATTATAAAAAAGCCCCCAAAATGAGCAGGCCAAGTGAGAACGAATCATTTTAGTGATTCGTTATCAAGAATGAATCACTTTACCGATTCGTTCTCACTTGGCCTCCGCTCATCCGGGGCGTTTTTTATAATGCGGACGAGTGAATCACGTGACACGAAGATTCATATTCAAGAGATTCACCACTGTGAGAGAAACAAACGTTTGAACTTTAACGATACGGAAGCCGTTAATGTGCACATTACCTAGGTAAAATGCGGAAAACTCTTGATTCCGCACGTTAACGGAGCAAATCAGTTAATCTGCAGATTAGCTAGGTAATGTGCACATTAACGGCTTTCGAGCTTTAGCGGTGACAGATATACTGAATAGCGAGGAGTCTTGAGCCGATTTTGGGGAAAACATTTCTCTGTCGCCCCATAAGACAAATAAACAGAAATGCATATCACTAATCATTTTATTCTTGTATTACTAATTTTAATCACTTTGTAACAAAATTTAAATGTTAATGCTAGTTGGAAGGAAAATATGTGCGAAATACTATTAGAAATTGAAATTTCGTCTGTAGCATCATTACAAACACGAAAAGCAAATTCCATTTCAATTCAATTTATAATTTATTCTCAGAATATGCAGTACTTTACATTTATATGTTTTTTTACCTTAGAACTGAAGTTATAATGAAATATATATAATGTTGTATTTCTCAGATACACAATTTTAAAGTATTACATTTTCTAATATATATTCTTCTTTATACATAGTTTATCCAATAAAAATCATATATTTATTCATACCATATATATGTAAAATTTTAATATTATATTTCATTAGTGTTTTATATTTTTACCTATATTTTTCAGTACAAGTCTGAGAAAAAATGTTGAGTCTTCCACGAGAGTAAAAACTCGCTTGTGGAAGATTGGGTTGTTTTACCTCTGAGCGGCACTTTTTTGCACACCATGGGCTAAATGGCCAGGTCACATGGACCCCGAAGGCTCAGAGAAGGTTGCGGGAGGTTGCGGAAGGTTACCACTGGAACAGCTGTTGGGAGACAGATGGTAGTCTCCCGTCAAGGCCATCCAGCGTGTTCTTTAACGTGCACAGGATATGGCTCTCCCGCACACGGGGCCACGGCTTAACGTCCCATCCGACGGACGGCGGCCTTTCCAAGCCCATCTGTGTCCCCTACTGACCGTGGGCAAGGCGGGGAATTTTGCGGACGCTTGTGGAAGAAATTTAACAGTTATGTTGTAATAAAAATGAAACGGCAACATGCTTCAGTTTCACATTTTCTCACACTTTGCTAGCTTGATCAAAAACTCTAAGTAAATATTTAGCTAATTTATAAGTTTGAAAATTATCATTAAGAATAAATGAAATAAAAAAAAATAAAAATGAAAAGACTTTACTGGGTAGAAAAACAGAAAAAAATATAAAAATCTATATTGAACTGTGCGTTAGTAAGTGGTTCAGTTGAGCGCCTTAAGGGCAACTCAACATCAAATGAAATTTTATTACATTTAAATATCTTTTATTTCTAAAACATAGTCTCAATATTTACCACATTCAAAATCCATTTTCTTAATTCCTTATAGAAAAAGTTATCATTTCTTATTCCTTTGATGTACTCTGGTAAGCAGTTAAAAAACTTTGGCGCCAAATAAACATAATGTTTTTTAACAATAGTTTTGTTCGCTTTTAAATCAAGTAAGAAAAGGTTTTTTGACAGTCGAGTATTCTTTTCAAATATCCGTAAGGTTTGAACATTATAATTCATCCTTATGTATTTCAGTACCTGAAATACATATAATTTCCTTATTTGTAAAATACCTAATTCATTGTATACATTTTCAAACGCTTTCAAATTTTCTTAGTTTCATCATGCATCTAATTATGTGATTCTGCACATAGTGTAACGGTTTGATTGTTGTCAAATAGACTCCACCCCACGATAATAAACCGTAGAGCAAATAAGATTTAATCCAAGAAAAATAAATAATTTTAAATAAAGATAAATTTCCGAATTTCCGGATAGAATAAATTTTAAGTATAATGTAGTTAATCTTTTTAACAACATCAGACATTTGTATTTTCCAGGACATCTTTCTGTCAATAAGAATACCCAAATATTTATAGCATTCAACCCCCTCAATTTTGTCACAATTGCAATTTTTTCCAGCACAAACTTCAGAGTGGAAAATGATCCTGTCACGAAAAAAAATCAGTCTCATTTTCTCTTGGTCTAATAAAAATATATTTCGTCTTCTTTGTATTTAAAAAGAGTTTATTAAATTTTAGCCACGTTCTTATTTCTATCCAGTCGCTATTTATATTCTCTAAAATTTGCTTTTCCCCCTCCAGAATATATTAGTGCATCATCATCTGCAAATGAAATTACTTTTTTTTATTCATTTATTAAAAGGGGCTGGAGTGGCTCAATCGGTAGCGCGCCAGGCTCGTAATCTGCAGTTCCCGGGTTCAATTCCTAGCTGGTTCAGCGAAGAGATTTATCTCCGCAAAACTCCCAACCTTTCCCTAGGTCAGTAGGGGACACCGATCGACTTGAAATGGCCGTCGTCCGTCGGATGGGGCGTTAAGTCGTGGCCCCATGTGCGGGAGAGCCATACTCTGTGCACGTTAAAGAACACGCTGGATGGCCTTGGCGGGAGGTTACCATTTTTCACCCAACAGCTGTCCATTGGGTCCCCTCCCCCAACCTTCTCTGAACCTTCGGGGTCCTAGTGACCTAACCATTTAGTTCATTGTGTGCAAAAAGTGCCGCTTAGAGGTAAAAACGAACCAACGTGCACAGTGTATGGCATTCCTATTCACGGAACCATGACTTAACGTCCCATCCGACGGATGACGGCTTTTCAAACTGCATTGGTGTCTCCCTTTCTCACCTCTCTCTGAGCCATCGGGGTCCTTGTGACCTGGCCATTTAGCCCATGGTGTACAAAAAAGTGCTGCTCAGACAACCTAACACATTTATTAAAAACAATAAAACACAAAAACATGATCAAAAGCCAAACGTGCATATTTTTAATTATAATAAATTGAAATTATTATAAAAAATATTTTAGATAATTGTTCATTTCTTTTTTTACAATCAATAAATATTTGAAATTTAAATTATTCACAGTCCGCGACAAAGACTAACTCATCTCTGATACCGATGAGTAAGTCCGATGAACAGTTAAAAACAAAAGCATCGGCCGCATCAAATTTCCATCCCCGATACCTCCTCCTTCTGCTAGATACCCACAGATGATGTTCTCCGTTTCCATAGAAACCGCATGAGCTACGCCTCCCTCGTTTTCTCCGTCAATGAAGGCATCACAGGAGCTGCCACTCCCGTTGCCATGGAGATTTTACACCCGACTGCAAGCATTATTTATTCGCCCGTGTCTGCCAGGCGGTAGAATGGGACAGCGCGGATCGGCTGCAATCAGATACGACCACATAGATATCGGATGGAGCGTTTCAGCGTTGTGTACGTTTCCAGCGTTTCTGGCGTCTCGAAATAAGACCTTTTCAGTTGATTTACCTCTGAGTGGCACTTTTTTTGCGTACTATAATGGCTAAATGGCCAAGTCACAAGGACCTCAAAGGTTCAGAGAAGGTTGAGGGAAGGAGATCCCTGCAAAGCTGTTAGGATGCAGATGGAAGATTTCCTGTCAAGGTCATCCAGTGTGTTCTTTAATGTGCACAGAAACGGCTTTTCTCCACACGGGACTACAGCTTTACACCCCATCCGACGGACGGCGGCTTTTCCAAGCCCATCGGTGTCCCCTACCGACCGAGAGCAGGGTTGGGTTGGGTTGTTTTACCTCTGAACGGCACTTTTTTGCACACCACGGGCTAAATGGCCAGGTCACATGGACCCCGAAGGCTCAGAGAAGGTTGGGGGAGAGGACCCACTGGAACAGCTGTTGGGAGACAGATGGTAGCCTCCCATCAAGGCCATCCAGCGTGTTCTTTAACGTGCACAGGGTATGACTCTCCCACACACGGGGCCACGGCTTAACGTCCCATCCGACGGACGGCGGCCTTTCCAAGCCCATCGGTGTCCCCTACTGACCGTGGGCAGGGCGGGGAAATTTTGCGGAGATAAATCTCAACGCTGACCCAGCTGGGACTCGAACCTGGGAACTGCAGATTACGAGCCTGACGCGCTACCGACTGAGCCACCCCCGCCCCCTTATTCCATTGTATGCAAAAAGTGCCGCTAAGAGGTAAATCAACAACCTCCACAATTAATTATTGCACTGCTAATGGTTCTGTGTGTTCAAACAAAAAAAAACACTCTCCAGTTGTGCTATGTGGACATCTCCGTTATTGATGACGGTTTTGTTTACAGACGCTCGCAACGCTAAACGCGTTTCTGTGTGGCGATATCCTCAGACCAGTTGGATGAAAGAAAGGACTAGAATTAAGCCTAAGTTTATCCGTTTCTCGACTGGCAGATGCTGCTATAAGTCAGCCGTCTTCCGGTTGGGTAATTCATGGCCACAGTTGCTCATCCCAGAGCGACCATCTCGGAAGCAGACCACTAAATGACAGGCATAAATTATCCCGAATGTGAGAGAAGTTGCAGCAGCAAAATGTTGGCTTTCTAGAAATACAGCGGATTAGTTAGGAATGAGTAATAACGCAGCTTTTGTTCATACTTTACTTTGGTTTAGTTTTATTTTCTTCTCTCAATTCTTGTTTTTTCCTGTGTGAGCAGCAAAAGAGGTGAATTTACGATCTGCAGGAGAAATTTACAACTCTTTGGTTAGGACGAATGGAGATCGTAAAAGTTGGAAGTAGGTTAAGAAAGAAGATGGTTGGAAAGTTTTACATTCATTGGATTCGTATGTTGATTGGCGAAGAATTTAGGTTGGGTTGTTTTACCTCTGAGCGGCACTTTTTTGCACACCATGGGCTAAATGGCCAAGTCACAAGGACCCCGAAGGCTCAGAGAAGGTTGGGGGAGGGGACCCACTGGAACAGCTGTTGGGAGACAGATGGTAGCCTCCCGTCAAGGCCATCCAGCGTGTTCTTTAACGTGCATAGGGTATGGCTCTCCAACACACGGGGCCACGGCTTAACGTCCCATCCGACATACGGCGGCCTTTCCAAGCCCATCGGTGTCCCCTACTGACCGTGGGCAGGGCGGGGAATTTTGCGGAGATAAATCTCAACGCTGACCCAGCTGGGACTCGAACCTGGGAACTACAGATTACGAGCCTGGCGCGCTACCGACTGAGCCACCCCCGCCCTACGAAGAATTTAGACTGTTGCAAAATTTGATATTTAATGGATTCGGATGACTTACGATGTTGATATACTTTGTGCCTTGATTCTTCGGTTGTAACTCTTAGTAGTAGTTAATAGGGTTGTTTTAATTATCAGTGGAGCTTTTGTGTGCACAATGGGGTAAATGGCCAAGTCACAAGGACCCCAAAGTCTCGGAGATGAGTTTGGAGAGGGTTGAATTGCTCTACCTCAGATGCATCAAGAGGGAAGGGGAGCAGGCTCTCATCATCTTCCCGATGGATGCTGTTCTCCGTTTGCTTCGGGAGGACCGAGAGCAATCCCAATCGCAAGGGATGATTGTCCTCCCTCAGAGCTGCGCGTTTTTGCACAAGATTGGCTAAATTACCAGGTCACAAGAGTTGGGTTGTTTTACCTCTGAGCAGCACTTTTTTGCGCACAATGGGCTAAATGTAAAGGTCACAAGGACCCCGAAGGCTCAGAGAAGGTTCGGATAAGGGACCCACTAGAATAGCTGTTGGGAAACAGATGGTATCCTCTCGTCAAGGCATCCAGCATGTTCTTTAACGTGCACAAGGCATGGCTCTCTTGCACACGGAGCCACGGCTTAACGTCCTATCCGACGGCAGCCTTCCCATGCCCATTGGTGTCCCCTACTGACCGAGGGCGGGCGAGGAGTTTTGCGGAGATAAATCTCAACGCTGGCCCACCTGGGACTCGAACCTGGAAATTGCAGATTAAGAGCCTGGCCTTCCCCTAATATTAAAATAATCATAACGCAAACTTCTGAAATATTGCATTTAGTAAGTGGTTTTAATTTCTGAGAAATGCTTGTGACTCATTAACTGTTGAGAAATATTCCAGCTTCGATAACTGTGTTTAAATACCGAACGAATATTGCCGAAAACCAAGATTTAAGCAGATTTGATTATGATCTTTAATTTATCATAAATCACATTTTCCTGTTGAATGCGGGAGCGGGGGTGGCTCAGTCGGTAGCGCGCCAGGCTCGTAATCTGTAGTTCCCAGGTTCGAGTCCTAGCTGGGTCAGCGTTGAGATTTATCTCCTCAAAATTTCCCCGCCCTGCCCACGGTCAGTAGGGGACACCGATGGGCTTGAAAAGGCCGCCGTCCGTCGGATGGGACGTTAAGCCGTGGCCCCTTGTGCGGGAGAGCCATACCCTGTGTACGTTAAAGAACACGCTGGATGGCCTTGACGGGAGGCTACCATCTGTCTCCCAACAGCTGTTCCAGTGGGTCCCCTCCCCCAACCTTCTCCGAGCCTTCGGGGTCCTTGTGGCTTGGCCATTTAGCCCATTGTGTGCAAAAAAGTGCCGCTCAGAGGTAAAACAACCCAACGTTTAAGAACACGCTGGATGGCCTTGACGGGAGGCTACCATCTGTCTCCCAACAGCTGTTCCAGTGGGTCTCCTCCCCCAACCTTCTATGAGCCTTCGGGGTCCTTGTGACCTGGCCATTTAGCCCATTGTGTGCAAAAAAGTGCCGCTCAGAGGTAAAACAACCCAACATTAAAGAACACGCTGGATGGCCTTGACGGGAGTGCTACCATCTGTCTCCCAACAGCTGTTCCAGTGGGTCCCCTCCCCCAACCTTCTCTGAGCCTTCGGGGTCCTTGTGACCTGGCCATTTAGCCCATTGTGTGCAAAAAAGTGCCGGTCAGAGGTAAAACAACCCAACGTTAAAGAACACGCTGGATGGCCTTGACGGGAGGCTACCATCTGTCTCCCAACAGCTGTTCCAGTGGGTCCCCTCCCCCAACCTTCTCTGAGCCTTCGGGGTCCTTGTGACCTGGCCATTTAGCCCATTGTGTGCAAAAAAGTGCCGGTCAGAGGTAAAACAACCCAACGTTAAAGAACACGCTGGATGGCCTTGACGGGAGGCTACCATCTGTCTCCCAACAGCTGTTCCAGTGGGTCCCCTCCCCCAACCTTCTCTGAGCCTTCGGGGTCCTTGTGACCTGGCCATTTAGCCCATTGTGTGCAAAAAAGTGCCGCTCAGAGGTAAAACAATCCAATCCAATCCTGTTGAATGTATATTTTAGAAGTTATAAAGCTTCGAAGTTAGCTCTGGGATGAGCAACCATTGACATAACAGGAAAATTCTCTAGTCCTTTGGTGGGGCTGTGCAATCACGCATCAGCCAATCTGATTCCTTGCAAAACAATCGAATTCCAGGATTTTTCCGCTCATTTCTTACACAGTCCATTGTTAACGAGAGAGAAATGGCACGAGATGATGAACTGATGATGCATCTTGCAGCTGCTTTTAGAGGCAGCTAAAAACAGAAGATCGTGATAAGAAATAAACATCGTGGAATAATGAGCATCGGTAGCCAAAAGAGAAATGATAAGGTGGAGCGAGGCCAATCATCCCTTGCGAATGGGATTGCTCTCGGTCCTCCCGCAGGGGGGAGGGGGGGGAAGGACACAGACAAACGGAGAACAGCATCCATCGGGAAGATGATGATGATGAGAGCCTGCTCCCCTTCCCTCTTGATGCATGTCATCTCCTTTTCCAGATCTGCATACCTCGCTAATTGGTTGTTGCTTCGGACTATTTATAGAAGAAGAAGAGGACCGCCATCTCGGATACCATCTCCAGTCACGTGGAGGTTCACAACGCATGGTCGTGCACGTGGAGACGGTCTGCAGAACCTAGACCGTGGGGAGAGAGCCGGACCTCTTATTGGATGGGATGCCGATGTTGTGGCTCGAGAAGCTTATCGTGATCGTCAGCAACGCAGGGGAGCTCGAGATGAATGGTTGTGTGTTCATTAGGAGATGCCAGTCGGGGATGCTGCGATCTCCCTGAAAAGAATTATCATTCCATTTGGTTGGGTATGAAGTGCTTTGTAAAGTGATTTGTTGTCGGTTGAATTGGTGACATTTCTCACAAAGATGCAATTAATAGCAAAGGCACTTCGCACCATGGTCATTTCGTATCAAAAGAGTCATAACAGGATATTAATGCCACGCAGATTTCATACCAAAGATATAAGACACTTTATAACAAGAACAGTTCATAACAAAGACACTTCATACCAAGGATATAATTCTATCAAGGACACTTCATAACAAAGATACTTCATAACAAGGACACTTCATAACAAAGATACTTCATAACAAAGATACTTCATAACAAGGACACTTCATAACAAGGACACTTCATAACAAGGACACTTCATAACAAAGATACTTCATAACAAGGACACTTCATAACAAAGATACTTCATAACAAGGACACTTCATAACAAGGACACTTCATAACAAAGATACTTCATAACAAGGACACTTCATAACAAGGACACTTCATAACAAGATACTTCATAATGCCACGCAGATTTCATACCAAAGACATAAGACACTTTATAACAAGAACAGTTCATAACAAGGACACTTCATAACAAAGACACTTCATAACAAGGACACTTCATAACAAAGACACTTCATAACAAAGATACTTCATAACAAGGACACTTCATAACGAAGATACTTCATAACAAGGACACTTCATAACAAATATACTTCATAACAAGGACACTTCATAACAAAGATACTTCATAACAAGGACACTTCATAACAAAGATACTTCATAACAAGGACACTTCATAACAAGGACACTTCATAACAAGATACTTCATAATGCCACGCAGATTTCATACCAAAGACATAAGACACTTTATAACAAGAACAGTTCATAACAAGGACACTTCATAACAAAGATACTTCATAACAAAGATACTTCATAACAAAGATACTTCATAACAAGGACACTTCATAACAAAGATACTTCATAACAAGGACGCTTCATAACAAAGATATTTCATAACAAGGACACTTCATATCTGTACTCTTCATACAAAGGACACTTAATAACAAGGACATTTCATACTAGGATTCTTCATAACAAGGACAATTCATACCTGTACCCTTGATACAAAGGGCACTTCTTACCAAGGACACTTAGTAACAAGGACATTTCATACCAGGATACTTCATAACAAGGACATTTCATACCAGGATACTTCATAACAAGGACATTTCATACCAGGATACTTCATAACAAGGACACTTCATATCTGTACCCTTCATAAAAAGGACACATCCTACCAAGGACACTTCATAAAAACGACACTTTATTTAAAGGACACTTCCTACCAAGTACACTTCAAAACAAAGACATTTCATACCAAGGACACTTCATAATAAGGACACTTCATACCATGGTCATTTCGTACCAAAAAAAGATTAATACCAGGATGACATTTAATGCCACTGAGACTTCATACTAAAAACACTTCATACCTGGACACTTTAAGGCTAGAAACATTCTGTAAAAAAGAAATTCATACCAGGACATTTAATTAATGTCATGGACATTTCGCACTATGGGGGTCGACCAAACATCCACTAATAAGCAAAAAAAAAATTTTCTGATTGTTTTGACAGCAAATTTCTAATTTTTCACGGTACATCTTTCTATCAGACATAGGGGCGGGGGTGGCTCAGTCGGTAGCGCGCCAGGCTCGTAATCTGTAGTTCCCAGGTTCGAGTCCCAGCTGGGTCAGCGTTGAGATTTATCTCCGCAAAATTCCCCGCCCTGCCCATGGTCAGTAGGGGGCACCGATGGGCTTGGAAAGGACGCCGTCCGTCGGATGGGACGTTAAGCCGTGGCCCCGTGTGCGGGAGAGCCATACCCTGTGCACGTTAAAGAACACGCTGGATGGCCTTGACGGGAGGCTACCATCTGTCTCCCAACAGCTATTCCAGTGGGTCCCCTCCCCCAACCTTCTCTGAGCCTTCGGGATCCATGTGACCTGGCCATTTAGCCCATGGTGTGCAAAAAAGTGCCGCTCAGAGGTAAAACAACCCAACATCACTTTCATGCCAATTATGATATTCTTTTAATACTTCATTCAGTCAGAGAATATAATTTCAATACTTCTCTCAGTAATCACTTTCATATAAATTATTATTTTACTACTTCATTTAGTCATAGAATATTATTTTATTACTTCTCTCAGTCATCGCTTCCATATCAATGAGAATATTTTTATTTCAGTACTCAGCAACGTAATGAAGACGAGCTCTTAGCAGATGACTTTCTGATAAGACTTATCGAGTCATCAGCATCCCTAACGCATAAATATCACCTTCATCAACCCAAACTTCGCTAATCTCTATGAATCATCATTAACATCACCTCACGAGCGTTGTACCAAATTATCTGCTTTCATCTCGGAATTAACGAGGAGATGATGACTCCTCATTACCGAAATGAACTTATTAAATTAACATAATTTATGGGAGCCGAAATCTCAGATATCGCGTGGAAAAATCTGTTCCCCGTTTCCGATCATCATCACTTGATTGCGAGCAGGTTGCCACAGTGAGTTAGTTGACATAATCCAGGAGACATCTTCTCCAATCGCGCGGGGTGATTTTCCCCCCGCACTGCTCGCGATCGCTGTGGCTCGGGAACATCGGTCGTTTTAATTACAGCCCCGCAGAAACTGTTCTGTTGTTGTGCAGATATCAGCGATCTGATATGACATTGGTGTCTGTGAAAACAGAAGCATCCTATCTCGCTTGGGAATTGCGGATCATTCAATGGGAATTGCGGATCATTCAATGGCCAGCCTTCGTTTCGGCTGCGATTTCAAAGAGAAATTATTCTCTACTTCAGATGAGGTTGGAACAGCCTCTTCACTTTGCAGAATCTGACATTTTAAGGAATATGGGACCAGTTGTTTTATCACTGAACTGCACTTTCGGGCACACAATGGTCTAAATGACCAGGTAACAAAGTTGGGTTGTTTTACCTCTGAGCGGCACTTTTTTGCACACCATGGGCTAAATGGCCAGGTCACATGGACCCCGAAGGCTCAGAGAAGGTTGGGGGAGGGGACCCACTGGAACAGCTGTTGGGAGACAGATGGTAGCCTCCCGTCAAGGCCATCCAGCGTGTTCTTTAACGTGCACAGGGTATGGCTCTCCCGCACACGGGGCCACGGCTTAACGTCCCATCCGACGGACGGCGGCCTTTCCAAGCCATTCGGTGTCCCCTATTGACCGTGGGCAGGGCGGGAAATTTTGCGGAGATAAATCTCAACGCTGACCCAGCTGGGACTCGAACCTGGGAACTACAGATTACGAGCCTGGCGCGCTACCGTCTGAGCCACCCCCGCCCCCCACAAAAGTATTAGAGAATTTCCATCTTATAACAATGGTAATTTTAACTTCGAAGGTTTATAACTTATAAAATATGCGTTTAATGAATAAATATGACTGATGATAAAGATCATAATCAAATCTATTTAAAGTTCGATTTTCAACAATATTCGTTCAACATTTAACGAGTTATAAAAGCTGGAATATTTAACAATAATCGTTTATAATTGTCTAATATTCAAAGGATCATTTCAAACTTCTTAAATGCATTTTTATTTCATTAAATTGCCTGAAACAATACTTATTAAGTTTTAACTGAAAGTTTTATGATGCATTATTGTTTTTAAATATTCTAGACACCATAACTTTTTTGGGCGGGGGTGGCTCAGTCGGTAGCGCGCCAGGCTCGTAATCTGTAGTTCCCAGGTTCGAGTCCCAGCTGGGTTAGCGTTGAGATTTATCTCCACAAAATTCCCCGCCGTGCCCACGGTCAGTAGGGGACACCGATGGGCTAGTAAAGGCCGCCGTCCGTCGGATGGGACGTTAAGCCGTGGCCCCGTGTGCACATTTCCAGGGTTATAGTAGGGTATGGAGAGCCATACCCTACGCACGTTAAAGAACACGCTGGATGGCCTTGACGGGAGGCTACCATCTGTCTCCCAACAGCTGTTCCAGTGGGTCCCCTCCCCCAACCTTCTCTGAGCCTTCGGGGTCCATGTGACCTGGCCATTTAGCCCATGGTGTGCAAAAAAGTGTCGCTCAGAGGTAAAACAACCCAACCATAACTATTTAAATACTCAAAGAATGTTGTAGAAAATCGAGGTTTAAATAGATTTGATCTTTAATTTATTCTTAATCACATATTTTCATAAAATGCATGTTTTAGGAAATACAGAGCTTCGAAGTTGGATTCCTTTTAACATGGAACTAAAAATCTTAACGCCATGAATAATCTTAATGAAAGGCTTTAGCGCCATAGTTCAAGCAAACCAAGCTTTCAGAATATATTGTCAAGGCAATAAAAGGCACAACAAGCTAACATCCAGAGCCTCTTGATTCCGTTGTCAAGGAAATTTTGTCAAGGTGATTTTATTCGTTGTCAACGTAACAAATGATGCAGCATAAGAAACACAATCTAGACCTCTTAGCTCAGGTATTCGTTGTCAAGGCAACAATATATGCAGCAGCGCAACTATAAAAATACTAACTTTGTTTTCCTGAAGTATTTGTTGTCAAAGGCAACGAAGGTACCGCAAGCAACAGTCACAGTCCAGTATCTCAGCCGTGGTATCAGATACCAAGGCAACGAAGGATGCAGCATACATCTATCGCAATTAGATATCTAGCGCAGTGGTTCTCAACCTTTAATGCTTCACGTACCCCCTGGAAATGTGTATGTAACTGGCGTACCCTTTGTATAGATAGATAAAACTATAGTTATAGTATAACAATGGGAATAAAATAAAACATATATATCAGTGGTTCTCAACCTTTTATGCTTCACGTACTCCCTCGAAATGTTTATGTAACTGGCGTACCCCTTGTATAGATAGATAAAACTATAGTTATAGTATAACAATGGGAATAAAATAAAATATATATATCAGTGGTTCTCAACCTTTTATGCTTCACGTACACCCTGGAAATGTGTATGTAACTGGCGTACCCCTTGTATAGATAGATAAATCTATAGTTATAGTATAACAATGGGAATAAAATAAAACATATATATCAGTGGTTCTCAACCTTTTATGCTTCACGTACCCCCTGGAAACGTGTATGTAACTGGCGTACCCCTTGTATAGATAGATAAAACTATAGTTATAGTATAACAATGGGAATAAAATAAAACATATATATCAGTGGTTCTCAACCTTTTATGCTTCACGTACCCCCTGGAAATGTGTATGTAACTGGCGTACCCCTTGTATAGATAGATAAAACTATAGTTATAGTATAACAATGGGAATAAAATAAAATATATATATCAGTGGTTCTCAACCTTTTATGCTTCACGTACACCCTGGAAATGTGTATGTAACTGGCGTACCCCTTGTATAGATAGATAAAACTATAGTTATAGTATAACAATGGGAATAAAATAAAACATATATATCAGTGGTTCTCAACCTTTTATGCTTCACGTACCCCCTGGAAATGTGTATGTAACTGGCGTACCCCTTGTATAGATAGATAAAACTATAGTTATAGTATAACAATGGGAATAAAATAAAACATATATATTAGTGGTTCTCAACCTTTTATGCTTCACGTACACCCTGGAAATGTGTATGTAACTGGCGTACCCCTTGTATAGAAAGATAAAACTATAGTTATAGTATAACAATGGGAATAAAATAAAACATATATATTAGTGGTTCTCAACATTTTATGCTTCACGTACACCCTGGAAATGTGTATGTAACTGGCGTACCCCTTGTATAGATAGATAAAACTATAGTTATAGTATAACAATGGGAATAAAATAAAACATATATATCAGTGGTTCTCAACCTTTTATGCTTCACGTACACCCTGGAAATGTGTATGTAACTGGCGTACCCCTTGTATAGATAGATAAAACTATAGTTATAGTATAACAATGGGAATAAAATAAAACATATATATCAGTGGTTCTCAACCTTTTATGCTTCACGTACCCCCTGGAAATGTGTATGTAACTGGCGTACCCCTTGTATAGATAGATAAAACTATAGTTATAGTATAACAATGGGAATAAAATAAAACATATATATCAGTGGTTCTCAACCTTTAATGCTTCACGTACCCCCTGGAAATGTGTATGTAACTGGCGTACCCTTTGTATAGATAGATAAAACTATAGTTATAGTATAACAATGGGAATAAAATAAAACATGTATATTAGTGGTTCTCAACCTTTTATGCTTCACGTACCCCCTGGAAATGTGTATGTAACTGGCGTACCCCTTGTATAGATAGATAAAACTATAGTTATAGTATAACAATGAGAATAAAATAAAATATATATATATCAGTGGTTCTCAACCTTTTATGCTTCACGTACCCCCTGGAAATGTGTATGTAACTGGCGTACCCCTTGTATAGATAGATAAATCTATAGTTATAGTATAACAATGGGAATAAAATAAAACATATATATCAGTGGTTCTCAACCTTTTATGCTTCACGTACCCCCTGGAAATGTGTATGTAACTGGCGTACCCCTTGTATAGATAGATAAAACTATAGTTATAGTATAACAATGGGAATAAAATAAAACATATATATCAGTGGTTCTCAACCTTTTATGCTTCACGTACCCCCTGGAAATGTGTATGTAACTGGCGTACCCCTTGTATAGATAGATAAAACTATAGTTATAGTATAACAATGGGAATAAAATAAAATATATATATCAGTGGTTCTCAACCTTTTATGCTTCACGTACCCCCTGGAAATGTGTATGTAACTGGCGTACCCCTTGTATAGATAGATAAAACTATAGTTATAGTATAACAATGGGAATAAAATAAAACATATATATCAGTGGTTCTCAACCTTTTATGCTTCACGTACCCCCTGGAAATGTGTATGTAACTGGCGTACCCCTTGTATAGATAGATAAAACTATAGTTATAGTATAACAATGGGAATAAAATAAAACATATATATTAGTGGTTCTCAACCTTTTATGCTTCACGTACACCCTGGAAATGTGTATGTAACTGGCGTACCCCTTGTATAGAAAGATAAAACTATAGTTATAGTATAACAATGGGAATAAAATAAAACATATATATTAGTGGTTCTCAACATTTTATGCTTCACGTACACCCTGGAAATGTGTATGTAACTGGCGTACCCCTTGTATAGATAGATAAAACTATAGTTATAGTATAACAATGGGAATAAAATAAAACATATATATCAGTGGTTCTCAACCTTTTATGCTTCACGTACACCCTGGAAATGTGTATGTAACTGGCGTACCCCTTGTATAGATAGATAAAACTATAGTTATAGTATAACAATGGGAATAAAATAAAACATATATATCAGTGGTTCTCAACCTTTTATGCTTCACGTACCCCCTGGAAATGTGTATGTAACTGGCGTACCCCTTGTATAGATAGATAAAACTATAGTTATAGTATAACAATGGGAATAAAATAAAACATATATATTAGTGGTTCTCAACCTTTTATGCTTCACGTACACCCTGGAAATGTGTATGTAACTGGCGTACCCCTTGTATAGATAGATAAAACTATAGTTATAGTATAACAATGGGAATAAAATAAAACATATATATTAGTGGTTCTCAACCTTTTATGCTTCACGTACACCCTGGAAATGTGTATGTAACTGGCGTACCCCTTGTATAGATAGATAAAACTATAGTTATAGTATAACAATGGGAATAAAATAAAACATATATCAGTGGTTCTCAACCTTTTATGCTTCACGTACACCCTGGAAATGTGTATGTAACTGGCGTACCCCTTGTATAGATAGATAAAACTATAGTTATAGTATAACAATGGGAATAAAATAAAACATATATATTAGTGGTTCTCAACCTTTTATGCTTCACGTACCCCCTGGAAATGTGTATGTAACTGGCGTACCCCTTGTATAGATAGATAAAACTATAGTTATAGTATAACAATGGGAATAAAATAAAACATATATATCAGTGGTTCTCAACCTTTTATGCTTCACGTACACCCTGGAAATGTGTATGTAACTGGCGTACCCCTTGTATAGATAGATAAAACTATAGTTATAGTATAACAATGGGAATAAAATAAAACATATATATTAGTGGTTCTCAACCTTTTATGCTTCACGTACACCCTGGAAATGTGTATGTAACTGGCGTACCCCTTGTATAGATAGATAAAACTATAGTTATAGTATAACAATGGGAATAAAATAAAACATATATCAGTGGTTCTCAACCTTTTATGCTTCACGTACCCCCTGGAAATGTGTATGTAACTGGCGTACCCCTTGTATAGATAGATAAAACTATAATTATAGTATAACAATGGGAATAAAATAAAACATATATATCAGTGGTTCTCAACCTTTTATGCTTCACGTACCCCCTGGAAATGTGTATGTAACTGGCGTACCCCTTGTATAGATAGATAAAACTATAGTTATAGTATAACAATGGGAATAAAATAAAACATATATATCAGTGGTTCTCAACCTTTTATGCTTCACGTACTCCCTCGAAATGTTTATGTAACTGGCGTACCCCTTGTATAGATAGATAAAACTATAGTTATAGTATAACAATGGGAATAAAATAAAACATATATATCAGTGGTTCTCAACCTTTTATGCTTCACGTACCCCCTGGAAATGTGTATGTAACTGGCGTACCCCTTGTATAGATAGATAAAACTATAGTTATAGTATAACAATGGGAATAAAATAAAACATATATATCAGTGGTTCTCAACCTTTTATGCTTCACGTACTCCCTCGAAATGTTTATGTAACTGGCGTACCCCTTGTATAGATAGATAAAACTATAGTTATAGTATAACAATGGGAATAAAATAAAACATATATATCAGTGGTTCTCAACCTTTTATGCTTCACGTACCCCCTGGAAATGTGTATGTAACTGGCGTACCCCTTGTATAGATAGATAAAACTATAGTTATAGTATAACAATGGGAATAAAATAAAACATATATATCAGTGGTTCTCAACCTTTTATGCTTCACGTACTCCCTCGAAATGTTTATGTAACTGGCGTACCCCTTGTATAGATAGATAAAACTATAGTTATAGTATAACAATGGGAATAAAATAAAACATATATATCAGTGGTTCTCAACCTTTTATGCTTCACGTACCCCCTGGAAATGTGTATGTAACTGACGTACCCCTTGTATAGATAGATAAAACTATAGTTATAGTATAACAATGGGAATAAAATAAAACATATATATCAGTGGTTCTCAACCTTTTATGCTTCACGTACCCCTTGGAAATGTGTATGTAACTGGCGTACCCCTTGTATAGATAGATAAAACTATAGTTATAGTATAACAATGGGAATAAAATAAAACATATATATCAGTGGTTCTCAACCTTTTATGCTTCACGTACTCCCTCGAAATGTTTATGTAACTGGCGTACCCCTTGTATAGATAGATAAAACTATAGTTATAGTATAACAATGGGAATGAAATAAAACATATATAACAGTGGTTCTCAACCTTTTATGCTTCACGTACCCCCTGGAAATGTGTATGTAACTGGTGTACCCCTTGTACAGATAGATAAAACTATAGTTATAGTATAACAATGGGAATAAAATAAAACATATATATCAGTAGTTCTCAACCTTTTATGCTTCACGTACCCCTTGGAAATGTGTATGTAACTGGCGTACCCCTTGTATAGATAGATAAAACTATAGTTATAGTATAACAATGGGAATAAAATAAAACATATATATCAGTGGTTCTCAACCTTTTATGCTTCACGTACCCCCTGGAAATGTGTATGTAACTGGCGTACCCCTTGTATAGATAGATAAAACTATAATTATAGTATAACAATGGGAATAAAATAAAACATATATATCAGTGGTTCTCAACCTTTTATGCTTCACGTACCCCCTGGAAATGTGTATGTAACTGGCGTACCCCTTGTATAGATAGATAAAACTATAGTTATAGTATAACAATGGGAATAAAATAAAACATATATATCAGTGGTTCTCAACCTTTTATGCTTCACGTACCCCCTGGAAATGTGTATGTAACTGGCGTACCCCTTGTATAGATAGATAAAACTATAGTTATAGTATAACAATGGGAATAAAATAAAACATATATATCAGTGGTTCTCAACCTTTTATGCTTCACGTACTCCCTCGAAATGTTTATGTAACTGGCGTACCCCTTGTATAGATAGATAAAACTATAGTTATAGTATAACAATGGGAATAAAATAAAACATATATATCAGTGGTTCTCAACCTTTTATGCTTCACGTACCCCCTGGAAATGTGTATGTAACTGGTGTACCCCTTGTACAGATAGATAAAACTATAGTTATAGTATAACAATGGGAATAAAATAAAACATATATATCAGTAGTTCTCAACCTTTTATGCTTCACGTACCCCTTGGAAATGTGTATGTAACTGGCGTACCCCTTGTATAGATAGATAAAACTATAGTTATAGTATAACAATGGGAATAAAATAAAACATATATATCAGTGGTTCTCAACCTTTTATGCTTCACGTACTCCCTCGAAATGTTTATGTAACTGGCGTACCCCTTGTATAGATAGATAAAACTATAGTTATAGTATAACAATGGGAATAAAATAAAACATATATATCAGTGGTTCTCAACCTTTTATGCTTCACATACTCCCTCGAAATGTGTATGTAACTGGCGTACCCCTTGTATAGATAGATAAAATTATAGTTATAGTATAACAATGGGAATAAAATAAAACATATATATCAGTGGTTCTCAACCTTTTATGCTTCACGTACTCCCTCGAAATGTTTATGTAACTGGCGTACCCCTTGTATAGATAGATAAAACTATAGTTATAGTATAACAATGGGAATAAAATAAAACATATATATTAGTGGTTCTCAACCTTTTATGCTTCACGTACCCCCTGGAAATGTGTATGTAACTGGCGTACCCCTTGTATAGATAGATAAAACTATAGTTATAGTATAACAATGGGAATAAAATAAAACATATATATCAGTGGTTCTCAACCTTTTATGCTTCACGTACACCCTGGAAATGTGTATGTAACTGGCGTACCCCTTGTATAGATAGATAAAACTATAGTTATAGTATAACAATGGGAATAAAATAAAACATATATATTAGTGGTTCTCAACCTTTTATGCTTCACGTACACCCTGGAAATGTGTATGTAACTGGCGTACCCCTTGTATAGATAGATAAAACTATAGTTATAGTATAACAATGGGAATAAAACATATATATCAGTGGTTCTCAACCTTTTATGCTTCACGTACCCCCTGGAAACGTGTATGTAACTGGCGTACCCCTTGTATAGATAGATAAAACTATAATTATAGTATAACAATGGGAATAAAATAAAACATATATATCAGTGGTTCTCAACCTTTTATGCTTCACGTACCCCCTGGAAATGTGTATGTAACTGGCGTACCCCTTGTATAGATAGATAAAACTATAGTTATAGTATAACAATGGGAATAAAATAAAACATATATATCAGTGGTTCTCAACCTTTTATGCTTCACGTACTCCCTCGAAATGTTTATGTAACTGGCGTACCCCTTGTATAGATAGATAAAACTATAGTTATAGTATAACAATGGGAATAAAATAAAACATATATATCAGTGGTTCTCAACCTTTTATGCTTCACGTACCCCCTGGAAATGTGTATGTAACTGGCGTACCCCTTGTATAGATAGATAAAACTATAGTTATAGTATAACAATGGGAATAAAATAAAACATATATATCAGTGGTTCTCAACCTTTTATGCTTCACGTACTCCCTCGAAATGTTTATGTAACTGGCGTACCCCTTGTATAGATAGATAAAACTATAGTTATAGTATAACAATGGGAATAAAATAAAACATATATATCAGTGGTTCTCAACCTTTTATGCTTCACGTACCCCCTGGAAATGTGTATGTAACTGGCGTACCCCTTGTATAGATAGATAAAACTATAGTTATAGTATAACAATGGGAATAAAATAAAACATATATATCAGTGGTTCTCAACCTTTTATGCTTCACGTACTCCCTCGAAATGTTTATGTAACTGGCGTACCCCTTGTATAGATAGATAAAACTATAGTTATAGTATAACAATGGGAATAAAATAAAACATATATATCAGTGGTTCTCAACCTTTTATGCTTCACGTACCCCCTGGAAATGTGTATGTAACTGACGTACCCCTTGTATAGATAGATAAAACTATAGTTATAGTATAACAATGGGAATAAAATAAAACATATATATCAGTGGTTCTCAACCTTTTATGCTTCACGTACCCCTTGGAAATGTGTATGTAACTGGCGTACCCCTTGTATAGATAGATAAAACTATAGTTATAGTATAACAATGGGAATAAAATAAAACATATATATCAGTGGTTCTCAACCTTTTATGCTTCACGTACTCCCTCGAAATGTTTATGTAACTGGCGTACCCCTTGTATAGATAGATAAAACTATAATTATAGTATAACAATGGGAATAAAATAAAACATATATATCAGTGGTTCTCAACCTTTTATGCTTCACGTACCCCCTGGAAATGTGTATGTAACTGGCGTACCCCTTGTATAGATAGATAAAACTATAATTATAGTATAACAATGGGAATAAAATAAAACATATATATCAGTGGTTCTCAACCTTTTATGCTTCACGTACCCCCTGGAAATGTGTATGTAACTGGCGTACCCCTTGTATAGATAGATAAAACTATAATTATAGTATAACAATGGGAATAAAATAAAACATATATATCAGTGGTTCTCAACCTTTTATGCTTCACGTACCCCCTGGAAATGTGTATGTAACTGGCGTACCCCTTGTATAGATAGATAAAACTATAGTTATAGTATAACAATGGGAATAAAATAAAACATATATATCAGTGGTTCTCAACCTTTTATGCTTCACGTACTCCCTCGAAATGTTTATGTAACTGGCGTACCCCTTGTATAGATAGATAAAACTATAGTTATAGTATAACAATGGGAATAAAATAAAACATATATATCAGTGGTTCTCAACCTTTTATGCTTCACATACTCCCTCGAAATGTGTATGTAACTGGCGTACCCCTTGTATAGATAGATAAAACTATAGTTATAGTATAACAATGGGAATAAAATAAAACATATTGTTGCGGATTACAAAAATGGATAGCCACTGAGCGTGAGTATTAAAAGCTATATTTCAAAACCAAATTCAATACAAGGTAAATTGTTACAAAGGAAATATGGATGAAGTATCTTATTAACAAATCAACTATTAACATGCACAAGTCATCAATCTTCCTGCGTAGAGCACACAATATCAGCTCTGTGTATTTTACTAAATACTACCTTTTACTTGATTTACCAGGTCACCCGAAGATCTTCACTCGTAAACCAATTCTCGTCCTGTGCTAATAACTGTTCACACACTAGCCGAACAAAAAGACAGTCCGTGTAGACATTCGAAGTTAGCCATAAAAGTTCCCACTTTTATACTTCCGTGTATACACAACACATCAAGTTACTTCTTGATACTTAACGATAAAAGATCCCACTTTTATCCTTCCGCGTATACACAACACATCAAGTTACTTCTTGATACTTACGCGCACTGTCTCAGAACAGCTCACCGTCCATTTTCGAACTCTCCGACCGTTACAACACACAACGACCGTTACAATACAAAACGACCGTTAACGCTCCACTCTTCTTCTCCAAATTCTCCCAACGTTCTTATTCGTTGGCTGAAACTTTTCGCTTTCGGTTGCCAGATTCCTTCTGTCGTAACACTGCCCCCTTCCTAGGTCTTGTTCGTCCCGAACAATTCTGGATTCCAAAGTTTCTTCAGTTCTTCGATGAAACGGAGCCAAACGATCCACGTGAACCACCTTGCACTTTGTAGCTGGACGTCGACGAATGCGATACACCACGTCATTAATCCTGTTAACTATTGTATATGGACCTTCCCAAGGTTTCTGAAGTTTTGGAGATAGTCCTTTCTTTCTATGTGGACTGTATAGCCAGACAAGATCTCCTTGATTGAAAATAGTTCCATTTATTTTACTGTCATATCTTGTTTTGGTTCTGTCACTTGTTATGTCGATGTTATGTCTAACGGAGTGATGGATTTCTTCTAGTCGTTGTTGCAATTTTTGTACGTATTGTGGAGTGGACACAGGCATTGCTTCGGGCCGACCATATAAAAGGTCACAGGGAAGACGTAACTCTCTTCCAAAAATCATCATGGAAGGTGTCTGTCCAGTTGTCTCATGCACTGCCGTTCTATATGCCAGCAAAAGGAGTGGTACATGGCGATCCCAGTCACGTTGGTGGTCGTTCACAAATAATGCTAAATGCTGAGCAATTGTTCTATTGAACCTTTCAACCATACCATCCGACTGAGGGTGTAAGGGAGTTGTTCTGGTTTTCTGAATACCTAATAGTTGACAGATGCCTTTAAACACATTGGATTCAAAATTCCGTCCTTGATCAGAGTGGAGTTGTAAAGGTACTCCATACCTACTAATGAAGTTATTAACTATCATCTCAGCCACTGTTGTTGCTTCCTGGTCTTGGATGGGATATACCTCAGGCCACTTTGTGAAATAATCCATTACCACTAATAAATATCGATTTCCATCATCAGTTCTAGGAAACGGACCCATTACATCAATGGCTATTCTTTCAAAAGGGGCACCAACGTTATACGTCTGCAGCTTACCCCGACTCCTAGTCTTAGGGCCTTTCTTTGCTGCACAGGCTTCACATTGCCTACACCATCTCTCAACGTCTGCCCTACTTTTCAACCAATGAAATCGTTCCCTGGCTTTGGCTAATGTCTTATTAACACCGAAGTGTCCTCCAGTGGCACTATCATGTACATCTTTCATCACAAGTTCCACTCGGGATCGAGGAAGGATTATCTGCCAACGGATCAGCCGTCCAGTGGGATTCTCCCATCTTCTGTATAATACTCCGTCTTCCATTTTTAAGGAGTCCCACTGTGCCCAGTAACTTTTAGTAGTTGGACTATACCTCGAGATTTGCTCCCAATTAGGTCTTGCATCAGATTTTTCAATCAATTCCATTATTGGTTTTATGTCTTCATCATCTAGTTGAGCCTTCCTGATTTCAATTGGATTCCAGATGTTAGGGGTGTCACTGTTTGTTTGTGTCGATACTATTTGTCTTATGGGCATTATCTCTTTAGTTCCAAATTTCAGTTCTGCATTATAGCAATGTTTACAGTTGTCAATACATGGGCGCCTGGAAAGAGCATCTGCATTCTTATGCATTTTACCACTTCGATGTTCGATGGAGAAATCGTATTCTTGTAACCGTTGTATCCACCTAGCGATTTGTCCTTCAGGGTTTTTGAAGTTTAATAACCATCTAAGTGCAGCATGATCAGTACGTATAAGGAATTTCTGGCCATAGAGATAGTGATGAAAATGTTCTATTGCTTTTACTATTGCTAATAGTTCTTTGCGTGTTACACAGTAATTCCGCTCTGGTTTGGATAAAGTTTTACTAAAGTATGCAATAACTCTCTCCTGTCCGTCTTGTTCTTGTGAAAGCACAGCACCAACTCCTGTGTTACTTGCGTCAGTATCTATTACGAATTGTTTTCCAGTTTGTGGGTACGCTAGCACTGGTGCTGTGGAAAGAGTTTTCTTCAGCTGTTGAAAGGCTATATCGCATTCGGTGGTCCACATAAACCGCTGGCCCTCTTCTGTCAGACGATGTAATGGCCTTGCGATGTTGGAGAAACCTTTGACAAATCTTCTATAGTAGGTGCAAAGTCCAATAAAACTACGAAGTTGATGAACATCTTGTGGTGGAGGCCAGTCCCTTACAGCTTCTATCTTACTAGGATCAGTCTTAATCCCTGCTGTAGTGATCACATGACCAAGGTAATGAACTTCTTGCTGGAACAGTTTACACTTTGTCGGTCCCAATTTTAACTTGGCTGCCTTAAGTTTTTCAAATACTTGACGAAGATTTCTCAAATGTTCTTCAAAAGTTCTTCCAAGAACTATGATGTCGTCCAAGTAAACCAGGCAGACCTCCAAAGACAAACCTTTGAGCACTGACTCCATTAGTCGCTCAAATGTGGCAGGTGCATTACAAAGTCCAAATGGCATCACCTTAAACTGCCAAAGTCCATTCCCTGTACTGAAAGCCGTTTTCTCACGGTCTTCAGGACGTATACCAACTTGCCAATAGCCGCTCTTTAAATCTAATGTTGAGAACCATTCTGACCCAGATAAAGTGTCTAGTGTATCGTCAATCCTGGGTAAAGGAAAGGAATCTTTCTTTGTTACGTCATTTAATCTGCGATAATCTACACAAAATCGTGTAGATCCATCTTTTTTCTTGACAAGAACTACTGGTGATGTCCAGGGACTCTGTGATGGTTCTATAATGCCCTGAGCTTCCATGTCCTTTATGAGTTGTTCCGTCTCCTCTCTTTTTGCCAATGGAAGCCTTCTTGCCGGCAGATGGACTGGAGGAGAATCACCAGTGTTGATTTTATGTTCTGTCAGGTTAGTACGGCCATAATCATTTGATGTGGCAGAAAAAATGTCAGAAAATTCTTTTAATAGGTTCTCGGCCTTAACAGCTTGGTTTTCAGTTAATATTTGTCTTGTTTCTCTCCATAATTCAGTAAGATGAGACGGGATGTCTGTATGATTTTGATATGAATCGGTAACTTCTATTTTATTTATACTTGTTACACAGGTAACAGCTTCACATATTGCTAATTCCTCACCTTTTTTTAACATTCTACTGGATTTGTTACAGTTCATCACTCTGATAGGGATCTGTTCTTTATCTATTCTGACTAAAGTCCTTGCAACCAGGATATTATGAGCCAAAGCTCCTTTACCAGAGGCATCAGTAACTGCCAATCGGAAGGCCCCAGAAGTCTCCGCCCGATGTCCACGGACTATAACTTCACTTTGTGCTGGGATCTCTGTGTCTTCCGTCACTAATATTGGAGTTACGCTTGATAAAGAATCAGTCGTCCGGCTAAGCAGAGGAATCTCTTCTGTCTCATAGATGAGTAGGTTATCACTGGGTCTAATGTTGAATCCATGTTTCTTAAGAAAATCAAGGCCTAATATGCATTCGTCGTAGATGTCAGCGATGTAAACAGGATGGCGAACCAGACAGCTACCAACTCGAATATTAAGTTCTATTTTTCCATGAACCTTTGCACGATCTCCAGTGGCCGTTTGTAGGCTTATTCTAGACTGTGTAGTATTCAAGTTTGGGTGAGGTATTATTTTCTTTATTATATCCGTTCTGAGTAAAGTTACATTTGCACCAGTGTCGACTATCATACGGCAAGGTATTCCATTTATGGCTCCATCAGCTACTAATCCATTATTATCGCCATGTAATGTTGAAACGTGGGCGACTTCCCCTGGGGCCAACCAATCAACTGCCAGCCTTTGCCCCGCAAGACTGACTAATTTCTGTTTCCCTGATCTTGTTGTCTAGTTGATGGACTTGGACTCCTCATTCGTTTCCTAGTGCAGTTGGTACGAATGTGTCCGGTCTTGCCACAATTCCAACACTGGAGGTCTGTTGTAGGTTTTGAAGAACCTTTTATATCTTTCAAAACGGATAGTATGGCTTTGGTTAGTTCTTTCATTTCATTATCCTTTTCTACAGTTTCTTCTGCACTCACAAATCTCACTGCACGTTTGTTCGCTCGGGAGGAAAGCCTGGAGCACTCGTATTTCATAGCATGTACCACAGCTGACTTTAAGGATTCACCTTCCAACATCCTCAGAGATTGCTGAGTGTCAGGGTCAGCAATAGCATCAATAAATTGTAATTGAGCTAAATTATCTTGAATTTCTGGTGGACAGTTACTATAAGCCAATCTAGCTAGACGCTCAATATCACTAGCAAGCTCTTGCAAAGTTTCACCATTTTTCTGCATGCGATGTTTAAATTGAGTCACGTAATATTGTTTTAAATAACTATCACCAAACCTTAGTTCTAATGCAGAAACTAGACTTTGATAATCAAGTCGTTTTTCTTCTGGAACAGACTGCAAAACTTCCGCAGCAGAATTTCTTAAGGAAGCTGCAAGAAAACTGGCCTTTTGGAATTCATTCCACTCATTGGCTGTAGCGATAACTTCGAATTGTGTTTTAAATACTGTCCAAGATGATTGACCATCATATGTAGAAGGTTTAGTTGTATTTTTAGCGATATGTGTAATAACATTATTTCCACTAGAATTATTATTATCACAGGCAGAAGGTAACATTTCATTTCTCAAAATCTGAAACTGGCGTTCACAATCAGTTTTTACAATTTCAATTTCGTGTTTATAATCTAACTTAACACTATCAAGATCATCTTTTACACTATTTAGTTCGGTCATAATGTCCTTACACTTATCAGAAATCTTATCAATTTGAGAAGCCACTTCAGCTCTCATCTCAGTATTTTGTGCGGCCAGGTCACCTATTTTATTTCTCAACTCATTATTTTGTGCGGCCATTTCGGCTTTCAAATCATCTTTTTGAGAAACTATCTCAGTTCTTAACTCATTATTTTGTGCGGCCATTTCGGCTTTCAAATCATCTTTTTGAGAAACTATCTCAGTTCTCAACTCATTATTTTGTGCGGCCATTTCGCTATTTTGACTTTTAATGTCATTCATCTGTGTAGCCATATCAGTCATCTGCGTAGTCATATCGGCTTTGAAGCTATTTATCAACTTTACTAATTCATCCATACTTCTAGTTAACGGCATTCAATTAATTAATCCCACTCCTGACACCAAATGTTGCGGATTACAAAAATGGATAGCCACTGAGCGTGAGTATTAAAAGCTATATTTCAAAACCAAATTCAATACAAGGTAAATTGTTACAAAGGAAATATGGATGAAGTATCTTATTAACAAATCAACTATTAACATGCACAAGTCATCAATCTTCCTGCGTAGAGCACACAATATCAGCTCTGTGTATTTTACTAAATACTACCTTTTACTTGATTTACCAGGTCACCCGAAGATCTTCACTCGTAAACCAATTCTCGTCCTGTGCTAATAACTGTTCACACACTAGCCGAACAAAAAGACAGTCCGTGTAGACATTCGAAGTTAGCCATAAAAGTTCCCACTTTTATACTTCCGTGTATACACAACACATCAAGTTACTTCTTGATACTTAACGATAAAAGATCCCACTTTTATCCTTCCGCGTATACACAACACATCAAGTTACTTCTTGATACTTACGCGCACTGTCTCAGAACAGCTCACCGTCCATTTTCGAACTCTCCGACCGTTACAACACACAACGACCGTTACAATACAAAACGACCGTTAACGCTCCACTCTTCTTCTCCAAATTCTCCCAACGTTCTTATTCGTTGGCTGAAACTTTTCGCTTTCGGTTGCCAGATTCCTTCTGTCGTAACAATATATATCAGTGGTTCTCAACCTTTTATGCTTCACGTACTCCCTCGAAATGTTTATGTAACTGGCGTACCCCTTGTATAGATAGATAAAACTATAGTTATAGTATAACAATGGGAATAAAATAAAACATATATATTAGTGGTTCTCAACCTTTTATGCTTCACGTACCCCCTGGAAATGTGTATGTAACTGGCGTACCCCTTGTATAGATAGATAAAACTATAGTTATAGTATAACAATGGGAATAAAATAAAACATATATATCAGTGGTTCTCAACCTTTTATGCTTCACGTACACCCTGGAAATGTGTATGTAACTGGCGTACCCCTTGTATAGATAGATAAAACTATAGTTATAGTATAACAATGGGAATAAAATAAAACATATATATTAGTGGTTCTCAACCTTTTATGCTTCACGTACACCCTGGAAATGTGTATGTAACTGGCGTACCCCTTGTATAGATAGATAAAACTATAGTTATAGTATAACAATGGGAATAAAATAAAACATATATATCAGTGGTTCTCAACCTTTTATGCTTCACGTACCCCCTGGAAATGTGTATGTAACTGGCGTACCCCTTGTATAGATAGATAAAACTATAATTATAGTATAACAATGGGAATAAAATAAAACATATATATCAGTGGTTCTCAACCTTTTATGCTTCACGTACCCCCTGGAAATGTGTATGTAACTGGCGTACCCCTTGTATAGATAGATAAAACTATAGTTATAGTATAACAATGGGAATAAAATAAAACATATATATCAGTGGTTCTCAACCTTTTATGCTTCACGTACCCCCTGGAAATGTGTATGTAACTGGCGTACCCCTTGTATAGATAGATAAAACTATAGTTATAGTATAACAATGGGAATAAAATAAAACATATATATCAGTGGTTCTCAACCTTTTATGCTTCACGTACTCCCTCGAAATGTTTATGTAACTGGCGTACCCCTTGTATAGATAGATAAAACTATAGTTATAGTATAACAATGGGAATAAAATAAAACATATATATCAGTGGTTCTCAACCTTTTATGCTTCACGTACCCCCTGGAAATGTGTATGTAACTGGCGTACCCCTTGTATAGATAGATAAAACTATAGTTATAGTATAACAATGGGAATAAAATAAAACATATATATCAGTGGTTCTCAACCTTTTATGCTTCACGTACTCCCTCGAAATGTTTATGTAACTGGCGTACCCCTTGTATAGATAGATAAAACTATAGTTATAGTATAACAATGGGAATAAAATAAAACATATATATCAGTGGTTCTCAACCTTTTATGCTTCACGTACCCCCTGGAAATGTGTATGTAACTGACGTACCCCTTGTATAGATAGATAAAACTATAGTTATAGTATAACAATGGGAATAAAATAAAACATATATATCAGTGGTTCTCAACCTTTTATGCTTCACGTACCCCTTGGAAATGTGTATGTAACTGGCGTACCCCTTGTATAGATAGATAAAACTATAGTTATAGTATAACAATGGGAATAAAATAAAACATATATATCAGTGGTTCTCAACCTTTTATGCTTCACGTACTCCCTCGAAATGTTTATGTAACTGGCGTACCCCTTGTATAGATAGATAAAACTATAATTATAGTATAACAATGGGAATAAAATAAAACATATATATCAGTGGTTCTCAACCTTTTATGCTTCACGTACCCCCTGGAAATGTGTATGTAACTGGCGTACCCCTTGTATAGATAGATAAAACTATAATTATAGTATAACAATGGGAATAAAATAAAACATATATATCAGTGGTTCTCAACCTTTTATGCTTCACGTACCCCCTGGAAATGTGTATGTAACTGGCGTACCCCTTGTATAGATAGATAAAACTATAATTATAGTATAACAATGGGAATAAAATAAAACATATATATCAGTGGTTCTCAACCTTTTATGCTTCACGTACCCCCTGGAAATGTGTATGTAACTGGCGTACCCCTTGTATAGATAGATAAAACTATAGTTATAGTATAACAATGGGAATAAAATAAAACATATATATCAGTGGTTCTCAACCTTTTATGCTTCACGTACTCCCTCGAAATGTTTATGTAACTGGCGTACCCCTTGTATAGATAGATAAAACTATAGTTATAGTATAACAATGGGAATAAAATAAAACGTATATATCAGTGGTTCTCAACCTTTTATGCTTCACGTACCCCCTGGAAATGTGTATGTAACTGGCGTACCCCTTGTATAGATAGATAAAACTATAGTTATAGTATAACAATGGGAATAAAATAAAACATATATATCAGTGGTTCTCAACCTTTTATGCTTCACGTACTCCCTCGAAATGTTTATGTAACTGGCGTACCCCTTGTATAGATAGATAAAACTATAGTTATAGTATAACAATGGGAATAAAATAAAACATATATATCAGTGGTTCTCAACCTTTTATGCTTCACGTACCCCCTGGAAATGTGTATGTAACTGGTGTACCCCTTGTACAGATAGATAAAACTATAGTTATAGTATAACAATGGGAATAAAATAAAACATATATATCAGTAGTTCTCAACCTTTTATGCTTCACGTACCCCTTGGAAATGTGTATGTAACTGGCGTACCCCTTGTATAGATAGATAAAACTATAGTTATAGTATAACAATGGGAATAAAATAAAACATATATATCAGTGGTTCTCAACCTTTTATGCTTCACGTACTCCCTCGAAATGTTTATGTAACTGGCGTACCCCTTGTATAGATAGATAAAACTATAGTTATAGTATAACAATGGGAATAAAATAAAACATATATATCAGTGGTTCTCAACCTTTTATGCTTCACGTACTCCCTCGAAATGTGTATGTAACTGGCGTACCCCTTGTATAGATAGATAAAACTATAGTTATAGTATAACAATGGGAATAAAATAAAACATATATATCAGTGGTTCTCAACCTTTTATGCTTCACGTACTCCCTCGAAATGTTTATGTAACTGGCGTACCCCTTGTAAAGATAGATAAAACTATAGTTATAGTATAACAATGGGAATAAAATAAAACATATATATCAGTGGTTCTCAACCTTTTATGCTTCACGTACCCCCTGGAAATGTGTATGTAACTGGCGTACCCCTTGTATAGATAGATAAAACTATAGTTATAGTATAACAATGGGAATAAAATAAAACATATATATCAGTGGTTCTCAACCTTTTATGCTTCACGTACTCCCTCGAAATGTTTATGTAACTGGCGTACCCCTTGTATAGATAGATAAAACTATAGTTATAGTATAACAATGGGAATGAAATAAAACATATATAACAGTGGTTCTCAACCTTTTATGCTTCACGTACCCCCTGGAAATGTGTATGTAACTGGAGTACCCCTTGTACAGATAGATAAAACTATAGTTATAGTATAACAATGGGAATAAAATAAAACATATATATCAGTAGTTCTCAACCTTTTATGCTTCACGTACCCCTTGGAAATGTGTATGTAACTGGCGTACCCCTTGTATAGATAGATAAAACTATAGTTATAGTATAACAATGGGAATAAAATAAAACATATATATCAGTGGTTCTCAACCTTTTATGCTTCACGTACCCCCTGGAAATGTGTATGTAACTGGCGTACCCCTTGTATAGATAGATAAAACTATAATTATAGTATAACAATGGGAATAAAATAAAACATATATATCAGTGGTTCTCAACCTTTTATGCTTCACGTACCCCCTGGAAATGTGTATGTAACTGGCGTACCCCTTGTATAGATAGATAAAACTATAATTATAGTATAACAATGGGAATAAAATAAAACATATATATCAGTGGTTCTCAACCTTTTATGCTTCACGTACCCCCTGGAAATGTGTATGTAACTGGCGTACCCCTTGTATAGATAGATAAAACTATAGTTATAGTATAACAATGGGAATAAAATAAAACATATATATCAGTGGTTCTCAACCTTTTATGCTTCACGTACTCCCTCGAAATGTTTATGTAACTGGCGTACCCCTTGTATAGATAGATAAAACTATAGTTATAGTATAACAATGGGAATAAAATAAAACATATATATCAGTGGTTCTCAACCTTTTATGCTTCACGTACCCCCTGGAAATGTGTATGTAACTGGCGTACCCCTTGTATAGATAGATAAAACTATAGTTATAGTATAACAATGGGAATAAAATAAAACATATATATCAGTGGTTCTCAACCTTTTATGCTTCACGTACTCCCTCGAAATGTTTATGTAACTGGCGTACCCCTTGTATAGATAGATAAAACTATAGTTATAGTATAACAATGGGAATAAAATAAAACATATATATCAGTGGTTCTCAACCTTTTATGCTTCACGTACCCCCTGGAAATGTGTATGTAACTGGTGTACCCCTTGTACAGATAGATAAAACTATAGTTATAGTATAACAATGGGAATAAAATAAAACATATATATCAGTAGTTCTCAACCTTTTATGCTTCACGTACCCCTTGGAAATGTGTATGTAACTGGCGTACCCCTTGTATAGATAGATAAAACTATAGTTATAGTATAACAATGGGAATAAAATAAAACATATATATCAGTGGTTCTCAACCTTTTATGCTTCACGTACTCCCTCGAAATGTTTATGTAACTGGCGTACCCCTTGTATAGATAGATAAAACTATAGTTATAGTATAACAATGGGAATAAAATAAAACATATATATCAGTGGTTCTCAACCTTTTATGCTTCACATACTCCCTCGAAATGTGTATGTAACTGGCGTACCCCTTGTATAGATAGATAAAACTATAGTTATAGTATAACAATGGGAATAAAATAAAACATATATATCAGTGGTTCTCAACCTTTTATGCTTCACGTACTCCCTCGAAATGTTTATGTAACTGGCGTACCCCTTGTATAGATAGATAAAACTATAGTTATAGTATAACAATGGGAATAAAATAAAACATATATATCAGTGGTTCTCAACCTTTTATGCTTCACGTACCCCCTGGAAATGTGTATGTAACTGGCGTACCCCTTGTATAGATAGATAAAACTATAGTTATAGTATAACAATGGGAATAAAATAAAATTTATATATCAGTGGTTCTCAACCTTTTATGCTTCACGTACTCCCTCGAAATGTTTATGTAACTGGCGTACCCCTTGTATAGATAGATAAATAAAACTATAGTTATAGTATAACAATGGGAATGAAATAAAACATATATAACAGTGGTTCTCAACCTTTTATGCTTCACGTACCCCCTGGAAATGTGTATGTAACTGGTGTACCCCTTGTACAGATAGATAAAACTATAGTTATAGTATAACAATGGGAATAAAATAAAACATATATATCAGTAGTTCTCAACCTTTTATGCTTCACGTACCCCTTGGAAATGTGTATGTAACTGGCGTACCCCTTGTATAGATAGATAAAACTATAGTTATAGTATAACAATGGGAATAAAATAAAACATATATATCAGTGGTTCTCAACCTTTTATGCTTCACGTACTCCCTCGAAATGTTTATGTAACTGGCGTACCCCTTGTATAGATAGATAAAACTATAGTTATAGTATAACAATGGGAATAAAATAAAACATATATATCAGTGGTTCTCAACCTTTTATGCTTCACGTACCCCCTGGAAATGTGTATGTAACTGGTGTACCCCTTGTACAGATAGATAAAACTATAGTTATAGTATAACAATGGGAATAAAATAAAACATATATATCAGTAGTTCTCAACCTTTTATGCTTCACGTACCCCTTGGAAATGTGTATGTAACTGGCGTACCCCTTGTATAGATAGATAAAACTATAGTTATAGTATAACAATGGGAATAAAATAAAACATATATATCAGTGGTTCTCAACCTTTTATGCTTCACGTACCCCCTGGAAATGTGTATGTAACTGGCGTACCCCTTGTATAGATAGATAAAACTATAGTTATAGTATAACAATGGGAATAAAATAAAACATATATATCAGTGGTTCTCAACCTTTTATGCTTCACGTACCCCCTGGAAATGTGTATGTAACTGGCTACCCCTTGTATAGATAGATAAACTATAGTTATAGTATAACAATGGGAATAAAATAAAACCTATATATCAGTGGTTCTCAACCTTTTATGCTTCACGTACCCCCTGGAAATGTGTATGTAACTGGCTACCCCTTGTATAGATAGATAAACTATAGTTATAGTATAACAATGGGAATAAAATAAAACATATATATCAGTGGTTCTCAACCTTTTATGCTTCACGTACCCCCTGGAAATGTGTATGTAACTGGCGTACCCCTTGTATAGATAGATAAAACTATAGTTATAGTATAACAATGGGAATAAAATAAAACATATATATCAGTGGTTCTCAACCTTTTATGCTTCACGTACCCCCTGGAAATGTGTATGTAACTGGCGTACCCCTTGTATAGATAGATAAAACTATAGTTATAGTATAACAATGGGAATAAAATAAAACATATATATCAGTGGTTCTCAACCTTTAATGCTTCACGTACCCCCTGGAAATGTGTATGTAACTGGCGTACCCCTTGTATAGATAGATAAAACTATAGTTATAGTATAACAATGGGAATAAAATAAAACATATATATCAGTGGTTCTCAACCTTTTATGCTTCACGTACCCCCTGGAAATGTGTATGTAACTGGCGTACCCCTTGTATAGATAGATAAAACTATAGTTATAGTATAACAATGGGAATAAAATAAAACATATATATTAGTGGTTCTCAACCTTTTATGCTTCACGTACCCCCTGGAAATGTGTATGTAACTGGCGTACCCCTTGTATAGATAGATAAAACTATAGTTATAGTATAACAATGGGAATAAAATAAAACATATATATCAGTGGTTCTCAACCTTTTATGCTTCACGTACCCCCTCCGTGGAAATGTGTATGTAACTGGCGTACCCCTTGTATAGATAGGTAAAACTATAGTTATAGTATAAGAATGGGAATAAAATAAAACATATATATCAGTGGTTCTCAACCTCTTATGCTTCACGTACCCCCAGAAAAGGTGTATGTAACTGGCGTACCCCTTGTATAGATAGATAAAACTATAGTTGTAGTATAGTGCCTATAGTTATAGTATAACAGTGGGAATAATATATATATACACATTAAATTTTGTGTTCATAAATTACATATATCGATAAACACGAAAAATGACATAAACAATTTAACAAATCTTATAAATTTATAACATTTTTCTGGGTAATCAGTGAAATGGACTTGTTACTAGAACTAGCGACTTTTGAGCTCTCATGTCGTACCCCAAAATATTTTACAGCGTTACCCCACGTTGAAAACCCCTAATCTAGGGTATCCGTTGTCAAGGCAACGAAAGCGCTGCCAGCAACAGAACAATGAAGCATCTTTTACCTCACTGTTATGTTGCCAAGGCGACGGAAAATGCAACAACAGCATATTCCAATATCGTTGTTATTATTATTATATATAATTTATTATTATTATTAGGTATCCGTTGTCAAGGCAACAAAAGATGCAGCATGATAATATCACAATCTAGCATCTATATTCTAGGGTATCCGTTCTCAAGCGATTAAAGATGCAGGAAAATAGCAGCCCAAATCCACCATCTCTTAGCTAAGGTATTCGTTCTCAAGCAATTGAAGTTTCAACAATCCATCATCTTTAGCTCAAGTATCCGTTGCGAATGCAAACAAAGATGAAGCACGATAACAGCCAATCCAGCATCTCTTAGTTCAAGCATCTGATGACATGGCAACGAAAGATGCATTAAGACAACAGCCAAAATTCGTTGCTTAGTTCGCGTATACGTTGCGAAGACAACGAAAGATATAACATGAGCTACAGGACAATCTAGCATCTCTCAACAAGACAGCAGGGTTGGGTTGTTTTACCTCTGAGCGGCACTTTTTTGCACACCATGGGCTGAATGGCCAGGTCACATGGACCCCGAAGGTTCAGAGAAGGTTGGTGGAGGGGACCCACTGGAACAGCTGTTGGGAGACAGATGGTAGCCCCCCGTCAAGGCATCCAGCGTGTTCTTTAACGTGCACAGGGTATGTCTCTCTCCCGCACACGGGGCCACGGCTTAACGTCCCATCCGACGGACGGCGGACTTTCCAAGTCCATCGGTGTCCCGTACTGACCGTGGGCAGGGCGGGGAATTTTTGCGGAGATAAATCTCAACGCTGACCCAGCTGGGACTCGAACCTGGGAACTACAGATTACGAGCCTGGCGCGCTACCGACTGAGCCACCCCCGCCCCATTGAAAAAAGAAATCAGTGAACCAATGCAGCAATCACAATCCGCCAACTCTTTGTATATCTATTGAGAAAACAAATCAAACCAATCTCACCATCTCAGTCGTCTCGTGTATGTGAGTTTCAGCAACCCAAACATTTCAAGTCCCGTATGAAAAAAAAAACCTCATCCTCTCCACCATCCCTTCGTGTCATTACCCTAAACGTACACACATTAAGGCCAAATGAGATTAGCGGCGCTTCGAGTTCGCCTCGCCATCTCCGCTTCAGGCTCCCGTTGCTAGGCAACGACGCCGGGTTTGATGGCCGCCTTCCATTAAATAATCACGTACAGCAAGAGGAAGATGTTTTCGTTGGAGAGGCCTGGCTTTTACATCGCTAATCTCATTTGCTGCGTAAATAATCAGCGAACAAATGAAAAATAAATTAAGTTATCCTTCCCAGTGCAGAGTCGGGGGGAGGGGAGCCGTGGAAGGGGGCGGGGGGGCAATTTATATCGAGATCGTGGCGACTCCAATGGCCGGAGAAGAAGGATAGCGATTATAGCATATTCACGGAAGGAAAGTGAAGGGCCTGTGAGGGTCGCATATGTGGGATTTCATGGACACGGAATTTAGGAAGTTGTTAGAGAGGGCTTCGTTATTTTTTTTTGTTTTAAAAGTGGGTCATCAAGAACGACGGCTGTGTGACTGATTCTAGTGGAATGCATAGCTGCTGGAAGTTTCGATGCTAGTCTGTTGATAATCGCTTTTTCGTCACTCAATTATGATTCAGAAGAGAGCGCTCTAGTCAGTTTAGGGATCTGCAGCAAGAATTGAGAAGGGATGGGTTGGGTTGTTTTACCTCTGAACGGCACTTTTTTGCACACCATGGGCTAAATGGCCAGGTCACATGGACCCCGAAGGCTCAGAGAAGGTTGGGGGAGGGGACCCACTGGAACAGCTGTTGGAGACAGATGGTAGCCTCCCGTCAAGGCCATCCAGCGTGTTCTTAAACGTGCACAGGGTATGGCTCTCCCGCACACGGGGCCACGGCTTAACGTCCCATCCGACGGACGGCAGCCTTTCCAAGCCCATCGGTGTCCCCTACTGACCGTGGGCAGGGCGAGGAACTTTGCGGAGATAAATCTCAACGCTGACCCAGCTGGGACTCGAACCTGGGAACTACAGATTACGAGCCTGGCGCGCTACCGACTGAGCCACCCCCGTCCCCAGAAGGGATGCAGTCGCAGGAGGATATCAGGGGGGAGGGATTCTTAAAGCGTTAACACCCCCTCCCCTAAAAACTTCGAAAGCTCTATATTGGAAAATCGTAAAACGATTCACAGACGCGATTTAAAGTTTGAGGAAAATGCCGTGTTAAACTGGAATTGAGTTAACAGATACTAAAGTTGTTGTAGTTTGTAAAGGAATAGAAATTGGAGATTTCCTACCTCTTATCATATTTGCAATTGCCGTCCCGTGGCCTAGTAATTAGAGTGCTTGGCTACTGATTAAAGGAACCTTAACATAACGAAGTGCCAGCACACTTCAGCAATGATGTGCGGGATTATCTGAACACCACTTTTTTTGGGGGGGGGGGGCAATGGATAGGCTCGGGTGGGCCTGTCGCCTGGCCACCAAGATCACCCGATTTAACATGTATCGATTTCTTCCTCTGGGGACACATGAAGAACCCCGTGTACGAGACTCCCATTGACCCAGATGAAGACCTTGTCGAAAGAATCGCTGTCGCCACTGCAACTGTTCACAAAATTCTGGGAATCTTTCAACATATACGGCAATCAATGCTTTGACATTGTCAAATGCATGCAGTGCTATAAAGCGAGAATCTCTAACACTTACTGATATTCGTTCCAACTACCAAATTCCCACTATTGCCGGTCGCAACTGTGAGCACCTTCTTTAATTTAACGTGTTCACACTTGTTTCCATTCATTTATGTACCAGTTCCACCGATATTTCTGTCAGCGCCCTCTAACTGAAGGGTTATGTCAGTGGACATAGATTCATAGACGAAAAAGGTTTCTCTTGGTGTTCTCTATCTCCCATTGAAATTTGTACAGAGAGTTTTGCAACACCCTGTATATTGAGGTACATTCGAAACTAAGTATATATCCTCCTATGCCACAATATTCTACAAAATTTACATCCGACCGAAACTCGAATATTGTGCTTCCACTCTTTTTGATATTAATAAAAAGAACTCTTATAACTTAGAAAAAGTTCAAAATGAATCTCTCAAAATCATCAACAAAATCTATTTTAAGAAACGAGAATGTCTAACACTTACTGATATTCATTCCAACTACCAAATTCCCACTCTTGAATCTAGATGAAAGCGGTTCATTAGCCTTATTCACGACACTATTTATAACAAGTCTTATCCCCTCCATTCGGTTCTTACGCCCTATATTCGATTACGACATCGCCACATCCTTCACTCTGACAATAAAATGTTTTCTACTAAAAGATTTTCAAAGCTAAGCATGGTGAAATTTCTTTTGCCTTTCAAGCAACCTCAACTTGGAACTCTCTACCGAGCAATAATAATAAAAAAAAATAATAAATACCCCCTCAAGCAGCTGCTTGCCACAGAGGTCTGACAGGAGCCTGTCAGTTTATATGCCAAAGTAAAAGATCTGAGAGGATGGCAGGACCTCAGCAGAAAAACGACACATACATCCATGCCTTACCCGGGGCTCGAACCCAGGTCCCTTAGATTCGTAGCCAAGCGCGCTAACCACTCGGCCATATCAATATCACTTCTTTAAATTCTAAAACAAAACTGAGAAACTATATTACTCCACTCCTATTAGAATATTGAAACGTTTGACCAACAATATCTCCTCCTCCCACTCCCCATCTTTGCCCTTTGTCTGGATTATCCGCAATCTTTTTTTCTTTTCTCTATTCATTCATTTAATATTACTCTCTGTTGTCTTAAACCTTCCTTTTTCTTCCCCCTAACTTTTCTATGTTTTCTTTCTTATTATATTTCATATCACATGTTTGTCTTCTTCTGTTAACTTGTCGTTTTGTTTATATGTATCAAATAATTATGCAATTCCTGTAAATATGTTTGTCGTTTTGTACTATCATCAATATATTTTTTTTTTAATTTCTCAAATGTACTGGGACATCAAGTCACTTGAACATTTAAATTAATATCCAAAATTACCTGTATCTTGGCATTACTGTAACCCCCTGCATGGAATAAATTATTATTATTAAATGAATCTACCTTTCAAGCAGATGCTTGCCACATAGCTCTAACAGAAGCCTATCAGTACACTATGCCATATAGAAGGTCTGTCAGTCAGGGCCACCAATGGGGCGGGGGTGGCTCAGTCGGTAGCGCGCCAGGCTCGTAATCTGTAGGTCCCAGGTTCGAGTCCCGGCTGGGTCAGCGTTGAGATTTATCTCCGCAAAATTCCCCGCCCTGCCCACGGTCAGTAGGGGACACCGATGGGTTTGAAAAGACCGCCGTCCGTCGGATGGGACGTTAAGCCGTGGCCCCGTGTGTGGGAGAGCCATACCCTGTGCACGTTAAAGAACACGCTGGATGGCCTTGACGGGAGGCTACCATCTGTCTCCCAACAGCTGTTCCAGTGGGTCCCCTCCCCCAACCTTCGCTGAGCCTTCGGGGTCCATGTGACCTGGCCATTTAGCCCATGGTGTGCAAAAAAGTGCCGCTCAGAGGTAAAACAACCCAACCCAGGGCCACCAAACTCGATGTATGGTGTTTCTTATCGTAATTGAACGCCCAGGTAAGAATGTTACTCTTCCCGGTAAGAGGGAGCGGGGGTGGCTCAGTTGGGAGCGTGCTCGTAATCTGCAGTTCCCAGGTTCGATTCCCACTTGGGTCAGAGTTGAGATTCGTTCAATAGCGGACACCGATGGACTTGGAAAAGCCGCCGTCCATCTGATGGAACACTAAGCTCTGGCCCCGTGTGCGGGATAGTCTTACCCTGTGCACGTTAAAGAACACGCTGGTGACCTGGACTGGAGGCTACCATCTGTCTCCTAACAACCGTTTATTGTATCCCTTTCCCCTAACCTTCTCTGAGCCATTCGGAGTCCTTGTTACCTGGCCATTTAGAGATAAAATAACAATCTTTCCAAATCAAACAATGGCCGTCGGATGGGACGTTAAGCCGTGGCCCCGTGTGTGGGAGAGAGCCATACCCTGTGCACGTTATAGAACACGATGGATGATCTGTCTCCCAAGAGCTATTTCAGTGGATCTCCTCCCCCAACCTTTTCTGAACCCTTGTGACCTGGCCATTTAGCCCATTGTGGGCAAAGAACTGCCGCTCAGAGGTAAAACAACCCAATCCCAGATCAAACCAACTTAAACTCTCCACATTTCTCGTATTAAAACAAAACAAAAAAATGACTACCCCTAAAATGGCGAACATTATCACTAAATGATTACTTCACCGACAACAATACCAAGACAACCCTCGAAAGAAACAAAAACAGAAAAGAAAAAAAAAAAATCCACCTACGTGGAAAACAGTGGTGACCTCCTCCCTGACCCGGCATGTGACCTCAGTTCGGGCTGTTCATCAAGCTAAGTCATCCCCTCCATCAGTGGCAAGTCGTCATCCTGGGATTTTTCGGCGATAACAGCCGAACAATGGCGTCTGAAAAAGGGAGGGTTTGCCCGCACGCGACATTCCTTCGCATCGTCTCGTCAGACCGTAAGTCAGCCAAGACGGATAACCTGTGTCGCCAAGCCAGCGCTTATCGCCACTCCCAATCTGTCGGCTGAACCAACCCCCCTCCGCCACTGGTCGGTAAGGTGAGCCGTTGCCAGGTAGATATGCGACAGATAGAGTGGCCCGTGCGAGACAACATGGCGACCAAGTCGCTCTACCTGGGCTCTTCAGACGATGGTATGCTGCTCGGCGGGATATCGGGATCTTTTCAAATATCGCGTGGGTCTTGGACACTGGCGGTAATTAGGGCCGTCCCGGATGTAAAAGAGTGGGCTTATCTCTTCTTCAAATTTTGGCCAGAGAGGAATAGATGAGGCTGATTTGTTGATTGGAATGCGTAGCTATAGATTTTTAATTTAAGAACTAGGAAGACAAGAATGTAAAATGTGACATATTTGCTCATTTTTGGTTGAAATTGTAGCGAAATGTACCAGGTGTTTTTAGAGTATTTGATACAGAGGTGTTGAGGTGGGTTGTTTTACCTCTGAGCGGCACTCTTTTTGCACACAATGGGCTAAATGACCAGGTCACAAGGACAGCAGTGTCTCGCAAACTGTGTGCCGCGGCACAGTAGTGTACCGCGAGAGATTTTCAAATTGACACTAGATATCCTGAATTCAGTATCCTGATAACCTCAATATCCTGAATTGAGCACAAAAGCTATTCGAGCCTTGTTACCCTTCGGCTCGTCTGATCTTTGTGAACTTGGATTCTCATCATTGACTGAAATTAAATCTAAAAAGCGTGAGCGGCTTCAGATGATTGATGAAGAGATGCGAGTGTGTTTATCTAACTTTGAGCCAAGAATAATGCAAATTTGTTCGCAGAAGCAAGCTCATACATCCCATTGAAATATGTTCATATCTAAATTTTAAATAAAATGCATTTAACGAAACTTCAATTTTCCTCTTTTTACGTAACCACCAAAAATTCTTTTTTTAGGTGTGCCGCGGAAAAAAAAATTTAAGATTCAGTGTGCCGCGGAAAAAAAAAATCAGATTCAGTGTGCCGAAGAGTAAAAAAGTTTGCGAGACACTGCCCTAAAGGATCGAGAAAGCTTGGAGGAAGGGAAACCACTGGACAGCTGTTAGGAGACGGATGAAACATGGGGACACGGCTTAATGTCCCATCCGACGGACGACAGCCTTTCCAAGACTATCGGGCAGGGTGGGGTGAGTTCTGCGGAATAAATCTGAATACAGATACAGTTGGGACTCTAACCTCGGAACATTCTGATTTTCCCCTGGTATTATGGAACAAATCCCTCACCCAAACAAAAACAACAAAATTTAAGGTTCAAGATTGAACCACTTCTTTTTAAACTACAAAATTACTTCGGTGGCAACGCTGCACTACCTTTTTTCACGAATATAACCAGGGGCGGGGGTGGCTCAGTCGGCTCGTAATCTGTAGTTCCCAGGTTCGAGTCCCAGCTGGGTCAGCGTTGAGATTTATCTCCGCAAAATTCCCCGCCCTGCCCACGGTCAGTAGGGGACACCAATGGGCTTGTAAAGGCCGCCGTCCGTCGGATGGGACGTTAAGCCGTGGCCCCGTGTGCGGGAGAGCCATACCCTGTGCACGTTAAAGAACACACTGGATGGCCTTGACGGGAGGCTACCATCTGTCTCCCAACAGCTGTTCCAGTGGTATCCCCTCCCCCAACCTTCTCTGAGCCTTCGGGGTCCATGTGACCTGGCCATTTAGCCCATGGTGTGCAAAAAAGTGCCGTTCAGAGGTAAAACAACCCAACCCAACGAATAAAACCTTAGCTACAATACTGGCACACCCTGGCTTCTAATCTACAAAACCCAGTTACAATGTAGAAAAATAAAACGGAAGTTAGTGTAAAAAGAACTAGATCTAAAGTTATTGGATAGCAGAATTTCTGTTGTTTTACCCATGAGCGGCACTTTTTTGCACACATTGAGCTAAATGACCAGGTCATAAGGACCCCCCAAGTTCAGAGAAGTTGTGGGAAGGGGATTCACTGGACAGCTGTTAGGAAACAGATGGAAACCTCGCGTAAAGGCCATACACCCCTCAAGCAGCTGCTTGCCACAGAGGTCTGACAGTGGCCTGTCAGTTTATATGCCATAGTAGAAGGTCTGAGAGGATGGCAGCACCTCAGCAGAAAAAACAACACACACACATCCATGCTTTATCGGGGATCGAACCTAGGTCCCTCAGATCAGTAGCTAAGCGCGCTAACCACTCTGCCATAATGTTCGGATACTTTTTCGACACGAAGGTTGCCAGATCGCTAATTTCTAAACCTGGATCGTGTGGGCCCACTCACAGAAATATTGAGCGTGTGCAGTTACCGTTCACAGCAAACTGGAGCGGTTTCGGTTAATGTTCACAGCACATTGGATCGTGTGGGCCCACTCACAGAAATATTGAGCGTGTGCAGTTACCGTTCACAGCAAACTGGAGCGGTTGCGGTTAATGTTCACAGCACATTGGATCGTGTGGGCCCACTCACAGAAATATTGAGCGTGTGCAGCTACCGTTCACAGCAAACTGGAGCGGTTGCGGTTAATGTTCACAGCACATTGGATCGTGTGAGCTCACAAAGACCTAGATCGTGTGGGCTCACTCACGGAAATATTGAGCGTGTGCAGTTACCGTTCACAGCAAACTGGAGCGTGTGCAGTAACTGCACACGCTCCAGTTTGCTGTGAACGGTAACTGGAGCATGTACAGTTGCTGTACACGCTCCAGAAGTTTTTTTCTGAATTCTGTAATCGACCATAAAATAAAAAATAAATACCCCCTCAAGCAGCTGCTTGCCACAGAGGTCTGACAGGGGCCTGTCAGTTTACATGCCATAGTAGAAGATCTGAGAGGATGGCAGCACCTCAGCAGAGAAAACGACACGAACATCGAAGACTTACCCGGGGCTCGAACCCAGGTCCCTTAGATCAGCAGCCACACGCACAGGGAAAAATGGCTCTCCTGCACATCGAGGGCACACTTTCCATCCGACAGACGTCATCTTTCCAAGCTCATAAATATCCCCTTTCTCACGGAGAGCAGGATTAGGGTTTAGATGAGATAAATCTGTTGAGGTATTGCCACTAAACTGATTGGTCCAAATAACTCTGTCTTCGTTGACCAAAGAAACACTTTTCGGCAGAGTTTCTGAAACTGTGGGTGGCGAGCACTTTATAGGGGTGTGGCGCAGCTGTACGGTTGAATGTGTAATGTGTAAAAATGAGGGTTAAATTTTAAAATGTTATAATTTTTCCTTGGAAACTGGCACTTTTCCAAATTTAATGAAGAAAGCTATTGTAATTCCAGTTTACAAAAAGGGAAATAAAAATGATTTTAAGAATTATCGACCGATATCTCTTCTCCCGGTATTTTCAAAAATGTTAGAAAAACTAGTTAATAATAGACTGATAAATTTTTTAGATAGTTTTAATTTTCTCTCTGAAAACCAATTTGGGTTTAGGAAGGGTAGAGGTACAGAAACTACATTGTTGAATTATACGTCAAAGGTGTTTCGTTCCATGGACAATAATCAATTTACTCTGTCCGTATTTATGGACTTGGAGAAAGCTTTTGATACCGTCGATCACGAAATTTTAATTAGCAAACTAGAAACTATTGGCATTCGTGGTGTTGTATTAAAATGATTTAAAAACTACTTACAGCACAGAACACAATGTGTTAGTCTTTTTAATACACTTAATAACCCAAAACATATTTCATATGGTGTACCACAAGGTTCAGTCCTGGGAACAACATTGTTTTTGATATTGATAAATGATCTATGTAAATTAAAACTAAATAGCTATATTAACACTTTTGCAGATGATACATCATTAACTTTATGTGCTGATTCTCTGGAAAATCTCCTTTATAACATGGACACTGATCTAAAATGTGTGATGAAATGGTTGGATTTAAATGGGTTACATTTAAATACGAAAAAGAATAAGTATATTCTATTTAACCTAAAAAAGAAAGCAAACAATCCACATTCGATTAAATTAAAATTGCATAACTTTTCATGCAATAAGGTTCAAAGTATACTATACCTAGGCGTTTATATTGATAGCTCCCTAAGTTGGAAAATGCACATTGGAAAACTAACAAACACACTTGTTATATAAATTTTATTATTTAAAGAAAATCCTCAGTAATAAAATGTTAATAATGCTATACAAATCTTGGGTCCAGTCTGCTATACAGTATGGTATTACAAGTTGGGGAGGAACATACATTTCATCATTAAGGAATCTGATTTCAATGCGAAATAAATTTATATTTCAAATATTACCAAATAAATATAAAACTGTTACCATCTTTTGTAAGCATACCATTTCAGGTGTATTTCCACTGAGACATTTATTTGTTTATAAAACATTAAATTACTTCTTTAAAAACAATAATGCAGTACTACATTATACAAATTATTCTATGCGAGGTGATGGGAAAAGATTTCTGTTGCCACTTGCAAAAAAAAAAATTATGCACAAACATTTTGATTATTTGGCCCCAAAAATTTTTAATTCTTTCCCGATTATAATTCGGAATAAAACTAATTTATGCATTTCAGATATCTCACTGCTAATTATCTAATGAGTATTACTAATGCCGATAGCCTGTTTTCAGTGTTAAAGTAAAAAAAATTAATCGTTTTTATAAATCCTGTATTGTTTTTGTTTATTTTTCCTTTATGTAAAGTTGAGTGTCACTGTTGTCAAAAGTATGTATTTAAATAATTTGTAAGTTAACCTACATGAGCTTAGATGCTCTTGGGTTAATAAGAGTATTACAAATATATGCTGTTTGTAACCTTATTATTATAATAAACTGATGATGATGATGATCCTTCTTGATATTGATCGCTCACCACTAGGTTTCCTCCTTTTCTTGAGGCCTTTAGGCACACTCTTCGCTAATCTAGATCCATACGGACAACATGGCCAAATCAACGGAGTCTCTTTCTGCACAATATGCTGCTTAAAGGAAGTTGCCGACTCCTTTGCCTAACCTCATCACTATTTACAAACTTGAACCACCTAATACCAAAGATACTTCATAAGCATCTAGAATCAAAGGCACCAAGTTTCCTATGCATATCTTGCCTACAACGGGTCAGGTTTCGTTACCATGACTAGAATACACAGTCGTATCAGAATAATATGACCACCTACCATACATACTATGGTAGGTGGTCATATTATTCTGATACGACTGTGCATTTTATAACAGTAACTTTAGAAATAACTAAATTATTACACAATCTAAATTTAGTCTTCAGATGTATACGAGTACTTTTTTCGAGTATCCACAGATTTTTAAAGATCCCAAAAGCAATGCCTATAACCCTATTAATCTCATTACAGTTGTTTAGAATTTACTAAATCGATATAAATCTTTATTTTTTTTCTCGATATTAAACACATAATTTTCCTGCTTAAATATTTTCCCTAAAAAACGATCGTCTGCTATGATATCATATTTCTATAGTATTTTATTAAGATCTCTTAATTAAACTACAATGACACTTTTTGAATAAAAAAGCTTCTTCTGAAAGTACAAAAGGTTAAATGTGGTTTTCCATTATCAGAACAAATGGGTGATGTATAATCTCTTCGAATGTATTTAAATCTTTTCGTTCTACTTGACAAATCAATGATGTCAAATCGTCTGTTTTGATTCTAGGTATTACATTTGCCCACACTATTAGGTGGCGCTGCCCATTGGTTATCTTCCGATGCGAGAAATAACAGTAAATAACAACAAATTTCCTCTTTCGAAACTAATAAATCACCATTAACACTTAGTGTTCTTCTAGTAAGTTTATTTTATGCCGAATTATGTGTATTTTTAGGATTATAAATTTTATATTTAAATATCTGCACTCTAAATGATGTTCAATCGTCTGCTTTGATATCATCTGACTGTAGTCTAATATTTGGTCGCATTAGATTGCAATGCCTATCTGGCTCAGTCGGTAGCGCGCCAGGCTCGTAATCTGTAGTTCCCAGGTTCGATTCCCAGCTGGGTCAGCGTTGAGATTTAACTCCGCAAAATTCCCAGCCCTGCCCACGGTCAGTAGGGGACACCGATGGGCTTGGAAAGACCGCCGTCCGTCAGATGGGACGTTAAGCCGTGGCCCCGTGTGCGGGAGAGAGCCATACCCTGTGAACGTTAAAGAACACGCTGGATAGCCTTGACGGGAGGCTACCATCTGTCTCCTAACAGCTGTTACAGTGGGTCCCCTCTCCCAACCTTCTCTGAGCCTTCGGGGTCCATGTGACCTGGCCATTTAGCCCATGGTGTGCAAAAAAGCGCCGCTCAGAGGTAAAACAACACAACACGCAATGCCTATCATTTATCTTCTAATACGTTAATGGTTTATCTTTTAATGCGAGTTATTATAAAAAAAAATTCTTTTTTAAGCTGTAAATAAAACCAATCTAAACCATTTCTCTCCAATCTCCAAATAATGGCCAATCGTCTATTTTGATGTCTTCTTGCAATGTCACTTGCATTAGATGGCGCTCTCTATCGCTTATCGTCCGCTACGACAAATACACACGCGTTATCGTAACAATAAATTGTCATTTTTGCTCGTTTTCTTCTTAAATTCAAGCTATTGTCTTCACTTTGTCGTCTGTCTGTCCATCTGCAGATATTCAACTTTTTTGTTTTGAGAGATTACTTAGAAAATTAGCTTTGGGTTGAATAAATATCGACGAACTATTACTATTCGCCCTTTCCGAATCTCCTAATAGTTTTTAAAAGCGATCCCTAGTGACAGTAAATAGTTGAAAAAATGGCCAAATTTTTAAGGAATGTCGGAAACGATCTGTTAATGTTAAGAATTTGAAATTTTTGTAGTGGAATGTGAAGGTCAAAATGTTTATATTGACTAACAGTTCGCCCCCCTTAAACTTACGGGGATGGTGAAAATCGCAAGTTTTTCGATTTCTTTTATTAGTAAGAACATAAACTACAGTGCAAAATACAAACGACCCATAAACTCAGTAGATTATCTGTAGGTAATTGAACAAAATATACATAATATATATATGTTAATCATCAATTTAATTTTTTTAAAATAGACAGAATGCCAAAATTCACGAAATTTGTACAAAATTTAATAAAGGTATATGAGTTTATCTGATATTCTTTTCAATCTATAATAAACTGTAATTGTCTATGTGCGTAATTCCATTTCGAATTAAATTAAATGTGTGAGTAATATTTTATACTCACTGATACAGCTTTCATAGCTGTTTTTAAATTTAAGTACTTTATAATAATTTTCAATTTCTAATCTTGTATTTTTACTACGTTCTTTTTTATATGTGGTATCAAAACAATTTTTTAGGATTATATTATAAATATGTAAGTTTCTGTACAATAACAGATTCAATATGTTTATTAATTAATATTTATATATTAAAATTTAAGTGATTAATGAAAAATTTTCTTTCTGTTGATGAAATAATTATGATCCAATGAAATATTATTATTTGCGATTTCCCATTCATCCATTAGTTCGAATTTCTATTGTTAGAGGCTGCAAAATTTTGAAAATGAAAAAATTCAGTCCCTTTGCAAACGAGCAACCCATATTTGCCAGAAGCGATATGCTTAAAATGTCATTAATTGCAATGAATCTCTACTGTTATTAGATAGGTATATCACTTTTGCATCGAAATCTTTCTGGTCCAAATGACTGCCAATCGTCTGCTATAGTGTCATCTCTTTGCAGTGTTATATTTGCTCACATTTTAAGAGTGACGCTTCCTATCACTCAGCTTTCGACACGAGAAATAAGACTGCATTATCGCTATAAATAGACTGAAATATCACTATAACGAAATTGAGCGGCTGTCGAAAATATATTCTTTATACTGAAATACAATAAAAACGTGCTATGACAGTTACATAATACAAAAAAATTAGGAGAATATATTTTATATTAGAGTTTACTTCTTTAAAAAGTCGGTAATATTTTTAACTGTTTGTTCCAACAAGCATCTCTCCATTAATTCTTAAACGATTTCGCAACTCCCCAACTGCTAATAACGAAACGAAACTAATTAACGAACTTAACTAAAACAATAATATTAACCAACAGATATAAAAATAACTTAAATTTAACGAATGATAATGAGAAAACGTGTGAATTGGAATTGCTTTGAAAGAACCTTACATTGACGCTACCGTAACTTGCAATGCAATTCAATCAATTGCGTTTATCTCCAAGTTTGTAATCTCCTTTTATGTTAGGAAGCTGTGGCAACGCTGTTTCGATGCATTTTGCCGGTACGTGGAGAAAGCTCGTATGCCACGGAGTGAGATCGCCAAAAATGCTTGCCGGGTAATACAGAATAGAATGTGATTCATAGCACTGTGAGTGGTTAGATATTTCATAGCGTTTAAATTATTAAAGCGTTGCCAGATTCTAAAATGTACATTTTGAATATTGTTTAAGGATTTTCTTTTCACAAATTTCGTAATACCGGTCATTTATTTTTGCATCGGATAAATTTTCATTTCGTTAAACTCATATTTTCATTATGCTGGTATTCGTTCAAATTGAAAAATTTTTACATAGGGATAAATATAATAACTTGGCCAGGGTAGGAAAGAAAATTTTTATACTCAATATTTCGTCATTCTGGCATTCGTTATACTGACATTTCTCTGCAATTTCGTTTCTTAAGCTCTGAGAAATCGCTATAAATTCCTAGTGTATTCAATAGCTATATTACCAGTGGTGGTCCACCATTTTGCTATGACGTCATTGTCTCAAATGCTATATTTTTGTTCACATTGCATATCTTAGAGCGATATCTAGCGTTACTTTCAGATACCAGAAAGCGGAAAGGCGATCGCATTACAAATATTTCGAGCTCACTGTAATACCCTTCAAGCAAGTGCTCGCCACAGAGGTCTTACTGGAGTTGGGTTGGGTTGTTTTACCTCTGAGCGGTACTTTTTTGCACACCATGGGCTAAATGGCCAGGTCACAAGGACCCCGAAGGCTCAGAGAAGGTTGGGGGAGGGGACCCACTGGAACAGCTGTTGGGAGACAGATGGTAGCCTCCTGTCAAGGCCATCCAGCGTGTTCTTTAACGTGCACAGGGTATGGCTCTCCCGCACACGGGACCACGGCTTAACGTCCCATCCGACGGCCTTTCCAAGCCCATCGGTGTCCCCTACTGACCGTGGGCAAAGCGGGGAATTTTGCGGAGATAAATCTCAACGCTGACCCAGCTGGGACTCTAACCTGGGAACTACAGATTACGAGCCTGGCGCGCTACCGACTGAGCCACCCCCGCCCGTCTTACTGGAGCCTTTCAGTTTGATCACCATAGAGAAGATCTGCAAGGAAGGCGTCCTCACTATACAGGGTCATTATAAAAGAATACCCATATTTGAAAGTGCTATATTGTATTGAGCAATTAAGTAAGAAAAGTAATGGAGTGTACAAAATGTCTCCGATTTTTGTTCCATATGAGTGTCATTGGTGGCACGATATTGAACTTCCGTCTACACTCGGCTCAGCATGTCTGATGTAACACTTCAAATTCTTTAAAATTCGAAATTTTTGGACGAATAAACTATTTTTAATGCATCCTCAAAAAAGAAAAATCTAATTGTGTCAAATCGGGATTTCTTGGAGCCACAACATTCAAGAATTTAGAAAATTTGCTTCTAAGACATTACATGCGATTTCAGCGACACCGTAGGATATTGACTCCACACGATCATACCAAATAAACTTTCATAATTCCTTGATATTACATTCCCACAGGGCCGTATCTAGGCGGGGGGGGGGAGGTTGCCATGCTACTCCCTCCTCCCTTGAGAATGTTAGTAAGGGAACTGGAAGAAAAATATTAATGAACATGTACATTTTCTCGCATATTTCATGAAATATTTTTAAGACTCTAAAATGGAGGAGGAAATGTTTTGCTGGAATGAAAATCTAGTCTCTTCCGCCCCTCCCACCGGGGCGGGGGGTGGCTCAGTCGGTAGCGCGCCAGGCTCGTAATCTGTAGTTCCCAGGTTCGAGTCCCAGCTGGGTCAGCGTTGAGATTTATCTCCGCAAAATTCCCCGCCCTGTCCACGGTCAGTAGGGGACACCGATGGGCTTGGAAAGGCCGCCGTCCGTCGGATGGGACGTTAAGCCGTGGCCCCGTGTGCGGGAGAGCCATACCCTGTGCTCGTTAAAGAACACGCTGGATAGCCTTGACGGGAGGCTACCATCTGTCTCCCAACAGCTGTTCCAGTGGGTCCCCTCCCCCAACCTTCTCTGAGCCTTCGGGGTCCATGTGACCTGGCCATTTAGCCCATGGTGTGCAAAAAAAGTGCCGCTCAGAGGTAAACCAACCCAACAACCCAAAGCCCCTCCCACCATTTTGTAATATTCCCCCCCCCTTCTCCCCCAATTTATTGTTTTGCATATCCTGGACTTTGCACATAATAGCTTTGTTATTTAATATAACGCTTTTAAGTATGGGCATTCTTTTATAATGATCCTGTATAACTGACATAAAGATTAAGGCGATAATTGCTGCTCAAAAAGACATACTTTGTGGATTGTGGTAACTCTGAAGCAAAAGTCGACAAACCTGGTTTCGTGCAATGTATCACCAGAATGTGATGTGATGGGAACTTAAATCTGGATATTACTTAGAACTCATCATGTTACAAGGGACGAGGGTGGCTTAGTCGGTAGCGCACCAGGCTCGTAATCTGCAGTTCCTGGTCCAAATCCCAGCTGGGGCCAGCGTTCAGATTTATCTCCACAAAACTCCCCCACCCTGCCCACGGTCAGTAAGGAACACATATGGGCTTGGAAAGGCCATCATCCGTCGTTTGGGATGTTAAGCCGTGTCCTCGTATGCGGGAGAGCCATTCCCTGTGCACGTTAAAGTCCCTGACGGACTCGTATCGTGTCCTCGTATGACGGGAGTATGACGGACTCGTATCGTGTCCTCGTATTAAAGTGATTGACGGACTCGTATCGTGTCCTCGTATTAAAGTGACTGACGGACTCATATCGTGTCCTCGTATTAAAGTGACTGACGGACTCGTATCGTGTCCTCGTATTAAAGTGACTGACGGACTCGTATCGTGTCCTCGTATGCGGAGAGCCATTTCCTGTGCACACTGGATGTCCTTGACGGGATGTTACCATCTCCCGCACACGAAGCCGTGTCCTCGAGTGCGGGAGAGCCATTCCCTGTGCACGTTAAAGTCCCTGACAGACTCATATCGTGTCCTCGTATGACGGGAGTATGACGGACTCGTATCGTGTCCTCGTATTAAAGTGACTGACGGACTCGTATCGTGTCCTCGTATGCGGGAGAGCCATTCCCTGTGCACGCTGGATGTCCTTGACGGGATGTTACCATCTGTCTCTCAACAGCTGTTCCAGTGGGTCTCCTCCCCCAACCTTCTCTGAGCCTTCGGGGTCCATATGACCTGGCCATTTAGCCCATGGTGTGCAAAAAAAGTGCAGCTCAGAGGTAAAACAACCGAACATCATGTTACATAAAATCTTGAAATCCTTTCTACTTGGACGATCTGTGGAGATCATTTGCAGCAGGGGTTAAATTGTTCTCTGTGTTAATCCTGTGTTGCCTGTAGGAGAAGATCTGCAGAAGCAAATGCAGTTAGTTTAGAGAATGAAAAAAATTCCTATATCTGATAAAAACGGGTACGAGAGATAGTATATAAATGGAAAGCCACATTATAAGAGATCTTTATACGGAAACATGTTAATTCAAGTTAAAGATCTCCATCAAATCTTTTTAACTATTGATTGCCAATAATATTCGTTCAGCACTTCCAGAGTTATTGAACTTGGGTTATTTATGAAGAGCAATGTGAGTTAGCCGTCCCATGGCCAAGTGGTTAGCGCGTTTGGCTACTGATATAAGGGACCTGGGTTCGAGCCCCGGTATAAGGCATGGATGTATGTATCGTTTTCCTGCTGAGGTCCTGCCATCCTCACAGACCTTCTACTATGGCATTTAAACTGGCAGGCTCCTGTCAGACCTCTATGACAAGGGTTGGGTTGTTTTACCTCTGAGCGGCACTTTTTTGCACACCATGGTGCTAAATGGCCAGGTCACATGGACCCCGAAGGCTCAGAGAAGGTTGGGGGAGGGGACCCACTGGAATAGCTGTTGGGAGACAGATGGTAGCCTCCCGTCAAGGCCATTCAGCGTGTTCTTTAACGTGCACAGGGTATGGCTCTCCCGCACACGGGGCCACGACTTAACGTCCCATCCGACGGACGGCGGCCTTTCCAAGCCCATCGGTGTCCCCTACTGACCGTGGGCAGGACGGGGAATTTTGCGGAGATAAATCTCAACGCTGACCCAGCTGGGACTCGAACCTGGGAACTACAGATTACGAGCCTGGCGCGCTACCGACTGAGCCACCCCTGCCCTCTCTGTGGCAAGCAGCTGCTTGAGGAGGTATTTATTTATTTATTTTTATTTTTTTTTAATATAAGTTAAAATAATTTATCTCAGAAGTTAATCCGAACAGATTGAAATGAAAATAATCACCGTTATTCAACAGGTTGCCACTCAATCGTGGTACGAATAATCCGTGCACTTGGGAACGTGCAACGCTTGAAGAGTTGGCAAAGAAAAATTCATTACCTATTTGAAATATTTTTGAATATCTTTGTTATTTTAAAATAAGCCGTGGTCTTGAGTGCAGGAGAGCAGCACGTTAAAGAGCAGGTTAGGTGGCATTGACTGGAGGCTTTCATCCGTGGGATGGGGGTTGGCTCAGTCGGTAGCGCACCAGGCTCGTGTTCTGCCGTTCCCAGGTTCGAGTCCCACTTGGGTCAGCATTGAGATTTATATCCGCACAACTCCCCACCCTGCTTTCGGTCAGTAGGGGATACTGATGAGCTTGGAAACGCCGCCTTCCGTCAAATGGGGCGTTAAGTCGTGTTTCCGTGTCCGGGAGAGGCCATACTCTGTGCACGTTAAAGAACACGCTGGATGGCCATGATGGGAAGCTACCATCTGTCTCTTAACGCTGTCCAGTGCGTCCCTTTCCCCCAACCTTCTCTGAACCTTCGGGATCTTTGTGACCTGGGCATCTATCCCGTTGTGTGCAAAAAAAAAATGCTGCCCAGAAGCAAAACAATTCAATACAACCAAATCGTTTGTGTTTCAAAAGAACTACAGGAAACTACTTAAATTCATTTGTCGCAAAATTTATAAATAAAACAACAAAACTGCTACTCTGTTTGCCTGGGTCTTTCCTCCTCATCCCTGCGCTCTTCCAGCACATCTCTCATCCTAGTCGCCTCTTCCAGTGTATCTTCTTCGGAAGCGGTACCCGAGCCCGCCTCTTAAGAGCTCCCGCCGCCATGCGCACAGGAGCGAGCGGCCCGGTCTCGCCTGCCGCGCACAATTACGGAACGAGCGGTCGAACATCGAGCAGCCGGGTCCTCGCTGTCGTCGCAATGTAGCCACGCTCCTCGCGCCGTCGGAGCGACCCTGATGCGAACAGACAGTCCCCGCGAAGACGATAGAGGCAGAGCACGGAGGATGGAACCATTATCAACATCTGCATCTTTGTGAAGCTCGAAGTGGTGGAGAACAGATTTTCTGTTTTTTTTTATTTTATGAACGTGGAGAAAATTAAAGTTTCAGTGGATGATACCGAAATGGCAGAGATCGCTTTTCGAGATGTAAACAGATTTTTTTTTTGTATTGCTTTCAACGTTATTGAATCTCTACATCGTGGCTAAAGACCAATAAGACTTTGGAAAGTCTTTTTTTCTATCTCGTTTTATATATTAAAAAAAATGAAATAATACAAAGCTCATCTGCTTCTTGCGAATATGAAAAGCTCATTTTTCAAAAGGCCAGTTGCCTCTTTAGCATACAAAAAGGCTCGTTTTCAAAATCCTGTTGCCTCTTGAGCTTATGAAAAAAAATCGATTTTAAAACACTGTTGCCTTTTGAACATATGAAAAGCTCGTTTTGAAAACCCAGTTGCCTCTTGAGCAATACGAAAAGCCCGTTTTGAAAACCCAGTTGCCTCTTGAGCAATACGAAAAGCCCGTTTTGAAAACCCAGTTGCCTCTTGAGCAATACGAAAAGCCCGTTTTGAAAACCCAGTTGCCTCTTGAGCAATACGAAAAGCCCGTTTTGAAAACCCAGTTGCCTCTTGAGCAATACGAAAAGCCCGTTTTGAAAACCCAGTTGCCTCTTGAGCAATACGAAAAGCTCGTCTGCAAAGGCCAGTTGCCTCTTTTGCATACAAAAGGCTCGTTTTCAAAATCCAGTTGCCTCTTGAGCTTATGAAAAAAAAAGCGGTTTTAAAACACTGTTGCCTTTTGAACATACGAAAAGCCCGTTTTTAAAACCCAGTTGCCTTTTGAGCAATACGAAAAGCTCGTCTGCAAAACCCAGTTGCCTCTTGAGCAATATGAAAAGCTCGTCTGCAAAACCCAGTTGCCTCTTGAGCAATACGAAAAGCTCGTCTGCAAAACCCAGTTGCCTCTTGAGCAATATGAAAAGCTCGTCTGCAAAACCCAGTTGCCTTTTGAGCAATACGAAAAGCTCGTCTGCAAAACCCAGTTGCCTCTTGAGCAATATGAAAAGCTCGTCTGCAAAAGCCAGTTGCCTCTTGAACAATACGAAAAACTCGTTTTCGACCTCCCCCCCCCACCTCCTTTGAAATGAATGAATAAATAAAAATGAGTAATAAGGTTTTCTTATTTTCAAAGGTTAGAATATTCTAACGGCAGAAATTGAAGTAATGGAGTGCTTAGAAAATGTGACTAGAAGTAACTGGCATCTATCCAACCCAAAACGAATTATTTATCTCTTATGAAACAAAAGTTGAATGCCTACAAACGACAAAGTGAAAAAGACTGACAGATTGCAAAGTGAAAAGAACAGCGCGTTGAGTAATAATGTATCACAGGAAAATGTCCTGTAGTCCATTTTCTTTTTCAGTTAATTATTTTAAGAACAGCTGGTTTGTATTCATTTTCTTGGAAAGCGAAGTAGTGTTTAAATTTTGACGCCCATTCGCATTTGCTTAACCGTTATGTTTTGCAAGATAAATAAAAAATCGTTATTTTTGGTGCTAATGAAACATCACTACATTACCTACTTACATACATACATACAGAATCCTCAAGCAGGCCTGGATTACGGAGGTCCAACCAGATCGTGCAATTTCGTTCTCCAAGCAAGTCTGTCCTGAGCTGCATCTGGCCACTACACACCAATTCTAACAAGGTCCTGTTTGACATTGTCAGCCCACCGCATCCTAGGTCTCCCCTTCTTTCTGAGGCCTTTAGGCACACTGTTCATAACCCTATTCGCCAATCTATAATTATCCATACGAGCAACATGGCCAAACCAATGGAGTCTCTCTCTGCACAATATGCTGCTTAAAGGAGGTTGCAAACTCCTTTGCCTAACCTCATCATTACTTACAAAGTTGAACCACCTAATGCCCAAGATACTGCGTAAGCATCTAGAATCAAAAGCATCTAGTTTCCTGTTATTTCTTTATAAAGGGTCCAAATTTCACTACCATAACTAACCCTAGAAAGAACCAAACTATTATACAGCCTGATTTCAGTTTTAAGAAGTACATGCATATTTTTCCACAATTTCCGCAGACAATTAAAGGTCCAAGCAGCAATGCCTGTTCTGTTTATCGTATATCGTACACTGCACACAAGTCCAGAGATGAACTGAAAAACCTGTTCAAAGAAATAACCATTAAGACAAAAAAGGAAAAGATCACCACCTACATGACTAACTTTCATTCGTTTAGTTTTTCTCTCTGTTTACCACCAAATCTCTATGATTATTCTCTTCAATAGCTTTAATAAAAGAGTTCATCTCGTCAGTATCATTTACCTAAGAGGGCCATCATTAACATAATTGAAGTCAGATATTTTCTTATCCCTACACCATGTATGGTCCATATCTACGGGGCGGGGGTGGCTCAATAGGTAGCGCGCCAGGCTCGTAATCTGTAGTTCCCAGGTTCGAGTCCCAGCTGGGTCAGCGTTGAGATTTATCTCCGCAAAATTCCCCGCCCTGCCCACGGTCAGTAGGGGACACCGATGGGCTTCAAAAGGTCGCCGTCCGTCAGATGGGACGTTAAGCCGTGGCCACGTGTACGGGAGAGCCATACCCTGTGCACGTTAAAGAACACGCTGGATGGCCTTGACGGGAGACTACCATCTGTCTCCCAACAGCTGTTCCAGTGGGTCCCCTCCCCCAACCTTCTCTGAGCCTTCGGGGTCCATGTGACCTGGCCATTTAGGCCATGGTGTGCAAAAAAGTGCCACTCAGAGGTAAAACAAACCCATCCAAAGCCCATATCTACCATCTAATCACTACAAGCTTTGTCCATTTTCACACATGACACAGTGTTATTACAGAAAACTATCATTACGTTAACTCTCAGGAATGCCATATGATCTCACGATCAATCACAAATTATGACGATCGACAGAATCAAAGCCTTTTAAAAATCTACAAAGCAAATAACCAAAGGTTTTTGCAACTCTGCACATTTCTCCAGAACCTGTCTAAATGAAAAGATCTGGTCTAAGCAGCTTCTCCCATCTCTTAATCCCACTGTTCATCCCGTAGAAATTCCGTTCACCCTGTTTCCTGTCGTTGCCCATCAACTGAATATTTTAACTTTATTCTTAAAAATAAATGGATTGGATTGTTTTACCTCTGAGCGGCACTTTTTTGCACACCATGGGCTAAATGGCCAGGTCACATGGACCCCGAAGGCTCAGAGAAGGTTGGGGGAGGGGACCCACTGGAACAGCTGTTGGGAGACAGATGGTAGCCTCCCCTCAAGGCCATCCAGCGTGTTCTTTAACGTGCACAGGGTATGGCTCTCCCGTACACGTGGCCACGGCTTAACGTCCCATCCGACGGACGGCGACCTTTTCAAGCCCATCGGTGTCCCCTACTGATCGTGGGCAGGGCGGGGAAATTTTGCGGAGATAAATCTCAACGATGACCCAGCTGGGACTCGAACCTGGGAACTACAGATTACGAGCCTGGCGCGCTACCGACTGAGCCACCCCCGCCCCCTAAAAATGAATGACAGAACCTTACCTAGAACAGGGAGTAGACCGATGCCTCTACAATTAACACAAGAACTGCTATCATCTTTCTGTAAAGTAAGAATAATATAATAATACTTCTCGTACTGAAAGAATGCTGTTGAAAAACCAGATTTTAATACATTTGATAGAGATAATTAATTTATTTTCAGTCATATTTTTCCATAAAATTTATTTAATCAATAAAATTTATTTAGGATGTTAAGAATCCTCAAATTTGACTCTCCTTTAATATAAAATAGGTTGGTTGTTAGTTTATCTCTGAGCGGTACTTCTATGCGCACAGTGGGCTAAATGGCCAGTCACAAAGACCCCATGAACTCAGAAATGTGGAGGAAGACAGCTGCTTCGAGACAGCTGGTAATCTTCAATTAAGGCCATCCAGTGTGTTCTTTAACATATACAGAGTATGGCTCTCCTGCACACTGTAACACGACTTAACATCCCATCCGACGGACGGCGGCCTTTCCAAGACCAACGGTGTCTCCTTTCTCACCGAATGCAGGGAGTTTTGCGGCGATAAATCTCACAGTTGAGATTCGAACCTGGGAACTGCAGATTATGAGTCTGTCGCGCTTCCCGTTGAGCAACGGTTGGTCTACATTACCTGGGTTGGGTTGTTTTACCTCTGAGCGGCACTTTTTTGCACACCATGGGCTAAATGGCCAGGTCACAAGGACCCCGAAGGCTCAGAGAAGGTGGGGGGAGGGGACCCACTGGAACAGCTGTTGGGAGACAGATGGTAGCCTCCCGTCAAGGTCATCCAGCGTGTTCTTTAACGTTGGGTTGTTTTACCTCTGAGCGGCACTTTTTTTTCACACAATGGGCTAAATGGCCAGGTCACATGGACCCCGAAGGCTCACAGAAGGTTGGGGGAGGGGACCCACTGGAACAGCTGTTGGGAGACAGATGGTAGCCTCCCGTCAAGGCCATTCAGCGTGTTCTTTAACGTACACAGGATATGGCTCTCCTGCACACGGTGCCACGGTTTAACGTCCCATCCGACGGACGACGGCCTTTCCAAGCCCATCGGTGTCCCCTACTGACCGTGTGCTGGGCGGGGAATTTTGCGGAGATAAATCTCAACGCTGACCCAGCTTGGACTTGAACCTGGGAACTACAGATTACGAGCCTGGCGCGCTCCCGACTGAGCCACCCCCGCCCCCTACATAACCTGTCGATTTTACGTCATTTCTGTCGGTAAAAGCGGCAAGCAGTTTGAACTTCACCCCCATCCCGCATTTCATTGAAAAGGAAGGAAAAAGGCCGCATTTCTTAACGAGGAGAACGAAATCCCTTGGGAATGATGGGGGGGGGGGGGGGGGGAATGCGCCTTTTGGGATGCAGGGAGAACAGGGATGTTGCAGACGGAGACAGCGATGCTATCCTCCCGTTATCTGCGAAAGAAACTTTCCTTTTCCAGGAGTAAACAAATAAATAGCGGCGATGTCATCAGTGGAAAACGAGACAAGGTGAAGGGGACCAGGGGGAGGGGGATGAGGGGAGGGGAGAGAGAACCACTTCCGTGGCGTCAAGGGGGCGAGAGGAGTGCGCTAAAATGCTCGCCTCATGTGCCTGCTCCCTGACCCCTGGAGACCCTCCTGTTTCCTGCAGCAATTAGTTGATGGGTCGTAATGGTAGAAGAGCCTCTCTCGACACTCTCGCTCGCTTCGCGGATAACAGTAGAAGAGGAGGGAGAGTTTTTAGTATCACGATTTCAGGAAGAGATTCGTCGCCGCTTTCGAGAGAGCAGAGATTCATACAAATAGAGAGTTTGGGGAGCAGGAAACCAGGGAATTATGAACTCAAATTTATAAATTTTTTTTCTCCATTTTTTGGTTCAATTTGGGATTAAAGGATTATCGTTTCTTTATTTTTAGGGGCGGGGTGGCTCAGTCGGTAGCGCGCCAGGCTCGTAATCTGTAGTTCCCAGGTTCGAGTCCCGGCTGGGTCGGCGTTGAGATTTATCTCCGCAAAATTTCCCGCCCTGCCCACGGTCAGTAGGGGACACCGATGGGCTTGGAAAGGCCGCCGTCCGTCGGATGGGACGTTAAGCCGTGGCCCCGTGTGTGGGAGAGCCATACCCTGTGCACGTTAAAGAACACGCTGGATGGCCTTGACGGGAGCCAACCATCTGTCTCCCAACAGCTGTTCCAGTGGGTCCCCTCCCCCAACCTTCTCTGAGCCTTCGGGATCCTTGTGACCTGGCCATTTAGCCCATGGTGTGCAAAAAAGTGCCGCTCAGAGGTAAAACAACCCAACCATACCCTGTGCACGTTAAAGAACACGCTGGATGGCCTTGACGGGAGGCTACCATCTGTCTCGCAACAGCTGTTCCAGTGGGTCCCCTCCCCCAACCTTCTCTGAGCCTTCGGGGTCCATGTGACCTGGCCATTTAGCCCATGGTGTGCAAAAAAGTGCCGCTCAGAGGTAAAACAACCCAACCTTGTGTGCTTCTATGTTGTACGAGAAGCCAAAAGCTTGCAGGTTGGCTCTGTCATCCATGTAATTTAAAAAATAGATTTTTTTTTACCTCTTAATGGCACTTTTTTTTGCATACAATGGGTTAAATGGCCAGGTCATAAGGATCCCGAAAGCTGAGGGAAGATTGGGGACTGGACAGCTGTTGAGAGACAGATGGTATCTCCCGTGAAGGGGCCACGGCTTAACATCCCATACAACGAACGGCGGCCTTTCCAAGCCAATCGGTGTCCTCTACTCACCATGGGAAGGGAGTTTTGCGGAGATAAATCTCAACCCTAGTCAGCTGGGACTCGAACATGGGTACTGCAAATTACGAGCCTTTAGCGCTACCGACTGAGCCACACCCCCGCCTCCAAAGGAAATAGGAAACTTGGCGAACATTAGTTCGAACCGAACGATAGGTCGAGCCAAAAAGCAAGCTTTTTTTTTTACCAGTATATATTGCAGTTGCAATAATAATAATAAAAAAATTCCCTCAAGCAGCTGCTTGCCACAGAGGTCTGATAGGAGCCTGTCAGTTTATACGTAATAGAAGATCTGTGAGGATGGCGGGACCTCAGCACAAAAGCAGTACAGTCGCTCAAAAAAGTATCCGAACACTACGGTTGATTACAGAATTCAGAAAAAATACCTGGCAACGATTTTTTTTTAGAAATTAGTGACCTGGCAACCTTCGTGTCACGTGACACGAAGGTTGCCAAATCACTAATTTCTAAAAAAATCGTTGCCAGGTATTTTTTCTGAATTCTGTAATCAACCGTAGTGTTCGGATACTTTTTTGAGCGACTGCACAAACATCCATGCCTTACCCGGGGTTCGAACCCGGGTCTCTTTGATCAGTAGAAAACCACTCGGCCAAGCTACTTTTTAATTAACATGTACATTTTAAAATATTTCTACTTTAGCGGGGGTAAATTCCTCCCCCTCCCCCCACTGGCAACGTCCATGCTAGTAACATTCCTTATTTCCGTTGTGCTATCATTCTATTTATAACACATCGTAAATCAGTTGCAGAAATGATGAAGAGATCGCTTTTTTTTTACTTTTCCATGGGATGCATCCCTCTTCCTCCTCCCCCCCCCCCTTCCTTCAACCACATTTCCAAAATTGGTTCGTAACTTACCACGGGTCATCCCACCATTCACCCCAACTAATCACCATTCCCATATGCCGTGAAGAGAAAGGGAGAGCCTCCTCGGTTAGCTCTCGTGCAATCAGAGAGCGAGAGAACTACGTCAGCAAAGCAGGAAACTGACTTGCTCGGCCCCATCCTCATGGTTCGGATTGAAATTGTGCGGAACCAGTTATCTCCTTTTCGACAGCTGCTCTTCTCCGCGCTTTACACACACGCACTCTCCCTGGCAACACATTCGGTGTCAAGTTTCACGGGTCTGGGACCTCCCGTGTCCGTCCCCGTCCGTCTCTTGGGATCCTATCTTCCTGGGCATCTGGCCAGACTCACGTAACACACAGCACACGGAAAACCTGTCACGTGGAATTAACACCGCCGAAGCTTTCTCTATGGATGCTACTGAACACAAGAAACAAAACCTCCGCTTCTTCTATCTCTCCCATCTCTATCGCCATGCCTCTCACATCTGCCTCATTCCTTCTTTCTATAAGGCGGGGATGGCTCAGTCGGTAGCGCGCCAGGCTCGTAATCTGCAGTTCCCAGGTTCGAGTCCCAGCTGGGTCAGCGTTGAGATTTATCTCCGCAAAATTCCTCGCCCTGCCCATGGTCAGTAGGGGACACCGATGGGCTTGAAAAGGTCGCCGTCCGTCGGATGGGACGTTAATACGTGGCCCCGTGTGCGGGAGAGCCATACCCTGTGCACGTTAAAGAACACGCTGGATGGCCTTGACCCCCCGTCTGTCTCCCAACTGTGGCCATCTGTCTCCCAACAGGCTACCATCTGTCTCCCAACAGGCTACCATCTGTCTCCCAACAGCTGTTCCAGCTCCCCCAACCTTCTCTGAGCCTTCGGGGTCCATGTGATCTGGCCATTTAGCCCATGGTGTGCAAAAAAAAGTGCCGCTCAGAGGTAAAACAACCCAATCCTTCTTCCTATAGCTTCTCTTTCAGCTCAACCTCTTATAAGCTCTCTCTCCTATCTTAATTTCCCATTAGGTGGGTGTTTTCTCACCAAGTAGTAACCCAAGCTCATAATATGCAGTTCCCAGGTCCGAGTCCCAATTGCGCCAGGGTTGAGGTTTATCTCGGATAAACCCCTCACTTGCCCTTAACTGATGAGCTTGGAAAGGCTACTCTCCGTCAGGTACAAATTACGGGGGAGAGCCGTATCCTTTGCACGTTAAAAACACGCTGGATGACTTGAAGGAAGGTTACCATCTGTCTTCCAACAGCTGCCCAGAAGATCCCTTCCCCCAACCTCCTCTGAACCTCGGTGTCCTTGTGATCTGGCTATGCCGCTAAGAGGGTTGGGTTGTTTTACCTCTGAGCGGCACTTTTTTGCACACCATGGGCTAAATGGCCAGGTCACATGGACCCCGAAGGCTCAGAGAAGGTTGGGGGAGGGGACCCACTAGAATAGCTGTTGGGTGACAGATGGTAGCCTCCCGTCAAGGCCATCCAGCGTGTTCTTTAACGTGCACAGGGTATGGCTCTCCCGCACACGGGGCCACGGCTTAACGTCCCATCCGACGGATGGCGGCCTTTCCAAGCCCATCGGTGTCCCCTACTGACCGTGGGCAGGGCGGGGAATTTTGCGGAGATAAATCTCAACGCTGACCCACCTGGGGCTCGAACCTGGGAACTACAGATTACGAGCCTGGCGCGCTACCGACTGAGCCACCCCCGCCCCACCGCTCAGAGGTAAAACAACCCAAACAACCCAGTACGTTAAAGATCACACGGGATGGCCTTGAAAAGAGGTCACCATCTGTCTCCTAACAGCTGTCCAGTGGGTCCACTCCCCCCCCCCCAACTTTCTTTGAAACCCTCGGGGTCCTTGTGAACTAGCTATTTACCCATTGGGCGCAAAAAAATGCCGCCCAGCACTTTTAAGAACACGCTGGAACACGCTACCATCTGTCCAGTGGGTCCCTTTCCCTCAACCTTCTCTGAGATCTTGGGATCCTTATGACCTGGCCATTTAGCCCAGTGGGTGCGAAAAATTGCCATTCAGAGTTAAACAACCTAACTTAATTCTTTCCTATTTTTCTGACTTATAAGTCTTCATACATACATACATACATACATACATACATACAAGCATACATACATAATCTTAGCAGCCATCGGCTACAGACATACTCTTCATGGCATATGAGAATGGTGATTAGTTGGGGTGAATGGTGGAATGACCCGTGGTAAGTTACGAACCAATTTTGGAAATGTGGTTGAAGGAAGGGTGAAGGGGGGGGGGGGGGAAGGGGGGGGATGCATCCCATGGAAAAGTAAAAAAAAAAAGCGATCTCTTCATCATTTCTGCAACCAGACTGTCCAATTTTAGTTCTCCAAGCATGTCTGTCCGTCGCCACTATGCAGCCGGTCGACCGCATCAGATGATTGCCACTGGCCGTGCTTTGACGATGACTGCTTCAATGAAGACTTTTTGGGGCAAAGTTCGGTTGGGTTGTTTTACCTCTAAGCGGCTCTTTTATGCATTTAGCCCATTTGCGAGCAAATGGGCTAAATGGTTAGGTCACAAAAACCCCAAGTGCTCGGAGCTGCGAAGGGTTGTTGATTTACTCCTGAGCAGTAAGCGAGTGAATGACTGGGTCACAAAAAAACCCCAATTTCTCCGATCTCGGAGGGGGAAAGATTGTTCTTTGAATATGAGACCTACTTTTATGTGAGGGGCGGGGGTGGCTCAGTCGGTAGCGCGCCAGGGTCGTAATCTGTAGTTCCCAGGTTCGAGTCCCAGCTGGGTCAGCGTTGAGATTTATCTCCGCAAAATTCCCCACCCTGCCCACGGTCAAGTAGGGGACACCGATGGGCTTGGAAAGGCCGCCGTCCGTCGGATGGGACGTTAAGCCGTGACCCCGTGTGTGGGAGAGCCATACCCTGTGCACTTTAAAGAACACGCTGGATGGCCTTGACGGGAGGCTACCATCTGTCTCCCAACAGCTGTTCCAGTGGGTCCCCGCCCCCAACCTTCTCTGAGCCTTCGGGGTCCTTGTGACCTGGCCATTTAGAACATGGTGTGCAAAAAAGTGCCGCTCAGAGGTAAAACAACTCAACCCAACCCTTATGTATTGGTATATTAAAAATTTCTTGTTTATCCTCACAATAGTTTCGCTACCAAATTTCAGAAAAATATTATACATCTCGTTTACTATATATCTGTAAATTATGATTTTCATATCTATTATTATATATCTTTAAACACTGATGTGATCTATTACTATATGTCTGTAAACTATGAAGAAAATATCGAAAAACTTTTTAAATAAATGATCATGAGACAAAAAAAATACAAAGTGAGCAGGTGTAAAAAAGTATGAAAGAGATGTATGGTGAGGACAAGAAAAGAGGTTCTCAAGGATATGGTGAGGACAAGAAAAGAGGTTCTCAAGGATATGGTGAGGACAAGAAAAGAGGATCTCAAGGATATGGTGAGGGAAAAAAAAAGAAGATTTCAAGGATATGGTGGGACATGCACAGAAATTTCGAAGGAGATGGTGGGGATAAGCAAAGAAAGTATGGAGGTTGGGTTGGGTTGTTTTACCTCTGAGCTGCACTTTTTTGCACACCATGGGCTAAATGGCCAGGTCATATGGAACCCGAAGGTTGGGGGAGGAGACCCACTGGACAGCTGTTGGGAGACAGATGGTAGTCTCTCGTCAAGACCATCCAGCGTGTTCTTTAACGTGCACAGGGTATGGCTCTCCCCGCACACGGTACCACGACTTAACGTCCCATTCGACGGACGGCGGCATTTCCAAGCCCATCGGTGTCCCCTACTGACCGTGGGCAGGGCGGGGAATTTTTTGCGGAGATAAATCTCAACACTGACCCAGCAGGGACTCGAACCTGGGAACTACAGATTACGAGCCTGGCGCGCTACCGACTGAGCCACCCCCGCCCCCTAAAAGTATGGAAGATATCGTAGGGAATATCAAGATATGTTGAAGACAATCAAAAAATTCTCAAACATATGATGAGGGCAAGCAAAAAAAAAAAACTGAAAGGATATGGTGAGGACAAACGAAGAAAATCTCAAAGATATCGTGAGGATATGAAAAAATGGATGAGCTTGGACATATGGTGAGGAGAGTCAAAGAAAGTCTTAAGGATATAATGTGGAGAAGCAAGGAAAATCTTAAAAATATGGTGAGTGCTGGCAAAGAAAGTCTTATTAATATAGTGAGAACAGTCAAAGAAAGTCTTAAGGATATAATGTGGAGAAGCAAGGAAAATTTTAAAAATATGGTGACTACTGGCAAAGAAAGTTTTATTAATATAGTGAGAACAGTCAAAGAAAGTCTTAAGGATATAATGTGGAGAAGCAAGGAAAATCTTAAAAATATGGTGACTACTGGCAAAGAAAGTTTTATTAATATAGTGAGAACAGTCAAAGAAAGTCTTAAGGATATAATGTGGAGAAGCAAGGAAAATCTTAAAAATATGGTGAGTGCTGGCAAAGAAAGTCTTATTAATATAGTGAGAACAGTCAAAGAAAGTCTTAAGGATATAATGTGGAGAAGCAAGGAAAATCTTAAAAATATGGTGAGTGCTGGCAAAGAAAGTCTTATTAATATAGTGAGAACAGTCAAAGAAAGTCTTAAGGATATAATGTGGAGAAGCAAGGAAAATCTTAAAAATATGGTGAGTGCTGGCAAAGAAAGTCTTATTAATATAGTGAGAACAGTCAAAGAAAGTCTTAAGGATATAATGTGGAGAAGCAAGGAAAATCTTAAAAATATGGTGAGTGCTGGCAAAGAAAGTCTTATTAATATAGTGAGAACAGTCAAAGAAAGTCTTAAGGATATAATGTGGAGAAGCAAGGAAAATCTTAAAAATATGGTGAGTGCTGGCAAAGAAAGTCTTATTAATATAGTGAGAACAGTCAAAGAAAGTCTTAAGGATATAATGTGGAGAAGCAAGGAAAATCTTAAAAATATGGTGAGTGCTGGCAAAGAAAGTCTTATTAATATAGTGAGAACAGTCAAAGAAAGTCTTAAGGATATAATGTGGAGAAGCAAGGAAAATCTTAAAAATATGGTGAGTGCTGGCAAAGAAAGTCTTATTAATATAGTGAGAACAGTCAAAGAAAGTCTTATTAATATAGTGAGAACAGTCAAAGAAAGTCTTAAGGATATGGTGAGAATACACGCAAGGGAAAATCTCAAGGATATGTTGAGTACAGGCAAAGAAAAAGCACGAAAAAAGCACAGAAATCACTAAGGATATGATAAGAACTGGGAGAAGCCTCAAAGGACAAGGCGTGAATTATAAAGAATATAGTGAGGGCAGAGATATTTGAAGACTGGTGAAGAAAGAATTGGTAAAGAAAGAAAAAGAAAATGTAAAGGATACGATGAAGGATAGGCTGGTTGGTTGGTTGGTTGTTTTACCTCTGAGCGGCACTTTTTTGCACACCATGGGCTAAATGGCCAGGTCACATGGACCCCGAAGGCTCAGAGAAGGTTGGGGGAGGAGACCCACTGGAACAGCTGTTGGGAGACAGATGGTAGCCTCCCGTCAAGGCCATCCAGCGTGTTCTTTAACGTGCACGGGTATGTCTCTCCCGCACACGGGGCCACGGTTTAACGTCCCATCCGACGGACGGCGGCCTTTCCAAGCCCATCAGTGTCCCCTACTGACCGTGGGCAGGGCGGGGAATTTTGCGGAGATAAATCTCAACGCTGACCCAGCTGGGACTCGAACCTGGGAACTACAGATTACGAGCCTGGCGCGCTACCAACTGAGCCACCCCCGCCCCTCATCTCGGAGGTATAGGTAAAAATAATCAGTGAAAAGTGTCGTGTTTCGTAACATGTACCGAAATGATTCTATTGATTTTTGGACTGTCCAATATATTATGCATATACTTAGCACTCCCTCCTCGCGATGCGATCCTCTCCCAGCAACCACTTCGATGCTCTCAAGCAACGGAAAATGCTCCTTCCACCTCCTCAAGAGAAAGAGAGATTAAAGCTCCGACATCTTCCACTGGCCACCCCACTCGGGCAAAGGAATCGGCTGTGTAGAGGCGGCGCTTCTTTTACGTCTCTCCGATCTCCCGTTACAGAGTAAACACAGAGGTGGCTCTAAATAAACAAGTCGAGTGCGCCGATAACAGACTCTGTCTGCGAGGGAGCTTCATGATGTGACGAGGACGCTCTCTCGTAGGCTGCCGCTTTTACACATGCCTTTCAAGCCTATGGAGCTTTTAGGTATCTTGACTCGGTTTGGCAGGTTTTTGTGGTTTCTGTATTGCTTATTATTAGCTGAGACTTTCAACTATTTTCTTATCAGAGATCAACTGTCTAGTTTCGTTCATATTTTAGTATTCTACTTTGAGGACTCCTCTCGTTCTTATTTGAAGTTGCGCTCATATTTTAAGCTTTTACATCGAGGATCCTACAGTTCTAATAAGAAATTGTGCTCGTGCTTTAATATTCGACATTGAGGGGAAAAAAATACCCCCTCAAGCAGCTGCTTGCCACAGAGGTCTGACAGGCTCCTGTCAGACCTATGTGGCAAGCAGCTGCTTGAGGGGGTATTTATTTTTTTTAAATTTTATTGAGGACTTCTCTCATTTGAATCTGAAGATTTGCTCATAGTTTCGTCTTCTACATTGAGGACTCCTCTCATATCTAATTAGAAGTGTGCTCATATTTTAATCTACTACATTGTGGATTGCTCTCATCCTTATTTGAAGCTGCGTTCGCATTTCAATCGTTTACATTGAGGACTATTCCCATTCTATTTTGAAACTGTTCTCATATTTCAGTATTCTACATTAATGATTCCTCTCATTATAATTTGAGGCTGGGTTCATATTTTATTCTTCTCCACTGAGGACTCTGTTCGTTTTATATCAAGTTGTGCTCAGATTTTAATCTTCTACTTTGAGGACTCCTCTCGATTTAATTAGAAGCTGCTTTCATATTTTAATCTTCTATAGTGAAGATGGTTGTTTGATGCTTTATGGCACAAAGGCAACTAAAGCCTTACATTGAGGACTCCTCTCGTTCAAATTCGAAACTCTGATCATATTTCAATCTTTTACATTGAGGACTCCTCTCGTTCAAATTCGAAACTCTGATCATATTTCAATCTTTTACATTGAGGACTCCTCTCGTTCAAATTCGAAACTCTGATCATATTTCAATCTTTTACATTGAGGACTCCTCTCGTTCAAATTCGAAACTCTGATCATATTTCAATCTTTTACATTGAGGACTCCTCTCGTTCAAATTCGAAACTCTGATCATATTTCAATCTTTTACATTGAGGACTCCTCTCGTTCAAATTCGAAACTCTGATCATATTTCAATCTTTTACATTGAGGACTCCTCTCGTTCAAATTCGAAACTCTGATCATATTTCAATCTTTTACATTGAGGACTCCTCTCGTTCAAATTCGAAACTCTGATCATATTTCAATCTTTTACATTGAGGACTCCTCTCGTTCAAATTCGAAACTCTGATCATATTTCAATCTTTTACATTGAGGACTCCTCTCGTTCAAATTCGAAACTCTGATCATATTTCAATCTTTTACATTGAGGACTCCTCTCGTTCAAATTCGAAACTCTGATCATATTTCAATCTTTTACATTGAGGACTCCTCTCGTTCAAATTCGAAACTCTGATCATATTTCAATCTTTTACATTGAGGACTCCTCTCGTTCAAATTCGAAACTCTGATCATATTTCAATCTTTTACATTGAGGACTCCTCTCGTTCAAATTCGAAACTCTGATCATATTTCAATCTTTTACATTGAGGACTCCTCTCGTTCAAATTCGAAACTCTGATCATATTTCAATCTTTTACATTGAGGACTCCTCTCGTTCAAATTCGAAACTCTGATCATATTTCAATCTTTTACATTGAGGACTCGTCTCGTTCAAATTCGAAACTCTGATCATATTTCAATCTTTTACATTGAGGACTCCTCTCGTTCAAATTCGAAACTCTGATCATATTTCAATCTTTTACATTGAGGACTCCTCTCGTTCAAATTCGAAACTCTGATCATATTTCAATCTTTTACATTGAGGACTCCTCTCGTTCAAATTCGAAACTCTGATCATATTTCAATCTTTTACATTGAGGACTCCTCTCGTTCAAATTCGAAACTCTGATCATATTTCAATCTTTTACATTGAGGACTCCTCTCGTTCAAATTCGAAACTCTGATCATATTTCAATCTTTTACATTGAGGACTCCTCTCGTTCAAATTCGAAACTCTGATCATATTTCAATCTTTTACATTGAGGATTGCTCTCGTTCTGATTTGAAGGGGGCGGGGGTGGCTCAGTCGGTAGCGTGCCAGGCTCGTAATCTGTAGTTTCCAGGTTCAAGTCCCAGCTGGGTCAGCGTTGAGATTTATCTCCGCAAAATTCCCCGCCCTGCCCACGGTCAGTAGGGCACACCGATGGGCTAGTAAAGACCGCCGTCCGTGGGATGGGACGTTAAGCCGTGGCCCCGTGTGCGGGAGAGCTATACCCTGTGCACGTTAAAGAACACGCTGGATGGCCTTGACGGGAGGTTACCATCTGTCTCCCAACAGCTGTTCCAGTGGGTCCCCTCCCCCAACCTTCTCTGAGCCTTTGGGGTCCATGTGACCTGGCCATTTAGCTCATGGTGTGCAAAAAAGTGCCGCTCAGAGATAAAACAACCCAACCCAAAGACAAAAATGGCAGAGAAATGCAAAAGAAGTGTTTAAAATTATATTTTTTGCTTATCGTTGTATAGGCTTATGTGTTCCCACTAAGAAATATAATTGTAGATTTGCTACACAGTTTCGTCTACTTTATCAAACCTCTTCAACACTCACATTGATTGTGCGAAACGATTTCATCCCCAGTCACTTCGCATACCCGACGTTCCCGTTTCATTATCTTTTAGCCAGAAAAGAGGAATACAACATCTTGTGATGTTGAATTTTTCAAGTCTTAAATGCAACCGTTGATGTAAATAGAAGAAATATCTCTCTTGCGCAAACTAACTGGGCCTGAATCTGAGGTAAACTCGTTGTCAGTTGTTGGCAAAGAAGGAGCTTGCCTGCCAGAGAGATATCATCGTGTGAAGGCTTGTAATTGGAGAGCGGCTCTCAGTGAGTGTATGGTAGGAAAAAGGCTGTCTGAGACTAGGAGCGTTTGCCAGAGGAGGGAGATAGGGATCGTCTTATCAGCAGTTCATCTCTGCAGCTGAATGTCGTAGCCATGCCACCGAGGCAGGCACTTCCTGCACCTCTCTTGCTTCCACTAACACTGAATGACAGACAACAGAAGGAGAAGAAGTCGTCGTTGCATTCGCTACTCATCCAGCAAAAGGAAAAGGAAGAGCAAAAATATTCAGAGACTTAGGACTTTTGTTGCACTTCTCCCTGTTTTAATTATCATCGAATGAGAGACAGCTGGAAAGAAGAAGTGCATGCTGCATTCGTTACTCATCTGCCAAACGGAAAAATCATTTACAGAAAAGAAATAATTGATTTATGCCTTTTGTTGCACTTCTCTCTCTTTAAACCAGGCATGTCAAACTCGTTAACCACCGAGGGCCATATTAAAATAAATAAAAATAATAAATACCCCCTCAAGCAGCTGCTTGCCACAGAGGTCTGACAGGAGCCTGTCAGTTTATATGCCAGAGTAGAAGGTCTGAGAGGATGGCAGGACCTCAGCAGAAAAACAACACACACATCCATGCCTTACCCGGTGCTCGAACCCAGGTCCCTTAGATCAGTAGCCAAGCGCGCTAACCACTCGGCCATAGTGTTCGGATACTTTATTTTGACACGAAGGTTGCCAGATCGCTAATTTCTAAACCTGGATCGTGTGGGCCCACTCACGGAAATATTGAGCGTGTGCAGTTACCGTTCACAGCAAACTGGAGCGTGTGCAGTAACTGCACACGCTCCAGTTTGCTGTGAACGGTAACTGGAGCGTGTACAGTTGCTGTACACGTTCCAGGTGTTTTTTCTGAATTCTGTAATCAACCATAAATAAAATAAATAAATCATTATCCTCCTCAAGCAGCTGCTTGCCACAGAGGTCTGACAGGAGCCTGTCAGTTTATATGCCAGAGTAGAAAGTCTGAGAGGATGGCAGGACCTCAGCAGAAAAAAACACGAACATCCATGCCTTACCCGGGGCTCGAACCCAGGTCCCTTAGATCAGTAGCCAAGCGCGCTAACCACTCGGCCACGGGACGGCCCATTATTAAATCGCGGGCCACAAAACAAAAAAAAAAACAAATGGAAATAAAGATGAAGCATAGCAACTAACAAGCATTATGTGCAAACTAGTCTAGAACGCAGTATTCTTTAACTGGCTGCTAACGAATAGCTTTGGACTCTACTGGCATTTCGCGACTCATTGCCATGCGCAACGTACGTACATTTGAATGACTTCGAGACATGTGTAGACATGTCGGAGCCCGATCGTAGAATTGCTCATATCATGAAATGCCACTATTTCATGAAATGATCGGGCATTTCATGAAATGAGCAATTCTACGATCGGGCTACGACATATACATTTATGCGCAATAGTTTCCCTTATATATAAATGGAAATGTTTTCTGAAATACGTTTATTTAATTCATGTACCATGTACGTACTTATAATTTTTATTAAAGAATTCAGTGTTGTCAAAAGTTAAATAAACGTATTGGTTATTAATCTTGGAGGGCCGCAGAACAGTTCCCGGCGGGCCGCGTGTTTGACATGCCTGCTTTAAACTAATATCAAATGACAGACAGCTAAAAACAAAAGTGCATGCTGCATTTTGTTTTTCCTCCAGGAAACAAATGGCGAAAAACGAAAGTGATCAGTTACGTTTTCACCTCGTAAGCTTCCATTAACACAGAATGAGAAAACAATAGAGTTGTGTTGTTTTACCTCTGAGCGGCACTTTTTTTCCACACCATGGGCTAAATGGCCAGGTCACATGGACCCCGAAGGCTCAGAGAAGGTTGGGAGACGGGACCCACTAGAACAGCTGTTGGGAGACAGATGGTAGCCTCCCGTCAAGGCCATTCAGCGTGTTCTCTAACGTGCACAGGGTATGGCTCTCCCGTACACGGGGCCACGGTTTAACGTCCCATCCGACGGACGGCGGCCTTCCCAAGCCCATCGGTGTCCCCTACTGACCGTCGACAGGGCGAGGAATTTTGCGGAGATAAATCTCAACGCTGACGCAGCTGGGACTCGAACCTGGGAACTACAGATTACGAGCCTGGAGAGCTACCGACTGAGCCACCCCCGCCCCATAAAAAAAAACAATAGAGATAGTGCTCGATGTGTTTTATACTTAACTCGCAGATAAATAATAAAAATAATTAGTGACTTCTGACATTTCTAGAACCTATGTTGCTTTTACTGCTAACACCAAATGAAAATAATTCGGCTCTTCTTAAAGCAGGCTCGTCCAACTCGAACTTAGTGAAAAGACAATAGGAAAAAAACTACATTCTTAAAGACCGCAAGAAATTTCTTTCCGAGGATTCAGATATGATTGGAGAAGAGGGTAGGGCTGTTTTGGATTAGTTTTGAGAGGCACTTTTTTCGCACAAAATGGGATAAATGGTCACGTTGCCAAGACCCCGAGGATTCAGATATGGTTGGAGAAGAGGGTAGGGCTGTTTTGGAATAGTTTTGAGCGGCACTTTTTTCGCACAAAATGGGATAAATGGTCACGTTGCCAAGACCCCGAGGATTCAGATATGGTTGGAGAAGAGGGTAGGGCTGTTTTGGATTAGTTTTGAGAGGCACATTTTTCGCCCAAAATGGGATAAATGGTCACGTTGCCAAGACCCCGAGGATTCAGATATGGTTGGAGAAGAGGGTAGGGCTATTTTGGAATAGTTTTGAGCGGCACTTTTTTCGCACAAAATGGGATAAATGGTCACGTTGCCAAGACCCCGAGGATTCAGATATGGTTGGAGAAGAGGGTAGGGCTGTTTTGGATTAGTTTTGAGCGGCACTTTTTTCGCACAAAATGGGATAAATGGTCACGTTGCCAAGACCCCGAGGATTCAGATATGGTTGGAGAAGAGGGTAGGGCTGTTTTGGAATAGTTTTGAGCGGCACTTATTTCGCACAAAATGGGATAAATGGTCACGTTGCCAAGACCCCGAGGATTCACATATGGTTGGAGAAGAGGGTAGGGCTGTTTTGGATTAGTTTTGAGCAGCACTTTTTTCGCACAAAATGGGATAAATGGTCACGTTGCCAAGACCCCGAGGATTCAGATATGGTTGGAGAAGAGGGTAGGGCTGTTTTGGATTAGTTTTGAGCGGCACTTTTTTCGCACAAAATGGGATAAATGGTCACGTTGCCAAGACCCCGAGGATTCAGATATGGTTGGAGAAGAGGGTAGATCTGTTTTGGATTAGTTTTGAGCGGCACTTTTTTCGCACAAAATGGTAAAAATGGTCACGTTGCCAAGACCCCGAGGATTGAGATATGGTTGGAGAAGAGGGTAGGGCTGTTTTGGATTAGTTTTGAGCAGCACTTTTTTCGCACAAAATGGGAAAAATGGTCACGTTGCCAAGACCCCGAGGATTCAGATATGGTTGGAGAAGAGGGTAGGGCTGTTTTGGATTAGTTTTGAGCGGCACTTTTTTCGCACAAAATGGGATAAATGGTCACGTTGCCAAGACCCCGAGGATTCAGATATGGTTGGAGAAGAGGGTAGATCTGTTTTGGATTAGTTTTGAGCGGCACTTTTTTCGCACAAAATGGTAAAAATGGTCACGTTGCCAAGATACCGAGGATTCAGATATGGTTGGAGAAGAGGGTAGGGCTGTTTTGGATTAGTTTTGAGCGGCACTTTTTTCGCACAAAATGGGAAAAATGGTCACGTTGCCAAGACCCCGAGGATTCAGATATGGTTGGAGAAGAGGGTAGGGCTGTTTTGGAATAGTTTTGAGCGGCACTTTTTTCGCACAAAATGGGATAAATGGTCACGTTGCCAAGACCACGAGGATTCAGATATGGTTGGAGAAGAGGGTAGGGCTGTTTTGGATTAGTTTTGAGCAGCACTTTTTTCGCACAAAATGGGAAAAATGGTCACGTTGCCAAGACCCCGAGGATTCAGATATGGTTGGAGAAGAGGGTAGGGCTGTTTTGGATTAGTTTTGAGCGGCACTTTTTTCGCACAAAATGGGATAAATGGTCACGTTGCCAAGACCCCGAGGATTCAGATATGGTTGGAGAAGAGGGTAGATCTGTTTTGGATTAGTTTTGAGCGGCACTTTTTTCGCACAAAATGGTAAAAATGGTCACGTTGCCAAGATACCGAGGATTCAGATATGGTTGGAGAAGAGGGTAGGGCTGTTTTGGATTAGTTTTGAGCGGCACTTTTTTCGCACAAAATGGTAAAAATGGTCACGTTGCCAAGATACCGAGGATTCAGATATGGTTGGAGAAGAGGGTAGGGCTGTTTTGGATTAGTTTTGAGCGGCACTTTTTTCGCACAAAATGGGAAAAATGGTCACGTTGCCAAGACCCCGAGGATTCAGATATGGTTGGAGAAGAGGGTAGGGCTGTTTTGGAATAGTTTTGAGCGGCACTTTTTTCGCACAAAATGGGATAAATGGTCACGTTGCCAAGACCACGAGGATTCAGATATGGTTGGAGAAGAGGGTAGGGCTGTTTTGGATTAGTTTTGAGCAGCACTTTTTTCGCACAAAATGGGAAAAATGGTCACGTTGCCAAGACCCCGAGGATTCAGATATGGTTGGAGAAGAGGGTAGGGCTGTTTTGGATTAGTTTTGAGCGGCACTTTTTTCGCACAAAATGGGATAAATGGTCACGTTGCCAAGACCCCGAGGATTCAGATATGGTTGGAGAAGAGGGTAGATCTGTTTTGGATTAGTTTTGAGCGGCACTTTTTTCGCACAAAATGGTAAAAATGGTCACGTTGCCAAGATACCGAGGATTCAGATATGGTTGGAGAAGAGGGTAGGGCTGTTTTGGATTAGTTTTGAGCGGCACTTTTTTCGCACAAAATGGGAAAAATTGTCACGTTGCCAAGACCCCGAGGATTCAGATATGGTTGGAGAAGAGGGTAGGGCTGTTTTGGAATAGTTTTGAGCGGCACTTTTTTCGCACAAAATGGGATAAATGGTCACGTTGCCAAGACCACGAGGATTCAGATATGGTTGGAGAAGAGGGTAGGGCTGTTTTGGATTAGTTTTGAGCAGCACTTTTTTCGCACAAAATGGGAAAAATGGTCACGTTGCCAAGACCCCGAGGATTCAGATATGGTTGGAGAAGAGGGTAGGGCTGTTTTGGATTAGTTTTGAGCGGCACTTTTTTCGCACAAAATGGGATAAATGGTCACGTTGCCAAGACCCCGAGGATTCAGATATGGTTGGAGAAGAGGGTAGGGCTGTTTTGGATTAGTTTTGAGCGGCACTTTTTTCGCACAAAATGGGATAAATGGTCACGTTGCCAAGACCCCGAGGTTCAGATATGGTTGGAGAAGAGGGTAGGGCTGTTTTGGATTAGTTTTGAGCGGCAATTTTTTTGTAGAAAATGGAATAAATGGTCACGTTGCCAAGACCCCGAGGATTCAGATATAGTTGGAGAAGAGGGTAGGGCTGTTTTGGATTAGTTTTGAGCGGCACTTTTCTCGCACAAAATGGGATAAATGGTCACGTTGCCAAGACCCCGAGGATTCAGATATGGTTGGAGAATAGGGTAGGGCTGTTTTGGATTAGTTTTGAGCGGCACTTTTTTCGCACAAAATGGGATAAATGGTCACGTTGCCAAGACCCCGAGGATTCAGATATGGTTGGAGAAGAGGGTAGGGCTGTTTTGGATTAGTTTTGAGCGGCACTTTTCTCGCACAAAATGGGATCAATGGTCACGTTGCCAAGACCCCGAGGATTCAGATATGGTTGGAGAAGAGGGTAGGGCTGTTTTGGATTAGTTTTGAGCGGCACTTTTCTCGCACAAAATGGGATAAATTGTCAGGTTGCCAAGACCCCGAGGATTCAGATATGGTTGGAGAAGAGGGTAGGGCTGTTTTGGATTAGTTTTGAGAGGCACTTTTTTCGCACAAAATGGGATAAATGGTCACGTTGCCAAGACCCCAAGGATTCAGATATGGTTGGAGAAGAGGGTAGGGCTGTTTTGGATTAGTTTTGAGCGGCACTTTTTTCGCACAAAATGGGATAAATGGTCACGTTGCCAAGACCCCGAGGATTCAGATATGGTTGGAGAAGAGGGTAGGGCTGTTTTGGATTAGTTTTGAGCGGCAATTTTTTCGCACAAAATGGTAAAAATGGTCACGTTGCCAAGACCCCGAGGATTCAGATATGGTTGGAGAATAGGGTAGGGCTGTTTTGGATTAGTTTTGAGCGGCACTTTTCTCGCACAAAATGGGATAAATTGTCAGGTTGCCAAGACCCCGAGGATTCAGATATGGTTGGAGAAGAGGGTAGGGCTGTTTTGGATTAGTTTTGAGCGGCACTTTTTTCGCACAAAATGGGATAAATGGTCACGTTGCCAAGACCCCGAGGATTCAGATATGGTTGGAGAAGAGGGTAGGGCTGTTTTGGATTAGTTTTGAGCGGCACTTTTTTCGCACAAAATGGGATAAATGGTCACGTTGCCAAGACCCCGAGGATTCAGATATGGTTGGAGAAGAGGGTAGGGCTGTTTTGGAATAGTTTTGAGCGGCACTTATTTCGCACAAAATGGGATAAATGGTCACGTTGCCAAGACCCCGAGGATTCACATATGGTTGGAGAAGAGGGTAGGGCTGTTTTGGATTAGTTTTGAGCAGCACTTTTTTCGCACAAAATGGGATAAATGGTCACGTTGCCAAGACCCCGAGGATTCAGATATGGTTGGAGAAGAGGGTAGGGCTGTTTTGGATTAGTTTTGAGCGGCACTTTTTTCGCACAAAATGGGATAAATGGTCACGTTGCCAAGACCCCGAGGATTCAGATATGGTTGGAGAAGAGGGTAGATCTGTTTTGGATTAGTTTTGAGCGGCACTTTTTTCGCACAAAATGGTAAAAATGGTCACGTTGCCAAGACCCCGAGGATTGAGATATGGTTGGAGAAGAGGGTAGGGCTGTTTTGGATTAGTTTTGAGCAGCACTTTTTTCGCACAAAATGGGAAAAATGGTCACGTTGCCAAGACCCCGAGGATTCAGATATGGTTGGAGAAGAGGGTAGGGCTGTTTTGGATTAGTTTTGAGCGGCACTTTTTTCGCACAAAATGGGATAAATGGTCACGTTGCCAAGACCCCGAGGATTCAGATATGGTTGGAGAAGAGGGTAGATCTGTTTTGGATTAGTTTTGAGCGGCACTTTTTTCGCACAAAATGGTAAAAATGGTCACGTTGCCAAGATACCGAGGATTCAGATATGGTTGGAGAAGAGGGTAGGGCTGTTTTGGATTAGTTTTGAGCGGCACTTTTTTCGCACAAAATGGGAAAAATGGTCACGTTGCCAAGACCCCGAGGATTCAGATATGGTTGGAGAAGAGGGTAGGGCTGTTTTGGAATAGTTTTGAGCGGCACTTTTTTCGCACAAAATGGGATAAATGGTCACGTTGCCAAGACCACGAGGATTCAGATATGGTTGGAGAAGAGGGTAGGGCTGTTTTGGATTAGTTTTGAGCAGCACTTTTTTCGCACAAAATGGGAAAAATGGTCACGTTGCCAAGACCCCGAGGATTCAGATATGGTTGGAGAAGAGGGTAGGGCTGTTTTGGATTAGTTTTGAGCGGCACTTTTTTCGCACAAAATGGGATAAATGGTCACGTTGCCAAGACCCCGAGGATTCAGATATGGTTGGAGAAGAGGGTAGGGCTGTTTTGGATTAGTTTTGAGCGGCACTTTTTTCGCACAAAATGGGATAAATGGTCACGTTGCCAAGACCCCGAGGTTCAGATATGGTTGGAGAAGAGGGTAGGGCTGTTTTGGATTAGTTTTGAGCGGCACTTTTTTCGCACAAAATGGGAAAAATTGTCACGTTGCCAAGACCCCGAGGATTCAGATATGGTTGGAGAAGAGGGTAGGGCTGTTTTGGAATAGTTTTGAGCGGCACTTTTTTCGCACAAAATGGGATAAATGGTCACGTTGCCAAGACCACGAGGATTCAGATATGGTTGGAGAAGAGGGTAGGGCTGTTTTGGATTAGTTTTGAGCAGCACTTTTTTCGCACAAAATGGGAAAAATGGTCACGTTGCCAAGACCCCGAGGATTCAGATATGGTTGGAGAAGAGGGTAGGGCTGTTTTGGATTAGTTTTGAGCGGCACTTTTTTCGCACAAAATGGGATAAATGGTCACGTTGCCAAGACCACGAGGATTCAGATATGGTTGGAGAAGAGGGTAGGGCTGTTTTGGATTAGTTTTGAGCGGCACTTTTTTCGCACAAAATGGGATAAATGGTCACGTTGCCAAGACCCCGAGGTTCAGATATGGTTGGAGAAGAGGGTAGGGCTGTTTTGGATTAGTTTTGAGCGGCACTTTTCTCGCACAAAATGGGATAAATGGTCACGTTGCCAAGACTCCGAGGATTCAGATATGGTTGGAGAAGAGGGTAGGGCTGTTTTGGATTAGTTTTGAGCGGCACGTTTTTCGCACAAAATGGGAAAAATGGTCACGTTGCCAAGACCCCGAGGATTCAGATATGGTTGGAGAAGAGGGTAGGGCTGTTTTGGATTAGTTTTGAGCGACACTTTTTTCGCACAAAATGGGATAAATGGTCACGTTGTCAAGACCCCGAGGATTCAGATATGGTTGGAGAAGAGGGTAGGGCTGTTTTGGATTAGTTTTGAGCGGCACTTTTTTCGCACAAAATGGGAAAAATGGTCACGTTGCCAAGACTCCGAGGATTCAGATATGGTTGGAGAAGAGGGTAGGGCTGTTTTGGATTAGTTTTGAGCGGCACGTTTTTCGCACAAAATGGGAAAATTGGTCACGTTGCCAAGACCCCGAGGATTCAGATATGGTTGGAGAAGAGGGTAGGGCTGTTTTGGATTTGTTTTGAGCGGCACTTTTTTCGCACCAAATGGGATAAATGGTCACGTTGCCAAGACCCCGAGGATTCAGATATGGTTGGAGAAGAGGGTAGGGCTGTTTTGGATTAGTTTTGAGCGGCACTTTTTTCGCACAAAATGGGAAAAATGGTCACGTTGCCAAGACCCCGAGGATTCAGATATGGTTGGAGAAGAGGGTAGGGCTGTTTTGGATTAGTTTTGAGAGGCACTTTTTTCGCACAAAATGGGAAAAATGGTCACGTTGCCAAGACCCCGAGGATTCAGATATGGTTGGAGAAGAGGGTAGGGCTGTTTTGGATTTGTTTTGAGCGGCACTTTTTTCGCACCAAATGGGATAAATGGTCACGTTGCCAAGACCCCGAGGATTCAGATATGGTTGGAGAAGAGGGTAGGGCTGTTTTGGATTAGTTTTGAGAGGCACTTTTTTCGCACAAAATGGGAAAATTGGTCACGTTGCCAAGACCCCGAGGATTCAGATATGGTTGGAGAAGAGGGTAGGGCTGTTTTGGATTTGTTTTGAGCGGCACTTTTTTCGCACCAAATGGGATAAATGGTCACGTTGCCAAGACCCCGAGGATTCAGATATGGTTGGAGAAGAGGGTAGGGCTGTTTTGGATTAGTTTTGAGCGGCACTTTTTTCGCACAAAATGGGAAAAATGGTCACGTTGCCAAGACCCCGAGGATTCAGATATGGTTGGAGAAGAGGGTAGGGCTGTTTTGGATTAGTTTTGAGCGGCACTTTTTTCGCACAAAATGGGAAAAATGGTCACGTTGCCAAGACCCCGAGGATTCAGATATGGTTGGAGAAGAGGGTAGGGCTGTTTTGGATTAGTTTTGAGCGGCACTTTTTTCGCACAAAATGGGAAAAATGGTCACGTTGCCAAGACCCCGAGGATTCAGATATGGTTGGAGAGGAAGACCCACTGGACAGTTGTTATAAGGCAGACAAAAGCTTCCTGTCAAGGCCATCCTGTTCTTTTGAGTGCATAGGGTATCGCTCTACTGCATACGGCATCACGGCTTTAACATCTCATTTGATGGACGGCTGCTTTTCCAAGCCCATCGGTATCTCCTTTCACAATAGTGGGAATCAGCGGAGAGAAATCTCAATGCAGGTCCAATTGAAACTCGAATCTGGGAATGGCAGTTTACGAGCCTGCGCACTACCAACTGAACCAACTCCCCCCTCCCCCAAATAAATAAAATAAAAAATAAATACCCCATCAAGCAGCTGCTTGCCACAGAGGTCTGGCAGGAGCCTGTCAGTTTATATGCCAGAGTAGAAGGTCTGAGAGTATGGCAGGACCTCAGCAGAAAAACAACACGAACATCCATGCCTTACCCGGGGCTCGAACCCATGTCCTGTAGATCAGTAGCTAAGCCCGCTAACCACTCGGGAGAAGAGAAGAAATGAAGTCCCTTCTGTACGCCTGAACACAGAACAGGATGTATGAAACCTCCTACTTCCAGGGACACCCACAAAACAAGAAGATTCAATGATCGTACTTACCACTATGGACTTCCCCAGAATACGAGTCCCACAGAATAAGAAGGATAACAGCTCACAAAATAGAAATGATATGAGTGAGTGAGTTTCTGTTTTGTAGAACTTGGCTTGATTTGATTGAAATTAGTTCCTCTTCTGTGGAAAACCCTTACCTTTTTGGATTGACTGTTCAGTCTTATAAGATCAACTGTTCAGTCTCTAAAAAATTAAGGGGGGCGGGGTGGCTCAGTCGGTAGCGCGCCAGGCTCGTAATCTGCAGTTCCCAGGTTCAAGTCCCAGCTGGGTGAGCGTTGAGATTTATCTCCGCAAAATTCCCCGCCCTGCCCACGGTCAGTAGGGGACACCGATGGGCTTGGAAAGGCCGCCGTCCGTCGGATGGGACGTTAAGCCGTGGCCCCGTGTCTGGGAGAGCCATACCCTGTGCACGTTAAAGAACACGCTGGATGGCCTTGACGGGAGGCTACCATCTGTCTCCCAACAGCTGTTCCAGTGGGTCCCCTCCCCCAACCTTCTCTGAGCCTTCGGGGTCCATGTGACCTGGCCATTTAGCCCATGGTGTGCAAAAAAGTGCCGCTCAGAGGTAAAACAACCCAACCCAACAACTCTAAAAATTAACTGCTTAGCTGCATAAGAAAAATAGCTGTTCAGTCTGTATAAAATGAACTGTTGTGTCACGAAAAATTAATTGCTCATCCTCATAAAACTAACTGATCAGTCTCAAAAAAATAACTACTCAGCTTCATAAAAATAACTACTCAGCTTCATAAAAATAGCTTGCTCAACCTCATAAAAAGAAATAAATAAACTTCTCAGTCTGGAAAAGTAAATTATTCAGTCTCGAATAATGAACAGTTCAACCTCATGAAAATTTATTGCTCAGTGTCGAAAAATTTACTCTCAGTCAACATGAATTTCAACTTCACTTCGCCACTGAAATTAACTCCTGTTAAAGATAAAAAGTCATCGCATGCTAAACACAAAACAAGGGACTTTTGTTTTTCGCAGCATTTCGGAAAACAAAAAAGAAATAACAGCAACAAACGAATGGACGGAATTGAAGCTTTCCTGCTTCAGAAGCGATTCTAGGATTTCTTCCTCATTTGTAAAGTTCTCACTTGAGAGTGCGACCACCATTTGTTCCGCGTGTCTCATCAGGTCGGTTCCCCGCCATCCCCGAGTCGACGTTCTTCACGTGTTCTTTTCGCTGAAAAACTTCCTCTTTCTCTCTCCCCCAGCATTCGAGATGAGCATCTCTCGCCAGAGATGAGGAGGAAAGAAAGAGAGAGAGAGTGTGTGGTGGCGCCTCTTCGCATTGCGAATTGGCCACGGATTGCTCTCGCACCTCCTGACAGCTGAAAATAGAGCATCTGGAGAAGGATGCTGTCTGTGATCCGAAAGACGGTGGACCGAGGGATGAGGTGTGACGAGGAGAAGATCGTGCAGCTTCCCGTCTTGACTTTTCGCTATGTCGTCTTGTTCTTTAAAGCAATGGAAGTTAGACAAGAAAGAGAACGTATGACGGGTCTATTAGTTGGACTGTTATTCCTCTGAGCGTCACTTTTTGCACAAGATGTATGAAATGGCTAAGTCGCAAGAAGCCCCAAGGATTCACGGCTTGGTAATGGAAGGGTCGAATTGTTTTAACTTTGAATGACACCTTTATTTTGCTCGCAGTTAGCGAAATGGAAAGGTCACAAGGACTCCAAAAGGTTGTTGCTTGGCTTGTTTTACCTCTCAGCTGAAATTGTTTTTGCACACAGTGGGCTAAACGGCCAGGTCAAAAAGACCACAAGGGCTTAGAGAAGGGGGGGGGGTCTTGTTGTTTTACCTTTGAAAGGCACCTTATTTTGCACGCAGTGAGCCAAATAGACAGGCACAAGAATCTCCAAGAATTCAGAACTTGGTAGGGAAAGGGTCGAATTGTTTATCTTTCAGTGACACCTTTTTTATTTCCGTACAGTGTTGTTGGGTTGGGTTGTTTTACCTCTGAGCGGCACTTTTTTTGCACACCATGGGCTAAATGGCCAGGTCACATGGACCCCGAAGGCTCAGAGAAGGTTGGGGGAGGGGACCCACTGTAACAGCTGTTGAGAGACAGATGGTAACATCCCGTCAAGGACATCCAGCGTGTTCTTTAACGTGCACAGGGTATGGCTCTCCCGCACACGGGGCCACGGCTTAACGTCCCATCCGACGGACGGCGGCCTTTCCAAGCCCATCGGTGTCCCCTACTGACCGTGGGCAGGGCGGGGAATTTTGCGGAGATAAATCTCAACGCTGACCCAGCTGGGACTCGAACCTGGGAATTGCAGATTACGAGCCTGGCGCGCTACCGACTGAGCCACCCCAGCCCCTGCGTACAGTGAGCCAAATGGCAGGTCACAAGGACTCCAAGAGCTCAAGTTAAATAGGAGAAACAGATACATTGGGCAATTGTTAGCAGAGAGATGGAAAACTCCCGTCAAGGTCATCCAGTATATTCTTTAACATGCCCTGGTCATGGCTATAATGTCGCATATGACGGAGGCGATCTTTTCGAGCCTAGCATTGGATGGGCCATTCAGGCGTGGACCACGTGAAGGAGATTCATATGCTGTACACGTTAAAGAATCAATTGAAATTTTAAGTTGCAAATGTCGAAGATGAATTGTGCTTTAAAATTTTAAAATAAAAAATTTTCATTTTCTACATTATTAATAATTTTGCTTTTATAATAACAATTTTCTCTGCTTACATTATTTTAAATTTATGTGATTCTGTATTTTATTTATTAATTTTTTTTTTCGTAAGCAACATGTTTTAGGCCAGTGTTTTTACACAGTGGGTAACGCCACATACCCACTGTGTAAAATCGCAATAAAATATTATTCGCTCCACTGCGTAATATTACACAGTGAAGCAATTACACAGTTATGCAATAAAATATAATTCGCCCCACTGTGTAATAAAATAAATTTTTACACAGTGGGTATCGCAACATACCCACTGCGTATTTTACACAGTGGGTATCGCCACACCTGGGAGTGTCCCCAAATTTCTGTTTGGTAAATGCACGTGCACAAAATGTTTAATAGAAAGTAATTTTACTTGTACTTTTTCCTTTTTTAACAGATATTTTCTCTTAAGTTTTGGGGCGGTGGTGGCTCAGTCGGTAGCGCGCCAGGCTCGTAATCTGTAGTTCCCAGGTTCGAGTCCCAGCTGGGTCAGCGTTGAGATTTATCTCCGCAAAATTCCCCACCCTACCCACGGTCAGTAGGGGACACCGATGGACTTGGAAAGGCCGCCGTCCGTCGGATGGTACGTTAAGCCGTGGCCCCGTGTGCGGGAGAGCCATACCCTGTGAACGTTAAAGAACACGCTGGATGGCCTTGACGGGAGGCTACCATCTGTCTCCCAACAGCTGTTCCAGTGGGTCCCCTCCCCCAACCTTCTCTGAGCCTTCCGGGTCCTTGTGACCTGGCCATTTAGCCCATGGTGTGCAAAAAAGTGCCGCTCAGAGGTAAAACAACCCAACCCAACTCTTAAGTTTTAACCTTCTTTCTCTAAAATATTTTTAATCAATTAAAAGTTATTTTGGTATCGATATATTTCAGACTGGCTGTCGCCATAAAATAAGTTCGGAAAGAAATGGTTTAGTCTCTTGGTTAAACATCATTTATGATATCACTTGGTTTACTTTCTTTTAATCACTTTATTGCCATGATGAATGATTATTGAGTGTGGATAATAAATTATTACTGAATCTTTAAACAGATCTCTATTTTTACTTGGAGTGGGGGTGGCTCAGTCGGTAGCGCGCCAGGCTCGTAATCTGTAGTTCGCAGGTTCGAGTCCCAGCTGGGTCAGCGTTGAGATTTATCTCCGCAAAAATTCCCCGCCCTGCCCACGGTCAGTAGGGTACACCGATGGGCTTGGAAAGGCCGCCGTCCGTCGGATGGGACATTAAGCCGTGGCCCCGTGTATGGGAGAGCCATACCCGTGCATGTTAAAGAACACGCTGGATAGCCTTGACGGGAGGCTACCATCTGTCTCCCAACAGCTGTTCCAGTGGGTCTCCTCCCCCAACCTTCTCTGAGCCTTCGGGGTCCATGTGACCTGGCCATTTAGCCCATGGTGTGCAAAAAAGTGCCGCTCAGAGGTAAAACAACCCAAGCCATGATCCAATATGAACTACACGATGATTTTAAATAATTTACATTTCTTCACTCCCAAATGGTGGTAAATAGCTAGGTCAGAAGGGCCCAAAGGACTCGATGTTGGATTCCGCTTGACAGCTAATATGCAAAGGGCAATCTTAGAAATATGGCTATTTCAAAAAATTCGTTTGCCGATTATTGACTAGCAATATTATTGTGTAGTTCGACCGATTGTGGTCGATATTCTTGCGTTGGTGGGGCCGATTGTCTTTCTGGTTTCGGATTACGAAAGGTCGGTCGGTGGTCGCCGATCGTCTCTTTTGGGGAAAGACCAATTGATGCCGACCATCCTTAGAGTGCTTGGCTCTTTAGCTAAGGGACCTGGATTCGAGCCCAGATAAGGCATGGATGTTTTGTGTTTGTTTTTCTGCTGAGGTCCCGCCATCCTCACAGACCTTCTGCTATGGCGTATTAAACTGAGAGGCTCATGTCAGACCTCTGTGGCAAGCAGCTACTTCAGAAGATATTTTTTACTGCCGTTGATTCGACATTCATGCTGGAGACCGATTGCCGTCGACACTCATGTAATAGGCGGCGGGTTGTATCCGAGGCTCGTGTAATAGGAGGCCAGTTGTCCCCGAGGCTCGTGTAATAGGAGGCCAGTTGTCGTCGACACTCGTGTAATAGGAGGCAGATTGTTGTCGACACTCGTGTAACAGGAGGCCGGTTGTCGTCGACACTCGTGTAATAGGAGGCAGATTGTCGTCGACATTCGTGTAATAGGAGGCAGATTGTTGTCGACACTCGTGTAACAGGAGGCCGGTTGTCGTCGACACTCGTGTAATAGGAGGCAGATTGTCGTCGACATTCGTGTAATAGGAGGCAGATTGTTGTCGACACTCGTGTAACAGGAGGCCGTTTGTCGTCGACACTCGTGTAATAGGAGGCAGATTGTCGTCGACATTCGTGTAATAGGAGGCAGATTGTTGTCGACACTCGTGTAACAGGAGGCCGGTTGTCGTCGACACTCGTGTAATAGGAGGCAGATTGTCGTCGACATTCGTGTAATAGGAGGCAGATTGTTGTCGACACTCGTGTAACAGGAGGCCGGTTGTCGTCGACACTCGTGTAATAGGAGGCAGATTGTCGTCGACATTCGTGTAATAGGAGGCAGATTGTTGTCGACACTCGTGTAACAGAAGGCCGGTTGTCGTCGACACTCGTGTAATAGGAGGCAGATTGTCGTCGACATTCGTGTAATAGGAGGCAGATTGTTGTCGACACTCGTGTAACAGGAGGCAGATTGTTGTCGACACTCGTGTAACAGGAGGCCGGTTGTCGTCGACACTCGTGTAATAGGAGGCAGATTGTCGTCGACATTCGTGTAATAAGAGGCAGATTGTTGTCGACACTCGTGTAACAGGAGGCCGGTTGTCGTCGACACTCGTGTAATAGGAGGCAGATTGTCGTCGACATTCGTGTAATAGGAGGCAGATTGTTGTCGACACTCGTGTAACAGGAGGCAGATTGTTGTCGACACTCGTGTAACAGGAGGCCGGTTGTCGTCGACACTCGTGTAATAGGAGGCAGATTGTCGTCGACATTCGTGTAATAGGAGGCAGATTGTTGTCGACACTCGTGTAACAGGAGGCCGGTTGTCGTCGACACTCGTGTAATAGGAGGCAGATTGTCGTCGACATTCGTGTAATAGGAGGCAGATTGTTGTCGACACTCGTGTAACAGAAGGCCGGTTGTCGTCGACACTCGTGTAATAGGAGGCAGATTGTCGTCGACATTCGTGTAATAGGAGGCAGATTGTTGTCGACACTCGTGTAACAGGAGGCAGATTGTTGTCGACACTCGTGTAACAGGAGGCCGGTTGTCGTCGACACTCGTGTAATAGGAGGCAGATTGTCGTCGACATTCGTGTAATAGGAGGCAGATTGTTGTCGACACTCGTGTAACAGGAGGCCGGTTGTCGTCGACACTCGTGTAATAGGAGGCAGATTGTCGTCGACATTCGTGTAATAGGAGGCAGATTGTTGTCGACACTCGTGTAACAGGAGGCCGGTTGTCGTCGACACTCGTGTAATAGGAGGCAGATTGTCGTCGACATTCGTGTAATAGGAGGCAGATTGTTGTCGACACTCGTGTAACAGGAGGCAGATTGTTGTCGACACTCGTGTAACAGGAGGCCGGTTGTCGTCGACACTCGTGTAATAGGAGGCAGATTGTCGTCGACATTCGTGTAATAGGAGGCAGATTGTTGTCGACACTCGTGTAACAGGAGGCCGGTTGTCGTCGACACTCGTGTAATAGGAGGCAGATTGTCGTCGACATTCGTGTAATAGGAGGCAGATTGTTGTCGACACTCGTGTAACAGGAGGCCGGTTGTCGTCGACACTCGTGTAATAGGAGGCAGATTGTCGTTGACATTCGTGTAATAGGAGGCAGATTGTTGTCGACACTCGTGTAACAGGAGGCAGATTGTTGTCGACACTCGTGTAACAGGAGGCCGGTTGTCGTCGACACTCGTGTAATAGGAGGCAGATTGTCGTCGACATTCGTGTAATAGGAGGCAGATTGTTGTCGACACTCGTGTAACAGGAGGCCGGTTGTCGTCGACACTCGTGTAATAGGAGGCAGATTGTCGTCGACATTCGTGTAATAGGAGGCAGATTGTTGTCGACACTCGTGTAACAGGAGGCTGGTTGTCGTCGACACTCGTGTAATAGGAGGCAGATTGTCGTCGACATTCGTGTAATAGGAGGCAGATTGTTGTCGACACTCGTGTAACAGGAGGCCGGTTGTCGTCGACACTCGTGTAATAGGAGGCAGATTGTCGTCGACATTCGTGTAATAGGAGGCAGATTGTTGTCGACACTCGTGTAACAGGAGGCCGGTTGTCGTCGACACTCGTGTAATAGGAGGCAGATTGTCGTCGACATTCGTGTAATAGGAGGCAGATTGTTGTCGACACTCGTGTAACAGGAGGCCATTTGTCGTCGACACTCGTGTAACAAGAGACCAGTTGTCAACAATACTCGTGTAATAGGAGGCTAATTGGCGTCGACATTCGAGTAATAGGAGGCAGATTAGCGTCGATCTTTCCTTAATAAGAATATATCGATCTTCAAATTTCAGAATTTAAGATGAACTTTTTTTAGAAAGACTTTTTTACTGAAAATGTAAATGGCGCATGAATTAACTTCGACAGTTATTTAGCAAAATTCTAAGGGTGAAAACTATTTCCAAATCGGATCCTTAATATCTCTCAGTCAAAGAACATCTTTCAAATGCTAAGCCTATCTTAACAAGAAAGACATCACACCTTCTTCCCACAAAGGGGCGGGGGTGGCTCAGTCGGTAGCGCGCCAGGCTCGTAATCTGTAGTTCCCAGGTTCGAGTCCCAGCTGGGTCAGCGTTGAGATTTATCTCCGCAAAATTTCCCCGCCCTGCTCACGGTCAGTAGGGGACACCGATGGGCTTGGAAAGGCCGCCGTCCGTCGGATGGGACGTTAAGCCGTGGCCCCGTGTGCGGGAGAGCCATACCCTGTGCACGTTAAAGAACACGCTGGATGGCCTTGACGGGAGGCTACCATCTGTCTCCCAACGGCTGTTTCTGTGGGTCCCCTCCCCCAACCTTCTCTGAGCCTTCGGGGTCCATGAGACCTTGCCATTTAGCCCATGGTGTGCAAAAAAGTGCCGCTCAGAGGTAAAACAACCCAACCCACCGATGGGCTTGGAAAGGCCGCCGTCCGTCCGATGGGACGTTAAGCCATGGCTCCGTGTGCAGGAGAGCCATACCCTGTGCACGTTAAAGAACACGCTGGATGGCCTTGACGGGAGGCTACCATCTGTCTCCCAACAGCTGTTCCAGTGGGTCCCCTCCCCCAACTTTCTCTGAGCCTTCGGGGTCCATGTGACCTGGCCATTTAGCCCATGGTGTGCAAAAAAGTGCGCTCAGAGGTAAAACAACCCAACCCACCGATGGGCTTGGAAAGGCCGCCGTCCGTCGGATGGGACGTTAAGCCATGGCTCCGTGTGCGGGAGAGCCATACCCTGTGCACGTTAAAGAACACGCTGGATGGCCTTGACGGGAGGCTACCATCTGTCTCCCAACAGCTGTTCCAGTGGGTCCCCTCCCCCAACTTTCTCTGAGCCTTCGGGGTTCATGTGACCTGGCCATTTAGCCCATGGTGTGCAAAAAAGTGCCGCTCAGAGGTAAAACATCCCAACTCAACCTTCTTCCCACAGCCTCTGCATACCATTCTGTTTTTTTGTCCCGCACTGAAAAATGATTACTGACAGCAATTCACAATGTTTGTTCTTCTCTGGCAACTTCCTCTGCCCCTTTATCTTCCGAGCTATCAAGCCAAATATTTTGATCAGCTTTCAACTGCTCCTTTAAATACTTCTTCTGTTTTATATATTGCCTGTCTGTTAAAACTAGCTGGACTATTGATCAAGTTACTTCTATACTAATACTTGTCAAAAATAAGCTGCATTCCTTATCAGTCAAGTGATTTTATCTCCACAGCTGCGTTACACCCAGAACAAAACTGTTGGCTTCACGTACTGCTTGCTTGTTTAAAATTGTTCCTTTGTCAACATCAGTGTCCTAATGGCTAAGCGACTTATTCACTGTTGCCACGATGATGATGATGATGATGATGCCAACTTGGCTTTTTTCGAATTAGATCTAGCTTTTTTTAGAAGTTATCTAGCTTGGAGAAATTTCATTTTGCCTATGGCTTGAAATTTGGCTTTTTAAATAAAAAAAATTGGCTTCTTTCATTTTAATTTGAAGGTTTTTTAAACCACTTTTATAATGATTAAAATTTCGATAGTTTCTCAGTTAATCTGAATGGTTGCAGTCTTGAGCAGGTGTCACAGTTTAATTATCTTGGGAGCTATGTAACTGATAATGGTGATGTGCGACATGAGATTAACAGACGAATAGGGATTGCTGCCGGGACTTTTAAGAACCTATGGAGAGTGTGGAGAAATAGGTGTATACACCTAAAGACTAAAATTAGACTGTATAATAGTTTGGTTCTTTTTAGGGTTAATTATGGTAGTGAAACTTGGACACTTTGTAAACAAGATAACAGGAAACTGGATGCTTTTGAATCCAGATGCTTACGCAGTATCTTGGGCATTAGGTGGTTCAACTTTGTAACTAATGATGAGATTAGGCAAAGGAGTTTGCAACCTCCTTTAAGCAGCATATTGTGCAGAGAGAGACTCCGTTGGTTTGGCCATGTTGCCCATATGGATAATTATAGATTAACGAATAGGGTTATGAACAGTGTGCCTAAAGGCCTCAGAAAGAAGGGGAGACCTAGGATGCGGTGGGCAGACAATGTCAAACAGGACCTTGTTAGAATTGGTGTACAGTGGCCGGATGCAGCAGATGTAGCTCAGGACAGATATGCTTGGAGAATTAAACTGCGCGGTCTGGTTGGACCTCCGTAGCCCATGGCTGCTTGAGGATGATGATGATGATGAGTTTCTAAATTCATTACGGTATTACTATCCGACCTATGTCTCTTATACGTGCAGTGTTTGATTCCAATGAAACACTGTCTCCGATCCCATCGGTGTTGAATTGTTTGACTTATGAGAGCACTTTTTTTTTTCGCAAAAATATTGTGTGATCCTCACCAAATTTGTTCATATAACCGTAAAGTAATGCCGAGTGAGCATATCATATGCAAAATAGTCTACGTTGCGTCAATTTGCGTAATCGGTTAGCGGCATAAAAACCGGTGTTTTTGGAGTGGATCTTTATTTTGTATTGTAAATGTCAGTAAAGAAATTGGAAATAGCCATTTTGTAGGAATGACCTCGAGACATCATTCGCCAAATGAACTGCGGTGGAAAGCTATTGGCCGGCTCGAAGCAGGCCAAAGTCAGTCAGACGCGGCAGATGGCTGAATGTGAGTCCTTCTGTGGTCCATAGACTGTAATCAATTTCTTAGCACGGATTCCGTGTCTCGGAAGTTTGGCCACGGAAGGGCTAGAGTTACAACCGCTGTACAAGACCGATATCTGTGATTAACAGCACGAAGGAACAGGACGTCTACTCCCTCTCAGCTACGATCCTCTCTTGCAGCAGCCACTGGGAGGGTTGTATCAGCTTCTACTGTGCGTAGAAGGCTTCATGGGTTGGGTTGTTTTACCTCTGAGCGGCACTTTTTTGCACACCATGGACTAAATGGCCAGGTCACATGGACCCCGAAGGCTCAGAGAATGTTGGGGAAGGGAACCATTCCAACCACTGGAATAGCTGCACTATTCCAACCCACTGGAATAGCTGTTGGGAGACAGATTGTAGCCTCCCGTCAAGGCCATCCAGCGTGTTCTTTAACGTGCAAGGGTATGGCTCTCCCACACACGGGGCCACGGCTTAATGTCCCATCCGACGGACGGCGGCCTTTCAAAGCCCATCGGTGTCAAAAGGCTTCATGAGGGAGATCTGTATGCTAGAAGGCCAGTAATTTGCATACCCCTAACGTTACGTCACAGGAGAGAGCGGTTGAATTGGGCGCGCACACATGTTAACTGGACAGAAGAGTAATGGATGTCCATACTCTTCACAGATGAGTCCAGGTATTTCTTGCAGAGTGATTCCGGACATTGTTTGATATGGGGAGAACGAGGTACCCGCTATCATCCCAGTAACATCTGTTAAGGAGACAGTTACGGTGGAGGTAGCGTATGTGTTTGGGGTGGCATTGCCTTAGGTGGACGCACAGACCTCTATTTGTTGACGAGTGGGAACCTCAATGCTCAAAGTTATAGAGATGACATCCTGGACCCTTATGTATGTCCTTACGCTAGTGCAATTGGTGAAACATTCATCTTACAAGACGATAAGACTCGTCCACACAGAGCTCGACTAGTGGAACAACACCTTTAAGAGGAGACCATTATGCGCATGGAGTGGCCAGCTCGATCTCCCGACCTAAATCCGATTGAGCATGTGCGGGATACTCTAAAGAGACTTGCTGCTGACCTCAACCCACCTGAAACAAAGGGGAGCTTATTACTGCTATAAAGGAACAATTGTTAGTATTCCTTACTGAGCTGATTGACAACATCATAAACAACACTTAACATCGTTGTCGTGCCTACATTGCTGTAAGAGGTGACCACACTCCTTATTAAAGAACATTGCCTATTGCATTGTGACACCTCATTTTTGGACAAGTTCCTGTAAGTGTTATTTTTTGACAAAAAATGTTTCTAGTGTAAAATATTATATGCCATTCTGAAACTAGCATTGCAATTCATGTTTTCACCAAATTTCACTAAAATCTGACATATAGTTTTTTTGTTTATCATAATTTTTCTGAGTTTTCCTTAATTTATGGAAACCAGTGTAGTAACTGCAGATTACGAGCCTGGCGCGCTACCGACTGAGCTATCCCCTGATTCACGTACCCCCTGGAAATGTATATGTAACTCGCGTACCCCTTGTATAGATAGATAAAACTATAGTTATAGTATAACAATGGGAATAAAATAAAACATATATATCAGTGGTTCTCAACCTTTTATGCTTCACGTACCCCCTGGAAATGTGCATGTAACTATACCCCTTGTATAGATAGATAAAACTATAGTTATAGTATAACAATGGGAATAAAATAAAACATATATATCAGTGGTTCTCAACCTTTTATGTTTCACGTACCCCCTGGAAATGTGTATGTAACTGGCGTACCCCTTGTATAGATAGATAAAACTATAGTTATAGTATAACAATGGGAATAAAATAAAACATATATATCAGTGGTTCTCAACCTTTTATGCTTCACGTACCCCCTGGAAATGTGTATGTAATTGGCGTACCCTTGTATAGATAGATAAAACTATAGTTATAGTATAACAATGGGAATAAAATAAAACATATATATCAGTGGTTCTCAACCTTTTATGCTTCACGTACCCCCTGGAAATGTTTATGTAACTATACCCCTTGTATAGATAGATAAAACTATAGTTATAGTGTAACAATGGGAATAAAATAAAACATATATATCAGTGGTTCTCAACCTTTTATGCTTCACGTACCCCCTGGAAATGTGTATGTAACTGGCGTACCCCTTGTATAGATAGATAAAACTATAGTTATAGTATAACAATGGGAATAAAATAAAACATATATATCAGTGGTTCTCAACATTTTATGCTTCACGTACCCCCTGGAAATGTGTATGTAATTGGCGTACCCTTGTATAGATAGATAAAACTATAGTTATAGTATAACAATGGGAATGAAATGAAACATATATATCAGTGGTTCTCAACCTTTTATGCTTCACGTACCCCCTGGAAATGTGTATGTAATTGGCGTACCCTTGTTTAGATAGATAAAACTATAGTTATAGTATAACAATGGGAATAAAATAAAACATATGTATCAGTGGTTCTCAACCTTTTATGCTTCACGTACCCCCTGGAAATGTGTATGTAATTGGCGTACCCTTGTATAGATAGATAAAACTATAGTTATAGTGTAACAATGGGAATAAAATAAAACATATATATCAGTGGTTCTCAACCTTTTATGCTTCACGTACCCCCTGGAAATGTGTATGTAACTGGCGTACCCCTTGTATAGATAGATAAAACTATAGTTATAGTATAACAATGGGAATAAAATAAAACATATATATCAGTGGTTCTCAACCTTTTATGTTTCACGTACCCCCTGGAAATGTGTATGTAATTGGCGTACCCTTGTATAGATAGATAAAACTATAGTTATAGTATAACAATGGGAATAAAATAAAACATATATATCAGTGGTTCTCAACCTTTTATGCTTCACGTACCCCCTGGAAATGTGTATGTAACTGTACCCCTTGTATAGATAGATAAAACTATAGTTATAGTATAACAATGGGAATAAAATAAAACATATATATCAGTGGTTCTCAACCTTTTATGTTTCACGTACACCCTGGAAATGTGTATGTAACAGGCGCACCCCTTGTATAGATAGATAAAACTATAGTTATAGTATAACAATGGGAATAAAATAAATCATATATATCAGTGGTTCTCAACCTTTTATGCTTCACGTACTCCCTGGAAATGTGTATGTAACTGGCGTACCCCTTGTATAGATAGATAAAACTATAGTTATAGTGTAACAATGGGAATAAAATAAAACATATATATCAGTGGTTCTCAACCTTTTATGCTTCACGTACCCCCTGGAAATGTGTATGTAACTGGCGTACCCCTTGTATAGATAGATAAAACTATAGTTATAGTATAACAATGGGAATAAAATAAAACATATATATCAGTGGTTCTCAACCTTTTATGCTTCACGTACCCCCTGGAAATGTGTATGTAACTGTACCCCTTGTATAGATAGATAAAACTATAGTTATAGTATAACAATGGGAATAAAATAAAACATATATATCAGTGGTTCTCAACCTTTTATGTTTCACGTACCCCCTGGAAATGTGTATGTAACTGGCGTACCCCTTGTATAGATAGATAAAACTATAGTTATAGTATAACAATGGGAATAAAATAAAACATATATATCAGTGGTTCAAAACCACTGTGTATCTACGCAAAACTCCCCGCCCTGCCCTCGGTCAGTAGGGGACTCCAATGAGCTTGAAATAAGCCGCCGTCCATCGGATGGGATGTTAAGTCGTGACCCGTATGCGGGAGAGCCATATTATCTGCACTTTAAAGAACACGCTGGATGGCCTCGACGGGAGGTTACCATATGTCTCCTAACATCTGTCCATTGGGTTCTCTAAATTTTTGGGGTCCTTGTGACCTGGCCATTTAATTCATTGTGTACAAAAAAAAGTGCCGCTCAGAGATAAAACAGCCCAAGAAATCGAAACAGTTCTTTTGGAAACTTAGGAAATTTTGGAAAAAATTCTCTACAAGGTCAAAATTCATATTCTTGAATATGCATATGCAGTAAATTTCAAGTATTTTATGATAGCCTGATACCATGGATCCCTACATTCGAAGTTTTCTTGATTCGTTTACAAATTCGTTTACAAAATTAATTTAATACAAATTCGATTTACCCAAAAATCTCTAAATTATAATCCTTCGATTTTAATAGGAAAGATGCAGTCATTATTACCAGACTCGGAATTGGACATTCAAAACTTTGAGGTAAAATCTTCATTCTTAATTGCATAATTATAAAACTTAAGCCAACATTGTAATGTGGGAGAAAACATCTCTCTTGTTGTCTTTAATTATTCCCTTTATAATTATAAAAAGACGTAAACTACACTCCAATATCTGTCACACTTTAATATCAAGTAATACACTTTGTTACTTCTACTTACGTCTTTTTATAATTATAAAGGGAATAATTAAAGACAACAAGAGAGATGTTTTCTCCCACATTACAATGTTGGCTTCAGTTTTATAATTATGTAATTTAAGAATGAATCTTTTACCTCAAAGTTTTGAATGTCCAATTCCGAGTCTGGTAATAATGACTGCATCTTTCCTATTAAAATCGAAGGATTATAATTTAGAGATTTTTGGGTAAAACAAAAAACTCTGTTTAAAAAAAAAAATGCATTTTCCTGTTGAAATAAATCCTTGATGAGAAGTTCTCAATGATAATAAATTATGATGAACGTTGTAAAAATTTCGGATATGGCCAATATAAAATTTCATTCTGAAATTCTACATCTTGAACAGATTTAAGCTCAATTGTTTCTTCTCGAAAATCTATTATACACAAACATTATTTATCTAGCTTCTAAATCATGCAATAGTCTACCAAATTAAATACAGACTGATGAAACAATTCATATAAAAAAAATAAATATTCCCTCAATCCCTTGTTTGCCACAGAGTTCTGACAGCAGCCTGCCTCTCAGTTAATACGTCATATTAGAAGGTCTGTGAGGAAGGCGACACCTCAGCAGAATGACAACCCAAATATCCATGCCAGGATGTTTGTGTTTTCGAACCCAGGTCCCTTTAATCAGTCACCAAGTACGCTAACCACTCGGCCACGGGACGGTTAGTTTTACTAAAAACGTTATTAAATATGTAGATTCAAAATATTATATATATACTCCAGCTTCCTCGTTTTATAGCATTGAGATATAGATTATGCAGGATCGTGGATTCCTTTAATTTCTCTTTTATTACCCCTTTTTACTTCTTTATTATTACAAGTAAAAAAAAGTACCGTACTTCGAGCCCCGGGTAAGGCATGGCTGTGTGTGTCGTTTTTCTGCTGAGGTCCTGCCATCCTCCCAGACCTTCTACTGTGGCATATAAACTGACAGGCTCCTGTCAGACCTCTGTGGCAAGCAGCTGCTTGAGGGGGTATTTATTTTTTTTTAATTTTATTTATACTGTGACATATTTCAATAATTCATCGCTTTTTTTTTTATCTGTCTAAGTTATTGAAAAGCTATTAGAAATATAGCCGTCCCGTGGCCGAGTGGTTAGCACGCTTGGCTACTGATCAAAGGGACCTGGGTTCGAACCCCGGAATTAGGCATGGATGTGTGTGTCGTTTTTCTGCTGAGGTCCTGCCATCCTCTCAGATCTCCTACTGTGGCATATAAACTGACAGGCTCCTGTCAGACCTCTGTGGCAAGCAGCTGCTTGAGGGGGTATTTATTTATTTTATTAGAAATAAAAACACACTGCCATCTAGCCCCGAAGTGGAACATTCAGCAAATAAAGTGAATAGAGAATTTTCTCCCAATCAAATATATATATATTTTAATTTCTTAAATACTACCGAACCACGGATGTTTCTCGACCATAGTTTAGAGAGGCTTGACTGTGTAGAGGTTTCCCCCCCCCCCCCCCACTTATTTCGAGTTTATTGAGGGTTATTTTTAAATCTGATTATAGGCATCCCTCGATTTACGAACGCAATTCATTCGTCTAAAACTTATCATAATGTTAAGATTCCTAAACCTAACAACTATTTCCCATTAATTTCAATATAAAAAAAGAACTTTTGCTATTGGCACAAGGTTCAACTGTTAGTAAACAAAACTTAAAACATCGTCGGTTAAGACTAAACTGGTCTCCAATATTTTTGAATTTATTTAGACATAGATTCCCAACGGGGGCGAGACCGCCCCCCAGTGGGCGCTGGAGCCTTCCATGGGGGCGGTATTATGATTTTTAATGGATAAAAAAAAAGATAAATTAGGTACAGATAATATGCAACAATATTTTAATTCATATAAAATTAACTATTATGGACTAGGGGGGCGTTGAAATTTTTGTTCTCTTCTACAGGGGGCAATGGTCCAGAAAAGGTTGGGAATCACTGAAGAATATGTTTTATTATCAATACTCCTATTAACTCATATTATAAATAAACTCAGACACCTACTTAAAAGATAGAGGTGTTCTTTGTAAAAATTCTTTTAAAGAGAAACCGTGTTAGAATGACGCTAATTATTCATGAGAAATAATTTGCCTAGTGGTTAGCGTGCTTGGCTACTGATCAAAAAGACCAGTTCGAGTCCTGGGCAAGGGATGGATGTTTCTGTTATCTTTCTGCTGAGGTCTCGCCATCCTCACAGACCTTCTACTGTGACGTATTAAGCAGACAGGCTCTTGTCAGACCTCTGTGGCAAGCAGTTTCTTGTGGGGGTATTTATTTTTATTATTATAATGTAAATAGTGGGGATGCGTTCTAGAATCTTAGCCAGATCGACACATCTTTAATTTTATTCCTTTATTATGAGTGTCCTTTAATTATTTATGTGCATTTCACACAAGTGACTCGTTTTTAAAGAGAAAGAAACCTTGATAAAAGATAGAAACAAAAAAAACAGTCAAAATGTATTTTTATTTTAATACATGATACGAATAGATCAGTGGTTCTCAACCTTTTATGTTTCACGTACCCCCTGGAAATGTGTATGCAACTGGCGTACCCCTTGTATAGATAGATAATACTATAGTTATAGTATAACAATGGGAATAAAATAAAACACATATATCAGTGGTTCTCAAACTTTTATGCTCCACGTACCCCCTGGAAATGTGTATGTAACTGGTGTACCCATTGTATAGATAGATAAAACTATAGTTATAGTGTAACAATGGGAATAAAATAAAACACATATATCAGTGGTTCTCAACCTTTTATGCTTCACGTACCCCCTAGAAATGTGTATGTAACTGGCGTACCCCTTGTATAGATAGATAAAACTATAGTTATAGTATAACAATGGGAATAAAATAAAACACATATATCAGTGGTTCTCAACCTTTTATGCTTCACGTACCCCCTGGAAATGTGTATGTAAGTGGCGTACCCCTTGTATAGATAGATAAAACTATAGTTATAGTATAACAATGGGAATAAAATAAAACATATATATCAGTGGTTCTCAACCTTTTATGCTTCACGTACTCCCTGGAAATGTGTATGTAATTGGCGTACCCCTTGTATAGATCGATAAAACTATAGTTATAGTATAACAATGGAAATAAAATAAAACATATATATCAGTGGTTCTCAACCTTTTATGCTTCACGTACCCCCTGGAAATGTGTATGTAACTGGCGTACCCCTTGTATAGATAGATAAAACTATAGTTATAGTATAACAATGGAAATAAAATAAAACATATATATCAGTGGTTCTCAACCTTTTATGCTTCACGTATCCCCTGGAAATGTGCATGTAACTGGCGTACCCCTTGTATAGATAGATAAAACTATAGTTATAGTATAACAATGGGAATAAAATAAAACATATATATCAGTGGTTCTCAACCTTTTATGCTTCACGTACCCCTTGGAAATGTGTATGTAACTGGCGTACCCCTTGTATAGATAGATAAAACTATAGTTATAGTATAACAATGGGAATAAAATAAAACATATATATCAGTGGTTCTCAACCTTTTATGCTTCACGTACCCCCTGGAAATGTGTATGTAACTGGCGTACCCCTTGTATCGATAGATAAAACTATAGTTATAGTATAACAATGGGAATAAAATAAAACATATATATCAGTGGTTCTCAACCTTTTATGCTTCACGTACCCCCTGGAAATGTGTATGTAACTGGCGTACCCCTTGTATCGATAGATAAAACTATAGTTATAGTATAACAATGGAAATAAAATAAAACATATATATCAGTGGTTCTCAACCTTTTATGCTTCACGTACACCCTGGAAATGTGTATGTAACTGGCGTACCCTTGTATAGATAGATAAAACTATAGTTATAGTATAACAATGGGAATAAAATAAAACATATATATCAGTGGTTCTCAACCTTTTATGCTTCACGTACTCACTGGAAATGTGTATGTAACTGGCGTACCCCTTGTATAAATAGATAAAACTGTAGTTATAGTATAACAATGGGAATAAAATAAAACATATATATCAGTGGTTCTCAACCTTTTATGCTTCACGTACCCCATGGAAATGTGTATGTAACTGGCGTACCCCTTGTATAGATAGATAAAACTATAGTTATAGCATAACAATGGGAATAAAATTAAACATATATATCAGTGGTTCTCAACCTTTTATGCTTCACGTACACCCTGGAAATGTGTATGTAACTGGCGTACCCTTGTATAGATAGATAAAACTATAGTTATAGTATAACAATGGGAATAAAATAAAACATATATATCAGTGGTTCTCAACCTTTTATGCTTCACGTACCCCCTGGAAATGTTTATGTAACTATACCCCTTGTATAGATAGATAAAACTATAGTTATAGTGTAACAATGGAAATAAAATAAAACATATATATCAGTGGTTCTCAACATTTTATGCTTCACGTACCCCCTGGAAATGTGATTAACTGGCGTACCCCTTGTATAGATCGATAAAACAATAGTTATAGTATAACAATGGAAATAAAATAAAACATATATATCAGTGGTTCTCAACCTTTTATGCTTCACGTACCCCCTGGAAATGTGTATGTAACTGGCGTACCCCTTGTATAGATAGATAAAACTATAGTTATAGTATAACAATGGGAATAAAATAAAACATATATATCAGTGGTTCTCAACCTTTTATGCTTCACGTACCCCCTGGAAATGTGTATGTAACTGGCGTACCCCTTGTATAGATAGATAAAACTATAGTTATAGTATAACAATGGGAATAAAATAAAACATATATATCAGTGGTTCTCAACCTTTTATGCTTCACGTACCCCCTGGAAATGTGTATGTAACTGGCGTACCCCTTGTATAGATAGATAAAACTATAGTTATAGTATAACAATGGGAATAAAATAAAACATATATATCAGTGGTTCTCAACCTTTTATGCTTCACGTACACCCTGGAAATGTGTATGTAACTGGCGTACCCCTTGTATAGATAGATAAAACTATAGTTATAGTATAACAATGGGAATAAAATAAAACATATATATCAGTGGTTCTCAACCTTTTATGCTTCACGTACCCCCTGGAAATGTGTATGTAACTGGCGTACCCCTTGTATAGATAGATAAAACTATAGTTATAGTATAACAATGGGAATAAAATAAAACATATATATCAGTGGTTCTCAACCTTTTATGCTTCACGTACCCCCTGGAAATGTGTATGTAACTGGCGTACCCCTTGTATAGATAGATAAAACTATAGTTATAGTATAACAATGGGAATAAAATAAAACATATATATCAGTGGTTCTCAACCTTTTATGCTTCACGTACACCCTGGAAATGTGTATGTAACTGGCGTACCCCTTGTATAGATAGATAAAACTATAGTTATAGTGTAACAATGGAAATAAAATAAAACATATATATCAGTGGTTCTCAACATTTTATGCTTCACGTACCCCCTGGAAATGTGATTAACTGGCGTACCCCTTGTATAGATCGATAAAACAATAGTTATAGTATAACAATGGAAATAAAATAAAACATATATATCAGTGGTTCTCAACCTTTTATGCTTCACGTACCCCCTGGAAATGTGTATGTAACTGGCGTACCCCTTGTATAGATAGATAAAACTATAGTTATAGTATAACAATGGGAATAAAATAAAACATATATATCAGTGGTTCTCAACCTTTTATGCTTCACGTACCCCCTGGAAATGTGTATGTAACTGGCGTACCCCTTGTATAGATAGATAAAACTATAGTTATAGTATAACAATGGGAATAAAATAAAACATATATATCAGTGGTTCTCAACCTTTTATGCTTCACGTACCCCCTGGAAATGTGTATGTAACTGGCGTACCCCTTGTATAGATAGATAAAACTATAGTTATAGTATAACAATGGGAATAAAATAAAACATATATATCAGTGGTTCTCAACCTTTTATGCTTCACGTACCCCCTGGAAATGTGTATGTAACTGGCGTACCCCTTGTATAGATAGATAAAACTATAGTTATAGTATAACAATGGGAATAAAATAAAACATATATATCAGTGGTTCTCAACCTTTTATGCTTCACGTACCCCCTGGAAATGTGTATGTAACTGGCGTACCCCTTGTAAAGATAGATAAAACTATAGTTATAGTATAACAATGGGAATAAAATAAAACATATATATCAGTGGTTCTCAACCTTTTATTCTTCACGTACCCCCTGGAAATGTGTATGTAACTGGCGTACCCCTTGTATAGATAGATAAAACTATAGTTATAGTATAACAATGGGAATAAAATAAAACATATATATCAGTGGTTCTCAACCTTTTATGCTTCACGTACCCCCTGGAAATGTGTATGTAACTGGCGTACCCCTTGTATAGATAGATAAAACTATAGTTATAGTATAACAATGGGAATAAAATAAAACATATATATCAGTGGTTCTCAACCTTTTATGCTTCACGTACCCCCTGGAAATGTGTATGTAACTGGCGTACCCCTTGTATAGATAGATAAAACTATAGTTATAGTGTAACAATGGGAATAAAATAAAACATATATATCAGTGGTTCTCAACCTTTTATGCTTCACGTACCCCCTGGAAATGTGTATGTAACTGGCGTACCCCTTGTATAGATAGATAAAACTATAGTTATAGTATAACAATGGGAATAAAATAAAACATATATATCAGTGGTTCTCAACCTTTTATGCTTCACGTACCCCCTGGAAATGTGCATGTAACTGGCGTACCCCTTGTATAGATAGATAAAACTATAGTTATAGTATAACAATGGGAATGAAATAAAACGTATATATCAGTGTTCTCAACCTTTTATGCTTCACGTACCCCCTGGAAATATGTATGTAACTGGCGTACCCCTTGTATAGATAGATAAAACTATAGTTATAGTATAACAATGGGAATGAAATAAAACATATATATATATAACATATATCTAGCGACTTTTGAGCTCTCACGGCGAATCCCAAATATTATATATTATATTATTATATATATATATCCAAATATTATATCTTATATTCTGGTAATGTGTATGTTTACTGGCGTACATCATGTATAGATACAGAAAACTATAGTTTAAAATAAAAAATTAAATTATCCCACGTTGAGAACCGCTAGAATAAATATATAGATGATTGTCGATTCTGAAAACGATAAATTGCTTCTTCGTAATAATTGTAATCGATTAATGAAATGATTAACTTATGTTTACAAGTGTTTCTGCTCTGCACGTGACAAGTTAAAAACTTTAACCAATCAGGATGAATTTATCTATAAGCGTAAACTGTCATCGGTCAACGCTAATTACAATGTTCCCTGTTGTTTAGAAATAAATTACATGTTAGAGATGTTTAAGCACACTGATTTGCATAAGTGAATGTGAAACACATTTTTTTGGAAGTGATTATCCCTTTCACGACCAAGGGAAACATTTTTCCCATTTGAAAATTGGTGATTGTCGTATTTAATTATAACCTTATCAGCATTTTTTATACAGAATGTCAAAATAGAACGTATGCCGAACGCAATTACGTAAACGGGAACGTTTAGAAAACAAAAACCGAACTGTCAGGACGCATAATATATGTACTATGTGCAATGTCCATCTTTGCCTCACTACCAAAAGAAATTGCTTCGCAGAATATCATAATTAGCACATCATTTTGTATAGTAATTTTATTTCATAATTTTGTATTATTTTAGTTAACATTTTGTTCTAATAAACCAATAAATAAAAGACATTGCATAATAAGCCTAACTATAATTTGTGTTACCTTTATAGTCCATTGGGAAAAATATTTCCCATAAAATTCCAAAAAAACTATACATTGTTATGTATTTTTCTTATGATTTTTATTTATTTTACGTCTAAACAAACTAAAATAAACAGTTACATACTAATATTTACTCTTAGAAACCTTATGGTCCTGAAAGGGTTAAATTATGAACAAAGATAGGTTTGATAAGTGGGACAAGGAAAGCATCCAAGGTGTCTCCTTATATGGTAAATAGAATAACATAAAAGATCGCAGAGGAGTAGTCAGGAAATCATGTTAAGCCGAACGACAGATTAATCGAAAAACAAACCCTTACTTTAAAAATAATGTTAAACCGAATTCCGACTGTTAAAATTCCTGTTAGTCAGAGGCTGGGTGCACTCTTATATAAAAAGCACAGCATTTTAAATAATCAGTATCGAAATAGTTTTTGATTTGAAATCTTCAATTATATGTTCTGCATTATTTTCAAACAACAGAAACTGACCTGGAACTGTCGGCAACGTGGAGTCCAGATACAAACGCACATAGCAATAGAGAATCACGCGAATTAAGGAATCGGCCCCACCCTCGGAATCGAAGGAGTGGCTAACAGGTGCCCATCGCTGAGTTCCACCTACCTGAATGCGGTGGCGGGGAGTCTACTTATTCCTCCGTTAGCCGTCTTCTCGAGGACGTTCCCCGTCGTGAATCGGCGGCAGCCACGGCTTGGCGATGGCGTCGGGGTGGCGGCGAGCCTGCAGCGGAGGAGGGGCCACGAGGCACGCGCCATGCAGCGCCCCCACGAACCGCCTTCTCCCGTCATCGCCCTGCATAAGGCTGCCAACCCGTCGAGCAGTCCGCAGTCGCAGATGCCCAGGGCACACCAGCGATCATGCTGGTACCCCCGGACATGATGGCAGCACAGTCGAAGTTGCTCTACCAGCTAAACAAATTCTACGGCGAACGGGTGCAAGCACGCAAAGGCACCATCGCCAAAACTGTGAGGGAAGTGTGTAAAGTTGTTCAGGATGTGCTGAAAGAGGTAGAGGTGCAAGAGCCAAGGTTCATCTCTTCCCTTAATGACTGTAATGGACATTTCGAAGGCTTCGAAGTCATCTCTCCGACAGAGTTTGAAGTGGTACTCTACCTCAATCAGATGGGCGTGTTCAACTTCGTCGACGACGGTTCTCTGCCTGGTTGTGCCGTCCTCAAGCTAAGCGACGGCCGCAAGCGGTCGATGTCTCTGTGGGTGGAATTCATCACCGCTTCGGGGTATCTGTCTGCACGGAAGATTCGCTCCCGATTTCAGACGCTGGTCGCACAAGCATGTGACAAATGCAGCTACCGTGATATAGTCAAAATGGTGGCAGACACCACAGAGGTGAAACTGAGGATTCGAGAAAGGTACGTTGTACAGATCACTCCGGCTTTTCGCTGTAGTGGACTGTGGCCGAGATCTGCTGCCCACTGGCCGATACCCCACATTCCTTGGCCTAATCCCAATCTGGTAGCTGAGGTGAAAGCGGAAGGTTTTGACCTTTTATCCAAAGAAAGCGTGACTCTTCAAGGAAAGCAGTCTTCCATGGAAGGAGATGCCTGGGTCCTCAATTTCTGCGAAGCTGAAAATCGTCTCCTTCAAGGAGGATGCAGAAAAAAGTGTCTTAGCATCTTAAAGACTCTTAGAGACAGGCATCTAGATCTTCCAGGAAATCCGGTGTCGGGATATCACCTGAAGACTCTTCTCTTATATGAGTGTGAGAAACATCCCAGAGAATTGGAGTGGGATGAGACGTGTTTGGGAGACAGACTCAACGGTATTTTGTTGCAGTTGATTTCGTGTCTCCAGTGTAGACGATGCCCACACTATTTCTTGCCACAATTGGATCTCTTCAAAGGCAAATCGGCCAGCTCTCTCGAAAACTCCGCCAAGCAGACTTGGAGATTGACACGTGAGTTGCTGACTAATCCTCGTTCATTAGAAAAACTTTGACGCTAGTGCAGCCACGGAGGGATTCTCGTGTGCGAAAAGGTGTCGAAATAATTGTGTCGACAGAAACATCTGGACGATATGATATCGAAGTCGTACATGACCAACTACCGTGGTTCTAATTTTCTACTGAAGAATTGATCGAACTGTCAAGTGTGTTGTGATGTTTGGTTCTGCCCACGTTTATTTTTTACAACTTATAACAGCTCAGTTACACAGAGAGATAAATGGCGACAAAATATGAACGATATTCCAAAACATTTAACGAATAAAACTGCGAGTTAAAGTGCAAAACATTTTAAATATTTACTAGACTGAAAGGTTTATTGCAATGGTAAGAAAAGAATTGCCAAAGACTCATAACTTCATGTTCCCAATTGTAAATATCTTGTGTAAGTTTTCTTGAAGATTCTGTAAGGTGAACGTTATTTAGTAATGAACTAAAACCACAAACTAAAACTGGTTTTCCTCTTAAAAAGACGTAATAGCTGGTTTGTAACGTTCTGGACTAGAGTGTGCATTGTACAGCAAAAGATATATTATTATCTTTACCGTTTGGTGTCCTATCAAGTCAACATTTCTTCGTTCAGCTGTCAAGGTAAAGTTCCATTTTTGCTTCCCCTAGTTCAAAGAGGTTTCGTTTTTTTAAAAGCTTCAGGACCTTCTTTACCAGTTAAAGCTATAGATGTCTATGAACTTACCGACATTTTCAAAGTCATTGTTGTATATTTACCCATTGGACTTCGTGTGTTGTAAAATGTACAGAATATATTAATTTAGAAAAAAAAAGTTTTCGTTTTTTCATTTAGACTCAAATTCTTGAACTTTGGGAACAATAATAGGGAATATCGGTGGGAGGGATGTAATAGTTTAAACATGTAAATCAGATGTTTCGCTGCAATGAGCAAGTCAGTCGATTTAAAAAAAATTTTTTGATTAGCGTAAAAATTGGCGAAAATGAGGCCTTAAGGATAGTGGAATGCTGGATTTAAGATGGTTATAAATGTGGTGCAAATACGTAGAAGTAATATCAGAAAATGAGACAGTTTCATGAGCTTCTTTAAACACTTTCAAACTGTCTAACTTTAAAAATAAACTTTAGAAGAATGCCCCTAAAACATAAATTGTGGACATTTATTTGTATAATTGCCCAAAATTCTATTAGTTAGATGTGGGTTCGAGCCCCGGATTTAGGCTATGGATGTGTGTGTCGTTTTTCTGCTGAGGTCCTGCCATCCTCTCAGATCTCCTACTGTGGCATATAAACTGACAGGCTCCTGTCAGACCTCTGTGGCAAGCAGCTGCTTGAGGGGGTATTTATTATTTATTTATTTTGTTGTAATATTTTCTTGAACTGTTATCTGTCTAAATCTCGAGATATTGAGTCAACTTTTTTTATACAACAAGTATTGTTGTTGTACAAAAACAGGATTTATTTAACATTCAAAGGTATATTTTTAATAATAAACAACACTTTGAGAATATTTGTTTAACATTCAAAGTATTATGGATCTTTAACAGCAGATTCTCCTACGCTCATCCACATTTCTAGAAATTTAATGACGACTGAAAGGATCATTACACAAACCTCACGATTTGCATTTATTTCAGTAAGAGAAGTTTTTACGAAAGTTATTTTTTGTGTTTCAATTTACTGCTTGAATCAAATTCTCGATCTATGGGATCTGGGTTCGAGCCCCGGGTAAGGCATGGATGTTCGTGTTGTTTTCTGCTGAGGTCCTGCCATCCTCTCAGATCTTCTACTGTGGCATATAAACTGACAGGCTCCTGTCAGACCTCTGTGGCAAGCAGCTGCTTGAGGGGGTATTTATTTTATTTACATTGGATCGTGTGAGCTCACAAAAACCTGGATCGTGTGGGCCCACTCACAGAAATATTGAGCGTGTGCAGTTACCGTTCACAGCAAACTGGAGCGTGTGCAGTAACTGCACACGCTCCAGTTTGCTGTGAACGGTAACTGGAGCGTGTACAGTTGCTGTACACGTTCCTGAGGTCCTGCCATCCTCTCAGATCTTCTACTGTGGCATATAAACTGACAGGCTCCTGTCAGACCTCTGTGGCAAGCAGCTGCTTGAGGGGGTATTTATTTTATATTATTTAGTAACACTGCTGTTAAATGCTTTAGCTTTCATCAGTACACTGGTTTCCATAAATTAAAGAACAACCCTATGTTATGTCATTAGAAAGCTAAAGTCGAAATAAATCAATATCTCGATTTTCAAGAATATTAGTTCAGCATTTAATGAGTTATAGAAGTTTGAATATTTAATAATGCCAGTTACAATTATTGACTTCAGAAGTTAATTAAAACTCAGTGATAACTATTGTATCAAAGTGTTTAATAAAGTAAGTTTGTATTTTAGAACTTTGTGTAAAGAATTCTTTCACTCTTCGTCAGTTTCGTATGTTTTTTAAGACTGTCAGTGTTGTTGTTAAATATTCAAACTTCCAAAACTCATTAAATACAGAACGAATATTGTTGAAAATCGGGATATTGATTTATTTGATTGAGATCTTTATCTGCTATCACATTTTTCAAAACAAAAAGCTTATTTTAGAAGTTATATAGTGATTCGACATTGCCTTCCCATTGACATAACACAGAGTTTTTCCTTAATTTTTGAAAGCCAGTGTATTTAAATGTTAAACAAATATTTTCGAAAATCGTTTTCGGGAGATTTGAGTGAGATCATCAATTTACCATCAGCGAGATTTTATCTTTGAAAAGCAGATTTTTCAAAGTTAGAGACTTTCATTTGCGGTTTTTTACTCATAATAACATAAAACTGTTCCGAAGCATATTGAAAATTCATGTTATGTGAGTTGGATAAAATTCAAAGGATAACACGAAAGCCTTCCAGTGCTTTTGGTAATATAGAGATTTTTCATTTATTTAAAACACAAATTTATTTTCCAAATTAAGTACGATTATTTAGTTTAAAACGCTTAGTTTAAAATCAAACCTACAGTAAAGCCCAACGTAACGTTTTAAAAGGCTATAAAAACTGATAAAAAATAAAATATATGAATACCCCCTCAAGCAGCTGCTTGCCACAGAAGACTGACAGGAGCCTATCAGTTTATACGCTTTAGTATAAGGTCTGTGAGGATGGCAGGATCTCAGCAGAAAAACAACGCAAGCAACCATGCCAGACCCGGGGGCTCGAACCCCCCGGGTCCATTAGATCAGTAGCCAAACGATCTAACCACTCTGCCAAGGGACGACTATAAAAACTGATAACTTATATATAATAGTAATTTTTAAAAATATTTAAAATATATAGCATTAATGGCTTTATAATGCTTTACTTGAACCAGTCTATTAATTAATATTATTGTAATGTAGATAGTTATAACAAATAGCAGTAAAATCTCGATAATCCTGATTAATTTTGGACGTAGTAAGATAGTTCGGATATTCGAAAATCCGGATAAGCGACTTCTAAATAAAACCGATTTATGAAAGTAATAATTGTTTAAACAGACTATTTGTTTAAGCAAAATAATTTCTCAGCTTTTCACATAATATTTGCTCAAATTTAGCGATAATGCACTAATAAAGCTGTAGGGCAATTTCAAGGTAAACACCTATATTGGCTAAAGGTTGGGTTGTTTTACCTCTGAGCGGCACTCTTTTGCACACCATGGGCTAAATGGCCAGGTCACAAGGACCCCGAAGGCTCAGAGAAGGTTGGGGGAGGGGACCCACTGGAACAGCTGTTGGGAGACAGATGGTAGCCTCCCGTCAAGGCCATCTAGCGTGTTCTTTAACGTGCACAGGGTATGGCTCTCCCGCACACGGGGCCACGGCTTAACGTCCCATCCGACGGACCGCGGCCATTCCAAGCCCATCGGTAACCCCTACTGAACGTGGGCAGGGCGGGGAATTTTGCGGAGATAAATCTCAACGCTGACCCAGCTGGGACTCGAACCTGGGAACTACAGATTACGAGCCTGGCGCGCTACCGACTGAGCCACCCCCGCCCATCCTATATTGGCTAAATACATGGTTAATAAATACGTTTAGACACTGTTTTAGATTTAGAACAAAATCCAGTTCTTCAGAGCAGATGCACTGCCTTTCTTTTAATTTTTAAACTACCCTACAGCTTTATTAGTGTATTATCAACTAAACTGTCTAAATATCAGCTGTTGGCAGTTCAAATGACATTGCAGAATATTTCCTACAGGTAGGTGAACTTAATTGTTTGAGAATGACACTTAGTACAAACATCGTAACATATACCAATTGCACACGGGTTTTACCTGATGGATTGCCTAGGAATATGTTAGATTATATGTTAACAGCAAATAGTCTATTTCTGTTAGGAATACCAGGTCCTACAGAGGAGCTGAAATTGGTTCTGACCATAACCTTGTTAAAAGTGCAAGTTAAACTTAAGTTAAAAAGCAACTTTAACTTAAGAAGTTTTGTGCTAAGGTTAAAAAAAGTTACCTTTAACATTGAAGCTCTAAAAGACCCAGTTATAGCTAAAACTTACCTTTAACATTGAAGCTCTAAAAGACCCAGTTATAGCTAAAACTTACCTTGATAGTCTATTTAGTCATTACGATATTCCCCGCCCTGCCCACGGTCAGTAGGGGACACCGATGGGCTTGAAAAGGCCGCCGTATGTCGGATGGGACGTTAAGACGTGGCCCCGATTGCAGGAGAGCCATACCCTGTGCACGTTAAAGAACACGCTGGATGGCCTTGACGGGAGGCTACCATTTGTCTCCCAACAGCTGTTCCAGTGGGTCCCCTCCTCCAACCTTCTCTGAGCCTTCGGAGTCATTGTGACCTGGCCATTTAGCCCATGGTGTGCAAAAAAGTGCCGCTCAGAGGTAAAACAACCCAACCCATTACGATAGTCATGATTTGCTTAGGAAGAATAGGATCATTTTAAACAAGCTTTTCTTGAAACTAACAATGTTCTTTTGGGTGTAAAGGAGCAGAGGAGGCAAAATTATTTGAGTGATAAGGCACTGGAGCTTATTTTTGAAGGAAAGAACTGTAGGAATATCCTTAACCAATATCCTACTAGTCCTAACATAAAGCATTATAAAGATCTTAATAAATGGGAACACTATCTGTTGAAGGCTGATAAGAATTTTTGTCTTCTTGGCTTGGCTGACAAAGCGGAGGAAGCACTAGACAGCGTAATAGCAGAGAGCTGTACAGATAGTTAATGTTTTGTGTGAGAAGAAATAGACAGATACACAGTGGTTGAGGGATAAACATGGCAACGTTAGTGAAGGTGAGGATTCTGATCATTTCAATGATGTTCTAAACCAGTGTCTCGCAAACATTTTTACTCTGCGGCACACTGAATCTAAATTTTTTTTTTCCGCGGCACACTGAATCTAATTTTTTTCCCCCGCGGCACACCTAAAAAAGAATTTTTGATTATTACGTAAAAAGAGGAAAATTGAAGTTTCATTAAATGCATTTTATTTAAAATTTAGATATGAACATATTTCTATGGGATGTATGAGCTTGCTTCTGCGAATAAATTTGAATTATTCTTGGCTCAAAAGCTTGATAAATACTTACAAGATCCCAGTTGATAAAATCTGAAAGATTATTATTAAAGCACGTCGATAACACAAGTCAAGTCAAAATGAAATCTTTGGAATATCTAGTGTCAATTTGAAAATCTCTCGCGGCACACTTGGAATCTCCCGCGGCACACAGTTTGCGAGACACTGTTCTAAACAAGATGGTTATTCTACTCCCATTTTTTCTAATGATGATATATGCATTACTGGATCTAATGTTGACCCTATATCAGTGGCTGAAGTTATTTTGGCTATTTCTAAACTTAAACTACATAAATCCCCAGGGGTAGATGAAATTACTACGGAAATGCTTAGAGCTGGGAATGTTTCGGTTATCACATGTATGACTGATATTTTGAATATTTTTTATAATAAAGGTCCCCAAGGATTTTAGCAGAGCTATTATTATCCCTATTTTTTTTTTAAAAGAAGTGATTGCAGTTTTTGTTATAACTATACGAGTATCAGCCAACTTTCTGTTCCAGGTAAAGTTCTTTGCATTATTGTCCTTAATGGAATTAAGAATTTGGTTGATGGACGACTGCGTAATTAACAGAGTGGATTCAGAAATGGTTCTGAAACTTGAACCTGAACGTGAAAATTTTCAGGGCTTTGGCGGGAAAATATTGGTAATGGTGTGTGTAGTATAAAACAGAACGAAATATTTCTATATTTCATTTTCAATCACCTATTTGGGCGAGGAAGCATTTTCTTCTTATACTTATCTGAAAATCCAATGCGGAAATAGACTACCTTTTTTTCAGTGGTGCCTAATATTAAAGTTTTGTGTGTGAAAAGTCTGAAATTCTGCTATGTTCACTAAATTGCAATTTCTCTGTTCATTTCCCCAAAGAAGGACATACCTTAAAAACTAAAACTGTTTTGAAATTTAAACTGTTTTGAAATAATTCTGGACGGGTTGGGTTGTTTTACCTCTGAGCGGCACTTTTTTTGCACACCATGGGCTAAATGGCCAGGTCACATGGACCCCGAAGGCTCAAAGAAGGTTGGGGGAGGGGACCCACTGGAATCTCCCACTGGAACAGCTGTTGGGAGACAGATGGTAGCCTCCCGTCAAGGCCATTCAGCGTGTTCTTTAACGTGCACAGGGTATGGCTCTCCCGCACACGGGGCCACGGCTTAACGTCCCATCCGACGGACGGCGGCCTTTCCAAGCCCATCAGTGTCCCCTACTGACCGTGGGTAGGGTGGGGAATTTTGCGGAGATAAATCTCAACGCTGACCCAGCTGGGACTCGAACCTGGGAACTAAGATTACGAGCCTGGCGCGCTACCGACTGAGCCACCCCCGCCCCATTGTCGAGCGAGCGAGTGCAATTCTGACGTAGCTAACCGGCATGCACCATCATCCAATGGGAGACTTAGCTTGAAATTTGCGTCATATTTTGCTTGTTGTATATTTTGCAAAATTATAATGCAAATTTCGAATTAAACTTAATTTTTTTTTTCAAATTAAGCTTAATAGTCTCAAGTCATATACTGATCAGAAACTGAAAATACCTTTATCAGAGTTTATAGAATTACGCAAAAAGGCACGATCACTAGAACTCTTCTTTTGAAACACAGCTCGCGAAACTAACACAATGACTGCAAAATTTTTTTGAAAGGGGTTCTCGAGATTATATATTACCATGAATGGAGTTCACTGGAAGAAAACGTTTGGAAAAGGCTGGGCCAGTGGTGGTGGTGACTCTGCTGATCGCCATAATTTGTGGTTGATCTTTAGATAGCATACCAGACAAGTTTGCATCTCTATGCAAACCGGAGTCGTGTGAGAGTTGGTAAGACTTGTAACAATTGGTTCAGCATTGCTAGTGGTTCCCAGGTTCGAGTCCCAGCTGGGTCAGCGTTGAGATTTTTCTCCGCAAAATTCCCCGCCCTCCCCACGGTCAGTAAGGGACACCGATGGGCTTGGAAAGGCCGCCGTCCGTCGGATGGGACGTTAAGCTGTGGCCCGTGTGCGGGAGAGCCATACCCTGCGCACGTTAAAGAACACGCTGGATGGGCTTGACGGGAGGCTGCCATCTGTCTCCCAACAGCTGTTCCAGTGGGTCCCCTCCCTCAACCTTCTCTGAGCCTTCGGGGTCCTTGTGACCTGGCCATTTAGCCCATGGTGTGCAAAAAAGTGCCGCTCAGAGGTAAAACAACCCAACCCAACCCATTGCTAGTGGAGTTAGACAAGGGTGCATTTTGTCTCCTTTTCTCTTTAGTTTGGCTATTGATTATGTTATGCGGAATTAACTTTCAAGGGAAAGATTTTGGTTTTAAATACTCTAGAGCTTGGAAAATTACTGATAGATTATGCTAATGATTTGGCCATTTCGGCAAATAGTGTGATGGGATGAACCGTTATATTTAGAGCTGTTGATGAGGCTGGTAGAAGAGTAGGTTTGATGATAAACAGGGAGAAAAACTAAAGTGATGAAAATTGGTCAGGCAGATGCTTTCAGTTGCTTTGAATGACTGCACTCTTGAGCAAGTGTCTCAGTTTAATTTTCATGGGAGCTATGTAACAAATACTGGTGATGTGTCATCATCATCATCATCATCATCATCATCATCATCATCATCATCATCATCGTCGTCGTCGTCGTCGTCGTCATCATCATCAAGCAGCCATGGGCTACGGAGATCCAACCAGACAGCGCAGTTTAATTCTCCAAGCATATCTGTCCTCAGCTACATCTGCTGCATCCGGCCACTGCACACCAATTCTAACAAGGTCCTGTTTGACATTGTCTGCCCACCGCATCCTAGGTCTCCCCTTCTTTCTGAGGCCTTTAGGCACACTGTTCATAACCCTATTCGCCAATCTATAATTATTCATACGGGCAACATGGCCAAACCAACGGAGTCTCTCTCTGCACAATATGCTGCTTAAAGGAGGTTGCAAACTCCTTTGCCTAACCTCATCATTAGTTACAAAGTTGAACCACCTAATGCCCAAGATACTGCGTAAGCATCTGGAATCAAAAGCATCTAGTTTCCTGTTATCTTGTTTACAAAGTGTCCAAGTTTCACTACCATAACTAACCCTAGAAAGAACCAAACTATTATATAGCCTAATTTTAGTCTTTAGGTGTATACGCCTATTTCTCCACACTCTCCATAGATTCTTAAAAGTCCCGGCAGCAATCCCTATTCGTCTGTTAATCTCATGCCGCACATCACCATTATCTGTTACATAGCTCCCAAGATAATTAAACTGTGACACCTGCTCAAGACTGCAACCATTCAGATTAACTGAATCACAGCCTGCCTGACCAATTTTCATCACTTTCAAGGCCAAAATCTTTCCCTTGAAGTGAATTTCGCATAACATAATCAATAACCAAACTAAAGAGAAAAGGAGACAAAATGCACCCTTGTCGAAAACCAGAATTAATACTAAACCAATTGCTACAAGCCTTACCAACTCTCACACACGACTCAGTTGCTATTATAGAGAGCTTTCATTATGTTAAGATAGTTAATGTTTTATGTGATAGAAAACGGACAGGCATACAAGGATTGAAGGATAAACAAGGTAAGGTTATAGAAGGTGAGGATTCTGTCATGACTAGGTGGGCTGAGCATTTTAGTGATGTTCTAAACTATGTGATTTGTTCTACTCCCATTGTTTGTAATGATGATAGATGCATTGGTGGCTTTAATGTTGGCCCTATAACACAATCTGAAGTTATTTTGGCTATTTCTAAACTTAAACTTCATAAATCCCCAGGGGTAGGTGAAATTACTACAGAAATGGTGACGTGTGGCATGAAATAAGTAGAATAGAGATTTCTGCTAGGACTTTTAAGAATTTATGGAGAGTGTAGAGAATAGGCGTATACACCTAAAGACTAAAATTAGGCTGTATAATAGTTTGGTTCTTTCTAGGGTTAGTTATGGTAGTGAAACTTGGACACTTTGTAAACAAGATAACAAGAAACTAGATGCTTTTGATTCTAGATGCTTATGCAGTATCTTGGGAATTAGGTGGTTCAACTTTGTAACTAATGATGAGGTTAGGCAAAGGAGTTTGCAACCTCCTTTAAGCAGCATATTGTGCAGAGAGAGTCTCCATTGGTTTGATATCTTGCCCTTTTCGATGATTATAGATTAGTGAATAGGATTATGAAGAGTGTGCCTATAGGCCTCAGAAAGAGGGGGAGAACTAGGATGCTGAGGGCAGACAATGTCAAACTGGATCTTGTTAGAATTGGCCTACACTAACTAGATGCAGCAGCTCTACCTCAGGATAGGCATATTTGGAGAACTGAACTGAGCAGTCTGGTTGAACCTCCATAGCCAATGACGTATACAGGATTTAGTATTGTAGGGAAGAAAATTTAGTTTTAGCGGGTGTCTGAGAATAAGACTTGAATAAGGTTTCCCAATTACTAAAATTTAGTTTTAGCGGGTGTCTGAGAATAAGACTTGAATAAGGTTTCCCAATTACTAAAATTTTCCATTGGACAGTAGGGCGGGGATGGCTCAGTCGGTAGCGCGCCAGGCTAGTAATCTGCAGTTCCCAGGTTTGAGTCCCGTTGAGCTGGGTCAGGGTTGAGATTTATCTCTGCAAAATTCCCCGCCCTGCCCACGGTCAGTAGGGGACACTGATGGGCTTGGAAAGGCCGCCGTCCGTTGGGTGGGACATTAAGCTATGGCGCCGTATATGGGAGAGCCATACCCTGTGCACGTTAAAGAACACGCTGGATGACCTTGACGGGAGTCTACCATCTGTCTTTCAACAGCTGTTCCAGTAGGTACCATCACCCAACCTTCTCGAGCCTTTGGGGTTCCTGTGACCTGGTCATTTAGCCCATTGTGTGCAAAAAAAGTGCCGCTCAGAGGTAAAACAACCCAACCCACCGGACAGGAAAGGTTAAAATGATATTCCATATGAAATAAAATTTCAGTTATTTTTTTAAATCTCTTTTTAGCATCGGACATAGACCATGGGGCTAAAATAATATTATACAAAGACAACTGGTTTGGATTTCGAAGCAGGTAGACAAGTTTGAAATTTCACATTAAAACGAACTGATTTTTTTGGAAGTGTCGGTGTTTTACTTCTGAGCGGCACTTTTTTGCACACCATGGGCTAAATGGCCAGGCCACAAGGACCCCGAAGGCTCAGAGAAGGTTGCGGGAGGGGACCCACTGGAACAGCTGTTGGGAGACAGATGGTAGCCTCCCGTCAAGGCCATCCAGCGTGTTCTTTTACTTTGGGTTGTTTTACCTCTGAGCGGCACTTTTTTGCAAACCATGGGCTAAATGGCCAGGCCACAAGGACCCCGAAGGCTCAGAGAAGGTTGGGGGAGGGGACCCACTGGAACAGCTGTTGGGAGACAGATGGTAGCCTCCCGTCAAGGCCATCCAGCGTGTTCTTTTACTTTGGGTTGTTTTACCTCTGAGCGGCACTTTTTTGCACACCATGGGCTAAATGGCCAGGCCACAAGGACCCCGAAGGCTCAGAGAAGGTTGGGGGAGGGGACCCACTGGAACAGCTGTTGGGAGACAGATGGTAGCCTCCCGTCAAGGCCATCCAGCGTGTTCCTTAACGTGCACAGGGTTTGGCTCTCCCGCACACGGGACCACGGCTTAACGTCACATCCGACGGACGGCGGCCTTTCCAAGCCCATCGGTGTCCCCTATTGACCGTGGGCAGGGCGAGGAATTTTGCGGAGATAAATCTCAACGCTGACCCGGCTGGGACTCGAACCCGGGAACTACAGATTACGAGCCTGGCGCGCTACCGACTGAGCCACCTCCGCCCCAATTATATCCGAAGAATCATCTAAACAATTCTTTTACAGAAAAACTCACTAAACCGAAGCTTATCAGCGGGAAGGAATTAATTAAAAAAATTGTGAGCTGGATGACATCAGTATCATGACAAAATTAAAATTCAGAATTATTCCTCTTTATTCAAAATCTTTTATTTAGTGTTCGTCTGCAACCGTTCTTTCTGCAGAAGGAAACGGAAGTGTGCCAGAAACAAAGTTCAGTTGTGATGAAATATTCACTGAATAGAATATTTCGAATCACTTCTTCGAGTCAAGGAGAAAAAGGTGGGTCGAGTGACTCATCTGACCCACAGATAGATCCGTTACTGATGATGTTGTCTCATAGCAACCAGGTCAGGAAGAGGTGCAGCTCAGTGGGATGCTATCCATGAACCAGTCCTTTAAGCTCATTATTGTTAAGAGTGATTTTTTTTTTTACCTCATAGCTGCAATAGTTTTTTTTTTCTTCTTTTTTTTCTTTTTTTCCATTTTTTTTTTTGCACAGAGTGGGTTGGGTTTGTTTTACCTCTGAGTGGCACTTTTTTGCACACAATGGGTTAAATGGCCAGTTCACAAGGACTCGGAGGCTCAGAGAAAGTTGAAGGGAGGAGACCCATTGGACAGATGTTAGGAGACAGATGGTAGCCTCTCCTGTCAAGGCCATCCAGCGGGTTCTTTAACTTGCACAGGGTATGGCTCTCCCTCTCACGGGAGGGGCGGGGGTGGCTCAGTCGGTAGCGCGCCAGGCTCGTAATCTGTAGTTCCCAGATTCGAGTCCCAGCTGGGTCAGCGTTGAGATTTATCTCCGCAAAATTCCCCGCCCTGCCCACGGTCAGTAGGGGACACCGATGGGCTTGGAAAGGCCGCCGTCCGTCGGATGGGACGTTAAGCCGTGGTCGCGTGTGCGGGAGAGCCATACCCTGTGCACGTTAAAGAACACGCTGGATGGCCTTGACGGGGGGCTACCATCTGTCTCCCAACAGCTGTTCCAGTGGGTCCCCTTCCCCAGATCTTCTCTGAGCCTTCGGGGTCCATGTGACCTGGCCATTTAGCCCATGGTGTGCAAAAAAGTGCCGCTCAGAGGTAAAACAACCCAACCCTCTCACGGAGCCAGGCTGAAGTCCCATCCGACGGAAAGAGGTCTATCCAAGCCGATCAGTGTCTCCTACTGACCGAGGGTAGGGCAATGAGTTTTGTGGAGATAAATCTCAATGCTGGCCCAACTGGGACTAGAACCAGGGAACTGCAGATTACGAGACTGGCGCACTACCGATTGAGCCAACCTCTCCCCAAAATTTACACAGAAAAAAGGGATAAGTTCAATTATTGGTGATAGACTCGCAGCCAGAAATATTTCAAGTGAAATGACGATGGATATGCAAGAGAAAACTATTCGTTATGCTTTGTTAAAAAGCAGCATTGTAATTTCATTGTTGTTGGGTTGGTTTGTTTTACCTCTGAGCGGCACTTTTTTGCACACCATGGGCTAAATGACCAGGTCACATGGACCCCGAAGGCTCAGAGAAGGTTGGGGGAGGGGACCCACTGGAACAGCTGTTGGGAGACAGATGGTAGCCTCCCGTCAAGGCCATCCAGCGTGTTCTTTAACGTGCACAGGGTATGGCTCTCCCGCAAACGGGGTCACGGCTTAACGTCCCATCCGACGGACGGCGGCCTTTCCAAGCCCATCGGTGTCCTCTACTGACCGTGGGCAGGGCGGGAATTTTTGCGGAGGTAAATCTCAACGCTGACCCAGCTGGGACTCGAACCTGGGAACTACAGATTACGAGCCTGGCGCGCTACCGACTGAGCCACCCCCGCCCTCATTGTTTTTCGCAGCATCTTTTATTCGGAGTATAAATGTTGAGGCATTGATAGGAAGTTTTTTAATTCTGTTTCCATTTTACCAATTTAGTTGTTGCTAGCAGGAGTCTCCGTCTCTTTGTTATTATCATTGTTTTTGCTGTTGCTAGCGGGAGTCTCCGTCTCTTTGTTATTATCATTGTTTTTGCTGTTGCTAGCAGGAGTCTCCGTCTCTTTGTTATTATCATTGTTTTTGCTGTTGCTAGCGGGAGTCTCCGTCTCTTTGTTATTATCATTGTTTTTGCTGTTGCTAGCGGGAGTCTCCGTCTCTTTGTTATTATCATTGTTTTTGCTGTTGCTAGCAGGAGTCTCCGTCTCTTTGTTATTATCATTGTTTTTGCTGTTGCTAGCGGGAGTCTCCGTCTCTTTGTTATTATCATTGTTTTTGCTGTTGCTAGCGGGAGTCTCCGTCTCTTTGTTATTATCATTGTTTTTGCTGTTGCTAGCAGGAGTCTGCGTCTCTTTGTTATTATCATTGTTTTTGCTGTTGCTAGCAGGAGTCTCCGTCTCTTTGTTATTATCATTGTTTTTGCTGTTGCTAGCGGGAGTCTCCGTCTCTTTGTTATTATCATTGTTTTTGCTGTTGCTAGCGGGAGTCTCCGTCTCTTTGTTATTATCATTGTTTTTGCTGTTGCTAGCGGGAGTCTCCGTCTCTTTGTTATTATCATTGTTTTTGCTGTTGCTAGCGGGAGTCTCCGTCTCTTTGTTATTATCATTGTTTTTGCTGTTGCTAGCGGGAGTCTCCGTCTCTTTGTTATTATCATTGTTTTTGCTGTTGCTAGCGGGAGTCTCCGTCTCTTTGTTATTATCATTGTTTTTGCTGTTGCTAGCGGGAGTCTCCGTCTCTTTGTTATTATCATTGTTTTTGCTGTTGCTAGCGGGAGTTTCCGTCTCTTTGTTATTATCATTGTTTTTGCTGTTGCTAGCAGGAGTCTCCGTCTCTTTGTTATTATCATTGTTTTTGCTGTTGCTAGCGGGAGTCTCCGTCTCTTTGTTATTATCATTGTTTTTGCTGTTGCTAGCGGGAGTCTCCGTCTCTTTGTTATTATCATTGTTTTTGCTGTTGCTAGCGGGAGTCTCCGTCTCTTTGTTATTATCATAGTTTTTGCTGTTGCTAGCAGGAGTCTCCGTCTCTTTGTTATTATCATTGTTTTTGCTGTTGCTAGCGGGAGTCTCCGTCTCTTTGTTATTATCATTGTTTTTGCTGTTGCTAGCGGGAGTCTCCGTCTCTTTGTTATTATCATTGTTTTTGCTGTTGCTAGCAGGAGTCTCCGTCTCTTTGTTATTATCATTGTTTTTGCTGTTGCTAGCGGGAGTCTCCGTCTCTTTGTTATTATCATTGTTTTTGCTGTTGCTAGCGGGAGTCTCCGTCTCTTTGTTATTATCATTGTTTTTGCTGTTGCTAGCAGGAGTCTCCGTCTCTTTGTTATTATCATTGTTTTTGCTGTTGCTAGCAGGAGTCTCCGTCTCTTTGTTATTATCATTGTTTTTGCTGTTGCTAGCAGGATTCTCCGTCTCTTTGTTATTATCATTGTTTTTGCTGTTGCTAGCGGGAGTCTCCGTCTCTTTGTTATTATCATTGTTTTTGCTGTTGCTAGCGGGAGTCTCCGTCTCTTTGTTATTATCATTGTTTTTGCTGTTGCTAGCAGGAGTCTCCGTCTCTTTGTTATTATCATTGTTTTTGTTGTTGCTAGCGGGAGTCTCCGTCTCTTTGTTATTATCATTGTTTTTGCTGTTGCTAGCGGGAGTCTCCGTCTCTTTGTTATTATCATTGTTTTTGCTGTTGCTAGCGGGAGTCTCCGTCTCTTTGTTATTATCATTGTTTTTGCTGTTGCTAGCAGGAGTCTCCGTCTCTTTGTTATTATCATTGTTTTTGCTGTTGCTAAATAGCTCAATCAGTAGCGCGCATGCTTGCAATTTATTGTTCCGAAGTTCGATTCCTAGCTGGTCAAGCAATTCAGATTTATTTCGGCTAACCTCCCCTACTTCCTTCGGTCAGAAAAGGGATAGCGATGGACTTGGAAAGACCGCCGGTCGTCGGATGGGAGTTAAGCCGTGACCCCGTGTGCATGAGAACCGTACTCTGTGCCCCCTTAAAGAACCGCTGGATGTCGTTCATGGGAAGTTTCCGTCTCCAAGCAGCTGTCAAGTGTATTCCCTACTCTGAGCTCTTGGGGTCCTTGTGACCTGGTCATTTAACCCAGTGTGAACCCCTTCTCGGTCTGTAAATGGAAATGGTAGTCACTGGAAGAAGAGCTATGCAACAATACCCTGTGATGTGCAGAGAATCGCTCAGGCAATAGAATCGCATCATCTAATCTACGACTCTGCTTTCTCGTGGAGTATCATTCAAAAGGGTTGGGTTGGGTTGTTTTACCTCTGAGCGGCACTTTTTTGCACACCATGGGCTAAATGGCCAGGTCACATGGACCCCGAAGGCTCAGAGAAGGTTGGGGAGGGGACCCACTGTAACAACTGTTGGGAGACAGATGGTAGCCTCCCGTCAAGGCCATCCAGCGTGTTCTTTAACGTGCACAGGGTATGGCTCTCTCTCTCACACGCGGCCACGGCTTAACGTACCATCCGACGGACGGCGGCCTTTCCAAGTCCATCGGTGTCCCCTACTGCCCGTGGGCAAGGCGGGAAATTTTGCGGAGATAAATCTCAACTCTGATCCAGCTGGGACTCGAACCTGGGAACTACAGATTACGAGCCTGGCACGCTACCGACTGAGCCACCCTCGCCCCATCATTCAAAAGAGATACTCTTTTGTTGAAGGGAACGGAAGAGCACGGCTGGCAGATTAGTGTAGCTTAATGATCTGGACTTTTATGGCTACTTTTCTCTTTTCTTCTACCCTGCTGAGGAGTGGTCAAACATACAGGGTCCTGGTGCTGACCATATACACTCTACCAGAATAGAATAACGTCTCTGAGCTTGATTATGGATCCTGAATTTGCTGCACTGGTGAGCTTCTGTGGAGAGAAAATCTTCCTCTGTGTTTTCTGTTCGTTTGTGGGTCGACAGCCCCAAAATAATAGAATCACAGGATATGTTTTATCAGCTGGTGAATAATCCTGAGCAGAAATCATCGTAAGCACCTGACCTCTTGCTACTACTGGCGTCAAATTCTACATTGGAGGAGTCTTTACATTGTAGATGGCTTCAGCCTTTAGTGGTGGGGAATGGGTCATTGCCCCATGCCTACGATTAGAGGGCTGTTTGATATTGTCAGTATTCCCACTCTCAATATACATAGTTTCTTTAAACATCTCACTAACCATTTTCTCTCCATAGGTAGTTGGAATGTGAGGACTCTGCACAGAGCTTTTTCTCTTGATGTCCTCACACAAGAATTCCACCATTATAATTTAGATATTCTCGGCTTGCAAGAGACCAGATGGACAGATAAAGGTCAGATTCTTAAAAATAATCTTAAATTTCTCTTTTCAGGGAGGGACGACAATATGCATCACCAAGGCGTGAGTCTGCTTCTCAGCAGATACGGTAGTGATGCTCTTCTAGGATATGAGTGCATTAATGATAGGTTTCTTACAGCAAAATTTCAGACAAGTGTTATGCTGTTATGCCCCCACTGAGGATGCCGATGAGGATGAGAAGGATAGGTTTTACGGACAACTTCAGGATATTTTGAATTCTGTCAAGAAAGGAGACCCTTGTTCTAGGTGACTTCAATGCACTCTGACCTTTGGGGAGGCGCGATAGGCTCTTTTGTATTGGTAGCTGCAATGGCAATGGGCAATGTCTCCTACAGGTAAGTAAACTTAATTGTTTCAGAATAACTAGCCCTTATTACAAACACCGTGGCATACATAAGTACACATGGGTTCCACCAGATGGGCTGCATAAGAATATGATTGATTATATATTAATTAACAATAAATGGGCTAGTTCTGTTAGGAATGCCAGGGCATATAGGAGAGCTGAAATTGGATCTGACCATTACCTTGTTAAAAGTGTCTTGCAACTTAAACTTAAAAAGTGTTGTGCTAAAGTTAAAAGATTTACTTTTAGTTCTGAAGTTCTGAAAGACCAGTTATAACTAAAGTTTACCATGATAGCTTACTTAGTCATTATGACAGTCATGGTTTGCTTACTACTGAAGTTGAGGAAGAATGGGATCATTTTAAACAGGCTTTTTTGGACACTAACAGTACTCTTTTAGGAAAAAAGGAACAGAAGAGGCAGAATTATCTGAGTGATAAGGCAATTGAGCTTATTTCGGAAAGAAAGAACTGCAGGAATGTCCTTAATCAGTACCCTTTACAGAGAACTTATAAACATTACAGAGAGCTTAATAAGCGTGTAAAAGATCAGTTAGCTGCTGATAAAAATCTTTGGCTTGATGGTTTGGCTGACAAAGCCGAGGAAGCAGTTAGACAGCACAACAGCTGAGAGCTGTACCAGATAGTTAATGTTTTGTGTGGTAGAAAATGGACAGGTATACAGGGATTGAAGGATAAACATGGTAAGGTTATAGAAGGTGAGGATTCTGTCATGGCTAGGTGAGCTGAGCATTTCAGTGATATTCTAAACAATGTGGTTAGTTCTACTCCCATTGTTTTCAATGATGATAGATGCATTGGTGGCTTTAATGTTGGCCCTATAACACAGTCTGAAGTTATCTAAACTTAAACTTCATAAATCCACAGGGATCGATGAAATTACTGCGGAAATGCTTAGAGCTGGGAATGTTTCGGTTACCACTTGGATGACTGAAATTTTGAATATCTTTTATGATAAAGTCATGATTCCTAAGGATTTTACCAGAGCAATTATTATCCCTATTTTCAAAAAAAGTGATCACAGTTCTTGTGATAACTATAGGGGTATCGGCCTACTCTCTGTTCCAGGGAAAGTTCTTTGCATGATTGTGCTTAATAGAATTAAGAATCTGGTTGACAGTCAATTGCGTGATGAGCAATGTGGATTCAGAAGTGGTAGGGGATGTGTGGATCAGATATTTTCACCTAGGCAGATTCTTGAGAAATGTTTAGAGTTTCAGAAACCTTTGGTTGCTAGCTTTGTTGATTTCAAAAAGGCTTTCGTTTCTGTTGATCGTCATAATTTGTGGTTGATTGTGAGATCATATGGTATACCAGACAAGTTAGTTAACATAATGAAAGCTCTCTATAATAACACTGAGTCATGTGTGAGGGTTGGTAAGTCTTGTAGCAATTGGTTTAGCATTACTTCTGGTGTTCGACAAGGGTGCATTTTGTCTCCTTTTCTCTTTAGCTTGGTTATTGATTATGTTATGCGAAATTCACTGGAAGGGAAAGATTTTGGTCTTAAATGGTCTGGAGATAAAACAATTTCTGATTTAGATTTTGCTGATGACTTATCCCTTTTGGCAAATGCTGTTGATGAGATCAACTATTTCATTCAAGTTATTGATGAGATTTATTCTTTCATTCGAGTTGTTGATGAGACTACTGGTAGAGTAGGTTTTGTTATAAACAGGGAAAAAACTAAAGTGATGAAAATTGGTCAGGCAGATGGTGCTTCAGTTGCTTTGAATGGCTGTACTATTGAGCAAGTGTCTCAGTTTCATTTTCTTGGGAGCTATGTAACAGATACTGGTGATGTGCGGCATATGATAAATAGAATAGAGATTTCTGCTAGGACTTTTAAGAATTTATGGAAAGTGTAGAGAATAGGCGTATACACCTAAAGACTAAAATTAGACTATATAATAGTTTGGTTCTTTCTAGGGTTAGTTATGGTAGTGAAACTTGGACACTTTGTAAACAAGATAACAGGAAACTAGATGCTTTTGATTCTAGATGCTTACGCAGTATCTTGGGCATTAGGTGGTTCAACTTTGTAACTAATGATGAGGTTAGGCAAAGGAGTCTGCAACCTCCTTTAAGCAGCATATTGTGCAGAGAGAGACTCCGCTGGTTTGGCCATGTTGCCCGTATTAATAATTATAGATTGGTGAATAGCGTTATGAACAGTGTGCCTAAAGGCCTCAAGAAGAGAGGGACATCTAGGATACTGTGAGCAGACAATGTCAAACAGGACCTTGTTAGAATTGGTACAGTATCCAGTTGCAGCAGATGTAGTTCAGGACAGACGTGTTTGGAGAACTAAATTGCACAATCTTGTTGTTCCCCCATAACCCATGGCTGCTTGATGATGATGATGATGATGATGATGGTGATCCTTATTCTTCTCTGAACTCTTGGTGGTCCTTGTGATTTGGTCATTTAATCTAATGTGTGCAAAAAACTACCGCTCACAGGTAAACCAAACAGTTTTTTAATAACTAGGTTTACTCCGTTTTTGTCAGCAGATGAATGTTTGAGTCCTTCGTGAAGCTCATCTGCATATCAAGGATTCAGAGCGGATCGTTTGTGTAATAAAGGTTCAATTTAAATCATGTGTTCATTAAGGGTTCCATGAATGTCATCTGTGTGTTAAGGCTCGTAATCTGTAGTTCCCAGGTTCGAGTCCCAGCTGGGTCAGCGTTGAGATTTATCTCCGAAAAATTCCTCGCCCTCCCTACGGTCAATAGGGGACACCGATGGGCTTGGAAAGGCCGCCGTCCATCGGATGGGACGTTAAGCCGTGGCCCCGTGTGCGAGAGAGCCATACCCTGTGCACGTTAAAGAACACGCTGAATGGTCTTGACGGGAGGCTACCATCTGTCTCCCAACAGCTGTTCCAGTGGGTCCCCTCCCCCAACCTTCTCTGAGCCTTCGGGCTCCATGTGACCTGGCCATTTAGCCCATGGTGTGCAAAAAAGTGCCGCTCAGAGGTAAAACAACCCAACCCAACCTTCTGGGTGGGGCACTTTCAATGTCGAGCAGTGTATTAAGGGTTCAGCGCAGATCATGTATGCATCAAAGATTCAACACAGATCTTTGTGTATCTAAATTATCTCTGAACCAAGGTTCAGCACAGATGATCTCTGTATTAAGGGTTCAGCAGAAATCATCTGTGTATCAAGGGTTCAGCGCAATTCATCTGCGTAATAAAGGCTCAGCATAGATCATCTGTATTAAAAAAAGGTTCAATGCAAATTATCTTTGTATCAAGGTCTCAGAGCAAGTAACCAAGTATTTAGGTTCAGATTCGTACATCAAGGGTTCAGCTCAAATATGTGTATCAAAAGTTCAGCGCAGATCATCTGTATAGGATTTGGGTTGGGTTGTTTTACCTCTGTGCGGCACTTTTTTGCACACCATGGGCTAAATGGCCAGGTCACATGGACCCCGAAGACTCAGAGAAGGTTGGGGGAGGGGACCCACTGGAACAGCTGTAGGGAGACAGATGGTAGCCTCCCGTCAAGGCCATCCAGCGTGTTCTTTAACGTGCACAGGGTATGTCTCTCCCGCACACGGGGCCACGTCTTAACGTCCCATCCGACGGACGGCGACCTTTCCAAGCCCATCGGTGTCCCCTACTGACCGTGGGCAGGGCGGAGAATTTTTGCGGAGATAAATCTCAACGCTGACCCAGCTGGGATCGAACCTGGGAATTACAGATTACGAACCTGGCGCGCTACCGACTGAGCCACCCCCCGCCCCGACCCCGAAGGCTCAGAGAAAGTTGGGTGGAGTGGACCCACTGGAACAGCTGTTGGGAGACAGATGGTAGCCTTCCGTCAAGGCCATCCAGCGTGTTCTTTAACGTACACAGTGTATGGCTCTCCCACACACGGGGCCACGGCTTAACGTCCCATCCGACGGACGGCGGCCTTTCCAAGCCCATCGGGGTCCCCTACTGACCGTGGGCAGGGCGGAGAATTTTTGCGGAGATAAATCTCAACGCTGACCCAGTTGGGACTCGAACCTGGGAACTACAGATTACGAACCTGGCGCGCTACCGACTGAGCCACCCCCGCCCCCATCTGTATAGGAAGTGTTCAGCTCCGATCATTAATATATCGAAGTTTCAGTGCAAATCATCTGTGCGTCAGGGGCTCATCGAAAACTGTGCGTCAAGGAGGGTTCAGCGCAGATGTACAATCACATTGTTGCTCTATGAATAATAGTTTCGCCTACCGCGTGACCACGTTGAGTAAACACCTCTAGTGATACTGCACTTGACTGAGAGATAGCCAAAAAGCAAAGAGCCCCGTGCAGGGGGGGGGGACTAATTGCTAGTGTAGCTAGCACTCGACCAGCAAGGCAAACTTTTCCATTCAACGCTTGCGTGTCGTCGATTGAGGACACGCGATGCCCGCATAGCGCCACCGTCTGACGGCAGCGGCACTAGACAGTCGGTCGACCGCATCAGATGATTGCCACTGGCCGTACTTTGACGATGACTGCTTCAATGAAGACATTTGGAGTAAAGTTCAGTTCGGTTGTTTTACCACTAAGTACCTCTTTCGTGCATACAATGTGCAACCATTAGACCAGCCCTACCTGGTCTAGCGGTTGCACATTGTATGCTATCATCATTGAGTCTATAAAGGACCAATGATAGCATACAATGTGCAACCATTAGACCAGCCCTACCTGATCTAGCGGTTGCACATTGTATGCTATCATTGAGTCTATAAAGGACCCAATGATAGCATACAATGTACAACCAGTAGACCAGCCCTACCTGGTCTAGCGGTTGCACATTGTATGCTATCATTGAGTCTATAAAGGACCCAATGATAGCATACAATGTGCAACCATTAGACCAGCCCTACCTGGTCTAGCGGTTGCACATTGTATGCTATCATTGAGTCTATAAAGGACCCAATGATAGCATACAATGTGCAACCATTAGACCAGCCCTACCTGGTCTAGCGGTTGCACATTGTATGCTATCATTGAGTCTATAAAGGACCCAATGATAGCATACAATGTGCAACCATTAGACCAGCCCTACTTGGTCTAGCGGTTGCACATTGTATGCTATCATTGAGTCTATAAAGGACCCAATGATAGCATACAATGTGCAACCATTAGACCAGCCCTACTTGGTCTAGCGGTTGCACATTGTATGCTATCATTGAGTCTATAAAGGACCCAATGATAGCATACAATGTGCAACCATTAGACCAGCCCCGCCTGGTCTAGCGGTTGCACATTGTATGCTATCATTGAGTCTGTAAAGGACCCAATGATAGCATACAATGTGCAACCATTAGACCAGCCCTACTTGGTCTAGCGGTTGCACATTGTATGCTATCATTGAGTCTATAAAGGACCCAATGATAGCATACAATGTGCAACCATTAGACCAGCCCTACTTGGTCTAGCGGTTGCACATTGTATGCTATCATTGAGTCTATAAAGGACCCAATGATAGCATACAATGTGCAACCATTAGACCAGCCCCGCCTGGTCTAGCGGTTGCACATTGTATGCTATCATTGAGTCTGTAAAGGACCCAATGATAGCATACAATGTGCAACCATTAGACCAGCCCTACTTGGTCTAGCGGTTGCACATTGTATGCTATCATTGAGTCTATAAAGGACCCAATGATAGCATACAATGTGCAACCATTAGACCAGCCCTACTTGGTCTAGCGGTTGCACATTGTATGCTATCATTGAGTCTATAAAGGACCCAATGATAGCATACAATGTGCAACCATTAGACCAGCCCCGCCTGGTCTAGCGGTTGCACATTGTATGCTATCATTGAGTCTGTAAAGGACCCAATGAGTGGTCACAACCCACCCACCCCCAAGGTTTCCGATCTAGTAGGGAGAAGGATTACTCTCTGAATGTGAAATCTACTTTGATGTACAAAATTCATTTTTAAAAAATGAAACCATTCGTAGAATTGTTTAAGAGTTATTAAAACGCATAAAAAATGGAATAATCTCTTTAAAAAATTGGTATACTTTAAAAAAAAAAATCCCCAAGTTTAAAAATTTATCCTTAAAATCTGGAATGTCTATATTAAAAATTAGAATATGCAAAATTTCACTTCAAAAATTTTAAAACAGAACATTCCTTTTTTAAAAGGGAAAAACCTACCTTTGAAAATGAGACCTCAGTCAAAAAAATTAAATATCCAGCCTTTTTGAAAATAGTATACTCGCCTTAATAACTGGAAAACTCACCCTAAAAAGAGTCAAAATTTTTAAGTTCTCCTTAAAAGGGAACTTATCCTTTAAAAAAAAGACATTTTTTAAAAATCAAAATATGCAATCTCTTAGAAAATGGAACACTTACTCTAAAAATTAGAAAACTCACCTTGAAAAAAGGTAACACTTAAAACTTTAAATTATTCCTCTTAAAATAAAGGACCCTTATCTTAAAAATCGAAATTTTAAACTTTTTTTGAAATTAAAACAATCACTAGAAAATTAAAAAACCACCTTAAAATTGGAGAACTCACGTTGAAAATTGGAAAAATCACCTTAAAAATTGTAAAAGCCACCTTGAAAAAAAAAATGAATACTTATAATTTTAAAAGTTACTCTTAAAGACTACGACCCCTACCTTTAAAAAACGAAATATTCAGCCTTATTTGAAAATGGAACACTCTCCTAAATCTCCACCCTTAAAAAAAAAAATCCCCGAAATCCTTTCTTCAAATTTGAATTCCTGATCAAAAACAACTATTTGCTGCTTTCTTCCATTCGTGTTTTAAAAAAAAAACCAAACGAGCAGCAATTTAGGGCAACCTGTGACTCAATCGTCTGCATTCCCCGCAGGGAGATTGCCATCACTTCTGACTGACACGTGACCTCCAATTGGATATTAGTTAATTCCCTGAATTTCCACCGAAATAGCTCGGCTGGTGCCTTTTGCAGATGAGAGTCAAAATGTGTCAGCCTGGAATTACGTGATCACCGAGGGCTGGACATTTACTTTATTAAAATCTCCTTCGGCTTGCCGACAAAACCTGTAATTCACTCTTTCGCTCTATTCACTCTCCCGTTTACTGAATAGGAAGCGTCTGCTTCATCAATCAAACAAGACACCGATCTATATACGTGCTTGGGGGGAGAGGGGGCATCAATTGGACGCTAGGTGGCGGTGGGAAATCGTTGAGTGGAAGAGTTGCCAGATCCAGCTAGAAAAAATAAGGGAGGAAAATTAAGCCAAAAGAGAATCATTCCATTTTAATTTCTTTTTCGTTTTATTTTTTACTAAATGTAGGAATATGCAAATGTCAGGAGACTTGATGACTTAAAAAATGGGACTGTTCGGTAGATATTGAAATAGAAAAAACCTTTTTGAAAATGGAACACTTGCCCTTAAAAGTTGGAACGATAAACCTTGGAAGCTAGGTGGCGCTGGGAAATCGTTGGGTGGAAGAGTTGCCAGATCCAGCTAGAAAAAATAAGGGAGGAAAATTAAGCCTCAAGAGAATTATTCCATTTTAATTTCTTTTTCGTTTTATTATTTACTGAATGTAGGAATATGCAAATGTCAGGAGACTTGATGACTTAAAAAATGGGACTGTTCCGTAGATATTGAAATAGAAAAAACCTTTTTGAAAATGGAACACTTGCCCTTAAAAGTTGGAACGATAAACCTTGGACGCTAGGTGGCGCTGGGAAATCGTTGGGTGGAAGAGTTGCCAGATCCAGCTAGAAAAAATAAGGGAGGAAAATTAAGCTTCAAGAGAATTATTCCATTTTAATTTCTTTTTCGTTTTATTTTTTACTAAATGTAGGAATATGCAAATGTCAGGAGACTTGATGACTTAAAAAATGGGACTGCTCCGTAGATATTGAAAGAGAAAAAACCTTTTTTGAAAATGGAACACTTGCCCTTAAAAGTTGGAATGATAAACCTTGGCTTTTGGAAAACGCACTTTTAAAACAAGAACAGCCACCTAACAAATGCAATATGTAGTCTTGAAAGTGGAGCACCAACCTTGAAAAATGGGATCGCCACCTTAAAATTTAAATATTCGACCTTTTCGAAAATGGAGTGAAAAGTGGTTTCAAAAATGGAGTGAAAGTAGAACTCACACACTTTAATCAAAGTTCAAATTCACTAATGAACTAAACTTCGCAGTTTTACTTCGGATAGCACTTTTTTCTTCTTCTGTTTTTTTACAAAAAGACTAACAGGGTCACAAGGACCCCACTAGTTCAGAATTGGAAGAGGCAGGGATTCACTTGACAGTTTAACAGAGACGGGAGACAGATGGTAGCCTCCCGTCAAGTCAATGCAATGTGTTCTTTAACGTGCACAGAATATGGCTCTCCTACACACGGACCAGTTTAACATCCCATCTAACGGACGGCGGACTTTCTAATCGGTGTCCTCTTTCTGATGGGGCGGGGGTGGCTCAATCGGTAGTGCACCAGGCTCGTAATCTGTAGTTCCCAGGTAAAAGTCCTATCTGGGTCAGCGTTGAGATTTATCTCCGCAAAATTCCCCGCCCTGCCCACGGTCAGTAGGGGACACCGATGGGCTTGGAAAGGTCGCCGTCCGTCGGATGGGACGTTAAGCCGTGGCCCCGTGTGCGGGAGAGCCATACCCTGTACACGTTAAAGAACACGCTGGATGGCCTTGACGGGAGGCTACCATCTGTCTCCCAACAGCTGTTCCAGTGGGTCCCCTCCCCAACCTTCTCTGAGCCTTCGGGGTCCATGTGACCTGGCCATTTAGCCCATGGTGTGCAAAAAAGTGCCGCTCAGAGGTAAAACAACCCAACTCAACCTCTTTCTGACCTACGTAAGAGTGAAGATTAACAGAAAATTTTCAAAGTATTGGGGAATGTATCCTGGGAGCATCAAAGTACGAGTTCGGCCTCCACCAACCAAATCACTCCCCCCCTCCCTCCCTCCCTCCCTCCCTTAATTAATGAATTGATTTCACCGAGCTGTGGAGAGCATCAAACTTCTACCCTAAGACCTGGATGCTGTATTAGCAACAAATTCTAACACCTTCTATCGGGGACAAAGAATTTAAAACTGAGCTTACAAAGGACTTAATGCAACTTTCTGTGGAGTGGGAAGGTTGGCTCAATCGGAGTGTATCAGGCCCGTAATCTGCAGTTCTCTGGTTCGAGTCCCACCTGGAGTAGGTTGGGTTGGGTTGTTTTACCTCTGAGCGGCACTTTTTTGCACACCATGGGCTAAATGGCCAGGTCACATGGACCCCGAAAGCTCAGAGAAGGTTGGGAGAGGGGACCCACTGGAATAGCTGTTGGGAGACAGATGGTAGCCTCCCGTCAAGGCCATCCAGCGTGTTCTTTAACGTGCACAGGGTATGGCTCTCCCGCACATGGGGCCAAGGCTTAACGTCCCATCCGACGGACTGGTTAATATGGGTTAATGGGTTAATGGCCAAGTCACAAGGATCCCAACGCTCAGAGAAGATTAGAGGGTTGGGTTGTTTTACCTCTGAGCGGCACTTTTTTGCACACCATGGGCTAAATGGCCAGGTCACATGGACCCCGAAGGCTCAGAGAAGGTTGGGGGTGGGGACCCACTGGAACAGCTGTTGGGAGACAGATGTCAAGCCATCCAACGTGTTCTTTAACGTGCACAGGGTATGGCTCTCCCACACACGGGGACACGGTTTAACGTCCCATCCGACGGACGGCGGCCTTTCCAAGCCCATCGGTGTCCCCTACTGACCGTGGGCAGGGCGGGGAATTTTGCGGAGATAAATCTCAACGCTGATCCAGCTGGGACTCGAACCTGGGAAGTACAGATTACGAGCCTGGCGCGCTACCGACTGAGCCAACCCCGCCCCATCTTTCTGTGGAGTGGGAAGGTTGGCTCAATCGGAGTGTATCAGACCTGTAATCTGCAGTTCTCTGGTTCGAGTCCCACCTGGAGTAGAGTGGATATTTATCTTCACTGGTGTATTTGGAAAGGATCTCGTTCATCCAGTGCAATGGCTAAGCCAGGAATTCTATGCACAGGAAAGCCATTTCCTGTGCATGTTGAAGATCACGACATATGGCTTTCTGGAAGAGTTTCTTCTGTCCATTATTATTATTATTTATTTGTTACTTTAATTATTTCTGGCGTATAAACCGACAACCTCCTGTCAGACCTCTGTGGCAAGCAGATGCTTGAGGGGATATTTATACACACAAATATCCACGTATTCAATTGCACAACGTATGAGACAAAGAGAAGAATAAATATCGAATTGAAAAACAAAAAAGAAAAAAGACAATTGGTGTAGTGGTTAGTGTGCTTGGTTGCTGATCAAAGGGACCTGGGTTCGAGCCCTGGATAAGGTAAAGAGGTCACGCCTTCCTCACAGACCTTCTCTATGGCGTATTAAACTGACAATCTCTTATCAGACCTCTGTGGCAAGAAGCTGCTTGAGGAGGAATTTTGTTTTCATAAAATAAATAAATACCCCCTCAAGCAGCTGCTTGCCACAGAGGTCTGACAGGAGCCTGTCAGTTGATATGCCACAGTAGAAGGTCTGAGTGGATGGCAGGACCTCAGCAGAAAAACAACACACACATCCATGCCTTACCCGGGGCTCGAACCCAGGTCCCTTAGAGCAGTAGCCAAGCGCGCTAACCACTCGGCTATAGTGTTCGGCTACTTTTTTTTGACACGAAGGTTGCCAGATCGCTAATTTCTAAACCTGGATCGTGTGGGCCCACTCACAGAAATATTGAGCGTGTGCAGTTACCGTTCACAGCAAACTGGAACGTGTGTAGTAACTGCACACGCTCCAGTTTGCTGTGAACGGTAACTGGAGCGTGTACAGTTGCTGTACACGCTCCAGATATTTTTCCTGAATTCTGTAATCAACCATAAATAAAATAAATAAATAATTATCCTCCTCAAGCAGCTGCTTGCCACAGAGGTCTGACAGGAGCCTGTCAGTTTATATACCATAGTAGAAGGTCTGTGAGGGTGACAGGACCTCAGCAGAAAAACGACACAAACAACCATGCCTTACCCGGGGCTCGAACCCAAGTCCCGTAGATCAGTAGCAAAGCGCGCTAACACTCGGCCTAATTTCTTCTTGAATTCAAGTTTTTTTTTTTTTTTTAATATGTTTGATCACTTGGAAAGTTAACATTTAGGCAAATAATAGTTTTTAAATATTTATAAACTCCACCGGCGCTATCAAATTTTGGCAATTTCTCAATTTTCCTAATTAAGATAATTTTGCGCTTATTTCCATGGCATAATATGCGATTTACAAGTTCCACCTTGTAAGCTTATTAGGTATAAGGAAATGCCGCTCAGAGGTTATGTTGTTTTACTTCTGAGCCCACTTTTTTTTTTCTTTTTTTTTTACACAATGGGCTAAATGGCCGGGTTGGGTTGGGTTGTTTTACCTCTGAGCGGCACTTTTTGTACACCATGGGGTAATGACCAGGTCACAAGGACCCCGAAGGCTCAGAGAAGGTTGGGGGAGGGGACCCACTGGAACAGCTGTTGGGAGACAGATGGTAGCCTCCTGTCAAGGCCATCCAGCGTGTTCTTTAAAGTGCACAGGATAGGGCTCTCCCTCACACGGTGCCACGGCTTAACGTCCCATCCGACGGACGACGGCCTTTCCAAGCCCATCGGTGTCCCCTACTGACCGTGGGCAGGGCGGGGAATTTTGCGGAGATAAATCTCCTTTGGCATATAAACTTTGACAGGCTCCTGTGAAGACCTCTGTGGCAAGCAGCTGCTTGAGGGGGTATTTTTTTTTTTTTTTTAATCTCAACGCTGACCCAGCTGGGACTCGAACCTGGGAACTACAGATTACGAGCCTGGCGCGCTACCGACTGAGCCACCCCCGCCCCTAAATGGCCGGGTCACAAGGATCCCGAAGGCTCAGAAAAGGTTGGGGGAGGGGATCCACTGGAACAGTTGTTGGGAGACAGATGGTAGCCTCCCGTCAAGGTCATTCAAAAGTTCTTTAACGGCACAGGATATGATTCTCCTGGGACACGAGGTTACGGCTTAACATCCCATCCAACGGACTGCTGCCTTTCAAGCTCATTGGCCCCTACTGACCGAGGGCATGGGGGAAGCACGAGGGCATGGCACCGAGGCACGAGGGCATGGGGGAAGTTTTGCGGAGATAAATATCAACGCTGGCATAGATCAGATTCGATTCTGAGAATTGCAGATTACGAATGTGGCGCGCTATCGACTGAGCCATCCCCACCGCCAAAGAAAACTTATTCAATTTTTCCTTAAAGATTTTGGGGCAGTGGTTGGCTCAGTCAGTAGAGCTCCAGGTTCGTAATTTCCAGATTCTGAGTCCCAATTATGCCAGCGTTGAAATTTATCTCCGCTAATCTCCTATCTAAGAATCTTCGCCAAATTTGTTTTCAACTTCGCGTCACGAAACCTAAATAATCTTCAATTCTCATAACAAAGAGCGGCTGATAGATAATGCTTGGCTCAGTTGGTAGCGCGCCATGCCCGAAATGTAGTGTTCCCAGGTTCGAGTCCCACCTGGACCAGCGTTGAAATTTATTCCGCTAAACCATACACAAACATCCTGCACTCGATGAGAAAGGGGACAATGTTGGGGGGATTGGAAAGGCAACTGTCCGTCAGATGACGTGTAATGTCGTGAGACGGAATACGTGCTTTCCCCATGGGGGGCGTGTCCTTCGGGACCCGCCCCCCACCCCGAAATAAAGAGAGGTGTCCGTCAGATGAGACATTAAACCGTGGCTCAGTGTGCAGGAGAGCTAAACCCTGTGCACGTTGAAGAATACGTTGGATGGCGGGAGGCTTCCATCTGTCTCCTAACAGTCGTCATTTTCTCGTCCACTGTCATTTTGGGGCGGGGGTGGCTCAATCGGTAGGGCGCCAGGCTCGTAATCTGTAGTTCCCAGGTTCCAGTCCCAGCTCGGTCAGCGTTGAGATTTATCTCCGCAAAATTCCCCGCCCTGCCCACGGTCAGTAGGGGACACCGATGGGCTTGGAAAGGCCGCCGTCCGTCGGATGGGACGTTAAGCCGTGGCCCCGTGTGCGGGAGAGCCATACCCTGTGCACGTTAAAGAACACGCTGGATGGCCTTGACGGGAGGCTACCATCTGTCTCCCAACAGCTGTTCCAGTGGGTCCCCTCCCCCAACCTTCTCTGAGCCTTCGGGGTCCATGTGACCTGGCCATTTAGCCCATGGTGTGCAAAAAAAGTGCCGCTCAGAGGTAAAACAACCCAACCCAACCCACTGTCATTTTCTGAGCCCTTTGGAGTCCTTGTGATCTGTTCATCTATCTCATTGTGTGGAAAAAAAACTGCCACTCAGAGGTAAAACAATCCAATACTAAAACCTCACCTCCCCCTTACTACAAGCACTGCTGCTCACTATAATCTAGGAAACGTTTCTATTTTCTCTCTGTGTCTCCCCAGCTAACCGAGCAAAATGTTCCTCCGCCACATTTTCTTTCTTCGCGATTTATTCCTCTGCAATATTTGTCAACTTTTCTCATCCTTACATCTTTTAACACTCTCAAAAACAAACCTTTACGCCACATCATCCCGCAGAAAAATGATACATCAACCAATGGGAGTCATTTCCGCCGCTCGCGTTTGCCACGAGAGAAGAAAAAAAGAAAAGAAAATAGTTCCGGTGTGATGCGAGAGATCCCCTCTCAACATCCGGGACACCATAAATCCATCCGTCAATCGCCTTAGCAAGCCGAGACTCAGTTAACGTGTTCATTAGGAAATGAGCTCTACTTGGTTTTTATTGCAATCTCCGATGGCGGAACGTTTGTGTTTTAATGAATCTCAGAGGCGCGAGACGCCGAAAGGGATAAATAATCTCGTCTACTGACACCGGCGACTAAATATAGATGGCGCAAGTGGAGGGGATAAAGTGGGGGAGAGACGGGGGAGGGAACATTTGAAATGGGAGTAAAGAACCCTCTTAAACTTCTCTGACATTCTTATCTCGACTAGTTGGAGAGTCGATGCAGGAATGGGAAGAAATGGACTCAGTCAGACCTAGATTCATAACTCGATGTTTTTTAAAAGAAATATTTGAGTGCTTGGGATATTTATTGGGTAGCTAACACGAGTTTTTTGTTGTTGTAACTCTTTCGGGTTTTTTTTTTTCGTATTTGCTTTTTTGACACTGTTATGAAGGTTATTTTAAATTGATTTGCCTCTGAGCGACCCTTTCTGAACACAATAGGGTAAATGACCAGGTCTCAACGACCCCGAGGGTTAAGAGAAGGTTGGGGAAGGGGACCCGTTGGAACAGTTAGGAGACAGATGGTAGCTTGTACAAAGTGAAGGCGAGTATGTCCAGCCAAGGAGATCCAGAGTGTACTTTAACGTGCACAGGATATCATTCTTCTGCATACGGGACCAGGGCTTAACGTCCCATCCAACGGATGGCTGCCTTGACTAACCCATTGGTGTCTCCTACATCAAGGATGGGACTCGAATCTAGGTATTGTAGTTTACGGGGCCTGAAGCGCTACGGACTAAATCACTCCCATCCCAACATTTCCTTTTTCGCTTCATTGACAGTGGTGTAAAGGTTGGGTTGTTTTACCTCTGAGCGGCACTTTTTTGCACACCATGGGCTAAATGGCCAGGTCACATGGACCCCGAAGGCTCAGAAATGGAACAGCTCTGGAACAGCTGTTGGGAGACAGATGGTAGCCTCCCGTCAAGGCCATCCAGCGTGTTCTTTAACGTGCACAGGGTATGGCTCTCCCGCCATACCCTGTGCACCACGGCTTAACGTCCCATCCATTAACGGAACCACGGCTTAACGTCCCATCCGACGGACGGCGGCCTTTCCAAGCCCATCGGTGTCCCCTACTGACGTGGGCAGGGCGGGGAATTTTGCGGAGATAAATCTCAACGCTGACCCAGCTGGGACTCGAACCTGGGAACTACAGATTACGAGCCTGGCGCGCTACCGACTGAGCCACTCCCGCCCCGAACCAATGGGTGAGTGGGAAAAATGCAAAGAGTAATATTTAAAGAGTGGGTGAAGTAAAATCTCGGTTATCTGGAATTCAACAACCGGCAGATCATGGAACCGGAATAATTTGAAAAATTGGTTGCCAAATGATAATGATACTTTATTTGTTCCTTTAAAATCATCTAAGGAAACATATATAGTTGTAAAGAGCAAAAATAATAACACCTAGGGTCTCTCAGTGCCCCGTGCAAGATTTTTCGATGGGCCCCTTTCAACTTAGGATTGCAATAAATCGACGAATTTGGCGCCCTGTGCGGTCGCACCGCTCGATCATGCCTTGAGCCGGCGATGATAACACCGATCACCAAAAAGCGAAAGAAAATAGTAATGATATAAAAGAAAAGATAGAAAAAAAAATATTATTTGATTTAGCAATGTCGAAAAACCCAATGCCCGTCCAGACTTTGAGTTGGGTTGTTTTACCTCTGAGCGGCACTTTTTTGCACACCATGGGCTAAATGGCCAGGTCACATGGACCCCAAAGGCTCAGAGAAGGTTGGGGGAGGGGACCCACTGGAACAGCTGTTGGGAGACAGATGGTAGCCTCCCGTCAAGGCCATCCAGCGTGTTCTTTAACGTGCACAGAGTATGGCTCTCCTGCACACGGGGCCACGGCTTAACGTCCCATCCGATGGACGGCGGCCTTTCCAAGCCCATCGGTGTCCCCTACTGACCGTGGACAGGGCGGGGAGTTTTGCGCAGATAAATCTCAACGCTGACCCAGCTGGGACTCGAACCTGGGAATTACAGATTACGAGCCTGGCGCGCTACCGACTGAGCCACCACCGCCCCCCAGATTTTGAGAACTAGTGAAGTATTATAATATGTGGCAACAAATACGTCGATTTATACCTAGTAATGAAAATTGTTTCGAATTTTACAAATTATACGTCATTAAATATTTAATTCAAAAACATAACTTGCAGCCAGACAACAATCTGAAAGTAACACCCAACAATTTTCATAAAATGCTCCAAATTATCAATATCACATTTTCTTTTATTTTTAAAGCGAGCTAAACAAATTTCGTTTCTGATATTTAAGTCTACACTGTTGTATATTTTATGAGATACAAAAACAAAATGTCGTTTTATGATATTTTTATGTGGAAATGGAACCCTGTATGATAAGCCAACTTGTCTAGAATTATAGAATGCCTTGATGGATAGGAACTAATATCTGTTTTAATACACAAATATCAGGATTTTGTATTTGTATATTTTAAGTCTACATAAGTCTGTATTGAGCAGGTGTCACAGTTTAACTATCTTGGGAGCTATGTAGCAGATAATGGTGATGTGCGGCATGAGATTAACAGGCGAATAGGGATTGCTGCCGGGACTTTTAAGAATCTTTTGAGAGTGTGGAGAAATAGGTATATACACCTAAAATTAGACTGTATAATAGTTTGATTCTTTCTAGGGTTAGTTATGGTAGTGAAACTTGAACGCTTTGCAAACAAGATAACAGGAAACTAGATGCTTTTGATTCCAGATGCTTACGCAGTATCTTGGGCATTAGGTGGTTTAACTTTGTAACTAATGATGAGGTTAGGCAAAGGAGGTTGCAACCTCCTTTAAGCAGCATATTGTGCAGAGAGAGACTCCGTTGGTTTGGCCATGTTGCCCGTATGAATAATTATAGATTGGAGAATAGGGTTATGAACAGTGTGTGTAAAGGCCTCAGAAAGAGGGGAGACTTAGGATGCGGTGGGCAGACAATGTCAAACAGGACCTTGTTAGAATTGGTGTGCAGTGGCCGGATGCAGTAGATGTAGCTTAGGACAGATATGCTTGGAGAACTAAATTGCACGGTCTGGTTGGACTTCCGTAGCCCATGGCTGCTTGAGGATGATGATGATGATGATATTTGTCTAATGTTTTAAAAATATATAAGTTATGAATATCAGAGCAGTAATAAATATTAAAGAACTAACTTGTGTATATTTTTGGATTAATAGCAAGTTATGACGATTATTTTCACATCCACCTCCGCAGCTTCAATATTCTATATTAAATAGCAAAGTAAACCCATGCGTAGTATTCACTTAAAACTTTTTTTAGGCACAATAGGTTTTGAATAATATACGAATTTAGTTTTCTGTATATTTAAAATTAAATCATTTACTGAAAACCAATTAGAAATCAATTGTAGATCATATTCAATTTAAAGGTCGTTTAATACATCACCAGAGTATACACTTGTTGCATCATCAACGTAACGCGTAAGGGATCCCTTTATATTTAATGGCAAATATCATTCAAATACCGAGTGGTTAGCGCGCTTGGCTTCTGACCTAAGGGATCTGGTTTCGAGTCCCGGGTAAGGCATGGCTGTTCGTGTTGTTTTTCTGCTGAGGTCCTGCCATCCTCTCAGACCTTCTACTCTGGCATATAAACTAATAGGTTCCTGTCAGAACTCTGTGGCAAGCAGCTGCTTGAGGGGGTATTTATTTTATTTACATTGGATCGTGTGAGCTCACAAAAACCTGGATCGTGTTAGCCCACTCACAGAAATATTGAGCGTGTGCAATTACCGTTCACAGCAAACTGGAGCGTGTGCAGTAACTGCACACGCTCCAGTTTGCTGTGAACGGTAACTGGAGCGTGTACAGTTGCTGTACACGCTCCTGAGGTCCTGCCATCCTCTCAGACCTTCTACTCTGGCATATAAACTAATAGGTTCCTGTCAGAACTCTGTGGCAAGCAGCTGCTTGAGGGGGTATTTATTTTATTTACATTGGATCGTGTGAGCTCACAAAAACCTGGATCGTGTTAGCCCACTCACAGAAATATTGAGCGTGTGCAATTACCGTTCACAGCAAACTGGAGCGTGTGCAGTAACTGCACACGCTCCAGTTTGCTGTGAACGGTAACTGGAGCGTGTACAGTTGCTGTACACGCTCCTGAGGTCCTGCCATCCTCTCAGACCTTCTACTCTGGCATATAAACTGACAGGCTCCTGTCAGAACTCTGTGGCAAGCAGCTGCTTGAGGGGGTATTTATTTTATTTGCATTGGATCGTGTGAGCTCACAAAAACCTGGATCGTGTGGGCCCACTCACAGAAATATTGAGCGTGTGCAGTTACCGTTCACAGCAAACTGGAGCGTGTGCAGTAACTGCACACGCTCCAGTTTGCTGTGAACGGTAACTGGAGCGTGTACAGTTGCTGTACACGTTCCTGAGGTCCTGCCATCCTCTCAGACCTTCTACTCTAGCATATAAACTGACAGGCTCCTGTCAGACCTCTGTGGCAAGCAGCTGCTTGAGGGGGTATTTATTTATTTATTTATATGAAAACCGTATAGGTCTTAATACTGATCCCTGAGAAACTCCCTTTCTAACAATACGAAAATCACATAACATTTTCAATTCGAACTGTCTGTTTTCTTCCTCCTAAATAGCTTTTGAGCAATAAATGTCAATTTCCTCTTATTTCACGTATAAAGTTTATTCATGAGTATACTGGGTTCGAGCCCCGGGTAAGGCATGGCTGTTTGTGTCGTTTTTCTGCTGAGGTCTTGCCATCCTCTCAGACCTTCTACTATAGCATATAAACTGACAGGCTCCTGTCAGACCTCTGTGGCAAGCAGCTGCTTGAGAGGTTTTTTATTTTATTTTTTATTTTACTGTGATCCACAGAATCAAATGCTTTATTTTATATCTATGAATATGTCTATAATGTTTTTTTTGTTTTGTTGTTGTTGTTTTTATCATTAACATATTTAAGAATTTTGCCTGTTAGATTTAAAATTACTTGCTCAGGATTTAGTGTCCTCCTAAATCCAAATTGCGACTTATTGAAAATTTTTTTTTCATATAAAATATAAAAAGTCTCTTTTTTTTATAGTAGTTTCCAAAACGTTTAGAGAATATTGCCAAAATCGAAATTGGTCTATAATTCATAACAATATTTTTATCCCCTGATCTGTAAATAAGAATTATTTTAACAAGATTGAGTTCACCATAGAAGATTCCATTTTCCAAAGATATATTTAATTAAACATATCAGCACATCCAAATCATAAAGATTTATAATTTTTAGCATTTTTTGCATTATTATCATAACTGGTTGTTTTTTACGTTGTATAGTTGTTTTATAATATTTAAAACTGTTTTACCTTTGAGCGGCACTTTTCTTCATAAAATAAATACCCCCTCAAGCAGCTGCTTGCCACAGAGGTCTGACAGGAGCCTGTCAGTTTATATGCCACAGTAGAAGATCTGAGAGGATGGCAGGACCTCAGCAGAAAAACGACACACACATCCATAGCCGAAATCCGGGGCTCGAACCCAGGTCCCTTAGATCAGTAGCCAAGCGTGCTAACCACTCGGCCACGGGACTGGACTAAATGGTCAGGTCACAAGGATCCCAAGAGCTTGGAAAAGAGGACCCACTGGACATCTGTTATGAGACAGATGTAAGCTTCCCGTCAAGACCATCCAGCGAGTTCTTTAACGTGCACAGGGTGTGGCACTCTCCTGAACAAGGAGCCCTCGATTCAACCACCATCACCGCTACCCTGGTAAGGAGGGGGGGTGGGCAGCTTACGACTCATACAACCCCCTTGTGCTTGATAAACAACACGCTGGATGGCCTTGACGGGAGGATTCCATCTGTCTCCTGTTCAATGGGAACTCTTACCCTACCTTACTCTGAACCCTTAGGGTGTTGGTGACCTGGCTATTTAACCCTTTCTGGGCAAAAAGAAAATATGCGACATAGAGGTAAAATAATCCATTCCGATGGGGCGGGGGAGCTCAGTCGGTAGTGCGCCAGGCTCGTAATCTGCAGTTGCCAGGTTCGAGTCCCAGCTGGGTCAGCGTTGAGATTTATCTCCGCAAAATTCCCCGTCCTGCCCACGGTCAGTAGGGGACACCGATGGGCTTGGAAAGGCCGCCGTCCGTCGGATGGGACGTTAATTCGTGGCCCCGTGTGCGGGAGAGCCATACCCTGTGCACGTTAAAGAACACGTTGGATGGCCTTGACGGAAGGCTACCATCTGTCTCCCAACAGCTGTTCCAGTGGGTCCCCTCCCCCAACCTTCTCTGAGCCTTCGGGGTCCATGTGACCTGGCCATTTAGCCCATGGTGGGCAAAAAAGTGCCATCATCATCATCATCATCCTCAAGCAGCCATGGGCTACGGAGGTCCAACCAGACCGTGCAATTTAGTTCTCCAAGCAAGTCTATCCTGAGCTACATCTACTGCATCTGGCCACTGCACACCAATTCTAAAAAGGTCCTGTTTGACATTGTCTGCCCACCGCATCCTAGGTCTCCCCTTCTTTCTGAGGCCTTCAGGCACACTGTTCATAACCCTATTCGCCAATCTATAATTATTCATACGGGCAACATGGCCAAACCAACGGAGTCTCTCTCTGCACAATATGCTGCTTAAAGGAGGTTGCAGACTCCTTTGCCTAACCTCATCATTAGTTGCAAAGTTAAACCAACTAATGCCCAAGATACTGAGTAAGCATCTGGAATCAAAAGCATCTAGTTTCCTGTTATCTTGTTTACAAAGTGTCCAAGTTTCACTGCCATAACTAACCCCAGAAAGAACCAAACTATTATACAGTCTAATTTTAGTCTTTAGGTGTATACGCCTATTTCTCCACACTCTCCATAGATTCTTAAAAGTCCCAGCAGCAATCCTATTCGTCTGTTAATCTCATGCTGCACATCACCATTCTGTTACATAGCTCCCAAGATAATTAAACTGTGACACCTGCTCAAGACTGCAACCATTCAGATTAACTGAATCACAGCCTGCCTGACCAATTTTCATCACTTTAGTTTTCTCTCTGTTTATAACCAAACCTACTCTACTACCAGTCTCATCAACAGCTCGAATGAAAGAGTTCATCTCATCAACATCACTTGCCAAATGGGCTAAATCATCAGCATAATCTAAATCAGAAATTTTTGTATCTCCAGCCCATTTAAGGCCAAAATCTTTCCCTTGAAGTGAATTTCGCATAACATAATCAACAACCAAACTAAAGAGAAAAGGGTTGGGTTGGGTTGTTTTACCTCTGAGCGGCACTTTTTTGCACACCATGGGCTAAATGGCCAGGTCACATGGACCCCGAAGGCTCAGAGAAGGTTGGGGGAGGGGACCCACTGGAACAGCTGTTGGGAGACAGATGGTAGTCTCCCGTCAAGGCCATCCAGCGTGTTCTTTAACGTGCACAGGGTATGGTTCTCCCGCACACGGGGCCACGGCTTAACGTCCCATCCGACGGACGGCGGCCTTTCCAAGCCCATCGGTGTCCCCTACTGACCGTGGGCAGGGCGGGGAATTTTGCGGAGATAAATCTCAACGCTGACCCAGCTGGGACTCGAACCTGGGAACTACAGATTACGAGCCTGGCGCGCTACCGACTGAGCCACCCCCGCCCAAAGAGAAAAGGAGACAAAATGCACCCTTATCGAACACCAGAAGTAATGCTAAACCAATTGCTACAAGCCATACCAACTCTCACACACGACTCAGTGTTATTATAGAGAGCTTTTATTATGTTAACTAACTTGTCTGGTATACCATATGATTTCACAATCAACCACAAATTATGACGATCAACAGAGTCGAAAGCCTTTTTGAAATCAACAAAGCTAGCAACCAAAGGTTTCTGAAACTCTAAACATTTCTCAAGAATCTGCCTAAGTGAAAATATCTGATCCACACATCCCCTACCACTTCTGAATCCACATTGTTCATCACGCAATTGACTGTCAACCAGTTTCTTAATTCTATTAAGCACAATCATGGAAAGAACTTTACCTGGAACAGAGAGTAGGCTGATACCCCTATAGTTATCACAAGAACTGCGATCACCTTTTTTGAAAATAGGGATAACAATAGCTCTGGTAAAAACCTTAGGAACCATGCCTTTATCATAAAAGATATTCAGAATTTCAGTCATCCAAGTGGTAACCGCTCAGAGGTAAAACAACCCAACCCAAATCCATCCTGATTCCCTGCCTAAGTTGAAACTTATATATTAAATCTTAAAACTGACCACCGTGTTGTCCACTTTATCTCAATGATCTCCTGGACCGATCTCCCCTGCCACTCATAACCATTAAAAATCTCCCCAGCTCCCCATCTACGGATGTGAGTTCCCCTTCCAATTCCTCTTCTCCTCTCCGTTTCTATTATTTATCAGCAGTTCGACGCTCAATAGAATTAAAGCGAGGATGGAACGCTGTTAAATGATCATTCATCATTCGTGAACCCACCACAAGTCGGCGCGGCTACTGCATTATTTACCCGGCACGGAGGTTCGCCCGGGTGCCGCGTGCGACTTCAACGGCCACGTAGGATCCCCGTGATCGGTGCGTCTCCCGACGGGGTCAGCTTGCAGTAGGCCTAGCCGCTTCTCATTACATTAGCTCTCCTTTAATGACCAGGGGAGCAGTTTACCTGTACCGGGGAACGGGCAAACACCACCGCCGACACACGTGACTGGGACGTGTGCCTTACGCCCCGTCGTCATGGTAACGAGTCCCTTGGATTCTGTGCTGTTATGAAACACGAGAACAGAAAAAGCAACACTGTGTTTTTATGTGTCTGGTGGGAGCCATCGTGACACAAGAGACTGCCTATCAAGGGAACACAAGAATCTAAGACGTTTTATTATTTACTTCTAAATTAAACTTAGGTAAAACTCGGATCGCATAAATTCGTGATATCTAAATTTGTTGAACCGCACTTTAGCTATTTCCTGGTGAGCGTTCAGATTGGTTTTGTACTGGAAATCAAAGGGATACAGGTTCGAATCCCTATTTAGGTAGGGCGGGGGTCACTCAGTCGGTAGCGAGCCAGATTCGTAATCTGCAGTCCTCAGGTTCGAATCCCGCCTGGGCCAGTGTCGAGATTCATCTTCGCAAAACTCCCCAATGCTGAGATTTATCTCCGCATTTATCCCTGCCCACTATCAGTAAGGGACACCGATGGTCTGGGAAAGACACCCGTCAGTCGGATGGGATATTAAGTCGTGGCCCCGTGTGTGAGAGAGAGTCATACCCTGTGCATGTTAAAGAATACACTGGATGATCTTGTCGGGAGGCGACTATCTGTCTGACATCTGAGAGGCACTTTTTTGTACACCATGGGCTAAATGGCCAGGTCCCAAGGACCCCAAAGGCTCAGAGAAGGTTAGGGGGAGGAGACCCATTGGAACGACTGTTGGAAGACAGATGGTAGCATCCCGTCAAGGCCATCCAGTGAGTTCTTTAACGTGTACAGATTATGGCTCTCCCGCACACGGGACCACGACTTAACGTCTCATCCGACGGACAGCGGTCTTTCTAACCCTGGGCAGGGCGGAGAACTTTGCGGAGATACATCTCAACGCTGACCCACTTGGGACTCGAATCTGGGAACTACAGATTACGAGCCTGGTGCTCTACCGACCGACCCAAACCCTGCCTGACAGATTCTAGCCTGACAGATCGCACGGTTGAAATGAGGGCCACTAGATGTCAGTTCGAGGGCCACTTTTCTGGAACTTTTCTTTTTATCCTTTATTTTTTGGAGGTGGCGGGTTAGCCCAGTCGATAGTTAGCCAGGTTCGTAATCTGCAGTTTCCAGGTTCGAGTCCCAATTGGTGCAGGGCTGAGTTTTAATCTCCGTCTCTGCTCTTGGCCAGTAAGGGATGCCATTGAGCTTGGAAAGTCTGCCATCCGTCGGATGAGACGTTAAGCCGTGACTCCGTGTGCGAGAGAACCATATCCCGTGCACGTTAAAGAACACCCTGATTGGTCTTGACGAGAGGTTACTTTCTGTCTCTTAACACCTATGCTGTCCAATGGCTCCTTTTCCTCTAATCTTGGTGGGGCGGGGGTGGCTCAGTCGGTAGTGCGCCAGGCTCGTAATCTGCAGTTCCCAGGTTCGAGTCCCAGCTGGGTCAGCGTTGAGATTTATCTCCGCAAAATTCCCCGCCCTGCCCACGGTCAGTAGGGGATACCGATGGGTTTGGAAAGGCCGCCGTCCGTCGGATGGGACGTTAAGCCGTGTCCCCGTGTGTGGGAGAGCCACACCCTGTGCACTTTAAAGAACACGTTGGATGGCCTTGGCGGGAGGCTACCATCTGTCTCCCAACAGCTGTTCCAGTGGGTCCCCTCCCCCAACCTTCTCTGAGCCTTCGGGGTCCATGTCACCTGGCCATTTAGCCCATGGTGTGCAAAAAACTGCCGCTCAGAGGTAAAACAACCCAACCCTCTAATCTTCTCTGAGCTTTGGGATCTTTGTGACTTGGCCATTTAACCCATTATGATTGCAAAAGTACCAATCAAAGGTAGAACAACTCAGATCATAATTAATATGTGTTTCTATTTGTCAAGAAATAAATGTGCTTTTATTTTATTTCTTGAATGAGCAAGAATGAAGAAATTAAAAACTTCTGCGGCAATTTGTCTTCAAATAAAAAGGAATCAAAACTTGTTCACAAGACTCAGAAAAGAAACTAAAAATTTTGCTTTTCTCGTTTAATTCCTAGTTTTTTAGACCTATGCAACAAGTCCAGCGAACTTCTTTTGCAAGACTTGGAACGAATGAAATGTTCCGATTCATCATTTCTTTGCGAAACCCAATGGGATGTCAAATGAACTCGTAATGGAAGATAATGGTCTCTTTAGTCGTCCGCCCGCTTAACGACTCATTTGAGATGTGCAAATGGCCCAGTTAGATCTGGACGGGTTGCCAAGGGATACGTCGGAGGCTGATCTCCTTAAAGGCGAAACCTCAGAAGATATTCGCACCATAAGTTAAAAAAATGGTGTTATGATGATCTCTGGTAGCGACGGAATGTAACTCGGCACCATAATTCTCTCGGAGTGATTAGGATTTGACGTTAATAACATCATTAGGCACAGAGAATGGCCATTTGGAGAAAGATTAGGGGAATGGGAATGGAGATTTTATTCCTACTTTGAGGCAACTTTAAGGTAATATAAAAGCGATAACAGATATTGCTTTCGGTAAATGGTAAGTTTGTTTCGCAAAGAGTAAATTCGTTTGGAAAGGGTAAATTCACGTGGGAAGCGATTAGTTCTTTCGGTAAAGATTTGGTTCATTTGGAAAAGGGTAAGTTCGTTTGGGAAAAAGGTAAGTTTGTTTTGCGAAGAGTTATTTTATTTCAATAAGGGTAAGTTGTTTGACGAAGAGTTTATAGAAGTTTGTTTAGGAAAAATAAAGTTCATTTGGAAAAGGGTAAGTTCGTTTGGGGAAAAGGGTAAGTTTGTTTTGCAAAGAGTTATTTTATTTCAATAAGGGTAAGTTGTTTGACGAAGAGTTTATAGAAGTTTGTTTAGGAAAAATAGAGTTCATTTGGAAAAGGGTAAGTTCGTTTGGGAAAAGGGTAAGTTTGTTTTGCAAAGAGTTGTTTTATTTTAATAAGGGTAAGTTGTTTGGCGAAGAGTTTATAGAAGTTTGTTTAGGAAAAATAGAGTTCATTTGGAAAAGGGTAAGTTTGTTTTGCAAAGTTGTTTTATTTCAATAAGGGTAAGTTGTTTGACGAAGAGTTTATAGAAGTTTGTTTAGGAAAAATAGAGTTCATTTGGAAAAGGGTAAGTTCGTTTGGGAAAAGGGTAAGTTTGTTTTGCAAAGAGTTGTTTTATTTCAATAAGGGTAAGTTGTTTGACGAAGAGTTTGTAGAAGTTTGTTTAGGAAAAATAGAGTTCATTTGGAAAAGGGTAAGTTCGTTTGGGGAAAAGGGTAAGTTTGTTTTGCAAAGAGTTACTTTATTTCAATAAGGGTAAGTTGTTTGACGAAGAGTTTATAGAAGTTTGTTTAGGAAAAATAGAGTTCATTTGGAAAAGGGTAAGTTCGTTTGGGAAAAGGGTAAGTTTGTTTTGCAAAGAGTTGTTTTATTTCAATAAGGGTAAGTTGTTTGACGAAGAGTTTATAGAAGTTTGTTTAGGAAAAATAGAGTTCATTTGGAAAAGGGTAAGTTCGTTTGGGAAAAGGGTAAGTTTGTTTTGCAAAGAGTTGTTTTATTTCAATAAGGGTAAGTTGTTTGACGAAGAGTTTGTAGAAGTTTGTTTAGGAAAAATAGAGTTCATTTGGAAAAGGGTAAGTTCGTTTGGGGAAAAGGGTAAGTTTGTTTTGCAAAGAGTTACTTTATTTCAATAAGGGTAAGTTGTTTGACGAAGAGTTTATAGAAGTTTGTTTAGGAAAAATAGAGTTCATTTGGAAAAGGGTAAGTTCGTTTGGGAAAAGGGTAAGTTTGTTTTGCAAAGAGTTGTTTTATTTCAATAAGGGTAAGTTGTTTGGCGAAGAGTTTATAGAAGTTTGTTTAGGAAAAATAGAGTTCATTTGGAAAAGGGTAAGTTTGTTTTGCAAAGTTGTTTTATTTCAATAAGGGTAAGTTGTTTGGCGAAGAGTTTATAGAAGTTTGTTTGGGAAAAATAGAGTTCATTTGGAAAAGGGTAAGTTCGTTTGGGAAAGGGTAAGTTTGTTTTGCAAAGAGTTGTTTTATTTCAATAAGGGTAAGTTGTTTGGCGAAGAGTTTATAGAAGTTTGTTTAGGAAAAATAGAGTTCGTTTGGGAAAAGGGTAAGTTTGTTTTGCAAAGAGTTATTTTATTTCAATAAGGGTAAGTTGTTTGACGAAGAGTTTATAGAAGTTTGTTTAGGAAAAATAGAGTTCATTTGGAAAAGGGTAAGTTCGTTTGGGAAAAGGGTAAGTTTGTTTTGCAAAGAGTTGTTTTATTTCAATAAGGGTAAGTTGTTTGACGAAGAGTTTATAGAAGTTTGTTTGGGAAAAATAGAGTTCATTTGGAAAAGGGTAAGTTTGTTTTGCAAAGAGTTATTTTATTTCAATAAGGGTAAGTTGTTTGACGAAGAGTTTATAGAAGTTTGTTTAGGAAAAATAGAGTTCGTTTGGGAAAAGGGTAAGTTTGTTTTGCAAAGAGTTATTTTATTTCAATAAGGGTAAGTTGTTTGACGAAGAGTTTATAGAAGTTTGTTTAGGAAAAATAGAGTTCATTTGGAAAAGGGTAAGTTCGTTTGGGAAAGGGTAAGTTTGTTTTGCAAAGAGTTATTTTATTTCAATAAGGGTAAGTTGTTTGGCGAAGAGTTTATAGAAGTTTGTTTGGGAAAAATAGAGTTCATTTGGAAAAGGGTAAGTTCGTTTGGGAAAGGGTAAGTTTGTTTTGCAAAGAGTTGTTTTATTTCAATAAGGGTAAGTTGTTTGGCGAAGAGTTTATAGAAGTTTGTTTAGGAAAAATAGAGTTCATTTGGAAAAGGGTAAGTTCGTTTGGGAAAAGGGTAAGTTTGTTTTGCAAAGAGTTGTTTTATTTCAATAAGGGTAAGTTGTTTGACGAAGAGTTTATACAAGTTTGTTTAGGAAAAATAGAGTTCATTTGGAAAAGGGTAAGTTCGTTGAGCAAAAAGGTAAGTCTGTTTTGAAAAATGTTGAATAATTTTGAATAAAAATAAGTTGTTTGACAAAGAATTTTTCAGGAAAAATCGATTTCATTTGGAAAAGGATAAGTTCGTTTGGCAGAAAAGGTAAGTCTGTTTTGCAAAAAATTAATTTATTTGGAAAAGAGCAAGTTCTTTTGGCAACAAGATATGTTTTTTTTTTTCAGTTTAGTTCATTCGATAAGTTGTTTGACAAAAAGAATATATTTGCAGGGGAAAAATTGTTTAGGAAAGAGTAAGTTCGAGAGGAATGTTTGTTCAGCAAAGAGTTCATTTGAAATAGGATAAGTTGGCTTTGCAAATAGTAAGTTCCTTTACAAAAGAATAAGTTCATTTAACAAATTGTGAGTCCATTTGAAAATGGATAAGTTCCTTTGGAAAAAGCAAATTTGATTCGAAAAGAGGAAGTTTGTTTGGCAAAACATAAATTCGTTCGGGAAAAGAGTTCATTTAAGTAATGATTTGACCCATTCAAGCAATGACCTACGAGAACCATCGTTTCGTCAACTGCGCAGTCTCATTGGCTCAATTGTTTTCACTCATGCTTTGTCTTTGTTAATATTCAACAAATTATTATAAAAACGTAGAGTCGCAACCTGGCCGAGGATTCTGTTCGGTTGGGTTGTTTTACCTCTGAGCGGCACTTTTTTGCACACCATGGGCTAAATGGCCAGGCCACATGGACCCCGAAGGCTCAGAGAAGTTTGGGGGAGGGGTTGGGTTGGGTTGTTTTACCTCTGAGCGGCACTTTTTTGCACACCATGGGCTAAATGGCCAGGCCACATGGACCCCGAAGGCTCAGAGAAGTTTGGGGGAGGGGTTGGGTTGGGTTGTTTTACCTCTGAGCGGCACTTTTTTGCACACCATGGGCTAAATGGCCAGGCCACATGGACCCCGGAGGCTCAGAGAAGGCTGGGGGAGGGGACCCACTGGAACAGCTGTTGGAAGACAGATGGTAGCCTCCCGTCAAGGCCATCCAGCGTTTTTCTTTAACGTGCACAGGGTATGGCTCTCCTGCACACGGGGCCACGGCTTAACGTCCCATCCGACTGACGACGGCCTTTCCAAGCCCATCGGTGTCCCCTACTGACCATGGGTAGAGCGGGGAATTTTGTGGAGATAAATCTCAACGCTGACCCAGCTGGGACTTAAACCTGAGAACTACAGATTACGAGCCTGGCGCGCTACCGACTGAACCATCCCCCCCCACCGAGGGTTCGGTATTGCGAATCTCGCGTAAATGGAATTTCGCGAATGATCTTTATTGCCGTAATTTTTCCCCGTTGGCTGGCACGCTACCAACCGAACGGCCTCAACTTTAATAATGCAAATAGTGCATTTGCTCTAACAAATTTCATATTTCATTCGTAGAGTGTGGAGTTAAGGGATTCACAATGGATACAGCGATTCGGTCTCTGACCCTCGACCCCCGGGAGTCAGTGGGGGGGGGGGGAATTAACTTTTTAGAGGACGCTTATTTTGGAAAATAAGAAACCTTACAAAAGTCTCACGAATAATCTTATAAAAACTTTCCGAACGCTTTCATGTTATGACTGTAAAATCACATTCAGAGTTCACTAACTTCAAAAATAAGCCCAGCTGGGTCAGCGTTGAGATTTATCTCCGCAAAAATTCTCTGTCCTGCCCACGGTCAGTAGGGGACACCGATGGGCTTGGAAAGGCCGCCGTCCGTCGGATGGGACGTTAAGCCGTGGCCCGTGTGTGGGAGAGCCATACCCTGTGCACGTTAAGGAACACGCTGAATGGCCTTGACGGGAGGCTACCATCTGTCTCCCAACAGCTGTTCCAGTGGGTCCCCTCCCCCAACCTTCTTTGAGCCTTCGGGGTCCATGCGACCTGGCCATATAGCCCATGGTGTGCAAAAAAGTGCCGCTCAGAGGTAAAACAATCCAACATTAGAGAACATGCTGAATGGCCTTGACGGGAGGCTACCATCTGTCTCCTAACAGCTGTTCCAGTGGGTCCCCTCCCCCAACTTTCTCTGAGCCTTCGGGGTTCATGCGACCTGGCCATTTAGCTCATGGTGTGCAAAAAAGTGCCGCTCAGAGGTAAAACAACCCAACCCAACCCCTCCCCCAACCTTCTCTGAGCCTTCGGGGTCCATGTGACCTGGCCATTTAGCAGATGGTGTGCAAAAAAGTGCCGCACAGAGGTAAAACAACCCAACCCAACCCCTCCCCCCAACCTTCTCTGAGCCTTCGGGGTCCATGTGACCTGGCCATTTAGTCCATGGTGTGCAAAAAAAAGTGCCGCTCAGAGGTAAAACAACCCCCCCCCCCCATCCAGGAGACAGGATGAGAGAGAGAGAAAAAAAAATTCCAATTTTTTTGCTCTTTGAAAAAGAGCATTCCAAGTCGTCAGTGGCGATTCGCCATTCTAGTTATAAATGGGAAAGGATTGGTGCATAAAAACTTATTTCCAGCTGCTGTTACATGTCGGACCTTTATCAGCCAAGTGTCAACTTGAGTCTGCCGGAGAGTGTACAGGACGTTGCTCAAAATTGACCTCAGCCAGCGAGAAGGGTGACTGCAGGCACTTAGTGACCTCAGTTGCTGTGAAGGTCCCGGGCACACTAGCTAGCGATAAGAGTGACCCTTTCCTTAACACCGAAGCGGCAGATGGAGCGGAGAGTGGCCTCGATGGTCCTCTCAGGAAGAGAAGGAGTCAAATGAACCGATGCTTGGGGTCAGCGAATAAGGAGAGCCATCGAAAGAAAACGAAGGAGCCATGAACTCGGATTCAAAAATTCTGATCCATTTTTGACACTTTCTGTAATGGAGTAAGTATTCATTAAGAACATCAAATGTAGAATATCGTTTTTCAGTCTTTACAGGACTTAACTTGGTTTGAGTTCTTTTTACCTTAAGTGGTACTTTTTTGGCGCACTATGAACTGCATGACCAGGTCACAAAGACCACAAGGATCCAGCGAAGGTTACGGAAGGGGAGCTACTGAACAGTGTTAGGAGACAGATCAGAGCCTTATGCATCAATGTTATCCACCTTGTTAAGCGCACAGTGTCAAAGGTTTGATGTAAGAAAATGCAGACAAATGACTGGAAACCACTGTGTTGGGTTGGGTTGTTTTACCTCTGAGCGGCACTTTTTTGCACACCATGGGCTAAATGGAAAGGTCACATGGACCCCGAAGGCTCAGAGAAGGTTGGGGGAGGGGACCCATTGGAACAGCTGTTGGGAGACAGATGGTAGCCTCCCGTCAAGGCCATCCAGCGTGTTCTTTAACGTGCTCAGGGTGTGGCTCTCCCGCACACGGAGCCACGGCTTAACGTCCCATCCGACGGACGGCGGCCTTTCCAAGCCCATCGGTGTCCCCTACTGACCGTGGGCAGGACGGGGAATTTTGCGGAGATAAATCTCAACGCTGACCCAGCCGGGACTCGAACCTGGAAACTACAGATTACGAGCCTGGCGCGCTACCGACTGAGCCACCCCCGCCCCGGAAACCACTGTGAATGGGATGCGATGCTGTAAAGTAAAGAAGACAGTGCAGATGAACATGCCTGTGAAAAGTTGAATTCAAGACTGGATCCAGATAGAGAAAATCAAGGGGGCCGGGGGGAGGGGCAACAAGCACAATTGAGCCGGGAAAATGTAAAGGGGGTGGGGGAGGAGACTGGACTTCCAATGCAGTATAACATTTCCTCCTTCGTTTTACATTTAAATTAAAATAATTTCTTGAAAAATGCATGAAATATGAATAATATTTTTTTCTCTATTATCCCTACTAGTATTCTGAAAGGGAGGGGGGAGGCATTGCTTCCTTGCCCTCCCCCCTCAGATCCGAGCATGGTTAGATGTAAAGAAGACAGTGCAGGTGAATGGTTGGACGTAAGAGAATGCAGAGAATGCCGATGAAAAACTCTATAGAAACTCAAGCATCGTCAATGAAGATAATGTAAAGAAACTGAAGCAACGTCGATGAAGATAATGTAAAGAAACTCAATCAACGTCGATGAAGATAATGTAAAGAAACTCAAGCAACGTCGATGAAGATAATGTAAAGAAACTCAAGCAACGTCGATGAAGATAATGTAAAGAAACTCAAGCAACGTCGATGACGCTAATTTAAAGAAACTCAAGCAACGTCGATGAAGATAATGTAAAGAAACTCAAGCAACGTCGATGAAGGTAATGTAAAGAAACTCAAGCAACGTCGATGAAGGTAATGTAAAGAAACTCAAGCAACGTCGATGAAGGTAATGTAAAGAAACTCAAGCAACGTCGATGAAGGTAATGTAAAGAAACTCAAGCAACGTCGATGAAGGTAATGTAAAGAAACTCAAGCAACGTCGATGAAGGAAATGTAAAGAAACTCAAGCAACGTCCATGAAGGTAATGTAAAGAAACTCAAGCAACGTCCATGAAGGTAATGTAAAGAAACTCAAGCAACGTCGATGAAGGTAATGTAAAGAAACTCAAGCAACGTCGATGAAGGTAATGTAAAGAAACTCAAGCAACGTCGATGAAGGTAATGTAAAGAAACTCAAGCAACGTCGATGAAGGTAATGTAAAGAAACTCAAGCAACGTCGATGAAGGTAATGTAAAGAAACTCAAGCAACGCCGATGAAGGTAATGTAAAGAAACTCAAGCAACGCCGATGAAGGTAATGTAAAGAAACTCAAGCAACGCCGATGAAGGTAATGTAAAGAAACTCAAGCAACGCCGATGAAGGTAATGTAAAGAAACTCAAGCAACGCCGATGAAGATAATGTAAAGAAACTCAAGCAACGCCGATGAAGATAATGTAAAGAAACTCAAGCAACGCCGATGAAGTTAATGTAAAGAAACTCAAGCAACGCCGATGAAGGTAATGTAAAGAAACTCAAGCAACGCCGATGAAGGTAATGTAAAGAAACTCAAGCAACGTCGATGAAGGTAATGTAAAGAAACTCAAGCAACGTCGATGAAGGTAATGTAAAGAAACTCAAGCAACGTCGATGAAGGTAATGTAAAGAAACTCAAGCAACGTCGATGAAGGTAATGTAAAGAAACTCAAGCAACGTCGATGAAGGTAATGTAAAGAAACTCAAGCAACGTCGATGAAGGTAATGTAAAGAAACTCAAGCAACGTCGATGAAGGTAATGTAAAGAAACTCAAGCAACGTCGATGAAGGTAATGTAAAGAAACTCAAGCAACGTCGATGAAGGTAATGTAAAGAAACTCAAGCAACGTCGATGAAGGTAATGTAAAGAAACTCAAGCAACGTCGATGAAGGTAATGTAAAGAAACTCAAGCAACGCCGATGAAGGTAATGTAAAGAAACTCAAGCAACGCCGATGAAGGTAATGTAAAGAAACTCAAGCAACGCCGATGAAGGTAATGTAAAGAAACTCAAGCAACGCCGATGAAGGTAATGTAAAGAAACTGAAGCAACGCCGATGAAGGTAATGTAAAGAAACTGAAGCAACGCCGATGAAGGTAATGTAAAGAAACTGAAGCAACGCCGATGAAGATAATGTAAAGAAACTCAAGCAACGCCGATGAAGTTAATGTAAAGAAACTCAAGCAACGCCGATGAAGATAATGTAAAGAAACTCAAGCAACGCCGATGAAGATAATATAAAGAAACTCAAGCAACGCCAATGAAGATAATGTAAAGAAACTCAAGCAACGCCGATGAAGATAATGTAAAGAAACTCAAGCAACGCCGATGAAGATAATGTAAAGAAACTCAAGCAACGCCGATGAAGATAATGTAAAGAAACTCAAGCAACGCCGATGAAGATAATGTAAAGAAACTCAAGCAACGTCGATGACGATAATGTAAAGAAACTCAAGCAACGTCGATGAAGATAATGTAAAGAAACTCAAGCAACGTCGATGAAGGTAATGTAAAGAAACTCAAGCAACGTCGATGAAGATAATGTAAAGAAACTCAAGCAACGTCGATGACGGTAATGTAAAGAAACTCAAGCAACGTCGATGACGGTAATGTAAAGAAACTCAAGCAACGTCGATGACGGTAATGTAAAGAAACTCAAGCAACGTCGATGAAGGTAATGTAAAGAAACTCAAGCAACGTCGATGAAGGTAATGTAAAGAAACTCAAGCAACGCCGATGAAGGTAATGTAAAGAAACTCAAGCAACGCCGATGAAGGTAATGTAAAGAAACTCAAGCAACGCCGATGAAGGTAATGTAAAGAAACTCAAGCAACGCCGATGAAGGTAATGTAAAGAAACTCAAGCAACGCCGATGAAGGTAATGTAAAGAAACTCAAGCAACGTCGATGAAGGAAATGTAAAGAAACTCAAGCAACGCCGATGAAGGTAATGTAAAGAAACTCAAGCAACGTCGATGAAGGTAATGTAAAGAAACTCAAGCAACGTCGATGAAGGTAATGTAAAGAAACTCAAGCAACGTCGATGAAGGTAATGTAAAGAAACTCAAGCAACGTCGATGAAGGTAATGTAAAGAAACTCAAGCAACGTCGATGAAGGTAATGTAAAGAAACTCAAGCAACGTCGATGAAGGTAATGTAAAGAAACTCAAGCAACGTCGATGAAGGTAATGTAAAGAAACTCAAGCAACGTCGATGAAGGTAATGTAAAGAAACTCAAGCAACGTCGATGAAGGTAATGTAAAGAAACTCAAGCAACGTCGATGAAGGTAATGTAAAGAAACTCAAGCAACGTCGATGAAGGTAATGTAAAGAAACTCAAGCAACGTCGATGAAGGTAATGTAAAGAAACTCAAGCAACGTCGATGAAGGTAATGTAAAGAAACTCAAGCAACGCCGATGAAGGTAATGTAAAGAAACTCAAGCAACGCCGATGAAGGTAATGTAAAGAAACTCAAGCAACGCCGATGAAGGTAATGTAAAGAAACTCAAGCAACGCCGATGAAGGTAATGTAAAGAAACTCAAGCAACGCCGATGAAGGTAATGTAAAGAAACTGAAGCAACGCCGATGAAGGTAATGTAAAGAAACTGAAGCAACGCCGATGAAGGTAATGTAAAGAAACTGAAGCAACGCCGATGAAGATAATGTAAAGAAACTCAAGCAACGCCGATGAAGTTAATGTAAAGAAACTCAAGCAACGCCGATGAAGATAATGTAAAGAAACTCAAGCAACGCCGATGAAGATAATATAAAGAAACTCAAGCAACGCCGATGAAGATAATGTAAAGAAACTCAAGCAACGCCGATGAAGATAATGTAAAGAAACTCAAGCAACGCCGATGAAGATAATGTAAAGAAACTCAAGCAACGCCGATGACGGTAATGTAAAGAAACTCAAGCAACGCCGATGAAGATAATGTAAAGAAACTCAAGCAACGCCGATGAAGATAATGTAAAGAAACTCAAGCAACGTCGATGACGATAATGTAAAGAAACTCAAGCAACGTCGATGAAGATAATGTAAAGAAACTCAAGCAACGTCGATGAAGGTAATGTAAAGAAACTCAAGCAACGTCGATGAAGATAATGTAAAGAAACTCAAGCAACGTCGATGACGGTAATGTAAAGAAACTCAAGCAACGTCGATGACGGTAATGTAAAGAAACTCAAGCAACGTCGATGAAGGTAATGTAAAGAAACTCAAGCAACGTCGATGAAGGTAATGTAAAGAAACTCAAGCAACGCCGATGAAGGTAATGTAAAGAAACTCAAGCAACGCCGATGAAGGTAATGTAAAGAAACTCAAGCAACGCCGATGAAGGTAATGTAAAGAAACTCAAGCAACGCCGATGAAGGTAATGTAAAGAAACTCAAGCAACGCCGATGAAGGTAATGTAAAGAAACTCAAGCAACGCCGATGAAGGTAATGTAAAGAAACTCAAGCAACGTCGATGAAGGAAATGTAAAGAAACTCAAGCAACGCCGATGAAGGTAATGTAAAGAAACTCAAGCAACGTCGATGAAGGTAATGTAAAGAAACTCAAGCAACGTCGATGAAGGAAATGTAAAGAAACTCAAGCAACGCCGATGAAGGTAATGTAAAGAAACTCAAGCAACGTCGATGAAGGTAATGTAAAGAAACTCAAGCAACGTCGATGAAGGTAATGTAAAGAAACTCAAGCAACGTCGATGAAGGTAATGTAAAGAAACTCAAGCAACGTCGATGAAGGTAATGTAAAGAAACTCAAGCAACGTCGATGAAGGTAATGTAAAGAAACTCAAGCAACGTCGATGAAGGTAATGTAAAGAAACTCAAGCAACGTCGATGAAGGTAATGTAAAGAAACTCAAGCAACGTCGATGAAGGTAATGTAAAGAAACTCAAGCAACGCCGATGAAGGTTATGTAAAGAAACTCAAGCAACGCCGATGAAGGTAATGTAAAGAAACTCAAGCAACGCCGATGAAGATAATGTAAAGAAACTCAAGCAACGCCGATGAAGGTAATGTAAAGAAACTCAAGCAACGCCGATGAAGGTAATGTAAAGAAACTCAAGCAACGCCGATGAAGGTAATGTAAAGAAACTCAAGCAACGCCGATGAAGGTAATGTAAAGAAACTCAAGCAACGCCGATGAAGGTAATGTAAAGAAACTCAAGCAACGCCGATGAAGGTAATGTAAAGAAACTCAAGCAACGCCGATGAAGGTAATGTAAAGAAACTCAAGCAACGTCAATGAAGATAATGTAAAGAAACGCAAGCAACGCCGATGAAGATAATGTAAAGAAACGCAAGCAACGTCGATGAAGATAATGTAAAGAAACAGAAGCAATTACTTTTGGCTCATCCTGGTTCAGTTAAGTGAATGCCGAGATATTTGATTCTCTATAGAATGACATCGCTGACAAAAGTTGAGTGTTGATGATGACATCGGTCGTCGTCACGTCAGCTATCATCGATCGAGTCTTTGCACACATGCACACATTCACACTCTGCTGTGAGTAATGCAAATGCTGCCAAGGATTTCGTTCTGGTTCAGTGGACATATCATCCATTGTCTGATGCTATTTCCAATCCTACGTCGACAGCCTTGCATGACTCGGTATCATCCTCATCATTTACTATCTTCGTCTTCATTGTAACTGACTGTTGTATCATCAGTATCCTCTTTTTGCTTCTCATTTTCCATCTTCATCGTCATCATCCACAGTATTGCACGATTTATCATTATCTTCATCATTTAGTATCACGATCTTCATTATAATTTACTCCTGCGTCATTGTTTATATTCTTCCCATTGTTCTCGATCCCTCCTCTTTATCCTCCTCCTCCTCCTGATCATCATAATCTAATGAGGTATTTTTCATCGTCATCGTTACCATCATCATTGCCATCATGCAATGATGCCATTATCTACTACTATTGCTATATTAATAGTTTCTTACTATAGTCATCATCTTCAATATTTGCCATCGTCATTTATTGTCGTATTCGGGTCATTGACATCATTGGTTCAGCTGCCATGATTATCGACATCATTTGTCCAACCGCTACGATCATCAGCACCATTTGTTCAGCTGCCATGATCATCGACATTATTTTTTCAGCTGTCGTGATCATTGACATTATTTGTTCAGCTATCTCGATCATTATTGTCATTGTGTCGCCATTTATTATCATTGTGATGATCATTATTTGTCGTCATCGTAACTACGACTTTCATCGATATTTTTTGCATCATCATGCTACGAATCGTCATTTGTTGCTGTCGTCATTATCATCATCATTTGCTATATCGTCGTAGTCGTTGCTATGATCATCATCATCATCGCGTGCTTCCGTTGTCGAGGTCATTGTCCACATGTCGAGGTCAGTTCAGTTTGCTAAGATTAGTTACATTTTAATATTAAAGAAACTGATGCCACAAAAATATATACAATATATATACATGAGTATAAAAATATAGTAAATAAATACCCCCTCAAGCAGCTGCTTGACTACAGAGGTCTGACAGGAGCCTGTCAGTTTATATGCCGAAGTAGAAGGTCTGAGAGGATGGCAGGACCTCAGCAAAAAAATGACACAAACATCCATGCCTTACGCGGGGCTCGAACCCAGGTCCCTTAGATCAGTAGCAAAGCGCGCTAACCACTCGGCCATAGTGTTCGGATACTTTATTTTGACACGAAGGTTGTCAGATCGCTAATTTCTAAACCTGGATCGTGTGGGCCCACTGACAGAAGTATTGAGCGTGTGCAGTTACCATTCACAGCAAACTGGAGCGTGTACAGTAACTGCACACGCTCCAGTTTGCTGTGAACGGTAACTGGAGCGTGTACAGCAACTGTACACGCTCCAGATGTTTTTTCTGAATTCTGTAATCAACCATAAATAAAATAAATAAATACCCCCTCAAGCAGCTGCTTGCCACAGAGGTCTGGCAGGAGCCTGTCAGTTTATATGCCAAAGTAGAAGATCTGAGAGGATGGCAGGAGCTCAGAAGAAAACAACACGAACATCCATGCCTTACCCGGGGCTCGAACCCACGCCCCGTAGATCAGTAGGCGAGCACGCTAACCACTCTGCCTCGGGACGGCTTTTAGAGATTAAAAAAATGCTCCGTCAGCTCACGTGTCATAAGGAATAAAAAGTGTTTAATGCTCAACTATCTTAGATAGTACAAAAGAGGTACTTTTAGCTCAACTGTCTTAGGAAGTACAAAAGAGGTACTTTTAGCTCAACTGTCTTAGGAAGTACAAAAGAGGTACTTTTAGCTCAACTGTCTTAGGAAGTACAAAAGAGGTACTTTTAGCTCAACTGTCTTAGGAGGTAAAAATAGGCACTTTTAGCTCAGATGTCATAAGAAAAATGTTCCACTTCCATACTAAAAAAGTAAAAAAAAATATTCATAGCTGAAAGTGTCCTAAGAGCTAAAAATGACATTTCTACCTCACTCCTATTTTATCACACTACTACACAAATGACGTAAGAAATTTTAGAAAAAAAACCACTTGATCGGCAGCCATAAGAAATGAGTTGGGTTACCTCTGAGCGGCACTTTTTTTTTTAGCACACAGTGCCGCATACGGAGCCACGGCTTAATGTCCCATTCGATGGACGGCAGTCTATACAAGCACACGTTGTTTCCTACTGATAGAGGACGGGGAGTTTTGCGGATATAAATCTCAACGCTGGCCCAGCTGGGACTCGAACCTGGGAATATACAGGGTGAATCTGAAAAAGTGGGCAAAATTTTACGGGGTCGTAGAACGCAGCTATACGAGCAATATTCGTCATAGAATGTATGGTCGGAACGCAAGCGGTGAGAAGTTAAAAGGTCGTTTTCCACTGTCACATTTAAAGAATGAACACAAGAAGGAGAGGAGATACTCTGTGCCTCACTTGCATTCCCGTCCGCCGCACCGTACACAAAGTGCATAGCCGCCATTTCGTGGTTAGTATAACCAGCCATCCTCTCGGCAATCCATGGTAGAAATGCCGTTGGGTGCGAGGACCGACCCTTTTATACCATTTCCAACGCCACCTAGCGGCTCGCCGTTTGCGTTCCGCCCATACATTCTATGACGAATATTGCTCGTATAGCTGCGTTCTACCACCCTGTAAAGTTTTGCCCACTTTTTCAGATTCACCCTGTATAATGATGAGCCTAGCGCGCTACGACTGAGCCATCCCCGCCTTATGAAAAAAAAATAATGAAGAGCCTCCTGCTTAGTGTCGTAAGAAATATAAATATTAGACTCCTGCTCATGTATCATAAGAGATTAAAAAAGGGCACTCCTAGCTCAAGTGTGCAATACTCTTGTTCAAGTGTGATAAGTAATAGAAAATGGCACTCCTGTTCAATTATATTAAGAGATGAAGGAAATTAAACTCCTATCAAGTGTGGGAAGGGTTAAAAAATGACACTCCTGCTCCAATGTGGCGAGAGATGAAAGGAATTATCCTCTTGCTCCAATGTGGTGAGAGATGAAAGGAATAATCCTCTTGCTCCAATGTGGCGAGAGATGAAAGGAATAATCCTCTTGCTCCAATGTGGCGAGAGATGAAAGGAATTATCCTCTTGCTCCAATGTGGCGAGAGATGAAAGGAATAATCCTCTTGCTCCAATGTGGCGAGAGATGAAAGGAATAATCCTCTTGCTCCAATGTGGCGAGAGATGAAAGGAATTATCCTCTTGCTCCAATGTGGCGAGAGATGAAAGGAATTATCCTCTTGCTCCAATGTGGCGAGAGATGAAAGGAATTATCCTCTTGCTCCAATGTGGCGAGAGATGAAAGGAATTATCCTCTTGCTCCAATGTGGCGAGAGATGAAAGGAATTATCCTCTTGCTCCAATGTGGCGAGAGATGAAAGGAATTATCCTCTTGCTCCAATGTGGCGAGAGATGAAAGGAATTATCCTCTTGCTCCAATGTGGCGAGAGATGAAAGGAATTATCCTCTTGCTCCAATGTGGCGAGAGATGAAAGGAATTATCCTCTTGCTCCAATGTGGCGAGAGATGAAAGGAATTATCCTCTTGCTCCAATGTGGCGAGAGATGAAAGGAATTATCCTCTTGCTCCAATGTGGCGAGAGATGAAAGGAATTATCCTCTTGCTCCAATGTGGCGAGAGATGAAAGGAATTATCCTCTTGCTCCAATGTGGCGAGAGATGAAAGGAATTATCCTCTTGCTCCAATGTGGCGAGAGATGAAAGGAATTATCCTCTTGCTCCAATGTGGCGAGAGATGAAAGGAATTATCCTCTTGCTCCAATGTGGCGAGAGATGAAAGGAATTATCCTCTTGCTCCAATGTGGCGAGAGATGAAAGGAATTATCCTCTTGCTCCAATGTGGCGAGAGATGAAAGGAATTATCCTCTTGCTCCAATGTGGCGAGAGATGAAAGGAATTATCCTCTTGCTCCAATGTGGCGAGAGATGAAAGGAATTATCCTCTTGCTCCAATGTGGCGAGAGATGAAAGGAATTATCCTCTTGCTCCAATGTGGCGAGAGATGAAAGCAATTATCCTCTTGCTCCAATGTTGCATGAAATAAAAGAAATTACAGTCCTGTTCAAATGTGCTTAGGATTAAAAAGTAATTCTACTGCGGAAATGTGGCAACAGATGAAAGAAATTACAGTCTATTCAAGTGTAGTAAGGACTAAAAACGGCACTCTTGCTTCAATATGGCAAGAGATGAGGGAAATTACACCCCTATTCAATGTGGCAAGAAATTGCATTCCTACTCCACTGTGGTAAGGATGAAAAAAAACACTCCTGCTCAAATGTGGCAAGAAATAAATTACACTCCTATTCAAGTGTGGTAAGAAATAAAAGAAGTTACCCTCACTGCTTAAGCGGAAAATTACACTCCTTCTCAAGTGTGGTAAGAAATAAAAGAAGTTACCCTCACTGCTTAAGCAGAAAATTACACTCCTTCTCAAGTGTCATAAGAGGTTAAAAATAACACTCCTTGCTCTTCTGTCACAAGGAGAAAAATTAGCTCACCTAGTATCATAAACAGTAAATTGGGTTGTTTTACCTCTGAGCGGCACTTTTTTGCACACCATGGGCTAAATGGCCAGGTAACATGGACCCCGAAGGCTCAGAGAAGGTTGGGGGAGGGGACCCACTGGAACAGCTGTTGGGAGACAGATTGTAGCCTCCCGTCAAGGCCATCCAGCGTGTTCTTTAACGTGCACAGGGTATGGCTCTCCCGCACACGGGGCCACGGCTTAACGCCCCATCCGACGGACGGCGGCCTTTCCAAGCCCATCGGTGTTCCCCTACTGACCGTGGGCAGGACGGGGAATTTTGCGGAGATAAATCTCAACGCTGACCCAGCTGGGACTCGAACTTGGGAACTGCAGATTACGAGCCTGGCGCACTACCGACTGAGCCACCCCCGCCCCCATAAAAAATACTCCTAATTCAAATAGATGAAAGATAAAAAAAAATAAACACTCCTAGCTCAACAACTACTATAAGAGGAAACTCTACCTAGTCATCTGCACTAGGATACAATAAACACTCCTAAATAAAGCAATATAGAAGATTATAAAAAAAAAAGCTCTCCCAGATCAAGTGTCATAAAAGATATGTAAAAAAAGACACTCCTATCTACTTTGTCATTTAAAACGACTTTCCCACATGAAAAACAGCAAAAAAGAATTTTACAAAAATCATCAAAACCACCAGTGTCATGCAAAGTTCTTCCTATTTTAGTAAATGTATCACGTTTCCAAGAGAAGATCTATTGCAACGGCCTGCTCAATCACCGACCTCACGTCACATAAAGCAAAGCTGGGCAGGGCTCGTGCGCCTCCCTATGCTGCCAGCCAACTGGAGCACCAGACACGCAACCACCACTCACCACACAGCGCATGCGCCACTCACCGACAACTTACGTCAATACACCGTGCTTCTGCGCCGTGCTGGACTTCCAATATCGCACTGATTTCTTGTTTAGTACTAGCACAGATTCGTATGTGATTAAGAGATGGGGCATTTTCAATTGGAGATTTTGTGGGGTTTTTTTTTAAGGTTTGGGTTGGGTTGTTTTACCTCTGAGCGGCACTTTTTTGCACACCATGGGCTAAATGGCCAGGTCACATGGACCCCGAAGGCTCAGAGAAGGTTGGGGGAGGGGACCCACTGGAACAGCTGTTGGGAGACAGATGGTAGCCTCCCGTCAAGGCCATCCAGCGTGTTCTTTAACGTGCATAGGGTATGGCTCTCCCACACACGGAGCCACGGCTTAACGTCCCATCCGACGGACGGTGGCCTTTCCAAGCCCATCGGTGTCCCCTACTGACCGTGGGCACGACAATCGCTGAGACAAATCTCAGCGCTGACCCAGCTGGGACTCGAACCTGGGAACTACAGATTACGAGCCTGGCGCGCTACCGACTGAGCCACCCCCGCCCCATTTTTTTTTTTAAGATTTGGAATTCATGATATCGTTGGCAAATCATAAACTGATTTTTTATCTTTTTTTATTCTTTGTTTGACACATATAAAAGATATTTCCTACTGGGAAAAGGTTTGTTTTACCTCTGAGCTGCATTTTTATGCACAATGGGCTACATAGTGAAGATTGGGTTGTTTTACCTCTGAGCGGCACTTTTCACACACAATGGGCTAAATAGCCAGGTTGGGTTGTTGGGTTGTTTTATCTCTGAGCGGCACTTTTTTGCACACAATGGGCTATATGGCCAGTCCACAAGGACCCCGAAGGCTCAGAAAAGGTTGGGGGGAGGGGACCCACTGGAACAGCTGTTGGGAGACAGATGGTAGCCTCCCGTCAAGGCCATCCAGCGTGTTCTTTAACGTGCACAGGGTATGGCTCTCCCGCACACGGGGCCACGACTTAACGTCCCATCCGACGGACGGCCGCCTTTCCAAGGCCATCGGTGTCCCCTACTGACAGTGGACAGGGCGGGGAATTTTTGCGGAGATAAATCTCAACGCTGACCCAGCTGGGACTCGAACCTGGGAACTACAGATTACGAGTCTGGCGCGCTACCGACTGAGCCATCCCCGCCCCACTAAATGGCCAGGTCACAAAGACCCCGTGGTCTTAGAGAACGTTGGGGGAAGGGACCCACTGGAACAGCTGTTGGGGGACAGATGGTAGCTTCCCATCAAGGCCATCTAGTGTGTTCTTCAACGTGCACAGGGTATGGCTCTCCCGTACACAGGGACACAGCATAACGTCCCATCCGACAGACGGCTCTCCTTTATCACCGAGGGCAGGGTGGGGGTTAGTGGGAGACAAGTCTCAACGCAGGAACAGTTGGGATCGAACCTGGGAACTGCAGATTACGAGCCTGGCGCGCTGTTCACTGAACCAACTCACATCCCATACAAATTTTGTGAAATGACTGTTTTTTTTTATGACATATATATTTTGCATAACTCTCCGTTTCATTAAAAACTACCAATGTAGTTCCCAGTTCTAACTGGGCCAACATTGAAAATAATTCCCTTTCTGCTCCTGGTGAGAAAGGGAACGCCGATGGGCTTGGAAAAAAAATTCCGTCCGTCGGATAGGATGTTAAGCCGAGGTGCTGTGTACGGTGAGACTGTGCACGTCAAAGAACACACTGGAAGTCATTGAAGGGAGGATTCCATTTGTCTCGTAACAGTTGTCCAGTGGGTCCCCTTCCTTGAACTTCCTCTGAACCTTCGGGGTCCTTGTGACCTGGCCATTTAGCCCATTGCGTGCAAAAAATGTCGCTCAGGAGTCAACTTGCCAACTGCCAGTATGTTTGTTGTTAGAGCAACGATATCGCTCTAAGCAACTGGACCAGATGTCTGACACTATAATCATTGCGTGAGTGATACGCCGTCCGTTGGGTGGAATGTTAAGCCGTGATCCGTGTGCAGCAGAGCACTGTGTAAGGTAAAGAACACGATAAATAAAAATAAATAATAAATACCCCCTAAGGGACCTGGGTTCGAGCCCCGGGTAAGGCATGGATGTTCGTATTGTTTTCTGCTGAGGTCCTGCCATCCTCTCAGACCTTCTACTGTGGCATATAAACTGACAGGTTCTGTCAGACCTCTGTGGCAAGCAGCTGCTTGAGGGTGTATTTATTTATTTTATTTATGGTTGATTACAGAATTCAGGAAAAATATCTGGAGCGTGTACAGCAACTGTACACGCTCCAGTTACCGTTCACAGCAAACTGGAGCGTGTGCAGTTACTGCACACGCTCCAGTTTGCTGTGAACGGTAATTGCACACGCTCAATATTACTGTGAGTGGGCCCACACGATCCAGGTTTAGAAATTAGCGATCTGACAACCTTCGTTTCAAAATAAAGCATCCGAACACTATGGCCGAGTGGTTAGCGCGCTTGGCTACTGATCTAAGGGACCTGGGTTCGAGCCCCGGGTAAAGCATGGATGTGTGTGTCGTTTTTTTGCTGAGGTCCTGTCATCCTCACAGACCTTCTACTATGGCATATAAACTGACAGGCTCCTGTCAGACTTCTGTGGCAAGCAGCTGCTTGAGGGGGTATTTATTTTATTTACAAGCAGCTGCTTGCCACAGAGGTCTGACAGGAGCCTGTCAGTTTATATGCCATAGTAGAAGGTCTGAGAGGATGGCAGGACCTCAGCAGAAAACAACACGAACATCCATGCCTTACCCGGGGCTCGAACCCAGGTCCCGCAGATCAGTAGCCAAGCGCGCTAACCACTCGGCCACACTGGTAAAGAGTTCTTGTCTTTTATGCTATTTGTCAATGCAAATTAATCTTCAGTCTGCTTCCTAATGATTTAGATAAAAAGCAACACCCTCAGCGCAAGAGTCTAGAACGATGCCTTTTTTTTTTACTTGGGAAGAGTCAAGTTTCAAGCTTTACAAAAGAAGATTTGGAGATTACATTAAGTACAAGGAAATTTATGACTGAATTAGATGGAGAAAATAAACTCAGTCGTAAAAGTCATGGTTGCGGATTCTGTGTGAAATAATTCCAAGGCAATGTCCTTCTTTGAATCACAGAACTTTAAATTATTGATCCATGAATGCAGACGACTAATTATAAGACTTCAAAAATCAGTAAATAACTGAGTTAGTCGAAATATATGTGATATGAGGTCAGTGATTCTCAAATGCGGCCACCGGAAAATTCCAACTGAAATAAAAAAAGGTACAGTCGCTCAAAAAAGTATCCGAACACTGTGATTGATTACAGAATTCAGAAAAAATATCTGGCAACGATATTTTTAGAAATTAGTGATCTGGCAACCTTCGTGGCACGTGATTACAGAATTCAGGAAAAATATCTGGAGTGTGTACAGCAACTGTACACGCTCCAGTTACCGTTCACAGCAAACTGGAGCGTGTGCAGTTACTACACACGTTCCAGTTTGCTGTGAACGGTAACTGCACACGCTCAATATTACTGTGAGTGGGCCCACACGATCTAATTCTTTGTGAGCTCACACGATCCAATGTACTGTGAACATTAACCGCAACCGCTCCAGTTTGCTGTGAACGGTAACTGCACACGCTGAATATTTCCGCGAGTGAGCCCACACGATCTAGGTCTTTGTGAGCTCACACGATCCAATGTGCTGTGAACATTAACCGCAACCGCTCCAGTTTGCTGTGAACGGTAACTGCACACGCTCAATATTTCCGTGAGTGAGCCCACACGATCTAGGTCTTTGTGAGCTCACACGATCCAATGTGCTGTGAACATAAACCGTAACCGCTCCAGTTTGCTGTGAACGGTAACTGCACACGCTCAATATTTCCGTGAGTGAGCCCACACGATCTAGGTCTTTGTGAGCTCACACGATCCAATGTGCTGTGAACATTAACCGCAACCGCTCCAGTTTGCTGTGAACGGTAACTGCACACGCTCAATATTTCCGCGAGTGAGCCCACACGATCTAGGTCTTTGTGAGCTCACACGATCCAATGTGCTGTGAACATTAACCGCAACCGCTCCAGTTTGCTGTGAACGGTAACTGCACACGCTCAATATTTCCGTGAGTGAGCCCACACGATCTAGGTCTTTGTGAGCTCACACGATCCAATGTGCTGTGAACATAAACCGTAACCGCTCCAGTTTGCTGTGAACGGTAACTGCACACGCTCAATATTTCCGTGAGTGAGCCCACACGATCTAGGTCTTTGTGAGCTCACACGATCCAATGTGCTGTGAACATTAACCGCAACCGCTCCAGTTTGCTGTGAACGGTAACTGCACACGCTCAATATTTCCGCGAGTGAGCCCACACGATCTAGGTCTTTGTGAGCTCACACGATCCAATGTGCTGTGAACATTAACCGCAACCGCTCCAGTTTGCTGTGAACGGTAACTGCACACGCTCAATATTTCCGCGAGTGAGCCCACACGATCTAGGTCTTTGTGAGCTCACACGATCCAATGTGCTGTGAACATTAACCGCAACCGCTCCAGTTTGCTGTGAACGGTAACTGCACACGCTCAATATTTCCGTGAGTGAGCCCACACGATCTAGGTCTTTGTGAGCTCACACGATCCAATGTGCTGTGAACATAAACCGTAACCGCTCCAGTTTGCTGTGAACGGTAACTGCACACGCTCAATATTTCCGTGAGTGAGCCCACACGATCTAGGTCTTTGTGAGCTCACACGATCCAATGTGCTGTGAACATTAACCGCAACCGCTCCAGTTTGCTGTGAACGGTAACTGCACACGCTCAATATTTCCGCGAGTGAGCCCACACGATCTAGGTCTTTGTGAGCTCACACGATCCAATGTGCTGTGAACATTAACCGCAACCGCTCCAGTTTGCTGTGAACGGTAACTGCACACGCTCAATATTTCCGCGAGTGAGCCCACACGATCTAGGTCTTTGTGAGCTCACACGATCCAATGTGCTGTGAACATTAACCGCAACCGCTCCAGTTTGCTGTGAACGGTAACTGCACACGCTCAATATTTCCGTGAGTGAGCCCACACGATCTAGGTCTTTGTGAGCTCACACGATCCAATGTGCTGTGAACATAAACCGTAACCGCTCCAGTTTGCTGTGAACGGTAACTGCACACGCTCAATATTTCCGTGAGTGAGCCCACACGATCTAGGTCTTTGTGAGCTCACACGATCCAATGTGCTGTGAACATTAACCGCAACCGCTCCAGTTTGCTGTGAACGGTAACTGCACACGCTCAATATTTCCGTGAGTGAGCCCACACGATCTAGGTCTTTGTGAGCTCACACGATCCAATGTGCTGTGAACATTAGCCGCAACCGCTCCAGTTTGCTGTGAACGGTAACTGCACACGCTCAATATTTCCGTGAGTGAGCCCACACGATCTAGGTCTTTGTGAGCTCACACGATCCAATGTGCTGTGAACATTAACCGCAACCGCTCCAGTTTGCTGTGAACGGTAACTGCACACGCTCAATATTTCCGTGAGTGAGCCCACACGATCTAGGTCTTTGTGAGCTCACACGATCCAATGTGCTGTGAACATTAACCGCAACCGCTCCAGTTTGCTGTGAACGGTAACTGCACACGCTGAATATTTCCGCGAGTGAGCCCACACGATCTAGGTCTTTGTGAGCTCACACGATCCAATGTGCTGTGAACATTAACCGCAACCGCTCCATTTTGCTGTGAACGGTAACTGCACACGCTCAATATTTCCGTGAGTGAGCCCACACGATCTAGGTCTTTGTGAGCTCACACGATCCAATGTGCTGTGAACATTAACCGCAACCGCTCCAGTTTGCTGTGAACGGTAACTGCACACGCTCAATATTTCCGTGAGTGAGCCCACACGATCTAGGTCTTTGTGAGCTCACACGATCCAATGTGCTGTGAACATTAACCGCAACCGCTCCAGTTTGCTGTGAACGGTAACTGCACACGCTCAATATTTCCGTGAGTGAGCCCACACGATCTAGGTCTTTGTGAGCTCACACGATCCAATGTGCTGTGAACATTAACCGCAACCGCTCCAGTTTGCTGTGAACGGTAACTGCACACGCTCAATATTTCCGTGAGTGAGCCCACACGATCTAGGTCTTTGTGAGCTCACACGATCCAATGTGCTGTGAACCTTAACTGCAACCGCTCCAGTTTGCTGTGAACGGTAACTGCACACGCTCAATATTCATTGCATTATATATTCTTACGCATTATATACATTAAAAAATATCCAAACACTATGGTTGATTACAGAATTCAGAAAAAATATCTGGCAACGATCTGGCAACCTTCGTGTCGCGTGACACGTAGGTTGCCAGATATTTTTTCTGAATTCTGTAATCAACCGTAGTGTTCGGATACTTTTTTGAGTGACTGTACCATAAACTGCATTCAGAATAATGATGAATATAAATTCATAAACTATATTTAAACAGATTATATTTCATTCTTCATGAAAAAACAACAACAACAATGAATTAAAAGGGGGAGCCTATAACCAAGTTTCTTATGCGCTGAAATCGCTAATTAACGTAAAATACAATCTTAGTTAAAATTTTTACTCAACAGAGATTTTTAAATGAATTCATGGACCCTCGGAGTTCATGGAGGGATTACCTAGATGACCCATAGTCCATATTCCATGATTCAGACACAGGTATTGCCCAAGTCTACCTTAAATATTATAGATATTAAACTGCTTCATTATTAACTTAAAAAAATACCATATGACAATGAAGAAATCCAATTAACCTATATAATAAAATCAAATGGATAACACGTTGTTTAATAAAGGGTGGATGATGAGTCCGCGATCATCGCATTTCTTCACGAGAGCATCCGTGGCTCCTAGAAGGAAATTTATGAAGGGGTTGGGTTGTTTTACCTCTGAGCGGCACTTTTTTGCACACCATGGGCTAAATGGCTAGGCCACAAGGACCCCGAAGGCTCAGAGAAGGTTGGGGGAGGGGACCCACTGGAACAGCTATTGGGAGACAGATGGTAGCCTCCCGTCAAGGCCATCCAGCATGTTCTTTAACGTTGGGTTGTTTTTCCTCTGAGCGGCACTTTTGTGCACACCATGGGCTTAATGGCCAGGTCACATGGACCCCGTAGGCTCAGACAAGGTTGCGGGAGGGGACCCATTGGAACAGCTGTTGGGAGACAGACGGTAGCCTCCCGTCAAAGCCATCCAGCGTGTTCTTTAACGTGCACAGGGTATGGCTCTCCCACACACGGGGCCACGGCTTAACGTCCCATCCGACGGACGGCGGCCTTTCCAAGCCCATCGGTGTCCCCTACTGACCGCGGGTAGGGCGGGGAATTTTGCGGAGATAAATCTCAACGCTGACCCAGCTGGGACTCGAACCTGGGAACTACAGATTACGAGCCCGGCGCGCTATCGACTGAGCCACCCTCGCCCCTTCTTATGAAGGGGAGAGAGGGTGACTATCGCTTTGTTTTACCTCTGATCGACATTTTTTTCACCCTCAATGGGAAAAATGACCAGGCTACAAAGACCTTAAGAGTTCGGAGAAGGTTTGGGAAGGTAATTCGCTCTACAGTTGTTAGGGTGACAGATGGTAGTCGTCCATCAAGGCCATTCAGTCTGTTCTTTAATATGGTATAGAGAGTTGGGTTGATTGTTTTACTTCTGAGTGGTACTTTTTTTGCACATAATGGATTAAATGGCCAGGTCACAAGGACCCCAAAGGCTCAGAGAAGGTTGTAGGAAAGGACCCGCTAGGCAGCTGTTGGGATACGATGGTAGCCTCCCGTCAAGACCATCCAGCATGTTCTTTAACAACATGTTATTGGATTTGTTGCATTGCACTAACCTTTGCGCACCTAGGGATAAATGAAGAGGTCACAAGGACCCCAAAGGCTCAGGGAGGTTTTGGGAAAGGTATCCAACAGATACAGATGAAAGTCTCCTGATAAAACCACCCTGCTGTTGTCTTAACGTGCATTAGATATGACTTTCCTACACACGAGACAACGGTTTAATATCCCATCCAATAGACGGCCGCCTCTAGAATCCCATCGGTGAGAGCAGAGTGAAAATCAGCGGAAATAAATCTCAATGTCGAGACTTGAGCTTGGGAAACTTCAAATTACGAGCCTAGCGTGCTACGACCCGACCCAAATTCCATCAGTCACGAGCATCAGATTATTAGCCTGTGCTCTTTTACTCGAGCTTTTCCCCCGACTAATCTTAAAGAGCATGAGGACTATTTCGGATTCATTTAAATATTCAGAATATCGCATCATAAATCCAAAGTATTAAACAACTCTTTTAGTTGTGTCCAGATTTTCCAGGTCAATCAGGAAGTTCATAACTAAGGGAAGTTCCATCGCTAAAGGAAATTTCTCACTGCGACCTGGGTTCGAGCCCCGGGTAAGGCATGGATGTTGTGTTGTTTTTCTGCTGAGGTCCTGCCATCCTCTCAGACCTTCTACTATGGCATATAAACTGACAGGCTCCTGTCAGACCTCTGTGGCAAGCAGCTGCTTGAGGGGGTATTTATTTTTATTTCTCAGTTCGTAACGCGTAATATGTAGTTCCCAGGTTCGAGTTCCACCTGGGCCAGCGTTCAGATTTATCTCCGCAATTCTCCCCAACCTACTCTCGGTCAGTAGGAGAAACCTATGGGCTTCGAAAGCGACCGTCCGTCAGATGGGAAGTTAAGTCGTGACTCCGTGTGCTGGAGAGCCATACTCTCTGCACGTTAAAAAACACGCTGGATGGCCTTGATGGGAGGCTTTTGGTTGGGTTGTTTTACCTCTGAGCGGCACTTTTTTGCACACCATGGGCTAAATGGCCAGGTCACATGGACCCCGAAGGCTCAGAGAAGGTTGGGGGATGGGACCCACTGGAACAGCTGTTGGGAGACAGATGGTAGCCTCCCGTCAAGGCCATCCAGCTTGTTCTTTAACGTGCACAGGGTATGGCTCTCCCGCACACGGACCACGGCTTAACGTCCCATTCGACGGACGGCGGCCTTTCCAAGCCCATCGGTGTCCCCTACTGACCGTGGGAAGGGCGGTGAATTTTGCGGAGATAAATCTCAACGCTGACCCAGCTGGGACTCGAACCTGGGAACTACAGATTACGAGCCTGGCGCGCTACCGACTGAGCCACCCCCGCCCCTAGATGGGAGGCTATCATATGTCTTCTAACAGTTTCCCAATGGGTCCCCTTCTCCAAACTTCTCTGAGCCTTCGGGATCCTTGTGACCTGGTCATTTAGCCCGTTGTGTGCAAAAATATTCCGCTCAGAAGTTAAACAACCCAGCCCATAGCTTATGGACGTTTTATCGCCAAAGTGAAATTCCCACTGCCTGGAAACAGTCTGGATAAGTCAGGCGCACCGCGACAGGCTTTCCTGCAGTGCAGCTAAGTTGGACTGGAAAAGGACATTTGGAGGCGGTGCACGTCGAGCTGGTGGCGCAAAGATATGATGAATAGTGCAAAGAGCGATGAATTATGGTGTTGATTATCTCCTTCCAAAAGAGCTCCAATTCAGCAGGAATTCATCAGTCATGTAATAATTGAGAAACAGTTCGGGAAACCCAATACTGAGCTACGTATTAATTAACATAAATTTCCCCGGCTCTAATAAAATGGCCGTCATTTCTCTGCACGAGTGACTCGAGGCCCGGCGGATGGTGCTGCAGCTGCAGTTACGCGCCAAGCCCTGCATGAGGCGAGTTCATCGATTGATGGAGCGGTTGGTTGGCGGGCTGCGTGCGACGCGACGCGACATTAAATAACGGAGAAGTCTTTAAGGGCGAACTTTGAGATTTTTAATTTGTTGTTTTCTTTTCTGAGAGGTTGGGTTGTTTTACCTCTGAGCGGCACTTTTTTGCACATCATGGGCTAAATGGCCAGGTCACATGGACCCCGAAGGCTCAGAGAAGGTTGGGGGAGGGGACCCACTGGAAGAGCTATTGGGAGACAGATGGTAGCCTCCCGTCAAGACCATCCAGCGTGTTCTTTAACGTGCACAGGGTATGGCTCTCCCGCACACGGGGCCACGGCTTAACGTCCCATCCGACGGACGGCGGCCTTTCCAAGCCCATCGGTGTCCCCTACTGACCGTGGGCAGGGCGGGGAATTTTTGCGGAGAGAAATCTCAACGCTGACCCAGCTGGGACTCGAACTTGAGAACTGCAGATTACGAGCCTGGCGCGCTACCGACTGAGCCACCCCCGCCCCCTTTTCTGAGAGGTGGTCGGGCAGTGAGCTCCGATTAGTACTCTATTAACTAGAGCGTAATTGCGAATCTGCATGAGGCTGGCTTTGCAATTTCAATGAAGGTTTGCAGCAGAGCCAGTGCCTTTTGACTATACGGCAAATGACTTTTAAAATTATGCTTAAATTACACTATAGTACCTAGAATATTGCCGTATTAATTATGGTGAAAGTTGTGCAGCTACCGAGTTGGATTAACTGTGATGCAAATTGTGCATCTGAGTGTTTATCCCATAAGTGGTCAAGTGGTCAGCGTACCTGACTACTAAACTAGTGAGTCTGTGTATGGGTATGCATGTTGTATGAGAAACCAGGACGAACCGACTAGAGCTCCTAGGTTGGGTTGGGTTACCTCTGAACGGCACTTTTTTGCACACCATGGGCTAAATGGCCAGGTCACATGGACCTCGTAGGCTCAGAGAAGGTTGGGGGAGGGGACCCACTGGAACAGCTGTTGGGAGACAGATGGTAGCATCCTGTCAAGGCCATCCAGCGTGTTCTTTAACGTTGGGTTGTTTCACCTCTGAGCGGCACTTTTGTGCACACCATGGGCTAAATGGCCAGGTCACAAGGACCCCGAAGGCTCAGAGAAGGTTGGGGGAGGGGACCCACTGGAACAGCTGTTGGGAGACAGATGGTAGCCTCCCGTCAAGGCCATCCAGCGTGTTCTTTAACGTTGGGTTGTTTTACCTCTGAGCGGCACTTTTGTGCACACCATGGGCTTAATGGCCAGGTCACATGGACCCCGTAGGCTCAGACAAGGTTGCGGGAGGGGACCCACTGGAACAGCTGTTGGGAGACAGATGGTAGCCTCCCGTCAAGGCCATCCAGCGTGTTCTTTAACGTGCACAGGGTATGGCTCTCCCACACACGGGGTCACGGCTTAACGACGGCGGCCTTTCCAAGCCCATCGGTGTCCCCTACTGACCGCGGGCAGGGCAGGGAATTTTGCGGAGATAAATCTCAACGCTGACCCAGCTGGGACTCGAACCTGGGAACTACAGATTACGAGCCTGGCGCGCTACCGACTGAGCCACCCCCGCCCCTAAAGCTCCGAGGTTATCTCCGTTCTTTGTGTAAGGGAGTGCCTTTCCCCTTAAAAAAAGATCAGCGCTGGATTAAGTGTGCTGTAAATGTTGTATTGACACTAGTAACAATGCTGTTTTAACTGTGGTGCAATGAGCGAGGGTGGTTAGTCGGTAGAGCGCCAGGCTCGTAATCTGCAATTCCTAGGTTCGGGTCTCAGCTGGGCCAGCGTTCAGATTTATCTCCGCAAAACTGTCCTAGGTCAGTAGGGGACATCAATGACCTTGGAAAGGTTGTCTTCCGTCGGATGGGACGTTAAGCTGCAGCCCCATGTGCAGGAGAGCCATATTCTGTGCACGTTAATGAACGCGCTGGATGGTCAGTAGGAGAAACCTATGCTCTTCGAAAGCGACCGTCCGTCAGATGGGAAGTTAAGTCGTGGCTTCGTGTGCTGGAGAGCCATACTCTCTGCACGTTAAAGAAAACGCTGGATGTCCTTGATGGGAGGCTATCATATGTCTCCTAACAGTTGTCCAATGGGTCCACTTCTCCAAACTTCTCTGAGCCTTCGGGATTCTTGTGACCTGGCCATTTAGCCCGTTGTGTGCAAAAAAATTCAGTTCAGAAGTAAAATAACCCAGCCCATAGCTTATGGACGTTTTATCGCTAACGTGAAATTTCCACTGCCTGGAAACAGTCTGGATACGTCAGGCGGACGGCGACAGGCTTTCCTGCAATGCGTGGCAGGCTGCCATCTGTCTCCCAACAACTGTCCAATGGGTCTCCTAATATTCTCTGAGCCCTCCGGGTCTTGTGATTTGGCCATTTAGCCAATTATGGGCAAAAAAGTGACGCTAAGTGGGGGAAAGCAATCCACCTATAGTGCAACTGGTACATTCTCACCAATATTGGTGGTGGATAAACTATGGTGAATACAGCATTGACTACACGAACTACATAAAATAAATAAATACCCCCTCAAGCAGCTGCTTACCACAGAGGTCTGACAGGAGCCTCTCAGTTTATATGCCATAGTAGAAGGTCTGAGAGGATGGGAGGACCTCAGCAGAAAAACGACACAGACAGCCATGCCTTACCAGGGACTCGAACCCAGGTCCCTTAGATCAATAGCCAAGCGCGCTAACTACTGGCCCATGAACTACTACAACAATAAAAAAGATATATTACCTACTGTCATGGGAGAGGGTGGGACAGGATTTAATAGAATTAAATGTAAAAGCAGGCGCATGAGCGGCACATATTTTTGCACACAATGGGCTAATGATCAAGTCAGATGGAAGGGACCCGCTGGACAGCTGTTAGGAGACGGGTGGCCTCCTATCAAATCAGATGGAAGGGACCCTCTGGACAGCTGTTAGGAGACGGGTGGCCTCCTATCAAGTCAGATGGAAGGGACCCGCTGGACAGCTGTTAGGAGACGGGTGGCCTCCTATCAAGTCAGATGGAAGGGACCCGCTGGACAGCTGTTAGGAGACGGGTGGCCTCCTATCAAGTCAGATGGAAGGGACCCGCTGGACAGCTGTTAGGAGACGGGTGGCCTCCTATCAAGTCAGATGGAAGGGACCCGCTGGACAGCTGTTAGGAGACGGGTGGCCTCCTATCAAGTCAGATGGAAGGGACCCGCTGGACAGCTGTTAGGAGACGGGTGGCCTCCTGTCAAGTCAGATGGAAGGGACCGCTGGACAGCTGTTAGGAGACGGATGGCCTCCTGTCAAGTCAGATGGAAGGGACTCGCTGGACAGCTGTTAGGAGACGGGTGGCCTCCTATCAAGTCAAATGGAAGGGACCCGCTGGACAGCTGTTAGGAGACGGGTGGCCTCCTATCAAGTCAGATGGAAGGGACCCGCTGGACAGCTGTTAGGAAATGGGTGGCCTCCTATCAAGTCAGATGGAAGGGACCCGCTGGACAGCTGTTAGGAAATGGGTGGCCTCCTATCAAATCAGATGGAAGGGACCCTCTGGACAGCTGTTAGGAGACGGGTGGCCTCCTATCAAGTCAGTGGAAGGGACCCGCTGGACAGCTGTTAGGAGACGGGTGGCCTCCTATCAAGTCAGATGGAAGGGACCCGCTGGACAGCTGTTAGGAGACGGGTGGCCTCCTATCAAGTCAGATGGAAGGGACCCGCTGGACAGCTGTTAGGAGACGGATGGCCTCCTGTCAAGTCAGATGGAAGGGACTCGCTGGACAGCTGTTAGGAGACGGGTGGCCTCCTATCAAGTCAAATGGAAGGGACCCGCTGGACAGCTGTTAGGAGACGGGTGGCCTCCTATCAAGTCAGATGGAAGGGACCCGCTGGACAGCTGTTAGGAAATGGGTGGCCTCCTATCAAGTCAGATGGAAGGGACCCGCTGGACAGCTGTTAGGAAATGGGTGGCCTCCTATCAAATCAGATGGAAGGGACCCTCTGGACAGCTGTTAGGAGACGGGTGGCCTCCTATCAAGTCAGTGGAAGGGACCCGCTGGACAGCTGTTAGGAGACGGGTGGCCTCCTATCAAGTCAGTGGAAGGGACCCGCTGGACAGCTGTTAGGAGACGGGTGGCCTCCTATCAAGTCAGTGGAAGGGACCCGCTGGACAGCTGTTAGGAGACGGGTGGCCTCCTATCAAGTCAGATGGAAGGGACCCGCTGGACAGCTGTTAGGAGACGGGTGGCCTCCTATCAAGTCAGATGGAAGGGACCCGCTGGACAGCTGTTAGGAGACAGGTGGCCTCCTGTCAAGTCAGATGGAAGGGACCCGCTGGACAGCTGTTAGGAGACGGGTGGCCTCCTGTCAAGTCAGATGGAAGGAACCCGCTGGACAGCTGTTAGGAGACGGGTGGCCTCCTGTCAAGTCAGATGGAAGGGACCCGCTGGACAGCTGTTAGGAGACGGGTGGCCTCCTATCAAGTCAGATGGAAGGGACCCGCTGGACAGCTGTTAGGAGACGGGTGGCCTCCTATCAAGTCAGATGGAAGGGACCCGCTGGACAGCTGTTAGGAGACGGGTGGCCTCCTATCAAGTCAGATGGAAGGGACCCGCTGACAGCTGTTAGGAGACGGGTGGCCTCCTATCAAGTCAGATGGAAGGGACCCGCTGGACAGCTGTTAGGAGACGGGTGGCCTCCTATCAAGTCAGATGGAAGGGACCCACTGGACAGCTGTTAGGAGATGGGTGGCCTCCTATCAAGTCAGATGGAAGTGACCCGCTGGACAGCTGTTAGGAGACGGGTGGCCTCCTATCAAATCAGATGGAAGGGACCCTCTGGACAGCTGTTAGGAGACGGGTGGCCTCCTATCAAGTCAGATGGAAGGGACCCGCTGGACAGCTGTTAGGAGACGGGTGGCCTCCTATCAAGTCAGATGGAAGGGACCCGCTGGACAGCTGTTAGGAGACGGGTGGCCTCCTATCAAGTCAGATGGAAGGGACCCGCTGGACAGCTGTTAGGAGACGGGTGGCCTCCTATCAAGTCAGATGGAAGGGACCCTCTGGACAGCTGTTAAGAGACGGGTGGCCTCCTATCAAGTCAAATGGAAGGGACCCCCTGGACAGCTGTTAGGAGACGGGTGGCCTCCTACCAAGTCCATATAGTGTGTTAACGTGTCCAGCGTAGGGCTCTCCTGAACACGGGGTTAACATCCCATGGGATGGACGGTGACGTTTCCAAGCCCATCAGTGTCCCCTTTCTCACAGCGAGGACAAGGTCGGATATAGAACTAAATCTCAGTCCTGGCGCGATTCAGACTTGAACCTGGGAACTTTAGATTACGATCGTGGCACGCTACCAGCTGAGCCAGCCTCTGCCCCATTCACCAGATGCATTAGGGTTAATCTAGCAGTGCCCACATTAAAGAGTATTCGTTCATTGGCTTTTCATCGTTTTGCTATTAATTAATCTATTATTATTATTATTATTATTATTATTATTATTATTATTATTATTATTATTATTATTATTATTATTATTTAATTTTTTTATTGATATTATTATTATTATATAATTTGTTATTAACCCTTTCACGACTAAGGGAAACATTTTTCCCATTTTAAAATTGGTGATTGTCGTATTTAATTATAACCTTATCTGCATTTTTTATACAGAATGTCAAAATAGAACGTATGCCGAACGCAATTACGTAAACGGGAACGTTTAGAAAACAAAAACAGAACTGTCAGGACGCATAATATATGTACTATGTGCAATGTCCATCTTTGCCATCTTGCCACCAAAAGAAATTGCTTCGCAGAATATCATAATTAGCACATCATTTTGTATAGTAATTTTATTTCATAATTTTGTATTATTTTAGTTAACATTTTGTTCTAATAAACCAATAAATAAAAGACATTGCATAATAAGCCTAACTATAATTTGTGTTACCTTTATAGTCCATTGGGAAAAATATTTCCCATAAAATTCCAAAAAGACTACACATTGTTATGTATTTTTCTTATGATTTTTATTTATTTTACGTCTAAACAAACTAAAATAAACAGTTACATACTAATATTTACTCTTAGAAACCTTATGGTCCTGAAAGGGTTAATAAATTACGTTAGACTATTTTTAAACTATTTCACTAATCTATTTCATTCATTTAACTACTTAATTAAATTATTTCGCTAATTTCATTTTCGATAATTACCCGCAACTGAAGAATTAATTCAAAGTCCCACCCGGCATAGTTTTTAGCTTATCTGACAGCTGACCCAGTGGGTATGCCCTTGTGTAAGCTTTTATATGTTGTTTGAGAAACAAAACTACATTAAACTTTAGATTTTATCTCTCCTTTCTACAGGGGAGCATCCCTACTTTCTGTTTCAAAATTTAAGAATCCCCGGCATTCGACAGCTTCCAGAATTCGATGCTTGACTCCCCTCCCAGGACAATAGAAATTGACTCTACTAACCTGAAGCAAGTGGTTTCTGAACTTTCGATCATGGCGCCCTCTCGGCATAGCAAATATTTCATCCCTCCCCCCCAAATGCATGCGCAATGACAAGGAATCTCAAACGGGAAGACGAAGCAACTCGAAACGCGCGTGACAATGTTGCCAAAAGTCAAGAACCAACAGATACTCTTTAGTGATGTTGAACTTGAAATGGTGCAAAATGAGATGCAATGACTGAAGAAAGCATTTAATGGAACGAAGCTTTGGGTTGGGTTGTTTTACCTCTGAACGGCACTTTTTTGCACACCATGGGCTAAATGGCCAGGTCACAAGGACCCCGTAGGCTTAGAGAAGGTTGGGAGAGGGGACCCACTGGAACAGCTGTTGGGAGACAGATGGTAGCCTCCCGTCAAGGCCATCCAGCGTGTTCTTTAACGTTGGGTTGTTTTACCTCTGAACGGCACTTTTTTGCACACCATGGGCTAAACGGCCAGGTTACAAGGACCCTGAAGGCTCAGAGAAGGTTGGGAAGGGGACCCCGTGGAACATCTGTTGGGAGATAGATGGTAGCCTCCCGTCAGGTGTTATTTAACGTGCACAGGGTGTGGCTCTCCCACACACGGACCACGGCCTTTCCAAGCCCATCGGTGTCCCCTACTGACCGGGGGCAGGGAGGGGGATTTTGCGGAGATAAATCTCAACGCTGACCCAGTTGGGACTCGAACCTGGGAACTACAGATTACGAGCCTGGCGCGCTACCGACTGAGCCACCCCCGCCCCCTTCGAGAACAGTTACATGGTCGTTGTTTGTTATGAAAATTCCCCCTGAATGGACACGTGTCCGTTATGCTGAATTCAAAAGAAATCAAAATATCCATTTTTGCGAATTTATAGTGGCAGTAAAATTTTTGTAATAAAAAAAAAACCTGGAGGAAAATCCATTGTGCCGAAAATGCAGAAAAAACAAAGCAAAACGCAGTAAATCTTCAACATCCGCGAGGGTTACATTCCTGTAAATCTCGCGAATGTTGAGACCATAATTCAATTGAAAACTGAGGTTAGGTTCATGGCTCGACAAAACGTAATTGGGAAGAAAAATGGCGACGATTCCATGTGCGATTATTCCAATGGCGACGATTCCATGATGGGTGCGATGATTCCATGTGGTGACGATTCCAATGGCGACGATTCCATGATGGGTGCGATGATTCCATGTGGTGACGATTCCAATGGCGACGATTCCATGATGGGTGCGATGATTCCATGTGGCGACGATTCCAATGGCGACGATTCCATGATGGGTGCGATGATTCCATGTGGCGACGATTCCAATGGCGACGATTCCATGATGGGTGCGATGATTCCATGTGGCGGCAATTCCAATGGCGACGATTCCATGATGGGTGCGATGATTCCATGTGCGATCATTCCAATGGCGACGATTCCATGATGGGTGCGATGATTCCATGTGGCGACGATTCCAATGGCGACGATTCCATGTTATCTGAATAGAAAATCACATTCAGAGCTCAATAATTTCTTCGATATATTATTTTTTAATGAAAAATATGTCTAAAGATAAATTATAGATCTCAATCAAATCTGGGGCGGGGGTGGCTCAGTCGGTAACGCACCAAGCTCGTAATCTGTAGTTCCCAGGTTCGAGTCCCAGCTGGGTCAGCGTTGAGATTTATCTCCACAAAACTCCCCGCCTTACCCACGGTCAGTAGGGGACACCGATGGGCTTGGAAAGGCCGCCGTCCGTCGGATGGGACGTTAAGCCGTGGTCCTTGTGTGGGAGAGCCACACCCTGTGCACGTTAAATAACTCCTGACGGGAGGCTACCATCTATCTCCCAACAGAAGTTCCACGGGGTCCCCTTCCCAACCTACTCTGAGCCTTCGGGGTCCTTGTGACCTGGCCGTTTACCTCATGGTGTGCAAAAAAGTGCCGCTCAGAGGTAGAACAACTCAATCAAATCTATCTGAATCTCGATTTTAAATAATATTTATCAAAAAGTTATGAATGCTGAAATATTTAACAGGCTACAAAAAATTTATCCCAAAAAGTCAACCCGTTTTAATGTTTCAACTAAATTTTAGGGTAAATTTTTTGTGGCCCAGTTCTTTGAATGCTGTATAAATATTATTTAAAATCGAGATTCAGATAGATTTGATTGAGATCATTTTTCATTAAAACTCATATTGAAGAAGTTATTGAGCTCTGAATGTGATTTTCTATTCAGATAACATGGAACTGTTTCCAAATTTTTGTCATGTACAGTCGCTCAAAAAAGTATCCGAACACTATGATTGATTAAAGAATTCAGAAAAATATCTGGCAACGATTATTTTTAGAAATTAGTGATCTGGCAACCTTCGTGTCACGATTTATCTCCGCAAAATTCCCCGCCCTGCCCACGGTCAGTAGGGGACACCGATGGGCTTGGAAAGGCCGCCGTTCGTCGGATGGGACGTTAAGCCGTGGCCCCGTGTGTGGGAGAGCCATACCCTGTGCACGTTAAAGAACACACTGGATGGTCTTGACGGGAGGCTACCATCTGTCTCCCAACAGCTGTTCCAGTTGGTCCCCTCCCCCAACCTTCTCTGAGCCTTCGGGGTCCGTGTGACCTGGCCATTTAGCCCATGGTGTGCAAAAAAATTACCGCTCAGAGGTAAAACAACCCAACCCATATTACTAATCGATATATCACATAAATTAACATTAAAATACAGAAGCAATATTCAGAAGTATATATTATAGAACGCTGGAAGCCTAATGCACGTTCTCGGTCGAATTCTTCCAACTCACTTTTTTTAAATTTAATTGGATCAGCCTGAAATTTAACCACTGTGCAATTGTTCCTATAACTGTTTAGACAATTCGCAGCTCAGCATCTTCCGATAGTAATTGTTTTTTATATACTAAAGATTCGAAAAACTGCGGCTGCTGACTATAACACTAAGTCACGTCACCAGTTGGCATAAGAATGGCGGATAGGTTGGCCTGGTATATGGGGGCTCTAGATGTCGTCATTTTTCTGTGACGTAGTTGTATGGCCTTCTCTTGTGAGCAGGAGGTTGTTGAGGAGGTGTTGGCCAGGCTCGTAATCTGCAGGTCCCAGCAAAGTCAGCATTGAGAGTCTTTGCAAAACTCCCTGTCGCGCCCTCTATCAGTAGTCTCAGCAAAACTCCCTGTCGTGCCCTCGGTCAGTAGGGGACACTGATGGGCCTAGAAAGGCCACCGTCCTTTTAGTCGCAGCCTCGTGTGCGGAAGAACCATATCCTGTGCACTTTAAAGAACACGCTGGATGGCCTTGAAGGTAGGCTACCATTTGTCTTCCAACAGCTGTTCCAGTGGGTCTCCTCAACTTCTCTGATCTTTCTGGTTCCTAATGACCTGTCCATTTAGTCCGTTGTGTGCAAAAAAGTGCCCCCTCAGAAGTAAAACCATCAAACAATCCAAAGCTTTGAAGTTGAGAGTAGCCATTACAGGAACCTCTTTTACTTCCTTTTTAATCGTCATGATCTCGATCTCGGTAAACTTCAATCAATTCTTTGATCTTTGAATCAATCGTGTGAAATACATAGACATAGAACTTTATTCCTATTGAATAGACAAGTTACATTTCATATAAAGAATTTTGTATAATATATTTTCTAAAATTATGTATTCAACATTAGGAACATTGAAAATAACCATAAGAGTTCGAATAACTCGTAATGTGGGTTTGTACAATTTGGTAAAACGTTATGAAAAATAAATAAAAAAAATAAATACCCCCTCAAGCAGCTGCTTGCCACAGAGGTCTGACAGGAGCCTGTCAGTTTATATGCCACAGTAGAAGGTCTGAGAGGATGGCAGGACCTCAGCAGAAAAACGACACATACATCCATGCCTTACCCGGGGCTCGAACCCTGGTCCCTTAGATCAGTAGCCAAGCGCGCTGACCATTCAGCCACGGGACGGCCAAGGCAACAATTTAATACAAAATTTGTAGATGTGATATAATTTTCCATTCTATATTCACAATAATGATGGCCGAAAACTCGAACCTGGGAATTACAGATTACGAGCCGGCGCGCTACCGACTCGAACCCGATGCCACGGGACCGGCTGATCTATCATCCATCATCCAAATCTTCAACACAAATCCAAAACTCAACGAACTGGCGACAAAATCAAAAAGGTATTATAAAGCTAGGTAGAAATCTTCTCAATCATCCCCATCCATCATTTTCTTCAACCAACAAACAATCAAGTGGGTCATTTACTTTAACCCTTTTATCATCCTCGTGATCTGATGATTCCTCATCCCCACAGAACACGGCTGCACAGTCCTCGCAATCATCAAGACGGAATTCATCACTTTCCCAGTTCATCATCTACAACAACGTTTCCGAAAGTCTACGAGATCTCCTTGCAAGAGCTATATTAATGGAACCCGTTGTCACGGAAACCCAATAAATAAACTAATGAATCGGTGAATCAGTTCCTACAAGTGATCAGTAAGGCCTGTAATTTAGCCAGACGCATTAGTCTTCTTCACGGCCAGGCAGGAAAGCCCGCGGCCGACCGACTTTAGTCGTCACGACTCAACCCTTATGGAGGGAAGACCACTTAACGAGCCCAGCGCTCGCTGATAGGCTGATTAGGCCTAATTGACCCACAATGCAAGGTCAAGCACGCCTCAACGATGTGGTAGGTAATGGATGCCGAATTTTCTGTAATCATGATCGAGAGCACTCGCTCCCTTTTTATTAATTTTAACGTTTATCTTTTTATGTAGGCCACGGATTGGCGAGTCGAGCCTCGAGCACTTTTCGACAGGTGGAATTATGGATCTAAGATGAGAAGGATCTCGTCTGGCCGCAAGAAATTGATGATGACGCAGGAAGGGGTGGGGCGAGATTCTTCTGGCCCCTTGTCATTTAATGAAATCCATTCATGAGTTTTTTGTGGATGGTTGATTGAACCTAAAAGTTGTGTTCTTGACTTTACTGTCTTTAGGTTCCTTGATTTGGGGCGGGGGTGGCTCAGTCGGTAGCGCGCCAGGCTCGTAATCTGTAGTTCCCAGGTTCGAGTCCCAGCTGGGTCAGCGTTGAGATTTATCTCCGCAAAATTCCCCGCCCTGCCCACGGTCAGTCGGCCTGCCCTGCCCACGGTCCGCAAAATTCCCCGCCCCGTCCGTCGGATGGAACGTTAAGCCGTGGCCCCGTGTGCGGGAGAGACATACCCTGTTCACGTTAAAGAACACACTGGATGGCGTTGACATGAGGTTACCATCTGTCTCCCAACAAATGTTCCAGTGGGTCCCCTCCCCCAACCTTCTCTGAGCCTTCGGGGTCCATGTGACCTGGCCATTACAAAAAAATGCTATTTCTTTGACTCATCGTCTTTTCAGTAGGTATATAATAAACGTACATTTTAAGAAGATTGGTTTGTCGTTTTTCTAAATACAGTGGGACCCCGTTTATCCGGACTTTGATAATCCAGATTTATGGGTTCAGTTATTTTTTTTACGTAACTATTCCACAGATCAGGAAATGAAATAATGAAATTAAAATAATGAAAAAAAATGTGACTGAAAATAAAATAAACACCATGGGTTGGATTGTTTTACCTCTGAGCGGCACTTTTTTGCACACCATGGGCTAAATGGCGAGGTCACATGGATCCCGAAGGCTCAGAGAAGGTTGGGGGAGGGGACCCACTGGAACAGCTGTTGGGAGACAGATGGTAGCCTCCCGTCAAGGCCATCCAGCGTGTCCTTTAACGTGCACAGGGTATGGCTCTCCCGCACACGGGGCCACGGCTTAACGTCCCATCCGACGGACGGCGGCCTTTCCAAGCCCATCGGTGTCCCCTACTGACCGTGGGCAGGGCGGAGAATTTTGCGGAGATAAATCTCAACGCTGATCCAGCTGGGACTCGAACCTGGGAACTACAGATTACGAGCCTGGCGAGCTACCGACTGAGCCACCCCCGCCCCCTAAAATAAACACCATAATCAAATTTATTTCGATCTCGATTTTGAACAATATTGATTTCTTATTTGAAGAGTTATAGAAGTTAGACTATATCAAAAATATAATGCATCAGAATTTACGCCAGGCTCGTAATCTGCAGTTCCCAGGTTCGAGTCCTAGCTGTGTCAGCGTTGAGATTTATCTCCGAAAAATTCCCCGCCCTGCCAACGGTCAGTAGGGGACACCGATGGGCTTGGAAAGGCCGCCGTCCGTCGGATGGGACGTTAAGCCGTGTCCCGTGTGCAGAAAAAGCCATACCCTGTGCACGTTAAAGAACATGATGGATGGCCTTGACGGGAGGCTACCATCTGTCTCCTAACAGTTGTTCCAGTTCTCCTAACAGTTCCAAAATATTTTCCTACATCTGTTCCAGTCAAAGCTCTTCACCAAACATTTTAGTCACACGCACTAACTATAAAATAAATTCTTTATCATTTTTAAAGAGCTTTGTCTGCGTTTAGTACCATATGATTACATTTAAAAAATATTTTAATACTTCAGTATAATATTTATACTGAATTATCATACTTATAAGTTTACGTTTAAGTAAATTTACACAGAATTATCATAAAAAAAATAAATAAATACCCCCTCAAGCAGCTGCTTGCCACAGAGGTCTGACAGGAGCCTGTCAGTTTATATGCCAAAGTAGAAGATCTGAGAGGATGGCAGGACCTCAGCAGAAAAACGACAGACTAGTTGCTATATGATTATAACAATATTTTAACACTTCAGTTTAATATTTATAGATAGTTAAGATGCCTGAAGTACTAAATGATTATGTTTAAATAATATTTCGTTCATTTAGAATTTATACAGAATTATCATTATTAAAATGTTGTTTGCGATAACTACGAACAACCCATAACTCTCTCCAAGCAACCGATAACACTCCGCAGATATCCCTTCACTAAAAATAATATAGCGGCCTGGAGTTGCTTTGTGGAATAATTACCAAAATAATTGAACTCTGTTTCTACAGGGGCGGGGTGGCTCAGTCGGTAGCGCGCCAGGCTCGTAATCTGTAATTCCCAGATTCGAGTCCCAGCTGAGTCAGCGTTGAGATTTATCTCCGCAAAATTCCCCGCCCTGCCCACGGTCAATAGGGGACACCGATGGGCTTGGAAAGGCCACCGTCCGTCGGATGGGACGTTAAGCTGTGGCCCCGTGTGCGGGAGAGCCATACCCTGTGCATATTAAAGAACACGCTGGATGGCCTTGACGGGAGGTTACCATCTGTCTCCCAACAGCTGTTCCAGTGGGTCCCCTCCCCCAACCTTCTCTGAGCCTTCGGGGTCCATGTGACCTGGCCATTTAGCCCATGGTGTGCAAAAAAGTGTCGCTCAGAGATAAAACAACCCAACCAACCTGCTTCTACAAAAGTGAGAAAGATAATTTAAATCAGGCGTGTCCAACCCGCGGGCCGCATGCGACCCTGGACAGCTAGTAATGCGGCCCACAAAATCGTAAAGTTTACGTGTTTACGACATAAGCTTTCAACATGGTTATGTGATTTTCAGAGAGTTTTTGACATCCAACTAGTTTTATGTCGCCCTTTTTTTTATTTTATAATAAAAAAACATAAGAAAGTAAATGAAGTTTTATTATTCATATACATTAACTATTAAAATATTTTAACTATTATATATTTTATTTGCGGCCCAAAACAATTCATCCCTAATCAATGTGGCCCAGGGAAGTCAAAAGGTTGGACACACCTGATTTAAATTTTCAGGACTATGGGGAGATTACCTGTGATCAGCGTTTGTATGATTTCATGTCGCCTTGAGCACGTGCAACTCCTCCCCCCCCCAACACACACACACACTTAATCCTGCACTGTGAAGGATTAATTCTAAATTTGCATAATTTTCTCATACTGTTGGGCGGATGCTTGAAAGCTTATGAATTGGAGAATTGACGCTAGTTTTCGTACAGGACGGTGTCTGCAATATGAAGATCGAAATGCGGTCAACTTATTGAAATACTGGTTCAGATTCTTCCATCTGAATGAGAAACATTTTAAACCGCGAAATATTCCACGCTATTTTCCGTACACTATGGAAAATATTTTTCAGTTTTCTCTTCTCTAGGTCTTGAATGAACCAATTCTCAGCAGGGAATAATTAGTTCGTATTTGGCTTCATCAATATAAACACACAGCATGATGATCAGTTCTAAGATTAACATGCTAATGCCAACGAGGCTGGGCATTTTAATGAAGTTGCTTTTGATCAAACTGTCGTAGAAGTGCCAGATTTCGTTGACCACAAGTGAAGCGAATATGGATCTGAAAGTCAGGTATCGAAAGCTCTTGGACTCGATCACTTTTTTCAGCGAAATAATCGGTGCAATGTGATCCACGATGTTGGCGATACAAGCGAAGGGAGCTTTCTTAACGAAGAACTTCACGTAGGCAGCTGACAGAACCAAAACCAAAACAGCTCCGAACATCTTTTCCACAGTGGGATTGTCATCAGCAAATAAGAACAAGCAGAAGGAATAGCAGCAATGGATAATCATACAAACCAATCCAGTGGTGAAGATGATGTTATCTCCCATTTCTTCCATTACTTTTCCGTACTGCATCCACATGGCTCCACGCAATGCTCCTGTGATATAAGGCACTGCTGAAGAAGATCCTGCACTGCCTTCCTAAAATTGTAGCATGGTGGTGCTTCTGCTAAGGACTTACAGCGAAAAATACAGCCGCTCTTCCGACCACTAGTCCTGAATCCATGATAGTATAGGGTACCTTATGCATTTCATATACCTTATGCACATTAGTAACAATACCTTTTCAACAATAGCTTTGAAGACCAATTTTAGCTTTGAAGACCAATTTTAGCTTCAAATGTGTGTTTTGACGATATCTTGTCTATATCAAAACAATATAATAAACCATTTGAAAAGAGAGTCTACCTAAAAAATGCATATAGAACTCCTTTAAACATTATCCGGTACAGTCACTCAAAAAAGTATCCGAACGCTATGGTTGAATAAAGACTTCAGAAAAAACATCTGGCAACGATTTTTTTAGAAATTAGTGATCTGGCAACCTTCGTGTCACGTGACACGAAGGTTGCCAGATCACTAATTTCTAAAAAAATCGTTGCCAGATGTTTTTTCTGAAGTCTTTATTCAACCATAGCGTTCGGATACTTTTTTGAGCGACTGTACCAAATATTTTGAACATTTCGTTTCGAAATATTCACACTTTATACGGAAGTTAATAGTTGCGTGAAACAGAAGCAAAGACCATAAATAATGAAAGCAAAAAATGAAAATATTACGTGGGGTGGGAGGAACTTTTTATTAAAGTATGATGATAGCGGAAGAAGAAGCGACATAGAAATCGGTCTGCTCAGTTTTCATTGGCACCTGTAAGACATGTCCTGGGAGGGAGGGAGGAGGACACAATGCATCACCTCTTATGCTTGAGAAATGCACACAATATTTTCTAAGTCAGTTTATAAAAATCGGAGGTTTCAGTCTTCAATTTCCCCCCCCCCTCCCTTTAGAACTTTAAGGGTACACCATTGATCAGGAGGGACATTCTAATGAAATATATCTGCAGTTCTGTAAACCGATTTCCAATGGAAAAAAAAAATTTTTTTGGCACGATTGTTTGAATTATGAGCGAAAAGTACTTTGCATATAATCACACTTGTAGAAGCCGAGTCGATTGTTTTGACAATTACTCTGCAGAGCTGTTCCTGGCAGCATATTGTTTTTGGCTTGGGAATATGTGTGGAGTAGTTTGCTCCCACAGTACGGTACCCCCACGCACAGTGCTTTCCCCCTATGACGTCACTGGCCACGCTCCCCTATTAATATTCATAATTAATAATTCATAATTAATTAAACCCCCCTTATAAAAAAACCCCTTTATTAAAAATTTCTCCCCTCTTATTAAAAAAACCTTCCCCCCTTTTATAACCCCTGGCGCCATCTGGTGACTATGAGGAGCACCATTTTCGGAAATACCCCTATTTTAGCTCTAATTTCCCGATTTTTGACTCCCCTTATTAAAAAAAACCCCTTCCCCCCTTTTTTACCCCTGGCGCCATCTGGTGACTATGAGGAGCAGCATTTTCGGAAAAACCCCTATTTTAGCTCTAATTTCCCGATTTTTGACTTCCCCTTATTAAAAAAACCTCCCCCCCTTTTAATCCCTGGCGGCATCTGGTGACTATGAGGAGTACTATTTTTGGAAAAAACCCTATTTTAACTCTAATTTCCCAATTTTTCAGGCAACCCATCATTAAAGACCCCTGGTTGACCCACCTGTATTTTAAGCCCCCCTTAATCTCCGAATACGTCCCTTACCAACTAAACTTCGGGTGGCAACGATCGGATGATGAAAGCCTCAGAATAATTGCATGGATGGCAACCTCACGCAGAAAGGGATGATGCAAGTCTCTAAATAATTGCAAAACTTTCGATAGCAGTCACTCACAGAAAATCAACTCCCAAAGTTGTATTACCCATTTTTATTCCGTATTAATGAATCACTCATTAAAACCCCCTCCCCTTTATTAAACCCCCTTATCAAAAGTTCACTCTATTAAAACTTCACCAAAATCTTTTGGTGTCCACGTTCATCTGAAATTTGCCAAGTCCCGCTAAACTTAGAAAATCAACTCCCCAAAGTTGTATTACCCATTTTTATTCCTTATTAATTAAACACTCATTAAAACCCCCCTCCCCTTTATTAAACCCCCTTATCAAAAGTCCCCTTTATTAAACTTCACAAACTCCCACGGTATCCACGTTCGTTTTCCAAGTCCAACTAAACTTTGGGATGGCAACGATCGGTTGATGCAAGCCTCAGAATAATTGCAAAACTTTGGGTGGCAACCTCACGCAGAAAGGGATGATGCAAGTCTCTAAATAATTGCAAAAGCAGGTCCTCACATAAAATCAACTCCCAAAGTTGTATATTCTATGTATTTATTCCTTATTAATTAAACACTTATCAAAACTGCCTCCTCCCCTCATTAAAAATTTAATCGGTGGGGTCCAATGTGCATTTCAGTACATCTTCTGTATTTAAAAAACTCATCACAAACTCCCTTGGTTTCTATCCTTTTACAAGTCCACTAAACTCTTTTTGAATGGTGACACTCAGAATGCCTAATGCAAGTCTCTAAATAATTGCAAAACTTTCGGTAGCAGTCACTCACATAAAATCAACTCCCAAAGTTGTATATTCCCTGTATTAAATAAATAAATACCCCCTCAAGCAGCTGCTTGCCACAGAGGTCTGACAGGAGCCTGTCAGTTTATATGCCAAAGTAGAAGATCTGAGAGGATGGCAGGACCTCAGCAGAAAAACAACACATTCAACCATGCCTTATCCGGGGCTCGAACCCAGGTCCCTTAGATCAGTAGCCAAGCATGATTACCAATTTTTATTCCTTAGTAATTAAACACTTATCAAAAACACCGCCCCTCATCATTAAAAACCCCTGGCCGACCCTTCACGTGGTAAATCAGTTTTCTCTAGGTGCGTTTAATCGGTGTCATCCAACATCCTGTATTTAAAAAAAAAATCCTTCCCGGCGCAGTGATTTGAACCCGTTACCTTGGTGTCCACGTTCATCTGAAATTTGCCAAGTCCAGCTAAACTTTGGGTGGCAACCCCTCGCTGAATGGTTGATGCAATCCTTGAACAAGGTCCCCGTATTTTGCGAGTTCGACCTTCACTAGAATAAGGACTATCCCGCAGTAACTGTCCCACAGAAAATGAAAAAAATGCTATTGAGTGAAAAATTAATAAAAGGAAAAAAAAAAATCTGATTTTATTCGTCAGGATGAAAAATATTGAAGGGTAATAGGGTCTGGCGACCTAAAAGACCACAACGTTCGGTACGGACCACGTTTTATTGACGGATGAACCTCGGATCTGCGCTGCTTTCATGTCGGGTCTTACAACATGAAAACCCACTCGCAGCCTTGACCGCTGCTTTAGAACCCGAAATTTTTACAAGTCCAGAGACGGTTCTCCCCATTCCCAATTGTACCCTTTATGATAGGTCAGCGTTTCAATGTAGACTTTTGAAATGACGCACCCTAAACCTCCAAGAGTTGAGCTTATTTAGTTTCCAGCGGATTGACGCCGTCAGATATCTGCGCTTCAGCATCAGGACTTGTCTTGGAAAGTGATTTTACGTTTGCCTCAATTACTCATCACCGTTACGTGACATGGTTAAAAAATGCTTATTACAGCTGTATCCTCAGTACTGGGAAGTAACACTACTCGAAGAAAAATCAGCTATGGGAGTAATCATTAATCTACAAGCGCTCGCACAGTTTATAAAAATCGTCTCTTCCACCGTTTAATGGCGAACGTGAAGACGCTGACGAAATTCACGATGCGGCGTCAGTTACATACTTTTACCAGGTAAAGACTGCGTGGCAGAATGCATAGAAAGTAAGAATGCTAAAAGTAGAATTCATACGTTTTCGTAAAACACTTTAGTTCCAACATGAGTTAAAGGAGTAGGGAACATTAGTTTTAACACTAACCTACTATGCAGATAACTGACGGTATGGAAAGTTTTGCAATTATTTAGAGACTTGCAGCATCCCTTTCTGCGTGAGGTTGGCACCCATGCAATTATTCTGAGGCTTTCATCATCCGATCGTTGCCACCCGAAGTTTAGTTGGTAAGGGACGTATTTGGAGATTAAGGAGGGCTTAAAATACAGGTGGGTCAACCAGGGGTCTTTAATGACGGGTTGGCTGAAAAATTGGGAAATTAGAGTTAAAATAGGGGTTTTTCCAAAAATAGTACTCCTCATAGTCACCAGATGGCGCCAGGATTTAAAAGGGGGAGGTTTTTTTAATAAGGGGGAGAAATTTTTAATAAAGGGGGAGTCAAAAATCGGGAAATTAGAGCTAAAATTAGTGTTTTTCCGAAAATGGGGCTCCTCATAGTCACCAGATGGCGCCAGGGGTTAAAAAGGGGGAAGGGTTTTTAATAAGGGGGAGAAATTTTTAATAAGGGGGTAATTATGAATTATGAATTATTAATTATGAATATTAATAAGGGGGCGTGGTCAGTGACGTCATAGGGGCAAGCACTGTGCGTGGGGGAACCGTACTGTGTGGAGTGTTTCAGTTCTTCTGGTTTGTTGGTAGTTATCATAGAAACCGTTTTAATAACGATAATTCGATAAAAAGCATAAAATTGAAATAGTGGTTAGTATGATTGCCTGCTGATCAAAGGGACCTGGGTTCGAGCCCCGGGTAAGGCACTGATGTTTGTGTTGTTTCTCTGCTGAGGTTCTGCCATCCTCACAGACTTTCTATTATGGCATATAAATTGACAGGCTCTGTGGCAAGCAGCATTTATTTTGTTTTATTTTTTTATTTTTCTAAAGATCCATGAAAGCTCCAATGCTTAACAGTAGCAAAATCAGGCCTAAGAAACTTGTGTGTAGCTGACATTAATTGAAACAACTATTTGCACAGAATTCTAAAGACAATTATTTTATTAAATGGTTTGAGATAACAAAAAATAAATACCCTCTCAAGCAGCTGCTTGCCACAGAGGTCTGACAGGAGCCTGTCAGTTTATATGCCAAAGTAGAAGATCTGTGAGGAAGGCAGGACCTCAGCAGAAAAACAACACGCACATCCATGCCTTACCCGGGGATCGAACCCAGGTACTTTTTTTAAATTGAATTCTCAGTTGTATTCTTGATTGTTATTTCAGTTATTCAATATTCAAACTTCTATAGTTCTTTCAAGTACTAAATTGATATTGTTCAAAATCGAAATTTAAACAGTTTAATTGACATCTCACATTAATCTTCGCTCCTGGGGCCGGGGTGGCTCAGTCGGTAGCGCGCCAGGCTCGTAATCTGTACTTCCCAGGTTCGAGTCCCAGCTGGGTCAGCGTTGAGATTTATCTCCGCAAAATTCCCCACCCTGCCCACGGTCAATAGGGGACACCGATGGGCTTGGAAAGGCCGCCGTCCGTCGGCTAGGACGTTAAGCAGTGGCGCCGTGTGCGGGAGAGCCATACCCTGTGCACGTTAAAGAACACGCTGGATGGCCTTGACGGGAGGCTACCATCTGTCTCCCAACAGCTGTTCCAGTGGGTCCCCTCCCCCAATCTTCTCTGAGCCTTCGGGGTCCATGTGACCTGGCCATTTACGCCAGGCTCGTAATCTGTAGTTCCCAGGTTCGAATCCCAGCTGGGTCAGCGTTGAGATTTATCTCCGCAAAATTCCCCACCCTGCCCACGGTCAGTAAGGGACACCGATGGGCTTGGAAAGACCGCCGTCCGTCGGCTGGGACGTTAAGCCGTGGCCCCGTGTGCGGGAGAGCCATACCCTGTGCACGTTAAAGAACACGCTGGATGGCCTTGTCGGGAGGCTACCATCTGTCTCCTAACAGCTGTTCTAGTGAGTCCCCTCCCCCAACCTTCTCTGAGCCTTCGGGGTCCATGTGACCTGGCCATTTAGTCCATGGTGTGCAAAAAGTGCCGCTAAGAGGTAAAACAACCCAACCCAACTCTTCGCTCCTATGTTTCCATAGAAATTTATTTAACCAGTTACGGAGCCTGGAATTTGATCCTCCTCTGATACAAGATGAGGATGTTTTCATTTTTCAACCCATTGCCTGAATATTTTATTTAATTTTTGACGCAAAATCTTATGACTTAGCAAAGGTGCTGTAAATGCTTTAAATAAAAAAAAATACCCCCTCAAGCAGCTGCTTGCCACAGAGGTCTGACAGGAGCCTGTCAGTTTATATGCCAGAGTAGAAGGTCTGTGAGGATGGCAGGACCTCAGCAGAAAAACGACACACACATCCATGCCTAATCCAGGGCTCGAACCCAGGTCCCTTAGATCAGTAGCCAAGCGCGCTAACCACTCGGCCATAGTGTTCGGATACTTTATTTTGACACGAAGGTTGTCAGATCGCTAATTTCTAAACCTGGATCGTGTGGGCCCACTCACAGAAGTATTGAGCGTGTACAGTTACCGTTCACAGCAAACTGGAGCGTGTACAGTTGCTGTACACGCTCCAGATGTTTTTTCTGAATTCTGTAATCAACCATAAATAAAATAAATAAATAATTATCCTCCTCAAGCAGCTGCTTGCCACAGAGGTCTGACAGGAGCCTGTCAGTTTATAGGCCACAGTAGAAGGTCTGAGAAGATGGCAGGACCTCAGCAGAAAAAACACATACATCCATGCCTTTCCCGGGGCTCGAACCCAGGTCCCTTAGATCAGTAGCCAAGTGCGCTAACCACTCGGCTATGGGACGGCAAAATAAAAAAAAAATTTATTGCGACGGCTTTACCTTTAACAAATCTATAAAATAAGTAAATATTATTGAAAATCGAGATTTAGAGAAATATGAGTGAAATTTTTATGTCCAATAGCATTTTCCATAAAGAACCTATTTTCGAAGTTAGGTAGTTCTGAATGGGTGTGAGTGGGGTGGCTCGGTCGTTTGCGCGCCAGGCTCGTAATCTGCAGTTCCCAGGTTCGAGTTCCAGCTGGGCCAGGGTTGAGATTTATCTCAGCAAACTCTCCGCTCTGCCCATGGTCAGTAGAGGACACCGATGGGCTTAGAAAGACCGCCGTCCGTCGGATGAGATGTTAAGCCGTTGACCGTATGCGGGAGAACCATACCCTGTGCACGTTGAAGAACACGCTGGATGACTTTATAGGAGGCTACCATCTGTCTCCTAGAAGCTGCCTTTCTCCAAACTTCTCTGAACCCTCGGGGGTCCCCGAGGGTTCTTAGAAAGTCGGGGTCATTGTGACCTGGCCATTTAGCCCATTACGTGCAAAAAAATTGCCGCTCAGAAGTTAAACAACTGAACTAAACCTGCAGCACTTCTATCCCATGGGGCGGGGGTGGCTCAGTCGGTAGCGCGCCAGGCTCGTAATCTGTAGTTCCCAGGTTCGAATCCCAGCTGACTCAGCGTTGAGATTTATCTCCGCAAAATTCCCCGCCCTGCTCACGGTCAGTAGGGGACACCGATGGGCTTGGAAAGGCCGCCGTCCGTCGGATGGGACGTTAAGCCGTGGCCACGTGTGCGGGAGAGCCATACCCTGTGCACGTTAAAGAACACGCTGGGTGGCCTTGACGGGAGGCTACCATCTGTCTCCCAACAGCTGTTCCAGTGGGTCCCCTTCCCCAACCTTCTCTGAGCCTTCGGGGTCCATGTGACCTGGCCATTTAGCCCATGGTGTGCAAAAAAGTGCCGCTCAGAGGTGAAACAACCCAACCCCAACTTCTATCCCATCGTTCCCAAAAGTTTAAAAAAAAAGGAATTATAATGAAGTCCCAAATAATTATCTCAAAACCTGCAGTCCTCTTAATAAAGTCACCGGAACTGGTGATGCGCAAATCTTTCCTGTCTCACTTCTCTTCCAAGCATCATCGTATCATCAACATCCGCTCCCCTCCTCCCTTGGGGATGCCATTGGAGTTGATCGTCGAAAGGCTCCCTCTATTCGCCACACAAAAGAGGTACACACTCTGGCAGAAGGTGCGGCGTGTTGTGACCGCCAAAAGAACAGCGGCCATTGTACTGGTGATTGCGGCGACAGGCACCCATGACGACCGTGCCCATGGAGACGAAGCCAGGGCGACCTCCCGCGTGCTACCAGTCTCCCTGGGGACGGGATTAATGGCGACCCTGCGCGGAGGCATCAGTTGGTGGTAGAAGCTCATTGGCGAAGATCTGAAAGAGGGGTTGGGGGGGAGGGTTCGGGGGTTGGCAGACCTCCTGTTGTCCGTCATTGAAGGAGAATGAAGAATAGGCCCCTGTCTGCTGCTACTTGAGTCTGATGTTTGCTCTCTGTCAACTTGTTTGTCCATTTCATCGTTTAAATCTCATTTTTTATTAGCTCGTTTGACTTTTATGCCAGTCGTTAGTCAAAATAACGTTTCACTATGCATTTAAGAAAGACACAAATTTATTCACAAGTGCATTTTGTAGCGTTCACTGTTTTATAACTTGACATTTAAACAAGCTTATATTTTTGATTAGGGGTTTTGCAGGTAAGTCAGGGTTTGGTTGTTTTACCTCTAAGCGGCACTTTTTTGCACACCATGGGCTAAATGGCCAGGTCACATGGACCTCGAAGGCTGAGAGAAGGTTGGGGGAGGAGACCCACTGGAGCAGCTGTTGGGAAACAGATGGTAGCCTCCCGTCAAGGTCATCCAGTGTGTTCTTTAACGTGCACAGGGTATGGCTCTCCCACACACGGGGCCACGGTTTAACGTCCCATCCGACGGACGGTGGCCTTTCCAAGCCCATCGGTGTCCCCTATTGACCGTGGGCAGGGCGGGGAATTTTGCGGAGATAAATCTCAACGCTGACTCAGCTGGGACTCGAACCTGGGAACTACAGATTACGAGCCTGGCGCGCTACCGACTGAGCCACCCCCGCCCCGGGCTAAATGGCCAGATCCCCGAGGGTTCTTAGAAAGTTGGGGGGAAGGGGACCCACTGGACAGCTGGATAGCCTCCCGTCAAGGCCATCCAGCATGTTCTTTAATGTGCAGGGTATGGTTTTTCCGCATACGGGGCCACGGCTTAACGTCCTATCCGACATTTACAAGCCCATCGGTCCGTTACTGACCGTGGACATGATGGAGAGTTTTGTGGAGATAAATCTGAACGTTGGCCCAGCTGGGACTCGAACCTGAGAACTGCAGATTACGAATCTGCAGTTCTCAGGTTGGCGCGCTGCCAACTGAGCCACCCCGCCCCGGCTAGAGTAAGAGGACCCACTGGGCTGCTGTCAAAAGACAGATGGTAACCTCCCTTCAAGGCTATCCATCTTGTTCTTTAACGTGCATACAGAAACGGGGTTTCACGACCAATTGGGGGGCGGGGTGGCTCAGTCGGTAGCGCGCCAGGCTCGTAATCTGCAGTTCCCAGGTTCGAGTCCCAGCTGGGTCAGCGTTGAGATTTATCTCCGCAATAATTCCCCGCCCTGCCCACGGTCAGTAGGGGACACCGATGGGCTTGGAAAGGCCGCCGTCCGTCGGATGGGACGTTAAGCCATGGCCCCGTGTGTGGGAGAGCCATACCCTGTGCACGTTAAAGAACACACTGGATGGCCTTGACGGGAGGCTATCATCTGTCTCCCAACAGCTGTTCCAGTGGGTCCCCTCCCCCAACCTTCTCTGAGCCTTCGGGGTCCATGTGACCTGGCCATTTAGCCCATGGTGTGCAAAAAAGAGCCGCTCAGAGGTAAAACAACCCAACGATCCAAACCCCCACCCTGTTCTCAGTCGGAAAGGGAACACCGATGAACTTGGTGAAGCATCTGTCCCTCGGATGGGTAGACTAAGTGCCCGTAAAGAATACGCTGGATTCCCCTAACCGGAGGTGTCCATCTGTCCCTTAACAGCTGTTCATTGTATCCCCTCTCCCCCACCTTCTCTGAGGCCTTGTTGCCTGGCCATTGAGCCCATTGTGTGTAACCATGTTCTGTTCAGAGGAAAGCAACCCAATCATCGACTCATTCGGAGGATGGCTTCCTCTCCGATACCATTGGTTCTTCTTTCGTGCCGTCCATGTCAGAGTTGGGGCGGGGGTGGCTCAGTCGGTAGCGCGCCAGGCTCGTAATCTGCAGTTCCCAAGTTCGAGTCCCAGCTGGGTCAGCGTTGAGATTTATCTCCGCAAAATTCCCCGCCCTGCCCACGATCAGTAGGGGACACCGATGGGCTTGGAAAGGCCGCCGTCCGTCGGATGGGACATTAAGCCGTGGCCCCGTGTGTGGGAGAGCCATACCCTGTGCACGTTAAAGAACACGCTGGATGGCCATGACGAGAGGCTACTATCTGCCTCCCAACAGCTGTTCCAGTGGGTCCCCTCCCCCAACCTTCTCTAAGCCTTCGGGGTCCATGTGACCTGGCCATTTAGCCCATGGTGTGCAAAAAAGTGCCGCTCAGAGGTAAAACAACCCAAACAACCCCCAACCTTCTCTGTGCCTTCGGGGTCCTTGGGACTTGGCAATTTAGCCCATGGTGTGCAAAAAAAGTGCAGCTCAGAGGTAAAACAACCCAACCCCCAAATCCCCGAAATTAAATTCTCGGTTCTCTTCCAAACTAAATTCTCGAATCCCCTCCCCCCCCAAAAAAAAATAGTTAAATAAATTTAAACAAAAACTAAATCGATTAGAGCAGAAGAGATAGCGGAGAAAACCTGCCGTAGTGAAAGCTAAATAAAGACAGGATAAAGAATCTGTCAGAGTGAAAGCAAAAGAAATATAAGAATAAAGAACCTGTCGTTATGATTGTTAAGGGAAAACTAAGTGACGAGTCTAAAGAATCCACAGAAAAATATTCTAATAAAAAAGCAGATTTTCAAAATTTGCCATAAAGAACTCTAGGAAAAGACCAAGCTTAAAAGAATCGACCGTAGAGAATATTTAGTAAATACTATAATAAATATCTGCGGTCCCATGGCCGAGTGGTTAGCGCGCTTGGCTACTGATCTAAGGGATCTGGGTTCGAGCTCCGGGTAAGGCATAGATGTGAGTGTGTCGTTTTTCTGCTGAGGTCCTGCCATCCTCTCAGATCTTCTACTATGGCATATCAACTGACAGGCTCCTGTCAGACCTCTGTGGCAAGCAGCTGCTTGAGGGGGTATTTTATAATAAATAATCCGTCCCAGAAAACTTTAAGAAAAGTCGATCATAAAGAATCTGCCATAAAAGATGATTAGGAAAGTCGAAAATAAAGAACCTTCCAGAGCGAAATCAAATGGATATCTAGAATAAAAAATCCACCGTACAAACACTGAAAAACGCAACGGAAAGAATGCAATGTTGTCTTTAAACAAAATAAATCAAGTGAATAATCATTGCCTGATGATTTTTTTTCGAGTAGGGTTGATTTATTTCCTGAGGTGTAAAGAGTGCCATCTTGTCTCCATCACCAACAGGAAGTTCCTGTTCGCCGTCTGCTGACGCCTGCACAAGAGCCTCCTCCGCCTCAGCAGCAATGAAGCCATATTTGCCCAAGCTCTGCCGATAATCCGCCCTGTCTTGGTCTGCTGGGCGGGAGCTTCGCCACGCCCACTCCCTCCCGTAATATTGACGTTTCGCGGCGGCGGCGGCGGCTGCGGCGGACGTTCGATCGAAGAACAAGTCGACGGCTCCGTTTCACACTCGTTACAGAACTAAACAAATAAAAATTCGATAACGTCAACATCTGGATGAGAACATTGTCAGGTAAGAAATCAGAGTCGAATTAGGATTCTGAATGATGGCGCAAAGTCTGTCATATGCAGATTTCTTTTTTTAGTAGGGGGGAAAATTCTCTTCCAGTGAAAAGACTTGTAAACAGAAATTCCGTCGGTTCTGACATATTGATCTTTTATTTTGGTTATTACTTCCTCATCTTATTTCTTTTGCTTTGCCGTTGGTTTGACCTCATAGTTTAAGCTCAAAGTTGGCTCAGAGAAGGTTTGGGGGATGGGGACCCACTGGACAGCTGTTGGGAGACAGATGATAGCCTCCCGTCAAGGCCATCCAAGATGTTCTTTAACGTGCCCAGGCATGGCTCTCCCTCACACGGAGTCATGGCTTAACGTCCTATCCGATGGACGGCGGCCTTTCCAAGCCCATCGATGTCCCCTACTGACTGTGTGCAAGGGCAGAAGGATTTTGCAGAGATAAACTGCAGATTACGAGTCTGGCACGCTACCGACTGGGGCGGTGGTGGCTCAGTCGGTAGCGCGCCAGGCTCGTAATCTGTAGTTCCCAGGTTCGAGTCCCAGCTGGGTCAGCGTTGAGATTTATCTCCGCAAAACTCCCCGCCCTGCCCACGGTCAGTAGGGGACACCGATGGGCTTGGAAAGGCCGTCGTACTTCGGATGGGACGTTAAGCCGTGGCCCTGTGTGTGGGAGAGCCATACCCTGCGCACATTAAAGAACACGCTGGATGGCCTTGACGGGAGACTACCATCTGTCTCCCAACAGCTGTTCCAGTGGGTCCCCTCCCCCAACCTTCTCTGAGCCTTCGGGGTCCATGTGACCTGGCCATTTAGCCCATGGTGTGCAAAAAAGTGCCGCTCAGAGGTAAAACAACCCAACCCAAACGCTACCGACTGAGCCACACCCCCCCAATCCCCCAGGGAAATTTGTACACAATTGTTTTCCATATCTTCCGAATATCAATGCGGAGTGTAACGAGTTATATGTCAAATGGAAATCTGTGACGTGGGGGCGGGAGAGAATCATATGCCACCTTAAATTATGCATATTAAATATCTCTTTACGGTGAATTAAGTTATTCTTATATCGTATTCTGAATAACTGTAAATATTCTAAACTTTATTTAGGAGCCTGTCTCATAGTCTCTTTCTTTACTATTTTCTGGCATTCGTCTTTTTTTAAATTATGCCCCCCCCCCCCCAAATAGACATGGAGACTGATACAGTAGTCGAAACGATGATTCTGATACGTGATTGGTTGACTGAGCTATCAGTTAATTGCCAATCAACCAATGACCTTATAGATCAACCATCATCGGTTCATTTCTTGATTGCGCAATCACCCAATGACCTATCAAAATCATCGTTTCATCGACTGCGCAGTCTCAATGTTTCAACAGTGTTCATTCACCCTTAAAAAAATTAAATATTACAAAATAATTAAAGTGGCAATATTTAAAAATGATAAAGATCAGTGATTCTCAGCCTTTTTGGACTGAACACCCACCTCCTTTTTTGGCAGAACGCTCCCTTTTTAGATTAACACCATTTTTGAGCAGAACACACCCTTTTTTAGACTGAACACTCTTTTTCAGACTGAACATTCCCTTTTTGGACTAAACACCTCATTTGAGTCTGAATACCTCTTTTTGAGCAGAACACACCCCTTTGAGGATTGAACATTCCCGTTTCGAACTGAACACCTCCATTTGGGACTGAATACCCCTTTATGGGTAAAATACATCCTTTTTGATCCGAATATCCCTTTCTGAACTGAACACATCCTTTTACCAATCAAATTAAATGATTCTTCCCCTATAAAACTGGTTGAAAAAATATTTTTCGTGTGTAAGGATTTACGAAATCCCCCATCACAAAAATTAAATGATTCTTCCCCTATAAAACTGGTTGAAAAAATATTTTTCGTGTGTAAGGATTTACGAAATCCCCCATCACAAAAATTAAATGATTCTTCCCCTATAAAACTGGTTGAAAAAATATTTTCCGTGTATAAGGATTTACGAAATCCCCCATCACAAAAATTAAATGATTCTTCCCCTATAAAACTGGTTGAAAAAATATTTTCCGTGTATAAGGATTTACGAAATCCCCCATCACAAAAATTAAATGATTCTTCCCCTATAAAACTGGTTGAAAAAATATTTTTCGTGTATAAGGATTTACAAAATCTTCCATCACAAAAATTAAATGATTCTTCCCCTATAAAACTGGTTGAAAAATATTTTCCGTGTATAAGGATTTACGAAATCCCCCATCACAAAAATTAAATGATTCTTCTCCTATAAAACTGGTTGAAAAAATATTTTTCGTGTATAAGGATTTACGAAATCACCCATCACAAAAATTAAATGATTCTTCCCCTATAAAACTGGTTGAAAAAATATTTTTCGTGTATAAGGATTTACGAAATCCCCCATCACAAAAATTAAATGATTCTTCCCCTATAAAACTGGTTGAAAAAATATTTTCCGTGTATAAGGATTTACGAAATCCCCCATTGCAAAAATTAAATGATTGTTCCCCTATAAAACTGGTTAAAAAAATATTTTTCGTGTATAAGGATTTACGAAATCCCCCATCACAAAAATTAAATGATTCTTCCCCTATAAAACTGGTTGAAAAAATATTTTCCGTGTATAAGGATTTACGAAATCCGCCATCACAAAAATTAAATGATTCTTCCCCTATAAAACTGGTTGAAAAAATATTTTTCGTGTATAAGGATTTACAAAATCTTCCATCACAAAAATTAAATGATTCTTCCCCTATAAAACTGGTTGAAAAATATTTTCCGTGTATAAGGATTTACGAAATCCCCCATCACAAAAATTAAATGATTCTTCTCCTATAAAACTGGTTGAAAAAATATTTTTCGTGTATAAGGATTTACGAAATCACCCATCACAAAAATTAAATGATTCTTCCCCTATAAAACTGGTTGAAAAAATATTTTTCGTGTATAAGGATTTACGAAATCCCCCATCACAAAAATTAAATGATTCTTCCCCTATAAAACTGGTTGAAAAAATATTTTCCGTGTATAAGGATTTACGAAATCCCCCATTGCAAAAATTAAATGATTGTTCCCCTATAAAACTGGTTAAAAAAATATTTTTCGTGTATAAGGATTTACGAAATCCCCCATCACAAAAATTAAATGATTCTTCCCCTATAAAACTGGTTGAAAAAATATTTTCCGTGTATAAGGATTTACGAAATCCCCCATCACGAAAATTAAATGATTCTTCCCCTATAAAACTGGTTGAAAAAATATTTTCCGTGTATAAGGATTTACGAAATCCCCCATCACAAAAATTAAATGATTCTTCCCCTATAAAACTGGTTGAAAAAATATTTTCCGTGTATAAGGATTTACGAAATCCCCCATCACAAAAATTAAATGATTCTTCCCCTATAAAACTGATTGAAAAAATATTTTCCGTGTATAAGGATTTACGAAATCCTCCATCACAAATTTCTAAAAAGCTCTCTTTGAGAACTTCTGTTATAAACGATGCTAAGAAAAAACAAAACAAAATATAATCGCATGGCAATTATAAATGAAAAAAAATGTAAATAAAACAAGCTGTTTCTTGCATTTAAAACCATGAAAAACCACAACAAAAAAAAAACTCCAATGAAATGAAAATGAAATTTTATTCCTTGAATGGAAACTCAACATTAGGCATGAGGTCAAAACTATTAATAAAATAAATCTAGCAATACAACGTGTAACAAATCAAAGAAAATAATACCTACTCTTTCGTGCCTTAAACCCCAGATAATAATGTTTACAATTCAACATAATTTAGAATAAGAACCATACGCAACCAGTGATGCGAAAGTGTCGTAACCATGGTAACACGCTCAGGCGGCGAGAACAACAAGGCGTAGCCGCTTTCCTCAGCGGAAACCATGGTAACGTGAGGTAACCATGGCAACAAGGCACAGTTGATATTTTATAGCATACTTTTAAACAGAGTGAAACAATGTTGGGTGGACAAGCCCCAACTGGGTATTTTTAGAGTATATATACACTCAGCAACCACTTCATTAGGTACAGTCTCGTGTTATGTCAATAGTAGCTCAAATAAAGAACTCAGTAACTACTTATGTAAGCTTTTTATGAAAAAATGTGACTGAAGATCATTTAAATATCTCAATCACATCTATTCCTTATTTAAAATTCAGTCGCCGTCAGTCGGATGGAATGTTAAGCCGTGGCCCCGTGTGCAGAAGCTCCCTGTATAGAGTTCATGGGGCCGGGGTGGCTCAGTCGGTAGTGCGCCAGGCTCGTAATCTGTAGTTCCCAGGTTCGAGTCCCAGCTGGGTCAGCGTTGAGATTTATCTCCGCAATAATTCCCCGCCCTGCCCACGGTCAGTAGGGGACACCGATGGGCTTGGAAAGGCCGCCGTCCGTCGGATGGGACGTTAAGCCGTGGCCCCGTGTGCGGGAGAGCCATACCCTGTGCACGTTAAAGAACACGCTTGATGGCCTTGACGGGAGGCTACCATCTGTCTCCCAACAGCTGTTCCAGTGGGTCCCCTCCCACAACTTTCTCTGAGCCTTCGGGGTCCATGTGACCTGGCCATTTAGCCCATGGTGTGCAAAAAGGTGCCGCTCAGAGGTAAAACAACCCAACCCAGAGAGTTCATAGTAACTGCGCCAGATACTCTGGATGGCCTTAATGAGAGACTACCATCTGCCTCCCCTGGAACACGGGTGGCTCAGTTGGTAACGCGCCAGGCTATAATCTTCAGTTCCCAGGTTCGAGTCCCAGCTGGGCCATCGTTGAGATATATATCCGCAAAATTACCCGCCCTGCCCACGATCAGTAAGGGATACCGATGGGCTTCGAAAGGCCGCGGTCCGTCGGATGGGGCGATAAGCCGTGGCACCGTGTGCGGGAGAACCATACCCTGTGCACGTTAAGGAACATGCTGGATGAATTTGACGGGAGACTATAACCTGTCTACTGTTCCAGTGGGTCCCAATCCCCAACTTTTTCTGAGCCCTTGGGGTCCTTGTGACTTGGTCATTTAACCCTCTGCAAAAAAAAAAAAGTGTCTCCTAGAGGCAAAACTAACTCAACCCTACCAAAGAAGGCTGGATCTAGGTAGGGGGGCAAGGAAAGGGGTCATGCCCTCCCACCCCTATGAGAAGGCCAATAAGGGTAATGGAGGCAAAAAATTGTTAAACTTGTGCATATAAAAAATAAAATAAATAAATACCCCCTCAAGCAGCTGCTTGCCACAGAGGTCTGACAGGAGCCTGTCGGTTTATATGCCATAGTAGAAGGTCTAAGAGGATGGCAGGACCTCAGCAGAAAAACGACACATACATCCATGCCTTACCGGGGCTCGAACCCAGGTCCCTTAGATCAGTAGCCAAGCGTGCTAACCACTCGGCCATGGGACGGCCAAAAATAAATACCCCCTCAAGCAGCTGCTTGCCACAGAGGTCTGACAGGAGCCTGTCTATGCCATAGTAGAAGGTCTGAGAGGATGGCAGGACCTCAGCAGAAAAACAGCACACACATCCATGCCTTATCCAGGGCTCGAACCCAGGTCCCTTAGATCAGTAGCCAAGCGCGCTAACCACTCGGCCACGGGACGGCTAAAATTCATCGCCGACACTGCGGGAATCGAACCCGCATCTCCCCAGATTCATATATTTCAAGCATTTTTTTTTTCAAGAATTTTTTTTTATAAACCATTAAAACGCAAGCGGTAGATGTTATATTGCAATTGAATACCCCAACTTTATTTTTTTGCTAGATCTGGGCCTGGTACCAAAATAGTTAGAGAAGTTTTGCTCGCAATGGGCAGTTCAATTCGAAGTTGCAGAAATTCTAAAGTCGGTTGGGTTGTTTTACCTCTGAGCGGCACCTTTTTTACACAATGGGCTAAATGGCCAAGTTACAAGGACCCCGATGCCTCAGAGAAGGTTAGGAGACAGATGTTACCCTTCTGTTAAAGCCATCCAGCGTATTCTTTACCATTCACACACTGACTATGGGAACGGGGGTGGCTCAGTCGGTAGCGCGCCAGTCTCGTAGTCTGCAGTTCCCAGATTCGAATCCCAGCTGGGTCAGCGTTGGGATTTATCTTCGAAAAATTTCTCCGTCCACCGTCCGTCGGATAGGCCGTTAAGCCGTGGCCCCGTGTGTGTGTGAGCCATACCCTGTGCACGTTAAAAAACACGCTGGATAGCCTTGACGGGAGGCTACCATCTGTCTCCCAACAGCTGTTCCAGTGGGTCCCCTGCCCTAACCTTCTCTGAGCCTTCGGGGTTCTTGTGACCTGGCCATTTAGCCCATTGTGTTAAAAAAAAGGGCCGCTCAGAGGCCTTTTTTTTAACACAATCTCACAACCCAACCCACTGACTATGACTCTCCCTCACACAGAGCCATGGCTTAACGTCCCATCCGACGGACGGCGGCCTTTCGAAATCCATCGGTGTCCCTTACTGACCGAGGGCAGGGTGGGAAGTTTTGCGGAGATAAAACGCTGGGACTCGAACCTGGAACTGCTGATCCGATTGGTGAAACCAGTGATTGAAACCATTGGTCCCGATGGGCTTAGATAAAAATGTTGCCAAAATATTTCTATATTTTTCGTAACAAATACAGTTAATAAAAACGACACTAGATGTGAATAAAAGTGTTCTAAGAAGACATGCTTATTGCATAACATATGAGCATTCTCTTTCAGGGGTGGCGGGGGGGGGGGGGGGGGGGGGGGGGGGCGCTCAGTCGGTAGCGCGCCAGGCTCGTAATCTGTAGTTCCCAGGTTCGAGTCCCAGCTGGGTCAGCGTTAAGATTTATCTCCGCAAAATTTCCCCGCCCTGCCCACGGTCAGTAGGGGGCACCGATGGGCTTGGAAAGGCCGCCGTCCGTCGGATTGGACGTTAAGCCGTGGCCCCGTGTGTGGGAGAGCCATACCCTGTGCACGTTAAAGAACTCGCTGGATGGCCTTCACGGAAGGCTACCATCTGTCTCCCAACAGCTGTTCCAGTGGGTCCCCTCCCCCAACCTTCTCTGAGCCTTCGGGGTCCATGTGACCTGGCCATTTAGCCCATGGTGTGCAAAAAAGTGCCGCTCAGAGGTAAAACAATACAATACAATACAATCTCTTTCAGGTCTTGAAATATCACCACAGAAGTCAACGAATTGGCACCGGAAGCTGAAATCTTTTCTCTCACAAATTACAAACTTAAAGAAAAAAAAAACGCAATGTCGGAAACTTTCTAGCAATAAAAAAAGAAAACCCAACAGAATATCGATTACATTATCTACAAAAAAACTGTTTTATCCAGAATATAAAAATGGATTTTTTTCGAAGATGATATAATGATAGTTCAGTCGAGCTGCTAAGGATCTTCCTGACAGCTCTTTCCTTTAACCACGAGCTCACGTGACGCACATCACTCGCCAACGTAATCACTCAAAACCCTCGACAAAAGAGAGCGGCAGGTGCAAAGGTAGCCTCCGACTCAGGAGGAGACGAAATTGGTAGGTCTAAAATGATGTCAGCAGAGATTACAGACGAATCCTTCATTTCATTTGCTTTAATTCCATTCCTCCATTCTCAATGCTCTGACATTTAAAGTGGATTGTTTAATTCCTGAATGATGGGGGGCGGGGGTGGCTCAGTCGGTAGCGCGCCAGGCTCGTAATCTGTAGTTCCCAGGTTCGAGTCCCAGCTGGGTCAGCGTTGAGATTTATCTCCGCAAAATTCCCGGCCCGTCCCACTGTCAGTAGGGGACACCGATGGGCTTGGAAAGGCCGCCGTCCGTCGGATGGGACGTTAAGCCGTGGCCCCGTGTGTGGGAGAGCCCATACCCTGTGCACGTTAAAGAACACGCTGGATGGCCTTGACGGGAGGCTACCATCTGTCTCCCAACAGCTCTTCCAGTGAGTCCCCTCCCCCAACCTTCTCTGAACCTTCGGGGTCCATGTGACCTGGCCATTTAGCCCATGGTGTGCAAAAAAAGTGCCGCTCAGAGGTAAAACAACCCAACACAACCAACCCTGAATGATGCTTTTTCGGCGGTGCAGGTAGATTCATCTTTATAACTGAAAATTAAAATTAGTCTGTATAATGGTTTATCCTTGTCTCTGTTGGTGTAGTGTGTCTTAACGTTTGCTACCATATAATTATGGTAATAAAACTTGGATCCTATGTAAACAAGATAACAGGAAACTTGTTGCTTTTGATTCTAGATGCTTATGCAACATCTTGGTCATTATTAGGTGGTTCAACTTTGTAAGTAATGATAAGGTTGCAAGGGTGGTAAAGGAGTCGGCAACCTCCTTTAAGCAGCATATTGTGCAGAGAGGGACTCCGCTGGTTTGGCCATGTTGGCCGTATGAATAATTATAGATTGGCGAATAGGGTTATGAACAGTGAGCAAAAAGGCCTCAGAAAGAGGGGCAGACCTAGGATGCGGTGGGCAGACAATGTCAAACAGGACCTTGTTAGAATTGGTGTGCAGTGGCCAGATGTAGCCAGGACAGATATGCTTGGAGAACTAAATTGCACGATCTGGTTGGACCTCCGTAGCCCCTGGCTGCTTGAGGATTATGTGTGTATGTATTAATTTCATACGCATGTGGATATTCTGTAGAGATATAAATGTATATAAGGTGTAATGATACAAATATAAATAAAGGGCAGATATACAAATATATGTAAGGTGCCACCGCATCCTACCTCTCTCCTCTTTCTGAGACCTTTAGGGGACACCGTTCATAACCCTATTCGCTCATATATAGTTATGCGCACGAGAAACATGGCCAAACCAATGGAGTCCCTCTCTGTACAATCATCATCATCATCCTCAAGCAACCATGGGCTACGGTGGTCCAACCAGACCATGCAATTTAGTTCTCCAAGCATATCTGTTCTGAGCTACATCTACTGCATCTGGCCACTGCACACCAATTCTAACAAGGTCCTGTTTGACATTGTCTGCCCACCGCATCCTAGGTCTCCCCTTCTTTCTGAGGCCTTTAGGCACACTGTTCATAACTCTATTCACCAATCTATAATTATTCATACGGGCAACATGGCCAAACCAGCGGAGTCTCTCTCTGCACAATATGCTACTTAAAGGAGGTTGCAAACTCCTTTGCCTAACCTCATCATTAGTTACAAAGTTGAACCATCTAATGCCCAAGATACTACGTAAGCATCTGGAATCAAAAGCATCTAGTTTCCTGTTATCTTGTTTACACAGCGACCAAGTTTCACTACCATAACTAACCCTAGAAAGAATCAAACTATTATACAGTCTAATTTTAGGTGTATATACCTATTTCTCCACACTCTCAAAAGATTCTTAAAAGTCCCGGCAGCAATCCCTATTCGTCTGTTAATCTCATGCCACACATCCCCAGTATCTGTTACATAGCTCCCAAGATAATTAAACTGTGACACCTGCTCAAGACTGCAACCATTCAGATTAACTGAATCACAGCCTGCCTGACCAATTTTCATCACTTTAGTTTTCTCTCTGTTTATAGCCAAACCTACTCTACTACCAGTCTCAACAACAGCTCGAATGAAAGAGTTCATCTCATCAACATCACTTGCCAAAAGGGTTAAATCATCAGCATAATCTAAATAAAAAATTTTCAGGTCTCTAGACCATTTAAGCCCAAAATCTTTCCATTGCAGTAAATTTCGCATAACATAATCAACAACCAAACTAAAGAGGAAAGGAGAAATAAAATGTTTAAATTACGCCTAAATTTCAAAGTTGCTATTCCAAAAATATCTGCCCAACTTCTCTTTCGAAGTCTTAAAAAACCATTTTTCATTCGGTAAGGAATTTATCTGTAACATTACTCGATATGTACTCGATTCCTGGAATCCAGGTTTTTTCTCCCCATTTTCCAATACAAAAGCCAAACGATCAAGATTTCTTTCCACGTCGTCATATGCAAATACCGTCTTCCACGACCAAACATTGGCGAGGTTTTACAGTCACGAAATTGTCCACCAAAGTACGTGACTTGAATGGACCCAAGGTGTCCCCCCCTCCCCCTGCCACCCCCCACCCCTCCGCGTCTTTTTGCTGACCCTTGTTGCTCTGGGCTCGGCTCTGTAACCTGAGCTATGTCAATACCTGAAGCGCACCTGTTATTTCCCGAAGCATTACCGCTCACCGACACAAGACGAGCTTTGGGCTTTCAATGCGCCTGCGCACTGACTCTGTAACGCAACGATTTGCAGCAATGCAAAAGCGGCGCGGAACGGTTGGAGATGTCTGCAATAGTACAGACAGTCAGGATCTGAGGGAGGGGTGAGGAGGGATGATTTTTTATGAGAAAACAAAAGCAAAAGAAAATAGCAAATGAATACTTTATACATGCGCTATATTGCAAAAAGTAACCTAACAATTTGGGGCGGGGGTGGCTCAGTCGGTAGCGCGCCAGGTCGTAATCTGTAGTTCCCAGGTTCGGGTCCCAGCTGGGTCAGCGTTAAGATTTATCTCCGCAAAATTCCCCACCCTGCCCACGGTCAGTAGGGGACACCGATGGGTTTGGAAAGACGGCCGTCCGTCGGATGGGACGTTAAGCCGTGGCCCCGTGTGCGGGATAAACCCTGTGCACGTTAAAGAACACGCTGGATGGCCTTGACGGGAGGCTACCATCTGTCTCCCAACAGCTGTTCCAGTGGGTCCCCTCCCCCAACCTTCTCTGAGCCTTCGGGGTCCATGTGACCTGGCCATTTAGCCCATGGTGTGCAAAAAAGTGCCGCTCAGAGGTAAAACAACCCAACTTAGATTATTAGGTTATTTAACTCTGAGTGGCCCTTTTTTTGCAGATAATGGGCTAAATGACCAGGTTACGTACCCCGAAGGCTCAGAGAAGGTTGGGGGAGGAGACCCAGTGGAATAGCTGTTCGGAGACAGATGGTAGCCTCACGTCAAGGCCATCCAGCGTGTTATTTAACGTGTACAGCGAATGGCTCTCTCGCACAAGAGCAACTTCAGTTCCCAAGTTTGAGTCCCACCTGTGCTAATGTAGAGATTCGTCTCCGAAAACTCCTCACCCTGGCCTCGGCGAGAAAGGGGACATCGATGGGCTTGGAAAGGCTGATGTCCGTCGGACGGGACGTAAAGCCGTGGCCCCGTGTGCGGGAGAGCCATACCCTGTGCACGTTAAAGAACACGCTGGATGGCCTTGACGGGAGGCTACCATCTGTCTCCCAACAGCTGTTCCAGTGGGTCCCCTCCCCCAACCTTCTCTGAGCCTTCGGGTTGTGGCCTGGCCATTTAGCCCATGGTGTGCAAAAAAGTGCCGCTCAGAGGTAAAACAATCCAATCAATCCTTGTGACCTGGTCATTTAGCCCATCGTGCTGAAAAAAATGCCGCTCATAGGTAAAACAACCCAACCCATCTCTTGATATCACTTCGTAAATTTTTAACTGTAGGTCTATCTAAGTGTACGTTTGTACCCACAGAGTAGGGAAAGTGTGCTTGTACCTCTCTGTTCCGTGAACATTAAAGTGTGCTTGTACCTCTCTGTTCCGTGAACATTAAAGTGTGCTTGTACCTCTCTGTTCCGTGAACATTAAAGTGTGCTTGTACCTCTCTGTTCCGTGAACATTAAAGTGTGCTTGTACCTCTCTGTTCCGTGAACGTTAAAGTGTGCTTGTACCTCTCTGTTCCGTGAACGTTAAAGTGTGCTTGTACCTCTCTGTTCCGTGAACATTAAAGTGTGCTTGTACCTCTCTGTTCCGTGAACATTAAAGTGTGCTTGTACCTCTCTGTTCCGTGAACATTAAAGTGTGCTTGTACCTCTCTGTTCCGTGAACATTAAAGTGTGCTTGTACCTCTCTGTTCCGTGAACATTAAAGTGTGCTTGTACCTCTCTGTTCCGTGAACGTTAAAGTGTGCTTGTACCTCTCTGTTTCGTGAACGTTAAAGTGTGCTTGTACCTCTCTGTTCCGTGAACATTAAAGTGTGCTTGTACCTCTCTGTTCCGTGAACATTAAAGTGTGCTTGTACCTCTCTGTTCCGTGAACATTAAAATGTGCTTGTACCTCTCTGTTCCGTGAACATTAAAGTGTGCTTGTACCTCTCTGTTCCGTGAACATTAAAGTGTGCTTGTACCTCTCTGTTCCGTGAACATTAAAGTGTGCTTGTACCTCTCTGTTCCGTGAACATTTTCCCAGCCTCACGACTCCATTGCCATGGAAGTGACATCACAATTCAGTTGGGTTGTTTTACCTCTGAGCGACAGCTTTTTGCACAATGTGCTAAATGGCCAGGTCACAAGGACCCAAAAGGCTCAGATTAGGTTGGAGAAAGTGGATCTACAGGAGATTTGTTAGGAAACAGATGGTAGTCTCCCTTCAAGGCTTCCCCGCCCTGCCCACGGTCAGTAGGGGACACCGATGGGCTTGGAAAGGCCGCCATCCATCGGATGGAACATTAAGCCGTGACCCCGTGTACGGGAGAGCCATACCCTGTGCACGTTAAAGAACACGCTGGATGGCCTTGACGGGAGGCTACCATCTGTCTCCCAACAGCTCTTCCAGTGGGTCCCCTCCCCCAACCTTCTCTTGAGCCTTCGGGATCCATGTGACCTGGCCATTTAGCCCATGGTGTGCAAAAAAGTGCCGCTCAGAGGTAAAACAACCCAACCCAACCCTTCAAGGCTATCCAACGTGTTCTTCGACGTGAACAGGGTATGGCTCTCCTGCACACGTCGCCACGACGTAACTTCCCATCCGACGGACGGTGGTCTTTCCAAGCCCAACGATGTCCCCTTTCTCATCGAGGTGTGGTGGTGGGGGGTGGGGAGGGTTAACGAAAATAAAGACTTATAAGAAATCATTTCTGAACTTCCTTAATTTTACTATTACGCTTCTCTTTCGCAGTTTCCATTACGTCCGAATTTGACCCAGCAGCCGAAGCAATCCTCAATGTCAGCTGTCGACAGCGGTTATTCTCACCCATCGATTCAGAGTCTAAATTCCTCCGCGCACTAATTTCCTTTTCGATGCCCATTCCGTGATGAGTATATTTCCTTTTTCTCGATGCCTTTCTGTCCACGCCAGGACTCGTTCTGACATTTCTTCCACGCGACTCTCGTGGCTCGATGTCCATGATTTGTCACTCTTAATCCTCGCTTTCTTTGTCACCTAAGTGATCACTTCTAAGTTTATTCAAACATTTATCCCCTGCATTTATCACTGTCACGTCACTTCGCTCACGTGCAAGCATTGATCATTCCAGCATCTCACGCGACTCTGCAGGGCAAAGAATCCGGCCTCAAATTTTAAAAAAAATTATTTTCTTGCATTTCAAACACTTTTGTTCGGGGGAGGAGGCATGACCTCATTTGAATGAGTTGTTTGGGTTGGGTTGTTTTACCTCTGAGCGGCACTTTTTTGCACACCATGGGCTAAATGGCCAGGTCACATGGACCCCGAAGGCTCAGAGAAGGTTGAGGGAGGGGACCCACTGGAACAGATGTTGGGTGACAAATGGTAGCCTCTCGTCAAGGCCATCCAGCGTGTTCTTTAACGTGCACAGGGTATGGCTCTCCCGCACACGGGGCCACGGCTTAACGTCCGATCCGACGGACGGTGGCCTTTCCAAGCCCATCGGTGTCCCCTACTGACCTTGGGCAGGGCGGGGAATTTTGCGGAGATAAATCTCAACGCTGACCCAGCTGGGACTCGAACCTGGGAACTACAGATTATGAGCCTGGCGCGCTACCGACTGAGCCACCCCCGCCCCTTAGGGGAAGGAGGCATGACCTCATTTGAATGAGTGGGAGGAAGTGTTAAATGATCAAGTACTCGATGCTACACTTCGTTTCACATGAATAAAGGAGCGGCAAGTCATCTCAAAGAGTTTTTTGTCCAATCGTAGCTCATTACACTTAACCACGAAAGCCAATGAAAAGAGTGCTGGAGCCCTCAGTCGGTAGTGCGCCAGACTCGTAATCTGTAGTTCCCAGGTTCGAGTCACAGCTGGGTCAGAGTTGAGATTTATCTTCGCAAAATTCCCCACGGTCAGTAGGGGACATCGATGGGCTTGGAAAGACCGTCGTCCGTCGGATGGGACGTTAAGCCGTGTTCCCGTGTGCTGGAGAGCCATACCCTGTGCACGTTAAAGAACACACTGGATGGCCTTTGACTGGAGGCTACCATCTGTCTCCAACTGTCTCAAACTGTTCCAATTGGTCCCCTCTCCCAACCTTCTCTGAGCCTTCAGGGTCCTTGTGACCTGGCCATTTAGCCCATTGTGTAAGAAAAAATTGCTGCTCAGAGGTAAAACAACCCCAACAACCAATGAAAAGCAAGATACGATACTTAAAAATGTATCAATCCTCAACTGTCTCTGTGTGCGGTCTCCATAATACTTCAGCATTATGCTATTATTACTATTAGCTCATTGGAATTGCAGAAGTCTGCAAAATAAAGCACATCACCTAAAACATCTGATTACTTCTAAGGATATTCAGATAATATGTCTACAGGAAATTGGCACGGGTAAGATTCCAAAATTTAGTAAATATTGGAATCTTACCCGTGCCAATTTCCTGTAGACATATTATCATATCATATCATCAACAAAACCTATCTAATTCTAAAGGCATAGCAACTTATATAATATTATTAATAAATATATATTATAATATAAATATATATAAATATATACTTATATAAAATTATTAATAAATCAATACCACAAAGACAATTAAAAATAGACATAATATCAGATAAACTAGAAGTACTTATAATACAAATTAAAATACTAGAATTATCAGTTTATATTATAAATGTATATAACTCGGGTAAAGTAATTAATTATTCTCAATATTCAAGAATCTTGCATGGCCTTAAGGGCGAATTTATAATTTGTGGAGACTTTAATACTCATAATTCTCTCTGGCATTCTTATAAAAATGATAATGAAAGTATTCATCTTATCAACTTCATAGAAAATAATAATTTAATAATAATGAATCAAAAACACTGTACTTGCAAAAATAAATTTAATAATATTTCTGTTATTGACTTAACCTTATGTTCAGAAACAATAGCTCAAAAAATTCAATGGTCAATTTCAACAGAAAGTTACGAAAGTGATCACTACCCAATCTTCTTAACATATCCAAAACCTCCACTTTCGAAACCTAAAACTAAAATTATAAACTGGAAAAACTTTAAAGACAACAACTTCCAGTCCACCAGAAAACGAAACTAATTACTTTAACTTTTTCAACTATCTGGACACTAAAAAAAATGAAAATACACAACAAATTACAAAATTAATCCGTAGTAACAACATTCATATAATATTTATTAACCGATTGATTGCAATAAGAAGTAAAAAAAATACCCCCTCAAGCAGCTGCTTGCCACAGAGGTCTGACAGGAGCCTGTCAGTTTATATGCCATAGTAGGAGATCTGAGAGGATGGCAGGACATCAGCAGAAAACAACACGAACATCCATGCCTTACCCGGGGCTCGAACCCAGGTCCCGTAGATCAGTAGCCAAGCGCGCTAACCACTCGGCCACGGGAAATATGAAAACCAATAAATCATTTATATCATGCCAAAACTTTAAAAGACTGGAAAAGACAATTTCAAAAAAGATTAAAAATTTACAAAAAAACAATTGGACATTATTTACTGAACAAATTTCTCCTCATTCTACCACATCTAATCTCTGGAAAAACTACAAAAGTTTAATAAATGAAACTACTCCTTCGGATCCTATCCAATCATATACTCTAAAAAATAATAAAACAATTATTGAAACTGTAGAAGATCTCGCTCAAAATTTTATTGATTCTACATTTAAACCAAACAATTGGTTAGACAAAAGGTTATTAAACTCCAATATTATGCACAAAACGTTTGTTTATCAAAAAAAAATAAATATTTAAATTTGCCTTTTTCATACCAGGAAATAAAATTTGCTATCAGTGCCCTAAACCAAAAACGTCGGCGGGTCCAGACAAAATTACAAATAAATTACTAAAAAATTTACCTTCAGGCTGTGTAAGAATCCTATTGAACATTCTAAATAAATTCTGGTTAGAGAAAACTTATCCTTTAAATTGGTTTCATAACTTCATGATATTCATTAAAAAAACAAATAAACCCTCAGATTCGCTTAACTCTTATAGACCAATTTGTTTGAGCTCAAATGTACTAAAGCTTCTTGAAAGGATGATTGCATATCGCCTAAACTGGTATATTGAAAATAATAATTTTTTAAATTACAATTACTGTGGATTTCGTACAGGAAAATCAACTATAGATTTACTTCTTAATATTATCTCTGATGCGGATTATTCTATAAAAAACAAAATCTATATGGTTGCAGTAATAATTGATGTTGAAAAAGCTTTTCATTCTGTCTCATTCAATATACTACTTTCCATAATTAGAGAAATTAAAATTTCAGGGAACCTGTACCATTTTTTATTTAATTTAATTACAAAAAATACCTTTCATGTCAAAAACAAAAAAATAGTTTCTAACACCTATAAATTCCAAAATGGAATAGTCCAAGGGGATATCCCCGCCCTGCCCACGATCAGTAGGGGACACCGATGGGCTTGGAAAGGCCGCCGTCCGTCTGATGGGACGTTAAGCCGTGGCTCCGTGTGCGGGAGAGCCATACCCTGTGCACGTTAAAGAACACACTGGATGGCCTTGACGGGAGGCTACCATCTGTCTCCCAACAGCTGTTCCAGTGGGTCCCCTCCCCCAACCTTCTCTGAGCCTTCGGGGTCCATGTGACCTGGCCATTTAGCCCATGGTGTGCAAAAAAGTGCCGCTCAGAGGTAAAACAACCCAACCCAAGAGGATATCCTATCCCCATGCTTATTTAACTTATACCTGAAAGATCTGGAAATAATATTTGATCAAAAAATAACATTTGTCACTTATGCTGACGATATAATCTTTTGGACTAAGGATGTAAACGTAAATTTAATTCAAAGAACCTTACAACAAGCTCTAAACAAATTAAATAAATTTTTAAATAGCCTAAATCTTAAAATTGCCAAAAATAAAACAAACATAATATATTTTCACAAAAAAAGTCTCCCACAAGAATTTCAACTTAAAATTAACAATATAACAATATCTATTGCTAACAACATTAAATTTTTAGGCCTCAATTTTGATTCTAAATTAGTATGGGGTCATTATATAAGGGCAGCAAAAGAGAAAGCAACTAAACTATTTAACTTTATAAGATATCTTGGTTCTTCAAAATGGGGTTGTTCACAAAAAAATTTATTACTAATATATAAAACAATCATTTTACCTAAATCCTTTTACGGCATAGAATTATTAAATACTATTTCAATAACCAAAATGAAATACTTAGAACGTATTCAAGTTAAAATAATTAAATATTGTTTAGGTCTCATCTAAAGCTCCTTTAATATAGATATCTATGCTGAAACTGCAATACCTCCACTGACAATTCATAAAAAAATTTTATTAGACAATCTTATTTTCAGAATTATTACTAAAAATAGAAGACACCCTATAATAGACAAAATTATAAATAACTTTCAAGATAATACCATTAAGGAATTCCCAGATAAAAATGAATTAATTAATATTTTAAATAATCAAACTAGTGGAAATTACTTTCCCAATTTTTCCATCTTGGATCTCAACTCTACCTGTAATAAGAAATAATATTCAAGGTATTGAATCTAAAAAATCATATGATAATTCATGCCTAAAATTATTATCAGAAATACAAATTAATAATTTATATCAGAACCACACACATATTTATACAGATGGTTCTGTTGATAGCAATAATAAAATTTCAACAGGAGCCTTTACATGTCCTTCTGAAAATTTTTCATATCAATTTAGATTCGAAACTTATGCTAATGTCATTATTACCGAGCTAACTGCAATTGTTCTAGCAATTAATTGGGCAAAAAAATTTAAAAACAATAAAATAGTAATAATAACCGATAGCAAATCTTCACTAGAAATTATCAACAATAATCCTTTATATTCTAACTTCCCAATTTTCTTAAACGATATTTACATTTTTCTTTATGATCATTTAATTTTAAATAATACCATATATCTACAATGGGTTCCCGCCCATTATGGAATTCAATATAATGAACACGCAGATTCTCTGGCAAAACAGCAAGATTATCTGGCAAATCAGGCAAAATTTATAAAAGATTCCATGGATTCGCCTTTCATATTTAATATATATAAAATAAATAATAAAACTAAACGCCTTAAAGACTTACAGGATTGGTATTTAAACAATGATTCTCATACACATAGATTTAAATTATCTCCTAAAATATCAAAATTTCAAAATTTCGGCTTAAACAAAAAAGAAATCACTGCAATCTTAAGAATAAAAGTAAATAGAGCTCTTACAAATTCCTTTCTTTTCAAAATCAGAAAAATAGACTCCCCAAAATGCAACTTCTGCAATTCCATTCAAAACATTAATCATATTCTATTTGAATGCAACAATTATAAAGATGAAAGAAATATAATAAAAATAAATACCCCCTCAAGCAGCTGCTTGCCACAGAGGTCTGACAGGAGCCTGTCAGTTTATATGCCACAGTAGAAGATCTGAGAGGATGGCAGGGCCTCAGCAGAAAACGACACACACATCCATGCCAAATCCGGGGCTCGAACCCTAGGTCCCTTAGATCAGTAGCCAAGTGTGCTAACCACTCGGCCACGGGACGGCTGAAAGAAATATATTTATTGAAAAACTTAGAAAATTAAACATTCTTACTTTTGACTTAAAAAATATTATAGAACCTGCAAATCCTAAGTTGAAGCCTGCATCTTACTCTCTTCTTGCTTCTTATCTAAGAAAAATCAACTGGTTAAATTTTCTATAATCATAAAATAAAAAACTACAAGTGAGAAACCAAAAAGTTAGCTGAATGAGTCTGCGAGGCCTTTCATCCTCGCAGGAATATTCAAATGTAGAATTGCTTTCACTCACTCACTCAGTTAAAGAGGCTAAGAACCTAAAGTTGGCAGAATATTACGAGTACAGTCGCTCAAAAAAAAGTATCAGAACACTATGGTTGATTACAGAATTCAGAAAAAATATCTGGCAACGATTTTTTTAGAAATTAGTGATCTGGCAACCTTCGTGTCACGTGATTACAGAATTCAGGAAAAATATTTGGAGCGTGTACAGCAACTGTACACGCTCCAGTTACGGTTCACAGCAAACTGGAGCGTGTGCAGTAACTGCACACGCTCCAGTTTGTTGGGAACGGTAACTGCACACGCTCAATATTTCCGTGAGTGAGCCCACACGATCTAGGTCTTTATGAGCTCACACGATCCAATGTGCTGTGAACATTAACCGCAACCGCTCCAGTTTGCTGTGAACGGTAACTGCACACGCTCAATACTTCCGTGAGTGAGCCCACACGATCTAGGTCTTTGTGAGCTCACACGATCCAATGTGCTGGGAACATTAACCGCAACCGCTCCAGTTTGCTGTGAACGGTAACTGCACACGCTCAATATTTCCGTGAGTGAGCCCACACGATCTAGGTCTTTGTGAGCTCACACGATCTAGGTCTTTGTGAGCTCACACGATCCAATGTGCTGTGAACATTAACCGCAACCGCTCCAGTTTGCTGTGAACGGTAACTGCACACGCTCAATATTTCCGTGAGTGAGCCCACACGATCTAGGTCTTTGTGAGCTCACACGATCCAATGTGCTGTGAACATTAACCGCAACCGCTCCAGTTTGCTGTGAACGGTAACTGCACACGCTCCATACTCATTGCATTATATATTCATACGCATTATATATATTAAAAAAATATCCTAACACTGTGGTTGATTACAGAATTCAGAAAAAATATTTGCAACGATATTTTTAGAAATTAGTGATCTGGCAACGTGTACAGTATACAAAGGTTGCCAGATCACTAATTTCTAAAAAAAATCGTTGCCAGATATTTATTCTGAATTCTGTAATCAACCTTAGTGTTCGAATATTTTTCGAGCGACTGTACCGTGAGGTTGTGCAGACAAAATATTAACTTGATAGATTCAATAATAAAAACAATTCGATATTTTGGGCGAAACATATTTCTCCTAAATTCTACATTCGTAGCTTCTTCGTTTGCAATTTCTAAATCGAGGAAACCGTTGCCACATCCCTCACAATCCAACAGATATTATTAAACGTCGCATTGCACGTACGAACCAGATTTTTTTCATCCGATATGGGATCAGAGTAATGGACCATTCGGTCACGTACCTCGGGAATTGCAGGGATATCAAAATTTGATCAAATTTGCGTAGAAACGAAGCAAAGAGCTGTGAGAACGCGCGCTGACGTCAGCAACGATATGAGCAACAGTCGGCCATTTTTCTTGTCGCTAATATACCGGTGTAAAAGAGATTGATTCATTAAGCACTTTATAATATTCCAGAATTAAAAATAGTATTTTAAATTTCTCTCTTTCGTAAACTATACATAATAATAATGTGCACCAGAAAAAGGGGGGCGGGGGTGGCTCAGTCGGTAGCGTGCCAGGCTCGTAATCTGTAATTCCCAGGTTCGAGTCCTAGCTGGGTCAGCGTTGAGATTTATTTCCGCAAAATTCTCCGCCCTGCCCACAGTTACTGACCACTTTTACTGCCCACTTTTACTGACCGTGGTCAGTAGGGGACTGCCCACGGTCAGTAAAAGCCGCCGTCCGTCGGATGGGACGATAAGTCGTGGCCCCGTGTGTGGGTGAGCCATACCCTGTGCTCGTTAAAGAACACGCTGGATGGCCTTGACGAGAGGCTACCATCTGTCTCCCAACAGCTCTTCCAGTGGGTCCCCTCCCCCAACCTTCTCTTAGCCTTCGGGGTCCATGTGACCTGGCCATTTAGCCCATGGTGTGCAAAAAAGTGCCGCTCAGAGGTAAAACAACTCAACGTTAAAGAACACGCTGGATGGCCTTGACGAGAGGCTACCATCTGTCTCCGAACAGCTGTTCCAGTGGGTCCCCTCCCCCAACCTTCTCTGAGCCTTCGGGGTCCATGTGATCTGGCCATTTAGCCCATGGTGTGCAAAAAAGTGCCGCTCAGAGGTAAAACAACCCAACGTTAAAGAACACGCTGGATGGCCTTGACGAGAGGCTACCATCTGTCTCCCAACAGCTGTTCCAGTGGGTCCCCTCCCGCAACCTTCTCTGAGCCTTCGGGGTCCATGTGACCTGGCCATTTAGCCCATGTTGTGCAAAAAAGTGCCGCTCAGAGGTAAAACAACACAACCCAGAAAAAAGGATTTGTTTCTTACATTAGGTGTTGGACTCTTTGTTGAGGCGGAATTATATCTGCGAGTTCTTGCTAGAACTCGCGTGGGTGTGGCCTCTTTTCATTGGTTAATTGCTTTCTTTGATCTTCAGATTTTTCCACTCCATTCTTTTATCTCGAACGGAGTGTAGAAGAAGCTCCTGAGGAAGATGAACGAGTCGGCTCTTGTGAGACCTCGAAAGTTTTTGTATACTCTAAAACATTATCTGAAATAAAAATTATCTATCTATCTATCTTATCTAAGAAGGGCTCTAGCGCTTTCCACTTTCTTCCCAAGCTAAGGGACCTGGGTTCGAGCCCCGGGTAAGGCATGGATGTTCGTGTTCTGATTCTGCTGAGGTCCCGCCATCCTCACAGACCTTCAATTGTAGCGTATAAACTGACAGGCTCCTGTCTGACCTCCGTGGCAAGCAGCTGCTTGAGGGTTGTTGGGTTGGGTTGTTTTACCTCTGAGCGGCATTTTTTGCACACCATGGGCTAAATGGCCAGGTCACATGGACCCCGAAGGCTCAGAGAAGGTTGGGGGAGGGGACCCACTGGAACAGCTGTTGGGAGACAGATGGTAGCCTCTCGTCAAGGCCATCCAGCGTGTTCTTTAACGTGCACAGGGTATGGCTCTTCCACACAAGGGGCATGGCTTAACATACCATCTGATGGACAGTGGCCTTTCCAAGTCCAATGGTGTCCCCTACTGACTGTGGGCATGGCGGGGAGTTTTGCGGAGATAAATCTCAATGCTGATCCAGTTGGGACTCGAACCTGGGAACTACAGATTACGAGCCTGGCGCGCTACCGACTGAGCCACCCCCGGCCCGCTGCTTGAGGATTGAATTTATTATTTTTATTTATAACCAAGGTGTAAAGTGAGCGGAGAATTGACGTCAGCAATATGGGAAGGTGGGTGAAGAAGAATACCAAAGGAGAAACAACCATCGAGTTCATTTACCTCTAAGTTGCACTTTTATGCACGCAATGAGCTAAATGGTCAGGTCACAAGGACCCGAGGGCTCGAAGAAGGTTGGGGATGGAGACCCACTGGGCAGCTGTGGTAGGCTCCCATCAAGGCCATCTAGCGTGTTCTTGTGCATAGGGTATAGCTCTCTTGCACATTGTGCCACGGCTTAACGTCCCATCCGACGGACGGCGGCATTTCCAAGCCCATCATTATCCCCTTTCTCACTAAGAGCAGTGAGAGAGGGATACTATAAGAAATCATTATTTCCTTTCTGAACTTCCTTAATTTCATAGTTGAGATTTATCTCCGCAAAATTCCCCGCCCTGCCCACGGTCAGTAGGGGACACCGATGGGCTTGGAAAAGCCGCCGTCCGTCGGATGGGACGTTAAGCCGTGGCCCGTGTGCGGGAGAGCCATACCCTGTGCACGTTAAAGAACAAGCTGGATGGCCTTGACGGGGAGGCTACCATCTGTCTCCTAACAGCTGTTCCAGTGGGTCCCCTCTCCGAACCTTCTCTGAGCCTTCGGGGTCCATGTGACCTGGCTATTTAGCCCATGGTGTGCAAAAAAGTGCCGCTCAGAGGTAAAACAACCCAACGTTAAAGAACAAGCTGGATGGCCTTGACGGGGAGGCTACCATCTGTCTCCTAACAGCTGTTCCAGTGGGTCCCCTCTCCGAACCTTCTCTGAGCCTTCGGGGTCCATGTGACCTGGCCATTTAGCCCATGGTGTGCAAAAAAGTGCCGCTCAGAGGTAAAACAATCCAATCCAAAGCCTTCGGGGTCCTTGTGACCTGGCCATTTAGCCCATGGTGTAAAGTGCCGCTCAGAGGTAAAACCCAACCCATCATACACAGTTGAATCATTCAGGTGGAAGCAAACCCATATACAATTGTCCTGACATCCGCCAGGCTAAGTCAGCCTTCTGGTCTCCTTCCACTTTTCTGGAGTCAGTTTTCTCCTTGTGGAAGAATTGTGTATATCCCGAAGACTTCTCCAGGACACACACACTTCTCTCTACACTGCGTAGGAGAGACAACAGGACTGTGTTCATGCAAGACGGTTAACAAACACACTTCAGGATGGCTCTGAATAATTTCTTTAGGTTGGGTTGTTTTACCTCTGAGCGGCACTTTTTTGCACACCATGGGCTAAATGGCCAGGCCACAAGGACCTCGAAGACTCAGAGAAGGTTGGGGGAGGGGACCCAATGGAACAGCTGTTGGGAGACAGATGGTAGCCTCCCGTCAAGGCCATCCAGCGTGTTCTTTAACGTTGGGTTGTTTTACCTCTGAGCGGCACTTTTTTGCACACCATGGGCTAAATGGCCAGGCCACAATGACCTCGAAGGCTCAGAGAAGGTTGGGGGAGGGGACCCAATGGAACAGCTGTTGGGAGACAGATGGTAGCCTCCCGTCAAGGCCATCCAGCGTGTTCTTTAACGTCGGGTTGTTTTACCTCTGAGCGGCACTTTTTTTGCACACCATGGGCTAAATGGCCAGGTCACATGGACCCCGAAAGCTCAGAGAAGGTTGGGGGAGGGGACCCACTGGAACAGCTGTTGGGAGACAGATGGTAGCCTCTCGTCAAGGCCATCCAGCGTGTTCTTTAACGTGCACAGGGTATGGCTCTCCCGCACACGGGGCCACGGCTTAACGTCCCATCCGATGGACGGCGGCCTTTCCAAGCCCATCGGTGTCCCCTACTGACCGTGGGCAGGGCGGAGAATTTTGCGGAGATAAATCTCAACGCTGACCCAGCTGGGACTCGAACCTGGGAACTACAGATTATGAGCCTGACGCGCTACCGACTGAGCCACCCCCGCCCAATAATTTCTTTAGAGAGCGCTTTAATGATAGAATAATTTCTTGCCACTTGCTTACCGCGTGGCCCCCTAAGTGTCTTGATATCACGGGGGGGAGAGGGGATAGCTTAGTCAGTAGCGCGTCAGGCTCGTAATCTGCAGTTCCCAGGTTCGAGTTCCAGCTAGGCCAGCTTTGAGATTTATCTCCGCAAAACTCCACGCCCTGCCCTCGGTCAGTAGGCTTGGAAAGGCCGTCGTCCGTCAAATGGGACGTTAAGCCGTGGCCCCCTGTGCGGGAGAGCCATACCCTGTGCACGTAAAAACACGTTTCCCAACAGCTGTTTCAGTAGATCCTTCTTCCAACCTTCTCTGAGTATTCGGAGTCCTTGTGACCTGGTTGTTTAACCTATTGTGTGCAAAAAAGTGCCGCTCAGAGGTAAAACAGCCGAACCCAACTCTTGATATCACTTCATCATACTTATGACTTTAGGTCTATTTAAAGGCACTCTTTTACCTATAGCAGTGTCTCGCAAACTTTTTTACTCTGCGGCACACTGAATCTAATTTTTTTTCCGCGGCACACTGAATCTAATTTTTTTTTCCCGCGGCACACCTAAAAAATAATTTTTGATGGTTACGTAAAAAGAGGAAAATTGAAGTTTCGTTAAATGCATTTTATTTAAAATAAATATAATAATAAATATAATTAATCATAACATAAACTAACAGCTGTTCCAGTGGGTAAATCGGTGTCCAAGCCCATCGGTGTATCGGTTTCCAAGCCCATCGGTGTCCAAGCCCATCGGTGTATCGGTTTCCAAGCCATCCAAGCCCATCGGTAAATCGGTTTCCAAGCCCATCGGTGTCCCCTACTGACCGTGGGCAGGGCGGGGAATTTTGCAGGCGGGGAATGGACAAATATTTAAAATTTTGCAAATTTTAAATATTTGTCCATTCTATGGCTTGAAATAATCAAAAATTAATACCGAAATTTGGAAAAAGCTTGATAAATACTTACAAGATCCCAGTTGATAAAATCTGAAAGATTTTTATTAAAGCACGTCGATAACACAAGTCAAGTTAAAATGAAATCTTTGGAATATCTAGTGTCAATTTGAAAATCTCTCGCGGCACACTTGGAATCTCTCGCGGCACACAGTTTGCGAGACACTGATCTATAGGGTAGGGAAAGCGTGCTTGTATCGCCCCGCTTCGTGAATATTTCCCGAGCTTCAAGACTCTATTGCCAGGGAAGTGACAGCCAAACCATCACAATTCAGTTAGGTTGTTTTACCTCTGAGCGACAGCTTTTTTGCACAATGGGCAGGTCACAAAGACCCCTAGAGTTCAGATTAGATTGGAGAAAGTGACCCACTAGACAGTTGTTAGGAGACAGATGGAAGCTTCCCCTCAAGGCCATCCAGCATGTTCATTTAACGTGCACAGGGTATGGCTTTCCCTTACACGGAGCCACTGTTTAATGTTCCATCCGAAGGACGGCAGTCTTTCCATGGCCATCGGTGGTGACCCCTTTCTCGTCAAGGGCGGGGGGGGGGAAGAATTAGCGGATATAAATCTCAACAGTGTTGGGTTGTTTTACTTGTGAGCGGCACTATTTTACACTAAATGGGCTTAAATGGCCAGGTCACAAGGACCCCTAGAGCTCACAGCAGGTTGAAGGGCGCAGACCCACTGCTCAGCTGTTGGGAGACAGATGGTATCCTCACGTGAAGGCAACAAGCGTATTCTTTAAAGTGCACAGGGCACTCTCCTGCACACGGGGGGGGGGGGGGGGCTCAGTCGGTAGCGCGCCAGGCTCGTAATCTGTAGTTCCCAGGTTCGAGTCCCAGCTGGGTCAGCGATGAGATTTATCTCCGCAAAATTCCCCGCCCTGCCCACGGTTAGTAGGGGACACCGATGGGCTTGGAAAGGCCGCCGTCCGTCGGATGGGACGTTAACCCGTGGCCCCGTGTGCGGGAGAGCCATACCCTGTGCACGTTAAAGAACACGCTGGATGGCCTTGACGGGAGGCTACCATCTGTCTCCCAACAGCTGTTCCAGTGGGTCCCCTCCCCCAACCTTCTCTGAGCCTTCGGGGTCCATGTGACCTGGCCATTTAGCCCTTGGTGTGCAAAAAAGTGCCGCTCAGAGGTAAAACAACCCAACCCAACCCTGCACACGGGGCCACCGTTAAGCGTCCCATACGACGGACGGTGGCCTTTCCAAACCCATCGGTGCCCTACTGACCGACGGCAGGGAGATGAAATAGCGGGAATAAATCTCAACGCAGGCCCAGATGGGACTCGAACCCGGGAACCGTGTGTTACGATCCTGGCACACTAACGACTGAATCCTTCAAACATAGAATTCATCACGCAGAGCCATTATCCAACGAACTTCCCTATATTCCTTCCGTAATGACACGATGGCCACTTCGACCAACAAAATATCACCCCCCCCTCCCTCCTCCCCTCCTTCGCCGCCTTTCTGAACATTTCACCGTCGGTCACGTCGAGCAAACTCACGTGCATGAATAATAAAACTTCAAGCTCGCTTACATCTACAGCAGCGAGACATTTTCATTCAGACGAATGGCGGATTTCCGCTGCGGCTTTGCCATGCATAATGCATGTCGATGCGTTCGTTCCATGTTTAGCTATCTCTCTGTGTCTTCCACAAACATTGAAAGTGTATTATTAATGGGCCTGCAAGCGAGCGGTGTGTGCGCGCGAGTTCCCTATCACCTTCTCTCTGGTGATGGCAAAGAATCAAGATTTATCACTGATGGATCTCTCTCTCTCTACTGCCTGCAGCGATCCCAGAAACTTGCATCTCACCGACGAGGCCATTTTTCTTAACTCCACATTAAAAATAAACACGAGATTTTCGCGAAAAGTTTGCAGAAGTGAGCAGGTGTGACGTGGAGAGATCTGTCACCTGAAAGTTGGATCTGTGGTCCACACGCTCTTGTATCGACCAGGCTGAGGACCCATAATGCGTGTATTGAATGTTGCGCATATTATGCAAATATCCCTTTTTTTTTCTTCCTGTTAACCTATTGTCGTTCTTTGCAACTTTTAGCACGCAAAGTGTTGGGGGGAAAAAAACAACACAGGAAGCTTGTTCATTGGCTTTTACAAGGATTGAAAGAGAAAGTGAAAAATTTGAGCAACGGTTTTTGTAAGGGCTTGCGATTGAGAAAGCTTTTGAGGATGTTTTGGTTTCATTATTCCAACCCCATGTAACAGGTGTTAGACCAAAATGAGAGCACACAGACTTCAGATCAGAGAGATGCTTTAAAGATTACCCAGAGGATGAGGAAGAGAAATGATGATGGAAGAGATGAGAAAGTTTTACGACTTATAAAACTTTGGCGACTTTTAAGACAGTTGAAAGATATATTTGATAAACTCCCCTCTTTCCTAATCTGGAGGATATATCGATTAGTAAAACCCTAAGGGTGTGGGTCCCTAACTGATCCTTAACGAATTGTACAAGATAAAGCCATATTTGATGGTTGCTTTTTCTTTAATTTTTAGAATAGATTTTATATGAAATAATGCCATTGATCTCAATTTATTGTATCTCTATGAATCATATCTCCACAAAACTTCCCGCCCTGCCCTCTGTCAATAGGGGGCACCAATGGTCTTGGAAAGTCCACCATCCGTCGGATGGGACGTAAAGCCGTGGTCCCGTGTGCAAGAGAGTCATACCATGAGCGCGTTAAAGAACACGCTGGATGGCCTTGACGGGAGGTTACCATCTGTCTCCTAGCAGCCATCTAGTGTGGTCTATTCCCTCAACCATCTCTGAGCCCTCAGGGTCCTTGTGACCTGGCCATTTGATGATGGAAAACTTTTAAACACAGGAGGTGTCCATGGGGTCTGAAAAATTATTTTTTTTTAGAAAAAACTTCAAAATTTCAATAAATAATGCTGTTGATTACTTATATTAATTAAATTTTACAGCGCAGTATGTTTTCCTTGTTGATTAATATTAATTTTAAATTCCTGATATGCTTTCTAAATTTCGGACTTCCGGTCCATAAGATCCGTTTCATTTCCGTTCCGTTCCATAATCTTGACCATTTTATTTGTTTATTTGTAGGAGTAGCACCCTATCTTGGCCTATATTAAAATATTTAGCAAAACGTTTTAACGATAATAATTATCCCCTAAATATTTAACAGTAAATTATCTTGGTTTGTAAAATTTATTCATAGTTGTCTAATATTACAATAATCATTATGAAAACTTCTAAAATATACATTTATTTTACAGTGGTTTAAAACAAATTTAAGTTATACTTAATTTCTGATGTAAATTCTTATGACCCATTATTGGTGTTAAATATTTAAACTTTCATGACTCTTTAAGTAATGAACGAATTTTATTGAGTTGGGTTGGGATGTTTTACCTCTGAGCGGCACTTTTTTGCACACCATGGGCTAAATGGCCAGGTCACATGGACCCCGAAGGCTCAGAGAAGGTTGGGGGAGGGGACCCACTGGAACAGCTGTTGGGAGACAGATGGTAGTCTCCCGTCAAGGCCATCCAGCGTGTTCTTTAACGTTGGGTTGTTTTACCTCTGAGCGGCACTTTTTTGCACACCATGGGCTAAATGGCCAGGTCACATGGACCCCGAAGGCTCAGAGAAGGTCTGGGGAGGGGACCCACTGGAACAGCTGTTGGGAGACAGATGGTAGCCTCCCGTCAAGGCCATCCAGCGTGTTCTTTAACGTGCACAGGGTATGGCTCTCCCGCACACGGGGCCACGGCTTAACGTCCCATCCGACGGACGGCGTCCTTTCCAAGCCCATCGGTGTCCCCTACTGACCATGGGCAGGGCGGGGAATTATTGTGGAGATAAATCTCAACGCTGACCCAGCTGGGACTCGAACCTGGGAACTACAGATTACGAGCCTGGCGCGCTACCGACTGAGCCACCCCCGCCCCGAATTTTATTGAAAATCGAGATTTAAATAGATTTGATTATGATCTTTATTTTATCTTCAGTGACATTTTTCCGTTAAATGCATATTTTAGAAGTTATAGAGCTTTGAAGTGAGATTCCAACTGACATAACATGGAAATTCTGCAATATTTTGATAGGTTATTTGGTTGCTTATTTTAGTTAATTTTAATCAATATCATCATCATCAGGGGCGGGGGTGGCTCAGTCGGTAGCGCGCCAGGCTCGTAATCTGTAGTTCCCAGGTTCGAGTCCCAGCTGGGTCAGCGTTGAGATTTATCTCCGCAAAATTCCCCGTCCTGCCCACGGTCAGTAGGGGACACCGATGGGCTTAGAAAGGCCGCCGTCCGTCGGATGGGACGTTAAGCCGTGGCCCCGTGTGCGGGAGAGCCATACCCTGTGCACGTTAAAGAACACGCTGGATGGCCTTGACGGGAGGCTACCATCTGTCTCTCAACAGCTGTTCCTGTGGATCTCCTCCCCCAACCTTCTCTGAGCCTTCGGGGTCCATGCGACCTGGTCATTTATCCAGAGATAAAACAACCCAACAACACAACCCAATCATCATCATCATCATTTAGAGGGAAGGGGGGGGGGAGTGTCCACAAAATTTTGAAGTGTCATTTTCTCAAATATGAGTAATACCAATCACACGATAACTAATCCTAGTCACAATGGGGTTAATATGTAGTTGCACTAAAAAACCTGTCGCATTTCACTTTCAACGAATTACGCAGAAACTTTTCAGCTCTCCCTATCCGTCTGCATCATCTGCCTGCGAGAGCCTCTCTCTCCTGAAGCTTTTACTGCTAATGGATGCCCTAAGCTTGTTATGGAGGAAACAGCAACAGCAGGTAGCAGAGCGTGCCTCTGCCATTGCTGCACAGCGTTCCTAACCGAATTACGAAGGACGGCCAGATAACATCTCTCCTTGCCTTTGAAGCTTTAGCCTGCCTCTTCCTCTGACAAATAGGAAATGACGTATCAGCAGAACGCGATTAGTGACGCTTATATTACCTCGAGTGGCCATTTACGGTGACGGTCACGGGTGTGGAAATCTGCACCGAATCTCTCTCTCTCCTCGTTTGCAGTGAGGGAGCTGGCTGGCGTGGGAAATTGCCTTCGTAAAAAGGAAAATTAATGTTGCTTTAGTTAAGTGTGGACGACGGATCTCTCGGATAATAAAGGGCAGATGATCCATTAGCAAGTCACTTGCTTTTTTTTTCTTTTTGGCCCCTTTAGAAATGAAATTAACGAATCTGAAGACGTGGCATTCACTGATGTCTCTTTTTTTAGGATGGGGAATGAATTTAGCACAATATAAACTTTCCGCCTTTTCAATTGCATTATTCTTCAAAGCTGTTGTCACCTTTTATCATTATCTAAAAAGGTCTTTTCGCGTCGTCCAACACCTTTTGAAAATTTTGTCTTTTTTTTGTTACATTTCCAACTCCCCATGAGACTTTTCTTTCATTTCCGACTTTCCAGAAGATTTTTTTTTTCTTACATTTTCGACTCACCAAAAGACTTTTTTTTTATATTTCCGACTGACTCTCCACGACTTTTTTCTTACATTTTCAACTCACCAAAAGACTTTATATATATATATATCTCTTTCCGACTCTCCGCTTTTTTCTTACATTTTCGACTCACCAAAAGACTTTATATATATATTTCCGATTCTCCACTTTTTTCCTACATTTTCGACTCACCAAAAGACTTTTTGATATATATATATATATTTCCGACTGACTCTCCACGACTTTTTTCTTACATTTTCGACTCACCAAAAGACTTTATATATATATATATCTTTCCGACTCTCCACTTTTTTCCTACATTTTCGACTCACCAAAAGACTTTTATATATATATATTTCCGACTGACTCTCCACGACTTTTTTCTTACATTTTCGACTCACCGAAAGACTTTTTTATATATATATATTTCCGACTCTCCACAAGACTTTTTCCCCCTTGACAAATGTGACTTAAAAGATAGAGAATCTCATTGCTCGAAAAGTGACTTAAGAGAAGAATGATTTTCTCTTGTATTCTAAACGCAATTGTTGACAATGAGAAATAAGAGGCGGAAAAGTTCCTTCCCTGAAAATGTGACTTAAAAAAATCCCATTCCCTGAAAATGTGACTTAAAAAAATCCCATTCCTTGAAAATGTGGATTAATATGCAGAAAATCTCACTTCTTCAGTGTGTGATTTAGAATGAAGAGAATCTCATTTCTTCAATATGTGACTTAATAGAGAGAAATTCTCATTCTTTGAAAATGTGACTGAAGAGACAGAAAATTTGGTTCCTTGAAAATGTGACTTAGAAAGAATTTCATTTTTTGGAAATATAACTTAAATAGAAAAAATCTCCTTCCTTGAAAATGTGACTTAAGAGATAGAGATTCTGCTCCTTTGAAAATCTGATTTAAAATACAAAGTTCTATTCAAATGCAACTTCAAATGCAAAAAACTCATTCGTTGACAATATATCTTAATAAAAAACAATCTCCTTCCTTGAAAATGTGACTTAACCCTTTCACGACTAAGGGAAACATTTTTCCCATTTTAAAATTGGTGATTGTCGTATTTAATTATAACGTTATCTGCATTTTTTATACAGAACGTCAAAATAGAACGTATGCCGAACCCAATTACGTAAACGGGAACGTTTAGAAAACAAAAACAGAACTGTCAGGACGCATAATATATGTACTATGTGCAATGTCCATCTTTGCCTCACTACCAAAAGAAATTGCTTCGCAGAATATCATAATTAGCACATCATTTTGTATAGTAATTTTATTTCATAATTTTGTATTATTTTAGTTAACATTTTGTTCTAATAAACCAATAAATAAAAGACATTGCATAATAAGCCTAACTATAATTTGTGTTACCTTTATAGTCCATTGGGAAAAATATTTCCCATAAAATTCCAAAAAAACTACACATTGTGATGAATTTTTTCTTATGATTTTTATTCATTTTACGTCTAAACAAACTAAAATAAACAGTTACATACTAATATTTACTCTAGAAACCTTATGGTCCTGAAAGGGTTAAGAGACAGAAAAGCTCATTCCTTGGTAAAGCCACCTAAGAAGGAGATTGTCTCATATTCAACCAACTATCTTCACTGTATTCTGCTAATACTGTGTATAGCGAGGAAATCGCCTTGAACCTGGTGGGATCCGAATCCATTATCTCCTGATAACATGTCAGGTGCTCTGACCTCTGAGCTACCGGCAGCCGATCAAGATCGTTGGTTCGAATCCCAGGCATCTCAAGACAATTTTCCCATATACCCATTATTAACAGAATGCAGCGAAGATAATGGCTTTAATATAAGCCAATGTATCACTGAATATAGAAAAATAGGCATTCTTCACATAATCTTTACTTTGATGTAAATCTCTGTACATCACCCTCACCCACCCATCCCCATTCTCACAAAACAACCAACACGTGTGACACAGTCCTAGAGGTTGGCTTGTTTTACCTCTGAGCAGCACTTTTTTGCACACCATGGGCTAAATGGCCAGGTCACATGGACCCCGAAGGCTCAGAGAAGGTTGGGGGAGGGGACCCACTGGAACAGATGTTGGGTGACAAATGGTAGCCTCCGTCAAGGCCATCCAGCGTGTCTTTAACGTGCACAGGGTATGGTTCATCCCACACACGGGACCTCGGCTAAATGTCCAATCCGGCGGACGGCGGCCTTTCCAAAGTCCATCGGTATCAGGGCGGGGAGTTTACGGAGATAAATCTCAACGCTGACCCAGCTAGGACTTGAACCTAGGAACTACAGATTACAAGCCTGGCGCGCTACCGACTGAGCCACCCCCGCTCGCAGTCCTAGAGGATAGGGCATTTGGCATAGGTTTCAAAATTTTCCAAAGTATTAATGAATCTTCAAATATTAAGGCAAGAAACATTTTGCTCAATAAAACGGGGTGAGGGTGGTTCAGTCGGTAGCGTGCCAGGCTCTTAATCTGTAGTTCCCAGGTTCGAGTCCCAGCTGGGTCACTGTTCAGATTTATCTCCGCAATAATTCCCCGCCCTGCCCACGGTCAGTAGGGGACACCAATGGGCTTGGAAAGGCCGCCGTCCGTCGGATTGGACGTTAAGCCGTGGCCCCGTGTGCGGGAGAGCCATACCCTGTGCACGTTAAAGGAAACACGCTGGATGGCCCTGACGAGAGGTTACCATCTGTCTCCCAACAGCTGTTCCAGTGGGTCCCCTCTCCCAACCTTCTCTGAGCCTTCGGGGCCCATGTGACCTGGCCATTTAGCCCATGGTGTGCAAAAAAGTGCCGCTCAGAGGTAAAACAACCCAACCCTTGCTCAATAAAATATGAACCTTTTTCAAAATAATTTGGAAGGGCGTTGATGGCTCAGTAACCTGAAGTTCTCAAGTTCGAGTCCCAACTGTGCTAACGTTGAGATATATCTCCGCAAGACTCCCACCCTGTCTCCATCAGTAGGGAGCATCGACGGCTTGGAAAGGCGGTCGTCCGTCGGACAGCACGCTAAGCAGTGACTCCAAGTGCGGGATAGCCCTACCTTATGCGCATTAAAGAGCAAGCTGGATGAGGCCTTCTCGGGAGACTACCATCTGTCTCCTAACAGCTGTTCCAGTGGGCCCCCAACCTTCTTTGAGCCTTTGGGGACCTTGCGATCTCCCCTTTTAGCCCATTGTGTGCAAAAAGGTGTCGTTCAGAGGTAAAACAACCCAACTTAGCTGCCATAACTGTTACAATACTGAATGAATATTGTTGACAAACAAGATGTAGATATATTGGATTACGATCTTTCTTTTGTCCTCAACCACATTTTTCACTAAAAAGCCTATTTTACAAGTTATAGAACATATTAGCATCTCTTAACATAATACAGTCCTTTAACAATATTTGAACAGCATCGTATTACACCTTTTATGCATTGAATTAGAATGAGATTCAAATCAAAATGATCACAGCATAGAACTAAATCATCTCATGTTCCCAGAGAAGGCATTCGCGTGTGAGTAAAGCATTCCTATTCCCTGATCCGATGACAGAGCCCCCCCCCCCCCCCCCACCTAAATAGAGAGAAGATGGCTCCGATCTCTCCATCTCTGATAGAGTCATCAGTAAGCCCTCAGGGCCACTTCTCCTCCATCCCAGGGGCGGCCGTGCTGCCCGGTACCGCCTCCTCATCCTCATCTGGCAGATGGTATGGCGTTTTCGTTGTGCTCCGGTGGTCATGCACAGCGACGCCATCGCCGGAGGGACAGGTGCTCCGCGGAGGCGCGAGTTACGTGCTACCACCTCGTGCATCGGAAAACTGTCAATTCTCTAGCGGATAGGAACTAGCAGCTGAAACAATCAGCTGATTAATCTGATGCCGAGGGACTTTGGGAGGGAGATCATCCTTCTAGCATCAGCAACCTGGTAACGATGAGAGGAAGGAGCATTTGCCTAAACTATCCCAGTGAGGAGGGTTATCGGTTGTTTTGCCTCTGAGTGGCATTTTCTTGCACAGAATGAGCTAAATGGCAGGTCACAAGGACCCCAATGGCTTGGGTTGGGTTGTTTTACCTCTGAGCGGCACTTTTTTGCACACCATGGGCTAAATGGCCAGGTCACATGGACCCCGAAGGCTCAGAGAAGGTTGGGGAAGGGGATCCACTGGAACAGCTGTTGGGAGACAGATGGTAGCCTCCCGTCAAGGCCATCCAGCGTGTTCTTTAACGTGCACAGGGTATGGCTCTCCCGCACACGGGACCACGGCTTAACGTCCCATCCGACGGACGGCGGTATTTTCAAGCCCTTCGGTGTCCCCTATTGACCGTGGGCAGGGTGGTAAATTTTGCGGAGATAAATCTCAACGCTGACCCAGCTGGGACTCGAACCTGGGAACTACAGATTACGAGCTTGGCGCGCTACCGACTGAGCCACTCCCCCCCCCTCCCCCCCCCAATGGCTTGGAGAAAGTTGTGGAAGGGATTAGGGTGTTTAACCTCTGAGCGGTGCTTTTTTTTGCACACAACGGGCTAGATTGGACAGGTCACAAGGGCTCAGAGAAAGTTGGAGAGTGTTGGGTTGTTTTACCTCCGAGCACCACTTTTTTCTGCATAATGGGCTAAATGACGAAGTCACAAGGACTCAGGAAGAGCTGGGAAAGGGGTCTCTGATATACTGATAACAATTTTCTTATTTCTGTGATCTTTATAAACACTCTACTCGAGTCTTAACTGTGATAATACTTTCTCTGACTATTGGATTTCGATAACACTTCTTTGATAAAGCTTTTGCTAATACTTTGAATTCAATATCTGATATTTCTGATCTTGCAAACGCACTCTTGGCATTTGGGATGTGATAACTCTTTCTCTGTGGATCAAAAAAATACTCTGTTTCAGTATTTGATTCTGTTATCCCTTTCTGTCACTGATCGTGGTAAACATATTCCATGTCTCCATGCTCTCGATAACACTCTACTTTATGGGTTTGATAACATTTTCAATATTTGATCCTGATAGCAATTTCCTTATCTCTCTAATCATAATAACACTTTTTTTTTTATGGTGATAACTCTCCATCCTCCTCTTGGTCAGAAAAGGGACACTGATGTTGGGCTTGGAAATGTCGCCGTCCATCCTATGGGAAGTTAAACCGCCTCGTGTGCAGGAGAATTATACTACGTGCACGTTACAGAACACACTGGATGGTCTCGTGGGAGACTTCCATCTCTCTCCTGCAGCTTTCCAGTGGATCCCCTTCCTCCAACCTTCTCTGAACAGTCGGGGTCCTTATGACCTGGTTATTAAGCCCATTGGGCGCAAAAAAGGTGCCGTCCAGAGATAAAACATCCCAAACAACCCAGCATGTTAAAGGACACAGCTTGACGGGAGGCTGCCATCTGTCCCCTTCCCCCAATCTTCTCTGAACATTTGGGGTCCTTATGACTTGCCCATTGTGTACAAAGATAGCGCCTTTGAGAGGTGAAACTACCAGTCAGCTTCATTGTAAGAAACCTCTCTCCAATCTGAGTGGGGCGGGGGTGGCTCAGTCGGTAGCGCGCCAGGCTCGTAATCTGTAGTTCCCAGGTTCGAGTCCCAGCTGGGTCAGCGTTGAGATTTATCTCCGCAAAATTTCCCGCCCTGCCCACGGTCAGTAGGGGACACCGATGGGCTTGGAAAGGCCGCCGTCCGTCGGATGGGACGTTAAGCCGTGGCCCCGTGTGCGGGAGAGCCATACCCTGTGCACGTTAAAGAACACGCTGGATGGCCTTGACGGGAGGCTACCATCTGTCTCCCAACAGCTGTTCCAGTGGGTCCCCTCCCCCAACCTTCTCTGAGCCTTCGGGGTCCTTGTGGCCTGGCCATTTAGCCCATGGTGTGCAAAAAAGTGCCGCTCAGTGGTAAAACAATCCAATCCAACTCCTCCCAGCTGTCTCGTGCAACAGAGGCTGAGTCAGTGAGTTTGATCCTCGAGCTCTGCCGACGCCTCCTCCCTAGCGGAGCGCTCGGCGATCCTCGGAGCGTGCGCAACTGCGATCCCCGCGAGACCGCCATGTTAATCCCTGCACATGCTCGCATCAGTGCGCCTGCGCGCATGATCGCTCGCGAATATTATCTTTTGGTGGCCGCACCTGTCGTGGGCGGTGCTCCAAATGGGCAGACGAAAATCCCCAACGGAAAGCGTCTGCAGATTGAGTTGCAGGTCGTTGATTATCGTTTGGTGAGGAAAAAGGAAATTTCGTCACTAATTACATCTCGCCTGCTGATTGCTTATCGGAAGATTGACCTTTAATCATAAGGTCAACATCCCTTCAATGAATCGTTCGTTAAATTTAAATGGCGGCTCTAGTGATGATGCCAGTAAGACTGAATTAAAAGTAATTAAATATATTTAATTACCAAAATAATGGTTCCTTCTTGAAAATATTATTATATACATTTTGATACGAATTTACGACTTATTGATATTATTTCGATATATGAAAATTTAATCACTAAGACACGATCCATTTTTGAATTTCACTTTTATTTTAGAAATGACTGTTTCCTTGTTTCCAGTAATCAGTTTAGATTAAACTCAAATGATAATATTATAGGATGCCTCAGTGGCGCACTCAGGATTTATTCTTGGGGGGAGCTGAGAGACCCGCTGGCCCGGCTCGGGTTGGGTTGTTTTACCTCTGAGCGGCACTTTTTTGCACACCATGGGCTAAATGGCCAGGTCACATGGACCCCGAAGGCTCAGAGAAGGTTCCCACTGGAACAGCTGTTGGGAGACAGATGGTAGCCTTCCGTCAAGGCCATCCAGCGTGTTCTTTAACGTGCACAGGGTATGGCTCTCCCGCACACGGGGCCACGGCTTAATGTCCCATCCGACGGACGGCGGCCTTTACAAGCCCATCGGTGTCCCCTACTGACCGTGGGCAGGGCGGGGAATTTTGCGGAGATAGACCAGATGGACAGATAAAGGTCAGATTCTTAAAAATAATCTTAAATTTCTCTTTTCAGGGAGGGACGACAAAAAACATCACCAAGGCGTGGGTCTGCTTCTCAGCAGACACGCTAGTGATGCTCTTCTAGGATATGAGTGCATTAATGAAAGGTTTCTTACAGCAAAATTTCAGACAAGCGTTAAAGACTTGAATGTTATCTGCTGTTATGCCCCCACTGAGGATGCCGATGAGGATGAGAAGGATAGGTTTTATGAACAACTTCAGGATATTTTGAATTCTGTCAAGAAAGGAGATATTACCCTTGTTCTTGGTGACTTCAATGCCAAAGTTGGTACTGACTCTGACCTTTGGGGAGGAGTAATAGGCCCTTTTGGTATTGGTAGCTGCAATAGCAATGGGCACCGTCTCCTACAGGTAAGTAAACTCAATGGATTCAGAATAACTAACACTTATTACAAACACCGCGACATACATAAGTACACATGGGTTTCACCTGATGGGCTGCATAAGAATATGATTGATTACATATTAATTAACAGCAAATGGACTAGTTCTGTTAGGAATACCAGGGCATATAGGGGAGCTGAAATTGGATCTGACCATTACCTTGTTAAAAGTGTGTTGCAACTTAAACTTAAAAAGTGTTGTGCTAGGGTTAAAAAATTTACTTTTAATACTGAAACTCTGAAAGATCCAGTTATAGCCAAAGCTTACCATGATAGGTTACTTAGTCATTATGACAGTCATGGTTTGCTTACTACTGAAGTTGAGGAAGAATGGGATCATTTTAAACAGGCTTTTTTGGACACTAACAGTACTCTTTTAGGAAAAAAGGAGCAGAAGAGGCAAAATTATCTGAGTGATAAGGCACTTGAGCTTATTTCGGAAAGAAAGAACTGCAGGAATGTCCTTAATCAATACCCTACTAGTCCTAATAGAAAGCATTACAGAGACCTTAATAAACTTGTAAAGGATCAGTTAGCTGCTGATAAAAATTTTTGGCTTGATGGTTTGGCTGACAAAGCCGAGGAAGCAGTTAGACAGCACAACAGCAGAGAGCTGTACCAGATAGTTAATGTTTTGTGTGGTAGAAAACGGACAGGCATACAAGGATTGAAGGATAAACAAGGTAAGGTTATAGAAGGGGAGGATTCTGTCATGGCTAGGTGGGCTGAGCATTTCAGTGATGTTCTAAACAATGTAGTTAGTTCTACTCCCATTGTTTGCAATGATGATAGATGCATTGGTAGCTTTAATGTTGGCCCTATAACACAATCTGAAGTTAGTTTGGCTGTTTCTAAACTTAAACTTCATAAATCCCCAGGGGTAGATGAAATTACTACGGAAATGCTTAGAGCTGGGAATGTTTCGGTTACCACTTGGATGACTGAAATTCTGAATCTCTTTTATGATAAAGGCATGGTTCCTAAGGATTTTACCAGAGCTATTGTTATCCCTATTTTCAAAAAAGGTGATCGCAGTTCTTGTGATAACTATAGGGGTATCAGCCTACTCTCTGTTCCAGGTAAAGTTCTTTCCATGATTGTGCTTAATAGAATTAAGAATCTGGTTGACAGGCAATTGCGTGATGAGCAATGTGGATTCAGAAGTGGTAGGGGATGTGTAGATCAGATATTTTCACTTAGGCAGATTCTTGAGAAATGTTTAGAGTTTCAGAAACCTTTGGTTGCTAGCTTTGTTGATTTCAAAAAGGCTTTCGACTCTGTTGATCGTCATAATTTGTGGTTGATTGTGAGATCATATGGTTTACCAGACAAGTTAGTTAACATTATGAAAGCTCTCTATAATAACACTGAGTCGTGTGTGAGAGTTGGTAAGGCTTGTAGCAATTGGTTTAGCATTACTTCTGGTGTTCGACAAGGGTGCATTTTGTCTCCTTTTCTCTTTAGCTTGGTTATTGATTATGTTTTGCGAAATTCATTTCAAGGGAAAGATTTTGGCCTTAAATGGGCTGGAGATACGAAAATTTCTGATTTAGATTATGCTGATGATTTAGCCCTTCTGGCAAATGATGTTGATGAGATGAACTCTTTCATTCGAGCCGTTGATGAGACTGGTAGTAGAGTAGGTTTGGTTATAAACAGAGAGAAAACTAAAGTGATGAAAATTGGTCAGGCAGGCTGTGATTCAGTTAATCTGAATGGTTGCAGTCTTGAGCAGGTGTCACAGTTTAATTATCTTGGGAGCTATGTAACAGATAATGGTGATGTGCGGCATGAGATTAACAGACGAATAGGGATTGCTGCTGGGACTTTTAAGAATCTATGGAGAGTGTGGAGAAATAGGCGTATACACCTAAAGACTAAAATTAGACTGTATAATAGTTTGGTTCTTTCTAGGGTTAGTTATGGTAGTGAAACTTGGACACTTTGTAAACAAGATAACAGGAAACTAGATGCTTTTGATTCCAGATGCTTACGCAGTATCTTGGGCATTAGGTGGTTCAACTTTGTAACTAATGATGAGATTAGGAAAAGGAGTTTGCAACCTCCTTTAAGCAGCATATTGTGCAGAGAGAGACTCCGTTGGTTTGGCCATGTTGCCCGTATGAATAATTATAGATTGGCGAATAGGGTTATGAACAGTGTGCCTAAAGGCCTCAGAAAGAAGGGGAGACCTAGGATGCGGTGGGCAGACAATGTCAAACAGGACCTTGTTAGAATTGGTGTGCAGTGGCCAGATGCAGTAGATGTAGCTCAGGATAGACTTGCTTGGAGAACTAAATTGCACGGTCTGGTTGGACCTCCGTAGCCCATGGCTGCTTGAGGATGATGATGATGATGATGATGAAATCTCAACGCTGACCCAGCTGGGACTAGAACCTGGGAACTACAGATTGCGAGTCTGGCGCGCTACCGACTAAGCCACCCCGCCCCCTATTAAACAGATTGGGTTGGGTTGTTTTACCTCTGAGCGGCACTTTTTGGCACACCATGGGCTAAATGGCCAGGTCACATGGAACCCCAAAGGCTAAGAGAAGGTTGGGGGAGGGGACCCACTGGAACAGCTGTTGGGAGACAGATGGTAGCCTCCCGTCAAGGCCATCCAGCGTGTTCTTTAACGTGCACAGGGTATGGCTCTCCCGCACACGGGACCACGGCTTAACGTCCCATCCGACGGACGGCGGCCTTTTCAAGCCCATTTGTGTCACCTACTGACCGTGGGCAGGGCGGGGAATTTGCGGAGATAAATCTCAACGCTGACCCAGCTGGGACTCGAACCTGGGAACTGCATATTACGAGCCTGGCGCGCTACCGACTGAGCCACCCCCGCCCCAGAGCTATAGGGTATTCCCATCTTATGTGTCCGCTAATTCATAAGGAGTATAGAAATAGAAGACACGACACAACATAAATATAAAAAATAAATTTTAATTAGGAAAAGTTTTTTGGAAAATTTTCTAGTGATTTTTGATTTGGGGATGCCAGGGCTCCTTGTCCCCCCCCCCCCCTCTGGGTGCGCCACTGGGATGCCTTATTTGCATAAGGACATATTTAAGCGTTATCATTTATTTTTAGTTCAAAAGTTCTCGATTCCAAATAGTATCAAAAACAATTAGATATTAGATAAAAAAAAAACATGACATTAGATAAAAAAACAAAAATGAAAAATTATAATTTTACAACAGAATCACGTTATCTTTAACCAATATTTACGACAATGCAGTAATAAACTATAAATGGGTAAAGTCTTAAATGCATTTACATTAAACAATTTCAAATAACATTGCATACAAATATTTGTTAATCAGCGTATCTGTAATTTTTCTTCCGTGCTGTGAACAGTGCTGACACATTATTATGTTTAGCTTATTTCGATTAGTTTCATTTTAAATCATTATTTATTTAAGTTTATTTGTGATTGGTTTTGTTACATTTCATTGCCTATAATCCGATCAAGCACGAGGATTATACATGGACAAAAGTGGCTCCAACTGAACTCTAAGGGGCGGGGGTGGCTCAGTCGGTAGCGCGCCAGACTCGTAATCTGTAGTTCCCAGGTTCGAGTCCCAGCTGGGTCAGTGTTGAGATTTATCTCCGAAAAATTCCCACGGTCAGTAGGGGACACCGATGGGCTTGGAAAGGCCGCCGTCCGTCGGATGGGACGTTAAGCCGTGTCCCCGTGTGCGGGAGAGCCATACCCTGTGCACGTTAAAGAACACGCTGGGTGGCCTTGACGGGAGGCTACCATCTGTCTCCCAACAGCTGTTCCAGTGGGTCCCCTCCCCCAACCTTCTCTGAGCCTTCGGGGTCCATGTGACCTGGCCATTTAGCCCATGGTGTGCAAAAAAGTGCCGCTCAAAGGTAAAACAACCCAACTGAACTCTAAACTACAGATACTGAAATGAAGACAAAGAGTTCTCGCTCAATCTCGAGATGAACGAGACTTCGCGAAGACCAACTGGTGTTGCCAAAACACTATGTCTAAATTATTACGAATTCTGAATTAAATCCCTTGTACTTCTATCCTGGATTTTATTTTTAATTACTTCATTGTATTATGTTTAATAGCAAATTAAAATGTAAATATAATTTACATATAGGTGTGTTAATGGCACGCAGTTTTATTAATGTCACGAGGATGCCAAGTTATATTTATTTATGCGCAATCTTGATAGGTTTGGTGACCCCTTTTTTCCAACTGTAACGATGATAATTGCATTCGTTTTTTTTTTCCTTTTGTGGTGTTTTCGTTTATATATTTGTTTTAGTACTTTATTCTAGTTGAATAGAGGTTGGGTTGTTTTACCTCTGAGCGGCACATTTTGCACACCATGGCCAGGTCACATGGACCCCGAAGGCTCAGAGAAGGTTGGGGGAGGGGACCCACTGGAACAGCTGTTGGGAGACAGATGGTAGCCTCCCGTCAAGGCCATCCAGCGTGTTCTTTAACGTGCACAGGGTATGGCTCTCCCGCACACGGGGCCACGGCTTAACGTCCCATCCGACGGACGGCGGCTTTTACTGACCGTGGGCAGAGCGGGGAATTTTGAGGAGATAAATCTCAACGCTGACCCAGCTGGGACTCGAACCTGGGAACTACAGATTACGAGCCTGGCGCGCTACCGACTGAGCCACCCTCGCCCCATTGAATAGAAGTATTATTATTATTAGTATTGCTAAAATCAGCAGCACGAACATTAATATTAGCGATATACTTGATTTATGTAATCAGTAAGATTGATGATTTATTGATGTCTTTAACTATCAGTTGTCACTAGCTTAACCAGAGTTGGGACTGGGGATCTATGAAACATGCTTAGTTGATGTTTTGAGAGATCTTCCAAACCATGGATTGGCCAGTGAATGATACGTGGGTGACTTACGATCAATGAAAACTGTTAAAGCTCAACTGCGCAGTCTCATAGTTTCCCTAGTCGCTGTTTACCTGTGCTGGTGAATGTTGTTCAGATTTAATCAATAGCTGCTTATCTTGGACTAGATACTTCGGGGCAGGATGGCTCAGTCGGTAACGTGTCGTGCTCGTAATCTGCAGTTCCTAGGTTTAAGTCTCACCTGGGCCAGGGTTGAGTATTTCTCTCCACTAAACCCTCTTTTAGTAGAGGTCATTTATGGACTTGGAAACCCCTCCGTCCATCGAATGGTACATTAAGCCGTTGACTGTGTGCCAGAGAGCCATACGCTGTGCACGTTAAAGAAGACGCTGGATGGTCCTGACGGAAGTCTACCATCTGTCTCCTCCTAGTGGGTCCCCTCCCTCAACATTCTCTGAGCCCTTTGAGATCCTTATGACCTGGCCATTTAGCCCATTGTGTGCAAAAAAGAGTCGCTCAGAGGGTTGGGTTGTTTTACCTCTGAGCGGCACTTTTTTTGCACACCATGGGCTAAATGGCCAGGTCACATGGACCCCGAAGGCTCAGAGAAGGTTGGGGGAGGGGACCCACTGGAACAGCTGTTGGGAGACAGATGGTAGCCTCCCGTCAAGGCCATCCAGCGTGTTCTTTAACGTGCACAGGGTATGGCTCTCCCGCACACTGGGCCACGGCTTTACGTCCCATCCGACGGACAGTGGCCTTTCCAAGCCCATCGGTGTCCCCTACTGACCGTGGGCAGAACGGGGAATTTTGCGGAGATAAATCTCAACGCTGACCCAGCTGGGACTCGAACCTGGGAACTACAGATTACGAGCCTGGCGCGCTACCGACTGAGTACCCCCGCCCCGCCCCCCAATGGTGAAGGATAAAAGGTTGAGAACCACTGCACTATAGTATAAAGAACATTGTTTTTTATTTGCTGTGTGCGTGGGAGGTTAAATAAGTAAAATAATTAAATAAGATAAATTAAATATTAATAAAATTAAATAAGTTAAGGAAGAGAAGAATTCATCGTTTGAAGCGTGATGGTCAACGTCTGAAAAGAATTTGTTCTGAGAAACTTCGAGACTTCGAGAGAACGTTACCGACTGAGCTATCCTGCCCCGAAGTATCTAGTCCAAGATAAGCAGCTATTGATTAAATCTGAACAACAGGGAGGGGATCCACTAGGAGGAGACAGATGGTAGACTTCCGTCAGGACCATTATGCTTAGCCGCAGTTTTGGAGTACTTGATGACTAAACCATAGAAGGTAGTCGTTTAGTGTATAGTTATTTAGTTTGTTTAGGAATTGGTAAGGATATTCTCATTAGATTGCAGGTTTGTTCACAAATATGATTGTGCCACTTATCCACTGTTGTAAAAGCATTATTTTTTTGTTCTGATAGAGATAGTAAGAATTTTAAAGGAAACATCTCTTTGTAGGAATAGTGATAAATTGCTACGTTCTTCTGAAGGTTTATTTTTATACTGATGAAGATTTATGTTGGTTGAATTTAGTTTATATAAATGTTTTTATTCATACTTTTGTAATAAATTGCATTATTTTAGAATTATAATTGATAAATACTATTTTTTTTTAACTCATGTTCAGTTTCCATCCATTCGAATTCATAACAATGCAATAGTGTATGCAAATTGGAATTTGTTCAAAAACAACTAGGAACACATACGTATGAAAAAGTAAGATATTATAGCTTTCACGTGCGGCTAGGGGGCAGGGGTGGCTCAGTCGGTAGCGCGCCAGGCTCGTAATCTGTAGTTCCCCGATTCGAGTCCCAGTTTGGTCAGCGTTGAGATTTATCTCCGCAAAAATTCCCCGCCCTACCCACGGTCAGTAGGGGACACCGATGGGCTTGGAAAGGCCGCCGTCCGTCGGATGGGACGTTAAGCCGTGGCCCCGTGTGCGAGAGAGCCATGCGTTGTGTATGTTAAAGAACACGCTAGATGGCCTTGACGAGAGGCTACCATCTGCCTCGCAACAGCTGTTCCAATGGGTCCCCTCCCCCAACCTTCTCTGAGCCTTCGGGGTCCATGTGACCTGGCTATTTAGCCCATGGTGTGCAAAAGAGTGCCGCTCAGAGGAAAAATAACCCAACCCATGTGCGGCTACAATAAGAGGGATTAACAGCAACAATAAAGAAGATTTTGATCAGCGATCAGATCACCTGGCATGTGATCAGTAGCTCGTGGTTTCGGATCCCACCAAACTCAAGACAATTTTTTATTCTGATCCCATGTCAATAGGAAACTTATACAGTGTAACAACGTTTAAATACTTCGTAAACCATTTTCTCTGCAGAGGTCCTGCCATCCTCTCAGACCTTCTACCATGGCATATAAACTGACAGGCTCCTGTCAGACCTCTGTGGCAAGCAGCTGCTTGAGGGGGTATTTTTTTTTATAAACCATTGAAGTGTAGATAAAATGTAACATATTGCAATGAGTTCTGTTGTTGTCTTACCTCTAAGTAGCACTTTTTCTGCACAGTGTACTAAATGATCAAGTCACAAGGACCCCTAGTGCTCAGAGAATTTTGGGGGAAGGGGATCAATTATACAGATGGTAATCTCGCGCCAAGGACATCCGATGTGTTCTTAATCCGTACAGGATATGGCTCTCCGACACACGGGGCCACGGCTTTACGTTCCATCGACGGACGGCAGCCTTTTCAAGCCCAAGGGCAACCCCTTTCTCACGAGAACTGCAGATTACGATCCTGGCGCCCTATCGACTGAGCCAACATCATGATCGCATCATCATCAGCATCGCAAAGATTTTGCAACGTGATGCATATTAGACATAGTTGAAGAACGCTTTGAAACACCGGGGGCAGGGGCGGCTCGGTCGGTAGCGCGACAGGCTCGTAATCTGTAGTTCCCAAGTTCGAGTCCCAGCTGGGTCAGCGTTGAGATTTATCTCCGCAAAAATTCCCCGCCCTGCCCACGGTCAGTAGGGGACACCGATGGGCTTGGTAAAGACCGCCGTCGGTCGGATGGGACGTTAAGCCGTGGCCCCGTGTGCGGGAGAGCCATACCCTGTGCACGTTAAAGAACACGCTGGATGGCCTTGACGGGAGGCTACCATCTGTCTCCCAACAGCTGTTCCAGTGGGTCCCCTCCCCCAACCTTCTCTGAGCCTTCGGGGTCCATGTGACCTGGCCATTTAGCCCATGGTGTGCAAAAAAGTGCCGCTCAAAGGTAAAACAACCCAACGTTAAAGAACACGCTGGATGGCCTTGACGGGAGGCTACCATCTGTCTCCCAACAGCTGTTCCAGTGGGTCCCCTCCCCCAACCTTCTCTGAGTCTTCGGGGTCCTTGTGACCTGGCCATTTAGCCCATGGTGTGCAAAAAAGTGCCGCTCAAAGGTAAAACAACCAAACATTAAAGAACACGCTGGATGGCCTTGACGGGAGGCTACCATCTGTCTCCCAACAGCTGTTCCAGTGGATCCCCTCTCCCAACCTTCTCTGAGCCTTCGGGGTCCTTGTGACCTGGCCATTTAGCCCATGGTGTGCAAAAAAGTGCCGCTCAGAGGTAAAACAACCCAACGTTAAAGAACACGCTGGATGGCCTTGACGGGAGACTACCATCTGTCTCCCAACAGCTGTTCCAGTGGGTCCCCTCCCTCAACCTTCTCTGAGCCTTCGGGGTCCTTGTGACCTGGCCATTTAGCCCATGGTGTGCAAAAAAGTGCCGCTCAGAGGTAAAACAACCCAACTTTGAAACACCGACATCAAAGAGAACCCCATTTTATGGATTCATGAAATAATGAATAACAATGAAACGCCGAAAAAAAAATAATTAACTGGTCAGCCGTATCTTTAGAGAACTTGCTATTTTTTGTCATCAAAATCTCGAAGTTCCGAAACTCGTTCATCACCGGTCCACTTAGCATTTCATTCATGACGAAACATCGAAGCAGACAACCACAAAGAGGCTCCTGGGCAAGCGTGATCGGAAAGAGAAATCTGCTCCAGGATCCTCCTTTTACTTTGGGGAAAGAGCTCAATTTTCATCTCACCCACTAAGTAGGAGAAGACAAGCACGTGACTTGAATTCCACCCCCACCCCTCCTCCCAACACACCCTCCGCCTTGGCCTGGAAGGTCGAACCACGAGACGTCAGCGACTCTGAAGTCTCTGAACACGACCGACGTTTGCTACTAGTTCCTTCTCCTTTGACCTTAATCTGTTGCTAAGGCAACCAACCACTTCGTCTGCTGCCTTTTTGGCTTCTCTTTTTGCATTCCTCGACTGAGGGAGGAAGGAGGAGAAACAAAGGGGGAGGATTGGGTTGTTTTACCTCTGAGCGGCACCTTTTTGCACACCATGGGCTAAATAGCCAGGTCACATGGACCCCGAAGGCTCAGAGAAGGTTGGGGGAGGAGACCCACTGGAACAGCTGTTGGGAGACAGATGGTAGTCTCCCGTCAAGACCATCCAGCGTGTTCTTTAACGTGCACAGGGTATGGCTCTCCCGCACACGGGGCCACGGCTTAACGTCCCATCCGACGGGCGGCGGCCTTTCCAAACCCATCGGTGTCCCCTACTGACCGTGGGCAGAGCGGGGAGTAATATAATAATATATATATAATACCATGTATACAGGGTGAATCTGAAAAAGTGGGAAAACTTTACGGGGTGGTAGAACGCAGCTATACGAGCAATATTCGTCATAGAAAGTATGGTCGGAACGCAAACGGCGAGCCGCTAGGTGGCGTTGGAAATGGTATAAAAGGGTCGGTCCTCGCACCCAACGGCATTTCTACCGTGGATTGCCGAGAGGATGGTTGATTATACTAACCACGAAATGGCGGATATGCACTTTGTGTACGGTTCCATTGAAACCGATATGGATCTAGTCGCCAGGATCGCCGTTGTTGCCGGCGATATTCGGGAAATGCCTGGTGTCTTCGCAAATGTGCGTCGGTCCCTATTCTGCAGGTGTGAAGCCTGCATTACAGCTGGCGGCAGCTCTTTTGAGCAATTTCTTTGAGCATGTACCTCAATTACATTCCTGTTAATAAAATGTTTTCTGAAGTATCTCCTCTCCTTCTTGTGTTCATTCTTTAAATGTGACAGTGAAAAACTACCTTTTAACTTCTCACCGCGTGCGTTCCGACCATACATTCTATGACGAATATTGCTCGTATAGCTGCGTTCTACCACCCCGTAAAGTTTTGCCCACTTTTTCAGATTCACCCTGTATATGAGCTATAGGAAAAATAGTCTATCTTGGTTAGTGAAAAATATATAAATATGATTTTCTCAATATTTAAACTTAATTGGATATTGTTGAACCAGCTTCTTATTAAATCTATATCATGACTGATATACATATAATGCGACATATTTTTGAAATTGTACGAATCCCTATGAATAATCCCTTTTAGATGGTACCTGGGGTAGTCACGGTTTTCAGGGAGGTCGGGCCACCCTGCAACCTGTACTTCCTGATCGCGGTCAGTTAGGTAAGTCAAATAACAATTGTGAGAATTTGTCACCAGAATGAGACTGGCTAGTTGATGAGAGGAAACCGGTTGAAGACCAACTTCGTAGACAGTCTAAAACTCCTGGGTGGTCATTGAAGTGGAGATTCCTCTTTCAAACACAAGAAAGTCCTTTTCCATTTATTCTAAAACTCGTTTAGCGTTGACATCATCGGTAAGGAATGTTAGCAAAGAGTTTAATTTGGATATTCTTTTATGTCTGAGCACCATGGGCTAAAAGGTGATACTTTTATTCGTAAAAGCAGCACCATGGGCTAAGAGGTGATACTTTTATTCGTAAAAGCAGCACCATGGGCTAAGGGGTGATACTTTTATTCGTAAAATCAGCACCATGGGCTAAAAGGTGATACTTTTATTCGTAAAACCAGCACCATGGGCTAAGGGGTGATACTTTTATTCGTAAAAGCAGCACCATGGGCTAAAAGGTGATACTTTTATTCGTAAAAGCGGCACCATGGGCTAAGAGGTGATACTTTTATTCGTAAAAGCGGCACCATGGGCTAAGAGGTGATACTTTTATTCGTAAAAGCGGCACCATGGGCTAAGAGGTGATACTTTTATTCGTAAAAGCGGCACCATGGGCTAAGAGGTGATACTTTTATTCGTAAAAGCGGCACCATGGGCTAAGAGGTGATACTTTTATTCGTAAAAGCGGCACCATGGGCTAAGAGGTGATACTTTTATTCGTAAAAGCGGCACCATGGGCTAAGAGGTGATACTTTTATTCGTAAAAGCAGCACCATGGGCTAAGAGGTGATACTTTTATTCGTAAAAGCAGCACCATGAGCTAAATAGTGATATTTTTAAAAGCACCGTGGGCTAAATGGTAAATCTCACAGGCGTGGGAATTCGACAGCAAGACACAGCGAGAAAGAAAGCCTCAGAAGATGAGAATTTAAGTGTAAGGAGGTCCTAGGCCCAGATCCAATTTGGGGCCTCTACACTGATTCAATACACACTGCCCTCCATGTTACGTTCAATTGGAATCTAACGTCGAAGCTATATATATTCTTAAATATTTCGATTTTCAACAATATTCGTTCAGTATTTACAGAATTAATATAGAAGATGGAATATTTAACAATAAATTTCGGGACGGGGGTGGCTCAATCGGTAGCGCGCCAGGCTCGTAATCTGTAGTTTCCAGGTTCGAGTCCCAGCTGGGTCAGCGTTGAGATTTATCTCCGCAAAATTCCCCGCCCTGCCCACGGTCAGTAGGGGACACCGATGGGCTTGGAAAGGCCGCCGTCCATCGGATGGGACGTTAAACCGTGGCCCCGTGTACGGGAGAGCCATACCCTGTGCACGTTAAAGAACACGCTGGATGGCCTTGACGGGAGGCTACCATCTGTCTCCCAACAGCTGTTCCAGTGGGTCCCCTCCCCCAACCTTCTCTGAGCCTTCGGGGTCCATGTGACCTGGCAATTTAGCCCATGGTGTGCAAAAAAGTGCCGCTCAGAGGTAAAACAACCCAACCCAACAATAAATTTCTTGTTTTTTAAAACACTCGTAATTGTCTAGCCGCAGCTCCGTGTGCTGGAGAGCCATACTCTGTGTAAAGAACATGCTGGATGGCTTTGAGGGGAGGCTACAATCTGCCCTCTACTAGCTGTCCAGTGAATTACCTTCCTCCAACCTTCTCTGAGCCCTTGGAGGGTCCTTATGACCTGCTTATTTAGCCTATTGTATGCAAAAACAATACGATCCAATATAGAAAATAAACATCCATGCTTTAATGCGGGATATACCTAAGATCCGTAAACTTTCACTACGCTTGGCTGCGATCAATTAGTGACGTTGCTCATGCCATTCCCTCGTGATATGCATACTCTACAGAAACAGAGGGGCGGAGGGGGGGGGGGTGGGGGGGGGGCTCAACGGTAGCGCACCAGGCTCGTAATCTGCAGCTCTCAGATTCGAGTTCCAGCTGGGTCAGCGTTGAGATTTATCTCCGCAAAAGTCCCCGCCCTGCCCACTGTCAGTAGTGGACACCGATGGGCTTGGATAGGCTGCCGTCAGTCGGATTGGACGTTAAGCCGTGGCCCCGTGTGCGGGATGAGCCATACGCTGTGCACGTTAAAGAACACGATGGATGGTTTTGACCGGAGGTTACCATCTGTCTCTTAACAACTGTTCCAGTGGGTCCCTTTAATTTTAAATACCTCAACCTTCTCTGAGCCTTCGGGATCCTTGTGACCTGGCCATTAAGCCCATGGTTTGCGAAAAAGTGGCGCTCAGAGGGAAAACAACCCAATCCAACCGAAACAGGTGACGTCACTTCGAAAAGGAACCTTTTTTTTTTCTCAGCATTTCGCATTCACTGATTGATTCTATAGACGTCAAACTCTGAGGTCAAAGTTGATAAACCATTAGTCCCTCTGGCGCCCACAGAAGGGAGATGGTAATTGTATGAAGACCCCCCCCCCCTCCCCCTCGGCTTTCGTCTTCGGAGAGGTCTTCCTCGTTGCCCTCGTGGCAAGAGAGGGCGCATGCAGTAGGCTAGCCACGTTCCGAGTCTACTGACCTCTTGGCTTTGCTAAGATGGTTAGAGTCTGCCGCATGACCCTTGGTTCATTCCATCAGGTCATGATGACAAACACTAGGGGGAGCAGCAATCATCAGCTGTAGACATCAGACTGTGAGTAGCATCGTAGAGGTATAAATATAAAAACTGCAGTACCAAAATATTAGATGATTCCTCCCCTTGTCATGTCAATGGGAATCTAACTTCGAAGCCCTTTAACATCTAAAATATGCATTTAATTTTGGGTTGGGTTGTTTTACCTCTGAGCGGCACTTTTTTGCACACCATGGGCTAAATGGCCAGGTCACATGAACCCCGAAGGCTCAGAGAAGGTTGGGGGAGGGGACCCACTGGAACAGCTGTTGGGAGACAGATGATAGCCTCCCGTCAAGGCCATCCAGCGTGTTCTTTAATGTGCACAGGGTATGGCTCTCCCGTACACGGGGCCACGGCTTAACGTCCCATCCGACGGACGGCTGCCTTTCCAAGCCCATCGGTGTCCCCTACTGACCGTGGGCAGAGCGGGGAATTTTGCGGAGATAAATCTCAACGCTGACCCAGCTAGGACTCGAACCTGGGAACTACAGATTACGAGCCTGGCGCGCTACCGACTGAGCCACCCCCGCCCCCATTTAATGGAGAAATGTGACTGAAGATAAATTAAAGATCGTAATCAAATCGATTTAAATCTCGATTTTCGACAATATTCGTTTGAAACAATACTTATCGTTTAAGTTTTAATTAATTTCTGAGATAAATTCTTATGACCCATTATTGCTGTGAAATATTCCAGCTGCCATAACACTTTAAATACCGAACGAGTATTGTTGAAAATCGAGATTTAAATCGATTTGATTACGATCTTTAATTTATCTTCAGTCACATTTTTCCATTCATTGAATATTTTAGAAGTCAAAGAGCTTCGACGTTAGATTCCCACTGACATGACATAAATTCTTAATATTTCAAGCCTTGAGTCGGGGGGGGGGGGAGCTACCATCTGCCTCCCAACAGCTGTCCAGTGAGTTCCCTTCCCCCAATCTACTCTGAGTCCTCGGGGTCCTTGTGACCTGGCCAATTAGTCAGTGGTGTAGTAGAGTGAGGTCGAGCGCTGGTGCGAGACTTCTTTACCCTCTTGACCTCTCCTTAAAAATACTTTTGAAGATAGGGGCGTGGGTGGCTCAGTCGGTAGCGCGCCAGGCTCGTAATCTGTAGTTCCCAGGTTCGAGTCCCAGCTGGGTCAACGTTGAGATTTATCTCCGCAAAATTCCCCGCCCTGCCCACGGTCAGTAAGGGACACCGATGGGCTTGGAAAGGCTGCCGTCCATCGGATGGGACGTTAAGCCGTGGCCCCGTGTGCGGGAGAGCATACCATGTGCACGTTAAAGAACACGTTGGATGGCCTTGACGGGAGGCTACCATCTGTCTCCCAACAGCTGTTCCAGTGGGTCCCCTCCCCCAACCTTCTCTGAGCCTTCGGGGTCCATGTGACCTGGCCATTTAGCCCATGGTGTGAAAAAAAGTGCCGCTCAGAGGTAAAACAACCCAACCCAATCCCTTCCCCCAACCTTCACTGAGCCCTCGGGGTCCTTGTGACCGGGCCAATTAGTCAGTGGTGTAGTAAAGTGAGGTCGGGCGCTGGTGCGAGACTTCTTTACCCTCTTGACTTCTTCTTAAAAATACTTTTGAAGATAAAATAAAAAGGGCGCGCGCTTCTCCCTCTTCTTTGTAGATCGGTTTTTGTGGACCTTTTTTGAAGCAATACAAGAAACTTATTGAACACGAGACCCCGGGTTCGAGTCCCAACTGTGTCAGAGTCGAGATTTGTCTTCTCTAAACCCATACTCCCCCCCCCCCCCCCCCCCGCCTTTGTCATTTTTGGGGTTTCCGTAAATTTGATTTGGTGTGGAGTAACACCTGAGTAGGGTTTCCCAATTACTAAAATATTCCACCGGACAGGAAAAGTTAAAATGATATTCTGTATGCAATAAAATTTTATAGTTGCTTTTTAAATCTGGCAAAACAACCGAATCCAAACGAAACAGATGACGTCACTTCGAAAAAAGCGGAAAAGGGATCCTTTTTTTTTTTAGAATTACGGGGCTAAAATATAATTATGCGAACACACCTGTTTTGGATTTCAAAGCAGGTAGACAAGTTTGAGATTTTGTATAAGACCGGATTTTTTGGGGGATGAGATCGGGGCACCCTCCTGGGTACGTCCCTGAGAGAGAAAATCCCCCCCCCCCCCCGATACGTCCCTGGGACGGGACGTTAACCTTTTACAACGTGTGCAGATTATGTTTCCTAACAGTGTTCCAGTGGATCCCCTAACCTTCTCTCATCCCTTGGGATTTTTGTGACCTGGCCATTTAGTCCATTGTGTGCATAAATATTGTCGCTCACAGGGTTGGGTTGTTTTACCTCTGAGCGGCACTTTTTTGCACACCATGGGCTAAATGGCCAGGTCACATGGACCCCGAAGACTCAGAGAAGGTTGGGGGAGGGGACCCACTGGAACAGCTATTGGGAGACAGATGGTAGCCTTCCGTCAAGGCCATCCAGCATGTTCTTTAACGTGCACAGGGTATGGCTCTCCCACACACGGGGCCACGGCTTAACGTCCCATCCGACGGACGGCGGCCTTTCCAAGCCCATCGGTGTCCCTACTGACCGTGGGCAGGGCGGGGAATTTTGCGGAGATAAATCTCAACGCTGACCCAGCTGGGACTCGAACCTGGGAACTACAGATTACGAGCCTGGCGCGCTACCGACTGAGCCACCCCCGCCCCGTCGCTCACAGGAAAAACAACCCAACCAACTTTCATTTTTTTTTTTTACCTTTTCTACCTTTCGTGATGAAAGAAAGCAAGAATGCAAATTTTCTACGCACCTGCTCTCCTGTGCCTTAAATCGTCACCCGATTGGCTGCTGGGCCTCACGTACCAATGAGCTCACTGATCCCCAATCGCTGCACGCACAGAATCCTTGCACGCGATGCTTTTATCGACGGTCTTCTGCAAGATTTTTCTATCGGCCATTCAGGTTAGAGTACTAAATACCGAAATCATTATTTCTCCCCTTTTTTTTCCAAATTATATTATATATTTATATTTTTATCTTTCTAGCATGGATGTCGGAAGGATTTTGTTCAGATTACATCAGTGCAAAATAAAATGGGAAATTTTGTACATGAGGTGATGAAATTCGATTGTTTTTTTCGATCAGCAAAAAAAAACAAAAAAATAGATTTTTTTCATAATGAGAGGAAAATATTAATAAAAAAAAGAGACAATGTTTTTTGTTTACGGAGAACAAAATATAAGAATTTATTTCCTGCACGGGGCCGCAAAATGAGAATAATTTATTTTTTCAATCAAAACTGAAATAAATGAATTTATTTCAAAAATACCCTCTCAAGCAATTGCTTGCCTCAGAGGTCTGACAGGAGCAGGGGCGGGGGTGGCTCAGTCGGTAGCGCTCCAGGCTCGTAATCTGTAGTTCCCAGGTTCGAGTCCCAGCGGGGTCAGCGTTGAGATTTATCTCCGCAAATTTCCCCGCCCTGCCCACGGTCAGTAGGGGACACCGATGGGGTTGGAAACGCCGCCGTCCGTCGGATGGGACGTTAAGCCGTGGCCCCGTGTGTGGCAGAGCCATACCCTGTGCATGTTAAAGAACACGCTGGATGGCCTTGACGGGAGGCTACCATCTGTCTCCCAACAGCTGTTCCAGTGGGTCCCCTCTCCCAACCTTCTCTGAGCCTTCGGGGTCCTTGTGGCCAGGCCATTTTGCCCATGGTGTGCAAAAAAGTGCCGCTCAGAGGTAAAACAACTCAACAACCCCTGAGCGACACTTTTCTGCACACAACGGATTAAATGGCCAGATCAAAAGAACCTCGTGGTCTCAGAGAAGATTGGAGGAAGGGGACCCCGGGAACCCCTTGGTCAGCTCTTAGGAGGCAGATGGTAGTCTCTCGTCAAGACCATCCACTGTGTTCTTTAACATTCACAGGTTTAACGTGCACAGAGTATGGCTCTCCCGCACATGGGACAACGACTTGACGTCCCAGCTGACGGACGGCGACATTTTCAAACCCATAGGTGTCCCCTAATGACTGTGGGCAGGACGGCGAGTTTTGCAGAGATAAATATCAACGATGCCCCAGGTAGCTCTCGAGCCTGGTAACTGCAGATTGGGCGGGGGTGGCTCAGTCGGTAGCGCGCCAGGCTCGTAATCTGTAGTTCCCAGATTCGAGTCCCAGCTGGGTCAGCATTGAGATTTATCTCCGTAAAATTCCCCGCCCTGCCCATGGTCAGTAGGGGACAACGATGGGCTTGAAAAGGCCGCCGTCCGTCGGATGGGACGTTAAGCCGTGGCCCCGTGTGTGGGAGAGCCATACCCTGTGCACGTTAAAGAACACGCTGGATGGCCTTGACGGAAGGCTACCATCTGTCTCCCAACAGCTGTTCCAGTGGGTCCCCTCCCCCAACCTTCTCTGAGCCTTCGGGGTCCATGTGACCTGGCCATTTAGCCCATGGTGTGCAAAAAAGTGCCGCTCAGAGGTAAAACAACCGAACCCAACCCAACTGCAGATTATAAGTCTAGCGTGCTACCGACTGAGCCACCCCCACCACCGAACCTAAAAAGCAAAAGAAAAAATAGAACCGTGAATTTCTTCAGAAAGAAGATAAAGAAAATAAAAAATTTGATTTTTCTCAGGGGGGAGCAAAAGCAAAGCGTAACAACTGATTTCGCTCAGAAAAGGCAAAAAGCAAAATGAAACAATTCCTTGCAGAGGGCCTCGAAAGTGATATGAAAATATTGATTTTGTTCAGAAGGCTGCAAGAACAAAATGAAAAGAAGAAAAAAAATTTTTTTAGGCACAAAAGCAAAATTAAAGATTGAATTTGTTCACAAAGAAGAAAGGTAAAATAGGAGAATTTTATTTTGTTAGGGAGCCGCAAAAGTAAAATATAAGAATTGTTCCTTTCGGAGAGCCGAAAAATATAAGAATTGTTCTGTTCAGGGAGCCGCAAAAGCAAAATATAAGAATTGTTCCTTTCGGAGAGCCGAAAAATATAAGAATTGTTCTGTTCAGGGAGCCGCAAAAGCAAAATATAAGAATTGTTACTTTCGGAGAGCCGAAAAATATAAGAATTGTTCTGTTCAGGGAGCCGCAAAAGCAAAATATAAGAATTGTTACTTTCGGAGAGCCGAAAAATATAAGAATTGTTCTATTGAGGGAGCCGCAAAAGCGAAATATAAGAATTGTTCCTTTCGGAGAGCCGAAAAATATAAGAATTGTTCTATTCAGGGAGCCGCAAAAGCAAAATAGAAGAATTGTTCCTTTCGGAGAGCCGAAAAATATAAGAATTGTTCTATTCAGGGAGCCGCAAAAGCAAAATATAAGAATTGTTCCTTTCGGAGAGCCGAAAAATATAAGAATTGTTCTGTTCAGGGAGCCGCAAAAGCAAAATATAAGAATTGTTCCTTTAGGAGAGCCGAAAAATATAAGAATTGTTCTGTTCAGGGAGCCGCAAAAGCAAAATATAAGAATTGTTCTATTCAGGGAGCCGCAAAAGCAAAATATAAGAATTGTTCCTTTCGGAGAGGCGAAAAATATAAAAATTGTTCTATTCAGGGAGCTGCAAAAGCAAAATATAAGAATTGTTCTTTTCGGAGAGCCGAAAAATATAAGAATTGTTCTATTCAGGGAGCCGCAAGAGCAAAATATAAGAATTGTTCCTTTCGGAGAGCCGAAAAATATAAGAATTGTTCTGTTCAGGGAGCCGCAAAAGCAAAATATAAGAATTGTTCCTTTCGGAGAGCCGAAAAATATAAGAATTGTTCTATTCAGGGAGCCGCAAAAGCAAAATATAAGAATTGTTCCTTTCGGAGAGCCGAAAAATATAAGAATTGTTCTGTTCAGGGAGCCGCAAAATATAAGAATTGTTCCTTTCGGAGAGCTGAAAAATATAAGAATTGTTCTATTCAGGGAGCCGCAAAAGCAAAATATAAGAATTGTTCCTTTCGAAGAGCCGAAAAATATAAGAATTGTTCTGTTCAGGGAGCCGCAAAAGCAAAATATAAGAATTGTTCCTTTCGGAGAGCCGACAAATATAAGAATTGTTCTGTTCAGGGAGCCGCAAAAGCAAAATATAAGAATTGTTCCTTTCGGAGAGCCGAAAAATATAAGAATTGTTCTATTCAGGGAGCCGCAAAAACAAAATATAATAATTATTTTATTCGGGGTGCTTCAAAAGCAAATTAAAAGAATGTTGAACACAAAACGAAACTTTCAGAGTTTCTTGGCATTTTGTACACACGCTTATTCTTGTTACTTAATTTTTTAATAAAATATAAACCTTTAAAATAAGGGTATTTTGAACAAATGAATAAGGTCACTTTGAACTTTTTAAGATACTAAAAAATTTAAATCTTCTTTGCATATTCCACCCTTACAATCTGAATAAACTTCAATCATTATTCTCATGCCAAAAATATATTTTTAGAGCAAAAAATTCCTGAACCCATTTTTTAAATCGTATAGCAAAAAAAAAAAAATCTAATAGTATAAGACAAAACCCAAACCTCAAAATCCCAGTTTAAAAAAGAGCAAAATTACTTTAAAAAACCTTCACCTAACAAAAAACAGCCCTGCTGATTAATGCCTAATTTAAGGTTTTCACTTTATTTTTTTACCGCAACGACGAACGAACTGCTAATTTATACATTCACACAAAAAAAACGTATTCAGTGTTCGCAAAGCACTCTCTATACTCCATGATCCATCCATTACTCTAAACAAAGGACTCTCTGTCCCCAGGCCCTCTCAAGCATTATTTCCCAATATCTTTCGCACTAAAGAGCCGCAGACTTAACTAAGAGCCTTGCCCCGACTCTGCAGGTTACAGCAAAACTTCCTCAAGCCCCGGAGAGCATCTTTTCCCATGCTCTATTGCCTTGCAATGAACGAGTCCCTCGGGTAATTACCATATAAATAATTTTCCAGCCAGGTCGGGTTTGCGGTGTTGTATAGCAAACACGTCTTCACTCCGGCATACGTTACGGGGCGCACGCGTGTCCACGTGAAGAAATCACTCAACCCCGGGTATAATACACTAATTTAAAGTCATTCGCATCCATCAAGCCCGCGGCTACGAACCGAGGGACCACCCAAAGAGCTCTGTACGTCCACCGCTTCTCAGAACCCACATTAATCGACACAAAGCGAATAATTGCAAGTGGCATAGCTTCGTTTGGCCAGCCTTAAACGATCAGTTCCTCTGACCGCATTTGTCGTTGTGGGTAATTACGGTTGAAGGTTAAACCGAGGCTAGGTGATGATAGAAATCTCGCCCAGTAAAGAACTGCTAGTTTTGCCTTCTCTTTTATCCCCGAGACTAGGAGAATTAACTACCGTACCACTGCTTCGTCGGCACCGCCGGATTCCCTGGACTGCACGCCGAGGCATTTGAGTAGTTGCGAGGGCCACGCATGTCCGGGAAGAAAGAATACCTATAGGTCAGTCTGGAGGGCGCCGCAAAACGCGCAAACCCCTCCACCACCACCCCTCCCCCTCCCCAGAACCCTCACCCCCACCCCACCCAACCCGGCAACAGCCGTAAAACTCCGATTTACTGTTAGGTAACAGAAGTTGGGCTTTCATTGTGCACAGAGAAGTGGACGTTGCCATGGTAGCGGGGAAAAAAGAGAGAGATGCTCTCCGTATTTGATGAGGACTCAAGGAAACTGCAATGTTTTGAGAGGATAGATTTGTAACGAAATTTATTTGATCGTAAAATAACAGTGCAGGCAATAGGAAATGAATTCTGAACGTCATAACTTTCAAAATGAATTGGGTTGGGTTGTTTTACCTCTGAGCGGCACTTTTTTGCACACCATGGACTAAATGGCCAGGTCACATGGACCCCGAAGGCTCAGAGAAGGTTGGGGGAGGAACTGGAACAACTGTTGGGAGACAGATGGTAGCCTCCCGTCAAGGCCATCCAGCGTGCTCTTTAACGTGCACAGGATATGGCGCTCCTGCACACGGGCCACGGCTTAACGTCCCATCCGACGGACGGCGGCCTTTCCAAGCCCATCGGTGTCCCCTACTGACCGTGGGCAGGGCGGATATTTTTACGGAGATAAATCTCAACGTTGACCCAGCTGGGACTCGAACCTGGGAACTACAGATTACGAGCCTGGCGCGCTACCGACTGAGCCACCCCCCGCCCGATTCAAAATGAATTAACTGCAAAAAAAAAAAAAAAAAAAATCCGTGTAAAGATATGTAATACACTGGTTTCCATAAATTAAGGAATAGCCCTATGTTATATCAATGGGACTCTGTAACTTATAAAATATGCTTTTTATTTTGAAAAATGTGATGGCAAATAAAGATCTCAATCGCATATATCAATATCTCGATTTTCAACAATATTCGCTCAGTATTTAATGAATTATGGAAGTTTGAATATTTAAAGAACAGCAATGCCAGTCATAAGAAATATATTCAAAACGGATGAACAGTGAAAGAATTATTTAGATAAACTTCTAAAATACACACTTATTTTGTTAAACATTTTAATACAATACTTATTACTAAGTTTTAATTAATTTCCGAAGTCAATATTTTGGATGGCATTGTTATTGTTAAATATTCAAACTTCCATAAATAATTAAATACTGAACTAATATTGTTGAAAATCGAGATATTGATTTATTTGATTGAGATCTATATCTATTATCACATTTTTCAAAAAAAAAAATATTTTAGAAGTTATAGAGCTTCGACGTTATTTCCCATTGACATATAGGGGCGGGGGCGGCTCAGTCGGTAGCGCGCCAGACTCGTAATCTGTAGTTCCCAGGTTCGAGTCCCAGCTGGGTCAGCGTTGAAATTTATCTCCGCAAAATTCCCCGCCCTTCCCACGGTCAGTAGGGGACACCGATGGGCTTGGAAACGCCGCCGTCCGTCGGATGGGACGTTAAGCCGTGGCCCTGTGTGCGGGAGAGCCATACCCTGTGGACGTTAAAGAACACGCTGGACGGCCTTGACGGGAGGTTACCATCTGTCTCCCAACAGCTGTTCCAGTGGGTCCTCTCCCCCAACCTTCTCTGAGCCTTCGGGATCCATGTGACCTCGCCATTTAGCCCATGGTGTGCAAAAAGTGCCGCTCAGAGGTAAAACAATCCAATCCAATGCTTTTATTCTTTTTTAGGTGTGCCGCGGAAAAAAAATTGGATTTTTTAGTGTGCCGCGGGAAAAAGAATGAGATTCAGTGTGCCGCGGAAAAAAAAAAATGAGATTCAGTGTCCCGCAGAGTAAAAAAAGTTTGCGAGACACTGTTATAGAGCTTCGACATTATTTCCTATTGACATGACATAGTGTTGTTCCTAAATTCACGGAAGCCAGTGGATTTATATATTAATATTTATTATAAACACAGATATCTATGTACACATCTGAACAAAGTAATATACAACAACATTTGAGACAAAAGTAATAAGCATCAAAACTAAAAATAAAACAATAGAATAGACTTTCTAATAATGACCTGTACGCAATCAATCACACAAAAAAAACGCTCTAATTCCACGGGAGTTTTCACTGACATATGGATTCAAATTTCACACTAATATTGTAATACCAAAAAAAAAAGATGTTTTCAGTCACCGCAATTTGGACAAAAAATTTAATTGCAGCTACATTTTTGTGCTTAATTTAATTAATTTTAATTAATTTTTCTATCCATATGAGTGTATTCAAAAAGTTGCTGATTTAGGATCTCACCTTTCTTCTCATAGTCAAACGACTCCAATGTATTTTGATTATTGAGACGTAAGCTTATTTTTCTTCGGATTAGGTCTATTTTTTCATCAGTATTTCACGGTTCAATCATGTTTGTATTAGCCAGGCTCGTAATCTGTAGTTCCCAGGTTCGAGTCCCAGCTGGGTTTCTATTAAGGGTTGGATAAACCCGATCTCAATTCTATAAAATCACGATATTTGTGTTTAATCAAGTTAATTTCAATGTTAATATTTAATAACCAAATTTTAAATTTATTTATTATTACAGGAGATTTATATCCGCAAAAAACCCCGCCCTGCCCACGGTCAGTAGGGGACACATATGGGCTTGGAAAGGCCACCGTCCGTCGGATGGGACGTTAAGCCGTGGCCCGTGTGCCGAAGAGCCATACCCTGTGCACTTTAAAGAACACGCTGGATGGCCTTGACGGGAGGCTACCATCTGTCTCCCAACAGCTGTTCCAGTGGGTCCCCTACCCCAACCTTCTCTGAGCCTTCGGGGTCCTTGTGGCCTGGCCATTTAGCCCATGGTGTGCAAAAAAGTGCCGCTCAGAGGTAAAACAACCCAAAGTAAAAGAACACGCTGGATGGCCTTGACGGGAGGCTACCATCTGTCTCCCAACAGCTGTTCCAGTGGGTCCCCTCCCCCAACCTTCTCTGAGCCTTCGGGGTCCATGTGACCCGGCCATTTAGCCCATGGTGTGCAAAAAAGTGCCGCTCAGAGGTAAAACAACCCAACAACCCAACATGTTTGTATTAGTCAGGAAACAGTTCGAGTCCTTTGAGATCATATAAATGTAGTTTATCCAGCTGTTATTTATGACACAAAAAAAAATTTTTTTTTTTGAAGTCCCATTAGTGGGGGAAGTTGGGTTGTTTTACCTCTGAGCGGCACTTTTTTGCACACCATGGGCTAAATGGCCAGGTCACATGGACCCCGAAGGCTCAGAGAAGGTTGGGGGAGAGGATCCACTGGAACAGCTGTTGGGAGACAGATAGTAACCTCCCGTCAAGGCCATCCAGCGTGTTCTTTAACGTGCACAGGGTATGGGCTCTCCCGCACACGGGCCACGGCTTAACGTCCCATCCGAAGGACGACGGCCTTTACCAAGCCCATCGGTGTCCCCCTAATGACCGTGGGCAGGGCGGGGAATTTTGCGGAGATAAATCTCAACGCTGACCCAGCTGGGACTCGAACCTGAGAACTACAGATTACGAGCCTGGCGCGCTACCGACTGAGCCACCCCCGCCCCTTATGGGGGAAGTAAGACGGATGAGGTTAAGGATTGGATAAACCCGGTCTCAATTCTATAAAATCACGATATTTGTGTTTAATCAAGTTAATTTCAATGTTAATATTTAATAACCAAATTTTAAATTTATTTATTTTTTTTATGTGCTCACAACACAATAACAGTTAATTAATAAGAAACAGAATAAATCAACATTCGTACATATAAAGACACATAAACAATCAGTACAAAAAAAGTGAAAAGGACATATATTGCATTTCGAAACAACATATACAACAGACTTACATAAACACACATAATAAGAAATAACATCAAGAATTAAGTTACATCATACAATGTGATTTGAAATTTTTTAAAGATATTGTAAACAAATCGAGGATATTGTTGTGCAAGTTAAAAAGGTTAAAAAAAACCTACCAATGTACCTTTGAGCGGCACTTTTTTGCACACCATGGGCTAAATGGCCAGGTCACATGGACCACGAAGGCTCAGAGAAGGTTGGGGGAGGGGACCCACTGGAACAGCTGTTGGGAGACAGATGGTAGCCTCCCGTCAAGGCCATCCAGCGTGTTATTTAACGTGCACAGGATATGGCTCTCCCGCACACGGGGCCACGGCTTAACGTCCCATCCGACGGACGGCGGCCTTTCCAAGCCCATCGGTGTCCCCTACTGACCGTGGGCAGGGCGTGGAATTTTGCGGAGATAAATCTCAACGGTGACCCAGCTGGGACTCGAACCTGGGAACTACAGATTACGAGCCTGGCGCGCTACCGACTGAGCCACCCCACTTAACAATGTACTTCAGTAGTAAAGAATCACATGATGTGTCCTGTAGACATGGAACTCGTGAAAAAATAAGCCTTTGATTTTTGGAATGACTCTAAAAAATGGAGTATTTCTCGTGGAATGCTTCGTTAACGCAAAGCTCATTAAAACAGTAGTTCGGTGAAATCTATTATGTTATTTAACAATTTATAAAAAAAATTAGACCCAAAGCTTTTCTTCTATTATTTAATGAACAAACACGACACATATTTCTAAGTCGTTCAGTAGGAAAATCTCGAAGATAATTTCCAGTGGCCTTGTAGTAAAGTGGGGCGGGGGTGGCTCAGTCGGTAGCGCGCCAGACTCGTAATCTGTAGTTCCCAGGTTCGAGTCCCAGCTGGGTCAGCGTTGAGATTTATCTCCGCAAAATTTCCCCGCCCTGCCCACGGTCAGTAGGGGGCACCGATGGGCTTGGAAAGGCCGCCGTCTGTCGGATGGGACGTTAAGCCGTGGCCCCGTGTGCGGGAGAGTCATACCCTGTGCACGTTAAAGAACACGCTGGATGGCCTTGACGGAAGGCTACCATCTGTCTCCCAACAGCTGTTCCAGTGGGTCCCCTCCCCCAACCTTCTCTGAGCCTTCGGGGTTCTTGTGACCTGGCCATTTAGCCCATGGTGTGCAAAAAAGTGCCGCTCAGAGGTAAAACAACCCAACCCTTGTAGTAAAGCAATCTTAGTATATGCTCAAGAACTGGTGATCCTAGACTAGATTCCTAGACTAGATCCCTTGGAATACCATTAAGTATATCTACTAGTCAAATAAATGCAATATATCTCGCTTAATGGGGGCGCCTCAGTCGGTAGAGCGCCAGGCTCGTAATCTGCAATTCCCAGATTCGAGTCCCACCTGGACCAGCGTTGAGATTTATCTCCGCAAGACTCACCGCCCTGTCCACGGCCAGTAGGGGACACCGATGGTCTTAGAAAGGCCGTTGTCCGTGGATGGTGCGTTAAGGCGGGGGTGCACGTTGAAGAACACGCTGGATGATCTTGACGGGAGGCTACCCTCTGTCTCTTAACAGCTGTCCAGTGGGTACTCATCCCTCTCGGCGACCTGGACATTTAGCCCATTATGTGCAAAAAAGTGTAGCTCAGATGCAAAACAACCAAACTCTCATATAATGTTCTAGAAGAGGCCCGTCGAATCCAAACTACGAGAGCCACTAGAGCGAACAAAAAACTATGTTCTTAAATAACCACAGAAAAAATTCTCTACTTTAAAACGAAAATTTTCCATTTGTAATGAGTAATGAATGGGAAGAAAAACTATATTTTTAAGTAATCTAGAAAGTGGGGCGGGGGTGGCTCAGTCGTTAGCGCACCAGGCTCGTAATCTGTAGTTCCCAGGTTCGAGTCCCAGCTGGGTCAGCGTTGAGATTTATCTCCGCAAAATTCCCCGCCCTGTCCACGGTCAGTAGGGGACACCGATGGGCTTGGAAAGGCCGCCGTCCGTCGGATGGGACGTTAAGCCGTGGCCCCGTGTGCAGGAGAGACATACCCTGTGCACGTTAAAGAACACGCTGGATGGCCTTGACGGGAGGCTACCATCTGTCTCCCAACAGCTGTTCCAGTGGGTCCCCTCCCCCAACCTTCTCTGAGCCTTCGGGATCCATGTGACCTGGCCATTTAGCCCATGGTGTGCAAAAAAGTGACGTTCAGAGGTAAAACAACCCAACCCAATCTAGAAAGTGTCTTGATTAAAAAACAAAAATATACATTTTTGATGAGTATTACGAATTGGCAAAATCGTGTAGTTACGCAATTAAAAATACTGGTTTTAAAAAAACTTGGAGGAAACGAGTCAGATTAAAAATATTGATTAATTTGTTTTATGAGTAGTAAGTTCGTTTGCAATGAGCCACGGGTTGAACGAGCCTGTTCGGGAATAAAAAATGTGAGAAGCAATCCGAAAGTTTCCGCACTGTACTGATAAAAAAAACTGTAGGCTTACCTATTATCGCTTTCAAAGTAGTCCCTTTGGCAGCTAATATGGTGAGCCCAATGCCTTCCCCACTGAAGAAAACAGCTCTGAAACTCTTGTTTGAGATGTTGTTGAACATCTCGGGGCGGGGGTGCTCAGTCGGTAGCGCGCCAGACTCGTAATCTGTAGTTCCCAGGTTCGAGTCCCAGCTGGGTCACCGTTGAGTTTTATCTCCGCAAAATTCCCCTCCCTGCCCACGGTCAGTAGGGGACACCGATGGGCTTGGAAAGGCCGCCATCCGTCGGATGGGACGTTAAGCCGTGGCCCCGTGTGCGGGAGAGACATACCCTGTGCACGTTAAAGAACACGCTGGATGGCCTTGACGGGAGGCTACCATCTGTCTCCCAACAACTGTTCCAGTGGGTCCCCTCCCCCAACCTTCTCTGCGCCTTCGGGGTCCATGTGACCTGGTCATTTAGCCCATGGTGTGCAAAAAAGTGCCGCTCAGAGGTAAAACAACCCAAAGTTCAACATCTCCTTCGATTCTGCCCGAGTCACATGACAGTCAAATCATCAACTAAGGTGGAAGTTCATCTTGGGAATCAGGAAGAAATCGCAGGGGGTGAGCTCTAGTGAGTAGGGGGGAGGAGGATTGGGTTGTTTTACCTCTGACACAATGGACTAAATGGCCAGGTCACAAGGATCCCGAAGATTCGTAGAGTTCGGTTGTTTTACCTCTAGTGGCACTTGTTTTGCAACAGAATGGGCTAAATGGCCAGGTCACATGGACCCCGAAGGCTCAGAGAAGGTTGGGGGAGGGGACCCACTGGAACAGCTGTTTGGAGACAGATGGTAGTCTCCTGTCAAGGCCATCCAGCGTGTTCTTTAACGCGCAACAGGGTATAGCTCCACCTTACACAGAATCACAGCTTAACGTCCCATCCGACGGACGGCGGCCTTTCCAAGCCCATCGGTGTCCCCCTACGGACCTAGGGCAGGACTGGTAGTTTTGCGGAAAAAATAATAGAGGGCTGGGGAGAAAAAGAGAGAGAAGCAATCAACCAATGACCTAAGAGAACTGTCAAAGCATCAACTGCGCAGGCTCACAGTCTCCATTCCTGAGCCCACTCTATTTCCATGCTTACTTCTAATTTGTCCGATACGCCTGAAGGAATGACAGTTGGGCCTGAGCGGACAATTTGTGCGTCGTTTCCTTTCCACGATCTCGTAACTCAGGGGGGCGTCCACGAACCGTCGCTCCGTGTCTCGTTTCTTCTTCGCGCTCGTTCATCAAAACGAGACGTCGCTCATCAGCGACAGTTGTCGTGCGTTGCCCTAATGGATTGTTGGAAGCAAACAGCACAATCTGCGCAACGGCAATTGAAGGCTCCGGAATAGATAACTGCTAGAAGATGATGATGACTTTTACCGTTAACGAAACTGTTCCTTGTCACACACTGCATAAGGAAAAAATCATCAAGAAAGATACAAGATGATCGCCATGTGATTTTTTTGTTGTTTGGTTTTTGCAACTGATTATCCCTCACCGTTCCCCGTGATGATCTGTTCCTTCATTCGACGCCATTTAACGATCGCGGAAAATTGCTATGGCGTCGATGATCTCGAATGTTTGTCTGACGTTTGAGGTGGAGTGTCAATCAAAGGTCTGAAGAGGAAATCTCGACTGATATTAATTTCCGAAATCTGTGAGAGGGCCGATTACACTGTTTTGCATTGATTTGATTGGTTGGTTGGTTGTTTTACCTCTGAGCGGCACTTTTTTGCACACCATGGGCTAAATGGCCAGGTCACATGGACCCCGAAGGCTCAGAGAAGGTTGGGGGAGGGGACCCAATGGAACAGCTGTTGGGAGACAGATGGTAGCCTCCCGTCAAGGCCATCCAGCGTGTTCTTTAACGTGCACAGGGTATGGCTCTCTCATACACAGGGCCACGGCTTAACGTCCCATCCGACGGACGGCGGCCTTTCCAAGCCCATTGGTGTCCCCTACTGACCGTGGGCAGGGCGGGGAATTTTGCGGAGATAAATCTCAACGCTGACCCAGCTGGGACCCGAACCTGGGAACTACAGATTACGAGCCTGGCGCGCTACCAACTGAGCCACCCCCGCCCCGCATTGATTTGATTCCTTTGATGAATTACATGATCGATTTTTTTTTTTTTTATTTTGATTATTAAAATGACCGTTTGAGTTGTTTCTTTTTCTACCTTTGATCGTTTCTTAGAATAAGGCTTTTCAAATTCTTCCCCGCAGATATCTTGAGGAAAAAATTGACAAGGACAGAAAATAATTCATGATCCGAAATACTTGTCTCATTTGCATTAGAAATGTAAAATAAAAAATATACTGTATTTTTCCTTAACGAGTTGTTTGCCACAGAGTTCCGACAGGAGGTAGGAGAGGGGGTGGCTCAGTCGGTAGCGCGCCAGGCTCGTAATCTGTAGTTCCCAGGTTCGAGGCCCAGCTGGGTCAGCGTTGAGATTTATCTCCGCAAAATTCCCCACCCTGCCCACGGTCAGTAGGGGACACCGATGGGCTTGGAAAGGCCGCCGTCCATCGGATGGGACGTTAAGCCGTGGCCCCGTGTGCGGGAGAGCCATACCCTGTGCACGTTAAAGAACACGCTGGATGGCCTTGACGGGAGGCTACCATCTGTCTCCCAACAGCTGTTCCAGTGGGTCCCCTCCCCCAACCCTCTCTGAGCCTTCGGGGTCCATGTGACCTGGCCATTTAGCCCATGGTGTGCAAAAAAAGTGCCGCTCAGAGGTAACCCAACCCAATTGCATTGATTTGATTCCTTTGATGAATTAGATGATTGATTTTTTTTTTTTTATTTTGATTACTAAAATGGCCGTCCCATGGCCGAGCGGTTAGCGCGCTTGGCTACTGATCTAAGGGACCTGGGTTCGAGCCCCGGGTAAGGCATGGCTGTTTGTGTCGTTTTTCTGCTGAGGGCCTGCCATCCTCTCAGACCTACTGTGGCATATAAACTGACAGGCTCCTGTCAGACCTCTGTGGCAAGCAGCTGCTTGAGGGGGTATTTATTTATTTTTATTTACTAAAATGACCGTTTGATTTGTTTCTTTTTCTACCTTTGATCGTTTCTTAGAATAAGGCTTTTCAAATTCTGCCCCGCAGATATCTTGAGGAAAAGATTGACAACAGACAGAAAATAATTCATGATCCGAAATACTTGTCACATTTGCATTAGAAAATGTAAAATAAAAAATATACTGTATTTTTCTTTAACGAGTTGTTTGCCACAGTGTTCCGACAGGAGGCTGTCAGTTTAATACTCCAAAGAGATCTGTGAGGAAGGCGAGGCCTCAGCAGAAGCCAAAGAAAAATAAAACATGGATACCTTATCTGGGTCTCGAACCCAGGTTCCTCTATATCAGCAGACAAGCACCCTAACTACGAGGTCACAGGGCAGGTAAAAAGAAACTGGAATTGTATCTCACCAGGTTTGTTCTACCTCAGAGCAGCACATTCTTTGCCCATAATGGGCTAAATGGCCAGGTCAGAAGGAGCCCAAAGGCTCAGATAAGGTTGGGGGAGGGGACGCACTGGAACAGCTGTTTACAGACAGATGGTAGCCTCCCGTCAAGGCCATCCAGTATATTCGTTAACGTCCACAGGTTATGGCTCTCTCCAGTATACCATGGTCCACGGCTTAAAGTCCCATCCGACGGACGGCGGGCTTTCCATGCCCATAGGTGTCCCCTACTAACCAAGGGCAAAGAGGGGAGTTTTGCGTAGATAAATCTCGATCCTGACACAGGTGGAACTCGAACCTAGGAACCATAGAATTTCGTACATTGACCTTCTGTTATAGGAGGTGTCGCCTAAGTATGATTTGATTGTATTTTACAAACTCATCCATGGACTTTTGTACTTTAATTCTGAAACAACCTTTCTTTAACATAATTAATAGCAGGATTAGACTAGAGGTCCTATATAGGTAGAGGTTGACATCTCAAAATTGGATGCCATGTTTTGTCGTCGCTCGGATTGTTAGGCGTCCGAACTGAATGGTAGGTATTGAACGATTGCTTATAGATTCGGGAACAGCACACATTAATATTTTATTATGATTTCAATTTTCAGGGAAAACTGCAGAAGGATTGGGTTACCTCTGAGCGGCACTTTTTGGCGCACAATGGGCTAAATGACCAGGTGATAAGGACACCAAAAGCTCAGAGAAGGTTGGGGATTTGGGTTGGGTTGTTTTACCTCTGAGCGGCACTTTTTTGCACACCATTGGCTAAATGGCCAGGTCACATGGACCCCGAAGGCTCAGAGAAGGTTGGGGGAGGAGACCCACTAGAACAGCTGTTGGGAGACAGGTGGCTACCTTGTCCCGTCAAGGCCATCTGGCGTGTTCTTTAACGTGCACAGGGTATGGCTCTCCCACACACGGAGCCACGGCTTAACGTCCCATCCGACGGACGGCGGCCTTTCCAAGCCCATCGGTGTCCCCTACTGGCCGTGGGCAGGGCGGGGAATTTTGCGGAGATAAATCTCAACGCTGACCTGGGAACTGCAGATTACGAGCCTGGCGCGCTACCGACTGAGCCACCCCCGCCCCAATGGCCAGGTGATAAGGACACCAAAAGCTCAGAGAAGGTTGGGGAAGGGGACCGACTGGAACAACTGTTGGGAGGAAGATGGAGCCTCCCGTCAAGGCCATCCAGCGTGTTCTTTAACGTGCACACGGTATGGCTCTCCCGCACATGGACCACGGCTTAACGTCCCATCCGATTGACGGCGGCCTTTCCAAGTCCATCGGTGTCCCCTACTGATCTTGGGCAAGGAGGGCAGTTTTTGCGGAGATGAATCTCGACACTGACCCAAGGCCACTTAGAAGACAAGGCCATGATAGCAATACTGTGACGTCATCCCTCCAGGGAGAACAGGCGAATGAAGTGCGCTGTATAAAAGCTTGTTTGCTGCGTTGGCTTTAACGGAGACACCTCATTCATCTGTTCCCCACTCCGTCCGTGACGTCACAGTATCGCTGCCATGGCCTTGTCTTCTAGGTGACCTTGACTGACCCCCCCAAAAAAAAATTGCAGAAGGGGTGTACTAAACAGTTATTAATAGACAGACTGAAGGCTCCCATCATGGCCACACAACGTGTTCTTTAATGTGCACAGGACCACGGCTTTATGTCACATCCGACGGACAGTTGCGTTACAAAACAAAGTATGATAAATTAATTTTTTCTGGCCATTGTTCGTTCACACCAATATATCAGAAAAATATTATTTTTTACACTTATAAGCCCATTTAATAATAGTGATGAAGTCATAGTCAGTAGACAAAGAACTGAGACGTTTACACGAATTTTACTGGAAATCCGGCGTCGCATTTACGAAATTTTCGTCCAATAGCAGAAATTCTCGAACAAACTTTGCTGATATAATGAGCGATGAGAATGCTACGAAAGCAATTTTTTGAACCTAAACTTGAAGAATAACATTTAGCCTCTGGCGAATAATAGTATGCATCATCATCATCATCCTCAAGCAGCCATGAGCTACGGAGGTCCAACCAGACCATGCAGTTTAATTCTCCAAGCATATTTGCTGGAACAACACAAAATTAATGAGCCAACCCCTCTCAATCTCACCAGGGCTCAGTATTCAAATTTTGAAGGGGGGGGGGAGAATGGCTCAGTCGGTAACGCGCCCAGGCTTGTAATCTGTAGGTCCCAGGTTTGAATCCCACCTGGGCCACCATTGAGATATTTGTCTCCGAAAAACTTCCCACTCTGCCCTCGGACACTAGGGGACACCGATAGGCTTAGAAAGGTCTCCATCCATCCAGTAAGTCGTTAAGCCGTAGCCCATGTGTACTGAGACAGCCATACCCTGTACTGAGACAACCATACCATGTGTACTGAGACAGCCATACCCTGTGCACAACACAAATTTGTTGGAACAACACAAAATTATGAAACTAATTTCAAATATCAATGTTAATAATGCAAATTATCTTTTCAAATTAATGCAAATTCAAATTCATTATAAAATTTATTTTTATAATGCAAATTATCTGCTGCACACCAATTCTAACAAGGTCCTGTTTGACATTGTCTGCCCACCGCATCCTAGGTCTCCCCCTCTTTCTCAGGCCTTTGAACACACTATTCATAACCCTATTTGATAGTCTACATTGCCGTTTTAAAAAACTCGTCTACACCTGTTTTGCATATGATCACTGCAGACGGAGGAATAGGAATTAGTGAAAAAAATCTCAACAGAAGCAAGTGGGTGATTGGAACACGGAACATCGGATTACGATCCTAGCGAGACCCCGAATGAGCCATTCTCTCAACGTGCGACACATTCTGTCAATGGTTTGCACACATAAAACCATTTACGATGAAAGCGATGGTAATGAAACAAAATCTGTTACTGTTCCGCCATAAAAAAGTAAACCCACGGGAAATACAAATGACGTTCTGAGATAAGAATAAGGAAAAAGATGCAATAGTCAAGTCACGTAGAGCTTTGATATGAGTAAAGATCTTCGAGTCATCATCATAAAATTCAGACTGACGAACAAGCCAAGATAAAAACATCAGAGTCATTATCAGAGCCTTTTACAGGAGAGTGCTCGGACTGGGTTGGGTTGTTTTACCTCTGAGTGGCACTTTTTTGCACACCATGGGCTAAATGGCCAGGTCACATGGACCCCGAAGGCTCAGAGAAGGTTGTGGGAGGGGATCCACTGGAACAGCTGTTGGGAGACAGATGGTAGCCTCCCGTCAAGGCCATCCAGCGTGTTCTTTAACGTGCACAGGGTATAGCTCTCCCGCACACGGGGCCACGGCTTAACGTCCCATCCGACGGACGGCGGCCTTTTCAAGCCCATCGGTGTCCCCTACTGACCGTGGGCAGGGCGGGGAATTTTGCGGAGATAAATGTCAACGCTGACCCAGCTGGGACTCGAACCTATGAACTACAGATTACGAGCCTGGCGCGCTACCGACTGAGCCACCCCCGCCCCTCCCAAGAGCTCAGAGAAGGCTGAGCAAGATTAGAAGAGAACCCGCTGAAAAGCTGCTAGGGAATGGATGGAACCTCTCGTCAAGGCCGTCCAGTGTGTTTTTTAACGTCAGAAGTGTATGGCTCTTCACCGGGGCCACGGATTAACGCCCCATATGACGGATGACGACCTTTCAAAGCCTTTTGATGACCCTTTTTACCATAAGACAGCGTGGGGATTAGGTCAGATAAACCTCACCCCTACGAAAGCTCGAACAGGAAATGACGTATACATTAAATAAGGAATATTGGGCTAATTTTGCACACAAACTTCTGAAAAAAATGCTTGTTTTATTAAATGGTTTGAAATATTTTTTTTTGTTTTAATTTCAAGATTAAATTCTTACGCATGACATTACTGTAAATAAATATTCATTTTTACTGCTAAACGGAATATTGTTGGAAATCGGGATTTAAAAAGATTTGATAAATCTTTATCTTCATTCATATTTTCCCATAAAAAAACATATATTAGAGATTATAAAAATTCAAAATGATATTTCTATTTCAATGCCATAGGATTGTAGCAAAGTTCTGGACCCTTGTGTTAATTCTTAGAGAGAAGCAAGCACCACAGTTGGGACTCGAACCTGGGAGCTGCAGATTATGAGCCTGGTAAGCTACGAACTGAGCCCACCGTCATCCTACTCTTTGAGATGAATCGTCACAAAAAGCATCGCTCAGAAATAAAATTTCTGGAATCCTTTACCAGTTATATCACGGATTTCAAAACAAACCGATTTATGTTTTATTTAAGATATTTGTTGAATATTTTCTATTGCATTTGTGTATGCAATATATACTACATGGACCGTGTTATTTCAATGGAAAGTCAATTTTAAAACTGTATAACATCTAATGTAAGAGTTTTATTGGAAAATGTAACTGAAAATAAATTAAAAGTAACTTAACCTTAGCTAATTATATTATATTTTATTGAAAGAAAATTTCCGTTCTGAATCCCATGAGTAATGTTGATGACGTTACATTTGACTTACTTCCCCCTCACATTAATTCTTTATGGAAGAAAAATGTTCGAGTTGCGGCGAATTTTTCTAATCCTTATCCCCTACGTATATCTGAAACAATCCGTCCCATGGCCGCGTGGTTAGCGCGCTTGGCTACTGATCTAAGGGACCTGGGTTCGAGCCCCGGATTAAGGCATGGATGCGTGTGTGTTGTTTTTCTCCTGAGGTCCTGCCATCCTCTCAGATCTTCTACTTTGGCATATAAACTGACAGGTTCCTGTCAGACCTCTGTGGCAAGCAGCTGCTTGAGGGGGTATTTATTTTATTTACATTGGATCGTGTGAGCTCACAAAAACCTGGATCTGTGGGCCCACTCACAGAAATATTGAGCGTGTGCAGTTACCGTTCACAGCAAACTGGAGCGTGTGCAGTAACTGCACACGCTCCAGTTTGCTGTGAACGGTAACTGGAGCGTGTACAGTAACTGTACACGCTCCTGAGGTCCTGCCATCCTCTCAGATCTTCTACTTTGGCATATAAACTGACAGGCTCCTGTCAGATCTCTGTGGCAAGCAGCTGCTTGAGGGGGTATTTATTTTATTTACATTGGATCGTGTGAGCTCACAAAAACCTGGATCGTGTGGGCCCACTCACAGAAATATTGAGCGTGTGCAGTTACCGTTCACAGCAAACTGGAGCGTGTGCAGTAACTGCACACGCTCCAGTTTGCTGTGAACGGTAACTGGAGCGTGTACAGTTGCTGTACACGCTCCTGAGGTCCTGCCATCCTCTCAGATCTTCTACTTTGGCATATAAACTGACAGGTTCCTGTCAGACCTCTGGGGCAAGCAGCTGCTTGAGGGGGTATTTATTTTTATTATATCGGAAACTGTTTGCACGCGACGATAAAACTTTCATTCCTTCAATACCACTAAACTAAAGGGTCAGCGTTGAGATTTATCTCCGCAAAATTCCCCGCCCTGCCCACGGTCAGTAGGGGACACCGATGGGCTTGGAAAGGCCGCAATCCGTCGGATGGGACGTTAAGCCGTGGTCCCGTGTGCGGGCGAGCCATACCCTGTGCACGTTAAAGAACACGCTGGATGGCCTTGACAGGAGACTACTATCTGTCTCCCAACAGCTGTTCCAGTGGGTCCCCTCCCCCAACCTTCTCTGAGCCTTCGGGGTCCTTGTGACCTGGCCATTTAGCCCATGGTGTGCAAAAAAGTGCCGCTCAGAGGTAAAACAACCCAACCTATCTCCGCAAAATTCCCCGCCCTGCCCACGGTCAGTAGGGGACACCGATGGGCTTGGAAAGGCCGCCGTCCGTCGGATGGGACGTTAAGCCGTGGCCCCTTGTGCGGGAGAGCCATATCCTGTGCACGTTAAAGAACACGCTGGATGGCCTTGACAGGAGGTTACCATCTGTCTCCCAACAGCTGTTCCAGTGGGTCCCCTCCCCCAACCTTCTCTGAGCCTTCGGGGTCCTTGTGACCTGGCCATTTAGCCCATGGTGTGCAAAAAAGTGCCGCTCAGAGGTAAAACAACCCAACCTATCTCCGCAAAATTCCCCGCCCTGCCCACGGTCAGTAGGGGACACCGATGGGCTCGGAAAGGCCACCGTCCGTCGGATGGGACGTTAAGCCGTGGTCCCGTGTGCGGGCGAGCCATACCCTGTGCACGTTAAAGAACACGCTGGATGGCCTTGACAGGAGACTACTATCTGTCTCCCAACAGCTGTTCCAGTGGGTCCCCTCCCCCAACCTTCTCTGAGCCTTCGGGGTCCTTGTGACCTGGCCATTTAGCCCATGGTGTGCAAAAAAGTGCCGCTCAGAGGTAAAACAACCCAACCCACTAAACTAAAATCCATCTAGACCATTTTCCTTAGACCCGTTTAGTCTCCCAGTTTCTACTGACGCTACATCAATGGTAATGATTATAATTCCCCAGAAGAAGAGACACCTCCTACTGCTCTACTCTTTCTTCAACTTCTAAGGGAAGTCCACCTCAGCAAAGTCCTTTCTTTTCCGTCCTCCAGCCTCCAAAGCAGACGCAGCTGCCTTGTTTGTCATTCACTGTCACCGCACCGTGGCGCTGTGTGTTTTGCTAATGAGCGCCGCATTCCGAGCTCTGCAGATAAATTACCCGTTTCCACCAGTAGGGGGCGTGACCTATCAGTCGCCTGACGAACAGCCGACAAGAATGGCGGACGCCCAGGCGAACAGATCCGGGCGAACGGCCGCCGACAAGCAGCCCTCTCTCTCTCTCACGAAGCTCAGCTCAGCGACCGCTTACCACCATCGTACCTTCGCAGGCCGTCAGTGAGTACTTGAGCCCCGTCATGGAGCCACTTATCCCGGTAAATAAACATATTAGAGGTAATTAGGCCGATCTCGATTGACAGAGCCTTTGAGAAGCGCAGGGTTAGGTCTGTTAGTTAATAGACAGGGTGATTCAGGTGTCCGATGAAGATGGCTGATAGGGCCGAGGCTTGCGACAGGTACGTCCGATTCCCAATGCGTAATGAGTACTGTGGACAGGCTCGATGGGCACTGAGGAAGGTTCTCTCTTGGCAGCGTGACACATAAAGTATGGCAGACGGATTTCTATACACGTTATTATCTGTTGAATGTTGGCAGCAGCTGGGAAGCACTGCGCACGACTTTAACTTCAATCAGATTGTCAGACGACGGATCTCTCATTGATGGACGTTTCCGCGAAAGCTGACGAATGAGGAAAGACAAACCGTAACCGATAAAGCAGGTAAAAAAAAGAGTTGAAGAGCTTCCATGAAATCTGATACGTCTGGCATTGGGGGGAAAAATTGTTGATTGGTGAATTCAGTTTGCTGTGAGAGACTTTAAAAAATATATATATTGATCGTTTTTAAGATGCTTTAAAATAAAAATGAACTTATTAAGAGATTCCTAAGTTTCCATGGATGAAAAATGTTGCATTTTAATCAATGTTCCGATTTCAGATATGTAAATTTTGAACATTTAAGATTTTCTCTATTCAGAACATTTAAGATTTTCTCTATTCAGAACATTTAAGATTTACCTCTGAGCGGCACTTTTCTTTGCACACAAAGTGCCAGGTCACAAGGACCCCAAGGGCTCAGAGAAGATTGAGAAGGAAACCCATTGGATAGCTAATAGAAGAAAGATGATACCTCTTGGTCAAGACCATCCAGCATATTCTTTAATGTATACAAGGTATGGCTTGTCTGCACATGGGCCACGGATTTACGTCCCATCAGACGGACGGTGGCATTTTCGAGCTTCTCTCTGTCCCCTACTGACAGACGGCAAGGCGGGGACTTTGCGAAGATAAATCTCAACGCTAGACGGGACTGGAAACTGGGTTGGGTTGTTTTACCTCTGAGCGGCACTTTTTTGCACACCATGGGCTAAATGGCCAGGTCACATGGACCCCGAAGGCTCAGAGAAGGTTGGGGGAGGGGGCCCACTGGAACAGCTGTTGGGAGACAGATGGTAGCCTCCCGTCAAGGCCATCCAGTGTGTTCTTTAACGTGCACAGGGTATGGCTCTCCTGCACACGGACCAACGGCTTAACGTCCCATCCGACGGACGGCGGCCTTTCCAAGCCCATCGTTGTCCCCTACTGACTGTGGGCAGGGCGGGGAATTTTTGCGGAGATAAATCTCAACGCTGACCCAGTTGGGACTCGAACCTGGGAACTACAGATTACGAGCCTGGCGCGCTACCGACTGAGCCTCCCCCCCCCCCAATTAATAGTAAGCAGATACCTGTTTCATATAGAAGTCAGTAAGACAATAGCTTTGTGGAAAAAATGTTAGAACAAACACTCTGGTATGAACCTGGAGAAGCATAGGATCAAGTCCCGTGCCTGAGCAAAATACATTTTTCCCACAAAACTATCTAGAACCATCTTCTGAAAAGTGAATGAAATTTTAAAATATATATATATCAAAAAATTTAAAAAATAATTTTTCAATCTGCACCATAAAATTTAAAAAAGAACACTAAAGCAGTTGGGTTGTTTTACCTCTGAGCGGCACTTTTTTGCACACCATGTGCTAAATGGCCAGGTCACATGGACCCCGAATGCTCAGAGAAGGTTAGGGGAGGGGACCCACTGGAACAGCTGTTGGGAGACAGATGGTAGCCTCCCGTCAAGGCCATCCAGCGTGTTCTTTAACGTGCACAGGGTATGGCTCTCCCGCACAGGGGGCCACGGCTTAACGTCCCAGCCGACGGACGGCGGCCTTTCCAAGCCCATCGGTGTCCCCTACTGACCGTGGGCAGGGCGGAGAAAAATCTCAACGCTGACCCAGCTGGGATTCGAACCTGGGAACTACAGATTACGAGCCTGGCGCGCTACCGACTGAGCCACTCCCGCCCCACACTAAAGCATACCACCTGTGGTGAAAATATCATTTACTTCAAAGGAAGACAAGGTGAAAGCATTTTTTATCAACCAGATTAATCTTTTTTTAGGGGGGAAAAAGAAAGCACGGGGATCATTTTTTTACATCCTATGAGACTCCCCTTGAAACGAAATTTTCCAAAGGCCAAATTTCAGTTTGCGAGAAAGTTTCATAAGTAGAATTTGTTGTTTTTAATATATCATCATCATCATCCTCAAGCAGCCATGGGCTACGGTGGTCCAACCAGACCGCGCAGTTTAATTCTCCAAGCATATCTGTCCTGAGCTACATCTGCTGTATCCGGCCACTGTACACCAATTCTAACAAGATCCTGTTTGATATTGTCAGCCCACCGCATCCTAGGTCTCCCCCTCCTTCTGAGGCCTCTAGGCACACTGTTCATAACCCTATTCGCCAATCTATAATTATCCATACGGGCAACATGGCCAAACCAGCGGAGTCTCTCTCTGCACAATATGCTGCTTAAAGGAGGTTGCAGACTCCTTTGCCTACCTCATCATTAGTTACAAAGTTGAACCACCTAATGCCCAAGATACTGCGTAAGCATCTGGAATCAAAAGCATCTAGTTTCCTGTTATCTTGTTTACACAGCATCCAAGTTTCACTACCATAACTAACCCTAGAAAGAACCAAACTATTATACAGCTTAATTTTAGTCTTTAGGTGTATACGCCTATTTCTCCACACTCTCCATAGGTTCTTAAAAGTCCCGGCAGCAATCCCTATTCGTCTGTTAATCTCATGCCGCACATCACCAGTATCTGTTACGTAGCTCCCAAGATAATTAAACTGTGACACCTGCTCAAGACTGCAACCATTCAGATTAACTGAATCACAGCCTGCCTGACCAATTTTCATCACTTTAGTTTTCTCTCTGTTTATAACCAAACCTACTCTACTTCCAGTCTCATCAACAGCTCGAATGAAAGAGTTCATCTCATCAACATCATTTGCCAAAAGGGCTAAATCATCAGCATAATCTAAATCAGAAATTTTCGTATCTCCAGCCCATTTAAGGCCAAAATCTTTCCCTTGAAGTGAATTTCGCATAACATAATCAATAACCAAGCTAAAGAGAAAAGGAGACAAAATGCACCCTTGTCGAACACCAGAAGTAATGCTAAACCAATTGCTACAAGCCTTACCAACTCTCACACATGACTCAGTGTTATTTCAATATATTTAAATATATGTAAACAAATTAAGGGAGATTAACTTTTCTAACAAAATTTGTGTGCTGATTTACATGCGTTTTTAGGGCGGAGTGGCTCAGTCGGTAACGCGCTATGCTCATAATCTGCAGTTCCCAGATTCGAGCCCCACCTATGTCAGCGTTGTGACTATCTTCGCAAAACTCCCCGCCCTGCCCTCGGTCAGAAAGGGGATACCGATGGGCTTGGAAAAGCTGCCGTCCCTTCGAATGAGACGTAAAGCCGAAGCCTGTGCACGTTGTTTGGGTTGTTTTACCTCTGAGCGACACTTTTTTGCACACCATGGGCTAAATGGCCAGGTCACATGGACCCCGAAGGCTCAGAGAAGGTTGGGGGAGGGGACCCACTGGAACAGCTGTTGGGAGACAGATGGTAGCCTCCCATCAAGGCCATCCAGCGTGTTCTTTAACGTTGGGTTGTTTTACCTCTGAGCGGCACTTTTTTGCACACCATGGGCTAAATGGCCAGGTCACATGGACCCCGAAGGCTCAGAGAAAGTTGCGGGAGGGGACCCACTTGAACAGCTGTTGGGAGACAGATGGTAGCATCCCGTCAAGGCCATCCAGCGTGTTCTTTAACGTGCACAGGGTATGGCTGTCCCGCACCGGGGCCACGGCTTAACGTCCCATCCGACGGACGGCGGCCTTTCCAAGCCCATCAGTGTCCCCCACTGACCGTGGGCAGGGCGGGGAATTTTGCGGAGGACTGTGCACGTTAAAGAACTTGGATGGCCTTGACGGGAGGCTACCATTTGTCTCCCAACAGCTGTTCCAATGGATCCCTTCCCCCACTTCCCCCAACCTTCTCTAGGCGCTTATGACTTGGCCATTTAACCTGTTGTGTTCACAAAATACCGCTTAAGGGTAAAACAATACAACTCCCTAAAAAAAAATGGTTCCGTTAAAAAAATAAAGTCCCCCTCGAATTATGAATCGGATCACTGCACTCAATGATCTATAACAGTTCCGACCGCCGCTCATTGTTTTTGATCGCAGTCTTCGAAAGAAGTGCGGTCTTTTGCGATGGCGGCACTCGATGCTAACTTTCGTTCACAAATCAATCAGCTGTTCCACAACTGTCCGCATCCCAGACGTGAGCCACCGGTCTCCAGGACTTCGCTGATTTATTGACTGAACTACTTGGCCCACTCGCGGGGCTCATAAATATTCCTTACACCGCGCATGCTCACAAAGGGCGAGGCCAACGAATTGGCTGCTATGGGTCCGGGAAGAGAAACGGATTCTTTCTTTCTCGAGAGACTTGAATTCTTTCCACAGAAGAAACTAAGAAATTAATTACCCAAAGGATTGAAGTTGTCTTCCCATTTTATGGTGTCTAGAAGTAAATCGAATAAATGTCTTGAACTCGGCTTTGGGTTGTGTTGTTTTACCTCTGAGCGGCACTTTTTTCCACACCATGGGCTAAATGGCCAGGTCACATGGACCCCGAAGGCTCAGAGAAGGTTGGGGGAGGGGACCCACCGGAACAACTGTTAGGAGACAGATGGTAGCCTCCCGTCAAGGCCATCCAGCGTGTTCTTTAACGTGCACAGGGTATGGCTCTCCCGCACACGGGGCCACGGCTTAACGTCCCATCCGACGGACGGCGGCCTTTTCAAGCCCATCGGTGTCCCCTACTGACCGTGGGCAAGACGGGGAATTTTGCAGAGATAAATCTCAACGCTGACCCAGCTGGGACTCGAACCTGGGAACTACAGATTACGAGCCTGGCGCGCTACCGACTGAGCCACCCCCGCCCCCTTGAACTCGGCTTTTAACTTCTAAGCAATTCTTCAAACTAGGCTGATATCTGGACATTATTTCTCCAATTTCTCCGCCCTGCCCACGGTCAGTAGGGGACACCGATGGACTTGGAAAGGCCGCCGTCCGTCGGATGGGACGTTAAGCCGTGGCCCCGTGTGCGGGACAGCCATACCCTGTGCACGTTAAAGAACACGCTGGATGGCCTTGACGGGAGGCTACCATCTGTCTCCCAACAGTTGTTCCAGTGGGTCCCCTCCCCCAACCTTCTCTGAGCCTTCGGGGTCCATGTGACCTGGCCATTTAGCCCATAGTGTGCAAAAAAGTGCCGCTCAAAGGTAAAACAACCTAAAACAACCCAACCCAATTTCTCCGAATGAGTTTGGGCACAAAGGTTTCGAGCCCTAGTCACCAGAACCTGAATTTATTCAGCCCGGGTAAGAACTATTTCGAATGCGAACCCACCTGAGCCTGAAATTAATGGTTCCAGGTCTGAAAGCCATTTCCAGCGCAGCACACCAGAGCCTGAAATTATTGATCCTGAGCTCGAACCATTTAGAGCCTAAGCCCACATGAGTCTGAAACTGCTGAGTCTGGGCCCAAATCTTTCCAATCCCTAGCCCACATGAGCCTGGGAATAATTTCATCCTCTGAAATAGTCCATTTACTGTGACACACTTCTGAAAGTCCATTTACAGCGACACATCTGTTTCGAAAAGTTAATTTTTTTTTCGTCTTATTATTTAATTAAAATTCAATCTATTTAAACAAAAAAGCATATTAAGCTCAACATATGACAAAAAACAATAAAATGATAACAAAATTTTGTACTAAAATTTTGTAAAGTAGAAATTGTTAATATAGTATGACTGTTTTTCTTGGGGGCGGGGGTGGCTCAGTCGGTAGCGCGCCAGGCTCGTAATCTGTAGTTCCCAGGTTCGAGTCCCAGCTGGGTCAGCGTTGAGATTTATCTCCGCAAAATTCCCCACCCTGCCCACGGTCAGTAGGGGACACCGATGGGCTTGGAAAGGCCGCCGTCCGTCGGATGGGACGTTAAGCCGTGGGCCGTGTGCGGGAGAGTCATACCCTGTGCACGTTAAAGAACACGCTGGATGGCCTTGACGGGAGGCTACCATCTGTCTCCCAACAGCTGTTCCAGTGGGTCCCCTCCCCCAACCTTCTCTGAGCCTTCGGGGTCCATGTGAGCTGGCTATTTAGCCCATGGTGTGCAAAAAAGTGCTGCTCAGAGGTAAAACCAACTAAACAACAACAGTTTTTCTTATATTTTCGTAACTCACGATATTAGCAAAGGATTACGTTCCTGAAATGTATTATACACACCTATTCGTATCAAAAACGGGAATACATTTAAAATCTATTCCTTCTAATTTGGAGATATTTTTAATAGGTTAGCTGTGCCGACAGAAATATTAAATCTTGGAAAGACGTTACAATAAAAAATGCTCATTTTTTTAAATTAAAAATAAACATCTGATCTTATAACATATATAACTATATAAAATGCTCAATTATTTTATAAGTAGAGTAGCTAACAATAAAACAGTTATCTGAATCGAAGCATCGATTTTGTTAACTTGATTAACAAGACTACAGAATTGTAATTCGGCTAACAATTTCGAATGCATTTTTTTTTTCCTGCTTAATCTACGTTCAAAAGCTGAACTGTCTAAACTCAGTTAAGTCAAGAAATTCCTGACAACTCGTATCAAAATTTAGTTTACTTTAATTAATGTTCAGTCTTTACAAGTTAATATTATTCGATTTTTTCGCGTAAATTCTCTTTACATACGTATTGCTAGTGGGAATAGAGAAGATTATATCTACAAGTTCTATTAGTTTTATTTAAATCGATCTGTTCTGAAGAAATCTCATTTACATATTTAAAAGGATTATTTTATCTCTGAGCTGCACCTTTGTGTACACAATGAGCTAAATCTCCAGGTCATAAGGGGCAGGGGTGGCTCAGTCGGTAGCGCGCCAGGCTCGTAATCTGTAGTTCCCAGGTTCGAGTCCCAGCTGGGTCAACGTTGAGATTTATCTCTGTAAAATTCCCCGTCTTGCCCACGGTCAGTAGGGGACACCGATGGGCTTAGAAAGGGCGCCGTCCGTCGGATGGGACGTTAAGCCGTGGCCCCGTGTGCGGGAGAGCCATACCCTGTGCACGTTAAAGAACACGCTGGATGGCCTTGACGGGAGGCTACCATCTGTCTCCCAACAGCTGTTCCAGTGGGTCCCCAGCCTTCGGGGTCCTTGTGGCCTGGCCATTTAGCTCATGGTGTGCAAAAAAGTGCCGCTCAGAGGTAAAACAACCCAACCCAACTCCAGGTCATAAAGACCCAAAGGCTCAGAGAGGGCTGGGGGGAAGGCTACCCACTGGGCAACAACTGGTTAAGAAACAGATGAAAGCCTCCAGTCAAGGCGTCAACGTTATTCTTTAACTTGCACAGGGTATGACTCTACTGCACAAGGGGTTGGGTTGGGTTGTTTTATCTGAGCGGCACTTTTTTGCACACCATGGGCTAAATGGCCAGGTCACAAGGACCCCGAAGGCTCAGAGAAGGTTGGGGGAGGGGACCCACTGGAACAGCTGTTGGGAGACAGATGGTAGCCTCCCGTCAAGGCCCTCCAGCGTGTTCTTTAACGTGCACAGGGTATGGCTCTCCCGCACACGGGGCCACGGCTTAACGTCCCATCCGACGGACGGCGGCCTTTCCAAGCCCATCGGTGTCCCCTACTGACCGTGGGCAGGGCGGGGAATTTTGCGGAGATAAATCTCAACGCTGACCCAGTTGGGACTCGAACCTGGGAACTGCAGATTACGAGCCTGGCGCGCTACCGACTGAGCCACCCCCACCCCCTGCACAAGGGGCCACGGCCTTACGTCACATCCTACGAACGATGGCTTTTCAAAGCCCATTGCTTCCCCTTCCTGACCGAAGGCAGATTAGGGTTAGCGGACATACACAAACATTGTATAAATGGGACTCAAACCTGGGAAATACAGATTACGAGTCTGGCGCGCCATCAACTGGCCCAACCTCGGCCCTATTTTTAAAAAGAAAATTAGTTGGAAAACGTAATTTACATACCCATGCAGTATGCCCTAACTAATGCAGAGAATTAATAGCGCAATCATTATCCTGGAGACTTCCGAAATTCCGGACACTTTGGATAAAAACTCTATCCATATGCAAAATTTAATAATTTACGTGGCCGAGTGGCTAGCGTGCTTGGCTACTGATCTAAGGGACATGGGTTCGAGCCCCGGATAAGGCATGGATGTTCGTATCGTTTTTCTGCTGGAGTCCCGCCATCCTCACAGACCTTCTACTATGATGTATAAAGTGACAGGCTCCTGTCAGACCTCTGTAGCAAGCATCTGCTTGAGGGGGTATTTATCATTTTTATTTTTATTCTTAATGTTTTTTTAATTTCGTTAATAATTTATCTAATTATTTTTAAAAATTTAATTGTTAAACACGCTGGATGGCCTTGATAGGAGGCTACCATCTGTCTCCCAAAAGCTGCCCAGTTGGTCCCTTCCCCAACGGGGCGGGGGTGGCTCAGTCGGTAGCGCGCCAGGCTCGTAATCTGTAGTTCCCAGGTTCGAGTCCCAGCTGCGTCAGCGTTGAGATTTATCTCCGCAAAATTCCCTGCCCTGCCCACGGTCAGTAGGGGACACCGATGGACTTGGAAAGGCCGCCGTCCGTCGGATGGGACGTTAAGAACACGTTACAGAACACGCTGGATGGCCTTGACGGGAGGCTACCATCTGTCTCCCAACAGCTGTTCCAGTGGGTCCCCTCCCCTAACCTTCTCTGAGCCTTCGGGGTCCTTGTGGCCTGGCCATTTAGCCCATGGTGTGCAAAAAAGTGCCGCTCAGAGGTAAAACAACCCGACGTTAAAGAACACGCTGGATGGCCTTGACGGGAGGCTACCATCTGTCTCCCAACAGCTGTTCCAGTGGGTCCCCTCCCCCAACCTTCTCTGAGTCTTCGGGGTCCATCTGACCTGGCTATTTAGCCCATGGTGTGCAAAAAAGTGCCGCCCAGAGGTAAAACAACCCAACCCTTCCCCAACCTTCTCTGAGCCCTTGTGACCTGCCCATTTAGCCCAGTAAAAGTGAAGCTCAGAGGTAAACAACCCAACACCTTCCCCTATCTTCTATCAAACCTTCAGTACCTTGTGACCTGGCCATGCACCTCATTGTATGCCAAAAAAAGTTTCTCTCAGAGGTAGGGTTGGGTTGGGTTGTTTTACCTCTGAGCGGCACTTTTTTGCACACCATGGGCTAAATGGCCAGGTCACATGGACCCCGAAGGCTCAGAGAAGGTTGGGGGAGGGGACCCACTGGAACAGCTGTTGGGAGACAGATGGTAGCCTCCCGTCAAGGCCATCCAGCGTGTTCTTTAACGTGCACAGGGTATGGCTCTCCCGCACACGGGGCCACGGCTTAACGTCCCATCCGACGGACGGCGGCCTTTCCAAGCCCATCGGTGTCCCCTACTGACCGTGGGCAGGGCAGGGAGTTTTGCGGAGATAAATCTCAACGCTGACCCAGCTGGGACTCGAACCTGGGAAGTACAGATTACGAGCCTGGCGCGCTACCGACTGAGCCACCCCCGCCCCTCTCTCAGAGGTAAAATCAACCAATATAACCCCTTCTCCAACCTTCTCTGAGCCCTTGTGGTTCTTGTGACTTGGCCATTTAGCCCATTGTATGCAAAAGAGTATCGCTCAGAGGTAAAACATCTCAACTTAACTTTGTCCACGTTGGGGCAAGGGTTTAGTTCAATCGATAGTGCTCCAGGCACTTAATCCCCGCTAACCTCCAGTCTGTCCTCGGTGAAAAGTGGGACATCGATGATCTTGGAAAGGACGCTCTCCATCGGATGGAATATTGAGGCGTTGCCCTGGTGCAGGAGATTCATACTCTATGAATGCTAAAGAAGCACCGGATAATCTTGATGGTATTCTGCCATCTGTCTCCTAAGAGCTGTCCATGGAGCATCCCTTCCTACCCAAAGCTGAGTTCTTGGCGCCCTTCTGATCTCGGGTGGGAGTGGCCAGTCGGTAGCGCATCAGACTCCTAATCTGCAGTGCCCAGGTTCAAGTTCCAGCTGGGCAGCGTTGAGATTTATCTCCGCCAAACTCTCTCCCACTCTCCATGGTCAGTAGAGGACATCAATAGGTTTGGAATGCCATCCATCGGATGGGACTTTGAGACGTGGCCCTGCGTGCAGGAGAGCCATACTCTACGCACGTTAAAGAACACACTGGAATGGCTTTGACGGAAAGCTACTATCTGTTTGCTAACAGTTATCCAGTGGGTTTTCTCCACCAAACTTTGGGGCGGGGGTGGCTCAGTCGGTAGCGCGCCAGGCTCGTAATCTGTAGTTCCCAGGTTCGAGTCCCAGCTGGGTCAGCGTTGAGATTTATCTCCGCAAAATTCCCCGCCCTGCCCACGGTCAGTAGGGGACACCGATGGGCTTGGAAAGGCCGCCGTCCGTCGGATGGGACGTTAAGCCGTGGCCCCGTGTGCGGGATAGCCATACCCTGCACACGTTAAAGAACACGCTGGATGGCCTTGACGGGAGGCTACCATCTGTCTCCCAACAGCTGTTCCAGTGGGTCCCCTCCCGCAACCTTCTCTGAGCCTTCGGGGTCCTTGTGACCTGGCCATTTAGCCCATGGTGTGCAAAAAAGTGCTGCTCATAGGTAAAACAACCCAACCCAATCCACCAAACTTCCCTGAGCGCTTGGGGTCCTTGTGATTTGATCATTTATCCCACTGTGTGCAAAAAAGTGCCGCTCAGAGGTAAAACAACTTACCCAACCTTTCTGACCTGACCATTTAACACACTGCGCAAAAAGAAAGTGACTCTCAGATATAAAACCACCCAACAGCTTCTCCCATCAAAAAAAAAGGCTGTCTTAACATCTTCCCAATCACACCACCGACAGAAGACGAGCGAGCTGTTCCCTATGGGCACGCAGCCACCTCCCACCCTGCACGTTGCCTTACACAAACACACACCCGGCATTACCATCGCTAATGACCGCCGTGCAAAACGAGGACCGACGGCTGACCGGGCGGAAAGAGCACGCCTGCTTCGATCTCCGTTGACCCGCACTCCGGTGGTCCGGCGTCGTTAGCCCTGGACCTCGGACCTCCCGCCAGCTCACCGGGAAATTAATAAACGGGACGTCCTCGTCTCCCGTGCCCTGCACCCGAGGCTCGGCTGGTCGTCAACCATTCTCTTTACATTGGATGGAATTTTTTGCTCTTTTTTTACCACGTACGCTTGGGGAATGTAGACTTAAAAAAATGTGGCTGGGAAAAGCAACGCATTCTGTAAACGAGTTTTCAACAGCAAGCTTTGAATTCGGTAATAAGTAAGACGAGGAATAAAGAGACCTTTTAAGAGTTAATAAGCAGAAAACATTTTCAGAGTTCGTCGTTCAGAAGTAGAAATTCCTGACAAGTTTACATTTAAGTAAATTAATTTTCAGATTATATATTTTTACGGATCTCTGCAACAGTGGTTCCCAACCCGTTCCATTGGGGGCGTTTTAAAATATTTTGGGGTTGTTTTCTTCAGTTTTCCGATAGAAATATATTATTGAATAATTATAAGGTTTACAAAGATGGCCACATTTTGTATATCCAGATCAGAAATTCGGGGTTGCGAAAAAAATACTCTCAAATTTGTATTTATGGTACATAACTTCGAAGCTCTACAAATTTTAAAATATGCATTTAATAGAAAAATGTGACTGAAGATAAAGATTGAATTAAATCTGTTTAAATCTCAAATATTTTAAATAGTCTTTTAAAACAATTACTGTGGGATAATCCTTATTCTAGTGAAGGTCGAATTCGCAAAATATGGGATCTGGTAATTATTTTTGAGGATTGCATCAGCCATTCTGAGACGGGGATGAGCGTTGCCACCAAAAAAGTTTAGTGGACTTGGAAAATTTCAGATGAGTGTCAATACCAAGGGACAGGAGTTTGTGATCGGTGCGGGGGAGTTTAATAAAGGGGGAGGGAACTTTTGATAAGGAGTTTTTTAATGAGGGGGTGCGTATTAATAAAGGGGAGCGGAGCTTTTGATAAGGGGGTTTTTTAATGAGGGGGAGTCAAAAATTAAAAAATTACGACTAAAATTGAGGGCTTTTGTTAATATAGTACTCATCATATACACTAGATGGCGCCACGGGTTTTTCATGAAGGGGGAGGAATTTTAATAAAGGGTATTAATTAATTTTTAATTATTTTTAATTATTAATTATTAATTATGAATTATTTATTATGAATATTAAATGGTGTGGCCGGTGACGTCAGAGGGGGAAAGCACTAGTGGGGGTAACATACTGCGACTAAACTACTCCCCCGTTCATCGCGACCCCGACGAGTGCGGATTCATTATATCGCGAACTTTTTTTTTGTCTCGGCACTTTGAAACATGCGAGGAAAAGTCAAAATGAATGGTTGCACGTGCGTGCTAACTTTTTTTTTCGCTCAATCACATCATACACTTGTACATAACGTAAAGTTACGAGCGTGGGCGAGACAAAAGAACGGCGTACGCTGGTGCCTGGTACGGTTGAGCCAGTTCATCAATTGGGTCTATCCTTCAGTGTAATCTTAGCTACAGTGTCAAACGCACGCTAATTAAATTGACTACATTTTTTTTATCCTTTCGTAATTTTAAAAAATGTCGAAAAGACAATGTGAAAAATCGGTTAATCCTTCCAGGACCATAAGGTTTCTAAGAGTAAATATTAGTATGTAACTGTTTATTTTAGTTTGTTTAGACGTAAAATAAATAAAAATCATAAGAAAAATACATAACAATGTGTAGTTTTTTTGGAATTTTATGGGAAATATTTTTCCCAATGGACTATAAAGGTAACACAAATTATAGTTAGGCTTATTATGCAATGTCTTTTATTTATTGGTTTATTAGAACAAAATGTTAACTAAAATAATACAAAATTATGAAATAAAATTACTATACAAAATGATGTGCTAATTATGATATTCTGCGAAGCAATTTCTTTTGGTAGTGAGGCAAAGATGGACATTGCACATAGTACATATATTATCAGGGCCGCCGACAGGGGGGGGGGGGCAAGGGGGACTAGTGCATAGGTGCCCGTCAGCAATAAGGGCCCGTCAGGTTAAGTGACTCTTTACTTTTTCTTACAAAAATTATTCTTAGTTAGGCTATATATCGATCCTATAAAATTCCATAAGAACATTATTTGTTATAATATGCTTTTAAAAAGAAACACTAGTTGGATTATGACATATTATCTCATTAATAGTAATTGAACGAACCATTTCTTAACATCTTCTTTTGTCCGCGTTAACTTACAGCATTTGCTTGTGTTTTCCCTGTTAACCACCCCACCCCTGCAGCAGTAGCAACAGTTGGACTCTCCCCAAACCCAACCCGTGCGATCAGGTATATTACATTGTTCATGTTTCGAGATTCCAGTAACATCGTCTGTGGTCTGTGTGTCAGTGTTACAAATTATAACAGTTTAAAAGTCTCTCGTCGGCACATTTGTTTCACTATTTCGTTGTCATTTGTTTAGTAAAATGATATATTCATTGGTGCTATAGTCTAACTGAACAATGGACAAGTATAAGCAAAAGTCAGGAGCTGAGAAGCGCAATGAGAGAAATAAAAAATTGGAAGTTATTAAGAAAGGGAGTAGAACTTTGTTTGAAGTCGGTGTAAAAGTGAATGTGGACAGTGAAGGTGCAAAAAATGCATGCCTGACTGCGCAACAGGCTTTTTTTTCCCCCTCTGAATGTTATCATTGTGTCCAGAATAATTGCTATTAATGATTTGTAAAGATAAAAAGTTTTCAAGGGGGGGGGGGGGGGCCGAGCATAATTTTACATAGGGGCCCATAAATTCTCTCTGCGGCCCTGTATATTATGCGTCCTGACAGTTGGGTTGGGTTGTTTTACCTCTGAGCGGCACTTTTTTTGCACACAATGGGCTAAATGGCCAGGTCACCTGGACCCCGAAGGCTCAGAGAAGGTTGGGAGAGGGGACCCACTGGAACAGCTGTTGGGAGACAGATGGTAGCCTCCCGTCAAGGCCATCCAGCGTGTTCTTTAACGTGCACAGGGTATGGCTCTCCCGCACACGGGGCCACGGCTTAACGTCCCATCCGACGGACGGCGGCCTTTCCAAGCCCATCGGTGTCCCCTACTGACCGTGGGCAGGGCGGGGAATTTTGCGGAGATAAATCTCAACACTGACCCAGCTGGGACTCGAACCTGGGAACTACAGATTACGAGCCTGGCGCGCTACCGACTGAGCCACCCCCGCCCCACGTCCTGACAGTTCTGTTTTTGTTTTCTAAACGTTCCCGTTTACGTAATTGCGTTCGGCATACGTTCTATTTTGACATTCTGTATAAAAAATGCAGATAATGATTAAATACGACAATCACCAATTTTAAAATGGGAAAAATGTTTCCCTTAGTCGTGAAAGGGTTAAGAAAATTCGCAATGTAGTGACTTCAGAAAAGAAACTAAAAATTATAGAAAGGATAGAAAGTGATGGTAAATTTACAGTTGTAGGAAGGGATTTCAAATTGCCTGAGTCTACAGTGCGATCAATTGTGCAACAAAAAGACAAAATTAAAAAGTCTGGTGAAAATATTACTCCAATTACAGAGACGAAAGTTTCACGAACCAGAAGTTTATTTGATGACAGAAATGGAAAATTTATTAAGCAAATGGATAGATGACCTAAATCAACACCACGTGCCTATGAGTACCCAAATCATAATGAATAAATCACTTAGTCTTTGGGATCATTTAAAATCTCAACATGGAGGAGAAGAAGTTTTTAAAGCAAGTTTAGAAAACGATCAAACTTGCATAGCCTTAAAATGATTGGCGAATCGGCTAGTGCAGACGTAGAATCAGCTGAAAAATATCCAATGGAGTTCCGTGAAATTGTGGAAAGGGGAAATTATCCACCAAATTTAATTTTTAATGTAGATGAGACGGGACTCTATTGGAAACGAATGCTAACACGTACGTTTATTTTCCATAGATTAGAAGATTGCTTCTGGATTTAAAGCAGCCAAGGATCGTCTAACTCTTCTTCTCGGCGGAAATGCATCTGGAGAATTAAAATTGAAACCATTGTTGATTTATCAGTCAGAAATTCCTCGTGCCATGAAAGGTTATTCTAAAAACAATTTATCAGTTTTTTGGCGAAGTAACCCTAAGGCTTGGATGACACAAAATTTATTTATGGACTGGTTTAAAACTTGTTTCTGCCCAGCGATAAAAAAATATTGCGAGGATATTGGAGTTGAACCTCGAGCTCTTTTGGTGTTGGACAATGCGTCGGGACATCCTGTGGAACTTGAGACTCTGTGGTATTCTTACCTCCGAATACCACTTCCATCTTACAGCCTATGGATCAAGGCGCAATAGCAGCATTCAAAGTCTATTATTTAAGAAAAGCGATGCGCCAACTCATTGAAGAAACTGATGGAGGTGGTAGAGATGCCATGCGGGTTTGGTGGAAACAATTTAATATTATGAAAGTTATCAGAAACATCGACGAAGCGTGGAACGAAGTCACCTAGTCGTGTATGAAGGGTGTTTGTAAAAGGTTGCTCAGAGAAACTGTTGAAGATCACATCAATTATGAAAATGATATTCAAAATATTATCGAAGACTTTCAGAGGCATCGAAGGTGTTGATGTAGATGATATTCAGACTTTGTTAAAATCACACGGCGAACCCTTAACTAACGAAGAGCTGCAGGAAATGGACTGCCATACTATGTCCCAAGAAAATGACGTCTCGGAACCTATTCCCGTGCGAAAGTTAAGTGTCAAAATCATTGAAAAGGTCCTTTCTCTTCGCAATCAATGCATGGAGTTAGAAGAAAACGACGAAGATTACGAGCGAGTGAGTGCTGTAAAGCGTGGTTGTAACGGATTATTTGACTGTTATCGGCAAATTTTGCATAATAAACGTAGAGAGGCCAAACAAGGGAATCTAGATTCCTTTTTGCAACTCAGAACAAAATGAATGAATTATGAATTATGTTATGTATGACTTTTTTTGTTATTAATAATACTTATTTTATTAATAAAGGGTGTTTACGAATTTTAAAATGATTTTTTTTTAAGTCCCCCGTTGATCGGGAAATTTCGTTTATCGCGACCATGTCCAGAACGTATCCATCGCGATGAACCTATTCATATATTTACTTACTATATATCAATGATATATTTTATTTTTAAATGAAACCTTAATTTTATCATTGCAGTTTTACAAAAGCGTTTACATTGCAGTTTTACAAAAGCTCCACAAAACATGTTTGTCGAAATAAGAATATATAAACTTCTAAATTTGATTTAATATGAAATTTATTTTGAAAAAAAATTAAAAAACATAAAAAAAAACCAAAAAAGGGTTACAAAAACTATACTTTTCTCAACTAATATTTCATGTTAGCCCGAACAACTAATTCAGTTTTTATAATGAATTAATAATTCATAATAAATTTTAAATAATTATTTTACAATAAATTTGCACTAATAAATACACGTTTTCTCTATGGTGTATTAAACTGACAGGATCCTATCAGACCTCATGATAGTTGCTCAGACAGTTGCTTGAGGGGGAATTTATTTTGTTTATTTACATTTAAATTGTTTATTATGTTACAAATCATATATAATTAATTAATATATGAACACAATTTAAATAAATGTATTTAGCAGCCAAAATTCATTTGTCAAGATATTTAAGAGAGTCGAATTTTAAGTGATTGCAAAATATTTTCAGCTAACAGATGTTTCCACAGATGTTTCCAGCTCAGCGCTGCATAAACTAGTATTTGATTTCATTTATTTCGATGGACGGTGCATTATTTATGAACTATGAAGATATTCTGTTTTTTTTTAGTTTTCTATGCTTGTTTTAGATTTCAAGTCAGGTGTCAAACTCAGCATAGAATAATCGTTAGCCCTGTAGTTGGAAAACTGCTATGGAGATGGAGTAATTATTTTATTGTGGCGCCATCTCTCGGAATATTTATCAATCATATAATGGTTTCTATTTAAACTTTTTTTTGATGTTCTTGCAATTTAACACTGATAATTATCTAATCCTAATGCTACTTAGATTACATAAAAATTGTCAAATATAATGTGCTTGGACATTGATAAAGGTCAATTGCAAAAAAATAACGATTCATCTGGGGGAAAACATTACGTGACATAAAAAAATAGTTTTTCTGAAAAAAAGTTAAAAATTGATTACAATAAAATAATTTAGTAAAATTATAGTATTATAACAAATTTTTGGCTTTTAACTACTGAAACACTATTTCTAAGATGTTTTCTTACCATACGATATGGACAAGTTCCGAAGTTAAATTAATTCTTTTGGGTAAAGCAAATTAAAAAAACTATCTAGGTAATAATTACCACAATGGGAAAAAAACAATTACTTTTTTTACACACACATATATAGGCTGTTTTATTGCTCTAATTAATCGTTTGTGACAGAAAACAGGATAAAAAAGTGCGATAAAAATTTTTAGTTTAAAAATAAATGATTTCTGCATGTGACATATAATATTAATTTTACATTTATTTCTGTGGTACTGGTAACAAAATTGTATTGCTATTCATTAATAATCCTACAACTATTTGAATAATATAACACTCCTCATAAAAAAAATTGGCCCACCCGGAAGAAGCAGAGCTGTATTTATGCAAATTAGATTGGAACTGCTGGACAATGATATATCCAAATGAAAGAGAAATTGCGTGTCTAGCTTACATTTAAATTGTGGCGAATGACAATGATTCTGTTAGTTGTAGAGAAGGCTGCCATTGGGGAAAACTAGGCAGTGCACATCGAAGAAACTGAACGTGACCTGTAAATCTGGTTACCATCAAAGCCTAATGCCGTTAGCACAGCATAAATACAGTGGACCCCCGATATAACGCGCATGTCGGGCGGGAAACAACACCCGCGTTATAAGGTAAACCGCGTTATAACAATAAATTTCACACTGTAAGCTTTTCTTTTACTCATCATGCATACAATAATTAAACACTATTCAAAATACATGCAGGAACTCAATACATACACAATTACTCAATACGCAGTAACAATAAAATGCGATACTCACTAACGCCGCAGGGACCTGTATAAACATGTTTGAACTTATCGCGAACATCGCCCGCGCTATAATCGAGTGCGCGGTATAGCGAGCAGCGCTATAACGAAGATCCACTGTAGTTGTTTAATCAGCAGTTTGAACTTTGTTATGCTGTAGGTCAGTGATTCTCAACCTTTTATGCTTCACGTACCCCCTGGAAATGTGTATGTATCTGGCATACCCCTTGTATAGATAGATAAAACTATAGTTATAGTATAACAATGATTATTTTCACTTTGTTACTAGATCTAGCGACTTTTGAGCTCTCACGGCGTACCTCAAAAAATTTTACCCCGTACCCCATGTTGAGAACCCCTATTTTAGGTCAACGTAAGCATACAGGAAAATTGTCTTGAGTTGGGTGTTATCTGATCCTTCCTGTCTCAAGACAATGCTCATCTATGCCCACGTTGATCTACAGCATAATAATGTTCAAAAAGTTGTTACTATAATGTGACAGATATATGGCTCTGAGCTTGATTATGGATCCTGATTTTGCTGCACTGGTGGGCTTCTGTGGAGGGAAAATCTTCCGCTGTGTTTTCTTTTTGTTTGTGGGTTGACAGCCCCAAGTGAATAGATCCACAGGATATGTTTATCAGCTGGTGGATAATCCTGAGCAGAAGTCATCGCAGGCACCTGAACTCTTTGCTTCTATTGGCATCGTCAAATTCTACATTGGAGGAAGTCTTCCAGTGTAGATGGCTTCAGCCTTTAGTAGTGGGGGAACGGGTCTTTGCCCCATGTCTGCGATTAGGGGGCTGTTTGATATTGTCGGCATTCCCTCTCTCAATAAACATAGTTTCTTTAAACATCCCACTAACCATTTTCTCTCCATAGGCAGTTGGAATGTGAGGACTCTGCACAGAGCTTTTTCTCTTGATGTCCTCACACAAGAATTCCACCGTTATAATTTAGATATTCTCGGCTTGCAAGAGACCAGATGGACAGATAAAGGTCAGATTCTTAAAAATAATCTTAAATTTCTCTTTTCAGGGAGGGACGACAAAAAGCATCACCAAGGCGTGGGTCTGCTTCTCAGCAGACACGCTAGTGATGCTCTTCTAGGATATGAGTGCATTAATGAAAGGTTTCTTACAGCAAAATTTCAGACAAGCGTTAAAGACTTGAATGTTATCTGCTGTTATGCCCCCACTGAGGATGCCGATGAGGATGAGAAGGATAGGTTTTATGAACAACTTCAGGATATTTTGAATTCTGTCAAGAAAGGAGATATTACCCTTGTTCTTGGTGACTTCAATGCCAAAGTTGGTACTGACTCTGACCTTTGGGGAGGAGTAATAGGCCCTTTTGGTATTGGTAGCTGCAATAGCAATGGGCAACGTCTCCTACAGGTAAGTAAACTCAATGGATTCAGAATAACTAACACTTATTACAAACACCGCGACATACATAAGTACACATGGGTTTCACCTGATGGGCTGCATAAGAATATGATTGATTACATATTAATTAACAGCAAATGGACTAGTTCTGTTAGGAATACCAGGGCATATAGGGGAGCTGAAATTGGATCTGACCATTACCTTGTTAAAAGTGTGTTGCAACTTAAACTTAAAAAGTGTTGTGCTAGGGTTAAAAAATTTACTTTTAATACTGAAGCTCTGAAAGATCCAGTTATAGCCAAAGCTTACCATGATAGGTTACTTAGTCATTATGACAGTCATGGTTTGCTTACTACTGAAGTTGAGGAAGAATGGGATCATTTTAAACAGGCTTTTTTGGACACTAACAGTACTCTTTTAGGAAAAAAGGAGCAGAAGAGGCAGAATTATCTGAGTGATGAGGCACTTGAGCTTATTTCGGAAAGAAAGAACTGCAGGAATGCCCTTAATCAATACCCTACTAGTCCTAATAGAAAGCATTACAGAGACCTTAATAAACTTGTAAAGGATCAGTTAGCTGCTGATAAAAATTTTTGGCTTGATGGTTTGGCTGACAAAGCCGAGGAAGCAGTTAGACAGCACAACAGCAGAGAGCTGTACCAGATAGTTAATGTTTTGTGTGGTAGAAAACGGACAGGCATACAAGGATTGAAGGATAAACAAGGTAAGGTTATAGAAGGGGAGGATTCTGTCGTGGCTAGGTGGGCTGAGCATTTCAGTGATGTTCTAAACAATGTAGTTAGTTCTACTCCCATTGATTGCAATGATGATAGATGCATTGGTGGCTTTAATGTTGGCCCTATAACACAATCTGAAGTTAGTTTGGCTGTTTCTAAACTTAAACTTCATAAATCCCCAGGGGTAGATGAAATTACTACGGAAATGCTTAGAGCTGGGAATGTTTCGGTTACCACTTGGATGACTGAAATTCTGAATATCTTTTATGATAAAGGCATGGTTCCTAAGGATTTTACCAGAGCTATTGTTATCCCTATTTTCAAAAAAGGTGATCGCAGTTCTTGTGATAACTATAGGGGTATCAGCCTACTCTCTGTTCCAGGTAAAGTTCTTTCCATGATTGTGCTTAATAGAATTAAGAATCTGGTTGACAGGCAATTGCGTGATGAGCAATGTGGATTCAGAAGTGGTAGGGGATGTGTAGATCAGATATTTTCACTTAGGCAGATTCTTGAGAAATGTTTAGAGTTTCAGAAACCTTTGGTTGCTAGCTTTGTTGATTTCAAAAAGGCTTTCGACTCTGTTGATCGTCATAATTTGTGGTTGATTGTGAGATCATATGGTATACCAGACAAGTTAGTTAACATTATGAAAGCTCTCTATAATAACACTGAGTCGTGTGTGAGAGTTGGTAAGGCTTGTAGCAATTGGTTTAGCATTACTTCTGGTGTTCGACAAGGGTGCATTTTGTCTCCTTTTCTCTTTAGCTTGGTTATTGATTATGTTATGCGAAATTCACTTCAAGGGAAAGATTTTGGCCTTAAATGGGCTGGAGATAGGAAAATTTCTGATTTAGATTATGCTGATGATTTAACCCTTCTGGCAAATGATGTTGATGAGATGAACTCTTTCATTCGAGCCGTTGATGAGACTGGTAGTAGAGTAGGTTTGGCTATAAACAGAGAGAAAACTAAAGTGATGAAAATTGGTCAGGCAGGCTGTGATTCAGTTAATCTGAATGGTTGCAGTCTTGAGCAGGTGTCACAGTTTAATTATCTTGGGAGCTATGTAACAGATAATGGTGATGTGCGGCATGAGATTAACAGACGAATAGGGATTGCTGCTGGGACTTTTAAGAATCTATGGAGAGTGTGGAGAAATAGGCGTATACACCTAAAGACTAAAATTAGACTGTATAATAGTTTGGTTCTTTCTAGGGTTAGTTATGGTAGTGAAACTTGGACACTTTGTAAACAAGATAACAGGAAACTAGATGCTTTTGATTCCAGATGCTTACGCAGTATCTTGGGCATTAGGTGGTTCAACTTTGTAACTAATGATGAGATTAGGAAAAGGAGTTTGCAACCTCCTTTAAGCAGCATATTGTGCAGAGAGAGACTCCGTTGGTTTGGCCATGTTGCCCGTATGAATAATTATAGATTGGCGAATAGTGTTATGAACAGTGTGCCTAAAGGCCTCAGAAAGAAGGGGAGACCTAGGATGCGGTGGGCAGACAATGTCAAACAGGACCTTGTTAGAATTGGTGTGCAGTGGCCAGATGCAGTAGATGTAGCTCAGGATAGACTTGCTTGGAGAACTAAATTGCACGGTCTGGTTGGACCTCCGTAGCCCATGGCTGCTTGAGGATGATGATGATGATGATGATGATGTGGAATCTTACTAATGTTATAAATAATGTATACTGGATGTTTAATCAACCCAGTGAGTTTGAGAAAAGTCACATCATAGGTCTGTGTGAAGCAAAATGGTCTACACGATGAATTGTAGTGCATCTGGGACGCAATACCCGAAGAGTTGGCACTGCTGGCAGCAGTGGATGCAGGAAGATGATTTGTGGCGTTGTTCAGGATCAGGTCGTCATCGAGTGATTATGGATTGGGATGATCGGCAGGTTGGTTGGATGGCTCTCAGTACTAGGAACACAACAGCCAGGCAGATATCCAGCGACAGAATGGTACGACACTAGCATGCGAGGAAGGCGGCCTCTCTTCTGCATACCACTCTCTCAAAGACACAGGCATGTCAGATTGTAGTGGTGCAACGAATGAACTAATTGGCCTAATGAATGGCGATATGTCATCTTCAGTGATGAGGCTACATCTGTCTGAGACAGAACGATGGCTACTTCACATTTAGCGACATATCAGCAAAAGAACTTCTGCATCATGTATCTTTGAGTACCATATAGTGCCCGCTGCTGAGATCCTGGTGTGGGGCGACATCTCTTACACACTGTTGGGAGACAGTCATCTCTCTTAGTTATCAAGGGATATTTCTTTTCTGGTGGTGTCTTCTTGCTGAGGTCTTGCCTTCTTATAGGGTTTCTCTATGGCTCATTATACTAATAATTTTCCGTCAGACTTTTCTCGCAAGCAATTACTTGAGGTGTAATTTTTTTTACATAGATTTTGTAAAATTAGAATTGAAAACTTTTATTAACTAATTTCTCTCTTGGCTATAGGCCTTAAAAGTTTAAAGTGGTCCGGGTCTCTTTCGACCTGAGACACCCTGTCCACAAATGTGAGAAATGCTTTAATTAAAAAACATGACATGCAAGAAAAGCATTCGTGAACCAAGCAGAAAAGTATTCTTGAATAACCAGGGATAATATTCTGATAATGAATGGCTTATTGAAAGCTCGATGACTTGATTCGAGATTTCACTTTTTGGTTCTGAATCCATGAGCTTCCACAGCAGCAAAGAAGCAAAGGAGATATTTTCATACACCTTCCTTTCATTATTTTCTACAAATCTTCAGATTTTATTCATCCTTTGAATTATATGTTAAGCTGTGGTCCTGAGTGCAAGAGATCCTTAACTTGTGCAAATAAAGAGACCGCTGGATGGCCTTTTCATGGTAGGCTTTCATCTGTTAACAGTTGATCTCATTTCCCCACCCACCTTGCGCCCTTGGAATCCTTTTGTCCCACAGACTTCTGATCTGGCCATTCAGCCCATTATATGCATAAAACAGAAAAACAAATCATAAGTAAAACAAACCAATCTAGATTTTATTAAATTATATATGAAGTTAGACGCAAAAACTGTGTTATAGCCTAATAAATTCATTAAATTTGCAAAAACGATATACAGTATGACTGAAAAGTCTAGACATTTAGTAAGTTGGGTTGGGTTGTTTTACCTCTGAGCGACACTTTTTTGCACACCATGGGCTAAATGGCCAGGTCACATGGACCCCGAAGGCTCAGAGAAGGTTGGGGGAGGGGACCCACTGGAACAGCTGTTGGGAGACAGATGGTAGCCTCCCGTCAAGGCCATCCAGCGTGTTCTTTAACGTGCACAGGGTATGTCTCTCCCGCACTCAGGGCCACGGCTTAACGTCCCATCCGACGGACGGCGGCCTTTCCAAGCCCATCGGTGTCCCCTACTGACCGTGGGCAGGGCGGGGAATTTTGCGGAGATAAATCTCAACGCCGAGACATTTAGTAAAACACTCATTAACAGACTCAGGTGAGATGATTCAAGTAACAGAACAATCAATTGCCACCAAAGAATTGGAAAGGGTGGGAGATGAAATTTTAGTTATTAGCATTTATGTTTGCAGTGATATCTTCCTTTGCTTCTGTTTTTCTGTTTCATATGTTTATATGTTTCCAGTAACTATAGGAAGAAAGAGTGAAAACCTTCTCTGTCAGACAAAAATTGTATATCAGAATTTTGCAATAAATGAGATTTTTATTACTCTAGTATTTTAATTGGGTTGGTTGGGTTGTTTTACCTCTGAGCGGCACTTTTTTGCACACCATGGGCTAAATGGCCAGGTCACATGGACCCCGAAGGCTCAGAGAAGGTTGGGGGAGGGGACCCACTGGAACAGCTGTTGGGAGACAGATGGTAGCCTCCCGTCAAGGCCATCCAGCGTGTTCTTTAACGTGCACAGGGTATGGCTCTCCTGCACACGGGGCCACGGCTTAACGTCCCATCCGACAGACGGCGGCCTTTCCAAGCCCATCGGTGTCCCCTACTGACCGTGGGCAGGGCGGGGAATTTTGCGGAGATAAATCTCAACACTGACCCAGCTGGGACTCGAATCTGGGAACTACAGATTACGAGCTTGACGCGCTACCGACTGAGCCACCCCCGCCCCTAGTAATTTAATATAAGTACATATAAAGGTACAGTGTTGAACTGCCGCCATCTTTTCATATGCATAAAAGCAAAAACTTTATGCAGTCATGACTATGGAGGTCCAACCAGACTGTACAATTTAATTCTCTAAACGTGTCCTGATGTTAAGGATATTCGCATTCGGGCTTTCATGTTGCCTCTTCACTGTATGCTGTATTGTGTGAGAGCCATCTGTGATCCATATGACCTTCAGAACTCTAACTGGCGCATCGTGGAATGCTGCGCACTTATAGCAGGAAGGAAGGGAGGAGTGGAGCCCATCGGAAAAGAAAGAAACTTCTTTTCTGAACGTCGAAAGGGTCGGAAGTAAAGTGGAAGGCTGTGCTGTAGGAGCCACCATATTTGAAGGACTTTTTAATAAAGTCAGGTCAACATTCTGGGAGTGTATGACTGGATATTTGGATATTCTCTGTGGGGCAGTGGATAAAGGCTGCGTCCTTATTAAATATGTATGTAGGTAATGTGAAGTGTTATTCATTAAATGTAATATTAAATCAAGAAATACCGAGCTCAAGGTTTTATTATTGAGTGCAATAACTGCTGTAGGATAATGTCCAGTAAAGACATTCTGCTAACACATCTCTCAAGTAAAGAAGAGGATCTTCACACCTGAGCTATAACTGCTGCATTTCGCCATTGTACGCCACTTCTAGTGAGGTTATGTTTAGCATTGTCTGCCAACCACATCCTTAGTCGTCCCCTTTTTCTGAGGCCTTTAATAATAGCCTTAGGTATATAGCCCTATTCGCCAATCTATAGTTATGCATATGGGCCATATTGCCAAACCAATGCATTTTTCCTCAGTATATTTTGCTGCCCGAAGGTGGTTGCAAAATCCATCGCCTAACCTCGTAATTACTTACAAAATCAAATACCTAATGCCCTATATACTGCATAGCAATAAAATCAAAACATCAAGTTTCCTCGATGTTTTTGATAAGGTAGAACCTTGGTTTCACTCCATAGAAAACTTTAAAAATGGCCAAACTATTTGATTTTGGCAATATTTTGGCAATATCATATATGATTATTTTTCCATACTGTCCTTAGCAGTAATCTATACTATCTATCTTATGATGCATATAACCTTATGATGCATATACATTGCACAGCTCCCAAAAAAATTAAACTGAGACACCTTTTCAAAGATGCAACAATTCAAAAAAAAAACACTGAAGCACAACCTGTCTCGCCTGTTTTTATTGCTTTAATTTTGTCTCTGTTTATCACCAAATTCAGTTACCAGTATTATCAACAGTTTTAATGTAAGAGTTTATATTAACAGTGTTTACCAAAAGGGCTAAATAATCAGGTTGAGTTGGATTGTTTTACCTCTGAGTGGCATTTTTTGGCCCACAATAGGTTAAATGGCAAGGTCACCAGGATCCCAAGGATTCAGAGAAAATTGGGGGAAGGAGACCCACTGGATAGCTGTTAAGAAAGAGAGAGTAGCCTCCTGTCTAGGTCGGGGTGGGGCTGGCTCAGTCGGTAGCGCGCCAGGCTTGTAATCTGTAGTTCCCAGGTTCGAGTCCCAGCAGGGTCAGCGTTGAGATTTATCTACGCAAAATTCCCCGCCCTGCCCACGGTCAGTAGGGGACACCGATGGGCTTGGAAAGGCCGCCATCCGTCGGATGGGACGTTAAGCCGTGGCCCCGTGTGCGGGAGAGCCATACCCTGTGCACGCTAAAGAACACACTGGATGGCCTTGACGGGAGGCTACCATCTGTCTCCCAACAGCTGTTCCAGTGGGTCCCCTCCCCCAACCTTCTCTGAGCCGTCGGGGTCCTTGTGGCCTGGCCATTTAGCCCATGGTGTGCAAAAAAGTGCCGCTCAGAGGTAAAACAATCCAATCCAATCCTGTCAAGGTCATCCAGCATGTTCTTTAATGTGCACCGAGTAGAGCCCTCATGCATACAGAGCTACAGCTTTATGTTCCACCAGCCGGATGGTTCCCTTTCCAAGACCATTAGTATCCCCTTTCTGACCCAGAGCAAGATGGGGCTTAGCAGCGATAACTAAACAGTGTCATAGGCGGAAATGAAACCTAGGAACTACAGATTAAAACCCTGGCGTGCCATTGACTAAGGCAAACCCCTCCCCTTATAATCACTGGCAGTAATTTCCGAAAGTACCATGCATTTTTTGGACTTTATTAAAGGTTTTTCTTTTGATGAAAAACAGAAGAACTCTTTTTTGTAGTTTTCTTGATTTCATAACGTTCTTTGCATTTATCATATAAAATAGAAATAAATTACTCCTCAAACAGCTACTTGAAACAGAGTTAATAAGCCATATGGAGAAGATATTCAGGAAAGAGAGGCCTCAATAGAAGGACAATACCAGAAAGAGAAAGCTTTCATGTCTTATCCAGGGCTAGAACCTGGGTCCCTTTGATCAGTAGACAAGCACGCTACCCTGGCACCAGAATGGTGCAATATTTACTATATACATTTAAAGGATATAAATTGTCTTTCTTTATTTTACACATTCTACATTTTTTTTGTGTTTCATAATATTATTTTACACGTCAAAGCTGTGTAAATTTGATGTATATATGTTGTAGTATGTACCTTTCAGTTCGCCACTAGTGACTAAAAATATTGTAAAATACATATATGCAATGATAATTGTTAGTGCATTTCCATTTAAATGTAAATTATATTTAATATTTTTTCTAAAAGAGAGGACAGTGGAGCTACAATATTTGGTTTTACATCAGCAGCTGATTTCTGATGACAGTCCTGGATTGCACAGTTCAATGAATGATAGCTTCGATCTTACCGGTAAAATGTTTAAATCATTCCTATTTTGATAATTGTCTATAAAGAAATTCTTAAGATATTATATGGTATAAGAAGGCTGCTTTTTTTTTACTTTGAGGACTGCCATATTTCGATATTTTTCATTAGTTTGTTTTATCGGTTTCTTATTTTACTTAAAAAACACTACAAATAGTGCTATTTCGAATAAAGGTTATCGGTAGAATTGTTGTATATAAGTTACCGATGGTTCTAACAGATTTTTTTTGTTTTGAGCACAAGGAGGGTGATTTAGTTGATTTTCCACAGTTGCAACGTATATGTACCGGTTCAAACACCAAAGAGTCAAAGTTTACTACTACCATGGATATGATTCCTACTATCAGATAGAAAAATATCGTGCGAAAGATTATTTGATAGTAGGAAAGAACTCCTACTATCAGATAGAAAAAAATCGCGCAAAAGATTATAATGCAATTTTTTTTATTTTGCACGATAAAAAGATTATGAATGAAATGAGATCAAAGGGATAAGTTCGGCCGAATGGTTCGGCCGTATCCTCCGTAACTAGGCTGCGGTTACCCAATTACAACTACTAGTTTCAGAATCTGGTGATACGAAATTTAGGCGTAGTCCGCTTGAAGGAAATTGAGAGGATAAAGCGTAAAGTTCGCTTTGGCATAAAACAGCTTATGTATTTAAAAGTTATAATTTAATGATTTGTTATTTCAAGTAATAATTAAGGAAACTAACCAAAGAATAATGGCTGCAGTTGAAGTGGAGAGGGCACCTAATGTAAGTTACGATTATTCACGATATATATTTATTGCATTGATGAATGTTTTGATTTGATGTTCCTGAAAAATTTATTTGTCTCAATATTGTATATTAGTTTCAGATGCAAAATGAGGAATGTATATAAGTAGAAAACGGATTTACAAAATTATTAGATTCTTTCTGAATGCCTGTTTCAAAGCATACAGTGTAATGTCGGAATAATTTCTAGAAGTGAAGCTGCTGCTAAACTTTTTGATATGCTTGAGGTTGGCAAAATGAGCGTAATATAAAGTTACAATGAGTTTTCCCCTCTAGATTTGTTTGTATTTCAAAGTTTGAGACTCGTGAAATTGGTTTCAACATGATGAGCAAAAATTTTTAGAACTTGGGTATAGCTATGTTACCACTCCGTGTTTTGTTGTTAACCATAATTAAATGCCAAGTTGTTTGTACACTGCCCTTCTCATTTCAAAATTTAAAACATTTAAATACTCTAAAAAAAATACTGACTGAAAATTGTTTAAAATACCTACAAGGCAAGCTGGGTCCATTCCTTCATGGGGCTCCCACCAAACACCCTGCCACCATTGGTACAGAACAAGGTGTATGTGACTCATCAGACCACGACTTTTTTTCACTCTTCCAGTCACAGTGTTCCTGACACCACTGTAGACGAACTTTCCGGTTCTTCGCAGAAATCAGTGATTTCCATATAGGCATGCAATATCGATCATCTTCAATTCCCTGTGCATAGTTTGCTGAGATATGGGTCAGGAACGGCCTTCATTGAATGCTTCGTTCAATTGCTGCACACAGGAAGTCCTCTTTCTCCATACAAGCCTTCTCAGACGACAGCAATCTCGTTCATGACAGATTGTCGTCATGCCACACTTACATTTCTTAGACAAGCAATGTGGGATATTTTTCCACTGATTAAAAACCTGAGATATCTCACCTTTTGAGAAAGCAGTCAGTCTGCTGTTTTTAAAATCATTGCTCCGTCCAGATGGAGACCCACAATAAACCCTTTATCGAACCCCAAAAGATCCTTTGTTTTTCCCCATTATGATCAACTCTACTGATTATTACTGATGAGCTGCAGTCTTAAATAATTGCCTAGATCATGTGGTGATGCACATCATTTTGCACATACACTGTGAAAGTGAAGTTTATATACATCTGCATAAAGGTTTCTAATTCAGTGTTGGTGTGTGTAGAACACAATCTGCTTCATAGCAGATTGTGTTCGCAGATATGCTTATGACATAATGAGTTAGTCATAAGCATATTCCAATGCTATGCACTGTGTGACAAATGCTTGTCTGTTGTGAATCATGAGCTTTTTAAATATGAAATTAAAATGTTTTTAGTAACCATTGATGATTGGCAGATGATGTGTCATACGTTAAATGTCACAGTCCATGTACACCTATAGTGCAAGTAAAATATCTTGATAAGCCTGTCAGTTTAAAAGATGCTGTGTAGAAAGGATTAACATTCCAATTTACTTTAAACTAAATCAAGATTTCAATCAAAAAAGTTTAAATCAGTATTTCAGAGAGGAAAAAACTGAAAACTTTCTCAATACTAAAGATTAAAATTGTTTTGGTTTTCTGTAAACCCACGACGATATTTAATTTATTTCCTCAAATGCTGTAATTTTAAAGTTGTTTGCCATTCTTTAACTGAATCATATATTTCTACTTTTTTTTTATAAATAGTATTTTTCAACACTATTTTCAAACAGACTATTTCTGTTGATGTGTGTGTTGAAATACACCAATATGATCATGTAACCTTGACATAATATTACTATTTATGTAATCATCAATTTATTCTGAATATAAATTTATTAAAGTAACTGTTATTTAATGTAAAGAACAAAAGTTAAATACTCTGCTTACACTTCATTTTGCATTTTAATCTGTAGTTTATTGATAGCAAAATCATCCTTTTTATCATCCTTTTTATTAGAGCATCTGCTTATATTATCCCATCCTAACTGAAACTATAGCTGTCCCATGGACGAGTGGTTATCGCACTTGGCTACTGATCTAAGAGACCTGAGTTCGAGCCCTGGGTAAGCATGGATGTACGTGTTTTTTCTGCTGAAGTCCTGCCATCCTCTCAGACCTTCTATGGCATATAAACTGACAGGCCTGTCAGACCTCTGTGGCAAGCAGCTGCTTGAGGGGGTATTTATTTTTTTATTTAACTGAAACTAGGTGTTTTCAGCTACTAATCTAAAATTCAAATACTAATAAAATTTTAGTGATTGTATTAAAATAAATGTGCTACTTTATCTAAATTGCAACATCTCTATTTTGTTTGGAATAGTGTTTGACTACAGTACTATAACAGAATTTTGTTGAACAATCTTAGATGACTTATATAGGTCACAAGTTACTTGAATAAGTCATAAATTTTATTCTAATTATTCAGTCTGAAAAAAAGTGGTGGAATTTTTATGGAAATAACATCCCTGGAATTAAGATCAACCTTCCTGGAGTTGGATCAAATTGCATTATCTTTATCATACTTTAACACCCTAAATAATAACAAAAATTAGATCATAGGACCCTCTAGATTAAAATGCATTTAATGTATTTTGGTAAAATTAAAATATTTTATAGTATGAAGAAATTTGTGAATTATGAGGCTTAAACCTTTGTTAGAAAACACTGAATGAAGATATAATTTATGTCTGACATGATTGCATAGTGAGAAACAAAAATATTTACTGTGCTTAGGAACCATTCATTCAATTTGATTAAATATAAGGAAGATTTCGTTGTAAAGATGATAATAAAAAGGTACAAAGAACATTAAAAAATACCCTTAAAGTATTTGCTAACAACAGTGGTTTAATGCTGGCCTATCAGTATACTACACTACAGTGGGGCATTGGTTTGCATAGCCAGTAGTATGCTAGGTTCATAATATGATGCTCCCATGTTCAAGTATCAGCTTTACCAACATTGAAACTTATTTCCAGCAAGAGAGCCACACTAAAGTACCACTCCAAGGTAAAATCCAAAACCATACAGGTCTGTGAAGAAGGAAAGACCTCAGCAAAAAGATGAGAAAAATCCAGGGCTCAATCCAAGGTCTCTTTGATCAGCAACCAAACACATTAGCTGCTCAGCTATACTGGGACTGAAGGAGAGTGGAAAAGAATTTGACTCATCAACTTATTTATTTCTGTATATTAAAAAAAACTCCATTATTTTTATGTTCTCTCAACTAACATTGTGTAATCATAGATATATAAATTATTGAAGTTTTTATCAAAGAAGGGCAGATTTAGTAAAAAAAATCGAATGCTAGTAAAAAGAGTAAATATTTCTAATTTATAGCATAGAACAGTTGTATAAATTTCTCAAGCATTTAATCCATGAAATTAGTTGCACACCCTTTCCACTTTATTAATTAGAATTAACCTAAAAGTTAAGTTGAAGGAAAAAATCTGAATTTAGTCATACAGTACAAATATTTCACATATTCCATATGAAACACAAGTAAGAAAATAAGAATGCAAATATTTCAAAATTTTATTAAATGCCACATGGTAATTTACATTATTATGATAGGTATTTATTCTAAATATGGTTAATGAGAGAAAGTTGAAACTGCTTCAAAACTACAACGAAATCTTCCTTATATTTAATCAAATTGAATGAATGGTTCCTAAGCACAGTAAATATTTTTGTTTCTCACTATGCAATCATGTCAGACATAAATTATATCTTCATTCAGTGTTTTCTAACAAAGGTTTAAGCCTCATAATTCACAAATTTCTTCATACTATAAAATATTTTAATTTTACCAAAATACATTAAATGCATTTTAATCTAGAGGGTCCTATGATCTAATTTTTGTTATTAATTAGGGTGTTAAAGTATGATAAAGATAATGCAATTTGATCCAACTCCAGGAAGGTTGATCTTAACTCCAGGGGTGTTATTTCCATAAAAATTCCACCACTTTTTTTCAGACTGAATAATTAGAATAAAATTTATGACTTATTCAAGTAACTTGTGACCTATATAAGTCATCTAAGATTGTTCAACAAAATTCTGTTATAGTACTGTAGTCAAACACTATTCCAAACAAAATAGAGATGTTGCAATTTAGATAAAGTAGCACATTTATTTTAATACAATCACTAAAATTTTATTAGTATTTGAATTTTAGATTAGTAGCTGAAAACACCTAGTTTCAGTTAAATAAAAAAAATAAATACCCCCTCAAGTAGCTGCTTGCCACAGAGGTCTGACAGGCCTGTCAGTTTATATGCCATAGAAGGTCTGAGAGGATGGCAGGACTTCAGCAGAAAAAACACATACATCCATGCCTTACCCAGGGCTCGAACTCAGGTCTCTTAGATCAGTAGCCAAGCGCGATAATCACTCGGCAATGGACAGCTATAGTTTCAGTTAGGATGGATAATATAACAGATGCTCTAATCCATGGCCATCCAACTGGTGGCTTGTGGCCACCTGCAGCCTTCAAGTGGTTAAATTGCAGCCCATGTATGTGTGAGAATAATTTTTCCATAGAGATGAAAGGTAGTTAAAAACCTTTCTAAACTGTTATTTGACTGCCAAATAATAAACTGTTAGAATTCCTTACGATTTGCAAATATGTAGGAACATAGCCATCAGTTATAAGATCTCAGGGTTGATAAAATCTTAACTGTGTTAAACAATGATAAGAATCTTATGAATTGTGGTAAGAGTTGATACAGTTATTTTTCCAAAAAGTTGACTCTAGTTAAATAGAAGCTAATATCCTTGGAAATGCTGACATAGGATGTTTTGTAAGAGTAATCTTCAGTGAGGATGTTAGTCATTATACTCTTGGCTGTATAAAATAATCTCTCTTTTAATAAGTTTCTAAAATTTGAAATAGTATTTTTAGTTATTCTCTAACTAGTAATCTCATGTTTTGAAAATGATGGAAAGGCTACTAATTTATGCCTTTTATATTTTAAGTTGTCTGAGAACTTTAGAGGATTAAAACTTCAAGGACATGTAGGGTTTGACAGCCTGCCTGATCAACTGGTTAACAAATCTGTACAGCAAGGCTTTACTTTCAACATTTTATGCATTGGTAAGTAGTGTATCATTTCTGTATGATTTTTTTTTTTGTTTAAATGTGTGTGTAACATTTTGACATCAGTTTTGATTTTGGCAAACCGTGTTAATTTTATTTAAAAAAAAATACAACATTTTATTTCATTTGGAAACATTACACCTAAGTGATGTTCTAGGTAAAAAAGGGGCGGGGGTGGCTCAGTCGGTAGCGTGCCAGGCTCGTAATCTGTAGTTCCCAGGTTCGAGTCCTAGCTGGGTCAGCATTGAGATTTATCTCCACAAAAATTCCCCGCCCTGCCCATGGTCAGTAGGGGACACCGATGGGCTTGGAAAGGCCGCCGTCCGTCGGATGGGACCTAAAGCCGTGGTCCCGTGTGCGGGAGAGACATACCCTGTGCACGTTAAAGAACACGCTGGATGGCCTTGACAGGAGGCTACCATCTGTCTCCCAACAGCTGTTCCAGTGGGTCCCCTCCCCTAACCTTCTCTGAGCCTTCGGGGTCCATGTGACCTGGCCATTTAGCCCATGGTGTGCAAAAAAGTGCCACTCAGAGGTAAAACAACCCAACCCTAGGTAAAAAAAAAATCTATGTTCAGGATATACAGTCATGGGGGGAAAAAAGAGTTTTGGAAATCTGTATTCTATAGTGAATTTCATTTACACGTGTTCCTGTATTGTATTCTTATTCAACAGTATGCAAGCAGTTTTGCTAGAATAAATAAAAATCGTCATCCTCAAGCAGTCATTGGTTACGAAAGTCCAACCAGATTGTGCAGTTTAGTTCTCTAAACACATCCTGTCCTAAGCTACATCTGCTGCATCTGGCCACTGTAGACCAATTCTAACAAGGTTCTGTCTGCCCACCGCATCCTAGGTGCTTTTTCTGAGGCTCACTGTTCATAATTCTATTCACTAATCTTTATTATGCATATGGGCAATGTGGCCAAACCAACTCTCTCTGCACAGTATGCCAAGCCAAAGGATCTAAACAAAAAAAGTCTAACCACCTAATGCCCAAGATACTGTGTAAGCATTTAGAAACAAAGGTATCAAGTTTCCTGTTATCTTGTTTACAAAGGGTCCAAGTTTCACTAACATAACTAATCCTAGAAAGAACTAAAATATTGTGGCCGAGTGGTTAGCACGCTTGGCTACTGATCTAAGTGACCTGGGTTCGAGCCCCAGATTAGGCATGGATGTATGTGTGTCGTTTATCTGCTGAGGTCCTGCCATCCTCTCAGATCTCCTACTATGGCATATAAACTGACAGGCTCCTGTCAGACCTCTGTAGCAAGCAGCTGCTTGAGGGGGTATTTATTTTTTTTATTTTAGTCTTTGGGCATATATGCCTATTTTCCACTCTCTCCATAGATACCTAAAAGTGCTAGCAGCAATCCCTATTCTTCTATTTATCTTATTCCACACATCAACCTGATAATTATTCAAGTCAAATATATCAGTTCCAATTGTGGTTTTGGAGACCTTTGAACTGCACAATTTGTGTATCTGCTAACTGCTGATATAGTCATACAGGTTGCTAAATTTATTTAACTTGTGTATATATAAATATTTTATTACTGTGAAAGTAACTTTCAAATTTTTATTTTCACAGTTAAAATAGAATATCATTTAACAGGTACTTAAAACTACAGTAAGAGATCATGAAATTTTTTCCATAGCTTTTAATATATATACTTCTCATTTATACTAATTGAAATTTTATTTGCATAGGAGAGACTGGACTTGGAAAATCAACCTTGATAGATTCTCTTTTTAACACAACATTTGATTCAACCCAAAGTCCACACAACCTTCCTGGAGTAAAACTGAAATCCAGTACTTATGGTAATTGCTGTTTTTCTTATAATTAATTTTTTTAAAGTACACTATTCCCAAACTGGAGGCATGAAGAAATTCCGGGGTTTCTATTCATTTTTAATTATGAATTAAAATTTTTAACTTTTGACTGATGATGAATGGGAGGTAGGGAGGTGTGAGAATTTCTCAAAAATCAAAAAGGGGTATGTGATGCTGAAAAGTTTGGGAACCTCCTGCACCTAGACGATATTTGCTAAGACTAAGTTTGATTATGTTAAACATTCAAAACTATTTGGTATATATATTGTCACCAAAGTGCATCTATAGCAGCATAGTAACCTGTGTATTTGGAGTAGAAACTTTTCATGAATGGGCTGGAAAAATCGGTGTTTTCCTTTAGTACTGGTCACTGGTAAAGGAGAAGATAAAAGATTAGGGCCTAGCACCTCTTCAACCATTCACTGTTGTTTGAAATGATGCATTATTGACTCTATAAATATTACTTATATTTGAATGTCTTATACAAACTATTCTTTGCCACTATCTTGTTATTAAATAGTTAATATGGTAATACTCTTTATATTATGTTTAACCTTTTTTAATTCAAAAGAAATCAAAAAAGGGGTAGATGGTAATAAAAATAAATAGCATTATTTGGACTAGTCCATTTAAAATTTGGACTATTATGAGTGTTTAACAGCTAATAATCAATTTATATTTTTACTAACAGAGGAACTAGCTCAATGTTTTTCAAAGTGTGTTGCACAGAATTGAGATTTTGCGAAAGATTACTAGTTGCTCTGTAAACACAATGATTTTACTAGGCTGATTTTTATTAAATATGGATATATTTGCCTATGTAATAACATGACCTTTATTGTAGAAATTCACAGTGCTTATATTTTATTAACAATGTGTACACCTTAATCATGTATTCACAAAGTTTAACAGATTGTTTGTAGTCTCAGTATTTTACAGTATAATATGTAGTGCAAAGAGTATTTTATGGTGAAAAGCATAATGGGAAATGAAAAGGATTTTATTACATAAAAATAAGAGAAAGAGATTTTGCAACTTGTTAAAGTTTGGAAATCATTCGTCTGGATGTAGTTAACATCATTGTAATGTACTACATAATATTTGATAGTCCAGACACCATATTTTTATCAATTTAACATATTTATTAGTTAGAAACCTACATTGAATCAGTGAAGATAGGCTATTTTCATTTACCTTGCTACAGTCATTTTAAGTTACCCCGGTACAACTTATGCAAAGAAGAAATGTTTATTTGTTCATGCATAGAATTAGAGGGTAGCAAATAAGGTAAAATAAAAAAGGTTCCTAAACCTCTGAAGAAAAGGTATTGACTAAGAAAGTGATGTTACCTTCATTAATAATTGCAACATTTGTTTTGTAAAATATATTTGAAAATGCTTCTGCAGAATCTATTTCAATTTTTTGCACCCTTACCCATGACCCAAACTTATGATTTAATAATAAACAGTGACTCAAATAAAAAGCCCACCTCTTTATAAACAAGGTTTTATGCAACATCATATTCATCAAATATTGTAAAGAATGTATATTCTGAAACTAAATTGAAGGTACAGGAGGTCCCTGTTATCCATGGTTAAATTGGGACCCAAAAAAATGCCACTTAAAGTAAATTCCCTTTAAGCGGGGAATTTCCACTCACAGAAATATGTAAGTAGAGGTTAAGAAGAACCAGCTCATCTGTTTAAATATTTGATTACACATTATTTTAAGAAATCATCCTGACCTATTGCTTACCTTAAGTTATCAATCTATTTATTTTAAAAATAAAACACAAATTTTATGTTCTGTGTCTGTACATATGCATATGAGTTTGTGCATGTGGGTATGTATAATATTGTTTTACAGAAAAACTTTAATTAGACATGGGCAATTTATTTTATTAAACTGTTCTAACACATCAGTGATTTTTATTACCTTCATAAATAGAGGTGTTGAATTTGAGTGCTCAGATGAAAGTTGGTGTTGGCAGAGTATTAGGCAGAGGAGTAACTGGAGGAGTAGGATTGGTGGTGGTGGGGGGGAATCATCTACCACCAACTCCTCATCCCTTCCTCAGGATGTCAGATGAAAACTGTAAGAACCTGCCTGAAATACAGGTTTGTGTTTTGCAAATGAGTCCAAAGTTTGTACTGTGACAAAATATCTTGCATCTCACATTCAACCTTAACAGAATGATCATAGAGAGGATCATGGTTCCTGAAATAATCCACAGCTTCATCAGTTTTGCTGAAGGCTTCCCTTAAACATTAATTGTTAAGGTGTTCTAAAATGACACTGTTGTTGTCGCTTGTGATCTACTAATGGGCTTCTTGGAAGTGAGTAGAATTTTTACATAGACCGTGGCCGAGTGGTTAGTGCGCTTGGCTACTGATCTACGGGACCTGGGTTCGAACCCCGGGTAAGGCATGGCTGTTTGTGTCGTTTTTCTGCTGAGGTCCTGCCATCCTCTCAGACCTTCTACTGTGCATATAAACTGACAGGCTCCTGTCAGACCTCTGTGGCAAGCAGCTGCTTGAGGGGGTATATTATTCAATATTCTTCCCATATAGGCAGGGAAATGGATAACAGGAGCTCAGATAATGGGGACCTCCTGTACCATAATTGTCTGTCACTTGTATTCAAAGACAAAAAAATTAATTAGAAACAAAACTGCTCACTGTTTTAAGGATGCAGGTATATTTTTAGATGGTTTTCAGAGAACTGAGAATAGAAAATAGACACTGTTTCTGTTTGATATATTTAAGTTTTTTCTCATATAAGCTCACAAGTAATATGTACAGAAATTACTTTATATATCTGACACCTTTTTTCTGAAATTCCATATGAAATCTAAATGAAAAAATATAGTATTCAGAAAAGTTATAACACTCCTGCAACCTCTCAGATTGTTTTTTTTTTCAACCCATAAGTTGAGAGCCACTAATCTAATTGTATATTTGTAATCTTTGTTTATTTGCAGATTTTTTGTGAGTTAATTTGTAAGAATCAAAGTTGTTTTGTTGAAACATTAAATTCTTGTGAGATTTAAAAACATCTGACTAAGAATTTAGTAGCTAGTTAGAAGATATTTCTTGCATCTTGTTCTATCAACATCTTTATCACAAATTGTTATAATTGAAAGCTAGTTATATTTTTGTTAGGTTTAATATTATTGGGCTTAATTTTTTGACATATTTTTGATTCTAGTATTAACTTGTGCCACCAATGTAAAAAGGAACTTTTTGTCAATTAGTGTGAAATACATTGTTGTTGTTTTTGAAAATGATTTAACTGGTACACTTTTTAAACTAATTTAAGTTTTTTTGCCATATCTGATATGTAGTTATTTGTTTTTTAAAAAAACTTACTCTTGTTTGATTTAAGTATAAAACATGGAAAAGGACACTTATGTCATCAAATGGTATTTATTGTACATAGGAAAAAGAATTAAAAATTTTCTTTTTGTATGGTAAATCTCAAAACAAAGTAAAAACACATGTCCATGGTACACTCACTGTACCACATTCTTATTTTTCTTCTTACCTTTCCATTTTTTTCCTTTGTAGAAAAACAAATAACATGTCTTGTTGCCTCTTTTTCTGATGCAGTTGGAGGCATATCGATTGGAAATGTTTAACAGTTTCTTCCTTGCGACAATATATCTTATAAAATAATAAATACCCCCTCAAGTAGCTGCTTGCCACAGAGGTCAGAGGATGGCAGGACCTCAGCAGAAAAACAACACATATAGCCATGCCTTACCTTGGGCTCGAACCCAGATCCCTTAGATCAGTAGCCAAATGTGCTAACCACTCAGCCACGGGACAGGCATGATACATTTCTAGAATTTCATCTATAAACCTCATTTGGATTTCTAGGAAAGGTTTTATGTTCCCTACTGTTTTCTTGGTGAATTGTAACTATATTGTGTGTAACAAAATCTAACAAATGCTTTTTTTATAATACTTTTTTTCAAGTGTATTCAAACACTTTCATAGGTAGCAAATTGTCTACTTTGTTCTGGAGAACTTGCCAAAAGTGTTAAACTCCAAAATTACTTTTGGTTTTTTGAATATTTTCTTTATTTGGAGGCATCTCAAAAGTTACACTAAAATCAGTTTCTCATAACATAAACATTATGTTTATTCTTCCATTAAAGTACCATTGCTTTTACTCTTTAATTGAATTTTCATTATTCCTGAACATCTTACTTTTCAATAATGAAATTATGCAAATGAAAATTTGTATATTTTATTAAATTTGATGCCAAAATATAAACATTTTAAAAGTATCTGTTACTTCCACCTTAATCTACCCATAGAAAAGCAGTAGGTTTTCACTAGTGCTTAAACTTCTATCTAATGTATAAATGCTTTCAAACCTGTCTTCAGATGTTTCAAAATGACCATATTTTATAGTTTCTAAAACGAGTAAATATCCTTGTTCAAAGTTTTGATATCTACTACTTGCAGAACTTCTTTATTTCATCAGCAACATCAGTTTGTAAAAGTTAATACCAGTACAAAATTTTCTTATGTCCAACACATTTCTGATGTTGATTTCATAACAATAGACTGCAGTATAACATGATTGCAAAAAACAAGATATGTTTATTTCACCTGAACAGGTTTGCAATCACAAATATGCAACCTTGGCTTTTAGCACTAATAGAGTAACTGAAATGTAGCCAGCATGTCTGTGTACTTCATCAGATATGCTCTGCACTATAATTTCATCCAAAAATGCAGGAAAATATTCTAAAGCAGGAGGAGAAATGTTCGAGTTTCATTTTACTGCAGGTGTTTCACTTAATAGAAAATGAGGTGAAATAACAGCATATGATTCAGCTTAATCTTAACCAATTTTGTGCTTGGATCATTCCTTTATCTTTCAAAGATTTCTCCACTATAATTTCACTTTCAGACCAGACAATTCTTCTAAAAGATCTTCACATACTAAATTTTCCCAAAGATATGTTCCTTTATTTGTAGATGCATTTATTTTACAGTCAAAACCACATCTACCTTGTGACAAAAAAATCAGGTGGATTTCCCATAAGGTATTTTAGGCACTTGCCTAGAGATGCCAATTGAAAGTGAACTTTTAAAGGATATGGATTGTGAGGATTCACTGCATATTATCAAATGTATTGAGACACTTTCATGTTTTGTTAATGGAAATCCACATTAAAGCTCCATAGCTTTAAAAATAAGCTTTCACTGAAAAATGTCACAGGAGATAAATTATAGATTCTAATCAGATTTATCTAAATCTTAGTTTTGAACAAAATTTGTTTAGTATTTAAATAATTATTGAAGCTGAAATATTTGGCAGCAGATTTGTTGTTACTCTTGTCCAAATACTATTTAAAAAATGAATAGAAACTGGGAAAAAAAAACCATTGCACAAATTTCTATTGCACTTATTTTATGAATGATTTATATAACTTTTTAAGGTAAATTCTTGTGACTAGCAATACTGCTGTTAAATGTCTCAGCTTCCAAAACTCTTTAAATATTTCTCAAAAATGAGATTTGGAGAATTTTTTAGATTTAAGATTAAGCAATACAAGAAGCTTCTAAACAAGCCTTTCACAGCAAAAAATGAATATAGTCTTTCCATTCTCACAACATGGATGTTAACCCACTACTTTGATAATTTAAGTATTTTATTCATTTCTAGGACGAAAAAAGAGGATGGAAAATTTGAAATTTGAAAGTGAATAATCTTATTTTTAAATGTTACTACTAGTTAAAATATGAAACAAGTAGGATTCTTGTTTTCAGTTAAATATTAATGAAGAAAAAAACTTAGATTGTTGCGAGAATTCACAGGCATTCTAGTAACAAAGTGAGCTTGCCTCTGCCAGTTAAAATATTAATATTTTAATTAATGTATTTTTGTAATTTCATTGTTTTTAAAAATTTAAACTTTCTTTTAACTATTACTAGCTGATCAATTAAAATGCTCATTTTTTTTTATTTCCTTGTTCTCTGCACAATAATTCAAGTTTTTTAATGCTCAATGGTGTTTTTTATTGTTGTTGCTTTTGTCAATACTGTCTCCATTTATGTCTAAATTAGTTTATATATTTTAGATCTTCAGGAAAAAACTGTGAACTTAAAACTTACAATTGTTGACACTGTGGGATATGGAGATCAAATCAACAAAGAAGATAGGTTAGTATTATTAATTTTTTAAAGTCCCATTTTTGCATGCTTTTTTTTTGCCGGCATGTTATAAATAAAGCTAAATGTTAGACTAAAAGTAATGATTCAATAATAATGAAGCACAGGAAATGCCCTATAATCAAGAAAATCTTGTAAAGTTAGCTGAAAAATCAAGTTTTATTGTTTGTTCAGTTGGTAGCACACCACACTCATAATCTGCAGTTCCCAAATTCAAGTCCTGCCTGAGTCAGCATTGAGATTTATCTTCCAAAACTCCCTGCCCTCAGTCAGTTGGGAATGGCCGCCATCAGTCAGTTCAGATGTTAAGCTGTTACCCTGTGTATGAGAGAACCATGCCCTGTTCATGTTAAATAACATACTGAATGGCCTTGATGGGAGACTACCCTTTGTCTCCTAGCAGCTATCTAGTGGGTCCCTCACCCCCAATCTTCTCTGAGCCTCAGGGTCATTGTGACCTGGCCATTTAGCCCATTGTGTGCAGAAAAGGTAATTTCATTAACTTGGCATGCTTTCAGAAAGTTTTGGATTCAGATGCCCTGGCAAACCTTAATTTTTCAACTAACTTTACAAGTGTTCCCAAAAATAATGATGCAAATAAGTGTTTGCAATCACTTCTATTTAACATTAGCAATTTTAATATACAGAGTGCTTAAAAATATCAATAAATATTTAGCGGAAAAAATTTTGCCGACATACGGGAATCGAATCCACATCTCTCCATAAACATGCGAGAGTGTTCTTACCAGTTGAACTAATGCCAGCTCGTCTTTTTTCCGCTTATTTTAAGACTAAACTCATCCTCAAGATTTAGTCTTAAAAATAAGTGGAAAAAGGACGAGCTGGCATTAGTTCAACTGGTAAGAACACTCTGGCATGTTTCTGGAGAGATGCGGGTTCAATTCCTGTATGTCGGCGAAATTTTTTTCCGCTAAATATTTATTGATTTATCAACGCCAAAAGAGCATCAGGTCATGTTGTGATTATCATCTGTGCTTAAAATATTCCCATATTTTCAAATATTTGTTTGAGAAATAATTTTGATTTTTTTTTTGCCTAGTGTTGTAGCATTCATGTTTATTTGGATATTTTGCTCTATTCTATACACATATATATAGAATATGCATTAATAATGAATGTGAAATGTAATTTTTATATATTTCTATTTTTTGCAGCTTTAAGGCAATTGTGGACTACATTGATTCCCAGTTTGAAATGTACCTTCAAGAGGAATTGAAAATAAAAAGGTCTCTTTCAACCTACCATGACACTCGAATCCATGTTTGCTTATACTTTATTTGCCCCACTGGACATGGGTAAGTTCCATTTTTAATATTTGATAGTAAAAGTTTTATTATTATATTAATTAAAAGCACACAAGAGAAATGTGTAGAAGATAATGGTAATTTCTGTTAATATATCTTCTCAAATCAGTAAGAATTAACAGCCACTCTTATCTCTTAAAGTTGAACCTTAAACTCCTGAATTACACATCCATTCCTTTACTGTTAATTTACAGTTAAGATAGTGTAAATGCAGGAGCAACTGATATGTAACTAAAAGATCTAATTCTAATCCTCAAGATACATTATCTTGCATACTTTGTAATTGATTAATTCAACTTATAAAATAATTTGTTTATTTACTGGTTGTATTTTTTCAAGTACTATAGGTCAAGATGTTAGGAATTATAAGTGTCTCAATTTGCTTCTTATTGATGTCTTGACATGTTAACAATTTGAACAGCACCAAATGTACAAGGAAAAAATATACTCCATTACATCTGAAATTAGAAATAATATTAAAATATATTATGGTGGCCACAAATTGTTGGAAGTCTTATTTTTCTTCAGATCATTTAATTTACTAATCCATGTAGCAGACAAGAGTAATGTCCTCTTGAAAGTACTTAAAAATGCAGTACTGGAAATTACACATATTTTATAAAGCTAATCATTTGAGTAAAAATGAAGGGTTCAAAAATATGCAGTTCTGAACTGATTTTCATATCTTTAGTAGTTATATATTACTAGTCTCAAATCTAAAGTGAAGCAAGGAGCCAAGTGAAAAGGGGATGCCAAGATCAAATTGGAATGAACCAGAAAACTATTCTAGTATAAACTTTCCCTTTCCTATTAATGGTGTCTAGCAAATTTCCTGAAAAATGATGGTAAAAATATATATCTTTAATTTTTTTTTTGCCTCCATTCTGGCTACTAGCATTCTCAGAGGAGTTTATGTTCTAAATATTTATTACTTTCTGACACATCAAGTTGAGGAATAAAGTTAGCATTATTTAAAAATCTGAAGTGCCTATTTTTTAATATATGCATAAAAATAAAAGTTATCATGAATTTAATGTTTTGGAAAATTTTTAATTTCTTTCTTTCCAATTGTCCCATTAAGTGGTTTCAGCTAAATATGCAGGCTCCATGAACTTCATCTCATTAGCTTTGACAGCATAAGAGTTAAAGCAATAGTAAGATTTATATTTTTGAATATGCATTTATTGTCAGTAAATGTTTCCATTTCTTCAGCTCTTAACCAGTTGACATAATTATAGTACAGTCTTGAATGGTGTGGTGATCATTATACTTTATTCTTGTTTAATCAGTTTGTCTTTACTTTTCATATTGTAGCCAATGCATAGATATTTAACAATTACAGATTAAAGTCAATTGATCTGGTCTGCATGAAGAAACTGGACAGTAAAGTGAACATCATACCAATAATTGCAAAGGCTGATACCATCTCTAAAGTTGAGCTGCAGAGATTTAAAATAAAGGTGTGTTTTTAAATTTATATATTTTTACACGTAAAAAGTATTCTCATTTCTAATATCTTGAATAATCCTAATAATTTTGAAAATTCAATATTTAAACATGATATTTTGCATTGTAATTGTTTGCTAGTATAGATCAGAAAAAATTGATTTAATTCTTTACACAATTTTCTTTTTACAATTTAGGTTAACTTATATGTTTGTGAATAAAACTGTGCATATGATTTTAGACATATGTTTTCTGATATATATCCAAATATTATTAGTTTTCAACTGATTATTTAAATATATATTAAATTCCATATAATGCTGTCTGTTAAGATTAGTATCTGCACTCCTCTTTATCTGAAATAAACTTACCTTATCGTCAAATGACAATGCCTCTTTTGCTACATTTTACTTAAAACAGCATCATTGGTTTCAAAAATAGCTTGCTTAAAATAGACCTTTCTATCTTAACCTGGGGTGGGGCTGGCTCAGTCAGTAGCACACCAGACTTGTAATCTGTAGTTTCCAGGTTCGAGTCCCAACTGGGTCAGCATTGAGATTTATCCACAAAAATTCCTCGCCCTGCCCACGGTCAGTAGGGGACACTGATGGGCTTGGAAAGGCCGCCGTCCGTCGGATGGGACGTTAAGCCGTGGCCCTGTGTGCAGAATAGCCATACCCTGTGCACGTTAAAGAACACGCTGGGTGGCCTTGATAGGAGGCTACCATCTATCTCCCAATAGCTGTTCCAGTGGGTCTCCTCCCCCAACCTTCTCTGAGCCTTCGGGGTCCTTGTGACCTGGTCATTTAGCCCATTTTGTGCAAAAAAGTGCCGCTCAGAGGAAAAACAACCCAAATCTATCTTAACCTTAATTGTAGGCAAACTGCATTTGTCTTAGGGTCTGAGAAATCAGTAATGGTTACTTTAGTTGGTTAGTTTGGTTACTTTAGTTCCTTTCAGAGCCTCAATTCAAAAATAGTTCTTTCAACCATTGTACAACATTTAACCTTAATTTGTAAGACATTTCTAGAAGGTAATGATTAGAATCACTATTAACTTCCCTATTACTTATATTTCGAAAAGCACCCATATACATTATTTATACATAATCATGTTTCTTTATAATTCAGGTGAAACTTGTGTGCATTTAAAAAATGTCCTTGTGTTTGGGAACATTTTTACAAGAAATGAATACATTATTATTCTTTTATACTTTCCTGTATTTTTCAAAGAATTTGAGAAATAAATATTTTCTTAATGTTTGTATTTATAAACTTAAAATTTTATATATGGCATGTAATACTGTAAGAATAGTGCATACTGAATTTGAGAATCTTTCAAGGAAAAGTAAGTAATAAGTAAGGTTTATTTAACATTATTAACATTAAAAATGACTCCTATTTGTGTGCACATTGGCAGATGTTTACACTACTTAGTTGGCTCTAAGACATTGCTGCAATAAATATAATTGATCATTTTTAGACACTGATAGCCAATGATGGCGATGAAAGTAATAGTTGTCTAAGAATATAATAAGAACATATCTCCCTGGATGAATACACTTAAAAAAGTCACTTATATTCACAGAAATAATAGAAAAGCTATTTTTTGTTGTGTAATATCATAATTGCAAACAAAATGTATTGCCTATTAACAGTAGTTAATGATCAAATGAATTTGATGATATCAAAATCCATCAGATTGACAATATGAAATTCAAGTTCAACTATAACTGATGATATTAGAACTCTTTTGCTTGTAGGCAAAATAGAAAATGTACTGTTGTATGCATCTAAGGTAGTATTACAAGTTATTGCAGGCATCATCACACAAATGTGGTTTTCTGTTCACTTACGATAAGCATGATCACATAGCACCTGTTGAATCTTGAGTAGTTGAATTATAATTACTGCACTGTGGTGCCTATTATTCATTAGGTGTATGATTGAAATATTTTGTTGAAACTATTGTAGTGCATGAATAGTGTTCATTTCATTGCCATAGTTCAATTTATTGAGATATATTCAGATTTCAATATATTTGAATTTAAAAATTTAATTAGGTGAAGTAATAAAAGTTTGACTGAACTTAGGTTCATCCTTATTGTAGATTACTTCTATTTATAAAGGTGTAATAGATGAATTTTATGTTTGTTTTAATTTCCTTAATTCTTGTAAAGTTCTTATAGTCATTCTGATATAGCTTAAAATTTTCTTTATGTTTATTATATTCTAATGAAATTAGATATACTCTTCTTTCATTAAAGTTGATGTCTATCATGCAAAATTAAATATATAATTGTTTTTATAAGCACATATTGATACTTTTTTCATCATTCAATGTATATCCAACTTTGTTAGAATTTTCATTGATATTAAAGTACCAATTATAGAAATTTGTTTCCACATAATTTTTTATTTTGTTTATCCATTAATGAAGATGGATATTACATTGTCATTATTTATATCTATTATATCTGTCAAACTGTTGACAGTCAAAAACTATTATTTTCATCAGTAAATATTTTCAACATACATATTTATTGAACTATTACACTGGGATTATTTATAAATTATTTTACAATGGTGAGCTTTTTTATATATAAAAGCTGTATATTAATGTGGAATAAATCAGCATAGATTCAAAAATATTCGTTATATTAATGTTAAAAATTATGTTAAATTTTAAATATTGAAGATTTAGTAAAATTAATCTTTTTATGGATTTCATATTCTGAAGCATTTTTCTTTCCTGTAATAGATAATGAGTGAATTGGTTAGCAATGGAGTACAGATTTATCAGTTTCCTACAGATGATGAAACTGTTGCTGAAGTAAATTCTACAATGAATGTAAGATCACTTAATTTTTAAAATGTATGGTTTACTATGATTAATTTAAATAATAGTTTAAATAACCATTTATTATTTCCTGGAAATTATATATAAAATTTAGATTTCACAAATATTGCAGAGATTATTAAATTATGGTTCATTCCATAGTTCTGCTACAAAATCCAATTTCTTTAATCTTGTGATGTTAGCAATAAATTCTCTATTGGTGGACCCTTTGGTTTGTCTTTAATGCTTTATTCTGAAACTGTTATGTGAAATTAAGTATTGTTCTACACCAAAAGAGCATTCAATTCTGAACACTAGTGTAAGGAAAGTAAGGATAATATTGTTCGTTTTACATATAAAGTATTTTGCTTTCTTCTTTATCTTACCTTTTATCATAATTTCTCATATTTATATTGAATACCAGTCTGTTCAGTAAGTAACATCCAAGAATATGTTGTTATACCCATATTATTACACTGACAAACTTCCAGGACAACAAAGAATATCAAATAAACCATTTATTTCTGTTCATAATCTCTGCACCTCATCATTACATCAGAAATGCTTTCTTTTGAAGTGCTTCATCAATGTTCCAAGCAAGTAGAAGTTGCTAGACACAAGGTTCAGGCTGTATTGGAACATTCTTCAGTAATTACATCATATGGGCTGTATAGGGATAAGCTTTGTGGAGAAAGATCATTTTTTGAGTAAGCCATTGCATTTCTTCCAGATGGTTTCCTTTGAGTATTACTGTGTTGTGCACTAGTCTGCTGCATTTACTGTTGCCCTGAAAACTTAATTACTGTGCAAACCTCATGAGACCATGTTTCAAGTCAAGCCACCATGTTCAAATGATGTTGTCCTTTACTTGGCACTTTTTAATTCCCCCTTTATCACAGCACAATATCCCTAGACATTAGATTCATATGTTTGTTATTACATATTATTTTGCTCCATCACAGGCCATTAGACATCACTTGTTAGCAGCTCTTGTATTTCATTTGAATCATTTTCAATTTATCTTTCACTCGTTAACTAGATTGTTACCCTTCAAATGATGCCATTTCAACATGATTTAATTTAATTATGACTATGAAATACTACCTTAAAACCACATTTATGAAAAGTGATTTAAAAAGCATCACCATTAACTGAAAATACAAGGGTGTATCATTTAATTCTCAAACTGCCATCACCAACAATTACAGCTTTTCATATGAATTAACCCTTTAATGTCCAGCGTCTCTGTAAAACCAGGTACCTCTGAGATCCCAGACTGGGTTAATTTTGAAATGAACTCTTCCAAGCGAAATCCCTATCTGCCTTGTCATGTCCTAGGACGCTAGTTGTCATTGACAGTGTAACCTTCCTCTCTTGTAGCCCGAGAAGCAGCAGTCATGCTGAGATAATCCTTCAAGACTGTTGATTGAATAAGGGAAAGTTGAACACCTGCTCCTTGCATTTTCAAGAGGGCACATGTCTAAAAGAGCATTAAATAAGCTAAATTCGATAATTTTAATTCTTGCAAAAACAAATAAAAAATAAAGAAAAAAAAAATGCTTTTCTGAAAGGAAACTCAGATTTATTGAAATTTGGCACTGCAATCTGGACCACAACCAGAAACATTCTCTGAAAATTTGAAGCGTATACGTTGATTTCCCAATCAATTATGGCTGCCATAGACACACAGACACCTTTTATATATAGATTAAAAAACCTTGTAAGTTGTAAGCATGCACTACTACAGTGAAAAGTATTACAGACTGGGGTTGCAACTGTACACAAGATTATATGTAGTTTTGTATTTGGTTATTATCATTTAAAAAGTGAGCTGTTTGATTTGTGTTTTGAATCTCATGAGAACTTTATTTATTATTTTTTTTTTGCAAATATTGAAATACAATTTAATATACACAATATTAGCTGTATTTACAAAATTAAAACTGTTGAGGTGAGCTTAAATGGCTCATATAAAGGAGTAGAGCATCAATTGACACATAGTGCAATTTGCTTATTACTTCTACAATTATTCCATTATCTTGTACATATGCCTTTTCCTTGTAACAGCTGTCAATAGTAAAAAAGAAGAAGAATTACCAGTCCATTGAGCTTGTATACCTTGCTGGCACAGTCAACAGCTGATTCTGAGGGGTTATATGTCCCTTGCTTTCACTATTCCAGCGTACTCAATGTTGGGCTGACGTTGTTAATGTACGTCATCATAGCTGTGATTACTGGTCTTGGTTTAATTGAACATTGAAATCATCAGGTTTTTATGAAAACTTTCTTTTGCTGACATGCACTGACTTCTGCTGGCAGTTTGTTGTACAGGTTGCGTGCTTTTGGCCAGTTTCACACATTGAGCAAGTTAACAATGATAAGCACATCCTCAAGAATTAAAAACTACCGATCCCTTCTATTATGGCGTATTAAACTGACAGGCTCCTGTCAGACCTCTGTGTCAATCAGCTGCTTGAGAAGGTATTTATTTATTTTTTTAATTTAAATCCCAACTGCATACAGAAACTTTTAAAACTCTTAAAAATTTTAAAACTCCCTTCAACACAGTTCCTCTAGCAATGTGTTTCACCATTACATCCTTCCCGTGGTTTCATCAGGCTCCGTATGATGAGATGGTAAGCATTTATATGGGTGTCTTCCTAATGACATTCTCAACTGCTCACACAGCCAGTGTATGTGTTGCTTGCACAACAGGAGATTCCATGCTGCTGACAAGGGTGGTATCTCTGTGTTGCAGAGCTTATGCTTATATAAGTAAATCAGAATGGATTCTGCATGTTGAAGTTGAAATTTAGTGTGAAGTGCTATTATTGGTTTATGTATTAACTTATTTAGAAATATTTTCTTCTATGTAGTATTATATAATTTAGAAATAAACAATTTAATACTTAAACCAATAATAGCACCTCACACCAAATTTCAACTCCAATATGCAGAATCCATTCTGATTAATTTTCATAAGCTCTGCAACACGGAGATACCACTCCTGCCAGTGGCATGGAATCTCCTGTTGTGCATGGAAACACATACACCGGCTGTGTGAGCAGCTGAGAATGTCATTAGGGAGACACCCATATAAATGTTTACCATCTCATTATAGGGAGCCTGATGAAACAACAGAAAGGATGTAGTGGTGAAATACGTTGCTAGAGGAACTGTATTTGGAGTGGGTTTGAAGTTTTTAAAGACTTTAAGAGTTTTAAAAGTTTCAGTATGCAGTTGGAATTTAGTGGTTTTTATTTCTTGAGGATGTGCTTATCATTATTAACTTACTCAATGTGTGAAACTGGACAAGAGCACAACAACCTGAACAACTAACTGCCAGCAGAAGTCAATGTATGTCAGAAAAGGAGGTCTGATGACTTCAACCTGATGACTTCAATGTTCTTTGAATTAAACCAGGATTGGTAATCACAGCTATGATATATATTAACAACTTCAGCCCAATGTCGAGTATGCTGGAATAGTAAAAGCAAGGGACATATACCCCTCAGAATCAGCTGTTGATTGTGCCAGTAAGGTATACAAGCTCAATGGACTGGTAATTATTCTTCTTTTTTACTCTTGACAGCATTTACAAGGAAAGGGCATGTGTACAAGATCATTTTCTTGTATAATTATTGTAGAAGTAATAAGAAAATTGCACTATGTGTCAATTGGTGCTTTACTCCTTTATATGAGCCATTTAAAGTCTCCTCAAGAGTTTTAATTTTGTAAATACAGCTAATATCATGTATATTAAATTGTATAATTTATAGCTGTGAGTCCAATTAATTTAAAGTATCAAAATATCTGCACAATTGCTATAGCTTAAATTTAACCAAAGAAATCCTATAATTCTGTGATGCAATTTTCTTTTTAATAATAGGTTTCATTTTTAATTTTATTGTTATGAATATATGACTACTTTTGAACCTACTGACTAATAAATGCAGAGATAATATAATGACTTAATTTCAGGCACACATTCCATTTGCTGTTGTAGGAAGCACTGATTTTGTTCGTGTTGGTAATAAAATGGTGCGAGCTAGGCAATATCCATGGGGAACAGTGCATGGTGAGTTATATTTATGGAAAGTTGTTTTTGTGATGTGTTTTAAAACTACTACAAAAATTAAATTTGATGAAAGTAAATGAATTATGTTTTTTGTAGAATTGCTTGTAATAAATAGATGCTTTATCTTGTCTCAAAAATAATGTTGTTTGTTTTTTATTTGGAAAAAATATGACACTAATAATCATGGAATTTTTAATTCAAGCTAAACTCAAGTACCTTAGTAATTTATATAGTCAAAAAATTCTTCAAATTTAGGGAGTTGGGGATAGCTGGAAGTTGATAGCTCACCAGGCTCAAAATCTGAAGTTCCCAGGTTTGAGTCCAAACTGTGCCCACATTGAGATCTATCTCTGCTAAACCCCACCCTGCTCTTGGTCAGAAAGGGAACACCAGTGGGCTTGTAAAGGCTGTCAGATGGAATGTAAAGATGTGCAGGATCTTTGTCCCACGTGCAGGAGAGCCATACCATGTACATCGAACACTCTGCATACATTGACTGCCATCCAGCATGCCTCCACTGTTTTCTAACAGCTGTCCAATGGGTCTCCTTCCCCCATCCTTCTCTGAGCCCATGGAATCCTTGTGACCTAGCCATATATACCATTATGTGCAGAAAAGGTGCTACTCAGAGGTAAAACGACCCAAATTTTCAAACAACATAAATTATATATTTTGGAAGAAAGAACAAATATTCTGAGGCACATCCAGCAAAATCACATTTTTTATGCATTTGAAATATATTTCAGTCTAGTAAAATTTCTACTATATGAGCATAAAATTATAAACATTATTGTAGTTGATAGAATTGTAATCTGTCTTTCTTAGCTACAAAGCAATAATAATTTTTATTAAATGTACACATATACAGTGTGATTCAAAACTCTTGGGCCAAACTTATAAGGTGTGATAGAACACACCTAAACAAGCACTTTTTGTCATACAATGTATGGTTGGAACTCAAGCAGTGAAGCGCTAGAGGATGCTTTCCAGTGAACACTTATAAGCGCTGGTTTCGCACTCATCGTCGTTTCTACCATGGATTGTTTCACAAATCAGGAGAAGGCGGACGTGCATTTTAATGTACAGAGCTGCGGATGGGAATGCGAGGGAAGCCCAAAGACTACCGGGAGCGCTTTCCGACCAGACACATGCATGATCGTAAAACCTTTCAGCGATTGCACCAGTATCTGTGCAAAACGGGCTCCTTTGTCAGCAGCTTGCAGGATACAGGGCGTGCAAGGAGTGTGATGAAACCACATGTTACAGAAGCAGTTCTACTTAGGGTTGGAGATTGTCCCAAATGTAGCATGCGAGCAATTTCCCATGCCGTAAGTGTGCCCCAATCAATGGTGTGGCGAGTTCTACGAGATGAACGATTACATCCCTACCATACACCGAGGGTGCACGCCTCGACACCTGCAAATTATCGGCCTCGTGTGGATTTTGCACATTGGTTCCTGCAGCAGACTGCAGTGCAACCGGACTTTGATGCACATCTTATTCACTGACAAATGACCTTTACACATGAGGGCATTTTTAATACCTACAATTCTCATGTGTGGGCCACCAGTAATCTGCATGCCATACGTCCACATTTGTACCAATGGAGTTTCTCCATCAATGTTTGGGCTGGAATCCTCCATGATCATTTGATTGGCCCATACCTTCTGCCAGCCCGACTGAAAGGGAGAATGAACCTCATATTTTTACAAGAAGTCTTGCCAGAATTACTGAACTCTGTTTCAGTAAACATTCAAATACATATGTGGTTCCAACATGACAGAGTGCCACCCCATTTCAGCGGGGATGTGCAGAATGCCTTGGATGCAACATTTCCAGGACGATGGATTGGTCGGGGTGTCCCCATCGCTTGGCCGCCACGATTGCCCGATCTCTCATGTCTGGACTTTTTCCTATGGGGCCATATGAAAAGCCTCATCTACAATAGTCTCATCGATTCCAATGAGGACCTCGTTGCCAGGATTTCTATTGCCGCTGTACGAGAAATACCTGGTGTTTTCGCCCATGTACGCCAATCACTATGTCGAAGGTGTGAAGCCTGCATTAATATTGGCGGTCGCTCTTTTGAGCAGTTTCTGTAATTTGTTCAGTAAAATTCTGTAATTTCTGAAATTGTTCCAAACCTCTTCTGTCATTCTTGTGTTTCTTCATTTCCTGACACAGTAACTGCTAACCCCTATGCTTCACCGCTTGAGTTCCGACCATGCATTGTATGATGAAAAGTGCTTGTTTAGGTGTGTTCTATCATCCCTTAAAGTTTGGCCCAAGAGTTTTGAATCACCCTGTATATCTATTTATGAATTTTAAATGCAAAGGTTTTTTTTTACTCCCAAAAGGCATTTGTGATCATATATGGTGGACATTTTAATGTTGCCCAGTGTTAATTTCATGACTATCGTAGAATATTTAATTACTAACAGTATGTGAAGGTTAAACAAATATACTTTGATTTAATCCTTTATGTGCTATTTCTGAGATATCTCTTGCCACAGGAGGCAGGGTGCAAATAACTTGGTACTCAAAGGGCACTCAAAAAAAAATAAACACCTTCAGTTGAAAACTGCAACAAAAAAAGTTAATGTTTTGTTTTATTATATAATCCCTAATAACATAACTTTTTTAGTGCCAACAATATATTGCTGTTTGAACTATATTGTATCATTGTTTGAAGAAAGTTTCTTTTTTAGTGCTGGAGAAGCTATAAGGGCTTATTCTATCCAATGCAGCAACAACAGGGGTGGGTGTTGCTCAGTCGGTAGTGCGCCAGGCTTGTAATCTGTAGTTCCCAGGTTCGAGTCCCAGCTGGGTCAGCTTTGAGATTTATCTCCGCAAATTTCCCTGCCCTGCCCACGGTTGTTGCTGCATCCACGGTCAATAGGGGACACGTATGGGCTTGCAAAGACCGCTGTCCGTTGGATGGGACGTTAAGCCATGGCCCCATGTGCGGGAGAGCCATACCCTGTGCACGTTAAAGAATAAATTGGATGGCCTTGACGGGAGGCTACCATCTGTTTCCCAACAGCTGTTCCAGTGAGTCCTCTCTCTGAGCCTTCAGGGTCCATGTGACTTGGCCATTTAGCCCATGGTGTGCAAAAAAGTGCCACTCAGAGGTAAAACAACCCAATGCAGCAGCAACAATGCATTGTTGGATATTTGAAAATTCAAAAACTAATGAAACATTTTTAGTACTAAAAGGAATTGTCAACTTCACAAGATTTTGATGCTGATTAAATACACCAGACTGTCTATTGGCTATGATTTTGATTTGGGCTTCTTTTGAGGAAAATCTACCATTGTTTTTTATATGTTTGTGTGTCGTTAACCCCAACTAAACAGATACATAGAATACTTTATACCAGCTAGCAGATCCTGATTAGAAGCCAATGAAGATACCTAACCCTTAAAACTAGTTTCAACATTACATCACTCCAGTGTAGGATCAGCATTTCTGATTCTGAAGTGGAGTAATGTGTTTCTGATTCTAGGTTCATGGCGCTCAAAAGGGTCTAATGAATTCTGTTGTAAAACACTCAAATAGTTGAGCTCCTATCAGCATTGGAGCATCTTTCTGCTAGCAGCAGCAGGTTTCAGCTTCTAGCAGATACCCCATGTCAGTGATTAGAGAGCTATTTCACAATGGGTATATTTCTCTAAAATTATGTGGGATAAAATAGTATTTCTCTTGAAAAGTTGTTTAAAATTAAATATCTGTGTAAAAAAAAAAAGTGTAAAAATAACTCAATATAAATGTAAAATTTATTATGTGTTCTTTTTTAAACTATGTCTGTGCTGCTTTTTTAAATAACTTTTTAAGAGTTGGGTTGTTTTATCTCTGAGCAACACTTTTTTGCACACAATGGGCTAAATGACCAGGTCACAAGGACTTCCAGCCTGTTCTTTAACATGCACAGAGGTATGGCTCTCCTGCACATGTGGCCATGGCTTAACATCCCTGCTACTGAAGGCACCCTATCCAAGCTCATTGGTATCCCCTACTGACTGAGGGCATGGAGTTTTTCAGAGATAAATCTCAATACTGGCCCAGCTGGGACTCAAACCTGGGAACTGTAGATTAGGAGCCTAGCACATTACTGACTGAGACACCCCTACCCCAACTTTTTAAGGTCAATATTATTTTCAACCCATATAATTATTGATTTGAGAGTGTTTAAGCAATATTGGTTTACCTCTCTAATGGAGAAATTTTAATGATAAAGGCCCATGAAATGGATTGAAAGATCTTCAACAAAGACAGGCAATTAAAATGCATCAATTTTAAAAGTGTAATATTAGTTCAGTGTATTTCAATACAGGTGTATATTATTATACTGCATCTAGTTTCCAAAACTAGACTTAATAACTTTCCTTGTGGTACTCTTTATTTTATGTAGTTGAAAATGAAAATCATTGTGACTTTGTTAAACTTCGTGAAATGCTCATCAGAACTAATATGGAAGATATGCGAGAGCAGACACATGCAAGGCATTATGAATTGTACAGAAGGATGCGCTTAGAACAAATGGGATTCTCAGATGTTGGTGCTGATAACAAACCAATCAGTTTTCAAGAAACTTATGAGCAAAAACGGCAAGAGCATCATCAGGTATATATATATGGTGTTTAAAATTCTTTTTTTTTACTTTATCACATGTCACATATACAGGTGTTATAACATTTTTGCAATTAGTTGTAGCTGGTTTAGAAACCATATAGTTGAAGCATGATTGAAAATGGCAGTGGAGTGCACAAGCTGTATCCATTAAACACTTATAAATAAGCTCACCAGACAAAAATTAGGCATCTCCTGCCATAAGAGGGTTATGTCCATTTGACAACAACAGAGGACACACCAGTAATGAACGCATCCTACAAATAGCTGTGCCGTGCGCTGCGGGGTTCATACAGTGACAAGAAGTGTTGTGTTCCACGTGTGTGTTAGTTGCTCCGTGAAACATGGGTAATGCCAAAGATGTGAATGAGTGGCAAAAAGGTGTTATTTCATTTGGCCGAGCCAAAGGGCATGATGTACAAGAAGTTGCTGCCTTTGCAGGTTGCTTGCATTGTTTGCTTGTATTGTTTGTTTGCTTGCATTGTTTGCTTGCTTGCATTGTTTGCTTGCATTGCTGAAATGTACTGTCCAAAGGGTCTTCCAGTAGTGGCATACATTGCAGTCCACCACTAATCGTCACAAGAAAGACTGCTCACCAATAGGGACCGCTGCAGTGTGTCATGCACTGTTAGAGCAAACTGCTTTGCAACGAGGCAGGAATTGCTCCAGTCAGTCAGTACAGGCCTACAACAAGCTGTTTCTGAATGAACATTCCAAAGGGAACTGCATGCCGTGGATATCTGGAGCAGAGTATCATGGATGAGACCCATGTTAACAGCTCTGTACAAGGCTGCATGGCTGCAGTGGGCGTGGCACCACTGGAGGAGGCTCTGTGATGTTCTAGGGGTGTTTCATGTGTGAGGAAATGTGTCCTTTGGTTGCGGTGGTGTCACACTTGAACCAGAAAGGCTATATAGAGCTACTGGATGACCACATGTTGACTTTTGTGCAGCATCTCCACAGTGAATAAAAAGAATACCCAATCTTCCAAGACAACAATTGTTGTGTGCACAGGGCGCGAAGTGTGTCGGATGGCACGACGAGCATTCTGAAACTTTCGAACATCTCAACTGGCCCACCAAATCCTCGATTTGAATCCCATCGAAAACTTGTGGGACTATTTGAGGCAACGAATGAAGCACCGTCCCAGCCATCCAGCCAATCTGCAGCATTTGCTGCTGGAAGAGTAGATGAATATTGATGTGCACTACATCCGCACACTGGTGGCATCCATGCCAGACAGGATTTTGGCTGTTCTTCAGTTGCACAGAGGCGTGACATGCTACTAGATGACATTCAGCCAGGGATGATTAATTTTTTTGTCTGGTTAGCTTATGTTTAGTGTTATGGATTTTAATTTTTCATTGATATAATCAAATTGTGAAATCATATGGAAGATAATAGACTAATTCTAGTATTTTCCTATGACTACTACTATGCTCTATTTCCCCTAATTTGCTCACAAAAATAATCTCTTTGTTCCCTTTCAATTAATTTTCATCTAAATTAATTATTAAACAATCACAGCGTTACTTGGGTGTCGGCAAATTTTTTTCCACAAAATATTTATTAATTTTCATCTCCATTGAGAACATCAGTCATTGTGCATCATGTCACTATATTTATAAATGTATATCATCGTGTCACTATGTTTATAAATGTATATTATCATGTCACTATTATAAATGTATATAGCAGTGTCTGATAAATACAATATAACACCCTTCTGCCAATTTCTGTTGGTCCTGGTGATTTTTATTATTAGAAGAATCACTAGTCTAAGAAAGCAGTTCTCTTAGTTATTTAGATACTAACCACATTTTTTGTTCAAAGTCTTCATATGACTTCCTCTAATTACTTACCCTTGTATAGCTAACTCCAGTTGACAATTTTCATATGACTTGTGTTCTTGAGACTTGAGCTGTTGATTAATAAATTCTTACACATTATTTCAAACTTTAATATTAAAAGAGCTAATTTTATTATAATGTGGCCTATTCTGTCCAAGAAATAGCAGAGCATGAAAAAGGATGAATATCTGAAGTATTTTTAACCCTTACAGTGTTGGGTTACTGAAACTAAACTCACTGTTATGGCCAAATTTAGTTTAAAGTGTTTTCAGAAAATAGAATAAGCAGCTTTAGAACCTCATCCTGAAACAACTCATGAATGGAAATGTGTCATATATCAAAAGAAAGAGCATTTAATAGTGCTTATTAAAATGGCAAAAATTCAAAGAAAAAAAATGGTAATTTAAATTTTTTAAGTTTTTTAAAACATTGCAAAATTTAACTGAGATCATTCCATTTCAACTTTAGTAAAATTTAAAAAAATTTCTAAATTATTTTAATATAAACAGTTTATAATATTTCAATTAATGCTTAAATCTTTCATTTGTTTAGTTTTTTTCTAAACTTTTAGTCATTTATGCATATAATACACAATGCATATTTTCTTAGACATATGATGATCGGCATAAAAAAAGTCATTTAGTTTTAAAAACAAGATAATTTAAATAAAAATTTAAAAATCATATCTAAAAGTGATAAAGAACTATGAAAAAAAAAATCAATGAAATTTTTCAAAGTATTTAAAATTTAACTGAATTTGAGAAAGTGCTCTATTATGAAGCTGCATAACTGCTATGAAAAAGTTTAATTCTAAAATTCCAGCAAAAGTTTTGGTTAAAAATCGCAGTTTCCTGGCCTTAATTAGTTTATTTGGTTAAAATGTAATAAAATATTGCTAAATAAAGTCCTACCTTTTAATAGTCACAATTTGAGCGTAATTGGTTAATCCTACAGTTCTAATAATTGCTGTTAGAGATCACTAGTGGTTTCATTTTCAATCATTTCAAATTAATTATTGTTTATAATCACAGTATACATTTAAGAAGCAATAAAAAGTAATTTTAGAAACAGAGTAAAAAAAACAGTTGTTAAAATTGAAAGTCTGCTAAATATTGACCAAAAGCCATTGTGCATAGTTCCTGGATGAGGCAATTGCTGGTAGTAATAAAATCAATATCTTTACGTTGAAAGTTTAGAAAACATTACAACTCTGCTAAAGCTATAAATAGGCCAAAGTACCGGGAATAACAATCGATCGATAATCTGCATACGGTATGGCAGAATAAAGGTATAAATTAAATCTTCGCTGCTTGATGTTATATAAGGTGACTGAACATGCTCATGTGTTCACTGCAGACTGAAGTAGATTATTTGTAAACTTTATCATATTTTTTTCAAGCAGAATCTACAGGTTAAAAATATATTTCATAGATTTAAATGTTATTTTCAGTATATGATTAGAAAGAGTTAAAAAAAACTGCTGATTTGTATTTGGAAAATATTTTTGACAACCTTGCCCTATTACATTAAAGTTTACTTTCTAGGCCACTAGAGTTCAAAAGACGAAACAGATTAACACTGCTCCAAAATAGAAAGTGTTAACAGTCTTTCATTCTTCTCAGTCATACCCAACCTAGGTTGTAAAGTCTGTTTTACTGTGCAGTCACACTCAACTATAGTTGTGTTGCATCTTTTTGCATCATTTAAACAGGGCAAATGCGTAATAAGAAACCCAGCTGGGAACAAGTTAGAGCCTTCATCTCATTTTCAGATTTTTGGGACTTTTTTTTATTTAATCCATGCTGGAAAACAAAAAGAAATATAGAAACAGTTTATAATGTTAGTTTAACTTTAATGGCTTTAAATGACTTAAGCCATTAAAGGTGTAGAAGCCATGTTTGATTTGTGTTTAAAAAAAAATTATAAATTCATAATTAAACTGATAATAGCATTGCTTTGAATTAAATATCAAAATTAAATATGGGATTTAGTAAAATCCTTATTCAGTTTTAATGTAAAGTATTTTTTACTTATGCTTGTTACAGGAACTGCAGAGAAAAGAAGAAGAAATGAGACAGATGTTTGTGGTTAGAGTAAAGGAGAAAGAATCAGAATTAAAAGATGCAGAAAAAGAGGTAAGAACTAAAATTTTCTGTTCTTGTATCAATATAGCTTATTCAGTTGTCAGTTAAATTATAGATGTTTGATTAGACAGAAAATTTACAGCTCTTTCATGTGCATAGTTCCAAGGGTCACTCCAACAGTGGGGCGGGGGTGGCTCAGTCGGTAGCGCGCCAGGATCGTAATCTGTAGTTCCCAGGTTCGAGTCCCAGCTGGGTCAGCATTGAGATTTATCTCTGCAAAAAAGTCCCCGCCCTGCCCACGGTCAGTAGGGGACACCGATGGGCTTGGAAAGGCCACCGTCTGTCGGATGGGACGTTAAGCCGTGATGGCCCCGTGTGTGGGAGAGCCATACCCTGTGCGCGTTAAAGAACACGCTGGATGGCCTTGACGGGAGGCTACCATCTGTCTCCCAACAGCTGTTCCAGTGGGTCCCCTCCCCCAGCCTTCTCTGAGCCTTCGGGGTCCATGTGACCTGGCCATTTAGCCCATGGTGTGCAAAAAAGTGCCGCTCAGAGGTAAAACAACCCAACACTCCAACAGTAATGTCACAATTTTTGTTTACAGATCAATAATTATTCTGTGGCATAATTACTTGTACAGAATTGTAGGCATTACTTTTGAAGTGACCATTGTAGATTATTGGCAAAATGTGAAAGGGAATTTAGATTGTGATTATATTTGTGTTTATTGTTGGAGTCTTGTTATTTATCCAATTGTAGGATGTAACTGAAACTTAAATATAAATGCATGGATACTGTTCATGTTATAGCAGTGTTATTGGCAGTCATGGTAGAAAAAAGAGATCTACTGAAATTGATTAAATTACACAATGCTGTTTTTGGAGGCCCATAGAATATCTACACCACAATCGCACATCCATTTACATCACAATCTATCTGGTATCCCTGTTATACAACAATTGGCCTCTAGCCTATCTTCCATTATAACAGACTTTTGCAAAGCACTGTCATCTAATCAGTCTCATTTCTCTTTCTAAGCTTTCCATATTCCATCAATAGTTCATGTTTACCCAGATCCTGTTTCAAGAGTCCAAATTGACTTCTCAAGGAGAAATTAATCCGAACATTTAATTTATTTCATCTCGAGTTATCTCCACCGTTCATTGTCTTTCTGCCTAGGTCCAGCAGAATTCTCCTTAAACGTGTACAAATCTCATCCCATACCTGCACTGTCCAGCAGTCAAACCCCTACTACTGCACCTCTCGGATTGCTCAAAATTCTCCCATGCAGCCTTTTTGCTTCCAACTCACCCCTCTCAGGGTTTCAAGGACAAGGGACTGGGAACCAAGGTTACCTCCTTGAGACCCTCCCACTGCAGCCTATATTGCCATAGTAAAATGATGAGCCTATAAGGCAATGATATAATGAAAATTACATTTAAAAGAAACAAATATTTATATAATTACAGTGGGGTTGGGTTGTTTTACCTCTGAGCAGCATTTTTTTGCACACCATGGGCTAAATGGCCAGGTCACATGGACCCTGAAGGCTCAGAGAAAGTTGGGGGAGGGGACCCACTGGAACAGCTATTGGGAGACAGATGGTAGCCTCCCGTCAAGGCCATCCAGCGTGTTCTTTAACGTTCACAGGTTATGGCTCTCCCACACACGGGGCCACGGCTTAACGTCCCATCCGACGGACGGCGGCCTTTCCAAGCCCATCGGTGTACAGTGTGAGGAGCAAGGCCCTAGCCTTACAATTTGGATAAGGTATTGATTAAACATTAGAATTTGCATTTTATGAATCTTTACAAAAATTTAATTGTGCCCTCTAAGGTGAAAAAAAAGTCGAAAATTCCGAAACTTGAATATTGTAAATGATGTGATTAAAACGATAGCTTTTTTGTTTTAAGGGATAGTAAATTATTTTTATGTTGGATACATACTAATAAAATATTATGATTCACAATTTTCATCTTCCAAAAAGGTTTTAAATTCGATTGTTGGTGGACTCTAAATATGCGAAACACTAAACTATTATACAAATATTATGATTGATCCATGTATGCCTAAAATTTCAGTTGTAGAATGTGGTAGCCAAGGATACACTAACAATAATGATTTGCTCTCTTTTAACATGGGGTAGAAAACTGCAACTTTTTTTATTTTAAGTGCTAAATGAGAAAATCTCTTTGTGTTGTTTAAGTACTAATAAAATATTTCTATTTATTTGAATTATCACCGTTAAAGGGTGCAGAAAATCGGAAAATGAAAAATTTCATTCTCTTTGAAAATGAGCTACCATTTTAGACAAACTCAATATATATGTTGCTCTGGTTATTGGATATATTTTACTACAAAAACCTTTTGTGCGTATATAAAATATATAAATTTAAAAACAATTGCTATAACACATTATTACATGTTTTAATATCCCATTTTTTTGCAAACACTTTTTGGCAGAAAATGACTGATTTTAATTTTACTTATAAATTTTTGTTAACGTGTAAGTAACATGAAGTCTTTTGTTCTTCAGCTTCACTCCAAGTTTGATACCTTAAAGAAACAGCATGCTGAAGAGAAAAAGAAATTAGAAGATGAGAAAAAGAAGTTAGAAGAAGAAATAAACAACTTCAATAAGAGAAAGGCTGCTCTTCAACAAGTGCAGACTCAGCCCCCATTCCAGTCACACACACTTACTTTGGGTAAAAGTAAAAAAAAGTGACTAGGTTTTACATATTCATAACAAGTGCATATTACACAGATGTCCAGATCTACCCATGTGTTCCAAATATTTCTGCTGGACAGATTTTAATCTCTGAAGCAGTTTTGAAGTTGCTTTGGTAGAAACTTATTTACCTGAAGTTTATTTATGTGCGAGATGAATTTGGAGCTTCTCTTTTTTTGTCAGTGCTAGTGCATTTTTATGGAAATACTATTTAAGAAGTTAATTTGTGGCTTATATCTCTTGTCAAAGTATAGACTTTTACCCTTCATAATGCAGTTCATCAGCATCAATCAGCCATTTTATTAAACGTACTTTAACTGGATAAAATATCCTTGAACTTAAATATTTTTGGTTTGTGTATGTCATTGGTGTAATAATGTTGGTCATTTTGTTATTAAAGAGTCATAATCAGGAAATAAGTGCCATACATTGAATACTTTTGAATGCCACCAAATGCAATGAAATTTGGTGACAAATTTGATTGACATGCGTTTGACTAGATAATAAGGTAAATTTCAATGTAACTTGTCTGAATTGCTGTTTGTTATCAAAACACAATGTTGCAGAACACGTGATTGAATAAGTAATGGGGGGGAAACTGCATTTTAAAGCATTTATGATAGACCCAATTAAAACGTTTTTCAAACATATAGCTCAAAATCTTTCCTAAATAAACCTTCCAAATTTTCTAAGCACATCAGTATTTTTTTTTTGCAATTAAGGACAGGTTAAATATTAAAATGACAGTGCTAGTATTTTTCTAATGTACAACTGAAGCCAATTAACTTCTTCAAAACTAGCAGGTTTCCTAATTATTTTAGGTAGGATGTGACCTCCATCATCAAATATCTATTGTAGTGAGATGAAAATTAAAATTCGTTCAAATAGGCTATCTCAAATAAAGTGCAGTAGTAGAGAAGTCAAATGTTATAAATATACAAGCTAGTCTGCTTTCGTTAAAGAGCACACAAAAAAGTAAATGGTTACAAAGTTATATGTAATGTCACGTAATGCTTGGCCAGAACTCCCCATTGTGTTAAGTGATGTTTTTTGTAAGGATGATCACTTTTTATATGGTATTTAGTATAGTAAGTGAATGTTACAGTAATAAAAGTTAATTTTAAGGGAATGACAAAAAACTGTTAATTTCTTATGCTACCTTAAAAAAACTCTTCAGAAAGTTGTTGGGTTGTTTTACCTCTGAGCGGCACTTTTTTGCACACAATGGGCTAAATGGCCAGGTCACCTGGACCCCGTAGGCTCAGAGAAGGTTGGGGGAGGGGACCCACTGGAACAGCTGTTGGGAGACAGATGGTAGCCTCCCGTCAAGGCCATCCAGCGTGTTCTTTAACGTGCACAGGGTATGTTTCTCCCGCACACGGGGCCACGGCTTAACGTCCCATCCGACGGACGGCGGCCTTTCCAAGCCCATCGGTGTCCCCTACTGACCGTGGGCAGGGCGGGGAATTTTGCGGAGATAAATCTCAACGCTGACCCAGCTGGGACTCGAACCTGGGAACTACAGATTACGAGCCTGGCGCGCTACCGACTGAGCCACCCCCGCCCCTTCTTCAGAAAGATGTATAGCATTTTTTGCATTGCATTATCATCCTCAAGCAGCCATTGGCTACGGAGGTCCAACCAGGCTGTGCAATTTAATTCTCCAAGCAAGTCTGTCCTAAGCTACATGGGGCAAAGACCCGTTCCCCCACCACTAAAGGCTGAAGCCATCTACACTGGAAGGCCACCTCCAATGTAGAATTTGAGGATGTCAGTAGAAGCAAAGAGTTCAGGTGCCTGCTATGACCTCTGCTCAGGATTATCCACCTGCTGATAAACATATCCTGTGAATCTATTTACTTGGAGCTGTCAACCACAAACAAACAGACAGTAGCTGTCTCCCTGCAGATTATGATGGAATTAGAAAGGGATTAGATCACTGGGTTGTCAGAAACTAGATGAAGAAATCGCCATTAGTGTGGGTCTTAATGCCCGGTTGGACCCTGTTGGCAACAATTGGATACAAGCATGGCCTCCCTTTCAGAATGCTGCTAAGGGTAATAGAGGCAGGAAAACATTAAACTTATTTATGTTTCATTAATTTTTTTAAAGACTTGCAAAACGGAGGAAGAAATATCACTGGCTGAAATCCAAAGTGAATGCACAGTATTCCCTGTTAAGAAACAATAATTAATAGATTCTGAAAAAAAATTCATCGCCGCTACGGCGGGAATTGAACCCGCATCTCTCCAGATTCATGCCAGAGCGCGCTAACCATTGCACCACGTTCGTTGTCCGACGCATGGTGCAATGGTTAGCGCGCTCTGGCATGAATCTGGAGAGATGCGGGTTCGATTCCCGCCGTGGCGGCAATGAATTTTTTTCAGAATCTATTAATATCACTGGCTGCAAAATGTTTACTATATATTTTTGGGCAGTTAGAGATCTCCTTAAGATGACCAGTTGTGACTGAGATGTCTGACTAATGGCACCCCACACCAGGTGCTGGAGCTGTGACGATGTCGCACGCATTGGGTGGCATTCCTTTCCCCTGGATGGCGGCAAACATGTTGTCTACCATCATGCTGGCCAAGGCAAAAACGAGATTCTTTACTAACCAAGGCAATTGAACAGGCGCAAGCGTTTTGACCAAGGCGTTTTTGATCAAGGCAAAAACGAAATTCAGAAACGAATTCAGGCGTTTTTGACCAAGGCAAAAACGAGATTCGTTACTAAACGCCACAGTACCCTTGTTCGTTCCAGTTCTGTCTGAGGCGACATCACTGAAGATGTGCTTGCATGTGGGTAGATGTGAGGGGCACATAGTGCAGGACGATAGGCTCGCAAAAAAAACTAAAAGCCTGTTGTTTATATCCTGCATGGTAGGTATTCGATGTGTTACCTGTTGCCAGTCCCTTTGCAGTTACATTGTAACAACAAATAGTCGCGAATTTGTTGTGAACAGTCGCGAATTTGTTGTGAATTTGTCGCGAATTTGTTGTAAATAGTCGCGAATTTGCCATTTGCAATGCCATGCATTGCAAATGGCAGTCCTATCACTGTGGTCATACGTCGTCTTCCTGATCCTTGTCAGTGTGTCCTGGATCCTTGAACCCACTGGCATCATATGTGTGCGATGGTGTTGGGATTGCGCCCAACAAGGTTGACCACTTCTCTGTATGATAAACCAGCTTCTCTAAGGCCGATGATTCTTCCAATCTCAAAGTATATTAACTGCTGGAATGGCTGTCGACGTCTGCTTAAGGGCATCTTTAGCTGTTTAGAACAATTTCCACAACGTTTTGTCAACCAGGGAGCTTTGGATGCCTTTATATGTTACTTGACTCGCACCTGTGAGGTCAGCTTGCGCCTGTTCAATCATCCTGCAAATCTAATCATTTCCATATGCTACCACCTCCCTAAATTTCTCCACATTTGCATAACTTCTTGCAAGTGTTGCATTTTTTATTTCCTGTAGTGTATATTTGAAATAATTAGCTGGAAAAAAATGGTTGCGCTCTGAAAATATTTATATTCCCTGGTGAGATGTTGCGCAGCTTCGTGTAACTCCTCCTCATTTGCTGCTTGTAAAGTTTTTGGATGCAAGTGATGAAATTCTCAGCAATATCATTTAAATTCTTAAAACGCCTTTTGAGTTCAAAAATGGCTCTGTCAAAAGTAACTTTGAATATCTTGATTCTGAAGACTTTTGTTCATTCTTAATCCTTTTTACATTCACATAGCTCACTAAGCATAAATTTAATATTAGAGACACGAGAAGTCAGGAATCTTGGTTCTGCACCCCTCATTAATGACATCTTTTGGGCACTTTCACTGAATTAATTAAAATTGCTCCTCGATTCCTATAAGCCTTCTAGTGCAGCAACTGGGAGGATTTTGAAAGGTTAACATCTGGAGATTGCAGAACTTTATAGGCAGCATTTGTTGACTGCAAAATTTTCAAAGAATATCGTGGAGAAAAAGGTTTTCAAAATTTTCCAATTCTAAATTCTTAAAGCTTTTGTATTCAAAATTTCTACATTGTTTTCACTGAGCAGAACTGAATCGATATCTTCATCACATCTACAAATTTATATTTCAAGGCAAGCAAAAGTTTATTATATCTTGAAAAACCAACGAGCTGCATTTTTTTTAATGTTTAGCAGAGTCGGACATAGTTTGAAGAATTTCCTACCTTTTACTATTGTTAGAAAAAAATGAATGCAAGTCGTTCGACTACAGCGAAATTCTTTTTTTACTTCAACCAGATTAAAATTATGAGCTGCACTGTGCACATATTTGCATTGGTACTGATCTAAGGGACCTGGGTTCGTGCCCCGGATTAGGATTGGATATGTGTGTCGTTTTTCTGCTGAGGTCCTGCCATCCTCTCAGATCTCCTACTATGGCATATAAACTGACAGGCTCCTGTCAGACCTCTGTGGCAAGCAGCTGCTTAAGGGGGTATTTTTTATTTTTATAATTTCCTTTAATTTTAGTCTGCACCCCATGATATACACCACTTATTATAGCTGTACCATCGGAACTCTGCCCGAGTATTTTAAATCCAGACTGCACTCTTTCAAGTTAGAGCTTCCAGAAGTTTAGAACGTTTTGCTGTTAAATGATCAGTTGGTAAATCTCCCCCCCCCCCCAAAAAAAAAAAAAAGATTATTTCATGGTAAATTTGTTTGGAATTCCGTGATCGCTATGTTCAATTGAAACGCACCGAAATACTAAGCTTAATTGTTCTTTTGGTAATGTTCTGCATGCGATCAGAAATAATAGAAAAATATGGCGTTTTTCTTATCCAAAATTTCATGCTTAGCATTACTCGTTAGTGTTTGAATAATGTCATTTTGCATTATATTGAAGGACTTAAACAATTTACTGTACCTCGCCCTGACCTTTTCCCAACAACTGTTTCAAATCCGAATCGTACTTTGAAATTGAAAATACAATTGATAGAAACACACTTGAACTAGAAGATCGCATATCGCCAGAGGCGATATGCGATCTTCTAGTTCAATATGTCAAATGCAGTTCCAATGGTGTGGCGTGAGCCAACTAGTCGCATTATTGCTATTTTTGTTTAACTAAAGTGTCGAGCTTTTCAAAAAAGGAAATACAGTATCCAAATATGCCTTTAGCCATAAGGCCATTTCCTCTTGGAGAAGATCTTCCTATATCAACACCTCCAACCAACTGGGAGGAAATGGATTCACATTCATCAGAGGAAGACTTTGAGGCACATATAGATCCTGATCTTACATAAAAAAAAAATCTCCCCTCAAGCAGCTGCTTGCCACAGAGGTCTGACAGGAGCCTGTCAGTTTATATGCCAAAGTAGAAGATCTGAGAGGATGGCAAAGTCCTCAGCAGAAAAACGACACATACATCCATGCCTTACCCGGGGCTCGAACCCAGGTCCCTAAAAGTTAGACGAGCCTCATCTGATTGAGCAAAATGAACTAAATGATCTTGTTCGAGACCTAGGACTTTCCAAACAACAAGCTGAGATTTTAGGTTCAAGAGTGGAATCTTCAGGTCAAGGTTACCAGAGTTTCTCGGTTCAGAAAGAGAAATTTGGCTTTATCTGCTTATTAGAAGATGCAAGATGGTTTGTGTTTCTGCACAGATATTTCAGGGTTTATGGGAGAAATTGGAACAACTCACTACCTAAGGAAATGCATCTATTTATAGATTCATCAAAATTGAGCTTAAAAGCTGTCCTTTTGCATAAAAGAAACCAAAAACCTTCCATTCCAGTGAAACTCACTGTGGGAATGAAGGAAATTTATGAAAGCATGGAAAAAAATACTCACTGCTATAAAATATGAGCAGTTTAAGTGGATAATATGTGGTGACCTAAAAGTCATATCTCTCTTTCTCGGGCTTCAAGGAGGTTTCACAAAATCTTGCTGTTTTCTGTGTTTGTGGGACAGTAGGGCCAGAAAGGAACACTACAAAACAAAAGATGGCGAAAAGAGATGTTTTTATTCCAGGAAAGAGTAATGTGAGGTATAAGCCTCTAGTTGACCCCTCTGCTGTTCTGCTTTCGCCACTACAGATAAAACTGGGGCTTATGAAAAACTTCGTAAAGGCTATGGACAAAACTGGTAAAGGGTTTTTGCACTTGAAGGAAAAAATTCTAAAACTAAGTGATGTCAAACTCAAAGAAGAGATCTTTTTGATCCTCAGATCAGGAAGCTACTGAATCAGCACCCCAAAATGAGTTAAACGCATCCTATTTTACCAATGTTATAAAAAAAAAAAGTTTAAATTTGTTGTCTAGTGTTATCTGCTAAAACAAAAAGGTTCTGTTTTCCCACCCCCTAGGTCTAAAGCGCCAACTCATTGTTGACAATGGAAATTTCGTGATCTTCACATTCCACCACCAAAATTTCTAGTGTAAATACATCGTTTACAATATTCGTTTGAAATTTTCAACTTTTTCCACCTTTAGAGGGCGTAATGATAGCTTTAGATAGATTCGGAAAGTGCATATCGTAATATTTCATCAATACCTATCGAACACAATAGTAAATTTTATCTCTGTAAACAAAAAGTTTGATATCTATAGACAGGCAGACGACAAGGCGAAACTATTATCTCGTTTTATTTGTAAACGAGATAAAAAAAAGAGCTTTCACGCTTTTAAAACAGTTTTAGTTCTGAAGGCTTTCATCAGGGCCTCTGAATGGCCGGTTACACAGGCCCAGGGTTAGAGTAACATTCACCACCATTTCCAGAACTTTAGTCCAATAGTTGACTTCGTTATGTAAGGCAATTTCTGCTTATGACAATTTTGGTGTTCCTCCACTGACCATATACCATAATAAAAAAAAATACCCCCTCAAGCAGCTGCTTGCCACAGAGGTCTGACAGGAGCCTGTCAGTTTATATGCCATAGTAGAAGATCTGAGAGGATGGCAGGACCTCAGCAGAAAAACAACACGAACATCCATGCCTTACATACAATAAGAGATATGGAGTGTAGACTCCTCGTGCAGCTTAATATTCCTCGAAATATGAGTCCAGTGTCGAATCCCAGTAACCCACCCTCTATTCCTTTTTTTTTTTGCAAATAACCAGCTAGTTTGACAATATGATGCATCAATCCCTAGAGAGTAACAGAGCTAAATGCGTTTTATTCTTACTCCAGCTTTTTTTCGTCGAATAAAAATATGCTTTTGAAAAGCATTTGTTATTCTTCTATGGATCTTTAGGGAATTGTCAAACAGGTTTGCATGGCCCATTATTGATAATCATTCGTTTCACATCACTAGTGAGTGGATCTTTGAAATTAATTTTCTAGCCATTTTTCGTAACGTTCGAAACGTTCTTAATACTCTTCGTAATCACGCCAAGGCCAACCCCTAACCTAATTGCTAACAAGACGTGAAAACTAATTGGTTTCGTCCTTCAAAGCTATGGGAGGGGCGGATAGGGTCGAAGATGTGTGGAATAAAAAAGATTAAGCTTCACAATCATCAAAATCGAACACCATCAGCATGTTGAGAGAGTGCAGAAGTGGGGAGTTTCAGTCTGAGAAAACATCTGTTTGCGTCTTTCATATACTGAAAACGAAAAATACTCCTTTTCTTTTTACGAATTGGGGCAGGGGTGGCTCAGTCGGTAGCGCGCCAGGCTCGTAATCTGTAGTTCCCAGGTTCGAGTCCCAGCTGGGTCAGCGTTGAGATTTATCTCCGCAAAATTCCCCGCCCTGCCCACGGTCAGTAGGGGACACCGATGGGCTTGGAAAGGCCGCCGTCCGTCGGATGGGACGTTAAGCCGTGCCCCGTGTGTGGGAGAGACATACCCTGTGCACGTTAAAGAACACGCTGGATGGCCTTGACGGGAGGCTACAATCTGTCTCCCAACAGCTGTTCCAGTGGGTCCCCTCTTCCAACCTTCTCTGAGCCTTCAGGGTCCATGTGACCTGGCTATTTAGCCCATGGTGTGCAAAAAAGTGCCGCTCAGAGGTAAAACAACCCAACCTTTTACGAATTTCTCTCCTCTCTGAAAACGCATGTAAAAAGATATTTGTAATCAGTGCTTGTACATTTAAATAGAGAAGGCAAATTTTCCTGCACCACTGGATGAGACGCCTCTACTCAGAAGGCATGACTCAAATAAAAAAATAATAAATCCCCCCTCAAGCAGCTGCTTGCCACAGAGGTCTGACAGGAGTCTGTCAGTTTATATGCCATAGTAGAAGGTCTGTGAGGATGGCAGGACCTCAGCAGAAAAACGACACATACATCCATGCCTTACCTGGGGCTCGAACCCAGGTCCTTTAGATCAGTAATTGGAGTTTATTTATTATACAACTTTTCTCAAGGTGATTTGATTCATTTTTTGTAAATTAATTTGTACTTTCGTTCCAACTTCCCAGTAAATAAAGCGAGATTATATTAAAATATATGTTTAACTTTTTTCATGCGCTTGGGCCATTTTTTTGGAACTCACGTTCTCGTCTACTGCTCAAAGGAAACTAGATTCGAGCCCAGATAAGGTATGGATGGTTGCAGGGTCGCTTCGACACTTATGGACGCCGGCCTGCAAGATCGTATAAGAATATTCGATGTACAGGGTAATAATTTACCCCAACTATCTCCATCAGAAAGATATGCCTATTTGGCATGAGTAAGAACAAAATATACAAGTAAACCACCCTTAGGTGGGCCCCTAAGGACAAACATAAGAAAAGCTAAAAATAGCAGTAAAATTGTATAAGAAACCTAAAACGGGTAGGTCTCCTCAGAGATCGCTACCGTTTTAGGCCTCTTGTAAAAAACAGTATTGCGTTGACCACAAGTGAAGCGAATACGGATCTGAAAGTCAGGTATCGAAGGCTCTTGGACCCGATCACTTTTTTCAGCGAAATAATGGGTGCAATGTGATCCACGATGTTGGCGATACAAGCGAAGGGAGCTTTCTTAACGAAGAACTTCGCGTAGGCAGCTGACAGAACCAAAACCAAAACAGCTCCGAACATCTTTTCCACAGTGGGATTGTCATCAGCAAATAAGAACAAGCAGAAGAAATAGCAGCAATGGATAATCATACAAACCAATCCAGTGGTGAAGATGATGTTATCTCCCATTTCTTCCATTACTTTTCCGTACTGCATTCTCCGCAAAATTCCCCCGCCCTGCCCACGGTCAGTAGGGGACACCGATGGGCTTGGAAAGGACGCCGTCCGTCGGATGGGACGTTAAGCCGTGGTCCGTGTGCGGGAGGGAGAGCCATACCCTGTGCAAGTTAAAGAACACGCTGGATGGCCTTGACGGGAGGCTACCATCTGTCTCCCAACAGCTGTTCCAGTGGGTCCCCTCCCCCAACCTTCTCTGAGCCTTTGGGGTCCATGTGACCTGGCCATTTAGCCCATTGTGTGCAAGAAAGTGCCGCTCAGAGGTAAAACAACTCAACCCAACAGCTGTCCATTGGATTCCCTTCCTGCAACCTTTGAGCATGTCCTTGTGACCTGGACATTTAGCCCATAGTGTGCTCAGAGGTAAGACAACCCATCGCTTTTAGCTACAATCAGTTTCATTTAAAGTTCAATTGTAATGATGTTCAGTATTTTTTTTAAATGAAATTTGAAAAAAAATTTATTACTCTATGCAACAATTGCTACGCGCGCGTGGACTTTATGCGGCTGCTGGCTGGTTGTTTGAGGTTTTATGACGCATCATCAATTACCACATCAGCCTGTAGAGTTTAATTACTCAAGCTTTATATATTTTCAACGTTTGCAAACATACACCGTTATTCTAGGAAACATGGCTGAGAAATCCTTAAAGATCAGCGCAGAAGGCTTTCTTTGTGGGCATGGGCAGGAATCAACATTCATGGTATCATGACGAAATGCCGCGGGAAAAACACCGACACAAAAATGCCGATTGTGCAATTTTCCGACAGCAAAAATGCCGTCGTGACATAATGCAGCAAAAAGGCCGTTGCAACATTACACCGAGAACAATGCGTGGTGTAATGGTAGCTCGCTCTGGCATGAAGCTGGAGAGTTGCAGGTTCGATTTCCGCCGTGTCGGCGATAATTTTTTTTTCAAAAGTTTTCACTGATGTTGAAGTCTATTTCTACAGATAATCTGTGTATTTACTATGGATGGATTGTTCAGATGAATTTAATTTTTGTGTTAATTTTGTTAAGTTAATCTAAATTGTTTGAGTTAATCCAAAAAATAAACACCAAAAGCGAAACAAGCGAAATTTAAGGTAGAATTGCCATCTGATCACATAGGAAACTAGACTTTGAAGAACCAGTATCTTGGAATTAAGATTAAGAAAAATTTTGCGATTGTTCCATTCAACAAAAAAAAGGTTTTCGAACAAAGCCCCAATATGGATTAAGCTAGCGCCAGCAAGAATAATTCTATATTCAAACCGTAACTGTCGTAAAACTATGTCATTTAGAACTCATTGACTGTTATCTTTAAGTGGTTAATGCTAAGGATAGTTTAGTGGCGGGATTCTCCTTTTAGCAAAGCTATTATTAAGTAAGTAAATTTTGTTTTGAAAATGGCTTCGAAAAGAAAACCTGAAGGTCAGGTTCCACCAGAAGAAACTGATTTGCTAGTTATTAGACCTCTTGGGGCCGGTCAAGAGGTAGGTCGCTCCTGTATAATATTGGAATTTAAAGGTAAAAAAATTATGTTGGACTGTGGAATACATCCAGGATTATCTGGAATAGATGCTCTTCCATTTGTTGATACTATTGAAGCAGATGAGATTGACTTATTACTCATTAGCCATTTCCATTTAGACCACTGTGGAGCGTTACCATGGTTTCTTTTGAAAACTCCTTTTAAAGGCCGTTGTTTTATGACACATGCAACTAAAGCAATTTACCGATGGTTACTGGCTGACTATATAAAGGTTAGCAATATTGGTACAGAACAAATGTTGTACAGTGAAGCTGATTTAGAAGCTAGTATGGAAAAAATAGAAACAGTAAATTTTCACGAAGAAAAAGAAGTAAATGGTTTAAGATTCTGGTGTTACAATGCTGGTCACGTTCTTGGAGCTGCAATGTTTATGATAGAAATTGCTGGTGTTAAGGTACTGTACACTGGAGACTTTTCTCGTCAAGAAGATCGACATTTAATGGCTGCTGAAATACCAAGCATTCAACCTGATGTTCTTATAATTGAATCGACATATGGTACTCATATACATGAAAAACGAGAAGAAAGAGAAGCTCGTTTTACTGGACTAGTTCATGATATTGTAAATCGTGGTGGTAGGTGCCTTATTCCGGTTTTTGCTCTTGGGCGAGCACAAGAGCTTCTTCTGATATTAGATGAATACTGGTCAAATCATCCAGAACTTCATGACATTCCCATTTACTATGCATCATCTCTTGCAAAAAAATGTATGGCAGTATATCAGACATATATTAATGCTATGAATGAGAAGATTCGTCGTCAAATTGCTATTAATAATCCTTTTGTCTTTAAACATATTTCTAACTTGAAAAGCATTGATCACTTCGATGATATTGGGCCATGTGTTGTAATGGCCAGCCCTGGAATGATGCAGAGTGGTTTATCAAGAGAGCTGTTTGAGAGTTGGTGTACAGATCCAAAAAATGGTGTTATCATAGCAGGCTATTGTGTCGAAGGAACTCTAGCAAAACATATTTTATCAGAACCAGAAGAAATTACAACAATGACGGGACAAAAACTTCCTCTAAAAATATCTGTTGATTATATATCATTTTCAGCACATACTGATTATCAACAAACTAGTGAATTTATTAGATGTTTAAAGCCTCCACATATTGTTCTTGTTCATGGTGAACAAAATGAAATGAACAGGCTAAAAGCAGCTATCATAAGAGAGTATGAAGATGACACTGATGTTCATATAGAAGTTCATAATCCTAGAAATACCCAAAGTGTTGAACTTTACTTCCGTGGAGAAAAAACTGCTAAAGTTATGGGCAGCCTAGCTGTTTTGCCTCCTACTCCTGGACATAAACTTTCTGGTGTGCTTGTTAAAAGGAACTTTAGTTATCATCTTCTTGCTCCAAGTGATTTATCAAAGTACACAGATATGATTATGAGCACTGTAAGCCAAAAACTAAGTGTTCATTACACTGGAACACTGCAGTTACTTCATTTTTTTCTTAACCAGTTATCTGGTGATGTAGAAATAATCGACGTGCAAGGTAAAAAGGCACTGCTTGTTTTTAAAAAGATTACTGTTTCCCAAGAATCTCAGATGGTTGTGTTAGAATGGGTTGCTTGCCCTGTAAATGATATGTATGCTGATGCTGTAGTTACTGTAATTCTACGTGCAGAAAAAGCAGGCCTACCTATGAAAAGCATTCCACCAGTTGTCAAAGTCGACAAAATGCACTTCACAGAATGCCTTATGGAAATGTTAGCTGAGATGTTTGGTGAAGATTCGGTAAGTAAGATAGTGAGAGGTGAAAGAATCACAGTTACTGTTGATGGCAAATGTGTATTGATTAACATTCGTAATCAGGAAGTGAAATGTGACGAAGATGAAGTACTGCAGCAAATGGTCAGTACAGCTGTTGTAAAACTTTACAACACTCTTATTCCACAAAAAAGTATGGAAAAAATAGGGCAACTTTGATACCCTTACTATGTAAAAGTACATTTTCAGAGAACTTGCTTCAAAAATTTCATATTCTGTATGATAGCAGTTTATGCTATTCAGAAAATTTCATCACCATTTTTTATTATGTAATTTAGACATCAAGCATAAATTATGTTCCAAAGGCTCATAAAGTTATAAAGTATGTAACAGTTTAGTATATTATTCTGCAATTTACTAGTTTTTATCCTGAAATTATTCACTTTGCCACAATTTTGAAACTGAGAAATCTACAATGGAGTACAACCAGCAACACTAATACTGGTGCCTACATTACATATATTTGTGCATGCTGTTTTTTTTTTAATTGTAACTATTTATTCCAACAGGGACATTTGTTTTCTATATTTTGGCACTAGTGTGTGGCTTTTCTAAAACAACAAATAGGAAACATTCTGAATGCTGCATCCTGTTACATAGACTTTTGTCAAAACTTGCAGACATGCATTACATATGCACTACTAATATATTATGTTGCAATCTGACCTAAGGTTCCAACATTTAAGTCAGTCTACGGTTTAACATTAGTTATGTTAATGCTATCTGGTGTAGGGAGCCCCTCATTGGAGGCTAATTTCATCATGATCTTACACCACCTTGAACCTTGCTAATCTTACAGTATGATGCTTTCAAGGTTTGTTATATAATGTTGCTATAAGATTTTTTAAATTAATGAAAAAATTATCATAAACTGGGGATATGAACCCATTATCTCCTGATAATATGTTAGCAGGGATTTTGACTGCAGCCAATCTCAGTAGCTGGAACTGATATGTTATCACAAGGTCATGGGTTAGCCCAACCAGCTCAAAATAGTTTTTATCCTAAAAAAAAAGTTTGGCTAGAAGATTTACCTGTGAATTGTTGATGTTAAAATTTTAATCAATAAATAATCTCTACAGTTACCTGTTGACTTTTTAACATCAATAAATGTTTTTTGGAAAAAAAAAAGTTTTTGGATTTGAACCCACATCTGTCCAGAAACATGCCAGAGTGTCATAACTAAACTAACATTGTTAGTTTAGTGGTCTCAGAACACTGGCAGGCAGTAGTGCACATCACAGTCCTCGGCTATATGTTTTTTGACACAACATAACGGTCCTTTTCGATGATTCCCACAACCTCCTCCCCTCCCCCTCAGACCTTAACCCAAACAGGGATTTCTAGAAAACATTTTTTTTTGTTACAATGGTAATGATAACTTCAGTATATGTCAAACACAAAGTACCATTACTATGGTATGGTGATTTACATTGTAAACAAACACTATGTAACAAAAAAATTAAAATTATCAAAAAAAATAAACCAAAACACCACACTTTCCTTCCCACATACTACAAATTCCTGCAATCTCCCCTCCTCTTTTCCCAATACTTAAAAACACTCCATTAATATATTTTCATAAACTAAACAAATAAATCAAGTCGCACATACAAAAATTAATCTAAATAAATCACCAGAATTAATCAAATTGAACACAAATATTAGAAACAAGAAAAATTAGGAAAAATGCACAGTCATATGGCATTATAAAAAAGTCCCTAAATAATATCGCAGACAACACATATCAAAACGAGAGAAAAACGGAAACAGTGCACTGCCAATCTGAATTATAAAAAAGCCCCCAAAACTAATTAACCTCATCAGAGACAACACATACCAAAACGCAAGAAAATCAGAAACAGTGCACTTCCGATCTGAATTGTAAAAAAGCCCCCGAAGCTAATCTCATTGGAAACAACACATATCAAAACACGAGAGAATTGGAAGCAGTGCACCACCGATCCGAATTATAAAAAAGCCCCTGAAATTAAATAATCTCATCAGAAGCAATATGCCCCACATCATATAGCTCAAAGAACCCTTCCCTAAATTACCCATTAATCTTCATGAATCCATCAAAAACTGCCATTTTTCCACACCGACAATTCTGCAATAAAAAAGTGCCAAATGCTTCCACATATTAACAATAAATCATATTAGTAGCTTTAAAAGGCCCCTAAATATCTAACAAAATTAATATATCACTATAATACACTAATAATTACTATACTATCATCATCATCATCCTCAAGCAGCTATGGAGTCCAACCAGACCATGCAATTTAGTTCTCCAAGCAAGTCTATCCTGAGCTACATCTACTGCATCTGGCCACTGCTCACCAATTCTAACAAGGTCCTGTTTGACATTGTTGCCCACCGCATCCTAAGTCTCCCCTTCTTTCTGAGGCCTTTAGGCATACTGTTCATAATCCTATTCACCAATCTATAATTATTCATACGGGCAACATGGCCAAACCAACAGAGTCTCTCTCTGCACAATATGCTGCTTAAAGGAGGTTGCAAACTCCTTTGCCTAACCTCATCATTAGTTACAAAGTTGAACCACCTAATGCCCAAGATACTGCGTAAGCATCTGGAATCAAAAGCATCTAGTATCCTGTTATCTTGTGTACAAAGTGTCCAAGTTTCACTACCATAACTAACCCTAGAAAGAACCAAACTATTATACAGTCTAATTTTAGTCTTTAGGTGTATACGCCTATTTCTCCACACTCCATAGATTCTTAAAAGTCTCGGCAGTAATCCCTATTCGTCTGTTAATCTCATGCCGCACATCACCAGTATCTGTTACATAACTCCCAAGATAATTAAACTGTGATACCTGCTCAAGACTGCAACCATTCAGATTAACTGAATCACAGCCTGCCTGACAAATTTTCATCACTTTAGTTTTCTCTCTGTTTATAACCAAACCTACTCTACTACCAGTTTCATCAACAGCTCGAATAAAAGAGTTCATCTCATCAACATCATTTGTCAAAAGGGCTAAATCATCAGCATAATCAAAATCAGAAATTTTCGTATCTCCAGTCCATTTACGGCCAAAATCTTTTCCTTGAAGTGAATTTCGCATAACATAATCAATAACCAAGCTAAAGAGAAAAGGAGACAAAATGCACCCTTGTCAAACACCAGAAGTAATTTTAAACCAGTTGCTACAAGCCTTGCCAACTCTCACACATGACTCAGTGTTATTATAGAGAGCTTTCATTATGTTAACTAACTTGTCTGGTATACCATATGATCTCGCAATCAACCACAAACTATGACGATCAACAGAGTCGAAAGCCTTTTTGAAATCAACAAAGCTAGCAACCAAAGGTTTCTGAAACTCTAAATATTTCTCAAGAATCTGCCTAAGTGAAAATATCTGATCCACACATCCCGTACCACTTCTGAATCCACATTGCTCATCACGCAATTGCCTGTCAACCAGATTCTTAATTCTATTAAGCACAATCATGGAAAGAACTTTACCTGGAACAGAAGGTAGGCTGATACCCCTATAGTTATCACAAGAACTGCGATCACCTTTTTTGAAAATAGGGATAACAATAGCTCTGGTAAAATCCTTAGGAACCATGCCTTTATCATAAAAGATATTCAGAATTTCAGTCATCCAAGTGGTAACTGAAACATTCCCAGCTCTAAGCATTTCCGTAGTAATTTCATCTACCCCTGGGGATTTATGAAGTTTAAATTTAGAAACAGCCAAAATAACTTCAGATTGTGTTATAGGGCCAACATTAAAGCCACCAATGCATCTATCATCATTGCAAACAATGGGTATAGAACTAACCACATTGTTTAGAATATCACTGAAATGCTCAGCTCACCTAGCCATGAGAGAATCCTCACCTGCTATAACCTTACCTTGTTTATCCTTCAATCCCTGTATACCTATCCATTTTCTACCACACAAAACATTAACTATCTGGTGTTGTGCTATCTAACTGCTTCCTCGGCTTTCTCAGCCAAACCATGAAGCCAAAGATTCTTATCATCAGCTAACTGATCTTTTACACGTTTATTAAGTTCTCTGTAATGCTTTCTATTAGGACTAGTAGGGTATTGATTAAGGACATTCCTGCAGTTCTTTCTTTCCGAAATAAGCTCTAGTGCCTTATCACTCAGATAATTCTGCTCACTTTTTCCTAAAAGGGCACTGTTAGTGTCCAAAAAAGCCTGTTTAAAATGGCCCCATTCTTCCTCAACTTCAGTATTAAGCAAACCATGACTGTCATAATGACTAAATATCCTATCATGGTAAGCTTTAGCTATAATTGGGTCTCTCAGGGCTTCAGTATTACAGGTAATTTCTTTTTAAATTTAGCACAACACTTTTTAAGTTTAAGTTGCAAGACACTTTTAACAAGGTAATGGTCAGATCCAGTTTCAGCTCCCCTATATGCCCTGGTATTTCTAACAGAACTAGCCCATTTGCTGTTAATTAATATATAATAAAAAAATAATAATAAATACCCCGTCAAGCAGCTGCTTGCCACAGAGGTCTGACAGGAGCCTGCCAGTTTATATGCCACAGTAGGAGATCTGAGAGGATGGCAGGACCTCAGCAGAAAAACGAAACACACACATCCATGCCTAATCCAGGGCTCGAACCCAGGTCCCTTAGATCAGTAGCCAAGCGGCTAACCACTCGGCCGCGGGACGGCTAATTAATATATAATCAATCATATTCTTATGCAGTTCATCAGGTGAAACCCATGTGTACTTATGTATGTCGCGGTGTTTGTAATTTGTGTTAGTTATTCTGAAACCATTGAGTTTACTTACCTGTAGGAGACATTGCCCATTGCAGCTACCAATACCAAAAGGGCCTATTTACCCTCCCCAAATGTCAAAGTCAGTACCAACTTTGGCTTTGAAGTCACCAAGAACAAGGGTAATATCTCCTTTCTTGACAGAATTAAAAATATCCTGAAGTTGTCGGTAAAGCCTATTCTTCTTATCCTCATTGGCATCTTCAGTGGGGGCATTACATCATATAACATTCAAGTCTTTAATGCTTGTCTGAAATTTTGACTAACTAAAATACATAACATGGAATGTTAACTAAAGAAGCAAAAACTGTTGAACTAGCCTGTTGCCATGGTACTATCAGATACAGATTCGTCCATCATGGTGCTGCATACTGAAGCGGGATTCGTCTGAAAAGATGATGCGATGCGATTTACATATCCTTGTGTGGTGTTCTTGGCACCATTGCAGTCACATATGCCTGTGTTGTAGAGTCAATGATAGCCAAAGCAATGGCCACCTAACAAAGATTCCCCAATGCTGCAGATGACATTGAACCATATGTGCAGACACTGGTTGATGTGCAACATACCCTAAATATTGAGCTAAGGTGTTTGATGTGGCTGTATGATCATTCATAGCCATGCACATTAGATGTCTGTCCTCATTCGTTTGTGTGACAGGGCCATTGAGATCCCTCACGTCAGAGAGTTCATTCCTCCTCTACCCACTGATGCCATATTCTCATCACTGTGCCAGCATTTTGTCCAACATGAGCACTGTTGTCTCAGTATCTGCCTTCCTGTAATCCCACAATTCTCCTTTGATCAAAGTCGGAAACCTGGTCGTGTGGATGCAGTGTTCTTCGATGGGGCATAGTTGATCCTTTAGTGTGCAAGAACTGCAAGCAAACACAATTCCAGTGCTTCACACCCACTCTTTGTAATCTCATACCACTTCCAGGGGGCATTACTATCACACATGATGTGCATATGTGCTGTGCTTTCAATCATTTTCTCCCATGGATTACCCATCTTGCATATTTCAGGACAATCTGATGCATTCTTCCTGGTGTTGCACTTTTAATGGCCAGCAGTGTATATTAAAAAGAATATATTCTTTTTTTTTTATTTGGCAAAAAGTTTTAGAAAAAAACTTGAAGGCATTCTGGTTTCTTTTTAATTCAATTCAGTATTTTGCCCCTACCATACTGTGTACAAATCCACAGTGATGATGCACAGAACCTGTCAGGTCTAACACCTAGGGTTATGATAATCTAAGATTATGCCTAATCCTGTCTTCTCGTGATGCAGGCCATTAGTACCTTTCAAAAGAGATATTCTCTTTTAGAAAGGAAGGGAAGGGATGCCAGCTCAGTGTGACCTAATAAATAAAAAATAAATACCCCCTCAAGCAGCTGCTTGCCATAGAGGTCTGACAGGAGCCTGTCAGTTTATATGCCACAGTAGAAGATCTGAGAGGATGGCAGGACCTCAGCAGAAAACAATACGAACATCCATGCCGTATCCGGGGCTCAAACCCAGGTCCCTTAGACCAGTAGCCAAGCGCGCTAACCACTCGGCCACGGGACGGCTAGTGTGACCTACTTTTTTCTTTTTTTCAACCCTGCTGAGGAGTGGTCAACTTCACAGGGTCCTAGTGCTGATCATTTATACCCATTAGACAACTGGTTATGGGTTTGAGCAATATTATTCTATTCAGGGAGAATCTGTCGCTGTGTTTTCTGTTTGCTTGTGGGTTGCCAGCTGTAAGTGAACAGAGGCACAGGATACCTTATATCAGTTGGTGGATAATCCTGATCAGAGGCCATTACAGGTACCTGAACCCTTAGCTAGTTGGGCATTGTAAATCCTAAACTGGAGTAATGTATCTAAGGCATGTCATATGGCTCTTGAAAAAGTGGTGCCTAAAGTTCCTGCCAGCATTGATTATTTTATGAGGGTGAACAGGTCTTTGCCCCATGCCTGCGATCAGGGGGCTGTAAATAAATAGCTCTCAATAAACCTTGTTTCTTTAAAAATCCTATTAATCATTTTCTCTCTGCAGGTACTTGGAATGTGACAACGTTACACAGATATTATTTTCTTGATGTCCTTATGCAGGAATTCCAGCATTATAACCTAGATATTCTAGGCTTGCAAGAGACCAGATGGATAGGTACAGGTGAGATACTTAAAAATAGCTAAATTTCTCTTTTCAGCCAGGAAGGATGGAAAGCATCTCATTAAAAATAACTTAAAATTCTCTGTTGTTGAGCAATAAAATTTTAAAGTTTATCCTTCAAACTATTTGTATGTTGAAAGTTTTTAGGAGAAAACTCTGAAGCTTTTTTTCTCCTAAAAACTTTCAACATACAAATAGTTTGAAGGATAAACTTTAAAATTTTATTTCTCAACAACAGAGAATTTTAAGTTATTTTTAATTAATTTCTGAGCAAGAAGGTCCTTTTAATTGTGTACTGAAAGCATCTCCAAAGTGTACGTTTACTTCTCAGCAGATACGCCAGTGATGCTCTTCTAGGATATGAATGCATTAATGAAAGATTTCTTACGGCAGAATTTAAAATAAAAATTAAAGACTGAATGTCATCTGTTGTTATGCTCCCCCAGAGGACTCTGATGAGAACAAGAAGAAAACATTTTACAGCCAGCTTCAGGATATTTTGAATTTTGTGAAGAAAGGAGATATTTTTCTTGTGTTAGGTGACATCAATCCTAACGTTCATACTGGCTTTAATCTTTGGGCAGGAGTTTTAGGCCCCTCTGGCATTGGTAGTTCCAATGGCAATGGGAAACATCTCCTAAATCTATTGGTAAGTAAACTTAATGGTTTGCGAATAACACATACTACAAACACCAGAATATTTATAAATATACATGGGTATCACCTGATGGGTTGCACAGGAACATGATGCATTTTATTTTAATTAACAGCAAATGGGCTAATTCAGTTAGGAATACCAGATCATACAGGGGAGCCGAAATTGGGTCTGACCATTATCTGGTCAAAAGTATCTTGCAGCTAAAGCTTAGAAATGTTGTGCTAAGGTTAAGAAAATTAGTTTAACACAGAATGTTTTAAAAATCCAGATATAGCCAAAGCATATCATGATAGGCTACTTAGTCATTATGATAATCGTGGTTTGCTTACTGCTGAAGTTGAGAAAGAAAGGGATCAGTTTAAGGAGGCTTAGACCAACAATACTCTTTTAGGTAAAGGGGAACAGAGGAAACAAAATTATTTGAGTGATATGGCTATGGAACTTATTTCTGAAAGAAGCAAGTGCAGGATTAATATGAATCAGCACTATACTAGCCCTAACAGAAGGCATTACAATGAGCTTAATAAATGTGTAAAGGATCAGTTAACAGCTGATAAAAATCTGGCTTGCTAGCTTGGCTGACAAAGCAGTTGGACAGCAGAGGGTTGTACCAGATTGTTAATGTTTTATGTGGGAAGAAACAGGTCACTGATATTAAGGGATAAACATGGAAAGGTGGTTGAAGGTGAGGATTCTGTGATGGCTAGGTGAGCTAAGCATTTCAGAGTCTCATTGGCTATCTCTAAATTAAAACTGCATAAATCCCCAGGAGTGGATGAAATCACCACAGAAATGCTTAGAGCTGGAAACATTTGTGTTGTCACATGGCTGACTGAAATTTTGAATATTTTTTATGATAAAGGTGTTGTTCCTAAAAATTTTACTAGAGCTATCATTGTTCCAATTTTTAAAAAAGGTGATTGCAGTTCTTGTGATAATTATAGGGGAATTAGTTTACTTTCTGTTCCAGGTAAAGTTCTTTGCATGATTATACTTAATAAAATTAAGAATTTGGTTGATGAACAACTGCGTAATGAACAGTGTAGATTCAGAAGTGGTAGGGGATGTGTAGATCACATATTTTCACTCAGATTCTTGAGAAATATTTAGAGTTTCAGAAACCTGTGGTTGCTAGCTTTATAGATTTCGAAAAGACTTTTGACTCTGTTGATCAACATAATTTGTGATTAATTGTTAGATCATATAGAATACCTGATAAGTTAGTGTAATGCAAGTTCTCTATAATAACACTGAGTCGTGTGTGAGACTTGGTTCAACTTGCAGCGATTGGTTTAGCATTGCTAGTGGAGTTAGACAACGGTGCATTTTGTCTCTTTTTTCTCTTTGTTTCATTATTGATTATCTTATGTAAAATTCTTTGCAAGGGAAAGATTCCAGCCTTAAATTGTCTGCAGATTTCTGATTTAGATTATGCAGATGATTTGGCCCTTTTGGCTAATGATGTTGATTAGATGAATTCGTTCATTAGGCTGTTGATGGGACTGGTAATAGAGTAGGTTTGGTGATAAACAGAGAAAGAACTAAATTGATACTTCAGTTTCTTTGAATGGCTGCACTCTTGAGCAAGTGTCTCTGTTTAATTATCTTGGGAGCTATGTAACAGATACTGGTGATGTATGGCATGATATAAATAGAAGAATAGGGATTGCCGCTGGGACTTTTAAGAATCTATGGGAGTATAGAAAAATAGCTGTGTACACCTAAAGACTGAAATTAAGTTGTATAATAGTTTGGATCTTTCCAAGGTTAGTGATAGCGAAACATGGAGTCTGTAAGCTGGATAACAAGAAACTTGATTCCTTTGATTCTAGATGCTTACGCAGTATCTTGGCCATTAGGTAGTTCTACTTTGTAAGTAATGATGAGGTTAGAAGAAGGAGTTATCAACCACCTTTGAACAGCATATTGTGCAGAAAGACACTGCACTGATTTAGCCGATTTAGCCATGTCCCCCTATGCATAGCTACAGATTGGCAAACAGGATTATGAAGTATTCCTAAGGGTTTCAGAAAAAGGGGGGAGACTAGGATGCAATGGGCAGACAATGTCAAACAGGACTTTGCTGGAATTGGCCTAGAGAGGCCAAATGCAGCAACTGTAGCTCAGAACAGACACGTCTGGAGAGGAAAATTACACAGTCTGGTTGGACCTCTGTAGTCCATGGCTGCATGAGGATTTTGTATGTGTATATGTAAACAGGGTGTTTAAAACTTGGTAAAAATTTCAATGGGAGATAGGGAACACCAAGACAAACCTTTTTCGTCCATTAATGTATGTCCACTGACGTAATCCTTCAGTGCTAGAGGGTGCTGTTTGACCACACTGCAATTAGCTAGAGGGGCAAAGTTTGAACAGAGAATGGTCATGTGTTTGCCGTCAGCATTCATAAATTAGACACATTACATGTAACGTGGAGTGTTTCATAACTACTGAGATGGCTAACATGCATCTAGCATATGGGGCTGCCCATGGAAATGGAAGAGCTACTGTGAGGTTGTACTGACAGCGCTTCCCAAACAGCACCGAAGGGTTATGTCAGCGAACATACATTCATAGACGAAAAAGGTTTGCCTTAGTGTTACCTATCTCTCATTGAAATATGTACAGAGAGTTCTGAAACACCCTGTATATATATAAATAAAATAAAAATAAATAATATATGTATTTTAAAATTCTTGAAAAATATGTCTATAGGTTTTTTTATTCCATTCTCATTATAAATTTATATTTATTATTTTAAACTTAATTACTCATAAGTAAATCATCATGAAATGAATTATAAAAGACTGAAGAAAAGCTATTATGAGAACAGCTAGTATCGAACCAGAGACCTTCAATTTGTAAATCAAAAGACATTGCACTAAGCTAAGCAATGCTGACGAGATGTGTTAAAATTTTATCTTAAATTATTCACACATAAATATCCCTTCCTTGGCAAAATAAAAATTTGTTAACCTAGTTCACATTCAGTTTAAGCACATCCTGTCAGGAAAGTGGGCTTATTGAGCCTGTCACAACCAAGTGAAGATTTTTGCTCAGTATCGAGTTCTTCGACTATTGGTTGCATTAGTAGAATCAGCCAATCAAGTGTCATGGGCCACCATGAATCAGTGATCCACTTCCAGCCATTTGTTTCTATTGTATTTCAGCACATGTGCATTTACTATAATAGATAATGTAAAGATTCCAGGCAGTAATTGTAATGGAAAAATTCATATTGTATAAACTAAAGCAGATGACATAACCTTGATTCACAAAATAAATGCTGTGATTGTGTACATAACACACCAAATAATGATTACAAAACAAATATAAAAATGATATGTTAATTTATAAATGACAAATTATTAATGCTAAATTTGAAATTCATTTCTTATTGCTTGTGATTGTTTTTGGCAAGGGCAGTGCCCCAAGTGACCTAATGCAATATTCCTCTGCCTTTTTTTGCTCATGGCCCCCTTCTGAGCTGCTTCATTTACCAAGTGTTCCATGTGGGCACTCTAGAAGTATGGCATGGCCAAGGTTAAGAACCATTGACCTAATGGACAAGACACCACTGTATATCAGGCAGCCATTCTAGTTATTTCCTCTGTATGTTGATTCTATTTTTAATCAAAGAAGGATACTGCTGATTATTAGTCATTAAGTATAAACAATTAAGTTAAATTTCAGTAATATTGAAAAACACGCACATGCAGCAGACTTAGGTGATGTGTGTCGAACTGAAACTGCTTTAAACCTTTGCTGTGTTGTGAAGATCCATTACAGGAAAAATCAAAATTGGCCTCCCTATTCTCATTCATATAGATATTTATGGCATTAATTACATCATATTTACAGCAATAGTTATTTATGATATCCGTTAGCTGACTTTTAATTAATTTTTTCTATTAATATGCTTGAGGGGGTATTTATTAATATGACTAAATATGTTTTCTGTAGTAAATGGTGGCAAGAATGCTGTTTTTTATGGAATAAATGTTCTCTTTTTTAAATCTGGCAAAAAAAATTTATTCCTAAATAATCTAACAATGAAAATTTATGTCGAATTTTTTTTTAATAAAAAAAATGCAAATTTAATGGAGCAAATTTTGATAATTAAACAATTCCTGAAGACAATAGTATTCAAATTGTCAAATGCAAACAATTGGTGATCTGCCATTATGATTTTTCTATTATATCAAATTTAAAAAAATATGTTAATCTAAAATACCTTTCCTAACGATATTTTGTCAGTTATGGGCATAATATTAAGTGTTTAAGTTTTAAATATTTTAAAATTATTTACTGAAATATATTACTTATTATTTGTTAATTATTAACTACTCTTCCTTATTGCAAATAATAATAGCTAATAACTAGGGCATGACTTTTTTTCAGGTTTTACCCTTGAACAACAGATTTAATGTTTGAGTTTAACCTGAAAAAACCCAGCCAAAAATAATGCCTTTCATAATTTGTTGCTTTTTCTTATATTAACAGAAAGATTTAACTTAGTATACTGTTGATTTGTTTGAATTTGTCATTTGCCAACACTACATAAGCATAGACAAACATAAGAGAATGAATTATTATTTTAAATAATTATTCCATGTTATGTGAATTTGGGTTTGGTTGTTTTACTTCTGAGGAGCACTTTTTTGCACAATGAAATTGGCCAGTTCACAAGGACCCCAAGAGGTCAGAGAAGGTTGGGGTGAGGAAACCTACTGGATACCCTCCAGTCAAGCCACCCAGCGTGTGGCAGGCCACAACTTTAGGCACAGGGCCACAACTTTAGGTTCCATTCAGTGAATGGCAGTGTTTCCAAGCCCATCGGTGTCTCCTACTGACAGAGGTCAGGATGATAAGTTTTATGGAAATAAATCTCAACACTGCCCCAAGTGGGACCCGAACCTGGGAACTGCAGATTATGAGCCACTGCCTCCCCTATGCTATGTGGATGTGCAAATGCATACCACTGATGCAAGATGTGGGACATCATATAGATTAATACAGGCAGTTCTTGCTAAAAGGAACTAATGGGTTTCAGAAAACCATTCCTTAAAAATGAAAGTCTCATATTAATGTAAGACAAATTATTTGTTCCTGACATCGCATAATAGCAAAATGCTGAAACATTTTGAAGGACATAGTTACAATATTTTTGACATTAATAAATATCTTAAAAAACGTCATTTATAGATGAATATGTGTTGTGAATTTAAAAGAATTAGAAGAGTATGTACAGAAGTAATCGTGATTAAGAAGCATTGGCAAAGCATCTGTTGTATGTAAATAATAGCTTTGGAACTAGTGAAACAGTGCCCACCCGTGTTCTCTCCCATTTCATCCCTGATGTAAATGCTGGAAAAGAACTAGGTAGGTGTAAGGGTGCAGTGTGACAATAGTCCCTCAAGCAACTGCTTGCCACAGAGGTCTAACAGGAGCCTGTCAGTTTATATGCCACAGTAGAAGATCTGAGAGGATGGCAGGACCTCAGCAGAAAAACGACACAAACATCCATGCCTTAAGCGGCACAAAATTCAATAAAAATATTTTTGATAATTATTAATAAAATTATAGCAAGCACCGGGGCAACTAAGGGGATACTCTGACGGTCATGAACACTGCATGACTTCTTGTTAATAAAAGTGAACACATGCATGCAGGCCTAGATCTAGAAAAAAAATGGGAGGGGGCCATAGAGACTGGATTTCTAATGCGGTATAACATTTCCCACTCCGTTTTAAAGTCTTTAAAAAAAATTTCTTGGAAAATGCATGAAACATAAGTTAAATAATTTATGCCTCTATTGCCATTATGGGAGATGGTAGAAGTCCCCCCCCCCACCTCAAAGATCAAGCCGTGCATACATACATATATATATACGAGCTTTATTATTTTTTGCATTTGTAAAGTTAATAAAATGGACTGATATCTGAATTGCCTTATTTCCCTGAAACTGTCCGGGCTCAAAAAGGAAATCTTGCACAGGGTGCAAAGAATTGCTACTTTCCATTCTGGTTCCGACACAGCGTGCACAAGAGGAGAGTGAAATAGGCTACAGCACATTTGAACTTTGGAATAAAAAGCCACATTGAATAAAGAAACGATGTTTTTGAATTTAAAGTAGTCCTTAATAAATGAACATTTGTGTTCTGTCCATTTTGATTTTTTAAAAGCCCATAGGAGATGGGGATGATACGTTTGTACCCAGATACTAAATACCGTGTGATCTTGCCAACAAAACGTTTGTAATCATGAAAGCTAAATCATTATCTTTTTTCAGAAACTAAAGTATATACAAAGAAAATTCATCACACTGGAATTTTTTTATCATCACAAATATATGAAAGAATTTGCTAAGGTAAAAAAAATCCGATTCTGTGGAACTCTTTTCAGTAAGGATGCACATAAAATCTCTGTTAGGAATGAAGCTTTTGCTGCGGAGTTCCAATTCTGTGGAATGTTCTGTAAGATCACTATTGAACAATGTTGGCAAACATGATCCGGTACGTTTTTTGTTACAGCCAAAAATTTAATATTGTTTTTCGTTATAGCAAAAAATTAAATTACGTTAACGTTATTTCGAAATATTTTTAGTACAAATGCAAAATAATGAAATATGTTATCTTTATATATGCAATAGCGTCGTCCAACGGTTTGTACCAGTTTAATCAATATACTTGTTTAAAAAAAAAATTCGAAAAAAGGAAAATTATCGATGTTAATAATTATTAATAACAAAATAAATACATATATGTAAATAAAATTGTTGCGATTGCTTTTTGTGCTACTGATTCTTAAAAATTTTAAAAATACCAAAAAATAAAAATTGCAATTAGGAGACCCAGTTATGAATAATAGGATAACACCACTGTAAGTATTCTAATAATGTATGTAAGGTATACAACCGAAACTTAAGACAGGGACATACCAGGAGTTAGTTTCGGGGGGGTGGGGGAGGGTCCCGGAATATAGCATCGGAGAGGGTTCGAAAATTTAGTTTTGACGCGGGAGTCTGAGACTAACACATGAATAGGGTTTCCAAATTACTAAAATATTCCACTTCACAGGAAAGGCTAAATAATATTCTATATGGAATAAAATTTTATAGTTATTTTTTTATATCTACCTATAGAGTCGGGGTTAAAATAAAATTATACTAAAACGCCTGTTTTGGATTTCAAAGCAGGTAGACAAGTTTGAGATTTCGCATAAGATGACCGGATTTTCGGGGGGGGGCGAACCCTCCATCCCTCTGGATACGTTCCTAACAAGAAGTTTACACCAAATTTTTAAGAATTGTTCAGAATAGAATGGAGGATTCATCATCAAGCAGCCATGGGTTACGGAGGTCCAACCAGACTGTGCAATTTAGTTCTTCAAGCAAGTCTGTCCTGAGCTACATCTGGCCACCACACCAATTCTAACAAGGTCCTGTTTGACATTGCCCGCCGAATCCTAGGTCTCCCCCTCTTTCTCAGGCCTTTAGGCACACTGTTCATAACCCTATTCGCCAATCTATAATTATCCATACGGGCAACATGGCCATACCAACAGAGTCTCTCTCTGCACAATATGCTGCTTAAAGGAGGTTGCAAACTCCTTTGCCTAACCTCATCATTAGTTACAAAGTTGAACCACCTAATGCCCAAGATACTGCGTAAGCATCTAGTTTCCTGTTATCTTGTTTACAAAGTGTCTACGTTTCACTACCATAACTAACCCTAGAAAGAACCAAACTATTATACAGTCTAATTTTAGTCTTTAGGTGTATACGCCTATTTCTCCACACTCTCCTTAGATTCTTAAAAGTCCCGGCAGCAATCCCTATTCCTCTGTTAATCTCATGCCGCACATCACCATTATCTGTTACATAGCTCCCAAGGTAAACTGTGATACCTGCTCAAGACTGCAGCCATTCAGATTAACTGAATCAAGCCTGCCTGACCAATTTTCATCACTTTAGTTTTCTCTCTTTATAACCAAACCTACTCTACTACCAGTTTCATCAACAGCTCGAATCAAAGAGTTCATCTCATCAACATCATTTGTCAAAAGGGCTAAATCATCAGCATAATCTAAATCAGAAATTTTCGTATCTCCAGTCCATTTACGGCCAAAATCTTTCCCTTGCAGTGAATTTCGCAAAACATAATCAACAACCAAACTAAAGAGAAATGGAGACAAAATGCACCTTTGTCAAACACCAGAAGTAATGCTAAACCAATTGCTACAAGCCTTATCAACTCTCACACATGACACAATGTTATTATAGAGAGCTTTCATTATGTTAACTAATGTCTGGTATACCATATGATCTCACAATCAACCACAAACTATGACGATCAACAGAGTCGAAAACCTTTTTGAAATCAACAAACTAGGCACCAAAGGTTTCTGAAACTCTAAACATTTCTCAAGAATCTGCCTAGGTGAAAATATCTGATCCACACATCCCCTACCACTTCTGAATCCACATTGCTCATCAGGCAATTGACTGTCAACCAGATTCTTAATTCTATTAAGCACAATCATGGAAAGAACTTTACCTGGAACAGAGAGCAGGCTGATACCCCTATAGTTATCACAAGAACTGCGATCACCTTTTTTGAAAATAGGGATAATAATAACTGTGGTAAAATCCTTAGAAACCATAGCTTTTATCATAAAAGTTATTCAAAATTTCAGTCATCCAAGTGGTAACCGAAACATTCCCAGCTCTAAGCATTTCCGTAGTAATTTCATCTACACCTGGAGATTTATGAAGTTTAAGTTTAGAAATAGCCAAAATAACTTCAGATTGTGTTATAGGGCCAACATTAAAGCCACCAATGCATCTATCATCATTGCAAACAATGGGAGTAGAACTACCCACATTGTTTAGAACATCACTGAAATGCTCAGCCCACCTAGCCATGAGAGAATCCTCACCTTCTATAGCTTTACGTTATTTATCCTTCAATCCCTGTATACTTGTCCTTTTTCTACCACACAAAACATTAACTATCTGGTACAGCTCTTTGCTGTTGTGCTGTCTAACTGCTTCCTTGGCTTTGTCAGCCAAGCCATCAATCCAAAGATTCTTATCAGCAGCTAACTGATCCTTTACACGTTTATTAAGCTCTCTGTAATGCTTTCTATTAGGATTAGTAGGGTATTGATTAAGGAGATTCCTGCAGTTCTTTCTGAAATAAGCTTAAGTGCCTTATCACTCAAATAATTCTGTCTCCTCTGCTCCTTTTTTCCTAAAAGAGTATTGTTTCCAAAAAAGCCTGTTTAAAATGGTCCCATTCTTCCTCAACTTCAGTAGTAAGCAAACCATGACTGTCATAATGACTAATTAACCTATTATGGTAAGCTTTAGCTATAATTGGGTCTTTCAGAGCTTCAGTATTAAAGGTAAATTTTTTTAATTTAGCACAACACTGTTTAAGTTTAAGTTGCAAGACACTTTTAACAAGGTAATGGTCAGATCCAATTTCAGCTCCCCTATATGCCCTGGTATTTCTAACAGAACTAGCCCATTTGCTGTTAATATATAATCAATCATATTGTGCAGCCCATCAGGTGAAATCCATGTGTTCTTATATATGTCGCGGTGTTTGTAATAAGTGCTAGTTATTCTGAAACCATTGAGTTTACTTACCTGTAGGAGACGTTTCCATTGCCATTGCAGCTACCAATACCAAAAGGGCCTATCACTCCTCCCCAAAGGTCAGACTCAGTACCAGCTTTGGCATTGAAGTCACCTAGAACAAGGGTAATATCTCCTTTGTTGACAGAATTCAAAATATCCTGATGGTTGGTTGGTTATTTTTTGGCGCAACACAACTAAGGCTATATTGCGCCAAACAAACGATAAAAAGGGTAAAAGACATGGAACCCACAACCAAATTTAAAATAGACACAAAGAACACGGCACAAAAACGAGGAGTATAAAAAAGAATAAAAGCAAAAAGTGTAAAATCAAAAATAACAATGGGTGTATATGACCCACGTAAAAAACAACAGGTAAAACACAGGTAAAAAATTCAGGAAAAAAGTGAAAATTCATAAACGAGTAAAATAAGTGGTAAAGCATAAAAATTCGAAAACAGGAGTTAAAAGTGAGTCATCAGATAATAGATGTCCGAGTGTAAGGGGTTGGGACGTAAAATCGTGAAAGGTAAAAAATAAATGTCGGTCAAGGTTAAAGCTGGACAATTGAGTAAAATATGTTTAAAAGTTAAAATGGTGTCACAAAACTCGCACTTAGGTTCATCGTCCGCCTTAAGAAGAAAAGAGTGTGTTAAAAACGAGTGACCTAAGCAGAGCCGAGCAAGTACAACTTCCTCGCGATTCCTGCGAAAACAAGACTGCCACGGTTTGACAATGGGCTTGATCTCGAAAAGCTTGTTAGCAACCTGTTCAGACCAAGATCTCTGCCGCAGTGCCCGGAGCTCGGTGGATAAACGCTGCCGGAAGTTCACATATGGAGTCGGACAAGGGCGTGGCTGACTTGGCAGCAGCGTCTGCCAAGTCATTACCCCTGATTCCGACATAACCGGGCACCCAACAGAAGAGAATCGTGGTGGTGGCTGCCAGACGGTGGGGCTGCTAGCGGATCATGGAAAGAACAGGGTGAGGCCGATGCCTCATCGAGATAAAAGCCTATAGCGAACTAAGCGAGTCGGTGTAAAGCACACACCGACGATGATGCTTAGCTGCTATGTGGTCCAAGGCAATGCTGATAGCATGCAACTCTGCAGTAAAGATGGAACACTGCTGTGGGATCTGGTCTGCAATGATTATATCACAGCAGACCATGGCCGATCCCACTGATGTGCCGAACTTCGAGCCATCTGTAAAGACAGGCAAGAAGTCCGGGTGCGCAGTACGATGTCGGGCAAAGAGTTGCCGGTAAACACAGTCGGGTGTAAAGGCCCAAAATATCCTGAAGTTGTCAGTAAAACTTATCCTCATCCTCATCGGCATCCTCATTGGGGGCATAACAGCAGATAACATTCAAGTCTTTAACGCTTGTCTGAAATTTTGCTGTAAGAAACCTTTCATTAATGCACTCATATCCTAGAAGAGCATCACTAGCATGTCTGCTGAGAAGCAGACTCGCCTTGGTGATGCTTATTGTCGCCCTCTCTGAAAAGAGAAATTTAAGATTATTTTTAAGAATCTGACCTTTATCTGTCCATCTGGTCTCTTGCAAGCCGAGAATATCTAAATTATAATGGTGGAATTCTTGTGTGAGGACATCAAGAGAAAAAGCTCTGTGCAGAGTCCTCACATTCCAACTACATATGGAGAGAAAATGGTTAGTGGGATGTTTAAAGAAATTATGTTTATTGAGAGAGGGAATGCCGAGAATATCAAACAGATCCTAATCGCAGGCATGGGGCAAAGATCCATTTCCCCACTACTAAAGCTTGAAGTCATCTGCACTGGGGAACTTCCTCCAATGTAGAATTTGATGATGCCCGTAAAAGCAAGAGTTTAGGTGCCTGCGATGACCTCTGCTCAGTATTATCCACCAGCTGACAAAACATATCTTGTGAATCTATTCCTTTGTGGCTGTCAACCGACAAAAAAAAAACAGAAAATATAGCGGAAGATTCTCCCTCCACAGAAGCCCACGAGTGTAGCAAATTCAGGATCCATAATCAAGCTCAGAGCTTTAATCCAGTCCAGTCCGGTAAGTTTGTATGGTCAGCACCAGGATCCTATGCGATTGACCACTCATCAGCAGGGTAGAAAAAAAATATTGATATAACTGGCAAATACGTAAACTGCAAACGTGATATTACTCCCAAAACTGAACTGGAAACTTATCACAAGAGAATTTATCTACAAATAGCGACCTAAGAGATAATTTGTTCTATCTTACGATTTTAACGTGGTGAAATGATTTACTAAAATTTAAATTCTTTCTCATCTTTAATAAAAATATTGAAGTTTAACATTTAGCAACTTTTGACCGAAAGGAAAAAATGTTTCCAGTCGAGTCGGTGTGATAGAAAACAGTCAGCTGCTGGATTATGACCATGGTTGGTTGTAACGTGGGGGCGGGTAGGTAAGCTGGATTGGCCCGGGTTCAATTCCCGGTACCGGAATTAAGGTCCCCTTTACAAATAGGTCCAGCTTAGAAAGAAGGATGTATAAGAAGAAGAAGGATCTGATTGGTAGTTGGGTTGTGTATACAAGGTGACAAATATTTCTTTTTACCGTATACAAATATAATAAACTTCAGCGAAAATGAATTATTAACGTGAAGGATTGTAAAATTCAGTGTAAAGCAATAAAGGATTTCAGATGATAGTCATTTTGATGATACATTCAAAGTGAGTATACAATTTATCTGTGAATGTTGAAACAGCGGGAAAAGGCATGGGCAGCTTTCTTTAAAAGCGCGGGTAGGATAGCGTATTTAAATGTGCCAGTGAACGTCAATGTAAATGTCCAATTTTCTTAGTAAAACACTCGTAGAATGGTTAAAAAATAATGCAGAACTTGAGTATATGATTTATTTTCCACCTTGATTGCTGATAAATTTGTATGTGGTTCGTGGGCGCGTAGGTCCCTGGGCTACAGGTACCGTGAGGCCCCCAGTAATATTTTCAAAAGGAAAAAAAAAAGTTAAAGAAAAATTAAATTTATTTTTACCAGACTAACAACAATTAAAATTCAATTGAACCCTTTTTTAAATAGAGAATTTAGAGTATTATACTTAGATTCAGCATTCACAAATGAAATAACTTTTCATTTAATCTCTGGAGGCCCTCCAGTTGGCTTAGGCACTAGGGCTGTAGCCCATGCCTTAATCTGGCCCTGCTTCTTGGGCAGATTTTGGTGAGCTCGTGAGCCTAATGAAGCCAAATTAAACACCATATACATTCTGCAGGCCATAAAGTATTCTTAGTTTAAGAGGAACACTATTTGAAATGTGCAGGTGTCATCTAAGGCATGACCATATTCCAATGGATTTAAAACTTATGGCCGAGTGGGTTCGAGCCCCGAGTAAGGCATGGTTGTGTGTGTTATTTTTCTGCTGAGGTCTTGCCATCCTTTCAGATCTCCTACTATGGCATATAAACTGACAGGCTCCTGTCAGACCTCTGTGGCAAGCAGCTGCTTGAGAGGGTATTTATTTTTTTTATTTATTCAAGTATAGTGCATATGTTAAATGTCAGAAAATTGCTAAGTTTATATTTTAGAAATCAAATCATTACAAACAGATTTTATATGCATCTTGTAATTTTATAAAGTTCCATAAAATGTTTTCCTAATTTTATATTGATAAAGGATTATACTGTATTAGCATATTAAAAGCCACATAGACACTGTACTGAAGCCAAGTGGTACGGGACTGAACTTGTTTCAAGTAATTGCATATCTTGATATCTAAGTGTTAATGCCAAGAAAAAAAATGAATAATAATGTTGATTGTACAATCAAAATATGTTAACGTGGGGAAAGTAAATATGGAAAAATATCATATATATACTTGTCTACATGCAGCATATTTGACAATGAATTTACTTATTGTAACAAATGAAGCATATCTGAATCATCAGTCATTACTGAAGTGGCTAAGGCAAGTGGGGTATAAACGTAATTCCAAGGTTGTATTTTGGAGATAGTTCAATGAATTTTTCACACTTGCATAATGTATGACTTGCAATAATGTTTGAGCACAGCAATGACAATTATCTGTCATTGTTGCTTTAATTTCTTCTATGATACTTGTTTTTTTTAGGTTAAAAAAATTTGAACTTGAGAACAGTTTGTAAGTTAACGACATGGTGCATATATGTGGTGCAACATAAATTGGCATGTTAACCAAGAGTGCACAAGCTTTTTCAGTTTGTTGGGGGGGGGGGGTCATAATTTTCAACTCCTTTCATTAGCAGGCCAATATGATGCACTGAGGTGCAAAATCATTAAGAAGCCACCACTACTTGCCTTTTGTGACAGCCAGCATGTCAGCATCTGTCTTCATGTGCAATATCATCTGCCCCCCCATTTTCACCCCTAATTTAAAGGTTCATGCTATAAAGTTTCAGTCATGCCACTTAGTGGCACTGTTTAATTTTCAAATGCATCTGTGAGTTCTGCGAGTTCAATTTGAATAAACTTAGGCTTCTCATTGAAAATTAAAAATAACTGCTATTCAGGTACAAAAGAGTTTTCTCTATAGGTACAAATGGCAAAGTTCCTGTATTGGGGAAAAATTATGCAATGCTTATTGTCAGCTATTGTTCACAACTGAGATGTTATTCATTTGGCATCTGCTATACAAAATGTAAATTTTGTTCCCACAAACACCAGAAATTTTTTGTTTTCTGTTAAACAGAATGGTTTGTTTCATTAGTTTTTGATTTTATGAACTTGGCTCAATTCAAAGGTCATTTCAAATCAAAAAGGGTCACTCTTAAATCAGAAGTTAAGATAACTGATATTCAGTTATATACTGTTAACATCACTACTATTGCCGACAATAAAGAAAATCACAATTTGTCACTTGGAAACAACTGAGTGATATTCAGTTTCAATCTATATTTTGCTCAGAATGGAGGCAGTTGCTTTTTGATCAGAAGGATCTTTTCTGTTATCAAGACAAGTTTGCAGACAGTATTGTCACAGCAAAACTCTGTTTCTTCAGTTTGCAGACAGTAAGATTCAGTATTGTCACAGCAAAACTCTGTTTCTTCAGCTAAATCCCAAGTTGCGGTTTGATGAAATTTATAGTAAACTGTTACAATATTTGAGAATAATGGGAATACACTTATAAAATGCAAAATGTATTTCTCATCTCTTAAAATAAAAAGGTTGCATTTTCTTATCCCTTAGGGTTAAGGGAGAAATCATTTGGTGTATATAAAATTATTTTTTACTACTATATTAAAATGTTATTGAAAATTAATTACTAACTTTTTAAAAATAAAGAGCAACTTCAAATTCTAACAAAGAACAATTTAATCAAAACACCTAAATATAAATTTTACTTCTCATAGGAAGTTATCTAGATATCTGTTTTGACCAACACATTCTATTACCAGATTTTCAAATTCCTAACATAAATATATCATTTATAATATTAATTCAAATTTTACATTTTCTACATTTAGTGCCCTCTAATGATGTAAATTAAAACTGTTAGGAGGATCTTAAAATTTTAATAATATTTTGTTAGTTCCTATTCAACCCAAAAATAAATTTTCTTTAATCTTTTTAAACAAAAAGTTGCATTTCCTCACCCACCATGTGTGGATCAAGGGACAAATCATTGCTGTCAATGTAAATCCCTTGATCATCACAGGCCATCATCAAAATATCAATTTATAGCCCAAACTGTTTGCAATATTCATTTAAAGTTTTGCAACTTTAAATGAATATTGCAAACAGTTTGGATTATTCTGGCACCATTAGAGGACAGAATTGAAACTATTGGGATATTTAAAAAAATGTGAATTGTAATATTCCATCAATAGCTATCCAACCCAAAAGAATTTTTTATCTCTAAAAATAAATGTATTAAAACAAAAATATTACATTTCCCCTCTCCCACCCCACCCCTGGAGGTCGGTGAGGAATTCAAACTTCATTACTTTCGCATTTCACAACCCGAGTTAAAAATTTCTAGTATAATTCATCAATTCACTTGCACTATTAATATAGAATTTCACCATTTTCAACTATTTTTCACTGTTAGACATGCAATTATAGCTTTTGGGGTTTTACAGAAAATGTGAATCCCAATATTTCATCAATCCCTGTCCAATCCAAAAAGAATTTTTATCTCTGAAAATGAAAAAAGATGAATATCTACAGATGGATGAACAGACAACAAAGTGAAAACATTAGCTCCCCCCCCCCTGAAAACAAGCTAAAAAGGACCCTCCTGATAAAACAAAACAACTATATCTCCAGACATTCTCAGCTGAGAATAGACAGAAGCTGAATATTGCCTGAACTGAATGTGTGTTAAACCAATGGCGCTTACACTGAAATTTGTTTATAATTATGCTTAATCATTGAATTTTTGTATAATTAAAAAAAAATCTCTGGAAGTTGATTATTTCTTGAAATGTAACGCTTTAAATATGTGCATTCTTTTCAGTATTCCTGTATTTTTTTTCATTTCTTTGTTTTCAGTTTGGAATTATTTTGTTTTTAAATAATGGTAAACAATTGTCAGATGCTCAAAGCAATGAGACAAGACTTTAGCAAAAAATAAAAATCAGCCATGCTAGTTTTGATTTTAGTTAAGGTTATTTTAGACAGATTTGGAACAGAGCTGCCTAATAAATATATTATCTCCGCAAAACTCCCCGTCTTACCCACAGTCAATGGGCAGGAGTGGCTCAGTCAGTAGCACTCAAGGCTTGTAATCTGTAGTTCCCAGGTTTAAGCCCCAGCTGGGTCAGCATTGAGATCTACTCCGCAAAATTTCCCACCGTGCCCATGATCAGTAGAGGACACCGATGGGTTTGGAAAGGCTGGCGTCCGTTGGATGGGACATTAAGCTGTGGCTCCGTGTACCAGAGAGCCAACTCTGTTAAAGAACATGCCAGATGGCCTTGATGAGAGGGTACCATCTATCTTCCAACAGCTATTCCAGTGGGTCCCCTCCCCCAACCTTTTCTGAGCCTTTGGGGTCCTTGTGACCTGACCATTTAGCCCATGGTGTGCAAAAAAAGTGCCGCTCAGAGGTAAAACAACCCAACTGCCCATGGTCAGTAGGGGGACATCAACAGGCTTCAAAAGGCCACCACCCATCAGATGGTACATTAAGCTGTGTTCCCTTGTGCGGGAGGGCCATAACCCTGTGCACGTTAAAGAATACGCTGGATGGCCTTGACAGGAGGCTACCATGTCTCCCAACAGCTGTTCCAGTGCATCCCCTCCCTCAACTTTCTCTGAGCCTTCAGGGTCCTTGTGACCTGGCCATTTAGCCCATGGTGTGCAAAAAAGTGCAGTTCAGAGGTAAAACAACCAACTAAGCTTAACAAATATGTGCAATCACTCACTAAATGTTGAAAAAAGAACAAAATTTTTCATTGTTTGTGGTTACACAGTTCATATACATTTTCTGCTAGCTCAAAACATGTAGTCTTGAAATTGCTTCAAATACAAACTAACTCTAAGAGGATAATTTTCCATCCTTATGGAAATTTTATACAAAGAATTACATGTTTTAGTTGTTTTTCTGCAGTAATCTACAGCAAAAATCTGTATATACTTCCGTGGCATACTGGTAAACAACCTGTCTACCAAACCAGTGATAATGTTCTCATGTGCTTGTTACATGACAAAATAATAAAAGCTGCATAAAGATTCTAAATTACCTTGATCCCTTGTGTAAGTCCATTTGATTTCCTCGTCCCATTGGCCTTCCAAGTCTGGGTATCAAGGCAACAGCAAATGGGCTAAATGATTTATTGTTATGGTTCTTCATCCTGCTGCTTGAAAATGGTTGCAAAAATGGATAGGAAAATAAGGAACATAAATGTTAAATACATCTGTGGCATAAATTCAGTGATAGTTATGTAGAAAAAAGTTTTAAAAAACAGATATAGAACAAAAGTAAATAAAATAACTATAATCTAGGAAAATTGGAAAGAAGCCTATTTATTGTTCTATTGAGTTTGTGGTTCACTTCTGTAAGATTCAATACTGGAGAAGCACAGGAAATGTCCTGTAATCATGGAACATTTGAATAGTTTGCTGAAAAATTTGATATTCACTGCAAGTGGAATCCTAATCCACTATCTCTTGATAGCGTAAGATGCTCTAACCACTGAACTATCATAAGCATAGCTCAAATCTAGCTAATGGAAGCTATAAACATTCTCACATGGTCAGGGCCAAAGCTATATCAAGTTTGAGGCCCCAAAAAGTCAAAAAAATATATTTAATATTGTGACTAAAGTGAACATTAGAAAATAAACACGAAGCTGATGTGCTTAAAACAAATTTTATATTTATTACCTAGTAATTTTATTTATTACTAATACAAATTCACAACTGCAAAATTTGAAATGCAATTTTTTTTGGCTTCTCATATTGTAATGCCCTAAGCTGTAGCTCATTTAGTTTATGAGCAAGTCTGACCTTCCATATGGTAGTCACTTTTGGTGCTATCTAGGGGAGGGGGGGGGGAGCAAGGGGCCATATTATCCCCCATAATAATTATTATTATAATTAAATACACAGAACATTATCAATGCAAGATTCAGTATTGTCACAGCAAAACTCTGTTTCTTCAGCTAAATCCCATTGTTAAAAAAAAATTTTTATTGCACACAGCACTGAAAAATAAGTACATAGTTCTAGCTTGTCTTACAATGTCAATAATTAATTTGTTCTCACTTTTGAAGTAAAGACATTGCTTAAAATCTTGAATGTTGACAAAAGCAACACTCTCTCATACACACACACACACCTCTGATTCCCATCCCACCCACAACTCATCAGGCTGTCTAGTCAATCCTTGTGGTTCTGAGAAAGGATATTCAAGGAATGCCTTTCCAGAATTGCTCTCCTTAATAAAATCATCTGCCACTCAAGATTGCTGGAGAATAGGACAGTGGTATTGTGTAATTTAAACTTTAGCCAGTGAACAATGCTTGATTACATAGTGATTGATAACCTGCCATAAAATAGTTGACGGAATCCTTTACCACTTGCTTAATAGACTGGTTTCCATAAATTAAGGAAAAATGAGGAAAATCACGAAAATTTGTCAAAAAATTGTGCGATCCTCACGAAACTTGTTCCAGTAAAGTAATACCAAGTGAGCATATCATATGCAAATTAGTCTAGGTTGTATCAATTTGCACAATTGGATAGCAGCAGAATAATGGGTGTTTTTGGAATGGATCGTTATTTTGTGTTTAAATGTGAGTAAAGAAATTCGAAATAGCCATTTTGTAGGAATGACTTCAAGACATCATTTGCCAAATGAACTGCTGTGTAAAGCTATTGGTCGGCTCGAAGCAGGCCAACGTTAATTAGACTGTCCTGGCCGGCCACTTATATCTCCGTGTGGTCGACCTTGTCATGTGCATCTGTGACACGTCTGGGCGGGACACTGTGATTCTGTGGGTGGTCATATTATTCTGATACGACTGTGTATATGACTCCATATGCCATTTCATTAAGGTGATAAGGTGAGCAGATTTCTGAAATTCAAAAACAGTATGTTGATGCACAAAAGGAGTACATCGGCAGATTTGACAGATTTATTAACCAACATAAAAGGCCAATATTTCTGTCAGTGTTGCTCAAAAATAAATTAACCTGGACAATTTATTGTAATAAAAATCTGTTCGATTAAAGTTTGACTGATTAATTGTTGCCGCATCACACACCTGCAATTTTGCTGGTCAAATTCATCTCCTGATAAATCGCACTCAAGTAAAACAAGAAGGTTGGGTTGGGTTACCTCTGAGCGGCACTTTTTTGCACACCATGGGCTAAATGGCCAGGTCACATGGACCCCGAAGGCTCAGAGAAGTTTGGGGGAGGGGACCCACTGGAACAGCTGTTGGTAGACAGATGGTAGCCTCCCGTCAAGGCCATCCAGCGTGTTCTTTAACGTGCACAGGGTATGGCTCTCCCACACACAGGACCATGGCTTAACGTCCCATCCGACGGACGGCGGCCTTTCCAAGCCCATCGGTGCTCCCCTACTGACAGTGGGCAGGGCGGGGAATTTTGCGGAGATAAATCTCAACACTGACACAGCTGAAACTCGAACCTGGGAACTACAGATTACGAGCCTGGCGCGCTGCTGACTGAGCCACCCCGCCCAAAAACAAGAAGTGAAATACTCCATGAGAACAATAATATTTGTGTTTTGTGCTATGGTACAGCATAAAAACAGCATTCGACATGTTTCTGGTATATACCAACGTTTGCTCAACGATCTCCATAGAAAAATGTAAACAAAATTATAATATAAACAACTAGCAAGAAACTTCAGGATAGCAATTACATGCTCTTTTGATGGAATTGCTTGACACATTTTTGTGTCTTTTGTTTAACCTTGTCGTCTATTAAAACTTGATAAGTACTTGAAACTTGCTTCATCCATTCTCTAGTAATTTTTTAAGTCATGAGAAAAAATAATACATTGAACAACACTAGACTCACCCCATTTAGTGCTAGAAACATTTTTTGCTAACGAGAAATATAAAAAAATTTATGAGTTTATTTGTTGAAAGCTGTACTACACAAGAAAAACTACAAAAGCAGTACATCTGTAGGTATCATTTGCAAGGTTAAATTCCAAATCCGAAATCCATAGGTGGACAAAATGGGCTCTTTGTACATTCCCAAATTTTCAAGGTAGGCAGCTGTCCACCCCTTTCAGACACTACTGCATGTAAAGCTGAATTCCTAACTGTTGCAGAGATTTAATCTGTAATTAAATATTGATCCAAAATCAAGGTAGTAGAAAATAGTGTAACTCTCTCTAAAATGATATGATGATTTGGTGAATTGGGAAGAAAAAAATCCATTCCATTAGTATTTTAAACAATATTGCATTCCTTTTATAAAAGTTCTTTATGCTTCACAACAGTAAATAAATAAATACCCCCTCAAGCAGCTGCTTGCCACAGAGGTCTGACAGGAGCCTGTCAGTTTATATGCCATAGTAGGAGATCTGAGAGGATGGCAGGACCTCAGCAGAAAAACGACACATACATCCATGCCTAATCCGGGGCTCGAACCCAGGTCCCTTCGATCAGTAGTCAAGCGTGCTAACCACTCGGCCACGGGACGGCTAAAATAAATACCCCCTCAAGTAACTGCTTGCCACAGAGGTCTGACAGGAGCCTGTCAGTTTATATGCCATAGTAGAAGGTCTGAGAGGATGGCAGGCCCTCAGCAGAAAAACGACACAAACAGCCATGCCTTACCCGGGGCTCGAACCCAGGTCCCTTAAGATCAGTAGCCAAGCGCGCTAACCACTCGGCCATGGGACGGCTTCACAACAGTACATGTGTAAAAAAAATTTTTTTGTCCCAATACATTTCTTCAGTCAATGGGTTAAGATATACTAGAGCAGTGTGATCAGATTTAAAGAAAAAGATCCAGAGACTTTTGAAAATTGACCAGATGCTCCCAAAAAATAGGGACATCTGGTCACTCTTGCTTCACAAGCTGGCAATTGACAATTTTCATTATAAAATTTTACCTTCAATATTTCAGTCACTTGCATTATTGACTGAAATCTCTTATAACGCTATTGTCACTACTGTTCTATTAGTAAAAAGCTCTGCTCATGTTGTACAGCTAAATATTTAAAAATATATCTAAAAACACATTCCAGGGACTGTCTCCTGAAAATGGGACGTCTGGTAACCCCATACCAGGTATAACACATATCCATTCTTTCAATGCAATTACAGATCATTAGGATATATGCATTTTTCGAGTTCGGAACAAAAATGGTTGATAACCAATATTTTAAATTTTTTTATCAACTTAGTGTAAACAGAATATATAAGTACCCTCTGAAGCAGCTGCTGGCAGAAAGACAACACAACATCCATGCCTTACCCAGGGCTCGAACCCAGTCACATTTGAAGATAGAAATCGTGTTTTTTCTTTTAATTTTAAAAAAGAACTGGGTTTACTAATAAAATAAATGTTTTAATCACCTCCCCCCCCCATACAGTAAAAATCAGGTTCTATTTATTTATCTACAGTTGTTCCCAATGGGCACGTTTTCTTGAGTTCTTCCACAGAAATATATTAGAACATCAATTAGTTCTTGGATTAACATAAAATTATTTTTTATTTTGATAGAAAAACTAGAAATTTATGGATACAGTATTAATACTCTTAAATTTGCATACACAATATTAAACTAGTTTTACAGAGGGCACTCAAAAAGGTTTTGACATGTGTTTGTAGATTTGCACTCATTCATCCGAAGTTAACAAGCTATGACTTGTTAACTTCGGTAGCGGTGGCTTTTCCAATAATACCTCTTTACCAATAAAGTTTTTTGCAAAAAACTTCGTAATGTCTTTAATTAAACTACTTTATTGGTAAACTATTAACATTCGTAGTTTAGTTCTGATATATTCCGAATATTTTCGTGTACCACACGTCTGTGTAAGACGCACACCCTATTTTTAGATGCTATCTTTCGGAAAGTTGAAAATGCGGACACCTGCTGGGAGTAAATAATATCAAAATTCGCTATTATTGCTTCGTAGTCGCTGCCTCGTATCATTCATGATGGAAAGAAAAGTTTCTGAGCACACCGCTTCCGATATCAGTGACACACTGACCTTATGTTTTGCAGTCAGCAAGTGAAGCAGGGTAGGTACAAGTCATTTGGTAGTGTTTGACTCCCACCTCGCTCAGCGTTGGGATTTATATCCACTAAACCTCCAACTTGCCCTCGGTCAGAAAGGGGACCCCCAATGGACTTTGAATGGTCGCCGTTCGTCGGATGGGGCATAAAGCAGTAATCTATGTGTGGAAGAGTTACCCTATGTACGTGGGGCGAAGGGCTCAGTCTGTAGCGCGCCAGGCCAACACCACCTAGGCCAGGCTCATAATCTGCAGTTCCCAGCTTAGTCACCGTTGAGATTTATCTCCGCAAAACTCCCCGCCCTTTCCATGGTCATTAGGAGACACCGATGGGCTTGGAAAGGCCGCCGTCCGTCGGATGGGACTTAAAGCCGTGGCCCCGTATGCGGGAAAGTCATACCCTTTGCAGGTTAAAGAACACGCTGGATATCCTTGACGGGAGACTAACAGCTGTTTGAGTGGGTCCCCCTCCCCCAACCTTATCTGAGCCTTCTGGGTCATTGTGACCTGGCCATTTAGCCCATGGTGTGCAAAAAAGTGCCGCTCAGAGATAAAACAACCCAACCCTATGTACGTTAAAAAAAAAAAAGCTGGATGGTCTTGACGGGTGGCTACCATATATCTCTTAACAGCAGTTCGGTGCAGTTCCTTTCTTCCCACAGCTTCCTTCCCGGTGCAGTTCGCAGCAGTTCTTTCCCACAGTCTTCTTTGAGTCATTGTGACCTGGCCTAACCAACTGTGTACAAAAAAAAGTGCCTCTCAGAGTAGGAGGGGGGATGACTCCCATCCCTGAAAACCGAAAATCCGGTCGTCTTATACGAAATCTCAAACTTGTCTACCACTGAAATCCAAAACATGTGTCATTGTATAATTTTATTCTAGCCCCACAGTATGTATTCGACAAAAAATATAGATTCAAAATAACAACTGTCTAATTTATTCTATATAGAGTATCATTTTAACTTTTCCTGACCGATGAAATATTTTAGTATTTGGAAAAACCTACTCAGGTCTTATTTTTAGACCTCTTAACTAAATCCTGCTGGGTTCAGAGGTAAATCCTGCTTAGGTTAATCTCTGAGCCTGGCTGAGATTAACCCAAGGCATGTGGTGCCATTTAGTTATAGATAAAGTATTCTCATGTAAGCTGCTATCTGGGCTTATAAATTCAGGAAAAAATGTGTACTGATGCACTGAAGTACATGGAATTTAGGTATAGTGTGCTTTAAAAAACGACACCCTTTCGTCAAAATGCGTTCATATGCTAATATGTAAAAAAAATTATGCTTATAAATTGAATATTAAATTTATAAGAATGAAATTAAGAACTGACTGCATGTGTTTTAGCTGAGATTCCTGGTTTTCTTACTTATTAGACCAGGTATGGTAACTGAATGACATGCAAAGAATTGTTGACAATTCAAAAATAATAAAAAATAGTTTGCAAAAAGTTTATAAACGAAAATTAGTCTAGACCGGGTCGCGGTGAGGATAATTGTTTTGTTGGAATTGTTTTTTTTTTGGGGCAACATCTTAAATTTAAAAAAATAAAAATACCCCCTCAAGCAGCTGCTTGCCACAGAGGTCTGACAGGAGCCTGTCAGTTTATATGCCATAGTAGAAAGGATGGCAGGCCCTCCAGAAAAACGACACATACATCCATGCCTTAACCCGGGGCTCGAACCCAGGTCCCTTAAGATCAGTAGCCAAGCGCGCTAACCACTCGGCCATGGGAGGGCATCTTAAATTTACTTAATTAATTAATTGTTAATATAATAAAGCATGATTAAACTTCACATCGATATTTTGTTTATAATTTTAAAGCACTATGGCAGGCTGGCTAAAACAAATTTGCCATCTCTATACCAAACCATTACATTATTGTGATGTATGCGGAGAAACCATAACAAAATACGGAACGAATCAAAAATCCAGTTCTAGCCAATCTGTATGTGAATCGCAATATTCGACTAAAGAACAATCACGTGGCTTCTTAGAGGGACGAGAAGAATAATTATATCCAATAACTTTCATTTAATGAGAAGTAGGAAGCACGATTGCTTTTCAAAACAAAATATAGTTGACGTTATATTACGCAAGAAATCTTAATACGACAAAAATGATATACTTTGGATGAGTGGCCCTTTATGCTATTGAATGAGGATTGGATTGTTTTACCTCTGAGCGGCACTTTTTTGCACACCATGGGCTAAATGGCCAGGCCACAAGGGCCCCGAAGGCTCAGAGAAGGTTGGGGGAGGGGACCCACTGGAACAGCTGTTGGGAGACAGATGGTAGCCTCCCGTCAAGGCCATCCAGCGTGTTCTTTAACGTGCAGGTTAAAGGGTATGGCTCTCCCGCACACGGGGCCACGGCTTAACGTCCCATCCGACGGACGGCGGCCTTTCCAAGCCCATCGGTGTCCCCTACTGACCGTGGGCAGGGCGGGGAATTTTGCGGAGATAAATCTCGACGCTGACCCAGCTGGGACTCGAACCTGGGAACTACAGATTACGAGCCTGGCGCGCTACCGACTGAGCCACCCCCGCCCCTTTCTGCTGAGGACTCGTCATCCTCGCAGACCTACTATGGCGTATTAAACTGACAGGCTCCTCTCAGACATCTGTGGCAAGCAGCCGCTTGAGGGGGTATTTGTTTTTATTGCACCTGATATCATTAAGTGATGCTCATAAGTTGGGCGACATAATTATTTTTGCACACGGGCAGCCAACTTCCTAGGCTCGGCCTTGCCTGTGTGCGTAAGAGCCATACCCTCTGCATGTTAAAGAACATACTGGATGGCCTAGATAGGAGGTTACCATCTGTCTCCCAACAGCTGTCCCAGTGGGTCCCCTCCTTCAACCTTCTTTGAGCCCTCGGGGTCCCTGTGACGTTTTAACGCATTGTGTGCAAAAAAAAGTGCCACTCAGAGGTTAAACAACCCAACCCAACATTAAAAATAGATTTAAAAAAAAACTGAAATCTGTCAACGAAGATATTACTCTTAGTTTAGCATCCGGTTCAAGAAATGTTTCCTCTAAAAATTGATATTGATGTTGAACTAAGAGTGATGCCTTCCCTACCAGTTCAACAGAAATGTCGAGAAATTTCTTAACTATAAAATCTTATTCCATATACAATATAATTTTAACCTCTTCTGTTTGTTGAAATATTTTAATAATTGGGAAACCTTACTCAAGTTGTATTCTCAGATTTCATCCCCCTCCCGAAACTAAATTTCAATTCTCGGACACCTCCCACCCCACTACTCCCGAACTAAATCCTAGTTATGTCCCTGATGACAGACTCCTCCACGCTGCAACTTTTTTCTTAAGCATGTAAGCTCACTTTATAAAATTAAAAAACTAAAAGTTTGCAAATTTTCCCTCACATAATGCGTTATTTTATGTGCGATTGCTCTTACATCGGGGGTGGCTTAGTCGATAGCGCGCCAGGGTTGTAATCTGTATTCCCAAGTTCGAGTCCCAGCTGAACCAGCATTCAGATTTATCTCCGCAAAACCCCACCCTGCCCACGGTCAGTAGGAGGACACCAATGGGTTTGGACAGACCTCCGTCCGTCGGAACATTATCCTTGATAAACACTGCTATTAAGCCGTGTGTGGGAGAGCCATACCCTGTGAATGTTAAAGAACACGCTGAATGGCCTTGACAGGAGACTACCATCTCTCCCAACAGCTGTCCAGTGGGTCTCCTCCCCCCAACCTTCTCTGAGCCTTCGGGGTCCTTGTAACCTGGCTGTTTAGCCCATAGTATGGAAAAAAGTACTGCTCAGAAGTAAATCCAAATGTCTTACATCGAATGGTGTGTTAAATCGTGGGTCCTTGTGTAGGAGAGCAACGTCCCGTTGCAGATTACAGGACAATGATTGGCTTCTATCTGTTGCCTTACACTGGTCCCTTTCCTCTACCCACCTATGAATTTGCCTTTGTGACCTGGCCATTTAGCCCATTGTGTACAAATGTATTAGAGTTAAAAACAACTTATCATTTTTAACCTATGGCAATAAAGTTATTTCATATGGAAATAAAATTTTACAGTTTCTGAATCTGTTTTTAGTATCGGACATATACTATGGGGCTAAAATAAAATTATGCAAAAACACTTGTTTTTGGATTTCAAAGCAGGTAGAAAAGTTTGAGATTTATCGACAGAATTTTAGGGGGGGGGGAGAATCTCTCTGAGTATGTCCCTGCAAATGAGGTATTTAATTAGTCATTGCAAATGATACGTCCCTGTTTGCCCCCGTTTGATTAATACCCCCCCCCCTGGATATGTCCCTGTTTGATGTAAAGTGAAATAATATTCCTAAATCTTCCCTTAATAACGATCTGACCTGTAGTTCAATTAATGTCTGCTCCAATTTTAAGCTGTATTTTGAGCATTTTTTACTCAGCCTAATTTCACAACTACATTTACTAATGCATAATCCTTTTTAGCATTTTTTTTATTTGGCACAATCAGAACTTAAGGGCACAGGCTATTATTATCCGTCGATTTCGCTATTCAGTAAAAGTTAACTGCATCTCCAAACTTTCTTTGTAGGAGTAGAATGATTCTCTTACTCATCACCTTCGAGGTTCAGATAGGCTTTCAACTCCCTGGGCACCTCTAGCTTACCTATACCAAATGGCAGCTCCCTGTTTCTCTGCAGCATTTGTCGCACTTTAGTCCGGCACATGTGTTTCAGTCTGGCCGGTTCGAGGAAGCAGTACTTCAATCTGGGCACAAACCCTTGATCACTCATCGTCGTCACAAAATCTGCCAAGTCGAGAAAACGCGACCTCCAGTGATCGTTAGGCCTGAATCGGATGTGCCTCAGTCTCATGGGTGGCATCGCTTGTAACAGAACGTTGACACATTCCACTTCGATCCAACCTCTCTGCGCTCGCTCTGTCAAGCTCAATTTCTTTCTATCCACATCCGTTCTCTTAGCATCATCCAGCACTCCAAGTCTCACGGCTCTTCCGAGGAGTTTCAACACCAGAGAGGCAACCCATTGTGGTTTGTTTGGTGGAGGCGTGATACATGCCCCATAACGCAGGACGCTTTTAACAGTCCTGGGATTTCTTATCATGCAAGCGTAGTATAGAGGTGAAGGTCTGTATCCATTAAAGTGTTTGATTCGAAGGTCCACGAAAGGAGTGCCATCAAAAGAGGCCTTCCCTTTAGATGCGTGGTGCAAGAAATAGCTGATTGGAGTCACGCCTTCCACTCTAACTAAAGGCCACCTGGTTGCAAATCTGTAAAGCTCTCTAGGATGGCGCATGGATTCCTGGTAGAAGAGCCTGAAATTCTTTTCTTCCTGATATAAAATCTGAAGCGCTCGACACACCAGCTTGCTGTCCTGGACTTGCCACAGGTAACAGAGAAACGGAAGTATGTTAGCTGTTCTGTAAATCAAATCTTCATGGGGCCAATCAGATGTTTGTGGACGTCTCATCTGCATGTACTGGTTGTAGAGTGTCAGGAGATGCAGGATTTCGTTCTCCGTACCATAGTCCGGGTGATATTTGGGCATTTCCGTGTTCCAGAATTTGTCCACGTGGTGCTTCAGAGCTTTCCTTATCAAGTGTTCTTCGGGATAGAGTTGGCAGCATTGCAGTCTCAGACGGGCAGCACGGATTCTGGAGCGATTGGGCCTTTTCTGCCCTACAGCCATGGGAATTTGAAATCCGGGCGCTAACGGACGCAGTCATCTAATTAAGAATACTTACCTTTCCATGCAGCCCTGTGCCCTGCCTGATTTCTTGCCTTTCTATCGGCCTAACTTCTTGGTAATGTTAATCTATCTCTTTTTGAGTAAGATGGCTTCCGCGTGAGGTAATAATTAATATTTCTCGAAACAAAACTACGTGAGTCATAACCAACAATAGTAAGAATATCCTTGTTGTTACGATCATGACCATCGTGGATCGGTATCCTGCTAACATATTTTGTACACATGCAAACTCATACTGCATTTGAAAATAACAAAGTGTGGAATGACAGCCAAGAATGCAACTTCTGTCTTTTCCAATGTTTTGAATGGGGGGAAAAGAAGTCCCCGCATTCAACATTTTCGCATAAAACTCATTTTTTCAGGTACATATATCCATGGGGGCATAGAAGGAAATACTGTATTTCAAGACCGTTCGCCAGAGATGATTTGACGCTTGATATTCGTGCATTTACCTCAGAACAGTAGTTACACTATCACAAATCAACGTAAAATTTATCATTTGCAATGACCTCATTTGCAGGGATATACCCAGGGGGATTCCCCACCCCCACAAAATCCTGTCGTGGTATACGAAGTCTCAAACTTGTCTACGTGCATTAATATCCAAAACAGTGATCTTTGTTTAATTTATTTTAGCCTCATAGGCCCGACACTAAATATAGATAAAATAAGTTTTATTCCCTATAGAACATCGTTTTAACCTTTTCTGTTCGCTGGAATATTTTAGTAATTGGGCAATCCTACTCAAGTGCCATCCCGTGGCCGAGTGGTTAGCGCGCTTGGCTACTGATCTACGGGACCTGGGTTCGAGCCCCGCGTAAGACATGGATGTATGTGTCGTTTTTCTGCTGAGGTTCCTGCCATCCTCAGACCTTCTACTCTGGCATATAAACTGACAGGCTCCTGTCAGACCTCTGTGGCAAGGGGCGGGGGTGGCTCAGTCGGTAGCGCGCCAGGCTCGTAATCTGTAGTTCCCAGGTTCGAGTCCCAGCTGGGTCAGCGTTGAGATTTATCTCCGCAAAATTTCCCCGCCCTGCCCACGGTCAGTAGGGGACACCGATGGGCTTGGAAAGGCGACGTCCGTCGGATGGGACGTTAAGCCGTGGTCCCCTGTACGGGAGAGACATACCCTGTGCACGTTAAAGAACACGCTGGAATGCCTTGACGGGAGACTACCATCTGTCTCCCAACAGCTGTTCCAGTGGGTCCCCTCCCCCAACCTTCTCTGAGCCTTCGGGGTTCATGTGACCTGGCCATTTATATGGCCCATGGTGTGCAAAAAAGTGCCGCTCAGAGGTAAAACAACCCAACCTCTGTGGCAAGCAGCTGCTTGAGGGGGTATTTATTTTATTTATTTACTCAAGCCTTATTCTTAGACTTATTAAATAACTTTTTCCTCATTTGCATTGACTGATTAAATAACCTTATCCTCATTTGTATTGGCTGATTAAAGAATATCCTCATTTTCATCAACATCTCACCTTCAGCTTACTACCTGAAAAGTATGGTTTTGAAGTTCTTTCACAGCGATAACTGATAAACACTGCTCTACCAAAACTTGAGAATTTCCATATTATGTCAGTGGGAATTTAACTTCGAAGCTCCATAACTTCTAAAATATATATTTAATGGGAATATGTAGCTGAAGATAAAATAAAGATCATAATCAAAGCTATTTAAGTATCGATTTTCAACAATATTCGTTCAGCATTTAAAGAGTTATAGAAGCTGGAATATTTAATAAATAATTATCTTGTTTTATAAAAATCATTCTTAGTTGTCTAATATCAAAATAATAATTACGCTAACATCTAAAACGTTTGTTTATTAAATGGTTTGAAACTATTTTATATTTCGTATTTTCCAGGATCAACTGAGAATGCTGAAAAGTGCTGGATTCAAAATATGCATTCTGATACTTTTTATATATACTATCTGTTTGTTATTTGGCTTTGCGATAGTCAAATTAAAAAATGCGAAAAAATATGTTGACAAATGTTTCATACGTAGTTTGGAGACACTGAAAAGGCAGAACTCTTTCAGAAATAAAGTGGACACAAATCTTGAGATAATGTATTCAAATAACGAATTCCCAATGCCTTCCCTTCTTAACGAAAGCAAGAATAATGTTAAAGACTGGGTGGAAATAGCACCCGACATTTTTGTTTACTCGGCTTATATTGTAAAGTGTAAGTCTTCCACATCATCGTTCTGTGTGAAAATTATAGGAGCAGTTTTAGATAACAGCGTGACCTCATCAAAAAATACATCTGATGTCGTATGTATGTTCAAAAATACAAATGGTGATATTTGGGAAAGCGGGTCTACAATTTGTGAAAAAATTCCAGAAAGCCATGACAAACCGTACACCGCAGCTTTGATTTACTGTTTATTTCCGGAAACCGACCAGAAGTGTATTAAATGGCCAAAATATGTAACGTTACTTAAAAATCAAACACGGAATGCTACTTGGATTCCTGTACAAGGATTCATTTCCGATTCCTATGCTTTACATGATCTGTTCTTATGTATGTGTGTGAGGCCGTTTTTTGGATCGTATTCTGTTGTGATGCTTACTGAGTTCCTTGTTTATTATTTGGTAATGGGAGTCGATCATTTCATATTTTACCGCCAGAATACGAAAGGGGCATTTGATGTCTTCCTAAATATTATTCATGTCCTTAATATCAGCATTGAGATTTTACCTTGGAATCCTCTTTTAAATAACGACAATATTCATGAATATGGACAAATAGTTTTCACTCAAGAATGCGTTGCTCATAGTCAGTCATTGTCTAACAGTCACACAATCGTCGTTGATTTAGATGAATATATGGTACCTAAACAGCATGCAGATTTGAAAAAGCTCATAATTGATTTAGACAAAAAATATCCTTTTGCAGGGAGTTATGTCATACCAATGACCTTATTTTGCGATGAATTTGAAGTTGGTGATAATACGACTTATCCACCTTTGCATATATTGACACACAACTATCGTCAGCGATCCTCTTGGCAACATTGGTATCGTTCAAAATACATAATAAAACCAGAAAGGATTCTTCATGCTGGAATTCATTTTGTGTGGAAACATACAGATCAAATGAGAGAAGTAAGACTCCCGGAATCGGAGGTTTTGCTTCATCACTACAGGAGATGCTGTGGCGTGCAGCAGACGTGGTTTTTTCATTTCTTATCGTTTGAAGTGTTAGATGATAATCCTACAGAAGACAATAGTTTAGTCCGTTATAAAAGTCTCATTTTAAACCATACTCTAATAGATTTTCTGCTAAGAATTTATGAATATATACAGTGAAATTTGTTAGTTTTTCTAAGATAAATCTAAAGTTATTTGGCAACAACTATTAGACATAATAGTATAGACCCCCTTATTACTAATAATAATAAATATAAATTACCCTTATACTATATATTAATATTTTAATTATATAATAAAAATTAAAATACCCTTATACTAATAAAAAATAAATACCCCCTCAAGCAGCTGCTTGCCACAGAGGTCTGACGGGAGCTAGTCAGTTTATATGCCAGAGTAGAAGGTCTGAGAGGATGGCAGGACCTCAGCAGAAAAACGACACATACATCCATGCCTTACCTGGGCTCGAACCCAGGTCCCTTAGATCAGTAGCCAAGTGTGCTAACCACTCGGCCATGGATTGCTTAACTTCTATCCATGAGGGCAGGGGGTGCCTCAATCGGTAGCCCGCCTGGCTCGTAATCTGCAGTTCCGAGGTTCGAGTCCCATCTGAGCCAAAGTTTGAGATATATCCTCAAAACTCCCAACCCTGGCCCTCGGTCAGTAGGGGATACCAATGGCTTAGGAAGACCGTTGTCGCCGTCGGATGGGACGTTAAGCCGTGGCTCCGTATGCGGGAGAGCCATACTCTGTGCACGTTAAAGAACATATTGAATGGCCTTGATGGGAGGCTACCATCTGTCTCCCAACAGCGGTCCAGTGAGTCCCCTCCCCCCAACTTTCTCCGAGTCCTTGTGGCCTGGCCATTTAGCCCATTAAGTGGAAAAAAGTGCCCTTAAGAGGTAACGCAACCCAACTCTATAGAAATGAAAGAAAATAGTCAACTGCCACTTTTAGATATATTGATTAACAAGAAGAATGTACATTGACAGCATATAGACGGCAAGTCGGATATCCGAGAAAACTAAATAATACAAAAATGTCTGCTGAAATCACAAGTAGCCGAGGGGCGGGGGGTGGCTCAGTCGGTAGTGCGCCAGGCTCGTAATCTGTAGTTCCCAGGTTCGAGTCCCAGCTGGGTCAGCGTTGAGATTTATCTCCGCAAAACTCCCCGCCCTGCCCACGGTCAGTAGGGGACACCGATGGGCTTGGAAAGGCCACCGTCCTTCGGATGGGACGTTAAGCCGTGGCCCCGTGTGCGGGAGAGCCATACCCTTTGCACGTTAAAGAACACGCTGGATGGCCTTGACGGGAGGCTACCATCTGTCTCCCAACAGCTGTTCCAGTGGGTCCCTTCCCCCAACCTTCTCTGAGCCTACGGGGTCCATGACCTGGCCATTTAGCCCATGGTGTGCAAAAAGAGTGCCGCTCAGAGGTAACCCAATCCACAAGTAGCCGAAATTCGCAACCCCCAGCAGCACAAGCTACTAATATTTGCTATTAATATGCTAATAATACTGCAGATACCATGGCTCATTAAAACTATAAACAAAATAGTCAAACCACACAACCTTATAGTACCGACTGTGGCCAGTAAAACCAAAACGCATTGAAACAGATAAAAATGCATTAATAGGCGGAGTATATGAAATGCCATTCCAAGATCTTCAAAGCCAAAACAAAACACGCAACGATCTAAATATGCATTCTGCATATTTAGATCGTTGGTTTTAGATCTTCTGGTTCTGCAAAACCAGAAGAACATGCGTGGTAAGTTTGTTTTTTTATTGGCAGAAAAAATACCCAAGTTTGTGCGTTTTTAGCTGATTTCATATCAGCAATAAAATCCGGACTGCCAAGTACCGTCAGCCAGCACCAATACAAGATGGACGGCGTGCAACCGCTAAAGACAGCAAGGAGCTCAGATAATGCATACTTGTTATCGCGGGATAGGACGCTGAGCAGAGAGTATATTTAATCATCAAATAATATTATTTACCTAAAAACATCTGTTATAGGCCGGGCGGTAGCGCACCAGGCTCCAATCTGCAGTTCCTAGCTTCGACCCAGCTGGATCAGCGTTGATATTTATCTCTGCAAAACTCCCTACTCTTCTCACAGTCAGTATGAGGATACCGATGCGGGGCGGGGGTGGCTCAGTCGGTAGCGCGCCAGGCTCGTAATCTGTAGTTCCCAGGTTCGAGTCCCAGCTGGGTCAGCGTTGAGATTTATCTCCGCAAAAATTTCCCCGCCCTGCCCACGGTCAGTAGGGGACACCGATGGGCTTGGAAAGGCCGCCGTCCGTCGGATGGGACGTTAAGCCGTGGCCCCGTGTGCGGGAGAGTCATACCCTGTGCACGTTAAAGAACACACTGGATGGCCTTGACGGGAGACTACCATCTGTCTCCCAACAGCTGTTCCAGTGGGTCCTCTCCCCCAACCTTCTCTGAGCCTTCGGGGTCCATGTGACCTGGCCATTTAGCCCATGGTGTGCAAAAAAGTGCCGCTCAGAGGTAAAACAACCCAACCCAATACCGATGCGTTTTAGAAAGGCCGCTATCCGTCGGATCATATACAAAGTCGTGGCCCCGTGTGTAGGAGAGCAATACCTTTGCACGTTAAGGAACATGCTGGATGGCCTTGACAGGAGGCTACCATGTGTTTCCCAACAGCTGTTCAATTGATCCCCTCCTCGCAACCTTCTCTGAGCCCGAGGGCTCAAAGAAGAGTTTGGGGGGAGGGGATCCATTGAAGAAGTCGTCTTCCGTTATGTTTGCAGTCATTATTATTACTAAAAGGAGAGTAGAAAAAAAGAAGAATGCAAATAAATTCTTAAGAAAAATTGGAAAAGGAAAATGAGGAAAGTTTTTAATGTAAAAAAACTTTAATATTCAGTAGTTCTCCAGTAAAATGTAGTCTTCCTAGAAATTTCGATTTTTTTTTAAAAGCCCTGGACTGAATTAAGATTTATTTGATTTAAGAAATTTACCTCCATAGAAGAAATGGAAAATGGTACTTTTTTGTGTGTTGTTACCTTTTTACTATGACTTGAAATTTTTTGGCAAACCATTAATATCCTGAAAACTTATAGGTTTTGCATTAGTACCTGATGAAAAAGAATGAAGTTGTAAAATATTAGAAACGTATAAAAGTTCTCTGGCCAAAGTTTCAAAATACTTAATCTGACGTTGAATTTTAAAGTTAGCAGAGACTGGGATCAATTGAAACTTCCATAATAATGACCACACTTCCAGTTTAACTTTTTCTACTCTAAAATGCTATGAAGTTATATTTATCAATGTTCTGTATAAACGTATATTATGTTTAACCTGTGAACAAATTTTGCACTTTCCCTGATAAGCAGTACCTAAGTGCGAGTTTTGTGACACCGTTTTAACTGTGAAACATATTTTAATTCAGTGTCCAGCTTTTAACCTTGAACGTAAATTGTATTTTAATTTCCACAATTTTATGGCTGAGCCTCTTACACTCGGCCATCTTTTATCTGATGAATCGTTTTTAACTCCTGTTTTTGACTTTTTACGTTTTACTGGTTATTTTACACGTCTCTGATTTTTACTATATTTTCTAGTTTTACTCTTGTTTGGAATTTTACATAGGTCCTATACACCCATTTTTATTGTTAACTTCTACTCTTGTTGTTTCTTTTACACTTTTTACTTATTGATTTTGTGTCGTTTCGTTTGTGTTCTTTTTAACTTTGGTTGTGGGTTTCATGTCTTTTACCCTTTTTATCGTTTGTTTGGCGCAATATAGCCTTAGTTGCTATTGCGCCAAAAAACCCCAAACAACCAACCAATTCCCTGATAAGTGATACACCTAAAATACCCTATTAATCATCTGAGTTCAGAAGTGTAAAATTGTCACCTGTAATCTGTGTAAAGATTACATGCGACAATTTTATACTTGAGTAGGAAAGTTTTTAATGTAAAAAAACTTTAATATTCAGTAGTTCTCCAGTAAAATGTAGTCTTCGTAGAAATTTCGATTTTTTTTTAAAAGCCCTGGACTGAATTAAAATTTATTTGATTTAAGAAATTTACTTCCATAGAAGAAATGGAAAATGATACTTTTTTGTGTGTTGTTACCTTTTTACTATGACTTGAAATTTTTTGGCAAACCATTAATATCCTGAAAACTTATAGGTTTTGCATTAGTACCTGATGAAAAAGAATGAAGTTGTAAAATATTAGAAACGTATAAAAGTTCTCTGGCCAAAGTTTCAAAATACTTAATCTGACGTTAAATTTTAAAGTTAGCAGAGACTGGGATCAATTGAAACTTCCATAATAATGACCACACTTCCAGTTTAACTTTTTCTACTCTAAAATGCTATGAAGTTATATTTATCAATGTTCTGTATAAACGTATATTATGTTTAACCTGTGAACAAATTTTGCACTTTCCCTGATAAGTGATACACCTAAAATACCCTATTAATCATCTGAGTTCAGAAGTGTAAAATTGTCACCTGTAATCTGTGTAAAGATTACATGCGACAATTTTATACTTGAGTAGGAAAGTTTTTAATGTAAAAAAACATATTCAGTAGTTCTCCAGTAAAATGTAGTCTTCCTAGAAATTTCGATTTTTTTTTAAAAGCCCTGGACTGAATTAAAATTTATTTGATTTAAGAAATTTACCTCCATAGAAGAAATGGAAAATGATACTTTTTTGTGTGTTGTTACCTTTTTACTATGACTTGAAAGTTTTTGGCAAACCATTAATATCCTGAAAACTTATAGGTTTTGCATTAGTACCTGATGAAAAAGAATGAAGTTGTAAAATATTAGAAACGTATAAAAGTTCTCTGGTCAAAGTTTCAAAATACTTAATCTGACGTTGAATTTTAAAGTTAGCAGAGACTGGGATCAATTGAAACTTCCATAATAATGACCACACTTCCAGTTTAACTTTTTTTACTCTAAAAATGCTATGAAGTTATATTTATCAATGTTCTGTATAAACGTATATTATGTTTAACCTGTGAACAAATTTTGCACTTTCCCTGATAAGTGATACACCTAAAATACCCTATTAATCATCTGAGTTCAGAAGTGTAAAATTGTCACCTGTAATCTGTGTAAAGATTACATGCGACAATTTTATACTTGAGTAGAATCGAACACTTCGTTGGAGACGGAAAATCTATCGTGTATCATCCAATACGATAACGAACGAAAATTTTGGCCTGTGCAGCCCTCTATTCCCACACGAAAATAGGGGGGGGGGGGGGGGGAGATTTATGGGAAGAGAAATTTTAGAGAAAGGGGGAATCTTCTCAAAATAATTTTTCAGGAAAAGTGTTCGGAGGTGGAGACAAAGTGCTGTCTGAGAATAATTTTTATTTTTGGAGGCTTCTTTTTTCGTTGCTGTCTGATTTTTAGGTGCTTACAATTTCTTCTTTTTTTTTTTATTGTGAGACTATGTATATTTGTTGCTGGGGAGCTTTTCTTGACACAATGATTTGATTTAGTGCGGTTTTCTGATTATTAGCTTGAGTCTATTGTTATGTGCTCTCTTTCTAAAGTTTCTGTCTTGAAGACATATTGTGAGGCTTCTATTTATTTTTCTGCCATTTGTATGTATTTTCTTCACTCCAATTTTTGCATTGCTTTTTTTTTAATTGGATCTGTTGTGTTTACTTTTCTGTATTTCTTTTATAATTTTAATTATTTTTCTTCCTATGAAAGATAATTGAAAAGGAGGTGCAATAAGTCTTTTTCCAGTTGTAATTTCTACTTTCATCTTATACCAAATTTGAAGTGCAGAGGGTTCCACTGTCCGTATTTATCTTAACCTTTGTTAATGTAGCCAGATAAGCTCTTCATTATCTGAGATTGTTGTAATTAATAAAATTTAACAGTTCTGTCAGCGAAATTTCTAAAGATCGCCGCTAATGTTCCAAAGTGTAACTTGCAAATCGGCAAAGAGTTTTGTTGCTAAAATGGGAACGAAAAATCAGTGGCGGATCAGAGCAGAGGAGCAAGAAGCGTTCCTTTGGGGCCACAGTATCGCAGAGGTCTCAAAAAACCGGGGCGGGGGTGGCTCAGTCGGTGGCGCGCCAGGCTCGTAATCTGTAGTTCCCAGGTTCGAGTCTCAGCTGGGTCAGCGTTGAGATTTATCTCCGCAAAATTCCCCGCCCTGCCCACGGTCAGTAGGGGACACCGATGGGCTTGGAAAGGTCGCCGTCCGTCGGATGGGACGTTAAGCCGTGGCCCTGTGTGCGGGAGAGCCATACCCTGTGCACGTTGAAGAACACGCTGGATGGCCTTGACGGGAGGCTACCATCTGTCTCCAAACAGCTGTTCCAGTGGGTCCCCTCCCCCAACCTTCTCTGAGCCTTCGGGGTCCTTGTGGCCTGGCCATTTAGTTCATGGTGTGCAAAAAAGTGCCGCTCAGAGGTAAAACAACCCAACCTCAAAAAACCGAAAACCAGTTTATTTTTAACGTTTTGTTAATTAATAAAAAATATAAAATAATAATAACTAAAATATTTAATTTTTTTGCTAAAAATAAAAAACGAATCTGTTAATGTACGTGTTTATTATTTACTATTTAATAATACTAATAGGATGAACAATGTGATTTTTTTTCTATTACACGAGTGTGTGTTTTTGTTTAAATTAAAAATAATAAATGTATTTTCCAATTGATGTATTTTAGTTTATCATCCTTTAAAAAACAATAACGTTATTTTAAATTTTTAGAGCGGGGCCTCCAAATGCTTAATCCGCCACTGCAAAATATTACGAATTATTAAAAGATAGTTCATTCCATGTATTGCATTTATGAAAATATACTGATGCTTTGTAATCAACCGAATTTTTGCAACGTATTGAAAGAATTTTGTGATTATTTAGTGGTATAACCATGAAGTTCATTAAATATTGTGATTAATATCTGTGTATGTTTTCTCTTTTAATAACAATATGAAAGCCACTTGAACATTTAAATTAATATCCAAAATTACCTGTGTCTTGTCTTTACTGTAACCCACTGCATAGAATAAATTATTATTATTATTTGAATAATGCATGAAACTTGAGTTGGGTCAAGACAAATTCTAATTGTAAATCTTTATCATAATTTTTACTAGTAGCAATAGCTTGTCACAAATTTTAAATATCGTTTAAGAATCGGGGGAAAATCGATAAATCTAAAATTGAAACAACTGAATGAATTAGAACTGGAACCGAATACTGTTTCAGTTTCTTTCGTAAATATTCTTCCCAAGAGCTAAATACGGTTTATCTTCCGCAGAAAAACAACACAAACGTTCATGCCTTATCCGGGGCTCGAACCCAGGTCCCTCGGGCCTTACCAGGGGCTCGAAGCCAGGTCCCTCAGATTAGTAGCCAAGCGCGCTAACCACTCGGCCATGGTACGGCACCAGACAACTAGTAATGTATGGCAATCCCGATGTTCCGCTATACTGGACAGCACTATAGCTCGAATCAGGGGCGTAGCAAAGGACTGGTTGTGGGGGGGAGAGATTAAAAATTTTCAAACTCGAAAATCAAATTTTGCCAACTTAGAAAATAATGTCTCTGTGAGGTTCGTACCTAGATTTTCGCTCCGGGGGGGGGGGGGGACAATTTTCACAACCCTATTGCATTTTGCCAATTAGCCATGATTTCACAGAAATAATCCCAATATATACCATCTCGCCTGAATTGTAGCAAGTCTGTATGAATTTTTTCAACTCTCCTTATTTTCGCAAAACCAATCCCAATCTTTATATCTCTCCTAAATTTGCCAAGTCACTTCAAAATTTTTAAACTCCCTAAGGTTTTGCTAAGTTATCTCGATTTGGCCAACTTCCTTTAATTTCACAAAACATCCCAATTTTCACAACTCGCCTGTATTTGACCAAGTGGATTCGAATTTTGCCAACTCCCTTAGATTTTTTCAAGTTGCTTCGATTTTGCCATCTCCTCCAAAATTGCACAAAAGCAATCTCAATTTTTACTTCTGAATTTGAAGAGTCACTGCAAATTTTCAAACTCCCCAAAATTTATCAATTCGTAAATTCACAAGCCCAATCCCAATTATTAGAACTCGGCCATATTTTACCAAGTGGATTCAATTTTGCCAACTGCCCTAGATTTTGTTAAGTTTTCTCGATTTGTCCAACTCTCCTTAATTTCATAAAACTAATCCCAATTTTCACAACTTTCCTGTATTTTACCAAGTGGATTTGAAATTTCCCAACTACCCTAGATTTTGCCAATTCGCCGTAATTTTACAGAAAAAATCGCAATTTTTACATCTTCCCTGAATTTTCCAAGTCGCTTCAAATTTTATCAATTTCTTAATTGCACAAACAAGAAAGGCAAAATTTCTACACCACCCCTGCATTTCCAAGTGAATTCAAATTTTGCCAACTCCCCTAGATTTTGCCAAGAGTTCTTGATTTTTCCAACTCTCCTTAATTTCACAAAACCAATTCCACTTTTAACAACTCACCTGTACTTTACAAGTGGTTTCCAATTTTGCCAAGTTGCCACAGTTTTAATACCTCTCAATTTTGCAAAAGCAATTCTAATTTTTACATCTCTCCTGAATTTGCCAAGTCTTCAAATTTTTCAAACTCCTCAAAATTTTGCCAAGTTTTCTCCATTTTGTCAACTCTCCTTAATTTTACAAAAACAATCCCAATTTTCAACACTCGCCCGTATTTTACCAAGTGGATTCGAATTTTGCCAATTCTCCAAAATTTTGCAGAAAAATCCCAATTTTTACATCTCACCTGATTTTGGCAGTCACTCTAAATTTTGCCAACTCTCTAGATTTTTCGAAGTTGCCTCGATTTTGCCAAAACGCCATAATTTTACAGATAAAAAGAAATCCAATTTTTACATCTCACCTGAATTTTTCCAACTTCCCACGATTTTACCAAGTTTCCTCAATATTGCCAACTCGCCATAATTTAACAGAAAAAAATCGCAATTTTTACACCTCGCCTGAATTTTGCTAACTCCCCAAGATTTTACCAAGTCACTCCGAATTTTGCCATCTCGCCTGTATTTTACTAAGTGGCAACTGCTCTAGATTTTGCCGTCTCCATTTTCCCACCTGCCCTAGATTTGCCAAGCTGCCTCGAGTTTGACAACTACCCTAGATTTTGCCAAGTTGTCTAGATTTTTCTAATTTCCCTTAATTTTACAAAAGAAAGATTAAAAATTTTCACAACTCGCCTAAATTTTACGATGTCGCTTCGAATTTTGCCAACTCCGAGTTATTTGGTGGGGGAGCTTCCTCCTGTAGCTACGCCCCTGGCACGAATAAAAAATACTGTAGAATAGCTGTGAATACAGTCAAGTGAGGTACAATTTAGAAAAAGGTTGTGAAGATAGTTTGCCTCTCGCCGTCTATGCTGAAAGTTTTAATTCAGAAACCGTGAATTAAAAAAAATATGACAACAAAGATGATAGCATTTTGAAAGCATCTGGAAAAATTGATGTCCAACGTTAGCAAGCTTTTGATGTTTTGATCAATAAATATTAATAAACTATCTTCGAAAGTAATAATTTTATTACAGTATTATTCGTGATGCACTTTATTATTGTTATGATCAAAATGAAAATTTTTCTTAATTCGATCAAAATGATTATTAATATCATAACTAAATAAAAAATATCGAACGAGATAACAATTGATAAGGAAACAGAGAAGTTTAGTGCTGAAATACTCAAATTCCCTTTCTTGGTTCCTATAATTCATTAACGCTTACCCGTTTTTGCGTAAGCTGTTTGCTACAATAATTGGGGCAGGGGTGGCTCAGTCGGTAGCACACCAGGCTCGTAATCTGTAGTTCCCAGGTTCGAGTCCCAGCTGGGTCAGCATTGAGATTTATCTCCGCGAAATTTCCCGCTCTAGCCATGGTCTGTAGGGGACACCGATTGGCTTGAAAAGACCGCCATCCATCGGGTGGGATGTTAAGCCGTGGTTCCGTGTGTGTGAGAGAGCCATATTCTGTGCACGTTAAAGAACACACTGGATGGCCTTGATGGGAGGCTATCATCTGTCTTCCAACAGCTGTCCCAGTGGGTTCCCTCCCCAATCTCTGAGCCTTCAGGGTCCATATGACCTGGCCATTTAGCCCATGGTGTGGAAAAAAGTGCCGCTCAGAAGTAAAACAACCCAAAAGCTACAAATAATTCATATTTTGGTTAATTTTTACAAAAATCGTCGACCTTTTTTTTTTACAATTTAAAAACGTTTTGCTCTTTCTTTAATTTCTACGTATAGTTCAACCTTTATTTAGTTGAAATCACAGGAAAAGATCTCTGGCAAAAATTTACTAAATCATAGGATCCAAAGTGTAATATTTCTTGCAAAATTGTACTTTTAAAACAAAAAAAGGAAGGAAGGAAACAATTTTTGGAGCGTACTAAAATAGGTTCAGAAAAAATCGTCTAATTGAAGACAAATTTTTCTGCATTACACTATGCATCGAATTTTGTAGATCAAAGATTATCTTTTGTGACATTTCTGGATATCAAAGGAGTTTTGACAATGTGCATCGAGGGTTTAATTGTTTTACCTCTGAGTGGTACTTTTAGCACACAATGGGCTAAGTGGCCAGGTCACAAGGACAACCAATGGCTCAGAGAAGGGGGAGGGGACCCACTAGAACAACTGATGGTAACCTAACATCAAGGCTATCCAGCGTGTTTTTTAATGTGCGCAGGGTATGGCTCTCCCACACACAGGGCCACGACTTAATGTCCCATTCAACGGACGGCAGCCAAAAGATTTGTGCAAAAGTTGTGTATTCAAATCATTACCGTAAAAACAATAAGCCCCTCGGTGTTGGCTATAAAATGGCTTTGACCATGCTTTGACCCTACTGACTGTGGGCAGGTGCATCAAGGTGAAAGTATGGTCGATATTGCAATCCTTCAGTGTGCCAAATTCATTTTTGTCTCTGCTCTCAAAGATCTATACAAGGGACAATTGTAAAGTGCTCCTAGGAGATCTGGAGACCCCATCATTACAATGCAACAAAGGAGTACGCTAGGATGGCTCGCTTCGAAGTTTTAACCTGGGACTCAAGTTTAGAGATTTCAAAACTGATGGACGAAGAACGTTTTTCAGTTTGTCTGCACCTTTATGGCAGGTACAATATTGTATTGCTTGCCCAAACGGCAGAAAATCTCCAAGCAATGCTAGCTGTGGCAAACGACTTCGTCACGAGTAATGCGTTAGAATTCTATACAGACAAGTACAAAACTGTGCTCTTTGATGTCCAAGCAGGCGCCCTATTTAAACTGGAAAACATTCTTCTGAACTCGAATGATTACTATGATTACCTTGGAGTTAAACTCGGCAATAATAACTCAAGATTTTGGAAAATACATGAAGAAGAAATTAACAAGAAAGCCATAAAATACAAGGGAATCATTAACCCTTTAACGCCCAAGAAATCTGAGAAAAAGGTAGAGGGTAGTAAAGGCAAAGTAATAGCACTATTCGGATTATTCCATTTCAAAATCTCGGCCGTTCTGGCGTTAATATCGGTTTTCAGTGCTGTCCTCACTCTATCTGAATCCACACGATTTTTTCTGGAGAAAACAGACGGAAATATGCAGATTTCTTCTCGAAGCCTTCCTTCTTGCAACTATGTATGCAGTCCAAGAAGAACTTGAGGGTTTCAAAGTCGAAACCCGCGAAACTCGGTCAAACCTTCAATATATGACTAGACTATCAACCTGAACAACGATCGACTTTATAAGAAAATCTTCGCCTATATTTCATTGCAAAATCCAAGACTCACTGGCTAAGAAGAACAGCATTTTTTGAGGGAATATACTTACGGAACTCGCTCAGGACAATTATACGGAAAGATAAAATGTAAAAAACGAAAAAAATTCCGAGGTTGAAGAGAAAGCGCATCAACTCTGGAGAACAGAGTTAAGCACAAAATCAAGCCTTGAATTATATAGGCAAAAAACTGTTACAAGTGGGAAGAGTTTTATGACGGTACTCAGGAGTAGTTTGCTGATCGAGGTAGGACCAGATCATTGGGAGCCAGAAATCGGCTTCGAAAATTTCTGCCCCTATATCCAGTTGATCAGATAATAAAGGGGCGAAGGCCTCTTTTACAAAGTAGTCCAGTTTATGAAGAAGAAGATGTTAGACCTAGATCCAGTCTGTCCTCTTATGTTCTCTGGGGGAAGAGAAGATTAATCATATAGTTTTAGAGTCCTAAAATATTCAGAACCAATAGTTGTTCTGGGGAACGAAGTATAGCAAACTTAGATTTTGGCTGGGATTTCTGACATAGACTCACAAGTCGTCGAAGACACAGAAGAGACCCTTTGGGATTGGTTTCTTAAAGTCAAGGCGATTGAAGTTGAAAGAGATTCGTGGAATGATGCAAGGAATGTTTATCAACTCGACAATAGTTTTGTGAAATGTCGAGCAAATAGACCAGTGTCTCGCAAACTGTGTGCCGCGAGAGATTCCAAGTGTGCCGCAGAGCTTTTCAAATTGACACTAGATATTCCAAAGATTTCATTTTGACTTGACTTGTGTTATCGACGTGCTATCGACGTGCTTTAATAAAAATCTTTCAGATTTTATCAACTGGGATCTTGTAAGTATTTATCAAGCTTTTTCCAAATTTTGGTATTAATTTTTGATTATTTCAAGCCATAGAATGGACAAATATTTAAAACAAACACCGAGTTATGAATTAAAGAACGAGAGCAAATCTTCAAGTAAAACCAGGCTGATGACTTCAACAAAGCGCAATTATAATGACGATTATATAGAGTTTGCTTTTATTCATTTTTAGGTGTGCCGCGGGAAAAAAATAGATTCAGTGTGTCGCGGGAAAAAAATTAGATTCAGTGTGCCGCGGAAAAAAAATTAGATTTAGTGTGCCGCAGAGTAAAAAAGTTTGCGAGGCACTGAAATAGACCATACTAGCCGTCATAGAGGCTAAACCGTAACTCTAACCGTTTAAACTGTAGCGTGTTGCATCTGAAGATACTGGAATGTATTAAGAAACCGACAATAATATCTTCAGATTTTTTAATATCTGGTGTTAAATTGTAACAAAAAGTAAAAATAGTCCACGTAGTTCAAAGTAATGCTATAATTCAAATACTCTGTAATCTTTTTTAAGCAAGGATAGCAGAAGAATCAATCTGGATCTTAGACAACAGTGACAAGATTTGATACAAGTGAGTGCAAAATTGATGAAGTCAATATAATTTTATCATTAAATCCCAGATGCGAAATTATAATTAATTTATGATGATAGCATAAATTTAAACCCTAATTATTCTGGTGGTGACTATTTAGACCAGCGACGTGCAACCTATTCGGATGTGGTCCAATGAGTGAATATAGATTGATATTTTCACGTGGTTGAGAAGCTTGAAGCAGTATGGTTATTCTTTAACGGAAATCACAATGCAATCAGCACATTGTGGATACAATCGCAGATTCACCATGGTTTCCAATAATATACTCAAAAATGAAGTTGAACTGATGTGGAAATTTTCATGCCACTTAATTAGTGGTGTACCTAGAAAAATTCTAATTGTGCGTGTATTTGGGGAGGGGAGGTGATATGCTTGAGTTCCTGATTTTCGAGGACTGCCTTAAAAAACTGGCAGAACTTTCAACATTCGGGTGGCAATTTTTTTCGATATAATGCTTCACTTCCAAATTCTAAGAGCAATGGCCATGAAAAGTAATTTTCTGAAAGATTTGTGCAAAAGTTGTGTATTCAAATTATTACCATAAAAACAATAACCCTAAATGCACAAATTTGAATAATTGAAATACATTCAAATATTGCATTAGAAAGAATGTTCTTCATAATGCTCTACCAAAAATAACCTAAAAAAATTCGTTAATAACAGTGAAGAGATCATACAAAGAGAATGTACTAAATAAAAAATGTTAGCCATAAACACTTATTTCTAATCATCAAATTTTGATTCTTCACATTAAAAAAAAATGAGCAGAAATAAAGTAACCTAAGGTAATTTTTCAATGGCATTTGAGTCTTTTAGTTTCAACAAATTGTTAACAGCAAATATTCATTTGGCAGTTTTAAAATAATCTCGTCTGAGAACTGTTGTAATCTGAGCATACCACTAAACAACAAACAGTCCTTCCACTCTTGTACAAACCTCCAAAACAAAAATATCTCATCAGAGACAAGTCTAAAAAAAGTAATCAATCCAATATTGATCCACAGTTTAAAAAAAACCCAAAACTAAACATTCTCATTAGAAACAACAGCCAATGTAAACAATGCATTGCAGAATTGCTCTGTATAGAAAAAGACCCCAGAACTAAATAATGCCATCAGACACAACAAGCCTCAAATAAAACCTAATTTCTCAAAGAATTCACTGCTGATTCACATTATAAAAAGCCACCAAAACTAAATCTCATTGGAGAAAAAAAAAAATAAATGAAACTGCATCACCAAACTGCATTATAAAAAAAAAATCTCAAAACTAAATAATCTAATTGGAGACAAACCTAAATAACAACCATATTATAATAAACCCTGAATGTAAATAATCTCACAGAAGAGAAATTAATTTCAGCATACAGGTAACACTCCCCTCCCCCCTACACACACACAATTAAAATAAAGACAATGTCATCAAAGTACCCCCCCCCCCCCAAAAAAAAAAAAAAAAAAATAAGTCTGATTAATGAATGCCTCAGGTAAAATGCAGACATGTAAATTAGAAATCTTGTCCTACTTGACATAATAGACAATGAAAGTATTTATAAAATATAAATTGTCTGCAGTTTGTTGCACTTACCTAAGAAGTAATATTTATACACCATACATATAGGAATCTAAATTCTGCAAGCTAATCCCAAAACAAAACTTGCTCTCATAACTTCTATTCACCTTAGATTAAAAAAAAAAGAAAAATCAAGAACCATTATGTTGATAAACTAGTGGCTGTGCAAGACATGCCAACAAGACAATCAGTAACTTGTTCAATACATTACTATCATAGTATACATTTTAACTTACTTTATGCACCCCTTGTTCCTTCGTTAGACCTCATAACACCATCTAGTGAGCTGAGCATTGTGAACAGCAGATGAATAAAATATATATATATTTAATCCTTTAGGGATAGGTGCTATTATAAGCCCTCCTGCTCTCCCTTGAGTTCTCCCCAATGCACTAATGGATATCAGTGTCCCCAATGCACTAATGGATATCAGTGTAGAAAAATAATTTTATAGCCTGTGAGTTATCTGTGCCATTGCAGAATGGACTCCTTGCTACTCCCACTTTGAAAAATGGCCTGCCAGAGTAAAGGTTAAATGGCCCTCTTTGCTAACATAACTGCTTACTCATTGTAAAGTTGGATGAGGGTGGTTCAGTTGGTAGTGCACTATGCTTGTGATCTGCAGTTCCTAATTTTGATTTCCAGTTATGCCTGTGTTGAACATTTTCTCTGCTATGGGAAGGGTATTCGAAAGATTCTTGATATGTCTGTAGCTTTTCACTCATTCCTCCGAAAACTAGCTACGACTTGTTTGAAAGTTTTAAATGCACCATTAAAAAGACCTTGTTCAGAAATTAATTAAAATTAATTACAATTATCTCTCATTGAGCAATAAAATTTCAGGTGGGACAGGTAAGGTCATTTTTCAATAGTCTCGTGGATTATGTTTCCATAGTAAGTGGATGCACTTGCTAGCAGTGTGGTATGCTTCCAGTCTATGGTTATAAAAATATAATAAATACCCCCTCAAGCAGCTGCTTGCCACAGAGGTCTGACTGGAGCCTGTCAGTTTATATGCCATAGTAGAAGGTCTGTGAGGATGGCAGGACCTCAGCAGAAAAACAACACACACATCCATGCCTTACCCGGGGCTCGAATCCAGGTCCCTTAGATCAGTAGCCAAGCATGCTAACCACTCGGTCATGGGATGGCCCACTCGGCTATGGTTACTGCATGTTATATTGTCAGCTTTGCAGCAGCAGCTGTTTTGGCTGACAAGCTAATGACTGCCACAACCATAGACTGGGTGCATGCCACACTGCTGGCACATGCATCCACTTACTGTGGAACCATCATCCATGAGTCTATTGAAATAATGACTTCACACATTCACACTTTCAACCGAGACACTAGAATCACTTTTCACGATATGTGGAAAGAAGTTCTCAACAGCCCTAATGTCACCATATAGTGTCACTTCACTGGAGATGAAGAGTTACCCTTGCTCCGAAAACCTTTTGAGTTTCCTCCTAAAAACTTTTAACGTGCAAATAGTTTGAAAGATAAACTTAAAATTTTGCCCTTGACAAATTGATTCCTCAATGGCAGAGAATTGTAATTTATTTTAATTAGAATGCTTGTCTAAACTTATCACTATGTGTTAAAAAATAAAGGCCATATCATTTCTCTTTTCACTGGCAGCACATAAAATTTGGTTTACAAAATCTGTGTTATTGCTATAGAGCCTACTAAAAACAGGGAAAGATTTTGCATTTTCACAAACATCCAGCCTAGGGACATAACGAAAAAAATTCAGGCTGATTTATCACAAGTATATAGGGATCATGCCTGTTCATACAGCACTATTATGGGATAGATATGTAAATTCAGAGACAGACAGCAGAGCTTTGAAGACCTCATGCAGGAAGACTGAAGGGGGTTTGAATGAAAGAACCATTGTTGCTGTTCATGAACTCGTTAAGGAAACCCGACACATCATCATTCAGGTAATAAGTTTATAAGTCAATGTATCGATTGGTAGTATGGAAACAATTATTCATCAACATTTAAAGCTTCCAAATGGGTACCCCACAAACTGACAGAACATCAAAAAAGGGCCAGAGTCAACTTGGGCAAAAAGATGCTGACAATATTTGAACCTAGTGGCCCCAAATGGTTAACAGACATTGTCACAAGTGATGAGATATGGTTTTATTACTATACAACTCCCAGGAAGATCAACAACTATGTTTGGTTGCAAAAGATGATCCATCCACGAAATCCACTGACAAGACTTTTGCACAAGGAAGAGGATGTTCACAATTTTTTTCAATTCCGAGGAGTGGTGGCCGTGGACACTTTACCTGAAGAGATGACTGTAAATGACCAATATTTCACTAACATTGTTTTACCTAAAATGGCTAAGGAGATGAAAGAGCAGCAGTATTTAGTAGCAGGCATGTCTAGGGTTCTCCTTATTGACAATACCAGTGGTTACAAAACCTGGCAAGTTACAGCCTCCTATCTAGAGCAGGGAAAAATTCAAATGGCTATCCCATTTTGCATCCAGATCAGGTGAACAATTACCTGATCTTGGTTGCAATGTTTGGTTGTTTCCAAACATTGAAAAGGAACTTGCCAGGGAGCCTTTTTCAAGGGTGCAAGACTTTGCAAAATGCATTCATTCAGAGTCGTGAAGTATTCCTCAACAGAAGTACCATCAAGCATTCCTGAATTGGCATAGATATCTGCAACTTTGTGTAGATGCTGGAGGAGAATACTTTGAAGGACAATAAAAGATTTGTTGGGGTAAGTGCAATAGGTTTTGTTCTGCAGATGCATATCAAGAACTTTTTAAATGCCCCTTGTAACTCCCATTCTGTCCTCAATGAGAATGGGATGCCAATAAGCTTGGAAAGACCCATCACCATTGAATGGGAGATGTGGCCCAATGTTCAGGAAGGCCATATCCTGTTCACATCAAAAAACATGCTTGATGGATTTGACGGGAGACTTCCATCTGTCTCCTTATAGCTGTTCAAAGGATCCCCTTCCCCGACCTCTGAGCCTTTGGGGTCCTTGTGACCTGGTTGTTTAGCCCATTGTGTACAAAAGTGCAGCTGAGAGGTAAAACTCACATGACTAAGGGGGTGGTAAGATGAAGGTGCAGTTATTAGGTATTTAAATCCAGAATAATCCATCTACCTGCTAAGTGTAAATTCTAAAAAAAAAACAACCGGTAGCTCCCCAAGGACTTCAAAAAGACTGCAGTGCCTTCCAAAGACATCCTCAACATTCTGTCTAGAAAAGAATTTGTCAAAATTTTTATCTCGCTTCATTTGTGATCACCCATTTCCCATAAAATCTACAGCGGAATTTCTCAACAGACTCGAGAATCTGTCCATTCCTCCCAACAGCATATTAATCACACTTAACATAGTCTCCTTATTCCCATCCACTCGAATTTTTGATGCTGTTGTTATTTTGGACAAAAATTTTCCCTTCGTGAAATCAGTGCCTTTCATGAAGCTCTAAAATTAGTCACCAAAAACAGTTATTTCCAGTTCGGCAACAAAATCTACAGGCAGGACTCAAGGGCATCCATGAACCCACCCCTTTGTGGCATGCTGTCCAAGATTGTCCTCCAAGACCTAGAAACAAAATTGTTCAACTCAGCAGCGATTTTACCAGTCTTGTGATTTTGCTATGTTAACAATATATTTTTAATTTGGGATGGCAGCAATGATACAGCCCCATTTTGCATCAAGATGAAAAAAAATTAAGATCGTGAAAAATATTTAATTCACGAATAATATTAATAGCTCCTGAGCAACATTATTCTACATTTAGCATATCACTATTTAAATAGTCAAGCCATATCACTATTTACATAGTCAAGCCATGAGTTACATAGTCAAGCCATGATTTTTAAGTGATATCACACCATATTTACATAGTCAACATGGTGTGATATCACTTAAAAATATAATAAATAAATAAATAAATACCCCCTCAAGCAGCTGCTTGCCACAGAGGTCTGACAGGAGCCTGTCAGTTTATATGCCACAGTAGAAGGTCTGATCATTTAAGGATACTTTTAATCCTTGCGGAAAGTTCCCAAGTAAATAGGTGAAAAATATTACCATTTCAGGTGTCTTCAAAACTTCTTTTACTGGCTCAGCTGGTCATGTTGTTATACTTATGTTGTTCTTGCAAGGGCCCTACATCAAGGATCTTAATTTGATTGCTGATGATCTTCTCTTACTAGCAGCCACTACTAATATATAGCACTGATGTTTATCATGTGATATTTTGATATCAGATACCAGTCCAAGTTTTTAACTAAGTAGACACTGTCCATAAGGTTGTTTATCACTAACCAATCAACCTAATACTGATTACGTTGATTGCATTCCTTATAACTCATATTGCAGAACTCGGTTGCTCAAAAAGCCTCAACTTACAATTAAATATTTATAATTAATTTTAATTATAATATTGCAATTCAAAAAACTGGCCATCCTCTCCACGTGGCTACATGTTTCTTCCCTACATTTGTGGGGCTCCATCTGGCACTATACCTTCTGATGTATCAGCTAATTTAATGGCTTTATGTCAATGTGATGTGGCACCAAATGGGTGGTGGTGGTGGTGGTGGGGGGGGATCAGGCTTATAATCTGCAGTTCCCGGGATCAAACCCCATCCAGCTCTCAGTGAGATGGGACACCAGTTGGCTTTGTAAGGCTGCCATCCATTAGATGGGATGTCAATCTGTAGCTTCATATGCTGGAGTCCAGTACCCTGTGTATGTTAAAGCACACTGGATAGCCCTGAGATGAGGTTTTGTCTATCTCCTATAAGCTGTCCAGTGGATCCTCTTTCCCAATCTTCTCTGAACCTTGAGGTACTTGTGACCTGGCCATTTATACCTCCAAAAGTGCCACTCACAGGTAAAATAACCCAATCCATGATATCAAACATGATTGAAACTGGATTTATGTTTGCTATTAAAATTTATTCATCCATTCCTAATTTGCATCAGAAGTGGTGTAGCCTATTGTTGCACCCTGTTCCTGACCTGTCCAAGCCTTTTTCTAATAATGGCCAAACAGTGCTTGTCATTGAAGAACACATGGTTAAAAAAAACCAGTTCAAGAGAGCAAGGAAATCATTGCCCCCAGCTTATAGCTGTTCAGTGGGTTACAGACATAAATATGTTAACTTTTGATGTTCATTTAAATAGTTACCTTTATGAATATTTAAATTCAATGGTTATAAATAAATTGTCCAGGGGTGTCAAACTGTCACAAGTGTAGGGACTGTTGACTGGATTGTACTTAAATCATTGTAAAAGTTTAATTTATGGCTGGTTTCATAAAATAAAAGAACATGGAAAATAAAAAAAAAATTGTGTAATACAAATGGAAAATTACTTTTATATTCCCATGGCCAAGTGGTTAGCACTCTTGGTTACTGATCTAAGGGACCTGGGTTCGATCCCCGGGTAAGGCATGGTTGTATGTGTTGTTTTTCTGCTGAGGTTGCCATCCTCACAGACCTTCTACTATGGCGTATAAACTGACAGGCTCCTGTCAGACCTCTGTGGCAAGCAGCTGTTTGAGGGGGTATTTATTTTTATTTTATTCCTACTGAAAAAATTGTAAAAGTTTTGTAAGCAAAGAAGTTGTTGAAGCAAGTTTATTAGTAAGCAAACATATCATCATCATCAAGCAGCCATGGGCTACGGAGGTCCAACCAGACCGTGCAATTTAGTTCTCCAAGCAAGTCTATCCTGAGCTACATCTACTGCATCTGGCCACTGCACACCAATTCTAACCAGGTCCTGTTTGACATTGTCAGCCCACCGCATCCTAGGTCTCCCCTTCTTTCTGAGGCCTTTAGGCACACTGTTCATAACCTTATTCGCCAATCTATAATTATTCATACGGGCAACATGGACAAACCAACGGAGTCTCTCTCTGCACAATATGCTGCTTAAAGGAGGTTGCAAACTCCTTTGCCTAACCTCATCATTAGTTACAAAGTTGAACCACCTAATGCCCAAGATACTGCGTAAGCATCTGGAATCAAAAGTCTAGTTTCCTGTTATCTTGTTTACAAAGTGTCCAAGTTTCACTACCATAACTAACCCTAGAAAGAACCAAACTATTATACAGTCTAATTTTAGTCTTTAGGTGTATACGCCTATTTCTCCATACTCTCCATAGATTCTTAAAACTCCCGGCAGCAATCCCTGTTCATCTGTTAATCTCATGCCGCACATCACCATTATCTGTTACATAGCTCCCAAGATAATTAAACTGTGACACCTGCTCAAGACTGCAACCATTCAGATTAACTGAATCACAGCCTACCTGACCAATTTTCATCACTTTAATTTTCTCTCTGTTTATAACCAAACCTACTCTACTACCAGTCTCATCAACAGCTCGAATGAAAGAGTTCATCTCATCAACATCATTTGCCAAAAGGGCTAAATCATCAGCATAATCTAAATCAGAAATTTTCGTATCTCCAGCCCATTTAAGGCCAAAATCTTTCCCCTGAAGTGAATTTCGCATAACATAATCAATAACCAAACTAAAGAGAAAAGGAGACAAAATGCACCCTTGTCGAACACCAGAAGTAATGCTAAACCAATTGCTACAAGCCTTACCAACTCTCACACACGACTCAGTGTTATTATAGAGAGCTTTCATTATGTTAACTAACTTGTCTGGTATACCATATGATTTCACAATCAACCACAAATTATGACGATCAACAGAGTCGAAAGCCTTTTTGAAATCAACAAAGCTAGCAACCAAAGGTTTCTGAAACTCTAAACAATTCTCAAGAAAATCCTTGAGTGAAAATATCTGATACACACATCCCCTACCACTTCTGAATCCACATTGCTCATCACGCAATTGACTGTCAACCAGATTTTTAATTCTATTAAGCACAATCATGGAAAGAACTTTACCTGGAACAGAGAGTAGGCTAATACCCCTATAGTTATCACAAGAACTGCGATCACCTTTTTTGAAAATAGGGATAACAATAGCTCTGGTAAAATCCTTAGGAACCATGCCTTTATCATAAAAGATATTCAGAATTTCAGTCATCCAAGTGGTAACCGAAACATTTCCAGCTCTAAGCATTTCCGTAGTAATAATTTCATCTACCCCTGGGGATTTATGAAGTTTAAGTTTAGAAACAGCCAAAATAACTTCAGATTGTGTTTTAGGGCCAACATTAAAGCCACTAATGCATCTATCATCATTGTAAACAATGGGAGTAGAACTAACTACATTGTTTAGAACATCACTGAAATGCTCAGCCCACCTAGCCATGACAGAATCCTTCCCTTCTATAACCTTACCTTGTTTATCCTTCAATCCCTGTATACCTGTCCGTTTTCTACCACACAAAACATTAACTATCTGGTACAGCTCTCTGCTGTTGTGCTGTCTAACTGCTTCCTCGGCTTTGTCAGCCAAACTATCAAGCCAAAGATTCTTATCAGCAGCTAACTGATCCTTTACAAGTTTATTAAGGTCTCTGTAATGCTTTCTATTAGGACTAGTAGGGTATTGATTAAGGGCATTCCTGCAGTTCTTTCTTTAAGAAATAAGCTCAAGTGCCTTATCACTCAGATAATTTTGCCTTTTCTGCTCCTTTTTTCCTAAAAGAGTACTGTTAGTGTCCAAAAATGCCTGTTTAAAATGATCCCATTCTTCCTGAACTTCAGTAGTAAGCATACCATGACTGTCATAATGACTAAGTAACCTATCATGGTAAGCTTTGGATAACCTGTTAAAGGAACCACATGACAAAAGGTTTTTATTCGTCTGAGTGAATTCATGTTTCAATTAATTTTATGAAATGAACAGATATGGATCATGAATGAAATATAAAATTTAGGCATAACTCGTTTTAACTACATAACCATGGAAACCATCAGCTCATAATCAGATAGTGACTATCTGTATTACATGTTCAGATTTGAAAAGCTATTAAGTTTCATACTTTATTGTGAGTCCTCTGTTAAACAAACCTCAAGCCATACAGTATTCATATACTGTAAAAAAACTGTTGTTGGTCAGATGAAATTGTCTTGCAAGTCATTGGTTTGAAACCCTTGATGTCATGTAAAAAGCTTTTCAGTATTTTATTATTTGTATCAGAAGCTAGTAACACTTCAGCATCTCTTTATAAGGTAAGTTATCTTACTCATCTATGGTATGGCAATTCAATAATACGTATTATAGTCTTTATCCATGTTTTCAATGCCACTAGATGCCTTGAATACAATATATTGCCATCAAGACATCCAGTGGTGCTAAAAGACCATTCTGCATACAGCTAATACTCCATTTTGAACTGTCACACCCAGAAAGACTTGGTCAGTAGAACACCTACAGTTCCCAACTGTGCCTGCATTGAGAATTTTCTCCAATAATCCTGTTTTGCCCTCAGTGAAAAAGGATTTGGCTTGGAAAGGCCACCATCCATTAGATGGGACATTAAGTCTTAGCCCATGTGCAGGAGAGCTGCACATTAAAGAACACACTGTATAACTTCTATGGAAGACTTCCATCAGGTCCCCTTCTCTCTGCCATTAGGGTCCATGTCGCCTGGCCATTTAGCCCATTGTGTGCAAAAAAAGTCGTTTAGAGGTAAAACAACAACTATAGAAGGATAAAATGACTGACTTATTATCAGAAGTAGATGTGTTACTGTTTTTAAATATAAAAATAGTTGAAAATTTTTAGACTTAAAGCTTAACTATGGGAAAGGATTAAGCAACAGTGTTTAGAGGCATAATCTAATTAGGGATATATAAGAAAATTATCATTGAATTATTCATCCCTAAATTATGGCCTATGGTAAATTTAATTGTGATTGCTAGAAAGTTACAGCAGCATGTAACCACTTTTTTTTCACATAAAGAGTTTGGAAGCCATTGATCTTAATTTTTTCTGATGTGCTGGCCAGGTCTTTGCCAAGGCAGGACCAGAGTGGTGTTGCAACAAGAATAATCAAATAATAAACACTGTAATTTTTTGCTTTTTATTTACTAAGCTTGACAGTAATAATTCAAGTTGTAAATTACTCTTACTTGAACCTTATAAAATGTTTTAAAATTTAAACATAAGTGACAATCACAGCGTTACCTGAGTGACATTTTAACGTCAATATATCAATTGATATTTTAAAATATAAAATTATAATTCCCTTGATCAATGTGTCCATAAATTAGCCTTTTATCAGTTCAAATGACTATATATTACCTTCTATGTAGCTCAGGACAGAATTGCTTGGAGAACTAAATTGCACGGTCTGGTTGGACCTCCGTAGCCCATGCCTGCTTGAGGATGATGATGATGAATTATTTTATGATAATATTTATTTTGACAACAATCAATGGGATTTTGTTTAAACAAACTAAATGTAAACTTATATATATGTAATTTTTTTTTCATTCATTAAATTTTGAAGGGGGGCAAAGGGGTACCAAAAATTGTCTTGCCCTGGCTACCAAAAGAGCTAGGAATAGCATTGGTTTAGACCTTGGATATAATTCGTTTTAATTGTGCTTTAAATTTAAACTGTTAAATTAGCAGAATAATTTTTCAGAATACTGTTCATGCTAATTTATTTTATTTTCCTTATTTCAGCCATGGGTAAAAAAAAAATGAAAACTGATATCTGTGAAAAGGTTGAAGCAAGGAGAAATGCTGGAAAAAAAGAAGTAAACCCTTTTGATGTAAAGATAAATCGGCAGCGTCACAATATTTTGGGTAACAAAATCAAAGGTGATAAAGGGATGCCAGGTGTATCTCATAGCAAAATTACCAAGAAGCTTGAAGAAATTTACCGAAGAGATCAAATACGAAGCAATAAATCTAATATTCTTCTAGATAGGCGCATTGGTGAACATGACAACAACATGTCTAAAGAAGACCGAATCGTTGCTCGCTTAGTACAAGAAAGGCGGAGGAAACAGAAGAAGAGTATTTATAACCTTAATGATGATGAAGTTCTGACTCATTTAGGTAAACCCATATCAGACATTACCACATTTGATGCTCCAGAAAGTGATTCAGATAATGAAGATAAGTTGGGAGCGGAATTTGTGAAAGAAGCTCACTTTGGTGGTTTTTTAACCAAGAAAGCGGATCAGAATCCAGCAAAAACACACAAAGAATTGATTGATAATTTAATATCAGAAAGCAAGCAAAGGAAGCATGAAAGACAGGTTGAAAAAGAATTTAATATGGATTTGACTGAAAAATTAGACAAAGAATGGAAAGAAGTCCATCAGTCAATAATGGGACTGAAAGCAAAAAAAGGCACAGTTGTTGAAAAACTTGATGATTATGATATGCTTGTTCATGAATTGAAATTTGCACCAAGAGGTAGACCAATCAGTCATGTAAAGACCCTAGAAGAAAGTGCTCGTGAAGAGAAGAAAAAATTGGAGAAACTGGAAGAGCAGAGACAGCTCCGAATGAGGGAATCAGAAAAGAAAACCACCACTCATGTGTCGGCTGATAGTCTTGATGACTATTATTATCTTGAAAGTAATACGAAAGCAAAAGGTAAAGAGAAGGAACTATTAACAGATATCACTGATGCAGAAACTTCAAATAAAATGGATTCCGATAAGAATGGAATGAAAAGTCCTAACAGTGAATCCAAAGATATGTGTAGTGATAGTTCTGATTTAGGATCTGACGATGAAAATGGGGAAAATTATATGAATAATAAGAATAAAGATTTTGCTTACCCTTCTACCTTTGGTGACTTTCAAAAGTTGATATTAGATTGTACCCCTGAAGAACAGTATGATATTGTGGAACAAATCATTAAATGCAATCATCCAAGTCTTCGTGAAGAAAATATTAAAAAGATACAAGACTTTTTTAAAATTTTGTTGCAGTATGTTAATTATATTTGCCAAAAAGAAAAATGTTTGCAAGTTATAGATAATTTAATTCCACACATCCAGAGTCTAATAGAACTTTCACCCTTGCCAACAGCATATATATTCAGAGATATGTTATATGAGATAAATGAACAATTTCGTAAATATAGGAACACTAAAAAGCATAGTTTGAAAAAGAAGGCAGCTGGCTTAACTTTAAACATGTTAATGCTCCTTAAACTCTGTAGTAATTTTTATTCTACATCGGATTACAGGCATCCAATAGTAATCCCTGCAATGCTTATGATGAGTGAAATTCTAAAAAGCAAATGTGCAAATACTTTTGAAAATTTACTGGTACGCCTGTTCGTTTGTCATTTGTTGTGTGAATACGTTTCACAATCAAATCGATATGTACCTGATGCAATTTGTTGTCTTCAAGGCATTTTATCATTAGCTTGTGCAGAAGATATTAATTTATCTAATCATGGTATCTACTTCAGTTCAAAGTTTCTGAAAGATAAATTACTCTTAATTACTTCAGCTATCACCAACGAACCACAAAAGATAAATCTGAGCCTAGTAAGATGTGTTCCCAAGAAGCAAGTAAGTGAAATACAGATAGGCATAATTTATGGTACAATTAAAGTGCTTAATCACTTTGCAGAAATGTATTCTAATATGATATGTTTCAATGAAATATTCAAAGTAACCACCATATTGTGCAAGAAGTTGCCCTTAGAAAATTATCCTAGTAAAGTTGTATCTTCTATTGAAGAGCTTCAACAAAAGTTAAGCGTTGTTACTTCTAAGAAACACCTCGTGCTTCAAAGGAAAAAACCAGAACCGCTAAAGCTTCTTACGCCAAAGTTCGATGTTAAATTTGATGGCAGGAAACATCATGTTGGGAGCAAAAAGGTGGAACAGAGTCTTTTGCGTCAATACAAAACACAATACAAATCTACTCTGAGAGAAATTAGAAAAGAAACCAGATTTGTGTCACAACAACGGCATAAGGAACAACTTGAAAGAGACGCGGAACGTAAAAGAAAGGTAAAAGAACTGTACCAAGAGTTAGCCATGCAGGAGGGTGACTTTAAGAAACTAAAAAAGAAACGTTAATTTTAAATATAGGGGGGTATTTTTATCACTCTGTAAATAAAATTAATACTTTCTATGAAACCAAAAGCAGCAGTTTATGTTGTAAGTATTGTACTGTGAGTGGCAATTGAAGATGGAATGAAGAACCTATGAATGGCTTTTATAGGTTAATGACCCATCAATTGTGTGCCAGTCAACCAATAATCCATGAGAATATTGAGGCATCAATTGCACAGTCTCAAGATCTCCGTTTCTTTTCTAATAGATTAACTCCCTAAAGTTGTAACACTCTCTTAGGCTGCATGACGGCAGTGGAATGTGTTATCAGTGCCTCCAGAGTCAAGAGGGCAAAACATAGTCACCAATGTTCATGTGCATATTGCCTTAAATATCTGGTTGGCAAACCTGTAAGCTTAATGTAATGTAAACACATTACCTCTATGGAGTCATATGGGGATGTGACTGCAATTCAAAAAAAAAAGTGAAAAGGTTTCAAGTTACTGCGAATTAGGAGTATGATAAAAGTAACTTGCTTCTCTGCATGTGAATCACGGGTACATTTTTCACACTCCTTTTTGGGGCAGGATAAGCTCAGTAGGTAGTGCACCAGATTCAAGTCCGACGTGAGTCAGCATTCAGATTTATCTCTGTTAAACTTCCACTGTGTCTTTTAAGAGGGGCACCGATGGGCTTGGAAAGTCCATCAGGTTGGTGTTAAGTTTGTTCCATGTGGAGGAGAGACATACATTGCACACATAAAAGAACATTGGATGTCCTTGACAGGGGGCTACTATCTGTATACTAGCTGCTGTCAAATGGATCCCCTTCCCACAACTTGCTCTGAGCCCTTGTGCCTTGGCCATTTAGCCCATTGTATAAAAAAAAGTACAGCTCAGAGATAAAAACCGAACTTTTTGTTTATATAAAGAGAGAGAGCTTGTTATTAATTGCATATAAGCACACCTCTCGCATTTTAGGGTTATCTCATTTGGCAGCAAGCCAATCTCTTTTACAGTTTCCAAATTCAGGTCCCCACTGAGCATTGCAATTTATCTCCACTAATTTGCAAAAGCCATTGTTCATTGGATGGCAATTTAAGCTGTGCCACCAGGGATGTACTATCCATAGGGGGATTGGGTTGTTTTACTCTGAGTGGCACTGTTTTGCACAAAATGGGCTAAATGGAGGTCACAAGGACCCTGATGGCTCAGAGAAGGTAAAGGACCCACTGGAACAACTATTGGAAGAGAGATGGTAGCCTCCTGTCAAGGCCATCCAACGTGATCTTTAATGTGCACAGGGTATGGCTCTCCTGCACACAGGGGCCATGGCTTAGCATCCCATCTGATGGCCAGCGTCTTTCCTAGCCCATCGGTGTCCCATACTGGCCAAGGGCAGGGTGGAGAGTTTTGCAGAGATAAATCTCAAAGCATATCCAGCTGGGACTCGAACCTGGGAACTGCAGATTATGAACCTGGTGTGCTACCGACTAACCCCCCCCCCCCCCATAGGAGGGAGGGTATCTGAGAATAAGACTAGGGTTTCCCAATTACTAAAATATTCCAGATGAACATGAAAGGTTAAAATGATATTTTATGCAGAATAAGATTTTGTACTTTTTTTTATTTAATCCATTTTTAGTTTTGGGTTAAGATAAGATTATACAAAGGCAATTATTTTGGATTTCCAAACAAAAGCTTGAGATTTCATATTTTCAGGAGGTGAGGGTCCAACCATATTTTCAACCATATTTTCAGGAGGATTTCAACCATATTTTCAGGAGGTGAGGGTCCAAATTCCCTCGCAGTGTTCCTGCTGAACACATTAACACTTTGAATAGCCCTGACAAAACCTCCAAATCTTTAGAGATCTCTAGTACTTATTAAGCTTACAAGTTTGCATAAGACCACTGACAAACTCCTGCTTGATGTGTATTTGAAAAGTTGTCAACTTCAAAACTAGGACAAACACAATAAATATTTCAGTTACTGAATTGTAAAGCAACAGCAGTCTAGTAAGGGATAAAACTACGAAATTGTTAAACTTGAGAAATGCAGTATGGTTTTTTTTTTTTTGCAGAGATACTGCACTGACCAGGGTGGGATTGCAAACTTGCAGATTACAAGTTTAGCGCACTACCGACTGAGCCATCCCCACCCCTAATGAAACAGTTGAAAAAGAGCTACATGTTAGCATTGTGTTGGGTTGTTTTACTTCCGAGTGGCACTTTTTTGCAAACAAGAGGCTAAATGACCAGGTCTCAAAAGCTCACAGAATGTTGGAGGAAGGGGACCCACTGGACAGCTGTTAGGGGAAGGGTGGTGGCCTCTTGTCAAGGCCTTCCAGTACACTGGGTCTGGCTCTCCTGCACATGGACCAAGACTTTACATCCCATCCAAAAGACTGACCTTTTCAAGCCCATTAGTGTCCCCTACTGACCAAGGGCAGGGTAGGTTTTTTTTTTTGGCAGAGATACTGAACACTGGCCAGGGTAGGATTGGAACCTGGGAACTGCAGATTACAAGCCTGGCATGCTACTAACTGAGCCACCTCCACCGTTAACGAATCATCCATTTAGTGGCCTGCCATTTTGACAAGGACTTGTGGATTTAGAGTTTATCATGTTACCTAAAGTCAATGGTGTAAGGCGTCGCAATTATTCAATGTTCTGCAGTCAGTGGTTTTGCACAGAAAGTTCTCATTAAGTCCGTCTGATCTCTTGTAATACATTTTTAAGTAAAAGTGTGTGGTGGCCAAAAAATGGCAAAAGTTGCTATATCTCATTGAAAACTGAAGCAACTTTTCTCAAGACACTTTGTGGCATGTGTTGCTCAATCGGTAGCATTAGACTTGTGATCTGCAATTCCCAGGTTAAAAGTCCCGCCTGGGCCAGCAAAGCTCTTCACCCTCAGTCAGTAGGGTGCGCCATCTGTTGGATGGGACATAAAGTAATAGTGTCATACTCTGTGCATGTTAAAGAACATGCTGGATGGTCTTGAGAAAATGGCTGAATGGCTCAGAGGAAAAACAATCCAATCTTGAGAAACTTTGCAGTCTGTTTTGGGTTTTAACAATATTTTATTCTACGTATATTAATTTGCATTGCTTGTTATTCACATTTGCAAATTATTGACATTTAAAGCGCTACTGTTGCATAGGCATAATCTGCAGGCACCAATGAGCTCCTTAATGGACTAAACAGCAAGGTCATAAAGACCCCAAAGTTGTTAGACCTGGGGGTTCACTAATCCAGGATTGCACAGACCTGGTGGACAAAGACCAGAGTTAACTAGCCGAAGAAAAGTTCTTTGGCCAATTAATTCTGGGAAGGGGACCACTTACACTTAGATGTTCCTGGTATATAAAGAGACAAATCAGTTTGATTAATTTGAAAATCATGACCTTCAATCCCTATATAAATGTGTTTTTCTGGTTTTCCAAAGATGAACTTTTTAATTTAATATGTTGGTATAAATGCTTAATTTAATCCTCTGAACAATTTTACTACTACAGTGGAAATAATTGTGTAACCAGGTGAATAACATTGTCTCTGGTGAGTATGGAATGCTCTCTTCCAAGGAGATTGAAATTCATTTTCTACTTTTGTTGCCTTGTCAAGATCTCTCTTCTCTATTTGAGAGGTCTGTTGGCCGAATGTCTACAGGATCTTAATCACAGTAGTTATTGCACTCATTAATAACACCATCAACTCTGCATCTCCTGATTAAATATTACGTATAATGAGCAACTCTACATATACTAATAGAACAATTTCAATTGACTGCTGCCTTAATCCACTGCCCCCACCGAATATATCCAGTCACGCATTCCCAGAGTCTTTTGATGGTCCTGACCCTTTTTATGGTCAGGAGAGCAGTTCCTTTCTTTTCTGAAGGGCTACACTCCCCCTTCCCGTTGTAAGCCTGCAGCAGACCCTGCATTACGGTATTACAAGATGTGCCAGTCAGAGTTCAGCAGGTCATCTAGGTCACGCATAGCTCCCACCCAATACAGCATACAGTTAAGAGGCAACGTGAAAGCCCGAATGGGAACATCCTTAGCATGTGTCCCCCCCCCCCCAAAAAAAAAAGTCTTCACTGGCCTGTTAAGTTCACCAATCCTTTTAGTGCACAACTTCAGTCAGTTTTTCTATCTATAAAAATAAATACTATGCAATTAGATAACTATGAGAGAATCATTCCACAGTTCACTTAGTTGTATATTTATTATAACCTGGAACCAATTGTTTGTTCATTCAAAGTCCACATGTACGCAAAAGTTTATGCACTTGCTAATATCACAGGGTATATATCCTTGGATTAATAGGATACAGAGTTCCTATACTGCACACAGCCTGGCAATGCATCTGGAAATGTTCTCAAATAATTTGAAGTTTAGTCATCGAGGAACTGCTTCATCTGATATGAACTCAGGCTACAGATATAAGTTTGCTTCAGCTGAATCCCTTGCACCTATGCCACCGTTACACTCATTATAAAACGTGGTGTGCATGGTGTGACCTCTTTCCCTTTCTAAAACTGTTTGCGATCAGGAGCCTGCTTAATTACATCACCAGCAATTTATCCTTTCAAATGCACATACCTGCACACTGATAATCCATCAATTCCTTGCACTTAGCTAAACTGCCACCACTAACGTGATTGAAATTTAGCACATTTTTACGATTCACTATACTTTGCGCAGCACTGTAACAAAAGCCTTTGCAGTTTTGTAAATTATATTATGGTTGGTTGGTGAAATTGTATTATGGTTGGTCTCGCATTGCGCCGGCATTTACGCATTGCGCAGGGTTCGTTTTGCTTACGACCCAACTATTTATAATGTCTTTCCAGAGGTCTGGCTCTGCCCCTTCTTTACCATAAAAATGCAATGCTGCTTCCCACATCAGAAGTGCCATACTCTAATCCAGTGATTCCCAACCTTTTCTGGACCATCGCCCCCTTTAGAAGAGAACAAAAATTTCAACGCCCCCATAGTCCATAATAGTTAATTTTATATGAAATATTAAAATATTGTTGCATATTATCTGTACCTAATTTATATGTTTATTTATCTATTAAAATCATAAAGCAGAAATTAATAAAACGACAACCAAATGTACAATAAAATTGTTTATTAAAATTTTAAAAATAAACACAGAATCAATAAGAAATAAAAAATAATGAGATAAACACAAAATTAATAATAAATAAAAAAAATTAATGAGATGGTTGAGACTGGTGGAGTGTTAACAATTTGTTAATGTCGGGTTCCAATTTCGTTAACATCAATCGCAGATCGCCACGTTCAGTGATGTGTAGTCTGTTCCTCTTCTTTGCCAGTAAATTAGCTACTGCACTGAACCACGCTCAGCCATATAGGACGAAGGAAATGCGATTAAAAACTTCTGTACTATTGCCCACAATCCAGGGTAGAGAAATGGTATTGATTTTTGAAGCCAGAACTCTTGGTATCCATGTTTGAATTTTACTTTGAGTACTTCGTTAATCGTGAGTTCTAAGAGTTCCTCTTCCAAATCTGATGATTCTTTAGTATCTGTGTTTGCGAAAGGATCTAAAACCCAACTCGGTATATTCATGTTTAAAGTATCTTGGAAACGCTCCGTAAAATCAACATGAAGAACTTCCAAGTGTTGGTAGTAAGTAAATCTTTCGGTTTTGCAGAGACTGCTGATAATGTGAGAAAGTGGTTGTATTCACCTCTACCTAGATTTCGTTTGAATAGAAGAAGTTTTCCCGCAAAAGCAGCTATGATGTTTTTTGTTTTAATTAAATTCAACTCATCACCTTGCAATTGTAAATTAACTTGATTAAATATTTTAAACAGGTCTATCAAATAAGCGATGTCATTTTTTGACGTAATCAGGTTTTCGCACAATTTTTCGTCTCTGTCTTCAAAAACGTCCAGTACTGAGTCAAATAGATTGAAAAAACGATTCAGACAAACATCTTTAGAGAGCCAACGTACTTCTGTGTGCAGCAGCAAGCGATTGTAATCTTCATCATTTTCATTACAAAGTTTACCAAATAATCGGTCATTCAATGAATTGCTTCTAATCTTATTGATTGCTTTAATAACGTAATGGAGCGACGTATGCAGACGTTCATTCAAATTTTTTGCAACCAAATGCTGACGATGAATAATACAATGTACAGCGAGTACATTTGGTACTGCTTGTTTCAAATGTGCTATGAAACCCTTATGACGCCCTGTCATTGCTGGAGCACCATCAGTAGCAGCAGACAAAATATTGCAAACAGGAATTTCTTTCTCTTGAAAAAACTTTTGCATGGTATTAAATATAGATTCTCCCTTTGTATCAGATTCCAAATTTTTAGCAAATAATAACTCTTCGTGAATTTTTTCTGCTTTTATAAATCGTACTTAGATAGGAATAGAGCTTCGTTATTTGGTAGAGTTGATTCATCGAAATAAATGGAAAATTTGCTAGTCTTTAAGTAATCACATAATGATATTTCAACGTCTTTTGCCATTTCATCTGTTCTTCTTTGCACTGAATTATTACTGAGAGGAATTTTTTTGATGATATCTGACGGTGTCTTATGATGAAGAACAGATTTTAATATCTCTTTGACTGCCGGCAAAATTAATTCCTCGCCAATTGTGTGTGGTTTTCCTGCTTTTGCGATTAACAATGAAACGTTATATGAGGCTCGCAGTCCATCATCATCTTGTTTAGAAGACGACGCAAAAAGGTTTGACATAGTTGGCTGTTTTAAATATTGCTTTTCCAGTTCTTGAAAATAGGATAAATCTTTGTTATTCTTATGAGCATGCATTTTATTTAAATTCTCTTGTAGCCTAGAAGGTTTCATAGCTTCTTTTGAAAAATCTTTTCGGCAAATTAAACACATAGGTGATGATTGGTTTGTAGGAGAGTACGTAAATCCATATTTCAAATACTCAATACTGTACTGCCGGCATTTCTTTTTAGATGTAGATTCAGACATTTTCAAATACAAATTAACTTCTCAACAGATTTATAGATAGTTATAAAAATAATGTTTATAATGACTTCTAACACTTATCACTCACGACTATTTATCACGGCGAAGCACATAAAAATAATAAAACATTCCTAGAGCTATCGCTTTTATAGATTTGATTTTGTGCACGCATTAACTTGTATGTTTGCGATGCCGGCGCGCTTGCTCCGTAAACAAGTCATTTCAATCTCCCATATTTTTGTCGAAACATGTTAAATTGCATGAACCGCGTGTTTGCCTACCAACTTGCAAGGACTTGTCACCGTCAATCTATTCTAAACTAAAACAAATTAGGTATAGGTATACCTAATGCTAATTTAAAAATGCTTATTAACGCGATAACAATAAGATAATTTACATAGCTAGATAAAATATTTATTCATGATAACAGGTATTTTCAAAGTATTTTATTATATTAAAAAAATAAATGTAAAAAAATATTAAATATAATAAATTTATTATTATTATATTATTATTGCATCAAGGTTGATTTGCCTATCAGGACGGACACACGTGTCCAACATAATAAGCCTGATATAGTAGTGCATGGTAAGGTATTGAATGAGATTACAATTATTGAAGTAGGAATAACATCTCAGGATAACCTGCAGACAGTAGAGGTTGAAAAGAAGAGAAAGAATGATCTGCTGGCTAATGAGTTGAGCCTAATTCACGAGTGTAATGTTAATATTATACCTTATGTTCTGACGTGGGATGGTATTGTAACTACGTACCATAAAGCATACTCAAAGCGACTTGGAGTGGGAAAACATATTGAAGCTAATATCCAATCTGTGATCTTGAAGAGAACTTTTGAGAGCATCTCAGTCGACTTCAGACGTTGCAGTACGTTAGTAGGCGATAGCAGGGAACTTATTGTCCAAGCTGCACTTGAAAAGCTGTACATGACGGATGAGGTAGTGGATGACCAGAATCACCAGGAAGACACCACAGAATAGAAGAGATAAAAGGTTGTCACAGAAAATTCCATTAAATTTATTTATTTATTTGACCGCCCCTCTTGACTGCCTCAACGCCCCCCATTTGCCTCTGGATCCGCTACCGCCCCCATGGAAGGCTCCAACGCCCACTGGGGGGCGGTATCGCCCCCGTTGGGAATCTATGCTCTAATCGAACCTTTCTTTACATCGCTCTGCTCCTCTGACCTCGAAAACAAACCGGAAGTCTGGCTGTTCTTGGTGGTTAACTTCGGAGCCCTCGGTGCAGCAAGGTTTCGTTAGCTGTCTTAGTGACATTAGCTTTTGGAATTTTGCTAACCAACATTGCACTTGAGAATGCCAAATTTCTATCTAAATTACTCCTATTATTAGCTCTAGTAGATTTCTACTTGTCTGCTAACTCCATTTACAGCTGAATTTTCAGAAATGCAATTTCCTTTACACTTTTTCATCTCATTGCATGACATAACTATTTACTGTATTGAAGCTCACCAAACTTTTATATTATGCGACATCTTCCATCACAACTGAACTCACACTTGGATTCTCAGATACAAACTCAACCTTGCCGGTTTCCTTGCAAATTTTAATTTATCTAAACTCTATCCCGATTTCTTTTCCAATGCAAACATCACTAATAAATTTTTCGAATTGAATGTTTGTCTTCAGAAGCTTCAAGCTGCATCCTTGCACATCGTCTAAATTATTATCAGTAAGTCCCACCATATCTGAGAAATTAACCATCTTACCCTCATTATTATTATTTTCCCTCTTTAATAACATTTTCTTACATTCACCAAACTAGCTCTACAATTTATTACCTCGAATTGAAAGATAAAGGTAATTCTGTAGCTGGATGCCTACAATCTTTAATTTCTAAATCAATTTTTTTGCTCTATTCAAATTTCTTGCTCTTCTATATCAATTCTCTCTGTTGTATAAATTAAATCGTATCTCTAGCCAGCAAATTATCAGTTTTCCAATCAAAATTCAGGAAAACGGTATCGACAACTCCTTGTACTGTACTTTCCATTAGCTGGGAACACCCCTACAACCCATCCGATTTCCTGAAGTCGGGGTCGGTTCCCTCCCTAGCCAAAGCTGTCAAATCGTCAACTGGGTTTGAGTTGCCTTGCCTCAGTTGTAATTTAGCAAACTCTAATTCATGAGCTCGGTCTAATTCCTCCTTCCTAATCGTCGTTCCCCACAATGATCCTTCATACTATCCCCCATACTCCGTCTTTCTATCTCTACGTCGATAGTTTTAATTTTGCATTCTAATTCGTAAATCATCTTGTGTTTCTGCTGATCGAACTTTTGTTTCTCGACCTCCTCCTCTTCTTTACTGTGAATCTTCATCTTTCGCACCCTAGTCTAACTAGTTATTACTAACTCTAGCCGTCCCATGGCCGAGTGGTTAGCGCGCTTGGCTACTGATCTAAGGGACCTGGGTTCGAGCCCCGGGTAAGGCATCCTCTCAGACCTTCTACTATGGTATATAAACTGACAGGCTCCTGTCAGACCTCTGTGGCAAGCAGCTGCTTGAGGGGGTATTTATTTATTATTATTTTTAATCATCTTTTGCACCCTAGTCTAATTAGTTAATTCTAACTCTAAAAATATTTCATTACCCTCTTCACACTCAACATAATTAGGATTCGCATCCACATATTTGTGTTTCAGCTGAATCGCCTCCAAAACAAGAGCTTTTTGAATTTCGATGGATTCTTTAATCTGCTTCTCGCATCTTCCTGCCTCGCCAATCTTCTATGCGCACTGCTTTTGCCTGTTCTCTAAATTGTCGCGTTTACACCGCAGTTTACTCACACTGTGCCTGTTCCTGCTGTATCTCCTCCAAAGGCCGCTTCGTGCACTCCAGGCCCAACTGCTGGGTCTGCTAAAAGTGCTCCCTTTCACTTATTCATAACCCCAACTACATTAGTATCCAAGTGTTGTTGACCCTTTTGCTGTATAAGTGGTGCTTGCTCATGTGAACCCCGTTACACGGCTCATAATGAACTAACAGATACATAGATCACAAAGATTCTTAGCTTACAGCTTACCAATACTTTCGGCTGGAACTAGCCTCATGCCGTCGCCCTATCATCTCTGCTGGAGCAATCATACTGCCTTGACATCCAGTCACAACTGCTTCTGAAACCGGACTCCAAGATTTTTCCCCGTGACTATCCACTAATGCAGACGAACTCCACCAAAGCACAAATAATACACCGTAAATATCCAGGCACACATTCCGTATACAAAAAATGGGGCGGGGGTGGCTCAGTCGGTAGCGCGCCAGGCTCGTAATCTGTAGTTCCCAGGTTCGAGTCCCAGCTGGGTCAGCGTTGAGATTTATCTCCGCAAAATTCCCCGCCCTGCCCACGGTCAGTAGGGGACACCGATGGGCTTGGAAAGGCCGCCGTCCGTCGGATTAAGCCGTGGCCCCGTGTGCGGGAGAGCCTTACCCTGTGCACGTTAAAGAACACGCTGGATGGCCTTGACGGGAGGCTACCATCTGTCTCCCAACAGCTGTTCCAGTGGGTCCCCTCCCCCAACCTTCTCTGAGCCTTCGGGGTCCATGTGACCTGGCCATTTAGCCCATGGTGTGCAAAAAAGTGCCGCTTAGAGGTAAAACAACCCAACCATACATAAACTGCCCAAAGAATATACTTTTAATGAAGTTTAACGGTTATGATTTCGCCAGTTGTTAATTTTTTATATCATTTTTAATGGTAATGCTGTTGTTATTAAAAGTTCCAGCTTCCATACACTTTAGATAATGGAAAGCAAGCCCAAATCTAGTAAAAAAAGAGGGGGGGGGGGGCAAGATACTCGATTTCCAATGCAGTATATTTCCCCCCTCCATTTTATAAGATTTAAAAATTATTTTGAAAAATGCATGAAATATAAATTTTACAATATTTTACTTCTATTAACATTTACTGCATTCTGGGGGGTCTGATACCTTTCTTCCCCCCCCCCTCCCCTAGATCCGAGCCTGTTGGAAGAATGCTGAAAACAGTAATTTATCTTCACAAGTTTTAATAACTAAATTAAGAAGTTACGACTCTTCCAATTTGACTCTGCATTTACAAGAATTTCAGCACCCAGATTCGAGTCCCAACTGGGCCAGCGTTGAGATTTATTTCCGCAAAACTCCCCGCCCTACCCACGGTCAGTATGGGACACTAATGGACTTGGAGTCTGCCGTCCGTCGGATGGGATGTTAAGCCGTGTGCTGGAGAGTAACCCTGTGAGCGTTAAAGAATACTCTGGATGGCCACGTGAGGCTACCATCAACTGGACCCACGCTGTCATCGTATCATCTCTGCTGGAGCAATCACCCTGCCTAGGCATCAAGCCACAACTGCTCCTGAAATCGGACTCCGAGATTTTTCCTGTGACCCACTGATGCAGACGAACTCCACCAATGCACAATATACAGATCCTTGGATCACTTTCGGTGAACCCAAACGCTGTTGCAGTTGGTCCCCTCTCTCCTTTTCTGAGCCTTCAGGGCCCTTGTGACCTGGCCATTTAGCACATTGTGTGGAAAAAAGTGCCGCTCGTAAGTAAAACAACCCAACCCATAGCATTATCTCTAATCATGACCACCTAGTGCAGGGGTGGGCAATTGTTTTCGTATCTACACTGCGCATGCGTATTGACGTGGCCGTCCTAGTGGAAAATACGAGACGAATCTTCGGTCGCGCACGGGAAGGAAATCTCGGTTCAAGGCGGATTTTTCTGTCTGTCTTGGCGGGCCACAAAAAACTGTTAGCGGGCCGCTATTTGCCCACCCCTGACCTAGTGGATATCTGTTAAGAAAAGTCAGTTGAGGATTGGAGGAATGCCCTATTTACGTACTTTTCTGCAAGTTCACAGCTTGAAATAATATTACGTAAGTTTTTTTTTTAATCCTTGTATAGATTGGCCACACTGGGCAGCCAAAAAATTCACAATTCAGTAAATACTGGTGAAAAAAATTATTGCCGATGATGCAGGATTCGAACCCACAACTCTCCAGATTCATGGATTGCGGGTTCGATTCCCGCACCGTCAACTATAATTTTTTTCACGTGAGTATTTCTTGAATTCTATATCTACACAGGTAATCTTTGTATTTACTATGGTTGGAAATCCGCAATTGTTTTGCCTCTAATCATACATAAAACACAGATATTACAATTGTTAAAAATAAATATTTATTTTAAAAAAAACTGATAAACAAGATGACACATCATGATAAACAAATTATGATTATGAAAAGTAAAAGTTCGTACTGGCAGACTTCAGAGTATTTCTTCCAGTAAATTATTGTGTGTTAAATATACACATGCTTAAACATTCTGCTGCCTCTCTAGCTTCTACAGAATCACGCAATTTTCTGTGCATTATTTTACTAGCTATTTTTCTGAGTTTCCTCTCTAATGCTTTAATCTTCCTCTTGGATCTTCTCTCTGATCTTCTGAATCTTCTCCTTTCCTTCTCCCGTGATTCTATTTCGTCTTTTTTCTTTCGTTCAATTTTCTGCAAGAAAAATGAAATAAAAACAAAATGACTCCATTCATGAATTAAGGGTCCACTTTAGGCTTTTGGATTGGATTGTTTTACCTCTGAGCGGCACTTTTTTTGCACACCATGGGCTAAATGGCCAGCCCACAAGGACCCCGTAGGCTCAGAGAAGGATGGGGGAGGGGACCCACTGGAACAGCTGTTGGGAGACAGATGGTAGCCTCCCATCAAGACCATCCAGCGTGTTCTTTAACGTGCACAGGGTATGGCTCTCCCGCACATGGGGCCACGGCTTAACGTCCCATCCGACGGACGGCGGCCTTTCCAAGCTCATCGGTGTCCCCTACTGACCGTGGGCAGGGCGGGGAATTTTGCGGAGATAAATCTCAACTCTGACCCAGTTGGGACCTGGGAACTACAGATTACGAGCCTGGCGCGCTGCCGACTGAGCCACCCCCGCCCCCCACTTTAGGCACTGGCAATTGGATATTTGAAAGCCCCAGGAGCAGAAGGTTCGGAGAGGCCCCGAACTTTACAGAAAGGTACTAAATCTACAAATATTTTTACAAAATTTCGAATGGAAAAAAATGTATACAGCTGGTTAAATAAAATGAATTGCAAAAATGCATAAATAGGAAGGTTAATATACACTAACATGCACATAGTGAAAGATAAAAATTAAATTGCTCCTTAATGCGTTTAATAAAACTCCATATTTGGTACTAATTTAAGTAAAAAAACACGAGATGTGTACGTAAGTAGTAGTTTATGTAGATTGCGAAATATTTTATCAAATAAAATGTTAGGACCGGTTTTACCTTTTAGCGGCGCTTTTTTTCTGCACACAATAGGCTAAATTGTCCAGGTCACAAGGACCCCGAGGTTGGGTCGGACATATGCATAAACTAACCTGCAGCTTAGGGCTTCACGATTATGAGGAGCCTCGAAAATTAAATTTGAAGTTTACCAATGAAGGTTTGAAAATCACGAACTTTTTCAAATATTTAATCTATTGTGCAAACTTCATCTCAGCTGTCATCATTGTATGCCAATGCTAATAATTGTTTTCACCACATCTACTTCGTGTTTACTTTCTGATATTCCCTTCAGTCAGACAGTGGGGCGGGGGTGCTCAGTCGGTAGCGCGCTAGGCTCGTAATCTGTAGTTCCCAGGTTCGAGTCCCAGCTGGGTCAGCGTTGAGATTTATCTCCGCAAAGTTCCCCGCCCTGCCCACGGTCAGTAGGGGACACCGATGGGCTTGGAAAGGCCGCCGTCCGTCGGATGGGACGTTAAGCCGTGGCCCCGTGTGCGGGAGAGACATACCCTGTGCACGCTAAAGAACACACTGGATGGCCTTGATGGGGGGCTACCATCTTTCTCCCAACAGCTGTTCCAATGGGTCCCCTCCCCCAACCTTCTCTGAGCCTTCAGGGTTTCAGGGTCCATGTGACCTGGCCATTTAGCCCATGGTGTGCAAAAAAGTGCCGCTCAGAGGTAAAACAACCCAACTCTTCAGTCAGAATAAATCTATATTTCGACCAGACCAGTTCTAGGAAAAGTAAGGGGATGGAAGGCAAGTGACCCAATTGAGACTGATAAAGTATAAAAAGAGATTAAATTTCCTTTGTAATATAACATTTCCTCCTTAGTTTTAAAAATCTTTAAAACATTTGTTGAAAATTGTGAAATCTACACAAGTTTAATAACGTTTTGTCTCCATTATCCTTACTAGTATTCTCAAAGCAGTGTCGTCTGTTTGTGAGAAATGCTCTCTCCCCTTCCTAGATACGGCCCTGATTTCGACTTCAGCATATATGGAACCTCTAAAACTTGTCACAGTTTAGGGCCTCAGAAGGTCAAAGTCCCGCCCTGCCTTGAAGGCTCGGAGAAAGCTGTTGGGAGACAAATGGAAGCCTCCTGTCAAGGCCATCCAACGTGTTTTTAACGCGCACAGGGTGTGGCTTTCTCGCACACGGAGCCACGGCTAAATGTCACATCGACGGATGGCTCCTTTCAAAGCGCATCGGTGTCCCCTACTGACCGAGGGCAGGGCGGGTACCAATGTACCGTACCTATATGTACATGCGTGCTTCCTGTGTGAAGGAATGCGTGAGTTGCGAAAATCTCGGCTCGTCACTGCATAAAGACATTCAAAAGTAAAACTCAAAATTTCTTAAATAAAATGTTACAAATAGAGCAACTCAAAGTTCAAATTTTGTTTGATTAAACGGTAGTTATAGAGTAACATAAAGTTGAAACTTTTTAAATAAAAAGAAGGAATTGGGCTACTGTCTTATACTTTAAGGTTGCTTTACATAGCTCCCAAGATAATTAAACTGCGACATCTGCTCAACACTGCAACCATTCAGATTAAATGAATCACAGTCTGCCTGACCAATTTTCATCACTTTAGTTTTCTCTCTGTTTATAACCAAACTTTACTACTAGTCACATCAACAGCTTGAATGAAAGAGTTCATCTCATCAACATCAATTTCCAAAAGGGCTAAATCATCAGCATAATCTAAATAAGAAATTTTCGTGTCTCCAGAATATTTAATGCCAAAATCTTTCCCTTGCAGTGAATTTCGCATAACATAATAACCAAAGAGAAAAGGGGACAAAATGCACCTTTGTCAAAAAACCAGAAGCAATGCTAAACCAGTTGCTACAAGCTTTATCAACTCGCACACTACTCTGTGTATTATAGAGGGCTTTCATTATGTTAACTAACTTGTCTGGTATGTAATACGATCTAAGAATCAACCACAAATTATGACGATCAACAGAGTCGAAAGCCTTTTTTGAAATCAAAAAGCTAGCAACCAAAGGTTTCTGAAACTCTAAACATTTCTCGAGAATCTATCAGTGAAAATATCTGATATACCCATCCCCTACCATTTCTGAATCCACATTGGTCATCACACAATTGACTGTCGACCAGATTCTTAATTCTATTAAGCAAAATCATGCAAAGAACTTTACCTCGAACAGAAAGTAGGCTGATACCCCTATATAGTTATCACAAGAACTGCAATCATTTTTTTTTTTAAATAAAGATAATAATAGCTTTGCTAAAATCCTTGGGGGCCATGCCTTTACCATAAAAGATATTCAAAATTTTAGTCATCCAAGTGGTAACCGAAACATTCCCAACTCTAAGCATTTCCATAGTAATTTCATCTACAACTGGGATTTATGAAGTTTATGTTTAGAAACAGCCAAAATAACTTCAGAGTGTGTTATAGGGCCAACATTAAAGCCAGTAATGCATCTATCGTCATTACAAACAATGGAAGTGGAACTAACCACATTGTTTAGAACATCACTGAAATGCTCAACCACCTAACCATGACAGAATCCTCACCTTCTATAACCTTACCTTGTTTATCCTTCAATCCCTGTACACCTGTCCGTTTTCTACTACACAAAACATTAACTATCTGGTATAGCTCTCTGCTGTTGTGCTGTCAAACTGCCTCGTCGGCTTTGTCAGCCAAGCCATCAAGCCAAAGATTCTTTGCAGCTAACTGATCCATTACACATTTATTAAGTTCTCTGTAATGCTTTCTATTAGAACTAGTAGAGTACTGATAAAGGACATTCCCGCAGTTCTTCCTTTCTGAAATAAGTACTGTTAGTTTCAAGAAAAGCCTGTTTAAAACGGTCTCATTCTTCCTCAACTTCAATAGTAAGTAAACCATGACTGTCATAATAACTAAGTAACCTAACTTGCTAAGCTTTAGCTGTAACTGGGTCTTTCAGGGCTTCAGAATTAAAGGTAACTTTTTTAACCTTATGCCAACACATCTTAAGTATACGTTGCAAGACACTTTTAACATGATAATGGTCAGATCCAATTTTAGCTCCCCTATATGACCTGATATTCCTAACACAACTACCCTATTTGCAGTTAATATATAATATTCGTATGCAGTCCACTGGTGAAACTTATGTGTACTTATGTATGTTCCGGTGTTTGTAAGTGTTAGTTATTCTGAAACCATTAAGTTTATACTTACCTGTAGGAGACATTGCAGCTACCAATACCAAAATGGCTTATCACCCCTCCGCAATGGCCAGAGTCAGTACCAACTTTGGCACTGACGTCACTTAGAACAAGGGTAATATCTCCTTTCTTGACTGAATTCAAAATATCTTGCAGTTGTCTGTAAAACCTATCCTTCTCACCCTCAATGGGGGCATAACAGCAGATAACATTCAAGTCTTTAACGCTTGTCTGAAATTTTGCTGCAAGAAACCTTTCATTAATTCACTCATATCCTAGAAGAGCATCACTAGTGTGTCTGCTGAGAAGCTCATTATCGTTCCTCCCGGACTCCATGGTATTCATGAGTAATTTAAGATTATTTTTATGAATCTGACCTCTATCTATCCATCTGGTCTCTTGCAAGCTGAGAATACCTAAATTATAACGGTGGAATTCTTGTGTGAGGACATCAAGAGAATAATCTCTGTGCAAAGTCCTCACATTCCAATTACCTATGGAGAGAAAATGGTTAGTGGGATGTTTAAAGAAACTGTTTATTGAGAGAGGGAATACCGACAATATCAAACAACCCCATAATCGCAGGCATGAGGCAAAGACCCGTTCCCCCACCACTAAAGGCTGAACCATCTATACTGGAAGATTTCCTCCAATGTAGAATTCGATGATGCCCGTAGAAGCAAGAGTTCAGGTGCCTGCGATGACCTCTGCTCAGGATTATCCACCAGCTGATAAACATATCCTGTGAATCTATTCACTTGGGGCTGTCAACCCACAAACAAACAGAAAACACAGCGGAAGATTTCCCCTCCACAGTAGCACCAGTGCAACAAATTCAGGATCCATAATCAAACTCGGACCCTTATTCCAGTCCAGTAAGTTTAAATGATCAGCACCAGGACCCTGTGTGGCTGACCACTCCTTAGCAGGGTAGATGAAAAGTAGCCACAGTTGTCCAGATCAGTAGGTCACATTATTCTGGCAGCCCTTCCCTTCCACAAGAGAGTATCTCCTTTGATGGATGGTGATATAAAAGTATAGATTAAGGCTATTTGTAATCTTTTAAATAGAAATGTGTTTCAGGAAACATTATTCTCCTTTTTACCTATCTTTTTACGTATCATTTGTCAGTTTGGGTGTTTGTCAAAAAAGGTGTTCCATCATATCTTTCCGACGCAATGGAGAAACTTAAATGATTTATGTGCCAAATAAAAGCTTGTAATTCAGGGGGTGTCATAGACTATAAAAATGTTGACCCCCCATGCTTTCTTCCCACCAAAAAGGAGAAATTGCAATTGTTTCACTATATCTTCAGAACGCGAGTGCCGAAAGTAACGGGGTGGGGGTGGCTCAGTCAGTAGCGCCCCAGGCTCGTAACCTGTAGTTCCCAGGTTCGAGTCCCAGCTGGATCAGCGTTGAGATTTATCTCTGCAAAATTCCCTGCCCTGCCCACGGTCAGTAGGGGACACTGATGGGCTTGGAAAGGCCGCCGTCCGTCGGATGGGACGTTAAGCCGTAGCCCCGTGTGTGGGAGAGCCATACCCTGTGCACGTTAAAGAACACACTGGATGGCCTTGATGGGAGGCTACCATCTGTCTCCCAACAGCTATTCAGTGGGTCCCCTCCCCCAATCTTCTCTGAGCCTTCGGGGTCCATGTGACCTGGCCATTTAGCCCATGATGTGCAAAAAAGTGCCGCTCAGAGGTAAAACAACTAACAGCCGAAAGTAACATGCTATACAGGGTGAATCTGAAAAAGTGGGCAAAACTTTACGGGGTGGTAGAACGCAGCTATACGAGCAATATTCATCATAGAATGTATGGTCGGAACGCAAGCGGTGAGAGGTTAAAAGGTAGTTTTCCACTGTCACATTTAAAGAATGAACACAAGAAGGAGAGGAGATACTTCAGAAAACATTTTATTAACAGGAATGTAATTGAGGTACATGCTCAAAGAAATTGCTCAAAAGAGCTGCCGCCAGGTGTAATGCAGGCTTCACACCTGCGGGATAGGGACCGACGCACATTTGCGAAGACACCAGGCATTTCTCGAATATCGCCGGCAACAACGGCGATCCTGGCGACTAGATCCATATCGGTTTTTATGGGGCACTCGTAGATTAGGCTTTTCATATGGCCCCACAGGAAAAAGTCCAAACACGAGAGATCCGGCGATCTTGGTGGCCAAGCTATGGCCCTTTTATACCATTTCCAATGCCACCTAGCGGCTCGCCGTTTGCGTTCCGACCATACATTCTAGGACGAATATTGCTCGTATAGCTGCGTTCTACCACCCCGTAAAGTTTTGCTCACTTTTTCAGATTCACTCTGTATATGTCAAATGAAAGCTTGTGACGGTTTTATGCATCATCACGGGATTGGTGTATAGCTCCCTTTCCAGTGACTACCTAGCTACCATTTACAGACCTTGGAGCGGATAATGTTTCATAAATCGAACTTTATAAGAGGTTGGTTTATGCAAATAAAAAATTAGTGTCTTTATACGTATAGGAAAAGCAGCATGGCTATTTTGAAAGTTCATAATTTAAAAAAAGGGGACATACATGGTAATAAGAAAGCAACTTAAAATGTCTTACCTCTTTATCCATTTCTTGACTTTCGCTTTTGTTTTCAATTTCCATTTCAATTTCGTTTTCTTCGGTCTTCCTCTCATATTCATTTTCTTTTGTCTCTCTTTCCTCTTCAATTTTATTTTCTTTCGCTTCGCTTCCATATTCAATTTCCGACTCGCTTTCATGTTCAGTTTCTTTTTCTTCAACCTCTCTTTCCACTTCAGTATCTTTTTCTCGAGCCTCGCTTTTCTCTTCTTCTTTTTCTCGGGCCTCGCTTTCCTTTTCAGTTGTTTTTTCCTTTACCCTTTCATCGGTTTTTTTAACTTTCTCATTCTCATCAATTTCTGTAATTTTCATATTGTCTTTAACTTTCTCATCTTCATTGGATTCTACAATCTTCACAATGTCTTGAACTTTCTCATCTTTACCAATTTCTGCAATCTCAATTGTGACTCTCTCATCTTTACCAATTTCTACAATCTCCATTGTGCCTTTAAGTTTCTCATCTTTACCAATTTCTATAATTTTCACAGCGTCTCCAACTCTCTCATCTTTACCAATTTCTACAATCTTCACAGTGTCTTCAACTTTTTCATCTTTACCAATTTCTTCAATCTTCATAGTATCTGCAACTTTCTCATCTTTTCCAATTTCTACAGTCTTCATAGTGTCTTCAACTTTTTCATCTTTACCAATTTCTTCAATCACCATAGTATCTTCAACTTTCTCATCTTGACCAATTTCTGCTATCTCAATTGTGACTCTCTCATCTTGACCAATTTCAGCAATCTCAATTGTGACTCTCTCATCTTTACCAATTTCTACAATCTCCATTGTGACTCTCTCATCTTTACCAATTTCTACAATCTCCATTGTGCCTTTAAGTTTCTCATCTTTACCAATTTCTATAATCTTCACAGCGTCTCCAACTCTCTCATCTTTACCAATTTCTACAATCTTCACAGTGTGTTCAACTTTCTTATCCTCACCAGTTTCTACAATATCCATTAAGCCTACAACTTTTTCGTCTTCACCGGTTTCTATCGTGTCTTCAACTTTTTCATCTTTGTCTATCTCCATCGTTCCATCAACTTTTTCATCTTTACCAATTTCTTCAATCATCATAGTATCTTCAACTTTCTCATCTTGACCAATTTCTGCAATCTCAATTGTGACTCTCTCATCTTTACCAATTTCTACAATCTCCATTGTGCCTTTAAGTTTCTCATCTTTACCAATTTCTATAATCTTCACAGCGTCTCCAACTCTCTCATCTTTACCAATTTCTACAATCTTCGCAGTGTCTTCAACTTTCTTATCCTCACCAGTTTCTACAATATCCATTAAGCCTACAACTTTTTCGTCTTCACCGGTTTCTATCGTGTCTTCAACTTTTTCATCTTTGTCTATCTCCATCGTTCCATCAACTTTTTCATCTTTACCAATTTCTTCAATCATCATAGTATCTTCAACTTTCTCATCTTGACCAATTTCTGCAATCTCAATTGTGACTCTCTCATCTTTACCAATTTCTACAATCTCCATTGTGCCTTTAAGTTTCTCATCTTTACCAATTTCTATAATTTTCACAGCGTCTCCAACTCTCTCATCTTTACCAATTTCTACAATCTTCACAGTGTCTTCAACTTTTTCATCTTTACCAATTTCTTCAATCTTCATAGTATCTGCAACTTTCTCATCTTTTCCAATTTCTACAGTCTTCATAGTGTCTTCAACTTTTTCATCTTTACCAATTTCTTCAATCACCATAGTATCTTCAACTTTCTCATCTTGACCAATTTCTGCTATCTCAATTGTGACTCTCTCATCTTGACCAATTTCAGCAATCTCAATTGTGACTCTCTCATCTTTACCAATTTCTACAATCTCCATTGTGACTCTCTCATCTTTACCAATTTCTACAATCTCCATTGTGCCTTTAAGTTTCTCATCTTTACCAATTTCTATAATCTTCACAGCGTCTCCAACTCTCTCATCTTTACCAATTTCTACAATCTTCGCAGTGTCTTCAACTTTCTTATCCTCACCAGTTTCTACAATATCCATTAAGCCTACAACTTTTTCGTCTTCACCGGTTTCTATCGTGTCTTCAACTTTTTCATCTTTGTCTATCTCCATCGTTCCATCAACTTTTTCATCTTTACCAATTTCTTCAATCATCATAGTATCTTCAACTTTCTCATCTTGACCAATTTCTGCAATCTCAATTGTGACTCTCTCATCTTTACCAATTTCTACAATCTCCATTGTGCCTTTAAGTTTCTCATCTTTACCAATTTCTATAATCTTCACAGCGTCTCCAACTCTCTCATCTTTACCAATTTCTACAATCTTCGCAGTGTCTTCAACTTTCTTATCCTCACCAGTTTCTACAATATCCATTAAGCCTACAACTTTTTCGTCTTCACCGGTTTCTATCGTGTCTTCAACTTTTTCATCTTTGTCGATCTCCATCGTTCCATCAACTTTTTCATCTTGACCAATTTCTTCAATCTCCATCGTGTCATTAACTTTTTCAGCTTCACCATTGTCTTTCACTTCTCTCTCCATGAAAAAATTATCTGAAATAAGGCATTAAAGAAAATTAGTAAGTAATCACTAAAATATTTTGATCAATCGTTTTACTCATGATGATGTTTTCATTCACATTTCAGTTTTAACGCTAATATTAATAGAAATAAAAAATGGTTCTATGACATCCCATATTGATTTTTGAAGCGCACAAAAGGAAGACTTTTGATAGGCCATTTTCTGCGCACAATCGGCTAAACCACGTGATCATAACGATCCCGGGGTTTTCGGATCAGAGTCTCGTGGGCCTTCTGATGGGTGCAAAAAGTCTCTTGGCTTCACCAGTTACCAGGTGTTTACTGGTATTATTTGGGTCATGATGGTCATGTTCTTGTCGTTTTGCCTCTGAGCTGTACTTTTTTTAACACAATCGGCTAAATGTCCAGGTCACAAGGACCTCAAGGTTTAGAAAAGGGCATAAATCGAAGCCTGTCAATGCCATCCAGCGTGTTCTTTAACCAGCACAGGATATGGCTCTCCTGCATATGGTGCCAAAGCTTCCCGTTCGATGGATGGTGGCCTTTTCCTGTGCATCCATGCCCCCTTTCTGATCGAGGTTACCGTGGAGGTTTAGAGGAGATAAATCTCAACGCCTGGCACAAATGGGACTACAGATTACGAGCCTAGAGCTACTGACTCAGCGAACCCAGGATTTAGTTTCGGGGTAGTATTTTGAGTAATGTTTCCCAATTACTAAATTATTCCACTGGACAGGAATGGTTAAAATGATATTCTATATGGAATAAAATTTTATAGTGATTATTTTTTAAATTAATTATTATTGTTAGTGTCGGACATATATTATGGGACTAAAATAAAAGTATACAAAGACAACCCCCCTTTTTAATCGTACAAAAAAAACACCCTGAGTTTTTTGGGGCAGGGATGTACCCAGGGGAATCCCCTTCTTCTGGGTACTCCCTGTCCGCAGGATGACAAGGTGAATAAATATTTAAATTTTGAGTCACGACCAAAAATGTTTAAGAAACTAGCTTAAACAAAGAATATATAGAGATAAGAAGAGACATTGAACTGAAGCATAAAAGGCTTTCTCTTGTAGCAAATGTCATTAGATGGTACAGCAGCTCAAAAAAGTATCCGAACACTACGGTTGATTACAAAATTCAGAAAAAAAATATCTGGCAACGATTTTTTTAGAAATTAGTGATCTGGCAACCTTCGTGTCACGTGACACGAAGGTTGCCAGATCACTAATTTCTAAAAAAACGTTGCCAGATATTTTTCCTGAATTTTGTAATCAACCGTAGTGTTCGGATACTTTTTTTGAGCGACAGTACAAGCAGCAGTGCGAGAAATTTGATTTTCTGGAGCATTTCTATCGCATTAAATCCCTAATTATTTTTTGTATTAGATTTATTTTTATTTAGTTATATGCTATTCATTGAATATGGAAATATTTTTGTTCAGTAACAGGAAGTTCGGCTACTCTCTCTTAGGTATTACCGCACATATCTTACTTTTATACAATGAATAACGGTTAATTTCTGTGAATTACTTAACTAATTATCAAATACAATCACCCCACCCCAATATTGCGGAATGTAAAAGAATTTCTCCTTCTTCAGATTTCGCCATTGACTTCTAAAATATGCATTTTGATGGGAAAATGTGACTGAAGATAAAGATCATAATCAAATCTATTTACCGTATTTGCCAGCGTATAGGACGCACCGCTTTTTTAGACACATTTTTAAGGGTAAAAAAATTTTCCACATTGTTTCATGAATTTCCATAAAGATTTACTGTACTCATTTTACCCCCCCCCCCCCCCCCCCGATAGGGGACTACCTTGTCGTGGTGGGGGGGCCTAGGGCCCAGCAACCCGGCTGAGGCTTTGCCGGTCGGGATGATCCCCAGCTGGAGCATGGCGAAGGCTTTGCTGGCTGTAGTGGGCAACAGCTGGAGCATTGCCAAGGTTTTGCCGGTTGGGCCCCCGGCTGGAGCATTGCTGAAGCCAACCGAGGTTGAAGACGCTGCTGGCCGGCTTGATTGCCGGTCGGATGGTGACAGCGTTGGAGACCTCACCTCTCAGGAGACCTGTGTGGTCTGTTCGACGGCTCTGCCGAAAGGCACGAGCTGTCAAAAAAGTCTGGGTCTTACTAAGAGTCTCCACCCCGGGTGCCAATCGAGCTTGGGTCTATATATCCTTGCACATTTGCAAACCGGGGAATAGATTAAAGTAAGGTTTCTTCCGGTGGTCAGCTTTCCTTCTATAGGACTGCTGCCATGTGAGGCTGGGGTTGAGGTGCTCCTATAGGGTGTATTCCTTGCCCCCGGCTCTAGATGGTCATGGCTTTTCATAACCAGGTAGTACTGTACAAGCGGAACCGGGAATTGCCGTGGTTGCATAAGATCGCAGCAAAAGAGATTCATTGTACTCATTTTATAGTTATTTATATATACAAAAAATGTAATTAGGGAACATTGCAGTTAGGTACCTTTTAATGTTCATCCTCAAAACCCAGAAATTCATCTCCAGAAATAAATGGAAAACCACTTGAAGCCTCTTTTTCAGAAACTGAGTCTTCGTATAACAAATCATCCTCTGTGCCATCAAGTGAGTTACTAATACCACATTTCTTAAATAACTTTACAACTGGCTCATGTTTCACAGTATTCCATGAAGTTTTGCCCCATTCACAAATCTGCAAAATGCTAGGAGTAGTATAGTGCCATTCCAGCGTACCCCCACGCACAGTGCTTCCCCCTATGGCGTCACCGACCACGCCCCCTATGACGTCACCAACCACGCCCACTTCCTCCCCTATGACGCAACATAACGTAATTATTACATAATCATTACGTAACAGGCCACGCCCCTTTATTAATAATTCCTCCTCCCTTTATTAAACCCCTTTCACCCCCCACTCAGTGGCGCCACCTGTTGACAGTGAGAAGTACTATTTTCCCAAAAAACCCTTTATTTTAAGTCTAATTTCTCGTTTTCAGACCCCACGGTCGACCTACCTATATTTTAAGCCCTCCCTCCTCTTGTAGACCCCCTGGTTGACCTTTTAAGCCCATCCTATATTTTAAGGTCACCTCCTTCACTCGGCTGATGCAAGTCTCAGAATAATTGCATGGAACGATTGACCGGTCTCAGAATAATTGTACAGAAAGGAATGATACAAAATTCCCTAGTAATTAAACACTCATCAAATTCCCTTACCTCTATTAAAAATCATCCTACAGTTGAAACTCATTTTACTCTTACTGTTTCCATAGAAAATACCATAGGGTGAAATTTATAATGGTTTAAATTATTCGTAGGGATGACATGTTAAATCTGCTTTTAGAACACACGTCTGCAGTGGAAAAATTTTCAAACTCCGTTAATCAACTCCCTAGTAATTAAACACTCGTCAAAATATTCCTCACCTTTATTAAAATCACTCCACGGTCGAAATAAAAATCAGTTTTCTGTAGATGTGTTTCACCGGAAAAAAAAAAATCGTCCCTCGCTCTGTGGATTCCGTCCGACTGTCTTGGGTTCCCGGACTATACAGAGTACTTGCTGTGGCTTAGATGCGGGCCAGACATTTCAGATATTAACCTAGCATTCTTTATAACTAGCTTTTTCTATGTATTTCTTACATCAAAACCAACACTACCACTGAACTCTTTTGAATGTGGATATCAAATTGTAAATCAAACTCACAAAGCTGTATTTATCCCACCAAGACGGCTAAACGATTTTCTTATAAATAAAATTCCCTAGTAATTAAACACTCGTCAAAATATTCCTCACCTTTATTAAAATCACTCCACGGTCGAAATAAAAATCAGTTTTCTGTAGATGTGTTTCACCGGGAAAAAAAAAAATCGTCCCTCGCTCTGTGGATTCCAGGACGCACGGGAATACGTCGTGTACTTGCAGTGGCTTAGATGCGGGTCAGACATTTCAGATATTAACCTAGCTTTTTCTATGTATTTCTTACATCAAAGCCAACACTAGCACTGAACTCTTTTGAATGCAGATCTCAAATTGTAAATCAACTCGCAGAGTTGTATTTATTCCTTAGTAATTAAAACCCTTTGCTATTCATTTAGCCAGGACGACTAAACGATCCCTTTATAATTAAAATTCCCTGCTATTAAACTCCCTAGTAATTAAACACTCATCAAAATTCCCTTACCTTTATTAAAAAAAACCACCGTACGGTTGAAATAAAACAGTTTTCTGTAGATGCGTTTTATCGAAAAAAAAAACTTCTTCTCGGCAACGAGAGTCGAACGCGTTACCCCAGCTTCATTCTGTCAACTCCTTAAGTCGTACGTGGCACAATCGGAGGAATGTGGAGTGTTATCATGCCCATACGTGTCCTCTTACCGGTCAGGTAGCATGATGCAATCGCCCCGGGAGGTTGAGTGTCCAGCGCTCAGTGTGATTACTCATACGTTGTTGTTCTCTAAGGGTAGGTGACGTCACAACAAGGGGAAAGTAACATGGAGTGACCAGCGAGTGACACGTATCAGAAGGCTAAGCACTGTTTATATATACAGGGACTTGTTAAGACATGAACATTCTACTCAGTGTTCTGTCTGTCTCTCGAGTTGTCATAGTTTGAAAGTCTCTGGTAGAATGTCGAGAACGCGTCAATCGTTTTATGTGACTGCACGATGCATATTGGCGTCTGTAGGTATTCCTTCATATCAGAAGGATATAACCTACGAGGAATGCTTGCAGACATTAATGAATGTTATAACCGACAAAATCCTGCATATGCTCAGTACAATGCAAGGTGAGGCGGTCATAGAAACGTACGACATTGCCCATGAGTTTCTATGCCGTGTGTGTTTTGCGGAAGTAGAAGCGTTAAACCACGTCAAGAGGATGGACTACCTATTAGTGGTCGAGGATGCCATGACCTCGATAGAGATTGCTGGCATTGTGGAGGTTGTAGGATAATTAAAAACAACAACAACAAAAGGTTCTTTTCAGAACCACTTCATTTGTGTAGAAAGGATTATCGATCGTACAATTTCTGTTCACAACTCTTCTCTATCTATACATTTTTCTTCTCTATCACCCCCGTTAACAGAGTAAATTTTATAGGGATGTTTAACCTTCAGTATAATTTTACACAGTGTGTTAGGATTAACAACTCTTATAGCATAGTTATTGCGGGTAGGCTCCCTCTCCACTTTTAAAATTTAGATCTTACACAGGCAGTCTTTTCATATACGTATTTTTATAACCATTTTAAAACCAACACTTATTTCTTTTATCTATCCTTTACAAGACCACTGAACTCTTTTGAATGCCCAATGCGGATTTCAAATTGTAAAACTCGACAGTAAATCAAAGTTGTATTTATTCCTTAGTAATTAAAACACTTTCTATTAAAAATCCTCTGCTATTCATTTAGGTAAACGATTCCCTTATAATTAAAATTCACAGTTATTAAACTCCACCAGTATTCATTTTTCCGAGTAAACCAATCAATTCCTTCGTAATTAAACACTCATTAAAAAATCTTCCTACAGTCGAAACTCATTTACCCCCCCCCCCCCCCGTCCTAGCCGAATGGTTGATACCGTCTTTGAACAAGAAGAACTACCCTTACTGTAACTGTTTCCACAGAAAATTCCATAGGGTGAAATTAATAATGGTTTAAATTATTCGTAGGACTTGTAGGGATGACATGTTAAATCTGCTTTTAGAACACACGTCTGCAGTGGAAAAATTTTCAAACTCCGTTAATCAACTCCCTAGTAATTAAACACTCGTCAAAATATTCCTCACCTTTATTAAAAATTACTCCACGGTCGAAATAAAAATCAGTTTTCTGTAGATACCTTTCATCGGAAAAAAAAATCCTTTCCCTACAGTGAAATTTGATCCTGCTATCTTGGGCTCGATAGCCGGACGCATTCGACTATGGCATGTGGCTTAGATGCATGTCGAACGGGTCAGACATTTCAGATATTAACCTAGTACATTTTTTACAACCTTCGTATTCTTTATAACTAGCTTTTTCTATGTACTTCTTATAATGAACCCGATAGTCCTTTCACATTAAAATACGTATTTTTATAACCCACGTATTTTAAGTCCATTTCAGTAACACTTATTTCTTTTAACTCCGTGACTGTTTGCTGTCGCTTACTAGGACTATCCGCAGTAACTGTTTTTAAAAGACTGTCCCGCAGAAAATGCCGATGTGTAAAAAATTAAAAAAATCTGATTTTATTCGTCGTGATGAAAAATATTGAGGAGTGATAGGATCGACCTAATAGACTACGTGTTCGGATCCTCACCCCGGACAACGTTTCACTGACGGATGGTTAAGTCCTACGAAAATAAAAAATTTCCAATGGGGAATCAAATTGACGAATGAATCTTGGATCTGTGCTGCTTCCATATCAGGAGCGCTGTCTTACATCGGGAAAACTCGCTGGCACTCTTTATCGTGGATTTCGGACTCGATATTTTCTCAAGTCCAGAGACGGTTCTCCCAATTCAACCCTTCATGATAGGTTTCAACGCACCCCATGTAGACTTTTGAAATGACACGTCCTAAACCTTCAAGAGTTGTGCGTATTAGTCTCCATCGGGTTGGTGCCGTCAGATATCTGTGTTTCCACGTAGTAACGCAACACCGAAGAAAAATCGGCTAAAAAATCGTCTCTCCCATCGTTTGCGTGCGAGCGTATGTCTCATCACGCTGATGAAATCGGGTAAAAAATAACTTTTTTGTACGAGGTAGAATGTTATAGAAAGTAAGAATGTTAAAAAAACTTTCATCATGAATGCATATTAACGAAGTAGGGGAACATTAGTTTAAAACTTCGACTATAAAAATAATACATTGCTTCACGCATCCTCTCAACTTACCTCCACTGAAATTATATTTGCAACGGGACTGATAGCCAAAATTTAGCAAACGAAACCGCTTAACTGACATGTATGCTCTGATCGCGCCTAGTGTTTTTACAAGAGGCGATCTTCTGCCCTCGTTTCGACACTTTCTACACTCACACTCATCCCCATGTGACCTGACAAGACACAACAAGCGAGTGGTGTGCAAAGGTCACGGGGACAACGGTGGAATGCTTAGCCTTTCAGCCGTGGCTCCGTCCGAAAACCTAATGGGAAAGTCAAATAATTACTGTTTTCTGTCGATATACAGAAGGAATTCTTCTGCTGATAGACGCACTTAAAATAGGAATCTATGAAATTCAAAGGGAGATTGTTGATTTTCCATATTATTGGGATTACAATTAATACCGATTCCCTGCAGATGGCTGTGGAGTAACACTAATCGAAGAAAAATCCGGTGAAACAGTTTTTAAAAAATCATCTCTACCGTCGTTTATCGAGTAAAAAAATAACTTTTTTTTTTGTACGAGGTAGAAAGTAAGAATGTTAAAAGCACACTACCTAAAAAACTTTAGCTCCATCACGAATACACGTTAATGGAGTAAGGGGGTATTAGTTTAACACTTCAGCTATAAAAAAAAATACGTAGGGCTCACTTGAGCACATCCTCTCAACATACCTACGCTAATCCGCTGAAATTTTATTTGCATTGAACTAATAGTCAAAATTTAGCGAAATACTTCTTCGAATCCGCTATATGTTCTGACCAGAGCCTGAATATGAAATAAAATATTCGTGCCTAGTGCTTCTACCCTCGTTTCGACACTCACGCCCATACGATCTGAATGGCGGGGCACCACAAGTTGGTGACGTACAAAGGTCACGGAGCAGTTGTGCTCCGTCACCCTCCGTTGAATGCTACGCTATCCGAACTTCAGACGCTCAGCTGGTTTTGCAAAACCTTTTACACTGCTACGTAAGAACCCGTAACAGTTCTTACGTAGCAGCGTAAAAGGTTTTTTTTTTTCGGAGAACTCTATAGACTGTGTTCTTTCCAAACAGGATACATAACATTATCAAAAAACAAAACCTGTGCTAACCCGAACCACTTGTTCTAAGACTTCCACACTAGTGTAGAAATAGGAGGAAAAATAACTAAACAGACATCTCCGTGTTAGATTGGTGTGAAACACACCATCTTTCGTCGAAAAGCTTGTGTCTGCAGCTAGCCACCTTCACATGCACTTATTCACACGTGTTGAGAGGGCTGAAAAGAGATAGCAGGTTGGAATAAGTGCCGGCAGAGCTAGGCCTCGATTCTGGGGGGCGACTTTTCACGGAAATACTATAAACAGTGAGTTTTCAGATTTTAAATTTCCAAACTTCGGTGGTCCTTTACGCATGTTTACTATATGCAAAGTATTTTGTGATATTCATCCATGTGTACGCAATGGATCGTGATTTACTAACGTGGGGCTTAATATTTTATGATTTTTCCTGTATTACTCCTTCCGCTACGGTGTGACTTTTATCGGTCACTCTTTAGATGACACTTGTTAATAGTCGTTTTTTCTATCTTACAGTATTTGCGCTGTAATCTGTTGTTTTTACAGCCATCCCACAGCATTTTTATACTTCTCTCTCGTCACAGTTATTCTGCCTTCAAAAGAATTGTGAAAATGTTCACCTATCCCGTTGTGCGAATTTACAGATATCCCTTTACATTTTCGTTTATGCACGTAATTTAGTTAAACAACCTAGTCACATACTATATCGTGAGTAAAGTACTGAATAGGCTATTGCGAGATTTTCGTCGTAAGCAGATATACGGAATCAGATCCGATGGTGCTTGCAATTTATCTACTTTGATCGTATGGTTTATTAGAAAGGGAAGATGTATTAGTGTTCGAACTTTAATTACCTTGTGGGCGAAAGCATACGTAATGACAGTTTTACGTATCTGTGGAGTGCATCTGAAAATTAAAGGTATGACATCGAAGCAAACTCAATTTTTCATTCTAAATGCTTACTCAGTCTATGAATAGGTAGTTTGTCTGGGTAATGACAAGTCTGATGCATAGACACTTTGATTAATGAATGTCCGAAAAAGTCCTTGTGATCCGTCCAGAATTAGCTCAGAAGATTGTGTGGTCGGAACTTTACAGCAGTCTATTCATCTTTGATAATTTCTCGAGGGGTATGATAGTAAGCGTGGGGCTCCTGCCTATATTACTGTTGTCAAGCTCTGTACATTACGTTTCACATAAGTCCATTCACGGTTTTCTAGTGCACGGTCGTATCGTTAGTGTGGATCGTCCTTTGCTTCGAAGTCACCAGTGCTCCACAGAAACTGTGCATTGAATTCTACTTTTAACATTCGACCACACAGTCTTTACCCTGTAAAAGCATGTAACCGGGGCTGCATCGAGTAGCATTACTTCCTAGGAAAGAGTTTGCGTCATGTACTTAGGGTACAGCCGTAATAAGTATTTTTAAACAAGTCGCATAATGGGTGAGGAGATTTTAATTTCGTAGGACTTTTGTTAAAAGCCATCCGGAGTGAGGAACCGATCACGGATCTTTTAGGTCGACCCTATTACCTCCAATATTTTTCATCACGAGGAATAAAATCAGATTTTTCCTTTTATTTGCTGCTACTGTGAGGTAGTCCTTCTTCTAGTAAAAATGTGCCAGCCAATAGTCGCAGGGGTGAGTTGAAAGAAAGTAGTATTGATTAAAACGGACTTAAAATACGTGGGTTATAAAAATACGTATATTAATGTGAAAGGACTATCGGGTTTTGGTGTGAGATCTAAATTTTAAAAGTGGAGAGGGATCCTGCCCGAATTAGACATCTACAGTAAAATGAACTCCGAAGATTGTACATTCAGACCTCTATTCACCTTTGATAATTTTCGCAAGCATCGAGGGTTATGATAGAGAAAGCAAGCTTGAAGTGAGAAAGTATAAAGATTTCGTATTTTTTCCACGGAATTACACCCTACACATTTCTTATGGCATTAAAATTGTTCCTTTTTTCCAATGTACGGGTCGAATCCTGTTTCGCTACATACTTTAATGGCAATGTTGCTCCTGCAAAACCAGCTGAGCGTCTGAAGTTCGGATAGTGTAGCATTCAACGGAGGGTGACGGAGCACAACTGCTCCGTGACCTTTGTACGTCACCAACTTGTGGTGCCCCGCCATTCAGATCGTATGGGCGTGAGTGTCGAAACGAGGGTAGAAGCACTAGGCACGAATATTTTATTTCATATTCAGGCTCTGGTCAGAACATATAGCGGATTCGAAGAAGTATTTCGCTAAATTTTGACTATTAGTTCAATGCAAATAAAATTTCAGCGGATTAGCGTAGGTATGTTGAGAGGATGTGCTCAAGTGAGCCCTACGTATTTTTTTTTATAGCTGAAGTGTTAAACTAATACCCCCTTACTCCATTAACGTGTATTCGTGATGGAGCTAAAGTTTTTTAGGTAGTGTGCTTTTAACATTCTTACTTTCTACCTCGTACAAAAAAAAAAGTTATTTTTTTACTCGATAAACGACGGAAGAGATGATTTTTTAAAAACTGTTTCACCGGATTTTTCTTCGATCAGTGTTACTCCACAGCCATCTGCAGGGAATCGGTATTAATTGTAATCCCAATAATATGGAAAAACAACAATCTCCCTTTGAATTTCATAGATTCCTATTTTAAGTGCGTCTATCAGCAGAAGAATTCCTTCTGTATATCGACAGAAAACAGTAATTATTTGACTTTCCCATTAGGTTTTCGGACGGAGCCACGGCTGAAAGGCTAAGCATTCCACCGTTGTCTCGTGACCTTTGCACACCACTCGCTTGTTGTGTCTTGTCAGGTCACATGGGGATGAGTGTGAGTGTAGAAAGTGTCGAAACGAGGGCAGAAGATCGCCTCTTGTAAAAACACTAGGCGCGATCAGAGCATACATGTCAGTTAAGCGGTTTCGTTTGCTAAATTTTGGCTATCAGTCCCGTTGCAAATATAATTTCAGTGGATTAGTGGAGGTAAGTTGAGAGGGTGCGTGAAGCAATGTATTATTTTTATAGTCGAAGTTTTAAACTAATGTTCCCCTACTCCGTTAATATGCATTCATGATGAAAGTTTTTTTAACATTCTTACTTTCTATAACATTCTACCTCGTACAAAAAAGTTATTTTTTACCCGATTTCATCAGCGTGATGAGACATACGCTCGCACGCAAACGATGGGAGAGACGATTTTTTAGCCGATTTTTCTTCGGTGTTGCGTTACTACGTGGAAACACAGATATCTGACGGCACCAACCCGATGGAGACTAATTCGCACAACTCTTGAAGGTTTAGGACATGTCATTTCAAAAGTCTACATGGGGTGCGTTGAAACCTATCATGAAGGGTTGAATTGGGAGAACCGTCTCTGGACTTGAGAAAATATCGAGTCCGAAATCCACGATAAAGAGTGCCAGCGAGTTTTCACGATGTAAGACAGCGCTCCTGATATGGAAGCAGAACAGATCCAAGATTCATTCGTCAATTTGATTCCCCATTGGAAATTTTTTATTTTCGTAGGACTTAACCATCCGTCAGTGAAACGTTGTCTGGGGTGAGGATCCGAACACGTAGTCTATTAGGTCGATCCTATCACTCCTCAATATTTTTCATCACGACAAACAAAATCAGTTTTTTTAAATTTTTTACCCATCGGCATTTTCTGCGGGACAGTCTTTTAAAAACAGTTACTGCGGATAGTCCTAGTAAGCGACAGCAAACAGTCACGGAGTTAAAGAAGTAAGTGTCACTGAAACGAACTTAAAATACGTGGGTTATAAAAATGCGTATATTAATGTGAAAGGACTATCGAGTTCATTATAAGAAATACATAGAAAAAGCTAGTCATAAAGAATACGAAGGTTGTAAAAAATGTACTAGGTTAATATCTGAAATGTCTGACCCGTTCGACACGCATCTAAGCCACATGCCATAGTCGAATGCGTCCGGCTATCGAGCCCAAGATAGCAGGATCAAATCTCACTGTAGGGAAAGGATTTTTTTTTCCGATGAAAGGTATCTACAGAAAACTGATTTTTATTTCGACCGTGGAGTAATTTTTAATAAAGGTGAGGAATATTTTGACGAGTGTTTAATTACTAGGGAGTTGATTAACGGAGTTTGAAAATTTTTCCACTGCAGACGTGTGTTCTAAAAGCAGATTTAACATGTCATCCCTACAAGTCCTACGAATAATTTAAACCATTATTAATTTCACCCTATGGTATTTTCTGTGGAAACAGTTACAGTAAGGGTAGTTCTTCTTGTTCAAAGACGGTATCAACCATTCGGCTAAGACGGAGGGAAAATGAGTTTCGACTGTAGGAAGATTTTTTAATGAGTGTTTAATTACTAAGGAATTGATTGATTTACTGGGAAAAATGAATACCGGAGAAGTTTAATAACTGTGAATTTTAATTATAAGGGAATCGTTTACCTAAATGAATAGCAGAGGATTTTTAATAGAAAGTGTTTTAATTACTAAGGAATAAATACAACTTTGATTTACTGTCGAGTTTTACAATTTGAAATCCGCATTGGGCATTCAAAAGAATTCAGTGGTCTTGTAAAGGATAGATAAAAGAAATAAGTGTTGGTTTTAAAATGGTTATAAAAATACGTATATGAAAAGACTGCCTGTGTAAGATCTAAATTTTAAAAGTGGAGAGGGAGCCTACCCGCAATAACTATGCTATAAGAGTTGTTAATCCTAACACACTGTGTAAAATTATACTGAAGGTTAAACATCCCTATAAAATTTACTCTGTTAACGGGGGTGATAGAGAAGAAAAATATATAGATAGAGAAGAGTTGTGAACAGAAATTGTACGATCGATAATCCTTTCTACACAAATGAAGTGGTTCTGAAAAGAACCTTTTGTTGTTGTTTTTAATTATCCTACAACCTCCACAATGCCAGCAATCTCTATCGAGGTCATGGCATCCTCGACCAACAATAGGTAGTCCATCCTCTTGACATGGTTTAACGCTTCTACTTCCGCAAAACACACACGGCATAGAAACTCATGGGCAATGTCATACGTTTCTATGACCGCCTCACCTTGCATCGTACTGAGCATATGCAGGATTTTGTCAGTTATAACATTCATTAATGTCTGCAAGCATTCCTCGTAGGTTATATCCTTCTGATATGAAGGAATACCTACAGACGCCAATATGCATCGTGCAGTCACATAAAACGATTGACGCGTTCTCAACATTCTACCAGAGACTTTCAAACTATGACAACTCGAGAGACAATTGATCTCTATGTTGCGATCTTGTGCAACCACGGCAATTCCCGGTTCCGCCTGACAGCACTACCTGGTTTAAGAAAAGCCATGACTATCTAGAGCCGGGGGCAAGGAATACGCCCTATAGGCGCACCTCAACCCCGGCCTCACATGGCAGCAGTCCTATAGAAGGAAAGCTAACCACCGGAAGAAACCTAACTTTAATCTATTCCCCGGTTTGCAAATGTGCAAGGATATAAAGATCCAAGCTCGATCGGCACCCGGGGTGGAGACTCTTAGTAAGACCCAGACTTTTTGGACAGCTCGTGCCTACTAGGCCAAGGGAAGCCTTTCGGCAGAGCCGTCGAACTGACCACCCAAGGTCCCTGAAAGGTGAGGTCTCCGACGCCGTCACCACCCGACCGGCAATCAAGCCGGCCAGCAGCGTCTTCAACCTCGGTTGGCCTTGGCCATGTCCAACCGGTGCCCAACCCGGTCGGCACAGCCTTCAGCCGGGTTGCTGGGCCCTAGGCCCCCCCACCACGACAAGGTGGTCCCCTATCGGGGGGGAACAGACAGAACACTGAGTAGAATGTTCATGTCTTAACAAGTCCCTGTATATATAAACAGTGCTCAGCCTTCTGATACGTGTCACTCGCTGGTCACTCCACGTTACTTTCCCCTTGTTGTGACGTCACCTACCCTTAGAGAACAACAACGTATGAGTAATCACACTGAGCGCTGGACACTCAACCTCCCGGGGCGATTGCATCATGCTACCTGACCTGTAAGAGGACACGTATGGGCATGATAACACTCCACGTTCCTCTGATTGTGCCACGTACGACTTAAGGAGTTGACAGAATGAAGCTGGGGTAACGCGTTCGACTCTCGTTGCCGAGAAGAAGTTTTTTTTTCGATAAAACGCATCTACAGAAAACTGTTTTATTTCAACCGTACGGTGGTTTTTTTTAATAAAGGTAAGGGAATTTTGATGACTGTTTAATTACTAGGGAGTTTAATAGCAGGGAATTTTAATTATAAAGGGATCGTTTAGTCATCCTGTCTAAATGAATAGCAAAGGGTTTTAATTACTAAGGAATAAATACAACTCTGCGAGTTGATTTACAATTTGAGATCTGCATTCAAAAGAGTTCAGTGCTAGTGTTGGTTTTGATGTAAGAAATACATAGAAAAAGCTAGGTTAATATCTGAAATGTCTGACCCGCATCTAAGCCACAGCAAGTACACGACGTATTCCCGTGCATCCTGGAATCCACACAGCGAGGGACGATTTTTTTTTTTTTTCCGGTGAAACACATCTACAGAAAACTGATTTTTATTTCGACCGTGGAATGATTTTAATAAAGGTGAGGAATATTTTGACGAGTGTTTAATTACTAGGGAATTTTATTTATAAGAAAATCGTTTAGCCGTCTTGGTGGGATAAATACAGCTTTGTGAGTTTGATTTACAATTTGAGATCCGCATTCAAAAGAGTTCAGTGATAGTGTTGGTTTTGATGTAAGAAATACATAGAAAAAGCTAGTTATAAAGAATGCTAGGTTAATATCTGAAATGTCTGGCCCACATCTAAGCCACAGCAAGTACACGGTATAGTCCGGGAACCCAAGACAGTTGGACGGAATCCACAGAGCGAGGGACGATTTTTTTTTTCCGGTGAAACACATCTACAGAAAACTGATTTTTATTTCGACCGTGGAGTGATTTTAATAAAGATGAGGAATATGTTGACGAGTGTTTAATTACTAGGGAGTTGATTAACGGAGTTTGAAAATTTTTCCACTTCAGACGTGTGTTCTAAAAGCAGATTTAACATGTCATCCCTACGAATAATTTAAACCATTATTAATTTCACCCTATGGTATTTTCTATGGAAACAGTAAGAGTAAAATGAGTTTCAACTGTAGGATGATTTTTAATAGAGGTAAGGGAATTTTGATGAGTGTTTAATTACTAAGGAATTTTGTATCATTCCTGTCTGTACAATTATTCTGAGACCAGTCAATCGTTCCATGCAATTATTCTGAGACTTGCATCAGCCGAGTGAAGGAGGTGACCTTAAAATATAGGAAGGGCTTAAAAGGTCAACCAAGGGGTCTACAAGAGGAGGGAGGGCTTAAAATATAGGTAGGTCGACCGTGGGGTCCGAAAACGAGAAATTAGACTTAAAATAAAGGGGTTATTGGGAAAATAGTACTTCTCACTGTCAACAGGTGGCGCCACTGAGGGTGAAAGGGGGGTTTAATAAAAGGAGGAGGAATTATTAATAAAGGGGCGTGGCCGGTTACGTAATGATTATGTAATGATTACGTCATGTTGCGTCATAGGGGAGGAAGTGGGTGTGGTCGGTGATGTCATAGGGGGCGTGGTCAGTGACGTCATAGGGGGAAGCACTGTGCGTGGGGGTACGCTGGAATGGGACTATACTACTGCTAGGTCTCTTCCTTCTTCCTGATGGTGTCACTTCAAAATCTGTAGACTGCATCCAACTGTTCCATTTCTCCTTCATGAATCCTTTAAATGGTTTATTAATGCAGACATCTAAAGGTTGAAGCTGGCTCGTTAGTCCACCTGGAATTACAGCTAACTGAGTTTGCAGTTGGTTGATTTTATTTTTTACAGCTACTGTTCTATGACTCCGAAACTGATCCCATACTAGGAAGGCAGGTTTGTTTAACAGTCCACCAGGACGCCTAGACCACACATTGTCTATCCACAACTTCATCCCCTCTTCATCCATCCAACCCTTAGGACGAACGTGCACAAACACACCTTTAGGCAGTTTTTCCTTGGGCAAGGTTTTCCTTTTGAAAATCAAAAGAGGCGGCAATTTTGTTCCATTGGCACAACAAGACAACACGACTGCGTAGCGCATTTTCTCATGTCCACAAGTTGTAACAATAACACTTCTTGCACCTTTGGAATCTACTGTTTTGTTTGAGGGTACATCGAGCATCAGTGGGACCTCATCCATGTTTCCTATTTGTCAAAGTTCAAAATTTCCACTTTTTCTAGCATTAATGACAAATTTATGAAACTCGATAATCTTGTCTTCATATTCTGTTGGCATCTTTTGTGCTATTTTTTTTTAGTCCGCATACGTAAGTCATTTCTCTTCATGAATCTAGAACACCATGACGTCGATCCTGTAAAATCAGCGATGCCTCTGTTAATAGCTATGACTCTTGCTTGTTGAATAGTCATTTTTGTGGAAACTGAAAATCCCGAGCTTCGGTGGTCTAATATCCAAGTTTTTAATTCTTCTTCTAGTTCTGGCCATTTTGCAATTCCATGTCGCAGATTATGTTTGCTACGCATAGCTTTTTTAGGTCTTCTTCCTGTCTTCTCCAAGTTCTTATCTTTTCTGTTGGCGGTGATCCGAAATTCCTCTCTGCTGCCCTCTTTCCGTGTTCTTTAGCATACTCAATCACTCGTAGCTTGAATGTAATATCATAGCAGAATCTGCGTTGTTTTTGAGCCATGTTTCGCAGCAAAAACATGAGAAAGCTTCTTCGGTACTAAAAGTTTACATTTTGGTTGCCTTGAGGCGCTATAATCGGTAACGACGCGCCATGCTCGCGCTTTTCGAAAACATATGCCGGTGAAATGTGATCACACATGCGCACATTGGATGAATCGTAACCTTGAGATGTCAGTGGATCTGAACTCTATTTTACTGGAATGCTCCCTCTATCAGTTGGGTTGGGTTGTTTTACCTCTGAGCGGCACTTTTTTGCACACCATGGGCTAAATGGCCAGGCCACAAGGACCCCAAAGGCTCAGAGAAGGTTGGGGGAGGGGACCAACTGGAACAGCTGTTGGGAGACAGATGGTAGCCTCCCGTCAAGGCCATCCAGCGTGTTCTTTAACGTGCACAGGGTATGGCTCTCCCGCACACGGGGCCAAGGCTTAACGTCCCATCCGACGGACGGCGACCTTTCCAAGCCCATCGGTGTCCCCTACTGACCGTGGGCAGGGCGGGGAATTTTGCGGAGATAAATCTCAGCGCTGACCCAGCTGGGACTCGAACCTGGGAACTACAGATTACGAGCCTGGCGCGCTACCGACTGAGCCCCCCCCCCCCCCCCTCTATCAGTAGTGAAGCATAAAATGCATCACGCAACTTATTATTTTTACAGAACAAAAAAAAATATGGAAACGATTTATCTGAAACCACTCTTTCACAAAAAGACAAAATGCAAAAGAATACTTATATATGTATATTGATATAAACAAAAAGTTTTAGACTGAAATTTCAACTCATAATTTTGATTACCGGCGCATAAGACGGCATCTCATATTTTAGGCGTATTTTGAGGGGGAAAAAGTGCGTCCTATAGCCGGCAAATACGGTAAATCTCAATTTTCATCAATATTCAGTATTTAAAGAGTTATGGAAGCTGGAATATTTCACAACAGTATTATAAGACTTGACCTCAGAAAATTAAAACTTAATAATATTGTTTGAAACCATTTTATATAGTAAATACACATTTAAATATTCCAGCATTAGACCAGAAAGAGTTTTATTGTGTAGAAGTTGTGAATTTGTGTCAGTAGTTATAAATGGAATTAGAAATTGTATAATTAATATTTCACCACACAAGTTACATTTTTATTTTTTAAGTAGAACAGTCGGAATAATAAACATATAAATTTCGACTTTCGAATTTCTGGGGCCACTTAAATTTTACATAGTTTAAGGCCTCAGAAATTCAAAGTCCGGTCCTGCCACCCACACACCTGTCCATACACACCAACTTTGGAAGTTTCTGGGTGCGGCACTGATTTCGGATAATATAACCCACAGATAATCTGTGATTATGACCTTCCCAAGGACAAAAAGATGAAGGTCATAAGAGCTTTGTCATGGTCTCTTATTCTCCACGAATTTCAAAAAATACTGTTGTATAGATTTCATATAATAGTGCGACGAAGGCCTGATCTAAGGGAGAGAAAAAATAAGGAGGGCTGGGGAGTCAAGATTTATCCGGAACGCCATTCCGGTGTTGAAAAAAATGTTCCCTCCCTTTCAGTGATTTTTTTAAACAATTTCTTGAAAAATATATGTAATATGCATTTTCTTCACCTCCGTTCCGGTGATTAGCACCCCCTGGATTCGCCTATGCTGTGACATAATAAGTGAAGTATATATTAAAATAAATAAAAAATAAATACCCCCTCAAGCAGCTGCTTGCCACAGAGTTCTGACAGGAGCCTGTCAGTTTATATGCCACAGTAGAAGGTCTGAGAGGATGGCAGGACCTCAGCAGGAAAACGACACATACAACCATGCCTTAACCCGGGACGCGAACCCAGGTCCCTTAGATCAGTAGCCAAGCGCGCTAACCATTTGGCCATGGGACGGCTACTTGAACATAATAAATAATAAAATAAATACCCCCTCAAGCAGCTGCTTGCCACAGAGGTCTGACAGGAGCCTGTCAGTTTATATGCCACAGTAGAAGATCTGAGAGGATGGCAGGACCTCAGCAGAAAACAACACGAATATCCATGCCTTACCCGGGGCTCGAACCCAGGTCCCGTAGATCAGTAGCCATGCGCGCTAACCACTCGGCCACGGGACGGCTATTATAATGAATAAATACCCCCTTAAGCAGCTGCCTGTGGCATAATAAGTGAAGTATATATACATATATATAATGAATAAATACCCCCTCAAGCAGCTGCTTGCCTCAGAGGTCTGACAGGAGCCTGTCAGTTTATATGCCATAGTAGAAGGTATATATATATAGTATTGATTATATAATGAAGTATTTTATTTGCTCTGGATCGCCACAAAGGCAGCGTCATAAGGCAGGCTGCTGTAGCAAGAGTGGATTAAATGACTCCAAAATATTTCATGTTTTTCAAGCACACTTCTCTTTAAATACGAGTTCAATATGACAGTTTTAAATGCTAATCATGCTTTGCATTAAATGCAAAACTGTTATCAATATATGTACGATTGTTTATCAATGTACTTCAGAACAGGTCCGGATCTAGAAAAAGAGGGGAGAAAGGGGGGACGCAAGCGGTGGAATCGAGCCGGAAAAAGGTTAATTTGTAAAGCAAGACTGGCTTTCCATTACAGCAATGCTTTTCGTTTCAGAGAAGAGTGCTTCAGTGGAAAAAGAAACAACATCCCATACCGTTTTTGCATTTCCTCAATACAGAATCATTTAAAATTTCCATAACACGGGCATAAACAACAGACAGAGATACAAATTAAAATTTCCTTACAGTTTTATCTCTGCCGAAACTTTTTTTACTATCACCATTCGAAAACAATTATGTGCATCTCTTACTAAGAGAACAGAGTCATTTTAAATATTCGTTTGAAGTTTTCCCGTTTTTCAGGTTTAGCGCTTTTTAATGGCGGAAAACCCAACTATTGAAAGATCCAATAAACTGCGAATTCTAATATTTCAATAGTCATTATCCAACAGATAAATAATTTTCCATTTACCTCTAAAGACGACCCCCCACCCCCCCCGATAGGGGACCACCTTGTCGTGGTGGGCCCCTATCGGGGGGGTCGAAGACTTTGCTGACCGGATTGGGTCCCCGGTTGGACAGAGCCAAGACCAACCGAGGTCGAAGACATCGCTGACCGGTTTAGTGGCCCGGTTGGTCGGTATCAAGACCTCAACATCAGGTGCTCCGTGGAGCAGTTCAAGGGGACGGCTGAATGATTTGGTCCCCTAGTAGGCACGAGCCCTTTTCAAAATCTGGGCCCCATTAAGAGTCTCCACTCCGGGTGCCGAGCGAATTTGGATTTACATATCCTTGTTATTCATAGCTAACCGGGAAACAATAGATTTCAGGTTTCTACTGGTGGTTAACATTTCTTCTATAGGACTGCTGCCATGTGAGGTTGGGGATGAGATGCATCTATATGGTGTATTCTTGCCCCCGACTCTAGATAGTCACGGCTTTTCGTTAACATGGTAGTGTCGTGAGACGGAACCGGGGATTGCCGTGGTTGCTGAACATCTGGCAACAAATAGTACAATTACCTCTAAAGACAAAGAAATTCCATATGTACATGCGAGCAGACGACAAAAATGAAACGATAGTACGTTGTCGAAAACCAGTTAAAATGTGTTGCTTAGCGTTAAAAAAATGTTATAGGAAATATTTAAAAATCATACACAAAATATTTAAGAAGTATGCTACACAAGCAAAATATGTTATATCACCTGGTATTAGAAGTAATATGTTCTCACTGATTACTGTACTTGATTACAGATTTCTTAACTCGTGAGACAAGAACTGATGACCAATATAATACAACTTGTATCAAACAATGGTAACCTAAGATTAGCGCTTCTGAATTGAAAGTCAAGTTCAGGTTAATGTGAAATCGTTGTTAAATTGAACCTCCAATAAGGAGATGGCAGACAGAGCTTTTCTTTTGCTCTGCGCATGCGCCAAACTGGAGATGACAAGGCTTTATAAGATCTCCATTTAAATATGGGCACTAATGCTTTGAGCCTCAGTAGATAAAAGGCTTTATTTTTCTGAAGGTTATGTTCGGTAGGGAGTCCCTTATTGGAGGCTAATTTCACCATGATCTCACTATACTTTGAACCTTGAACCTTAGAATAAAGTTTAATCAGTCATCTTAATCATCTTAATCCAGATATGAGCAAACCTTTTAGCTGAAGAGTCGCATAAAAATTTGAAATGGAAAGGCGGCAGCCAAAGAAATATGCAATCAATAACATATGTATAAATAAAAAATATAAATACCCCCTCAAGCAGCTGCTTGCCACAGAGGTCTGACAGGAGCCTGTCAGTTTATATGCCATAATAGAAGGTCTGTGAGGATGGCAGGACCTCAGCAGAAAAACGACACAAACAGCCATGCCTTACCCGGGGCTCGAACCCAGGTCCCGTAGATCAGTAGCCAAGCGCGCTAACCACTTGGCCACGGGACGGCTCAACATATGTATAATCAATGCAAAAAAAACAACTAAAGTACAACATAAAGAATATAATTTATTAAAATTAATAATTTTAATGAGAAGTCGCTTTGCCGAAGTTAATTTCTTAGTTCTTAATTATATTTATTAAAAATGCTTATCGATTAAAAAATAATTTGAAAGATCGCTTGATTTCTAAATTATTTTTAAAATAATTTCGAATATTTACTTTGTAATTAATTTTGATGAAAATTGAAAGTCCGTTGTTTATTCTCAAACATGTAAACATGCTAAGAAAAAATTTTAAATTCCGGGCTCGTTGGAGGTTAAGAGTTTTCGGATTTTAAAATTTTCTCGGTTTTAGACAGATATACCTAGTTGAAAAATATTGGTTGTCCTGACCAGGGGCGTAGCCATGGGGGGGGGGGGGGAGGCTCCCCACCAAAGTAACTCGGAGTTGGCAAAATTCGAAGCGACTTCGTAAAATCTAGATGAGTTGTGAAAATTTGTAATCTTTTTTTTTTGAAAAATTAAGGGGAGTTGTTAAAATCGAGGCAACATGGCAAATCTAGGGCAGTTTGAAAAATGGAGAGACGGCAAAATTTAGAACAGTTGGCAAAATTGGGACAACTTTGCAAAAATTTTTGGGAGTTGGCAAAATTCGGAGTGACGTGGCAAAATCGTGGGGAGTTGGAAAAATTCAGGTGAGATGTAAAAATTGGGATTTCTTTCTGTAAAATTATGGCGAGTTGACAAAACTTAGGGAGTTGGTAAAATCTAGGGGCAGTTAACAAAATTCGGAGTGACTTGGCAAAATTCAGGTGAGATGTAAAAATTTGGATTTTTTTCTGTAAAATTATGGCGAGTTGGCAAAATATAGGGGCAGTTGGCAAAATTCGTAGTGACTTGGCAAAATCGTAGAGAGTTGACAAAATTCAGGTGAGATGTAAAAATCGCAGTCTTTTTTCTGTAAAATTATGGCGTGTTGGTAGAATCGAGTCAACTTCGCAATATTTAGGAGAGTTGGAAAAGGAAAATTCGAATCCACTTAGTGGATTCGAATTTTCCCAACTACCCTAGGTATGATAATTGGGATTGGGTTTGTGAAATTAAGGATAGTTGGCCAAATCAAGGGAAAATTACCACTGATTTGCTACAATTGAGACAAGATGTTAATTTTGGGAAAATTTCCGTGATACTATGACTAGTAGGCAAAATTGAGTTGCAAAAAGAGTTGTGGGAAAAAATTGCTTGCCCCCCCCCCCCCCATTGAGCGGCGAAAATGTAGACATTACTTTTGCTTAGTTGGCAAATTTTAGATTTCCAAGTTTGAAAACATACGATTACTCCCTCCCCCCCCAACCAATAGTACTTTGCTACGCCCCTGGTCCTGACACTGGGAACCAGTGGCGGCTCGTAGCTAAAATTAGTGGGGGTGCTACTCCAGAAAATTTTTAGCCTTTGTTTTAAAATTGCGTAAAAGGAAACAAACATGTATAAAAAGAAAACTTATTCAGAAACTTGAGAAAATCCTAAAAGAACAAAATCAAACATTTTTTACTTACTTTAACCTAAATTGTTACAGTTCAAGCTTAATCTATTCATTTAAAAATAAAATCCATTCTTCTTGTTTTAATTTGCGCGAAAAGATCAATAATTTTCTCCTTGATCTCTGGATGACAACTGAGGAAATTTTTCTTGGGTCGGCACTGCGGGAACGACAGTGCTCTCTCTCCCTTGCAGCCTCGCGTGTAGCTTCCTATGTGCGCATGCGCACAACAGTCAAACACCTCGCCGCTGGAACTGTGAAGTGCACAGTTCCATGCAAAGATTTTTGTATCTTTATCATAAACTGGGGGATGGCTACTGACATTAAGCTTAAGTATTGTACATATTATATATTGTACAAGTATAAAGAAAGAATTAAAGAAAAAAGGACTCATATTAAATGTTATCGATAATATCAAGTTGAAATTGGGGGTGCTGCAGTTCACAGTGCCTATACGCGAGCTGCCACTGCTGGGAACCTAGGTCTCCCAGAAGAATGCTGGGCGTCTTAACCATTAGACCACCATGAAACTAACCATCCCTTCAACTACGTGACATGTACGTTTTCCTGTTGAGTCACCAGTGGCCTTCACCAGTTGGGAAGCCAAGCCGCCACAATTTTAATGGTAGTAATATTTGTCACTCACACTCAGCGTATAAACTATTCAGTAATAAATTATCACAGGAAAAGTCCTGTAGACAAGGCACTTGAAAAATTGAGTTGAAATCGTTTGTTGTTCCTGTCATCCCACTCAGGACAACCAATATTTTTCAACTCAATTTTTCCCTTGTCTACAGGACTTTTCCTATGATAATTTATTACTGAAAATATACCTAATGGTAGAATAATTTTTTCGAGAAGCACATTTCAAAGAATATTAAGTAATAAGAATCGGATTTGTTTACAGATATAAATATTTGCTAATGACTAAAAGTTCAATGCGCTAAATGTAAAACAAATGACAATGAGCAATGTCACAGAAAATGAAATGATTTGAAAAAAAACTGATTCGTAATATTTCGCTAGTTCCTAATCAAATGAAAAAACTTTTCATTAATCTCTTAAAAAATCGAGTATTCCAATTCTACTGAATTAACTACCAATTCTCTGAGAAATCGTTACTGCTAATGAATAATATTTTAGTTAGGTTGTTTTACCTATGAGCGGCACTTTTTTTGCGCTCAATGGGCTAAATGGCCAGGTCACAAGGACCCCAAAGGCTCAGAGAAAAGGTTTGGGGACCCACTGGAACAGCTGTTGGGAGACAGTTGACAGTCTCCCGTCAAGGCCATCCAGGGTGTTCTTTAACGTGCACAGAATATGGCTCTCCAGCACACAGAGCCACGGCTTAACGTCCCATCCGACGGACGGTGGCATTTGCAAGCCCATCGTTGTCCCCTATTGACCGAGGGCAGGGCGAGGAGTTTTGAGGAGGTGAATCTCAACGCTGACCCAGCTGGGACTGGGAACTGCAGATTACCAACCTGGCGCGCTACCAACTGAGCCACCCGCCCCTAATATTTTAGTGATTAAGTGCATTGATCATTACATTTCATCACTAAAATATGAAATATCTAGCCCAAATTGATCGTTTGCAATATTAATTTAAAATTTCGAAATTTTCAAACTTTTCGACCGCTAGAGGGCGCAAATCAAACTTTTGGGAGATTCGAAACATGTGAATGGTAATAGTTTAATAACATCTATTCAATCCAAAAACAATTTTTAATTTATTTCTGAAAACAAAATTTTAATGTCTACAGCAGGTAACACAGACCACGAAGTAAAAATAGCTCTTTTTATTTTGAAGACGAGCTAAGAAACTGAATTTGGATAATGATAAATTTATTGAGATCATCAGTTATGTCCAGTGATATATATCATAAAAAAAGGGTATATCCAAATTTAGGAAGTTTTGGATATTTGCTTTACATTCAGAAAAAAGAAGCGTACCAAAAGTTTTGGTAATATATTGTACGAGTACACTGCCCTACCAAAATATTAGATTGGATTGTTTTATCTCTGAGCGGCACTTTTTGCGGCACAATGGGTTAAATGACTAGGTCACAAGGGCCAGAGGCCATTTTGGGAAAGGGGACCCACTGAAAAGATGTTAAGAAACAGATGGAAGTCTCTCGTCAAAGTCATCCAGCGTGTTCTTTAACTTGCACAGAATATGGCTCTCCCGCACACAGCCCAACGGCTGAACGTTCCATGCAACGGACGGCAGTGTCCAACCGCATCGTTGTCCCCTTTCTGACGGAGGGTAGTTGTGGGGAGGGGAGGGCTAAATTCCCAGCTTACCCTCTGTAATTAGATAAACACGGATAATTAGATAAATCTAAATGTTGTCAAAGGTGGGACTCGAATGTGGGAGGTGCAACTGATTCGGTAGCCTGGGGCTACCGACTAAGTCCCCCTCGCCCTATAACGAAGATTATTTAGAGCTAGTGTTAAGAGCAGAGTCTGTTGTTAAATATTCTTGGAATTGCAACAGGTATGAAATTAAGTTTTAGAGATTTATGTTGATATTTTCAGAAAAACATTTTTTATTGAAAACTTCGGATCTTTAAATCAATGGCGGATTAAAATCTCTGAGGGGCCCCCACGTGTAAAAGATTTTAGAGGTATTCAACTGTCCGGGAGTGGATGAGTGTGTCTTTGGGGGGGGGGGGGGTACTCATTCTAGAAAAAAAATTGCGACTTACAAACGAGAAAAATGCATACAGTAGGCGGGGGTGGCTCAGTCGGTAGCGTGCCAGGCTCGTAATCTGTAGTTCCCAGGTTCGAGTCCAGCTGGGTCAGCGTTGAGATTTATCTCCGCAAAATTTCCTCGCCCTGCCCACGGTCAGTAGGGGACACCGATGGGCTTGAAAAGGCCGCCGTCCGTCGGATGGGACGTTAAGCCGTGGCCCCGTGTGCGGGAGAGCCATACCCTGTGCACGTTAAAGAACACGCTGGATGGCCTTGACGGGAGGCTACCATCTGTCTCCCTACAGCTGTTCCAGTGAGTCCCCTCCCCCAACCTTCTCTGAGCCTTCGGGGTCCTTGTGGCCTGGCCATTTAGCCCATGGTGTGCAAAAAAGTGCCGCTCAGAGGTAAAACAATCCAATCCATGCATACAGCAGGTTAAATAAATTGAATTACAGAAATGCATAAATACGAAATTAAAAATGTGTTATATAAATTTGAATCTACTGCAAAATAGATGAAAATAAATATCTGCACATTTTTTTTATATATTTAACAAAAAAAAAACACATCATAGTTGGTATTAATATCAGTGACTATGTTGTAATCCATCGCTTCTCTGAGTAAAATTCTTTCGGGCACAATAGGTTAAATGGCCAGGTCCAAGGATCCCAAGAGCTCAAAAAACCAACATGGCCATTGTTGTGCATAGACCGCATAACAATGACCATGAACTATTAACCCCACCAGCTGACTTCCTCTTGTCTGGTTCTTAATAAGGGGAAGGGGAAAACATCCATCCTCCTTTTTACATTGCCATTCTTTGAAGATTAAGAAAACAATTCAACCCCTGTGATAAAGGATTAAACCACTGCATGAGAGTGACGTACCCAAAGGGGACGGGTTATAACCTTTATCCGCTGAAGGAAATCATTAAGATATTTCCTGAAACTCAAGCTTGCAAATCACCCCCCCCCCCCCCACACACACACACACACACACAGTCTGGGTGCGCCACTGGTCCAGGATATTAGGACCTGAAGATAATCTGTGATTATGACCTTCCCAAGAACATAACATGAAGGTCATAAGAGCTTTGTCAAGATATTCATATTATCAAAGTAACTTTATTTTCCTCATTATTACGAAATTCTGTAATGGTTAATTTAACAACGAAGTGGTTAGTGCGCTTGGCTGTGATCAAAGGGATCTGGGATAAGGCATGGAGGTTTGTGTTGGTTTTCTGCAAGAAATTCTGTTTGCCTCACAAACTTCCTGCTATGGAGTATTAAAACTGACAGGCTCCTGTCAGACCTCTGTGGCAGGCAGATGTTTGAGCCGGTATTGATTTTTTATATTCATGTTGGGATTGCTTCAGTTGGTAATTAGTTTGTAGAGCGACAGCCTCGCAATTTGCAGTACCCAGGTTCAAGTCCAAACTCTGCCATCATTGAGATTTATCTCTCCTAATCCCCAACGGGCGTCTCAGTGAGAAAGTGACCAATCGGTGTCCGTCGGATGGGACATAAAACCGTGTATCCTTGATCAGACGATACCTTATTCACGTTAAACAACACGCTGGATGACTTGACGGGAGGCTACCATTTGTCTCCTAATAGCCATACAGTTGATTCCCGTGGGTTGGGTTGTTTTTACCTCTGAGCGGCACTTTTTTGCACACCATGGGCTAAATGGCCAGGTCACATGGACCCCGAAGGCTCAGAGAAGGTTGGGGGAGGGGACCCACTGGAAAAGCTGTTGGGAGACAGATGGTAGCCTCCCGTCAAGGCCATCCAACGTGTTCTTTAACGTGCACAGGGTATGACTCTCCCGCACACGGGGCCACGGCTTAACGTCCCATCCGACGGACGGTGGCCTTTCCAAGCCCATCGGTGTCCCCTACTGACCGTGCGCAGGGCGGGGAATTTTGCGGAGATAAATCTCAACGCTGACCCAGCTGGGACTCGAACCTGGGAACTACATATTACGAGCCTGGCGCGCTACCGACTGAGCCACCTCCGCCCCTGATTCCCGTGGAGTTCTTGTGACCTGTCCTTTTGAATCTTTGAAAAAAAAAAGTGCGCTTAGAGGAAAAACCACCAAATGAAGTATCGCGACTAAAATATTTTTCCAGATAATTCACATTCTCCATATATGAAAAAATAATAACTGACGTGTATATGGGTTTGACACAACAGTGTGACATAGGCCTGCATCTAGAAAACAAAACTGGTGGTGATGGTTGTTGTTTAGGGGAAAGATTGAACTGGAACTTCATTGCGGAATCGGAGTTGGCAAAATTCGAAGCCACTTGGTAAAATCCACGTGAATTACGAAATTGGATTTTTTGTGTAAAATTATCGGGGAAAAACGAGACAACTTGGTAAAATCTTTGGGAATTAGCAAAATTCAAAGCGACTTGGTAAAATTTAGGTAGATGTAAAATTTTGAATTTTTTTTTTTGTAAAACTGAAGTGAGTTGGCAAAATCAAGGCAACTTGGCAAAATTTAAAACAGGGTAGTTGTGAAAATTGGAATTGATCTTGTGAAATTAAGGAGAGTTGGGAAAATTCGAAATAACTTGGTAAAATTCAGGTGAGATATAAAAACCGGGGTTTTTTTTTTTGTAAAATTATGGCGAGTTGGCAAAACGAGGCTAATTGGTAGTCTTGGGCAGTTGGCAAAATTGAGGCAACTTTGCAAAACAGGGAAGTTGAAAAAAATTAGGGCAAGTTGACAAAATCTTGGGGAGCTCCCCACCCGCCCCTAAGGGGCAGAATTAAATTTAGGTACAGTACTTATTTTTTCAGTAGACAAAATTTGATTTCCGAGTAGGAATATTTTCATTCTCTCCTCCCCAACCATAGTCCCTTTGCTACCCTCTGAGTTTATTCATTGATTTTTATCTCGTTTTCAAAGAAAACGAGATAAAAAATCAATGAATATCATGATAAAAGATCTTTGTCGTCTGTCTGTAGACGTCAAACTTTTTTGTTTACAGAGATAAATTAAAAATTCTTTTTATGTTGATAGGTATTGATGAAATATTACGATATGCACTTTTCGAATCTCTCTATTTCGCCAACGTTCTTTTAAAATATTATATTATTTTTTACTTACTAGTGGCTCTTCGCAAAGTTTGAGTTGGTTAGGCATACTATATATATAAAAGAAAATATTATCCCAGGTAATCTGCCTCATTAATGCACCCAGTAGCAATAAAGAAAAAAAATGTAGCTTATTATTTTTCTTATTATTTCCCGAATTTTCCCTACGTTACCATTAAAGGAACAGAAAACGTTAAAGTTTCTAAACCAAAATATTTCTTCGTGTTTTGCAAGCACATTTCCCTTTATAATCAAGTTCAATATGACAATTTAAACTGCTAATTATGCTTGCATTAAATTCAAGACTGTTCATATATTTACTATTGTTTATCAAAGCACATCAGAACAGGTCTGGTCTACAAATAAAGAGAGGGAAGGGGGGGAAGTGATTGGAATTCCATTGCAGTTTAATATTTTCCTCTCCGATTTAGAGGTTTTAAAGAAATTCATGAAAAAGGCGGGAAATATGCACGTTTAATAATTTTTGGCCACCGCTACCTTTATTAGCATTCTCAGAAAGGGGAGTGGGAAGGCCGGATTAAGACATGGGCCTTAGGGGCTACAAGACCAGGGGCCTCTGCCAGCTGGAGGGCCTCCAGAGATTAAGTGAAAAGTTATTTCATTTGTGAATGCTGAATCAAAGTGTAAGTACTCTAAATGTTCTATTTAGAAAAGAGTTCAATTAATATACTGCTTACATATTTCTAGTAAACATACTATGGTAAAAAGAAACATATTATACTGTATACATATATATTGTATGACGGTGTGTGACGTCATACAGACTTTATAATATGAATAGTATAATATTACTTGGGGCCTCAAAATACTCCGGCTCTGGGAGTGGGGGGGGGGGGGTATGGCCACCCCAGATCCGTCCCTTCATCACTGTATATAAATATATTTAGTTTTAAGAGTGCTTCAAAGGAAAATTTATTAAAAATAACAAATAACAACCCATAAGGTTTTGTACATTTCCTCAATACAGAATCATTTAAATATTACAGAACACCGGCATGTACAACAGCCAGAATTATATATAAAATTTGCTAGCATTTTTATCTCTGACAAACGTTTTTTTTTTTATTATCACCATTGAATAAAAATTATGTGTCTCCCATACTGGGAGAATCTTGTCATTTAAAATATTCAATTTAAGTTTGCGTTTTTTCAGGTTTAGCTCTCTTTATCGGTGAAAAATCACACTATTGGAAGATAGAAAAATCACCCAACCGAAAAATATTTTTCTAACTTCTGAAAACAAAGAAGTTGAATATATACAGGCGGGCAGACGACAAAGGAGAAACGAGAGCACGTTCTTGAAAAACCGGTAAAAAGTGTTAAAAAATGTTACACAAAATATTTAAAAAAAACATCTACACAGAGACTTAAAACATGTTATATTACCTGGTATTAGAAGTTATATGTTCTCACTGATTACTGTATTTGATTACAGATTTCTTAACTCGTGAGACAAGAACTGATGACCAATATAATACAACTTGTATCAAACAATGGTAACCGCAGATTAGCGCTTCCGAATTGAAAGTCAAGTTCAGCAGGTTAATGTGAAATCGTTGTTAAATTGAACCTCCAATAAGGAGATGGTAGACAGAGCTTTTCTTTTTCTCTGCGCATGCGCCAAACCGGAGGTAAAGGTAAAAGGCAAACCGGTAAGGTAAAAGGCAAAACCGGAGGAGTAAGGTAAAGTGCCGAGGTAAAGTGCGTGGTGTGCAAACGGTTTCAAAAGTTAGAGAGGCTTCATAAGGCCGCTATTTAACTATGGGCTTTAACGCTTTGAGCCTAAGTAGGTAAATGGCCAAGGTTCAAGATATAGTTAGATCGTGGTGAAATTAGCCTCAATATGGGGCTCCCTACATAAAGGTAAACGGCTTTATTTTTTTGAAAATTACGTTTGGTAGGGAGCCCCTTATTGGAGGCTAATTTCACCATGATCTCACAATACTTTAAACCTTGAACCTTAGAGAAAAGTTTAATCAGTCATTGTACTCCAGCCCTGGGCAAACCTTTTAGCTGAAGGGTTGCATAAAAAATTCATATGAAAGAGCGGCCGCTAAAGAAATATACAGTCAATAGCATATGTATAACCACCGAAAAAAAAAGTCTAAAGTGAAACGTAAACAGTATAATTTATTAAAACTAATGATCAGTAACTCGTGGGCCGCAAAAAAGGAGAAAAGGCTGGCCGTAGTTTGTCGAGGTCTGTCTTAGGCTGACCTTTGATATCCTACAAAAATATGATATTTAATAAAAAATTCGTTATCAATTAAAAAAATTTGAAATGTCGCTTGACTTCTGTATTATTTTAATATTAATTACAAGTATTTACTTCGGCTTTAACTTTGATGAAAATTGAAACACGTAAATAAGTAGTAAGAAAATTATTAAAATCTGCCCCCTTGCAGAATTATTGGAGGCTAATTTACCATGGCGCATTAAGAGATATCGGATTTGTCAATATACTACTATTAATTATATTTAAAATGCAAAATAATTATTCAAAAGCTTAAAAAGAAGCATGTTAATGAAATAACCTGTTGTATACATTAAATTGTTTAAATGTATTAAAATCATTAAAAAATTCTTGTAAGAGTGTGCTCTTACAAGAATTTTTTAATGATTTTAATACATTTAAACAATTCTATTCTGAATTAAAAATATTATACTTATGTGTCATTAATTCTCAATCACATCAACAATAACAAGAAAAATTTATCAAAATTCTATCAAGACAGATCGTTTTCATTTGATATAAAAAATATCGGATTTTGAAAGGACAAAATAAAAAACAAGGGAAAAGCATGGTAAAAATTTTTTTATAAAAATATAGGAGAACAACCAAAAATATGGGACTGTCCTTTGTAATATTAGACGAAAGGTGACTTTAGGTATTATAATCTAGTGGTTGAGTAATTTTTGCAGAAGCACATTTGAATAAATATTAACCACTAACAACTGAACTTGCTTACCCTTATAAAGATTTAATAATAACTAATATATAGTGCTAGAGGTTACGAATGAAAACAATTAAATTTGTAAAGTGTAAGGAAATGAAGTAAATAATGTGACAGAAAATATCAATACGTAATGTTACTTTTAAAAGCATGATACTGTTCACTAGTTGGATTTACCTAACGGATTTAGTCTACATAGTTGATTGTATAGAAGCAGGAGTGCAATTAAAAGAACATTCAAGTATAATAATATATTCGGTCTCCGAGGATGATATAGAATGTCATCATGTATTCAGTAACTTTTCCTTCTGCTCCTTTACGTCATATAATTTTCACGATCCGATACTGAAGGGTTGCCCAAACTATATAGTTGTGGACCGATTTTCTCTTCAAACAAAATTTTGCGTATATGCAACAAATCGCTGGTGTCAATGTAAATCTCTTGATCAACACCACTAAAATGTAAGATTTCTAGCCCAAATTGATCTTTTAAAACATATTTTTAAACTTTTAAAATTTTCAAACTTTTCCACCTTTAGAGGGTGGAATTGAAACTTGTCGGAGATTCAAAAAGTGTGAATCGTAATAGTAGTTTAATCCAAAAAAAAAAAGAATTTTTAATTTATCTTTATAAAGAAACGTTTTCTCTTAAACCAAAAAAAAAGTTGTTTTATCTCTGAGCGGCACTTTTTTTGCTCACAATGGATACAAGAACCCGAAAGCTCAGAGAAGGTTGAAGGAATGGGACCCACTGGAATAGTAGTAGTAGACACTGATGGGCTTGGAAATACCACCGTCTGTCAAATGGAACATTAAGCCATGGCCCAGTATGTAGGAGAGCCATACCTTGTGCAGGTTTAAAAACGCACTGGATAGCCTTGATGGGAGGCTACCATCTGTCTCCTAACTGTTGTCCAGTGGGTCCTCTTCCCCAAGCCTCCTCTGAGCCCTCGAGGTTCTTATCACCTTGCTTATTTAACCCACTGTGTTCAAAAAAGTACTGCTGAGACATAAAATAACCCGAACCAACTGTCGCATCGTATTTTGCGGCCTTTTCTCGTGTACCATATTATTTTCGGGCATTGAGTTGAGCGATTTATTTTCAAATCTTTAGTCATAGATTTAAAGGTAGCTTTGTAAATTAAAATGTATATGTGTGTGTGCTTGCAGTAAATTGTAGTTTCTAAAGTTTAGATGCACGTTTCCTGTTAGTTTTTGAATATGTATTCCATCGGAAGGTTGTATCCATGTCCAAATATTATTCAAATTTAATGAGAGTTCAGAAAAAAATACAGCTCAATATTCCTCTAAATTCAGTCTAATCACTAAGAAAAAGTATTGAAATTAAATCATAACTAACCGAAATTGTTACAGCTAAAGCTATTACAGTTCATCATTAATTTTTAGTTCACATTTGCCAATAAAATTGTTCTGAATAATTTTTGTGTGTTTTATTCTCTTTTTAATAAAACACACTAATTTTCCATAACAATTTATATGTCACGATTATATTATTAATGGTACAAAAAACTGGATCAGTTATTGACAGCATTTATCGCGAAAAACATGTGAAGGAAATGATTTTATTTTTGTTAATATAAAACGGAGTAATTATTTGCATTTAACTTTATTTTTAAACATATTGTGCATTGTAATTATACGTACAACCGATTATGACGCTCCTGGTAATTTATATATCGTTCTACATGTTCAGAGAACGTTAAACGACGATTATCTGAATTTTGAGTCATCAATTTAGCACAATTACAAATCAAGATCTATTTTAGTTTCAACGTCTTCCTTATTTTAAGTTTGCCATAGAAATATTACTCTAATGTACGTATATACCATATAATAATAATACCATGTCAATCAGTTTTTGAGCACAGTACCAAACAAAAATGCCCTCCCGATCTTATGAAAAAAAGTAAATGCTCGATTTGCCACGATAGAACTACGTGCGCAGAATGCACTGTGGATCCACAGGATGTGACGTCAGTTTACAATGGCCTTGTTCTCGAAGGTTATGGTGGAGGTGAGGGGATAGCCCTGATTATGGAATAGGCCCATACGGCCATGGTCTAGGTCCCCTTACTCCAAGGGGCCTCCAAACTCTATATATAGTTTTTAATTTAATTTCGTCTTCTCTGGAGCTTAAAAATGTAACTTCATATAGTGTTTAATATCATTTCTATGTCTTCAGATTATTTTTTGGATCATTTTCCAGGTGTTACCGAACTATTTACTCAACAATATTTTACATTTATAGTTTTTTTCATCTATCAGTCTTAGAAGAATATACTGCTAATTGGCTGTGTTTAGCGTTTTCTTCGCCTTTGTCCTTTTTTTTATTTTAACTACAAGCTCTAACTAAATTCTAAAACTTGTTCAGATTGATTTAATTTAGAACAAACTCGAACATTTTGTATTGTGTAGAGAACTATTTATATTACAGGATGAAGAGGAAAAACTACATTTCGAAGTTAGAATGTTACAGAATATGAAGCATCCCCCCCTTCCCCCAACCCATAAGCATGATGTGCTAGGACCCCTGAAGCCTTAAGCTGGCCCGGGGGTGGGGACAGGAACACAGATAGTGGTAGGTGAGGGATGATGTTGTCTTAGAGAAAGTTGTGTGTAGAAGTGATTAGTTCTGCCAGTTCCCTATAACGAACTTTGGGATGTTTGTGCACAATTTAGGATTTGATTAATGTGTTGTGTGTTGACATTTAGAGCCAAGAGTTTTGGTAGGGAGATTCTCGTTGATTGTGATAGTTTGGGCAAGTGAGGAGAAAATGGGGGATGTCTTCCGAGCCAGTGCTAGGGTTGGACAAAACGAGTAATCAGTTGGGGCGTCAAGGACGCCCATGTTTATTAGATATGTATTTAAAATATATTTATAGTAGAGAAGCAATATTTTATAATATAATAGACAATAATGGTAGTAGTCAACCAAATTTTTTCACATTTAAGAAAAGTTTCGGGAGGGCGAGCCGGAATTTAGTTTCGCTCAATGTTATATTTACTGTTGCATCACTCTTGAATGTCTTCTATCACGAGATGCCAGTTTATTAGGTACACCTACTTGACAGCTTGTTGTACCTCCTTTGGCCTTCAGAACAGCCGAATTCGTCGGGTCATGGAATTTACAAGATTCTTGATGCATTGTGTAGGAATGTTGTACTATGCGGAAGTGATCGTGTTGCACAGTTGCTAAAAAGACGGTGGCACAGTCTTCCTGCAAACAGTCTTTACTTCCACATCGCAAAGATGCTCAATAGGGTTTAGATCTGCTGATACTGCAGGCCAATGAAGCAAGGAAAAGTCGTCAACATGTTCCTGGAACCATTTGGTGATGATACATGCCTTGTGAGCAGGTGCACTATCATGCTGAATGTGCCCATCCAGGTGAGGATAAACTGTAGCCATGAAGGGATGAACTTGGTCACCAACAATGTTCAAATACTCTGTGGTGTTCAGATATCCTTATATGGGTATCAGGGAGCCTAACGTCTGCCTCACCATTTTAACATTACCCATACCATCACATCATTACCACTGGCCTGTACTGTTGACATCAGACATGAAGTCTCCATGGTCTCATGTTGCTTGGGCCAAATTCTAATTCCTCCATAAGCATGATGTAAAATGAATCGTGATTTGTCCGACCAGGCTAACTTTTTCTAGTCCCCAATAGTACAGTGTCATGTTCCTTCACCCACTGCAGATGTGCTTTTGTGTTATTTGCTGACATCACCACTAGACATGGTCGGCAGCTTTTGTAGACCATTCCTGATAAGGTCCAATGTGTTCAGTGATGATCAGTGATGATCTTCTGAACATTAATGTTTAATTCTGTTGTGATTTGCCTGGCTGTGACACGTCTTTTTGCTTGCATGATTCTCGTTTGTAACCTTTGACCCTCTGGTCCACAAGCTGATTTTGTCTACAAGATCGTTGATCACTGTTAGTTTTTTGCGTTTTGCACCATTTTTAGTACACATTTGAAACTGCTGTATGTGAATAGCCCTGGAGGACTGCCGTTTGGGAGATGTTACAACCAGCATGACTATCATCAACTATCATACCATGTTGAAAGTCACTCAGGCCGCTAATTTTGATCCTTCTGACGCTCAATCCAACTCTAACTGATGCTCGAAGAGCTGGTCTGCCTGATTTATACTGCATACCGTGGTCGTGTGACATATTACGTGTTGGAATTTATACGAATAATTTATATGATGAGGAATGGTATAGCTAATAAACTGGTATCTCAGTGTATAATGACAGTGATAGCATCTGAACTAAGTCTGCAGCAAAACGCTGATTGTTTGTTTAGAGCTGGGTCTGGAACTTACACTTTACGTGTGTAGCAGAAGATAAATTGTTTATTAGAGTGGGATCTGGTGCAGAGAAAATAATATATTTCTTCCATACCTGCCAGCAACTTCTGCTTGATGGGAAAAATGAGTAGTGTGATGTGAATCTCAATGCAGTAGCAGAGAAGCGAAAATTTTCAAATGCTTCGAATTCTATTAGCCTTGTAGATTGGTTCTTCTGTTTATTAAATTTAAAAAGAAATATAAAATTCTTTTCATAGTGAATTGATTAAAGGTAATAAAAACTTTTATGTAAGAAAGTTTATATCTTATATATATTATATACATATATTTTATATATATTTTTCTGTTTATTCATAAGAATTTTAAAGGAAGCATTGCTTTTATTTCGCATTTTCACAAATATTGCATTTCACATGCTTCCATTGGACGCTTCACCAATTGAGGTAGGCTTCACCACTAGTTGAATGGCACGGGGTCGTCGTGAATGGTATCGTATTTGGCCGGGTTTTGCCAGGGTGGTTTCTTAAAATGCAGTGGTTTGTTATTCAGCCATTTCTTAGCCCTGGATGAAAACATTTTGCCACCCCAAGCAAATTTACTTTTTACAACTCTAAGTATCTTCCCCCCCCCCCCCTCCTCCCAAAAACAATGTTTTGACACATTTAATTCATCATTATTATTTTTTGCCGCTTCCAGTGATCGTACTATTTTTGTCATTTCAAAGGAACTTACAATTTTGGTGCTTTAAATTAGTATTTTTTTTGGTCTCCACATTTGAAATAAAGTACCAGATAAATCATTAGTAACCCGGTTTCAAATTTTATGCCAGGAAATTTATGTGAAGACTTTAACACATTATATTTATGGCACTTTGAGTTGAAATTAGAGCATGTCCTTAAAGTTTTGCTTTTCCAAGCTACTGCTTCTTTGAATGCTTATAATGTTGGGCCTGCCCTGTTTTGCGTTTATTATTGCAGCTTCCAGGATTCAGGTTGCAATTCCAGATGATGGTATGCTGCCTGATGAAAGCGTATTCTATGTCCAATCAAGGTTAAATATGATTTTACACACTCTTCTAGCCCTTAGGGCCCACGTTTTAGTGGTTTAATCAGGATATTTCTAATTTCCAAATTGTAGTTACATTTTGCCATTCGATTTGACAGTTATAATTTAAAAGGTGATGGGCTCAAAAAACAAACATGTTACTCTAAAATATCGATGGTACTCTAAGTATCATGGTACTCTAAGTATAATCGAAGTTAGTACAGAACAATCACAGAATAGGAAAGGAGAACTATAAGTCAAGAAATGGCCCTACTGTTAGTTTTATTTGCATTTTCCAAGACAAAATAAAAAGTTATTATGTATTGCAACATCAAAACCGTAACTGTAATGTTATATATATATATTTGTGTGTTTGTGGACTGTATCTAAACTTTATACATGAATTTCAAGTTGTTTAGTGTTTTTTTTATTAATTTATAATTTTTTTTTCGCATTTATCTACTTAACCACTGAACCCATTGTGTTGAGTAAACTGTTATATAACTTATAAGTGGTGTAAATGATGCGTATATTTCTAAGAACAAATAGTCGCGAAGATACGTGAAGCTTGTGCATGTCGTTGAATTACCGAAGTTACAGGAAAAATTTAAACACGTATTTAATTTAAATGTTATTGTATTTCTTAAGTGTTGAATTGCAACCAAATGAAGTTTATCCTATTACTTTAAATGAGTATGATGCATTTATTTTGCTGGGCGAAAACAATGCGTAACGTTCTGAAGTTTATGCCAAGATGAAATATTTAAAAAATGTGACTTAAGACAAACAAAGATGTCGTCTCTTCAAGTATGTAATGACACTAGTGAAGCAGTTGAATTATGTGAGATATATGGATTGTATCTTAAACCACTTGTTAAAGTGAATATTTGTGTACAGTTACCATCTTTGAAAACACCAGGGCAGAGTATTTCCAGTTGGGAAGTTATGGAAAAATTAAAAAAAATGATAAAATCTGATGAATTTATTTCATTAAAAGTTAGTAAAACAAGCTTAGAATTTATACGCTTTGAAGGAGAACTTGAAAAAAAATCATCGTTGAAAAATGTACTTCTAAAATTAGAATCAAGTACAATGAAGCTAAGTGGTTTTCCTGACGTTTTAAAAATTCGCGCAGCACCTGCAAAATTATATCATCCTGCAAGACATGATTGGGATTCTTTCTTTCGTGATGCAAAAAATGTTGATGAAATGAAACCAGGTGAGCGTCCAGATACTGTGTATGTAAGAGATTTGCCATCCAGGTGGTTTGCAAATCAAAAATGTGATCCAGAAAAACCTAGTGAACATGTGCTAAAAAAGGTTTTTGGTGCATTTGGTGATATAAGACGTGTGGAAATACCATCAAAATCATTTACTCATAAAACTAGTGAAACATTTGGGAAGATTAATAATTTTTCATTCAGCCAAGAATTGGTTTTTGAAGCTTATATTCAATATAAAGAATACATGGGTTTTGTTAAAGCAATGGATTCTCTCCGAGGAATGAAACTGGTATATAAATCTAGTGAAGGAAAAGCTCATTCTGCTGATATGAAGGTTAGTATTTTTAAACTGCAAAATCATACTATTTTAAATATATATTCACTCATACATAAGGTGACCATACATACTGGTTTTACCAGTACAGTACTGATTTTTTGGACGTTGTACTGGTTGTATTTCATGACTAACCAGTACAGTTTAGGACTACAAAGTAAAAAATTATTAATTTATATAAAGATTGAGTACATAAATCCTTGATAAACCAGTCTTAAATCAATTTTATTAATTTATCCTAGTTTTAGTTTTACACGTATGTTCATATCACCACCACAGCCAGGGTTACTGGAAATTACTGTTGTCAAATTGCTAAGATAGTCAATATAGCCTAAAAATAGCCCATTTCACTTTCTATAAGAAGAAGAATTTTATTCAATAGAACCAGAAGATCCCAGCCCATATACCCTGAGTTTCAGGCATCTGTTTGTAGGGGCCACTTAGGGTTAACCCCTTGTGATTATCCAAGGGATAATTCTGGGATGTTCGTTTGGACAAGACGAGATCGGCATCGAGTTGAACCGCTGGTGGTGAAATTTTATGGTTAGGGAGAATCGAGTGGTTTGACCACTGCGCTACAGATCCCATCACTTTTTATAATGTTGCAGCATAATATGGGATTTTTTCACTGTGGCATATAATTAACCTAATAATAAACCCACAATGCACTTTAGCGTCATGGGTTCGTATCCCACTTGGCTCAAGACAATTTTTCCTCTAAAATTTAAATCGACGCTAAAGTGCCTATTTATTATGAGTTGATTCGAAATACGTCGAGCCTATTTCATTAATTATTAAAAAATTCAATGTACAAATTTTATATCTTGCAAATATTTTCATCTTTTCCCATTCGCCATTGTATTTTTTCGTACTTCCCATACTTTTCCATCTCATGTTATTATTCGACTAAGAATGACTTGGTTAAGGTTGAATTTCAAAAACTAATTAAAATCAGCTGCATTCTACTTAACAGAAAATATCACGAATGGTACACACATTCGTAACAAATTAGTCCTATTGCTATTTTATTTTATTTAAGGTGAAGTTACAATTGAAATATGTATGTATAAAAGTAATAAATCTAAACTTCAACAGATGACAGTTACATCAATGCCACTTCAAGTTTTGTGTTGTTCATGTCATAGATTCACTCTGCGCTAAACTATTTTATTGATAGAAATCGTAAAGTTTGCTGACATAAAGCTATCTGTGGGGGTACAATAAAATTGCAAAGAATCAGGAAAAAAATTATAATATTCAACTTTAACTGGGACTTTGAGTTCGATAAATAAATTAATAAATTGCCCACTCTGGCAACCCTGGTCACAGCGCAGATTTCCTCCAGGCTCGGTGGTCGTGAAGTTTGGAATAATTGCTTATTTTTGGATACCCATGGCGACAAAACGACGAAAATACGTCTTTAATAATGAGTTGAAATCAAAATATACATTTATCAGAGCAAATACTAAGAATGACAATAGTGATGTAGAATGTGTAAAATGCAGAAGTGTATTTCCTATTGCAAACAGTGGAAAAACCGACATTGAAAACCACATACAAACATAAACGGGCCGTGTCTGCAGCAATTGCAAGTACAAGTGTGACATTGTATTTTAATAAAAAAAAATTTGAAGATGATGAAAGAAAACTAGCTGCAGCTGAAGGATTATGGGCATACCGTACAGTAATGCATAATCACTCATTCAGATCAATGAATTGTACCTGCAAACTGATTAAAACACGTTGTAATGCCAAGTTTACATGTTCTAGAACAAAATGCGAGGCAATAGTTATGGATGTGCTGGTGCCTTATGCAAAACAGTTATTGGAAGAGGATTTAGATTCTGCAAATTTTATTTCTATTTATTTGGATGCATCAAACCACAAGGAAGTAAAGTTGGTTCCCTTAATCATAAGGTATTTTTCATACCGATCTGGAATACATGTCAAAATTTTGGAAATAAGAGATTTGCCAGACAAAACATCGACATAGTTACTGATTATATTTTGGAAGCATTAAAAAAGCATCATTTAGATACCAAATTACTTGGATTTTGTGCTGACAACACCAATACTAACTTTGGAGGAATGCGAAGAAGGGGGAAAAATAAAATTTTTACCAAGCTGAAATCAAATTTGGGTGGAAGAGATCTTGGGATTGGTTGTGCCGCTCATATATTGAACAGTGCTATACAAACTGCAGCTGACTGTGTACCAATTGATGTGCAAGCTTTCATCACAAAGATTTATTCATACTTTTATATATATATATACAGTGCGCATTAATGAATTGAAAGAATTTTGTGAATTCGTGGATATAGAATATAAGAAAGCCTTGGGATACAGTTCCACGCGATGGTTGGCATTAAGACCCGCTATTGAGCACGTCCTTCAAATATATCCTGCCTTGAAATCATATTTTGCCTCAAACGAAAAGACCCCCACAATTATCACAAATTATTTTGATAATCCAGAGACAGAGCCTTGGCTTTACTTTTTGCATAATGTGTCATCAATGTTCCACAATGCTATTTTGAAAATAGAAGGACAGGAGATTTCTATTACAGAAACTAGCAATATTTACAAGGACTTAAAAACAAAATTAGCCAACAGAAAAGCAAGCGTTTTCTTACTGTTACAGGTGCAGCAAAATTTGAAGCAGCTTGAGGAAGAAAGCATATTAAAACCTGCTATTTTCAAAGAAAAAGCGGTGGAATTTTATGACACGTATATTCAATATCTAGAGGAATGGGAAGGACCTATTAAGCAAACGGAAAAATTCAATTGGGTTTTGGATTTTTCCATATAAAATCCAAAACCCAATTGGATAGGAAACCAATTGGATAGGAAAATGTTAAACATTAATCCCACCCATGACAACATTCAAATATGCAGTGATTATATTCATCAGCACTTTTCTGAAGTCAATTTATAGAAGATGAACTGTTTGATGAAACCTGCTTTCTCCTGTGCTACACTACAGATGAAAAAATTATTCACTGGAGACATTCTCTATCAGTATCGAACAAATGGATTGAAATATTCAATGCCTTCAGTGAAAATGATGTTTCCTGCAACAATATTGGCAAATTGGTAGAATATTGTCTCTGTTTACCAAGAACCAATGCTCCTGCCGAACGTCTTTTTTCTTTGATGAACAATGTGTGGTCCAGCGATAAAACTCAATTACATGTTTAAACTTTGAAATGTATGCTAATCGCTAAATATAATTTTAACCAAACTTATATGGAATTTTATAAAAACATTCAGGAATGCGAATTATTATTAAAATCAATCCACTCTTCACAAAAATATATGAAGAAAAATTAGGAATGTAAATGAAGTAGTTTTGTACCTTTTTTTTTTATTAAAACCATTTTTTTTACTGCTACATTGTTTCTTTATTACTTAAATTCAAAAATTCTAAGTATACAATTATGCAGGTACTAATCTACCCATATCAAATATAACAAAAGATAAGCATACTTCGCAATATTTTTCCAACTTATATTCTATGACAGCGACTATTACTCATGCTGACTGAGCTATTGTAAATGTCCTGGTTTTGAATTTGAAAAAAATGGTCACCTTACTCATACACTACCTTGAAAAAAGTGTCAGATACATCCATGTTATATGAATGGAAAGCCACTCTCAGAGCTCCCTAACATTGAAAATAAATCTTTTACGCAAAAACTGTTATTGGTAATAAATTTTAGATGTCATTCAAATCTCTCTAAATATATTTCCTGCAATATTCGTTTAATATTTAAAGAATGAATGGAAGCTGAAGCATTTATCTTCAACTTTTGACACTTGTGAAAAAATATTTAAATAGAAAAAACACAACTCTTGTAACAATTTTTTTACTAACATAAATTAAATATCTGAAGTTTGTATGATGATTTTTTAAGATTTCATCAATTTGGAGGCAATGTGAAAGTGTCATCTGCTGTTAAATGGTCCCGCTTCAATGTCTTGAAATATCGATCGAAAGTTGTTGAAAATTGACACTGTCACATTGCCTCCAAATTGATGAAATCTTAAAAAATCGTCATACAAACTTCAGATATTTAATTTATGTTAGTGAACAAATTGTTACAAGAGTTGTGTTTTATCTATTGAAGTATTTTTTACAAGTGTCAAAAGTTGAAGATAAATGTTTCAGCTTCCATTCATTCTTTAAATATTAAACGAACATTGAGGGAAATATATTTAAAGAGATTTGAGTGACATCTACAATTTATCGCCAGTAACAGTTTTTGCATAAGGTTTATTTTCAATGTTAGAGAGCTTTGATAGTGGCTTTCCATTCACATAACACGGAAGTGTCCAGACACTTTTTTCAACATAGTGTATGTAACTTAATACATACAAACAGCACTGGAAAAAGACTTGTAGATAATTGTTTTATCTTAAAAGCATTTTTTAGTATAATCTCAGCTTGATTGTCATTTCTATACACCACTAAATGTTTGTTCAGTGTAGAAGCATTGTGCATTGGCTTGCTGTTAATTATATATCAGTACTACTTTTGAAAATGGGACACCAGTGGACATGAAATGGCTGTCAGATGGGTCATTAAGCTGTGGCTCTGTATGAAGGAGAATTGTAATTTGTGCATGTTAAAGAACATGCTTGATGTGTCTACATTGCCTAACAGTTGTCGAGTGAATTCTTTTCCCCAAACCTTATCTGAGCCCTGAGGTTCTTTTGACCTGTCCATTTAGCTCAGTGTGTTAAAATAAATACCATTTAGAGGTAAATTAACCTAATCTGCATATGTAAAATAACATGGATTAACTATTAGATAATATTCATTAAAGCATGGCCATGGTGACATTCAGGTCCTAGCAAATAAAATGTACCATATTATGATAATTTCCACAATATCCTACTTCTAAGATTTTCAGAAATGTTTGCAGCTTTTTTTTTATAAACACTGAAATAAAAGTACAGTGCTTTATGGTTATGTTAACTAAAGAGAAATATGTCATATGCAGAGTTGGATACTTCCTATGAATATGTACTTGCCCCCAGGTGAATAACAGTGATTGTTACATGGGAGCAGTTCTGAATTATAAAAAAAAAGTCCTTGGAACTAAATCTCATCAGATACAACACATCTCACAAAAACAAGAAGATCAGAAACAGTACACTGCCAATCTGCATTATAAAAAAAACCCTCAGAACTAAATAATTTCATCAGACATAACACATATATGAAAAAAGATAAAGAAAATCTGAAGTAATGCATAGCCAATCTGAATTACAAAAAAAGCCTCCAGAACTAAATAATCTCATCAGAGTAAAAAAACAAAACATGTACCCAGTATTTCAACCTGCAATAACTATCACAACGTTAATTACATTTCTACACCCATTGATACATTACCCGTCATTTTCAGTAATTAAATATCTGTATTAAACTCTTTAACCACAAATACTAATAAACAACAAAATTAAAAACAAAGGTAATTATTTACATAGCAGTGCTGGTGCCACCATTTTGTCTTTTCCCCCTGAAAGTAGTGCAATTTTCACCATACCTTTGAAATCAAAATACAATCCCAATGACTAGCATATAAAACATTGATTCCCCCCCCCCCATGAAAATGTACAAAACACCATACATTCAAAATAAATATGAAAACAAACAACATGAACAATCCCAAATTCATAAACCTAGAGCGAACCCCTGCTCCACACTAGAGAAAAAAACCCCAGGGGTTAACCCAATGGGCTAAAACTAGCTAAAAAATGCCTAAAATTCTAAACAACAAATCATCATTTCTCACTTCGAAAAAAAAAAAGCCCAAAGGGTTAATTACCCCAATGCATAAAAAAAACATCAAAAATCACATATTTATATAACCTAAAAACCCACACAATCTAACATTATCCATGTCTTTTCTGAACATACACCACTATCCCCAATTAATATTCATATTCTACTCAACATTAACATCTAGTACAACAAAGTTTTCATGCTCATCCATATTCTCTCCATTAGCACAACAACAACCATTACACTTCAAAATGCTATGAAAAACGCAATTACATGTCAAATTTCCCACAATACCTTTTGAACAAATAAAATTCCACAACGTCGAAACTACACTTATTCGTGACATTAACACACCCACTCCTATTTACCACCAAATTCTATTCATACACCATAATATGATGTTCTGTCATATCCCTACACCTCTACCGACTCATTCTACTCACAACTCCATAAACTTTATGACAACAGTAATATCCCCGTGATAAAGGGGTGGGAGTGGCTCGGTAGCGGACCAGGCTCGTAATCTGCAGTTCCCAATGGTTCGAATCCCAGCTGTGTTAGCATTGAGATTTATCTCTGTAAAACTCCCCGCCCTACCCACAGTCAGTAGGGGTCACCAATGGGCTTGAAAAGGCTGCTGCATGTCGTATGGGACATTAAACCGTGGCCCCGTATGCGGGAGAGCCATACCCTGTGCACATTAAAGAACACGCTGGATGGCCTTGATGGGAGGCTACCATCTGTCTCCCAACACTGTTTCAGTGGGTCCCATCCCCCAACCTTCTGTGAGCCTTTGGGGTCCTTGTTACCTGGCCATTTAGCCCATGGTGTGCAAAAAAGTGCTGCTAAGAGGTAAAACAACTCAATCTACGATAAACGAATCCCTTGAAAAAATGATTCTTATTCCATATCTAATTTTAATTTCAAAGAGGTGCTTTCTAAGTTTAAATATCCAAATGCACCAATTTACCATGACTTCAAACCCCCAAACCCCTTAATTACCTCAGTACTGTATATTCAATATATACCAAAACAAAATTAAAAAAGCTACTGAACTCCCACTTCTGAATAACCTAGCCATAATATTACACAACAGTTGATTAACACTTTCAACTACAACCTTCCTAATATTAAATAATTTCATTTTTGAAATACCTTAAGTAACTTATTATTTACCTATTTTAACCAAATTTTGAAAAAACAAGGGATATAGATTAATTACCCCTTTTCTACCTATCATAAAAAACTCATAAAATATATAGATATCCACTTGACCTGTGACTGTCCCAGCAAGTAATCCAAACAAGAATGACTAAATATCCAAACATTAATGTCACTTCATGTCAAATCACACACATGACGTGACCTACCCAAAACAAACAAATCATAGAATCATAGGTCAGCAACAACCCACAATTACTATAATGTTACGTCTCTAAGTTATCCTTTATGCTTTGACATCATACATTTCCTGAGCAGTGCCATCTCTTGGCTGAGGGCTGTGAAAAGCCCCCTGGTGAAAATATGTACATCACAAATTCAGTAAACAGAGTATCACAGGAGATATCCTATAAAAATTAGGAAAATTTTGTAGTCACATTTAGCTGAAAAAAAGAGTTAGCCATTGATAGTTTAGTGGTAAGAATACCTGGTATGAAACTGAGAATTTTGGTTTAGTCCCACATATGGCAAAACTAAATTTTTCAGCTAACTTTTAATGTATACCACCATGTTAATAATCAGCATTTTTTTGGAAACATATAAAAGTTTTTCTTTTCTCTTTTTTTTTCTTCTCTCTTAGTTGAAAGTGTTAATCAACTGTTGTGTAATATTATGGGTAGGTTATTCAGATCTGTTGTGTTTAATTTTATACAACTACCGAGTGGTTAGTGCGCTTGGCTACTGATCTATGGGACCTGGGTTCGAGCCCCGGGTAAGGCATGGGTGTTCGTGTTGTTTTCTGCTGAGGTTCTGCCATCCTCTCAGATCTTCTACTTTGGCATATAAACTGACAGGCTCCTGTCAGACCTCTGTGGCAAGCAGCTGCTTGAGGGGGTATTTATTAGCTTAGACTTCACAGCTGACGATGAATTCCAGCCTATGACAAATACAAAAAACCTTTTAGCACTTCCAAAACCATGTTACTAGATGTATACTTCATAAGAGAAGGAGACAGAATGAGGAGTGAGAAGGTATATTATTCATTATAAGAAGTCTTCCTTCTATATCAGTGTTCCCAGTCCTTTTTAGGTTGAATGCCCCCTTTATGGAAAAAATAAATAAATAAATACCCCCTCAAGCAGCTGCTTGCCACAGAGGTCTGACAGGAGCCTGTCAGTTTATATGCCATAGTAGAAGGTCTGAGAGGATGGCAGGACCTCAGCAGAAAAACAACACATACAACCATGCCTTATCCGGGGCTCAAACCCAGGTCCCTTAGATCAGTAGCCAAGCGCGCTAACCACTCAGCCATGGGACGGTCCTTTATGGAAGGCTGTGTTAATCTATGAAGTATTCAATATTTTATTTAATCTATTTGCATAGAAAAATTCAAAGAAATGGCCCACACTAGATAACCACTGTTCTAGATCTTTCAGAACTTAGTAATGGATTCATTCCTTTCCCTTTACATTAGAAATAGGATGTGAAATACAGTGCATAAAATTGAATTCAACACAGGAATGGAAAGGGTTAAAAGGATTATGTTTTTTGAAATAAAATTATAGTGCAGTAATAGATTAAAAACTATTCTGTTTCTTTTGTGAGAAAACCTAAATATAATATTTTTCATCTTTTTAAATAGGTAGACTTCGATAGAACAAATTACTTAAGTGACAGAGCTATAAGGAAAAGACACCTTGAACAAGAAAAAGTTGCTCAAGAAAAGAGGAAAGAGCACATTAAAGAAAAGGAATTGAGTGTACAGTCAAAGTAAGTCATGATTAGCTAATATTGTAAGAGACTGCAGTTAACTTTTATGAGATATTCAGTATGTGTATGAAGTTTTAGAATTCTTCTGGAATTTTGAAGTAAGTAGAGCTTTTTACTGCTATGGTCTCACCTTCCCTATAGATCTTCTGTAACCATACAGAATATATATTTTACTGACAGACTCATTTCAAATCTCTGTGGCAAGTAGCTGCTGATAGGTAATTTATTTAACCTATTCAGTGGTTGAGTGGTTAGTTCACTTGGCTACTGATTGAAAGGACCTGTGTTTGAGCCTTGGGTAAGGCATGGATGTTTCTTTCCTTGTGTTGTTTTTCTACTGAAGTGTCACCTTCAATACAGATCTTTTCTATGATATAATATGCTGATATGCTCTTGTCAGATCTTTGTGACAAGCAGCTACTTTCAGGGTAATTTAATTTTTTTCTTTGTGGATTCAAGCACAGGATCTCCTGGTTATGCACTAATTGTTACTTTAGCCATTTGAGCTAAGATGATGGTAATATGTATTTGTGTAAGTTATGAAAGTTCTGTTCCCCTATCAGTTTAAAAAATGCAATAGGGAGACATAGACCCTATAGTTTATTAAGCAAATTGTATCATGTCTGCCTTACCAGAAGATCTCATATTCATATCCAGTAGATTGCTGGAATTATTGTCCCTATGATTAGCATGCTTGACTTCTGATCAAAGGGACTTGGATTCAAGCTCTAGATAAGATTGGATATTTCTGTTCTGTGTTGTTTATCTGCTGAGATTTCACCTTCACAGATTTCCTTTATGGCATATTAAATTAGCAGTCCATTGTCAGACATCTGTGGTAAGCAGCTGCTAGATGGGTAATATATTTTATTCTCCTAATGTCTTTATGACAGATTGCAAAACTGTAGTACTGGTGATAGCATATTTAAAATATATATGTGTAATGGTGTGAACTGCTGGATAACTGCAGAACACTGGTGATATATTTAAAATAATGAATAGGAATAAGCATGCTCTACTTTGCAAATGCTGAATATGCAAAGTGTAGAGGTGACCATATAAAGCAATGCTTCTCAAACTCTTTGATATGGTTGATCAACAATTCTTGAATGCTTGCATTCTTGCATCCAGTGGATTGCTTCTGGGATTCATTGGCCACCCAATGTGCCACATAGGTCTATGCACTTGATTCTTTCCTCACCCTGCATGACATGATGTTATCTGAAATGTTTGAACATAAAATTGTGGCACTGTGGTATATCATTTTAAGTGTTATGCTTCTGAAAGGCTAAAGAACTGGCACAGGTCTGTAGACCACCATTTTGAGCTCTCTGCCCAAGCTGCATTGATCACAGTTTTTGAAGCTACTACTGGCAAAATGTTAAATTATCCAGAATAATAAAATCACTTTAGTTTAAAATTTTATCATTATTTATTTAAATGTTTTTGGTTAAAATATTGTCATTAATATGGTGATTTTAGCAACACTATATTTATATAGTGTTGTGTAAATTATATTAGTGTGTTATATTATATAATGTGTTATATTTATATAGTATATATTATATGCTATATTTATATATATATATATTTTGATATTATTTTATATACTTTTTTTAGGAAATTTTTTTCTTGCTTCTTTGTTATATCCAATTTTATTATTTCAAGCTATTGTATTAAAAATTTCAAAACATGTTAGTAAGTTTCATGTTTAACATTTTGATATTTTTTTCCAAAAGCATAATCATTGAAGAGCTAGCAGAAAAAAATTCAGTTTTGACAGGAGTGGGAACATAATCCTACTTCCTGAAATCATGTCAGAAGTTCTTCCCATTGAGCTATCTCAAGCTTAGTTCAACTCCAGTTAATGGACAACTGTGAACTTCGATTTCATTATTAGCAAGTGTCCATGAAGCCATATGTTGACTGGAACAGAACAGACTGTCCACAGAAAGATACTGATATTTTTATACTCAAACTTACAAATACAGCAGTATTAGCAATAAACTTATAACAATTTGAAGAGTTAGATGAAAAAACACAGTTATTGAGTTTTGACAGGAGGGGGAACCAAATGTTCCTGAAATATTTCCTGAAAATATTTCATGTTCTTCCACGAGTTATCTCAACCTAATTTGTAACTCTAAACTTTGATTCCACTACCAGCAGATGCCAAGTGGGATCCATTGACTGTGAATGAGACATGTTTTTCTGTAAACTATGGAACTATGGAATTTTTTTTTTGTAATATTTTATTTCGTACAGAAAAATTCTGTTTTCAAAATGTGTTGATCTTTTCTATATAGACCTTGCTGCACATTTTCATAATTAATAAGTTCCACAATCAATTGAAGAAGTGCCATTTGTTTGCCACTTTGTGAATTGTTTAGGATTCCTTCAAGGGATAAACACTCAAACTGGAACTGCCTTGGGTAAGCTATATAATTAATATCCAACAAAACATTTAATTAAGGTAAATAGTGACAGTAAGGCTAGTGGAAGTTCCCTTTTCACTTAGTTATTATGAATATCATCTTCATTAACCCATTAGATACAGGGTGGTTGAAAACTATATATTACATAGAACCACACTGACCAAGATGTGAGATCTGCATATGTGAAATATGCTTTCTCTGAACAGTTAGCAAGGTGATTAGGAAAGAATTCACTCAAGAAAGAATTACATCACCCTACCTTCATCTCAGTAGTAAATTTTTGGAACCAAGGCTTAAAAAGTTGATTTGTTTAGGATAAGTGGGTTGGGTTGTTTTTACCTCCCGTGATGTGGACAAAAGGTGACCTGCTGTCATATCCAATAGCACCCCATATCATTATGCCTGGCTGACAGGCAGTGTGTCAGTCACGAAGAAAAGCTAGATCCACCCTCTCGCCAGGTTGTCATACATAGACTCGTCGATCATCAGCACCCAGACAGAAATGGGATTCATCACTGAACATAACAGTGTTCCATTCGTAACCCCAGTTTGCATGACTTCAGCACCAAGTTAGACAAGCGCTACGATAGTTGGCAGTCAATGGCAGTTGACATAATGGTTGCCTAGAGCGCAGGTGTGCCTCGTGCAACCTTCAGTTTACCATTTGGGTCATTATGGGGACATCCATGGCTGCTGACGGCCTGTCGAATATCGCCTGCAGTGCTCTGTGATGAGGAACGAGCATGTCGAACAATGTGCCTATCAAGCCGTTGTTGGACAGCACTACTCCCTCTGCAATGCATGCTAGAACCTTCATTTCACCACTGTTGCCAACAGTTCGTACACCTCGATGAACATGGGCAGCGACACGATGTATAGTCCATCCAGCTTCACATAGACCTATAATTCTTCTTCTCTCAAAAGCACCTAAATGGCGATAAACCTGCCGACGGCATGTACCAGTCATTTTCAACCTTTGCTGAACCTTTTTTAAGCGGAAACACCTAATCTCAACCATTTGCATAACGCTTCCACCTGCATAAATACAATACCATCCCTGTTCCTTCTTGCACCTTTTATCTCTTGAGCCACACGTCATTGATTCTGGATTATCATCATTTGCATATCTCAACTGTGCACACCAACCTTCTATTTCCATGTTTGTACGGCATGCCCTTCTGGGTGGGGCACTTTCAATAATTTCACCTTTAATAAGGCACCTTCAAAGATTTCTTTTTGTTCCAAAAATATCTGTATATTATTATCCGATGCCTTGAGGCATTTGTTTGAAGATCGCTGAGAATCTAGGCATTCCAATGCACTCAAATTAAAAATATTCTGCCTTCACCCTTTATACCCCCCCCCCCCCCCCATTCCCCCCAACCCTATTTCAGTCAAAGCTTGTTTTTCTGAAGCTGATAACTTGCCTCTTAAATAAGGAAGAAAAGATTAGCTACTACAGATGAGTTCAGGCCCAGGTTCAGTTATAATTTAAAGTTCAAATTTTTCCTTGTTTGTTGGGGGTAATTTTTTTAATTATAATTCTAATTTTTTAGGTAGTGTTTAACAATTAAAATCAGTAATCACTATTAATCATTTTAGGTTTTTTTTGTTTCTCTAGATTATTTCTAGTAATTTTAGTTTATTAAAAATAACTTAAAATTCTCTGTCACTGAGCAATTCAAGTAACACTGAGATTTTAATTTTGTCTCTAACTAATTATAATTATTTTAAAGCTCTTATTAGGCTATAATATGAAAATTAAATGAAATGGTATAGCAATGCATGCATTTCTGTATATGTGTGTGTGTTTTACAATTGTATCAGTTTTTTTGCCCTTGACTCTGGCTCAGTAATTATCAAAATAGTTTGGGCTCTATTAATTAGCTCTGTTTCAGAATCAGTCATAAAGATTTGAGATTGTATTTTTGATGTGCATGGGGTATGGCTCTTCTACACCCCAAACTCATCACTTTTAGCTACATTTCAAAATGTTATGATGGTAGGGAACATAGCCTCTGTTAAGATTGGACAGACAATATTAATGGAAGAAAGTTGGATGAACATTAACAAACACTTGCAGACCAGATATTAATACATGATAGTAGCTAGTCAGTTACTCTTGGACTGTTACTGGAAACTTTTAAGTTAGACATTTCACTGATCATATAAGATGCTGCAACAAATGGTTACTGCCCATTTTAAAAAAAAGTATTGATAGGAAAATTGTAGGGAAAAAAGATGATTATCAAATAAATGACTCAGTTTTGCAGATGAACTGTGTGGTGAATTCCAAAAGCATACAAATTATTATTTTAAATGCTTTTAGTATATTATATTTTATTGTTTATTGATTTTTTTTTTCATATGTATACTATGCAACACAGAAATTGCAACATCATGAAGTTAATATGAAAATTGCAGACATGTATGAGGGACATCGTGATAAGCAGTATTCCAATTTCTAGTAACCATATTGCTATTGAAACAGTGAGATAAACTGACAATTTCCTCATTTTGGAATAATTCAGTCATCATCAATCCTGTTCTTACAGCTCCTATATAGCACAAGCAGGAGTTTCACTCTCATCCAATATGGCTACAGATATGCTCAATGGGACATGGGTATCATGGGATCCTATGCTACCATGGCCCCATGATCATGAGGCTATGGTAGAGTGTCCATGTCATATAGACCATCCTTGGTGACACCAGCAATGTGTGGGCATTCATTAACATGTTGCAGCATACTGCCTGACACATTCTGATGAAATGGTAAGAGTACATTGAACAACAAAGTTGACACCATTGGATGGTTTCAATGCCTGGAATGTATGCCATAGTTGTGCATCTGCTCTACACGATGTCATCCTACACAATATTATACTAAGACCTGGCCTGAGATGTTATTGAATGTTGCACACTTCCATAAATCTGTCATGTGTACGCCTCCAAATGTGTGTCCAGCCATCATTCTATTGAGACAGAACTTGGACTTTTTGGTGAACATCGTGGTTATCAATCCATGGCTTCATGCTCTGTACCATTCTAGCCAACTGGTCTTTCTGTGTACAGTATTGGTGGGCACTGAAATGGTCTACACTCAGATATTGGTGTTGTGCAGATGGTATTAGATCATATGGTTAGACACAGTTGTACCACTGGCTCTCTGTAGTAAACCTTGAGATGACTTGCTGTAATGAAGCAGTTCCACAATGCCATTTGTTAGAGTTGGCTGTCCTCCCAAGCTGTGATTCTGCATTGGGGCCCAGTCCAAGTTGCTGATGTCGTGTATGCTAAACATGACGCCAGCAGTGTTTTGTTACACTTCAACATTGTGACCAAACCATGTGCTTAGGAAATGCTCTCATGGATAGCCATATGTGCCACAATTTGGTGGAGAAGGAGTTGGCTCAGTTGGTAGTGCATCAGGCTCATAATCTGCAGTTCCCAGGTTCGAGTCTCAACTGTGCCAACATTGAGATTTATATCAACTAAATTCCACTCTGCCCCTGGTGAGGAGGGGTACACTGATGAGCTTGGAAAAACTGCTGTCTGTCAGATGGGATGTAAAGCCTTGATCCCATATGTAGGAGAGCCATACCCTGTGTATGTTAAAAGAACACTTGATGGGAGTCTTCATTCTGTCTTCTTTCAGCTGTCCATTGAGTCCCCTTCCTCCAACCTTCTCTGAGCCATTTAAGAGAGAAACTAGTAGAAAACTGAGAAATAAATGGAATATACAAATCTTCACCCTGAACATACAGAACTGTGATGGTATAGTAGATTACTAATGCGATCCCTGCCTGTCCTGTTCTGCCAGAACAATCTGATGGCAACTATGAGCCTGTATGCATACTGTTCCTTGGCTTATCTTCATCTGACTCCAACCCACTGTCATGCACATCTACAGTGGTGCAGGGGAAAAGGTTCCTATGGACTGTAGTGACATGTCACCTTCAGTAGTGAATCCTATTTTTGTTTAGGTGCCAGTGATGTCTATGTGCATGTGTGGAAACAGCCAGGTGATAGATGTAATATCGAATGTATACGGGAACACCATACGGGACTGACATCTGACATTATGGTGTGGGGAGCCATTAGTTACAACAGCCTGTCACCTCTGGTTGTTATTGACAACAGTTTGACTGTGATGCAGCATGTTGAAATTGTGCTATGATCTATTATGCTGCCATATTTATGTACAATGTCAAACACCATTTTCCAACAGGAAAATGGTGTTTGCAATGTTTCCATGCAGTGCCTCTGTGATGTGGTTTCCTTCCTTGGCCTACGAATTCCCTGGATATGTTTCCCATAAAATACATATGAGATATGGTGGGATGGTACGTTACATCCAGCCACTCATCTACCACTGCCACTGAATGGACAGCAAGGGCAGGGACATAGCAAAGGACTTATGGTTGGGGGGGGGGGCAATTTTCCCTACTCTCCTGCATATCTTCCAATTTTGCCAACTAGCCATAATTTCACAGAAATAATCCCAATATTTTTGAATATCATCTGAATTGTAGCAAGTCAGTGTGAATTTTCCCAACTCCCCTTGATTTGGCCAACTCTACTTAATTTCACAAAACCAGTCTCAATCTTTACATCTCTCGTAAATTTGCCAAGTCACTTGAAATTTTTCAAACTCCCCAAGATTTTGCCAACTCTCTCCAATTTCACAAAACTAATCCAAATTTTCACAACTCACCTATATTTTACCAAGTGGATTTGAATTTTGCCAACTAGACTTTGCCAAGTTGCTTAATTTTGCCAACTCGCTGTAATTTTACAGAAAAATATCGAAATTTTTACATCTTTCCTGAATTTGCCAAATCATTTCGAATTTTACCCTCTCCTTAATTGCACAAGATAGGCACAATTTTCACAATTCCCCTGTATTTTACCAAATGGCTTCGAATTTGTCAACTTCCCTAGATTTTGCCAAGAGTTCTCAATTTTTCCAACTCTCCTTAATTTCACAAAACCAATCCCAATTTTCACAACTCACCTGTACTTTACCAAGTGGTTTCCAATTTTGTCAACTCCCCTAGATTTTGCCAAGTTGCCTCGATTTTACCACCTCTCCTTAATTTCGCAAAAACAATCCCAATTTTTACACCTCTCCTGAATTTGCCAAGTCACTTCAAATTTTTCAAACTCCCCAAAATTTTGCCAAGTTTTCTCAATTTTGTCAACTCTCCCTAATTTCATGAAAACAATCCCAATTTTCACAACTCACCTGTATTTTACCAAGTGGATTCGAATTTTGCCAACTGCCTTAGATTTTGCCAACTCGCCACAATTTTACAGAAAAAGTTCCAATTTTTTATCTCACCTGATTTTTGCAAGGCCTGTGTTTTTTTTTTCTGAATTTTGCCAACTCCCCAAGATTTGCCAACTCTCCTAGATTTTGTAAATTTGCCTCGATTTTGCCAACACGCCATAATTTTACAGAAAAAAGATTCCAATTTTTACATCTCACCTGAATTTTTCCAACTCTCCATGATTTTCCCAAGTCACTCCGAATTTTGCCAACTCCCCAAGATTTTGCCAAGTTGTCCCAATTTTGCCAACTCACTTGTATTTTACTAAGTGGTTTCGAATTTTACCAACTACTTTAGATATCGCCATCTCCATTTTCCCAACTACCCTAGATTTCCAAGTTGCCTTGATTTTGACACCTACCTTTGCCAAGTTGTCTAGATTTTGCTAACTCCCCTTAATTTTACAAAAAAAAAAAGATTACAAATTTTCACAACTCGCCTAGATTTTACAAAGTCGCTTCGAATTTTGCCAACTCCGAGTTACTTTGAGGGGGAGCTTCCCCCCTTCACCCCATAGCTATGCCCCTGAGCAAGGGTGCATGTAGCATAGCTCCATTTCACAAAGAATCACATTTACCATCTGTTTGACTCACTCCCATGATGTCTTGTGTATTGCAGTTCATGGTAGCCATACTGTCTACTAATGTACTTTTCATTTTTTCATTAAGTATTGGTAGAACTGTTTGCTTTTGTAATCATTTCTTCTTTATTTGTATAGCTATCACCACAACTAATTTGGTTCACATGAAGCATTCCTTCAAGGTGGGGCAATTTATGGATTTAATGTATAAATGTTGATAAAATTACAAATCAATTTTTGCACCCATTATAGCTAAAAAGCTTTAGTGATCAAACAGGTCAATTCTTTAAGGGGCAATATGAATCAAAAGGCTAAAAATAAGGGAATGGAGATAAACATCAATAATAGAACTTCAGATAACTATTTAAAGAACTTACTCAGAAGTTCACATTACAGATCCATAAATAATTCTGAAATTCATATCCAGCGTTTCAGCTTAAAAATTGAACCAACTTAAAATGCCATGGAAAAATAAGGATAGCCTTCTCTTGAAGAAAGTCCCAATTTTTTAGTTATTACAGATTTTTTTTTTAGATTGTGCTGAACTGTTTTATTTTTATTATTAAATCTGTTCCTTATTAAAGAATTTTCTTTGTCTTATAATTTCCTTACTAATGTATTCATTATTAACTCTAGATTAGGTATGACAGATTTGTACATCATGAGGAAACAGCTGAATTGATTAAATCCTCATTGAATATGATGTGATTGGAATCGACCAGAATTAAAAGTGCCCAGTCAAGTGGTTAAAGCATTTTTTTTTCTTTTAAATTTTTAAGAAAAAATTATTATTTACGTATATATATACAGTGCAGCAAGAAAGTAATGATGTGACTGAAATAAAAACAATACAAGGACCAGGTAGAATAAAATAAAAGGAAGAAGGGAAGAAACTCAATTTAGCCATAAAAAATTAAAAGGGGGAGGGGGCAAGAGACTGAATTTCCATTGCAATATAACATTTTCACCTCCATTTTAGCAATCTTTAGAAATTTTCTTGAAAAATGTATGAAATATAAAAATTTTCGTAATTTTTTTTTTTGCCTCTATTACCCTACTAATATTCTCAAAGGGAGCTTGTCATGACTTCTTTATGTAAGAGATTCTGACAGTAGAATGTCTTTACTGCATCTTAACCACACAGTAAATGTGCTCATTAATTCAATCATGAACTCAGTATCTCTTGATTATATATAACATTTAATATTATATATAACATTTAATGAACAACACTTTACATTACATACATACATATTTAATTTAGGGCATAGCCTTAATCCACTGCTCCACCAAGAACATCCAGTCACACACTCCCTGAGTGACCGGGTGTTCTCAACTTTTAATAAAAAATCTTAATATGCTGGCTCCCAGAACACAGCATTCCACTTTCTTCCAAACTTGTTTAACAGTCAAGAGAGAAGTCCCTGCTCTGATGGGCTCCATACCCCCTTCCCACTGTAAAAGAGCACCTCATGCCATGACACCCCATGGTACACTGGTCTGAGTTCCACAGATGGCTCTTGCCTAATACATATAGCAGAGAGGCAATGGGAAAGCCCAGATGGGAACATCCTTGACAGGGGCAATGGCCACCTTTGCCCTCCCTAGATCCAGACCTGCTTACAACAATGACTTTATAATTTTCTCAGAATATCCATGATATGTCAATATGATGATATTCAATTCTATGGTCGTATCACCATACTGAAAACACCATGACATGTCCTCAGTATCGATGGTATTTGAAAACTGGTTCACAGTGAGCTTTTTTCACAAAATCTTTGTAAGCATCAAGTTATCTAAGTTTTCTTCATCATACAAAGAATGTGTCACAAACTTCACACAAATTTTTCTCTTACCCAAGTCTGTAATAATTATAACCCTTATGGATGCCTTATTTATATTTATTTCACTTGCTGTAATTGTGAGTAAAATGCACACTTTATCCACTAATTCTGGGTTTGAAAGTCCTTTTTGGTCATTCACTGTGAAGATTATTTTCCACATTCTCTATTGCTCTCTTGAAAATGCTTAAACCATTGAAATGTCATCCTTATAAACTGTTTATGACATTTCATGTGTTTTAGTGAGGTTTTTCCTTGATGTTGACACATTGCTGTGATGGTACAATAATACGTGATGCCCAAAGTCAGGGTCAGATCTAGGGGAGAGGGCATGCCTCTCCTTTCAGAATGCTAGTAAGTGTAATAGAGACAAAAAATCATTAAACTGATTTAAATATAATGCATTTTTTAAGAAATTTTTAAAGACCTGTGAAACTGAGGAGAAAATGTTATATTGTAAATCCAATCTCTTTGCCCAATCCAATCCCCCCCCCCCAACCTTTAAATTTTTCTGACTCAATTATGCTTCTTGTACCCTCCAATTTTTTTTTATAAATCTGGGCCTGCACAAAGCAAATCCGTATAAAACAACAACTCAATCCCAACCAATAACAGTTAGCAGAACAGCCTAGGTCACACTTCAGTGCATCTATAGTGGCCTCTTGTAGAATGTTGTAATGAGTATTTTTATTTTGTTTCAGTCTCATTATTTTCTTGTCACACTCTGTATATAATTATTTTCAATTCATGCATAATTTAACTTAATTGGAATCTGAAAAATTTTATAGGTTTTTAATGTCTGTTACTAGATAGCATTAGAAACTGGGGGTTAAGACTCTTTAAATGATTGTAAAGATGGGCAAAGGCTCTTAAATTATTGTTAAATGGGTTCTGGCTAATAAAAGATGGGAAGGAACTGCTGCTCTATGGAAATGCATTCAATTCCTTCAATTTTTTTTCTCCAGACCCTTTAAGGGCTCAGAACTTGTAGAGTGGAGAGTAGTAACTTATTCCATATGGATCACTTAATTCATATTAAGTGACTGCTATTATTAGCAATATGCAGTAGCAGCGAAGACTGTTTATCCATTTTGTTTAACCATGCACTGTATTAACTATATTTGGATTATATCTTTGGGCCACAACATCTGAGCCAGGCTCATATTCTGCAGTTCCCAGGTTTGAGACATGCCTGAGCCAACATTGAGATTTATCTCCACAAAACTCCCTGCCCTTGATCAGTCGAGGACACTGATGGGCTAGGAAAGGCTGCCATCCATTGGATGGAATGTTAAGCTGTGTAATCCTGTGTATGGGAGAGCTATACCCTGTGGATATTAAAGGACACACTGGATGGCCTTGACAGGTGCCTGCCAAATGTCTCCCAACAGCTGTCAGCCCATTGTGTGCAGAAAAGGGCCACTCAGAGGTAAAACAACTAACTCAATCTTGTGACCTTGCCATTTAACCCATTGTATGCAAAAAAAAATGCTGCTCAGAGGTAAAACAACCCAACCCTATTACTGTTGAGCCACTGCTGATCTCTAATGAACACAATGAATGAATGAGCAGTTGTTTGATAAAAAGAGAAAAATCATAATGATAAACTTCTGTACTTATTAATGTTTATAATGTAAAATGGGTGTTAGGAACAGACAATATGCTGTTGGCATTGTAAAAAAAAATACCCCCTCAAGCAGCTGCTTGCCACAGAGGTCTGACAGGAGCCTGTCAGTTTATATGCCATAGTGGAAGGCCTGAGAGGATGGCAGGACCTCAGCAAAAAAATGACACATACATCCATGCCTTACCTGGGGCTTGAACCCAGGTCCCTTAGATCAGTAGCCAAGCGTGCTAACCACTTGGCCATGGGACAGCTTGTGCAAGATGCTTTTTTAAAATCACAGAAATGGTAAAAACATATCTTCATTCTACTGATGTACATGCAGATATTTGGCTTCTGTACCAACATATTTTTGATTGCAGCATATAATTTGGTAAATCTCAGCTGACAACAGGAACAATTTGAGCAGAACCAAATACACTTGAGAAACAGATTTGTCTAATGTGCAGTTACTTGTAGAAGCAGACACTAAACTGTAAACTTCATGTCAAAGAACACTACATAATCACTGATATGAGTTGGTTTCAAAATAATACAATAAAAGTTTAAATTAATGGAATTCTCCTACTTTTATGAATTTTTTTTTTTAGTTTGCAATAAAAGTAAATTATAATTTGGGGATGAAGATGGCCCTCCAAAATGCCTTCTTCGTTTAAATTATTGTTCCATAGTGAAGCAAGGATTGATTGTCATTGTGATATTGAAAAGTATAATATTAAACCTTTTTCCATGTATCTTTTTCTAGAATGGCATTCACTTGACAAATTTTAAATTACCTGAAAATAGAAAATATTCTTTATGTCAGCAATTTTTAATTTGTTGTTTGTAAATTACTGTTAACTTTGCAAATATTTTATAGGTATCATTTAAAAAGTCATGGGCAAAGACAGATGAGAAAGTTTTAATTTTCATTTTCGATATGTGATCGTGTAGGTTTTATAATAATTCCCTTGATAGTTTTCAGAGCTCAGTTTTTTTGAAAAAGTGATTTCATTTTTAAAAGGGTTAAATATTATTTTAAATAATTTCAAAGAATAAGAAACATTTTGCAGGTTTTGTAAAATTTTACAAAACAGTATGATCAACATGTTTTTGTTTTTAATGTGTGTAATTTTTGTTTTTGTATATAAGCCCAAAAACTTAAAAACCTGTAACTTTGATGGCACAAATAAATTTGGAATCAGAAGTACCAGTGCAAATGTTAACACTTTTAAATAGTAAACCAAATTCATCGTACAGTCTTGAAACATTATTGAAAATGCTGAACAAATTTCTGCTTTATTTCGATTCAAATTCAGATCTATAAAACTAACTTGAGTTTTATCAAATATGACAAAGTTGTGATCTTGGAGCTATATGAAATATTAAAACATTTAAAGAAGTCATTTTATTCTGAACATTTTCAGAAGTATTTTAAAGGAAGCATATAAGCTGTATAATAATATGATTCACTCGTGAATCTATACCAGTAAAAATTATTCAGTTGGCTAAAGCCTTAAAGTTGTTGTTCATTTCCTTAAGGACACTTTTCATACCAACCCATAGTTTAATTTGAAAAAGATGTGTCCCATATACTTGAACAAGAAACTGAACTAATCATTGCACATAATTTTCTGTCTTTCAAATTCACTTTTTTAGTGTAGTTCACTGTTTATTATTATCTTGTTTTTCAGTAATATAACAGAGGAGTGCCACCAGTAGCACTAGACAATAAATGAGCATTAATTACAGATAAACAGTGAAGAAGACTAAAAAGTAACTACTGTATTGTATAATGTTTAGTGTAAAAATGTTATTTAAGTCATTTTGTTCTTCAGTATGCATACAAATAATGATTATTTTTAAATTTAAAGAGTGAAGCAGGGTTCAACAGAGGAGAAAACAGAAGCAACCTATCACTTTAACACTTTCGAAATCAAAAGATCAAGAAAAGACAAAAGAACAGAAGTAGAAGCACTAGAAACACGAAAAAACGAAGCTGCTAATTTGCTAAAGCATCTATTAAATAAATCTGAGGTAATTATTTAAAATTATTATTCAAATTCAATATTAAATATTTTAAATAAATGAAATTGTGTAATATGGCTGTGAACTTTTATGAATGTTAAAACAGACAGTGGGATTTGTTCACAATAAAGAATCTATTTTCAGTTCTCGTGACAAATTCTAGGATGATTGGACTTCATGGTTAAGAAATCTTAAGTACAAGTTTCTGATAAAATCTCTTGTGATTCCTTTGTCATTATCACTCCAATATCCAGCCTTGTTTGTAGAATAATTTACATTATTGAAACTTAGACATAGACATTTATTCCCATTGAATAGACAAGTTATACATTTCATATGAAGAATTTTGTATAACATATTTTCTAAAATTATGTATTCAACTTTAGGAACATTGAAAATATCCACAAGAGTTCAAGTAACTCGCATGTGGGTTTATACAATTTGGCAAAACATTTTAAAAAAAGGTGACAAATTTAATACAAAATCTGTAGATGTGATATAATTTTCCATTCTATTTTCAAAATAATGAAAGACAGAAATTCAAAAGCACAAAATGTATACCTACCAAAATAATGATTATTAACATTTTTTAAAGAAGTTTTACAGTATCATTATATTCACAAATCCAGATTTTCAATTTCTTTTTAAAAGAGTGAAAGTTTGTTTCATCTTTAAGATTTACAGGTAAATTATTAAATATTTTTGGTGCTAAATATATATAATGTTTTTGTACAATAGTTTTTTAGGAAGAGGTAAAGTAAGATTTACATGTTTAGCTATTCTTGTATTATAATATACACAGTCGTGTGAGAATAATATAATCACCCCCGGAATCACACCCACGCAGGCACGTCACAGAGTGCACGACAAGGTCGACCACACAGAGACTGGTAAAGGGCAATCGACGTACAACAGTGCAGCAATTGACCACTCAAATGAATGCTGGGGCACCCAGGTATGTGTCCTTGATAACAGTAGAGTTGTTAAACTCTACTGTTATCACGTGTCCCTGTTACGCATGAGTCTCCGGAGTCGATGCTGTGTAAAGGCACCCATGTTAACCAATGTCCATCAGCAATGACGCCTGCAGTTTGCACAGGACTACCGTCATTGGACAGTGGAAGAGAGGAAAAAAGTTGCCTTCTCCGACGAATCGAGGTTTCTACTCCACAGAAGTGACGGGCTGTGGCGGATACAACATCAGACACACGAGAACCAACACCCGGACGTACTTGTCAGTCAAGTACAGGCCAGTGGTGGCAGTGTGCATGTCTGGAGGATGTTTTCCTGGTATGACCTGGGACCACTGGTACCACTGGATGGTTCCCTGAATGCCAATGGCTACCTGTCCATCCTTGCTGACCACATGCATCCCTTCATGTTGGATGCTTACCCTGATGGTGATGGTGTCTACCAACAGGACAGTGCGGCCTGCGATGTTGCTCAGGTGGTGTGTGACTGGTTCCAGGAACACGACAGCAATGTCTCCATTCTCCCTTGGCCGGCGAAATCGCCCAACCTCAATCCCGTATAGCACTTGTGGGATCATTTGGATTGACAGGTTTGGCATGTGGACCCACAACCATGTCATCTCCAGAACCTCCATGCTGTGCCGCAGTCCGAATGGGCACATGTGCCTCTGGCAACCTTCCAGGGCCTCATTGCATCCATGCCACGCTGTCTTGCTATTGTCATCCGGGCCAAGGGTGGTTATTCCCATTATTAGGTAAGTGGTCATATTATTCTGATATGACTATGTATATGTTTAATATCACTTTCAATCCAGTGCTTTTTAAGGTATATAATGATATTACATATGTATAATTTTCTTAAAGGTAATATATGCAATTCACTATAAATGTATCTAACACTATCATACCTTCTTTTCCTTAAAATGCATCTAATTATTCTATTTTGAGTTCTAATTAATGGTTTGATATTGCTTTTATATATTCCACCCCAAGAAATTAATCCACGTGTTAAACGAGATTTAACCCATGCATTATAAATTAGCTTTAAAAGTGTAATATTTACAAATTCCTGATATAAAATAATTGTGGTATTATTGTACTTTTTTTTTATTAAAGAATCAATGTGTTTATTCCAAGTTAGTTTACTATTAATATGTACTCCTAAGTATTTATAGCACTCAACACTTTCTAGTGGCTTGCATGAACAACCATTACCAATGCATTTAAATGTATGATAAAATAATTTCTTTTTCAATTTATCTCTGATTTTTTCTCAATTAAAAATATACATATTTCGTTTTTTCTACATTTAGAAAAAAAACTTATTTTTCATAAACCAGTTTCTGATGTTCCAAAAATATTACTGCTGTTTTTAAATTTTTATTTATTGCATTGTAGATTGAAGATGTTAATTTTAATATAGCATCCTGTGTTCCTGTGTCTTTCCTAAACCCAAACTGATTTTTCAAAAAAATTTATTTCTGTCTAGAAAATTTAAAAGTTTAATCTTAATTAGCTTTTCAAATATTTTTGAAAACACCAACATAAAGCTATTGGTCTGTAATTATTAATATCTAAATGTTTGCCATCTTTGTAAACAGGTAATATATTTGAATTTTTAAGAATTGTTGGAAAATATCCAGAATGCAAAGATAAATTATAGAGATGACATAAAATAGCTGAAATATTTTTTTTTAATTCTTTAATTATCTCCACAGATATGCAATCTGCTCCCATCACCTTTATTATTTGCAAAGAAGAAATTACTTCATTAATTTCGTATTCTGTTAAGTAATCTATGAAAATCAAATTCACTGAAACAGATATCTTATCCTTTTTCTGTTCAGTGTATTCTGGAATTTCGGTTGCGAAGTTTTCTACTATTTCTGTAAAATAATTATTAAACTTTTCAGTTAATAGAATCTGATTTTCATTAGAAGAATGCATAGTATTATTTATTTTTATTTCTATTGGAATCATTTGTATATATTGATTCCTTCCAAATAATTCATTATATTCCAGTGCTGCTTTACATTCTACTAATAAATCAGCACTTTAATGTCGATTCACATTTTAGAGGAAAAATTATCTTGAGCTGGGTGGGATACGAACCCACGACTTCCTGATAACATGTCAGGTGCTCTGGACCACTGAGCTACCGGCCGCCGATCAAGATCTCCTCTAACGCTATGAACATTTCTTTTATGTTACATATAGGCGCTATTTATATATAATATAGGCTTTACATTGCCATATTTGTCAAATAATCTTTTGGTGTAATAATTTGACTTTGCTTCTCTGATTAATTTTAATAGAAATTTTGATATGTTTCAAAATAATTATTTAAATCAGTATTAAAAGGCTAAATTTTCCATAATTTGTGCAAATTATTTCGTTTTTTAATAGATTGTATAAGTCCATCCATCATCCAAAGTTCCAATTTATTTTGTTTCCATTTTAATTGCATAGTGTATTTTGATTTTCCAATTAATATTTATAATTGTAATAAAAGCATTTCAAAAGATTTATTGATATCATTTTCCATTTCAACTTCATTCCAGTCTCTGTCCTTCAACAATTTCTTTAGTTTTGTAATATTTGTCTTACGTATTTCTTTTAAACTTTCTATATTCTATACTTTTGTTTATTTCAGACTGAATGTTTAAACCTATGAAATAATGATCAGTAATGTGCAGCTTAATTATATAAGTATTTACATTATTACTTCTTATAAATACATGATCAAGACATGTCTTTGATTCCTCCCTAGTAATCTCCTCATGACATTGCTTAAAACCATTTGGCAGAATTACTCTGAAATATTCATGTCTAATACTATCATTACCTCTTAAGTCAATATTAATATCTCCTAATAATGTAACATTATTATTATTAACAACTTTTAATTTATTTTCTAATTCATTAATAAAATTTTGCTTAGTGTATGAATGTAATCTATAAAATGCCATTAAAATAAAAACTAAATTATTAAGTTTAAATTTAATTTCCAGCATATCAGCACTAACAAAATTTGTATTAATTTCATATACTGTAATATATTTTTTCAGAAAAATAATTAGCCCCCCAGATCTCATTTGATTTTGACATTTATGATATATTTTATAACCAGGTATTGTATATAACTGTAATTCATTATCAGTTATCCAAATTTCTGTTAGGACTATTATTTCAGTATTAAAATCTACTAGGTTTAAATAGAGCAAAAAATGGTCAAAATTTTTTCTCATACTTCTTATGTTGCCCATTATTAATTATAATCCTCTGCCCCAATAATATAATTCCCTTTCATAAACATTCTCTATTTTATGAACTTTATACCTATGATCTGAAATATCAGTATTGAGATCAAGATGTGTCTCTGTATTTAAACTAAAAATTTGATTAGTAATATTGTTACTCATTAGAGTTTACTTAAATATAATAATTTTCAGTATTAGCCATTTAATAAATTTAAATAATCAACATTTCTAATTCTAAATATTTTTGACCTTTCATTTTGGCAAATATAAAGTTTAGAATCTTTAACCCATACATATTTCCATCCTTTTTCTCTCTGTGTTTTCTTCAGTTCATAAAGTAACTGTTTGTTATTTTGTGTTAAATGTTCATTCACAAACACTCTGCTGTCTGATAAGGAATAGTGTATTTCTTTGGCATTTAAATTCTTCTTTGCCTTTCAACAATTTATCCAATTTTCTTTAATTTTTCTGGAAGTTAGTTGAACAATAATATGTTTACTCTTTTGTTTATTCTTAGTTGGCACTCTGTGTCTAGCTTGTATATCAAAGTCTTTTGTTTCAACTTGTAGTTTCTGAGCAATAGAGGTTATTATTTCAGATATATTTTCGTTGGGTGTTTCCGGTATTCCTACTATTTCTAGGTTTGTATTCCTACTATATTGTTCTAAATCATTTACTTTCTATTTAAGTTCTTTTATTTAAATTTGCATCATTTTATTTTCAGCTGCAAGCTTTTCATTCTGATGTTGCATTTCTATCAACTGTTTAGACATTTCAGTCATAATTTTCAAATAATCATCAAGTTCGTCTGAACAATATAAAGTACATTTTTTATACTCGGCTAATTCTCCTAATAATTCACTTTTAGACTTCTCATTCATCTTTCTCATGTCTTTCTTAAGCGTATTCATCTGTTCACTAAACATTTCAGTGACGTATTTAATTATTTCAGTAGTCAACACTTTTTCCTCAGAGTTTAGTAATGTAACCACATGGGATTCACTAGCATCATACATTTCAGTCTCACACTTTTTTCCTTTTTCTACCTAGGGCGGGGGTTGCTCAGTCGGTAGCGCGCCAGGTTCGTAATCTGTAGTTCCCAGGTTCGAGTCCCAGCTGGGTCAGCGTTGAGATTTATCTCCGCAAAATTCCCCGCCCTGCCCACGGTCAGTAGGGGACACCGATGGGCTTGGAAAGGCTGCCGTCCGTTGGATGGAACGTTAAGCTGTGGTCCCGTGTGCGGGAGAGCCATACCCTGTGCACGTTAAAGAACACGCTGGATGGCCTTGACGGGAGGCTACCATCTGTCTCCCAACAGCTGTTCCAGTGGGTCCCCTCCCCCAACTTTCTCTGAGCCTTCGGGGTCCATGTGACCTGGCCATTTAGCCCATTGTGTGCAAAAAAGTGCCGCTCAGAGGTAAAACAACCCAACCTTTTTTTACCACATCTGTTTTACATTTATTGCACTTCCATTTAGTCTTATTTTCAAAATTCATTTTTCTGAAGTTTATTTCTTTCATACCCATGCAATAAAACTGGGATTGTAATCTGCACTTGCCTGTACATTGTAATGTTTCCGAAGCATCAAGAATTTCTTTTTTACATTGAATACAATAGTTAATGATCATTGTAATATTGATAATCTGTCTACTTTGTAATATCAAGAATCAGAAGATGGCAGTTATTACTTCTTACAGCCTTAGTGGGAAACAATAGATGATAGTAAATGCTCAGTAAGAGACAACACTCCACGCGAAGGAACAAATGACATTCTATAATGTCTCTTGAGCTGTTCACCTTATTCAAAGAGTTGCGCAGCAAAATAGCAGTCCTTGTTCTTTTTATCAACTCCTGACCTTTAATTAAAGCTGAATATGGCGGGGGTGGCTCAGTCAGTAGCACACCAGGCTCGTAATCTGTAGTTCCTGGGTTCCAGTCCCAGCTGGGTCAGCGTTGAGATTTATCTCTGCAAAATTCCCCGCCCTGCCCACGGTCAGTAGGGGACACCGATGGGCTTGGAAAGGCCACCGTCCGTCTGATGGGACGTTAAGTCGTGGCCCCATGTGCGGGAGAGCCATACCCTGTGCACATTAAAGAACACTCTGGATGGCCTTGACGGGAGGCTACCATCTGTCTCCCAACAGCTGTTCCAGTGGGACCCCTCCCCCAACTTTCTCTGAGCCTTCGGGGTCCATGTGACCTGGCCATTTAGCCCATGGTGTGCAAAAAAGTGCAGCTCAGAGGTAAAACAACCCAACCCAAATTAAAGTTGAAATTACATCTTTTACTTCACATAGAAACACATAACTTACGTATTATATTCTCCAATCAATCATGCAAAGATCAAACAAATTTGGAAGAATACTTTACACAATTCACAAAAGAAAATTAACAAAATCTGAAGACCATTCAAAATAACATACCTATATGCTATTAGCACTGTTGCACACTTCTGGTGTTGGATGCTTAATAAACTGGAATGAATAATTTATTTTAACATTTTGTAATCATTTAAACAGAACAATTACTCTCCCATGAGGTCATTTAAAAAATTATCATTCAGTTGAAGAGTTAGGTTAAAAAATTTATATTATAGGAGTGGGATGGAGTTCACCCTCTTGAGAACTGTTAGGTGCTCTAACCTAGCATTTTTCAACCCAAGGTCTGGCAACTATGAATAGTGTTCATAGACTGTTATATAAAATTTATGGAAAGTGGTCTTTGCCACATCTCTGCTAAACCCCCACTTTTCCTTAAGTCATAAAGAAGACACAATGGGCTTGGATAGGCCACCATCCATTGGATGGGACATTAAGTTCTCACCCCCTGTGCAGGAGAACCACATCCTGCAAATGTTAAAGAACCCTTGATGGGAGGCTTTCATCTGTGTCCTTGTAACCTAATCATTTAGCCCATTGTGTGTGAAAAAGTGCCACTCAGAGGTGAAATAACCCAACTTGGTCTGTGCCATAAAAAAGGTTGGGAATCACTGCTCTAATTTATTGAATTTTCCCATCTTCATTTAGTCCTCAGCTAATTGGGGGACTAAGAAGACTCCAAGATCTGTATCATAGAAGGAGTTATTTTTATAGTCAAACATGCAAATCCAGTGTTTCCAGCGAGGAAGTCAATAACAATTACCCATAGGAAAATCTTCATGGTCCCCTTTAGCCTAGGAGTATATGAGACTGGTATAGCTGTACAGAACCTGACATGTTTGCATTATATCATTAGTCCCTCCTCAACAAAAAAACTTGGTTCTTTCAGCTAAGTCTTCAATTGTAAGGAAGGTACTATTATTGAAGATTACTTCAAATAAATGTGCCTTAATTTAAAAAAGGTTGTCAAGCCAGCAGCAGTAATAAACTCAATGATACCATTTTGACAATTAGACAATATGAAGTGTGCCGATATTAAATAAATTTCCTCTGTTAGCTACCATTTTCTTAATCAGTGATGAATGTTGAATTTATTTTAGTAGTTATTCAAGAAATGTTCCACAGGTTAAAGAAAACCCCTATTGTTTAAGAAGAGGCACACTCTGGTGCAACATAAAGGACTAACAGTGAATTTCTTATTCGGCCTTACTTCTTTCTGGGGGGCGGGGGTGGCTCAGTCGGTAGCGCGCCAGGCTTGTAATCTGCAGTTCCCAGGTTTGAGTCCCAGCTGGGTCAGCGTTGAGATTTATCTCTGCAAAATTCCCTGCCCTGCCCACGGTCAGTAGGGGACACCGATGGGCTTGGAAAGGCCGCTGTCCGTAGGATGGGACGTTAAGCCGTGGCCCCGTGTGCGGGAGAGTCATACCCTGTGCACGTTAAAGAACACACTGGATGGCCTTGACGGGAGGCTACCATCTGTCTCCCAACAGCTGTTCCAGTGGGTCCCCTCCTCCAACCTTCTCTGAGCCTTTGGGGTCCATGTGACCTGGCCATTTAGCCCATTGTGTGCAAAAAAGTGCCACTCAGAGGTAAAACAACCCAACTTCTTTCTGGCTATTTATCAAATGAATTTAGATTTGTGAGGAATTTATCTCGGAACTGGATATGATTGACTTCATTTATAAAGCCCTCTGAACTGTCATCCTGTCAAAACATAACAAACTACCACTCCAATTAAAGTTAGACTTACATAGCTGAGGTATTTCACTTTTTACCTCTGAGTTTAAATTAGATTTTGGTAACCAGACCCACGAATGCTGTGACTGCCATGCCCAGAAAAGCCCCCAGACCCGTGCCGCACCCAGAAAAGTAAAAAACAGTTGCCCCAAAGTGACCCTAAAGTTTCAAAACCCTAGGTACCATAGAAAAAGAATAAAGGTCAAAAAACAGATTCTGAAAAGTGATTAAAAAAAACAATAAAAACTGCATTCTACCCTGAAATGTAACCAAAAGTCAACAAAAACAACAAAAAAAAGACTATTTCTAGTGTCCGAGAGTAGAGTTGAAACCACTAGGTTAACCAAGGGGAAGACCTGTACAGTTAGTGCATAAATGACATAAGCTTGTGATATCAACAAATATTTCGTTGATATGTATTACTAAAAATCAGTACATGTAATCAGAAACCTGACTATTATTTCCCTTTTGAATTTAGATAGCCTTAACTGGCATAGTGATTAGAGAGAGAGCTATTATTCCAGTAGTTATATTTTAAATGTTGTATTAGCTCCAACTGAGGCAATGGTCCAAATGGCAACAAATAATGATAATAAACCATCAACAGCAAGAAAAGATTCAAAGACATCACATGCTTGATATTTTAGACAATAGAGAGTGAATTGCTACATTATATCTCACCCAGCACACTCCGATACTGGGCTTTCGACTATTTTCTGAAGACAAAAGACTGCAAAGATGCATGAATATTTTAATAGTAGAGCATCATAGGAGATGTAGACATGGGACTCGTGAAATGAGTTGAAAAAATTTGGTTTTACCCTGAGTGGGATTTGAACCCGTGCTTTCCAGGTGCAGATTCAAGCCAGACATGCTTTGAAATTACCTTCCAACTGAATGTGAAATGGCCGTGAATTTTTCAGCTAAATATTTTATGTGAGTATTTGCTCCTTATGGTAATGTTAAGAAGCTTTAACATTTTTAGTCTGGGATCACTTTTTCAGTTGGAAAGATGAAAATCGTAAAGAAAATTGCAAGTATGAGCATCAAGCTAAACATATGCTGCGACTACAGAAATCTACTATTGGCACAATATAGAAAGACCGTGAGAAAATAATTTGTGCATCAGAGTGCAATGCATATAAAGCCAAAAAAAGTTAAATTCCATCGAAATATATCTCCTAAAATTCTATATAGTAATTCTACCTTTTGTGGTTGATGTAATGAACCAAATTTCACAAAAATAATATCACAGAAGTCTAGTTCGTTTATTGCAAATTTTGTTTTAGGAGACTAAAAATCCAATCAGAGTTATAATTGGATTTGACCATGTTAATATTTGTATTTTCCACTTTATCTTGATTATACTGGGCAACTCAATAGTATTTATACCAATCAAATGATGGCAATTTATAATTATTACTTTAAAATGATGGCAATTTATAATTATTACTTTAAAATGATGGCGATTTATAATTATTACTTTAAAATGATGGCAATTTATAATTATTGCTTTAAAATGATGGCGATTTATAATTATTGCTTTAAAATGATGGCAATTTATAATTATTGCTTTAAAATGATGGCAATTTATAATTATTACTTTAAAATGATGGCAATTTATAATTATTGCTTTAAAATGATGGCAATTTATAATTATTGCTTTAAAATGATGGCAATTTATAATTATTGCTTTAAAATGATGGCAATTTATAATTATTACTTTAAAATGATGGCAATTTATAATTATTACTTTAAAATGATGGCAATTTATAATTATTACTTTAAAATGATGGCAATTTATAATTATTACTTTAAAATGATGGCAATTTATAATTATTACTTTAAAATGATGGCAATTTATAATTATTACTTTAAAATGATGGCAATTTATAATTATTACTTTAAAATGATGGCAATTTATAATTATTACTTTAAAATGATGGCAATTTATAATTATTGCTTTAAATGATGGCAATTTATAATTATTGCTTTAAAATGATGGCGATTTATAATTATTGCTTTAAAATGATGGCGATTTATAATTATTGCTTTAAAATGATGGCAATTTATAATTATTGCTTTAAAATGATGGCAATTTATAATTATTACTTTAAAATGATGGCAATTTATAATTATTGCTTTAAAATGATGGCAATTTATAATTATTGCTTTAAAATGATGGCAATTTATAATTATTGCTTTAAAATGATGGCAATTTATAATTATTACTTTAAAATGATGGCAATTTGTAATTATTACTTTAAAATGATGGCAATTTATAATTATTACTTTAAAATGATGGCAATTTATAATTATTACTTTAAAATGATGGCAATTTATAATTATTACTTTAAAATGATGGCAATTTATAATTATTACTTTAAAATGATGGCAATTTATAATTATTACTTTAAAATGATGGCAATTTATAATTATTGCTTTAAATGATGGCAATTTATAATTATTGCTTTAAAATGATGGCGATTTATAATTATTGCTTTAAAATGATGGCAATTTATAATTATTGCTTTAAAATGATGGCAATTTATAATTATTGCTTTAAAATGATGGCAATTTATAATTATTGCTTTAAAATGATGGCAATTTATAATTATTGCTTTAAAATGATGGCAATTTATAATTATTACTTTAAAATGATGGCAATTTATAATTATTACTTTAAAATGATGGCAATTTATAATTATTGCTTTAAAACGATGGCAATTTATAATTATTGCTTTAAAACGATGGCAATTAATAATTATTGCTTTAAAACGATGGCAATTTATAATTATTGCTTTAAAACGATGGCAATTTATAATTATTACTTTAAAACGATGGCAATTTATAATTATTACTTTAAAACGATGGCAATTTATAATTATTGCTTTAAAACGATGGCAATTTATAATTATTGCTTTAAAATGATGGCAATTTATAATTATTACTTTAAAATGATGGCAATTTATAATTATTACTTTAAAATGATGGCGATTTATAATTATTACTTTAAAATGATGGCAATTTATAATTATTACTTTAAAATGATGGTAATTTATAATTATTACTTTAAAAGATGGCAATTTATAATTATTACTTTACCATTTCAGATAATTAAACGAGAAAAAGAAGCCAAAAGGAGAGAAGAACAAATTGAAAAGGAAAGGCTTCGGCAAAAGAAATTATTAGAAAGAAGGCTTCAAGAAGAGATAAAAAGAAAAGAGGAAGAAACAAGGCAAAAGCAAGAGCTTCTGAAGCAACAAGAACAGTTGCTTAGGGAACGTTTATTAAAAGCTCTGAAAACAAGAGAAGAGAGACGGACAGAAGAACTTCGTGAAAAACTGCGAAAAGAGCTGGCCGGAAGGAACATTTTAAAAAGTGTGTTGGTGCCAGCAGGAAAAAGACACAGAAGTGATGAACCATCACCCAAAATAAAAAGCTTTTGTACTAGACTACCATAATTTTTTTTTTAATTTTGTAATAAAATTTTCAAACAACTAAAATATGGAGATGAGTGTAAATGAATATCAAACTCCATAAACTCTAACTTGTGTAGAATTCATTCGGAACAAGTGGATGCGAGATTAAATTCATTGCTTAAAATTGCTACATGATAAATAAGTGATATTTGAAATATGCATAGTGCTCGTTGCCTCCTATGCTATGTCAGCAATTAAGTTTATTTTTTGTATATTTAAATAAATAGCTATTCTGATGTAAATGTTATGTGGGATCAGCTAGATATGTGTGTGGTTCTGCTAGAGAAGTATGCATGTAATAATTACACTATTATATTAAAAACTCGGCAGAAAGTGAAGTATGGGTTCAGGGGCTACACCCAATATTTTTAGCCCTTTAAGACAGTGCAGGGAAAGATTCGAAGGAAATACAGGCAGTCCCATGGTGTGCCAAAGTATCATCATCATCATCCTCAAGCAGCCATGGGCTACGGAGGTCCAACCAGACCGTGCAATTTAGTTCTCGAAGCAAGTCTATCCTGAGCTACATCTACTGCATCTGGCCACTGCACACCAATTCTATCAAGGTCCTGTTTGACATTGTCTGCCCACCGCATCCTAAGTCTCCCCTTCTTTCTGAAGCCTTTAGGCACACTATTCATAACCCTATTCGCCAATCTATAATTATTCATATGGGTACTGTAAATGGTAGCTAGGTAGTCACTGGAAGGAGAGCTATGCACCAATCCCCTGTGATGATGCATAGAACCGGCCAGGCCTAGCACCTAATGTCCGACCCCGCCATCTCGTGGTGCGGAACGTTAGTAACTTTCAAAAGAGATACTCTCTTGTGGAAGTGAACGGAAGGGGAGGGCTGCCAGATTAGTGTGGCCTACTGATCTGGACAACTATGGCTACTTTTCTTTTTTTCTACCCTGCTGAGGAGTGGTCAACCACACAGGGTCCTGGTGCTGACCATATAAACCTACTGGACTGGACAGATATATGGCTCAGCTTGATTATGGATCCTGATTTTGCTGCACTGGTGGGCTTCTGTGGAGGGAAAATCTTCCGCTGTGTTTTCTGTTTGTTTGTGGGTTGACAGCCCCAAGTGAATAGATTCACAGGATATGTTTATCAGCTGGTGGATAATCCTGAGCAGAAGTCATCGCAGGCACCTGAACTCTTTGCTTCTATTGGCATCGTCAAATTCTACATTGGAGGAAGTCTTCCAGTGTAGATGGCTTCAGCCTTTAGTAGTGGGGGAAGGGGTCTTTGCCCCATGTCTGCGATTAGGGGGCTGTTTGATATTGTCGGCATTCCCTCTCTCAATAAACATAGTTTCTTTAAACATCCCACTAACCATTTTCTCTCCATAGGTAGTTGGAATGTGAGGACTCTGCACAGAGCTTTTTCTCTTGATGTCCTCACACAAGAATTCCACCGTTATAATTTAGATATTCTCGGCTTGCAAGAGACCAGATGGACTGATAAAGGTCAGATTCTTAAAAATAATCTTAAATTTCTCTTTTCAGGGAGGGACGACAATAAGCATCACCAAGGCGTGGGTCTGCTTCTCAGCAGACACGCTAGCGATGCTCTTCTAGGATATGAGTGCATTAATGAAGGTTTCTTACAGCAAAATTTCAGACAAGCGTTAAAGACTTGAATGTTATCTGCTGTTATGCCCCCACTGAGGATGCTGATGAGGATGAGAAGGATAGGTTTTATGAACAACTTCAGGATATTTTGAATTCTGTCAAGAAAGGAGATATTACCCTTGTTCTTGGTGACTTCAATGCCAAAGTTGGTACTGACTCTGACCTTTGGGGAGGAGTAATAGGCCCTTTTGGTATTGGTAGCTGCAATGGCAATGGGCAACGTCTCCTACAGGTAAGTAAACTCAATGGATTCAGAATAACTAACACTTATTACAAACACCGCGACATACATAAGTACACATGGGTTTCACCTGATGGGCTGCATAAGAATATGATTGATTACATATTAATTAACAGCAAATGGGCTAGTTCTGTTAGGAATACCAGGGCATATAGGGGAGCTGAAATTGGATCTGACCATTACCTTGTTAAAAGTGTGTTGCAACTTAAACTTAAAAAGTGTTGTGCTAGGGTTAAAAAATTTACTTTTAATACTCAAGCTCTGAAAGATCCAGTTATAGTCAAAGCTTACCATGATAGGTTACTTAGTCATTATGACAGTCATGGTTTGCTTACTACTGAAGTTGAGGAAGAATGGGATCATTTTAAACAGGCTTTTTTGGACACTAACAGTACTCTTTTAGGAAAAAAGGAGCAGAAGAGGCAAAATTATCTGAGTGATAAGGCACTTGAGCTTATTTCGGAAAGAAAGAACTGCAGGAATGCCCTTAATCAATACCCTACTAGTACTAATAGAAAGCATTACAGAGACCTTAATAAACTTGTAAAGGATCAGTTGGCTGCTGATAAGAATCTTTGGCTTGATGGTGTGGCTGACAAAGCCGAGGAAGTAGTTAGACAGCAAAACAGCAGAGAGCTGTACCAGATAGTTAATGTTTTGTGTGGTAGAAAACGGACAGGCATACAAGGATTGAAGGATAAACAAGGTAAGGTTATAGAAGGGGAGGATTCTGTCATGGCTAGGTAGGCTGAGCATTTCAGTGATGTTCTGAACAATGTAGTTAGTTCTACTCCCATTGTTTGCAATGATGATAGATGCATTAGTGGCTTTAATGTTGGCCCTATAACACAATCTGAAGTTAGTTTGGCTGTTTCTAAACTTAAACTTCATAAATCCCCAGGGGTAGATGAAATTACTACGGAAATGCTTAGAGCTGGGAAAGTTTCGGTTACCACTTGGATGACTGAAATTCTGAATATCTTTTATGATAAAGGCATGGTTCCTAAGGATTTTACCAGAGCTATTGTTATCCCTATTTTCAAAAAAGGTGATTGCAGTTCTTGTGATAACAATAGGGGTATCAGCCTACTCTCCGTTCCAGGTAAAGTTCTTTCCTTGATTGTGCTTAATAGAATTAAGAATCTGGTTGACATGCAATTGCGTGATGAGCAATGTGGATTCAGAAGTGGTAGGGGATGTGTGGATCAGAATTTTCACTTAGGCAGATTCTTGAGAAATGTTTAGAGTTTCAGAAACCTTTGGTTGCTAGCTTTGTTGATTTCAAAAAGGCTTTCGGCTCTGTTGATCGTCATAATTTGTGGTTGATTGTGAGATCATATGGTATACCAGACAAGTTAGTTAACATTATGAAAGCTCTCTATAATAACACCGAGTCGTGTGTGAGAGTTGGTAAGGCTTGTAGCAATTGGTTTAGCATTACTTCTGGTGTTCGACAAGGGTGCATTTTGTCTCCTTTTCTCTTTAGCTTGGTTATTGATTATGTTATGCGAAATTCACTTCAAGGGAAAGATTTTGGCCTTAAATGGGCTGGAGATACGAAAATTTCTGATTTAGATTATGCTGATGATTTAGCCCTTTTGGCAAATGATGTTGATGAGATGAACTCTTTCATTCGAGCTGTTGATGAGACTGGCAATAGAGTAGGTTTGGTTATAAACAGAGAGAAAACTAAAGTGATGAAAATTGGTCAGGCAGGCTGTGATTCAGTTAATCTGAATGGTTGCAGTCTTGAGCATATGTCACAGTTTAATTATCTTGGGAGCTATGTAACAGATAATGGTGATGTGCAGCATGAGATTAACAGACGAATAGGTATTGCTGCCGGGACTTTTAAGAACCTATGGAGAGTGTGGAGAAATAGGCGTATACACCTAAAGACTAAAATTAGACTGTATAATAGTTTGGTTCTTTCTAGGGTTAGTTATGGTAGTGAAACTTGGACACTTTGTAAACAAGATAACAGGAAACTAGACGCTTTTGATTCCAGATGCTTACGCAGTATCTTGGGCATTAGGTGGTTCAACTTTGTAACTAATGATGAGATTAGGCAAAGGAGTTTGCAACCTCCTTTAAGCAGCATATTGTGCAGAGAGAGACTCCGTTGGTTTGGCCATGTTGCCCGTGCCAAAGTATAAAATATGCTAATTTCCAAGTACAACTCTGAAGTTTTCGACAACACTCAGTAAAATGTGTGAATAATATGTAAGATTTAATATTTAAATTTTAATTAGGCTTTAAAGTTATTCAAACTAAAGCTGCCCCTGATCGAGTGGTTAGCGTGCTTGGCTAATGATCAAAGGGATCTGGGTTTGAGCCCCGGGTAAGGCATGGATGTTTGTGTTGTTTTTCTGCTGAGGTCCCCCGCCATCCTCGCAGACAATAAATAAATACCCCCTCAAGCAGCTGCTTGCCACAGGTCTGACAGGAGCAGCCTGTCAGTTTATATGCCACAGTAGAAGATCTTAGAGGATGGCAGGACCTCAGCAGAAAAAACACGAACATCCATGCCTTACCCAGGGCTCGAACCCAGGTCCCGTAGATCAGTAGCCAAGTGCGCTAACCACTCGGCCACGGAACGGCTTTTTGCAGACATACTATGGCGTATAAACTGACTGGCTCCTGTCAGACGTCTGGTAAGCAGCTGCTTGAGGGGAAATTTATAATTATTTTTATTATCAAACTCTTGATGGTAAAAGCAGTTATTACACTTATTTTAAATTCTGTTTATTTTTCTGAAAATTAACAAAAGCTGAAAGAATAATTGCACAAAAGTTGTAATGACAAATTTATTTTAACAATTTGTTACAACAGTTATTTGTTTTACCTTTGAGGTAAATTTTTATAACTAGCAAACATGGTTGTCAAATTTTAGCATCAATAACTCTCTAAATATTAAAGGAATATTGTTGAAAATCAGGATCTACAGTGACAATTTTCCAGAGCCATCATGTGGAATCTGGTAATAATCTCTGCAGCATACTTTTAGGGATGGGAGAAAAATCGTGGCTTTAACGTATCTATTCGGTGCTCGTGTAAATTTCTTATAAAACAATAGGAAACCATATAGTTGCTAAACTTTTAGGTGCAGGAACAATATTTTTAAACTGCTCAATATTTACATAGGGCGTTCAAATATAAGTGAGAATTTAGTTGCCGTTCGATCGCAAATCAACTTGTGGACAAGCATTCATTGGCAAGTAAAAAGATGTTGAAACATGCAAACAGCATCACCAGGCAATTATAATCAAAATGTCAGACCAAGAAGTACCCATTAGTGTATCGCAGCGCATAATATTAATTGTTTTTCACGAAGGAAGACGTCATTCCTTTCGAAATCCTTACCAGTCTTCGAGCCCATTTTGGGGAAGATCGTTAGTCACAGGCAGTTGTACGAGACCGTGTCGAAAATCAACCTCACGCTCGGAGAGCTACTGTCACTTCCAACAGTGTTGTGAGAATTGAGGAATTTATCCTAGACAATTGTCGGAACTCGCAGGAGACTATTTTAGTGTAGGGATGAAGAAATTGTGCACAATGAGCAAAAATTGGGTCCCATGACCAGAGCCGACGCGTATTTTTGCGGGGCTTGTTCAGCTTGCTCTCACGGTGCCTCATCTGATAATAATAAATAAATAAATACCCCCTCAAGCAGCTGCTTGCCACAGAGGTCTGACAGGAGCCTGTCAGTTTATATGCCATAGTAGAAGATCTGAGAGGATGGCAGGACCTCAGCAGAAAAACAACACGAACATCCATGCCTTACCCGGGGCTCGAACCCAGGTCCCGTAGATCAGTAGCCAAGCGTGCTAACCACTCGACCACGGGACGGCTCTCATCTGATAAAAAGGTAGAAATTAAATCGGTATGAACATACTCTTAGACAAAAAAAAAATTGATACACCTCAAAGAATCGTCGTAATGAAATGTAGCACATGTAATGTGGAAGAAGTGATTATAATGTCACATCGAAAGGACTTTATTTAAGACGAGATGTAGCATAACTGTTACAGATTGCTACCCAGTAAAGCCATCTCTGGCTGTAATGCACGCTGATATACGGCGTGGCATGAAGTCAAAACTGATGTTGTCCTATGCAGTTGTCAAATTGTGCCGAGTTCTGACATACAGTGTATTTGCTGCACAAGATCCCTATATTCCGTGATGGTCACAGATGATGTCCCAGACATGCTCGATAGGAGAAAGATCCGGAGGAGCTGTCTGCCACTGGAGAGGCAAACAATGTGTGGCCAGGCATCCTGCTGGTAAATGACCCCTGTCAGACGTGATATGAAAGGTAAGACGATGATACATATCTTGAACGTATCGCTGCATTGTTAACGGAATATAGAAAAAAAAAAGTTGTAGTTCCAAAAAAGCTGTAAACTACTTGGATGACGACCCCAGTCAGGGGTTGAAATATTAGGAAAGTTACTTACAAGTAAGTTTTTACGTATAATACACTACCTATTCTAAGACAGCCCTGAATGCAATTATTAATGTAAATATAATTCATTCCAAAATGTCACTGTATTATAACAACTGAAATAATTGTCACATAAATGTAATGGGCAGAAATGTGGAAACCGTTCCACGTTTATATCAATAGAAAATCATATGCAAAGCTCAATAACTTCTTCAATTGGTTAATGAAAAATGTCTAAAGATCTCATTCACATCTCTCAAAATCTCGATTTTAAATATTTCAGTATTCAGAAAGTTATGAATGATGGAATATATTTAATAGGCTTCATAAAACTAGACTCCAAAATTAAATTAAAGCAGGAAGGCATGGATGTTCTTGTCGTTTTTTCTGCTGAGGTCCAGCCATCCTCACAGATATTATATGGCGTATAAACTGACAGACTCTGTGGCAAACAGCTACTTGATGGGGTATTTATTTATTTTTATTTATTAAGTACATTTGTAAAAAGAATTTTAATGTGTGATGTTACACTTTAAATGAGAACTTGCATGATCACGATAGATAATTTAGCTGAAGTGCTCGTGGATCTGACTATTGCGCTTGCGCGAACTATAGTCGTCGTCTGTGATCTCTCGTATACATCGATAGCTCATGGCGCTGTATTTGAAAATACGTCAAAAAGTTTCTTAAATGCATATATTTCCATGCCGTGTCTGTGGAAAATAAAATCTGCGACAATGATTACAGCAATCGAGAAAAGAATATATAGTTGTAGTATGTAATTAGCCGTCCCGTGGCCGAGTGGTTAGCGCGCTTGGCTACTGATCTAAGGGACCTGGGTTCGAGCCCCGGGTAAGGTATGGTTGTGTGTGTTGTTTTTCTGCTGAGGTCCTGCCATCCTCTCAGACCTACTCTGGCATATAAACTGACAGGCTCCTGTCAGACCTCTGTGGCAAGCAGCTGCTTGAGGGAGTATTTGTTTTTTTGCCATCCTGTGGCCGAGTGGTTAGCGCGCTTGGCTACTGATCTACGGGACCTAGGTTCAAGCCCCGGGTAAGGCATGGATGTTCGGGTTGTTTTTCTGTTGAGGTCCTGCCATCCTCTCAGACCTACTCTGGCATATAAACTGACAGGCTCCTGTCAGACCTCTGTGGCAAGCAGCTGCTTGAGGGGGGTATTTATTTTATTTATTTAGTATGTAATTGTTAGATATGTGTCGCGAAGTCGAACCCAAACCGACAAGAGATTTCGTAGTGAAAAAAAAAAATCCTTCCCGACTACATAAAGAACACAAGAGAGTGACTGATACTAAGTGAACTGGAACAGATGATATTTATACTCCAACATTGTGATATTACGACATACGTTATAGTGCAGTTCACAGTATGATGGCCGCCATTTTGTTTTTGACGCAGCATATTGCTACGATATACTTTTACGTAGCTCACGGCCCCTACCAGCTACCGATGAAAACGGAAAAAGTTTCGCACTGAAAAAAAGTCTAATTTCCTTCTATAAAGAAAATTATTACTAAACATACAACATAATAAATAAACCTCACAGAAATAGAACATTATCAAGAGTATTCAACTAAGTTGTACAGATAATGGCTGAAAACTTGCATTACCAGACAGTACAACGAAAATACACCAAAAAGAATTTAATGATAAATGCTTATTTACGAATGTAAAATGTTGCTTAGCATATAAAAAAAAATATCAGCCAAATTAACTTTATCTAGGCTATCGCGCTTGGCTACTGATCTAAGGGACCTGGGTTCGAGCCCCGGGTAAGGCATGGCTGTTTGTGTCATTTTTCTGCTGAGGGCCTGCCATCCTCTCAGACCTACTATGCATATAAACTGACAGTCTCCTGTCAGACCTCTGTGGCAAGCAGCTGCTTGAGGGGGTATTTATTTTATTATTTATATATTAACAACTGCGTATATTGCTCAATAGCACACTTTCGTTACACACTATTAAAAAAAAATCATAAAAAATATATAATCTCATCGATGACAATAATTTCAACTAGATCACAACGCCATTGTCTTAGGCGAGATCGAGTATCCAACCCCGGTGGAGCCCTTGGTCGACAGAATAGGTTAGTTAGCTTAATATTCTATTTAAATTGCTAGAATATGTTTAGGATTTTCAAAGACGCAGTTTTTGAATGCATTTTTATTGTTCGCTCTTAATCTCTCTCTTGGAGATTAAATATGTTTCTAACTTCTCTTCTAATATGTTCTCTAACCTTTTAAACTTCCTTTGAAGTTTTTTTACGTCATATAGTTCCGTCAAAGGAATCTTCTATAATGAATGTAAGTTCCAATTATTTGAATTTACTGTGTAATTTTGTGTTTATACAGTATATATTGTATTATATAGTGCACATTGTTGTTACATTTATTTCTATATTTATCTACAAGTCGGTAGATAAATTCTCTGATCGTTACTTTCAGCAAATACTAGTTAGTATTTTACTGTATCGAACTGCAAACTGCATTGCTACCGTTTTTGATATAATTTTAATAAGTGATATAAACTGTTATTGAATATAACTTGTAAAAATTTTTATTAGCATTTCTATTTCTTATATAAATAAATTGTAATCTCAATTTTGATTAATACAATTTTGAAATGTCAGCTACCGCTAAAATTTTGAAAAACACATTGGGCAGCTCACATCGGCACTCACCCCCCCTACCAAAATCTTTTTTGAATTTTTTCCAAAACTCCAGACATCCACAAAGCTGCCTTTTTGGACTTTCTAGCCCTTCGCATTACTTTCACTGCATTGCTACCAACACACTAATGTTTAACCTACCTAAACACACTCTCCCCCACCTTTTAATTTTTTATCAATTCACTCAATATTTTTATAGGCTCATCCCCCACACCCCCTGACAATTATTCTGCAGGGGGGACTTTTAGGAAAAATTATTTTCATTCTCCCACCACCAGCCAACACAGGCCACAAATCACAGCAAAACTCAACCACGTCTCCGGAAGAACTTTTTGGCTAATAAACCCTCCCCCAACTTCTCACCTCCACCTATGACATGGCACTGATACATCTGCACTGTCTTTTTTTTTTTTAATTGCTTCATTCACCAGGCGGCCTGCGGCCACATATCTGCTCGCCGACATGTAGGGCTGCTGGCATTTCACTGTGCTGGTCCCAACCATTGGTCGAATTCAGCTCCCAAAATTGAATTTGTTTATGAACCAGATGATAGAGGGGCCGAGATCCTTCTTATAACGTGGTTCAGAAGAAGGAAGAAAATGTTTTACTACTACTACCAGCTCAGAGACACAAGAATTCGAACAATGCAACGACTCTGGTGTACGTCATTCCGGTCCACTCAGAGAGCTCCAATTCTGAGAAAACTTGCAAAGCTGTCAACTACTTGATCAGCAAAAGATAATTTTAAAAGCACTCAGTAAGAAAATTGAGTTCCTTTCTCCACTTCATATTATTAATATTAGTAAGCAAGCTGAGAAATTCAACCAGGTCATCCTTCAGCAATTTTATTTGGAAAAAACAGTTAAAGAGCACAACTACTCAGAAGATTGTAAGTGATACTACTATGCAGCTCATTGCTGCCACCAATGTTATTATGGAATCTTCACCCATTGAAGATAATGACAAAGGAAAGTTAGACGAGAGTGATCAAGGTTTCAAACCTGTTAGGAAGGGATGTAAAAGGCCCTTAAATACAGATGGATCTTGTGTTACTAGTCAAAACAAGTATTCCTTACTCTCTAGCCAGTGTGGTTCAGAGGAAGATTATGACATAAGTGACGACGTAGGAACATACAAACACAGAAAGTTTCCTCGCTTCAGAGTAGCTAAGAAGGACAAAATACCACCAATAGTTTTGAGGCAACCTAAAAATTGGCTGAACACTCATAAGAAGCTGGTTACACAGGCTGTGGAAGCATTTACAGCAAAAAAATCTGGTGAGACCATTAGAGTCCAAACAAAATGTGGCCAAGACTGTAGAAGTTTTATAAAGTTCTTTAAGAAAGAAAAGTTTACTTTTCATACATACCAGCTGAAGTCTGAAAAAAACTTAAAGGTGATCATCAAGAGCATTCCTGATGGCATCACCTGTGAAGAATTGGCTCAGGAATTGTCCGGAACGGGCTTCATGACCCTTAGATGTTTCTCAACCTAAGAAATACAAGGACAAGACTCCCTTACCTATATTTCTCATTGAGTTGTCAAAAACAGATCTTCCACCTGACTGATCTTTTCCACCTAAAGATCACTGTTGAGTTCGTTATGGGCACTCAGGGTAACTGCTTCACCTCTAGATGTGTCAAATGCGCTGGCAACCATCTTACTACTCCCTGTTCCAGGACACGCAAGGATGGTCCACCTACCTGTGGTAACTGCGTGAAAGAGCACACGGCCAATTACAGAAGCTGTGAGCGCTTTACCACTTTCCAATAACCCAAGAAAGGTAAAAATAAGGTACCTCAGTATATACAACCCAATAAGGCCTACCCACAAGCTACCAATCCTGGAGATTCCAGGAAAATCTAATCATTGCTCCACCATTTACTAAGCCTTCAGAAAAAAAAGGTCACAGTGAATGTACAAACTAAAAAGAGCAAAGCAAATGAGGAAACGTTTGACTTTGCTAATGAAGTTAGATATCCTGGAATTCTTCAGGAAATTGAATTTGGGTAATATATTGCTCAAAGTTAAAACATTTTGTCTTAAATTTAAGATGGCTAAGGATTGGAATGAATCTCACTAGGCGTCCAAGCCTTTGATTTTGTTGCACCTCTCTTGGATATATAAGTAACCGGACTATAGATCCTTGATGTATTACTATCCCTTGGTTTTTTGCCAGTTCAAACGACCAAGATATTGGCGTTCGACTCTCTTGTTTTACTTTTTGTTGCTTTTTAGCAAATTTGTTTTGCCCACCTTTGGGGTTTATGTGTGTTAACATTTGTTATTGCCAATCAGGCATTATTTTAGACTTCGAGATATAAGCCCCAGGCTTGGAGCTCTAAAAATAATTCAAGATATTAGATATCTTTAAAGCTCTTTACTACTTAGGGAATGTAAGGGAAACTCCAACAAAATGAAAATTTCTGTGTCGTATTATGAACAATCGGATTTGTACTATTCTAGAACAAATATTAATCAAAATTTTATATTTTATTACTCTGCTTAAAAGAAATAGGTGCTTCTATCTACTACTATGCAGGGATAAATATCACCTATTAAAATTGGTTTATGAGGAATTTATTTTTATAATTCCGGTTTTTTTATTTGGTAATGTCTTCTCGAATAATAATTTCCTCGCGAAATGATTCCATGGTACGAATTGACGACGTTCCTTGTGGACAAATGGCGTCGCATCCTTCCTGCTGACTTTCAGACACTGGTAGACTATGCCATGATGATTCGCATGGTGATCCAACATGATATAGTGATTTTATTCTGTCGTTTGCATTTTGTCCATTACCTGTATATACTTCTTGCTGGGCGAGTTGTTTTACCTATGAGCGACACTTTTTTTTTGCACACCATGGGCTAAATGGCCAGGTCACAAGGACCCCGAAGGCTCGGAGGTTGGGGTAGGAGACCCACTGGAGTAGCTGTTGGGACAGATGGTAGCCTCCCGTCAAGGCCACCCAGTGTGTTCTTTAACGTGCACAGCCTTTCCAAGCACATCGATGTCCCCTACTGACCGTGGGCAGGGCGGGGAATTTTGCGGAGATAAATCTCAACGCTGAACCAACTGGGACTCGAACCTTGGAACTACAGATTACGAGCCTGGCGCGCTACCGACTGAGCCACCCCCGCCCCAAACTCAGAGTGAATGTAGATTTACTGTCAACACTGCATTAGTGATTTTACGTTGTTTTTTTTTTGCCACTAACTGTAATGTCCTTATTAAAATATATTTCTCAAACATTCATATATCACACAAGGTGCCATTAAATGTAAAGCAAATTTGACACAACCAAGATGTCTAAAGGAAAATAAACCTATAATGATCTGCTGCTTAAATCTGAAGACACGATTATTTAAAATACAATGCAAAACTTATCTTTGGAAGTAACATCTATAAATCCTAACCTGTAATCTCTTTTGATGGTCTGTGCAGGTCAGTTCAGCTATAACTGTACATATCACTGCATTAATCCCCAACATCCAAGTTTTGTAACCCAAAGAATCTTTTTTAACTTGTCAACAAGCGTATACATAGGTGAGTTAATAAGTCACAAACACCACATTCCACAGTAGATAAACCTAAGTTTTTATGTGCACATCAGTTAATGGTTAGTTTGGCAGGGTAAAAAAGGATCGTGACTGTACTGCACAAGCGTACAACTGAAGTATAGTGTGTTGTTACGAGTTTTCTGCAGAGCGAGGTATATTTGACTAAGGATATTTACGATGATGTTTGAAACTTCTAGACAATGCCAGGTTAGGATGTCTAGTTCGATTTGACTGATATAGTTGTGGATCAAGTGTAATCATTATTGGAGCTGATAGATGGATAAGGACCAATGATACAGTGAATACTGTGGGATATTCCCATGGTTTAGTCTATAGTTTAATGCAGGATCACTTCATATTTTGAAAAGTGCATGTGATGGGTTCTCAGAGAAAATAAATTTAACCCAAGATATAACGCATGGGACATGCAGTGGAACATCTCTGTCACTAAAAGGGAGATGACATGCTGAATAGGATTGTTACTGGCAATGTCAGAAATGGTGCGAAAATTTGTTACCAAATTTCATTGCGTTTTGGCATCAATTTTGACAAATTAAAATGGGGTTACCACTTTCAGCCCAAATGTATATAAGCGCAATGGAAGCATCTTGGTTTATCCATAACAAAGTTTAAGGCTGTGTCTGGTGACTGACAATAATGGTGACTGTATTCTAGGACTCTATTATCGCATTCTGATAAATTTTCAAAAGGCTGGAGAAGTTTTATCTTATTACACATTTCTGAAAGAATTTAAGACTGAATTCACAGAAAAAGCCTGGGCTATTTATTGAGACATGGGGTATCGTTTCATGACATTGCCAGACTGCATACAATGCAATCCAAGAGACCATAATGATTATTTGCTAATCTCCCTAGAGCATTGACCTTGTCCTTAGCAATTTTCATTTGTTTGATCCACTCAAACACTATCTGGATGCCAAACGTTTTTTGATGTAGAGGCTGAAAACGATGAATATTACTGGTTACAGTAATTGACTGCTTTTTACACAGTGCATTTTTACGGTTTGATAAAGTGATGGGGCAAGCGTATATACAATTTTGGAAATTATGTTGAAAATTAAATGCTATGCTCAAATAATATTCTTGATAGTATCTATCTTACTTGTTTTGTCAATTACATGCAAAATTGCAAGAGACTTGCAAGATTTACATAAGCAATGCAAAGGCCCTCACTATAACTCTGGCCATTACTCCTTACAGAGTAATGGTAAAACCTTGCTACCATTGTGCTGCTACCAGCTCTTCATAACACTTTGCAGGTTGCCAAAAGTTTCCATCACTTCTCAATAGTAATGAAGTGGGGCTCTCAACATGTTAACCTCTTGCAACACAATCATCATATCACATATTAATGTTTTTTATCATATCAAGAAATATATAATTTTTTAACACCTGTCTATATTTAAAAACACCCTCTTTTTAAATTTTTTTAGTAGACTAAGTTGAAATGTGCAGTGAAATATGTATCACAATTTCAACATGCTGTGTTTATTTAGAGTGTGCAATATTATTGGTCCCTAACCTCATTTTAGGCTTAGAGGCTTGCCACTTCCAGAAATCTTCAGGAATATAGCCACTGTAATTGGCAATTTTTTTTGATATTCACAAAATACTTTGCAAAAATAAATTATTACATTTTGCATTATATAATGTGCTTTGTTATATTTAATACATAATATAGGGAAAACAAGACAAATTTCAGTGTTTAGTATGTTTTCATCTTGCAAATATAATTTAGATTCATTATAAATTCGAAGCAGTTATATTTCCTTTATGTAATACAATCTATTACTCTCTAATAGTAAGCTCTTGTTACTTTATTATATATATACACAGGGGTTTATGAAAATATGGAAACATGTACTGTTTGTGGAGAACATTTTATTAACAAGTTTTAGGCCCACCTCGGGCGTTCAGAACAGACACAATTTGTCGTGGAATAGACTTATACAAGTCATGCATATACAGTAATGGAATGTGGGACCATTCTTCCTGTAAAATATGGCCCAACTGTGCCAGTGATGCTGTAGGTGGAGAGTGTGATCTGACCTTGCACTCCAGATATTCTCTCAAATGTTCAATAATTTTGAGGTCTGGAGATTGAGATGGACAGGGGTAACAGCTGTACTTCATTCTCTGCAAACCACAAACTGATACATTTCGCACAATGCACAGGTGAATTATCTGCTTGAAACCAGAGATGGTCATTAGGGAACAATGCCCACAACATTGGGTGCAGGTGGTCCCCAAGAATGGATTCATACATTGCAGATGTGATATGACCCTGCTGAATAACTAATGGTCCTAAGGAATGCCATGATATGGCACCCCACAGCATCAGGGATCCACCTCCATGCTTCACAGTCCGAACCAAACAGTTGGGGTGATATGCTTCTGCAGGTTTTCACCAGATATACACTCTACCAGTGATGGGAAACAATGTGTAGCACGTTTCACCAGACCAGATGACACATTGCCAGTCTTTAGAATCGCAGTTTTTATGTGCTTTGCACCACCTTACGCATGTTTTGTTGTATTGATGTCGGTAATCAGAGGTTTGTGAATTTCAGCGTGTCCATAAATACCATCATAATGAAGTTCCTGATGAACTGTTATAACGAAAACAGGATCATTGCAACTGGCGTTCAACTCTGCTGCTTATTTGCGGTTCTCTCGTTATTTTTTGTCTTGTGCTTTCATTGTACAATCCGTGCCAACGTTCATCTATCCCTATCTGACAACTTCGTATGGTGTCAATTTCCACGATAGATTTTTGGACAGGTTTCACCTGTGCCTGTGGCACTGCTACATGATAACCGACATTGTACTTCTACCCTTTATATACCTCACATTGTGGGTGATGTTATCCCTGTGATAAGCATATGGGACATTACGTGTACTCCAGTTGCCATTGGTGTTTCCATTATTTTGATAAACCTTTGTATATAGTTTATTTTTATTTTAAGACTACATAAAAATAGACACAACTCAAGAAACACAGTAGAAATGTGAAAACTATTTTGTATGTAAACTTCGATTAGCCTTAGCCTGAGAAATAAGCTGAAACTCTATTTTTAAATGGCTCAATTCATGTGTTGTTCGACAAGACACCCAAACTTTTAACCTTTTCATGATTACTAACATATCAGTATTTTTGGGCTTATGCATTACATGGAGGTATTCATATCTTTACTATTTACTACATTAGCTTGTTTGCTTCTGTGGTCTCTTGGAGAACTATTCAATGTTCATCTATTTTCAACAGTCTTACAAATGCAGAATGGTATAAAGTGAAAAAAAAAACCTCACTCATAAAAGTGTTCAGCATAAAATGCCACCACAAATAATAAGTAAATGGTAACATAAAATATTCCAACTTGAATGTATGTCCTATAGATGGCAGCAACAAATTTTGCACACATCATATGCATTTTATTTCATTCAGTTTTTGACATAATTGTACCAAAATAAAAAAATTCTGTTTCAGATGAAAATAAAGTCTTTCCCATTTCAACTGTTAATTTATGGAGGAAAAGTATAAGTTAATTACAAAAGGAAAAATCAATAAGCTTATGCAAAGTCAACTTTAATTGATTTTTTTCTTATAAAGAATCAAGCTAGTCTGATATACAAATTCTGGCAATGATATATTACTTTTTGGTGGCAAACTTTTTTCAGTTAATGATATGCAATTATGTCCACTGGATTAACTGAAAAACTACAATGAACACCCAAGTTAAAAATAAAAACATGTTATAATAAAGATACCTGTAAACTAACCAAGGCTTACATTATTTAGCAAGTCTTTATTTGCAAAATATCTAACTGATGACTAAGTAGCACGAATCATACAGAAATTGAAGCTATACAAATTCTGCTGCCATAAAGTTTTCAAACAAAACGTACAAATGACGTATTTGTTTTATACAATATTATGTCTTAATGATACTTTCAATGCACAGTCATTTCCAATTACAGGAAAAATTGTTTACAATTAACACACACAACCAGTCTGAGGACATCAGGTTTAAGCAATTAATGCTTTTCGTTTCTAGAAGCATTAAAAAGTGGAAGCAACATTACAACCATGATAAAAATCATGCATTGCCACTATCAACAGAACAATTGATGAAAGGTCTGAAAACATTCCGTGGATGAAGAAAATCTGAGATAATCTGCAATGCAAACAGTTCAGTAACAGTAATATGTTTTGGCCAATATTCACTGCAAACTATCAGCCAAATTTTATGACAGTATTACGTGTTTGTTGCATTAACAAACATAAAAGAGAAATAAAAAAATTTAACTGATTTTAAAGATATCACAAATAGAAAAGTATTATACAGTTACACTTTGATTAGAATTCAGCACTCCTTTTTTTTGTTAAAGCATATGCAATTACAGAAAATTATTTCACAAGGATATTAAATGAAAATAATCTTATAAATAGAACTTAAACTTGTAGTCTCAGACAAGGTTTTTTTTTTAATTCAGCCACCGTTTCCAATAGTTTTTGAGGTCACCGACTTCTGATTAGCAACTCTACATTATGGAAAAAATATTTTAATTTTTCTAAATTTCTAACCTTTGTCTCCATTTGTTTTCTACAAATAAGGGAAACTCACACAGCACTATTCTGCCCTTTTATGGCATTCAAATGCTTTTTGGCTTCGCATATAATTGCTGTACATAGTAGTGAGGTTCCTTTATTATTTCATATAATAATTAAATTCTGAAGGAAAAAAAATAAAACACTGTTGGTTCCACTGTACTTCTAAGATACACTCAGAAATGGAAAAGAATGTCAGTCACATAATATAGTGGTAAGTTGATTTTGTAAAACGTAACTGTACTTCTTGCTTCAGGAGAGTTTCTGCAGAATACATAGTGAGGTCAGGACCTGCTTCAGAATCATCACTTTTTATGAACAGTCACTGATAGTGATATTTACTCTATAACGAGTATTTTGATCAGAGCATGCCAAATCCTTTCGAATAATTGATCGCTTTCAAAAGTCTCTCTTCCAATCTCTCTTTACTGTTATATTCAGGTAACAATAGTACATTGAAGCAAGTATGGGCTGTTGGCAACCTGTGGAAAGGAAAGGCAGTTAAAATATTATATTGCATTGCTATGTTTTATGATACTAAGGATATACTAACATATACAAACAAGCTTTTCAATTATGTTTACACTTGATAATTCACATCGAAGAAAAAGATTTGTTAAAAAAAGTCGCTCTTTACTTATTCTGAATTAAACTTGTGGATTTTTACAAAGGGAAAAATTCGCTTTCTGAGGAATCAATTTCTCACATCAATGTTCTTCTGAGAAATCTTTTAAAACTACCTATTAAAATAAATTCTTAGAATCAAACAAATAATGTATACAGAATATATTTTACCTAATGTGATATAGGATTCACATAATTTTTGCTTGATGTATAAGATAAAAGGAAATTGTACACATGGTTTTGAAACTATTTGTTTTGTTACATTTGGAGAACTGTTTCCCCTATTCAAATTTTTTTTTATAATGTACATATGGCGATTACGAAGAAATTTTACCATTAAAATACACCATATTTTGCACATAGGAGCACAAAAATACGAAACTGCAAATAGTTGTTAAAGGAACCACAGGAACATAAACACTGAATTATAATAATTAATAAAAATATGAGGCTGCATCTGGTGTCATGACTGCCCAAAGGTATGGAGAGCTAGAACATTAAAACCTTTGCCACTTATTTTACAGCAACCTTAACTGCATCGTACTTAGTTACATATTAAAAATATATTGGCTCTGTAAAATTTGCATCCTTCAGGATTCCATATCCCATGAGTGCCTATGGCCTGATACAAATGTAGCTCTTCATATATAAAACACTAAGCAAATACATTAGAAAATATTAACTCTTTGTCTCACCATTAAGACTAGGAAGCCTAGTTTTAATGGATTAGATTAAAAAATCTGCTAACATGCTTTAATTTTATTCTCCTATTGGATTCTCCTATAAGACTATTTTATGCATTGAAGGTTAGCAAAATTCAGATCTGGTAATTACAGATGATGAACAATCCAGCTGCCCTGTTGAATTCGATAGTGGCCTATGGAAAGCTAGAATTGAAGCCAATCTAACTGTAACAGTTTTGGAACTTGCTCAGCAACTTAATTCAACCCATTATACCATTCATTGCCAACTAAATCGAAGGAGAAAAGTGACCAAACTTAAAAGAAAAAAGGTTATGCCTGAACTGTCTCCAGCAAATCTCCAACAACCAGTAGACATTGCATTTCAATGCTGTCCTGTTAACTTCAATCATCATTTTTGGATCAAATTGTTATTGGGGACAAGAAATGGGTGCTTTACCAAAACATTAAATGTCATTGACAGAGGCTTAGTCCCAAGGATTTGATCTATCACAGCCAAAGAGGAGGATTGCACTCCATCCATGAAGTTTTGCTGTATGTTTAGTGAGTTACGCAGGGTGCAGTCCATTTTTAAACAATGAATCCAAATGAAACAAGCACAACTAATATCTACTGCCTGAAGAAGGCTCCTTTGCATCAAAAATGTCCTCCTTTAGTCAATTGAACCATATTTCGCTTTATCAGGGCAATATGCAATCTCACACTGCTCAGATTACGAATGTCAAAATTGAGAAGCTTAGCAGAGAAATAATGCCATATTTGCAAGATCTTGCACCATCAGATTATTATTTCTTTTGAAGTTTATATAAATTATAAATCTTTCAATAGAAAACTAGTTACAAGTTTAAAGGCTGTCAAAACTGAACTCACCATCTTTTTTGATTCAAAATCTAAAGATTTTATAAATATGGAATAGAACATCTTCTCAAAAGGTGACGAGGCAATAGAAAATGGGAGAAAATATATTCTCGATTAAAATTTTAATTCATGGATTAAGTTGTCATTTTGAAATAAAGTGTAAAAAGTGGACATTACTTATGGGACAACCCAGAGCTGCCAACGTTGCATGATGAAAATTACGATTTGAAAGAACGAAAACTTGGGACACTTATAAAAACTAATAAATTGCATTATTTTTCAGAATTTATGCAAGTATCAATTATTAATCAATGCAGAAATACATAACGATTAACGATTATTAGTTATTGTTAATTAAAATATATTTTAATAAAATTTTAAAAAAGTTTTGCCATTTTGTGAGTGTTGATTGGTTATGGGTTATTTTGTGAATGTTGGTTGAAATGGGAAGTAGCCTTCCCATTTCAAACAATCTGAGTTTAGTGATGATCATTTTATTGTCCCATTAACTGATTACGAATTAAATTTCCTATCTTATAACGAAAGCTTAAATCAGTTTATTTATATTTTTGAAGTGCAGAAAATTTATGGCATGCATACTTTTGATATTAATGAAAACTTAATTGCTAATAATCATTGCACAGTAGGCATCATCCAATGATTCACAACAGATCAATAGATATATTGCAAAAGTTAACATATACAATATAGAGAGAGTAAAAACAATTATTGCGCCCTTTCCTGCAGTTATTTTTTTTTGAGAAAGCACTTATATCCGCAGCAGTGACAAGCTTTGTATGCAGCACATTTAGCTGCATTCGGAGGTTTTTGATATTAATGAAAGCTAACTTAATCATTAATAATTAATAACACTGAAAATGCTTTGGAAATGAAAACAGCAATTTTTTTTACTAATTTCGAGTCTAAATAAGATTACATTAAAAATTGGTGATTGGCTCTTGTTTTAAAAATATTGGAGGCTGCATCAGTGTAGAGTGTATACTGATTTGAGTCTTTCATGCACTGTGACACAATACCAGGGACCTAATGCATCATTCGAGGCAACACAATACCTGGGAGCTATTGCATCATTAGGGAATTGCCTTCCTTAGTTACCATCTGTTCATGATTGTATGCTGTGTAATACACAAGAGATATGCCTTGCTCTTGTGTGAACAATGCAGCCATTTTTGTTACATTTGTGGCAAAGTTACCTTTGCATCACAGAAGCGTGAAATAATGCTTGTCATAAAAAAAAAACTACTACCTTTACTTCAAGTGTAAAATTCTAGATCAACAGAGGAGCTGAGCTCTGTATATAGTGTGTAATAGTTGTAAAACATGTCTTTGATTAGATATATTACATCAATGAACATTGCAATGCTGAGCAAAAAGTACATGACACCAATTCCCGTTGCTATGCCAAGCATGCGATTAGTTGTGAATATGGTGGAAAGTGTAGATTGGTTTAAGTTGTATACACCCATTTAGATACCATCTGTGGTCTTGAATTCTGTAAAACAATTTAGGAGACACTTTTGAGAGGTGTTCCTTCTGGAAATAGTCAGCTGAAAGCTTAAACACTTCCTGTAACCTGCAGGGCATTAGTGTGTGGTTGAGCCCACTGTAAAGGTTAGGAAGCAGGGACAGAAACATCTTTAATGCAGTATAAATTAGCTAAAATATATATAATTATTTTCTTTTATTATCATTCTCTTTTTGACAGGCTAATGGTCCTTTGGACTGGCTAAATGGCAAGAGGTGGTCGATGCCATTCCTATGATATGGCGGGAACAGCCCAACCACGTGAGTGACTCTTACTTTTGTTTGTTACCTCCACTGGGAAGTGACATTACTAACAAGAAAGAGCAGGCATTAAATTACCTCAACATACTGTCTGCCATTCTCCCAGTGCCACATGGGGAAAACCATACCAGAGCTGCAATTGAATTAGAATATTACAATGTGGAATCAGATGATGAAGAGGAAGAAATAGGAACACAGGAAACAGTATCTGTACATCCCCAACTTCACACCAAAAACATCAGCTTCACCACACAACAGAATCATCACACTCACACCCGATTCATCACACTTGCAGAATGAGTTGAATGATCTTGTTAGAGATCTGTAGCTGTCAAAGAGCAAGGTGGAATTCCTAGGATCCAGACTGCAGCAGTGGAATCTCCTTGATAGAAATGTGAAATAAGTGCATATCGTAGCTGCCAAAAAGATCTGGTATTGTTCTTTATCATGGTAGGTAACCTGGTTGCTTCCAAAGATGTTGAAGGTTTATTCACATTGCTCCATACTCTAGAAGAAAGGAGGTTATTATAGATTCCTCAAAATTAAGTATGAAAGCTGTTCTTCTACAAAATGAGAATATGTAGCCTTCTGTTCCAGTAGACCATGCTGTTAATATGAAGGAAACTTATGACAACATGAAACAATTACTTCAATACATAAATTATGGCAAATACCAGTGACATATTTGTGCGGACTCAAAAGTTATTTCTGTTTGCTTGGACTACAGCGGGAATATATAAAGTTCTGTTGCTTCCTTTGTGAATGGAATAGCAGAGACAAAGCAACTCATTTATGTGAAGAGGATTTGGCTTTCTCGGCTATCACTGGAGCCAGGGAAAGAGAATATACAGCATCATCCAAGATTTTGTTACTACCTTTACACATAAAATTAGGCCTAATGAAGAATTTTGTCAAGGATAAGACACAAATTGCCTTTTTGTACCTTCAACAGAACTTTTTAAAGCTTAATGCAAAGATAAAAGAAGGTGTTTTTACCAGTCCAGATATTTGCTCACTGCTACATGATGAGGTATTTGTATTATCACTGGTGATGAACGGAGAACATGACATGCCTTCTGACAGGTGGCAATAGGTTTCTTAGGAAATAAAAAAGCAGAAAATTATAAGGACTTTGTGGAAGAATTGATATCCTTATATCACAAACTGGGATGTAGTATGTCTTAGAAGAAGGTATATTTCTTAAGTTCTCATTCGGATTTCTTTCCAGAAAACTGTGGTGCTGAGTGATCAGCACTGGGAATGTATTCATCAGGAAATTGCTGCAATGGAAAAGAGATATTAAAGAAGATAGCACCCATCAGTGTTAGCAGATTACTGCTGGAACGTGAGATTCTGAATATTTGGTATATAAGCGGTAGGCGAAGAGGCAGCGGTTGCTGTAGACCAATATGCAACCTTCAGCAAATGATGTAATATAGGTAAGTAATTGTATCTCGTAAACTGTAGCCAATCAAACATTTTTGTTTTCATTTTCGTGTCCAGCACCTCGATTTATATAAGAAATGGCAGTTTGCATTTCCAAGACACACCAAAGGTCAAAATTTGTTGTTCAGTGCAATCAATTAGATATCATCCCCTGATCAATAGTAGATCAATCTATATTGCAAAAGTTAAGATTTAAAATACAGAGTGACTAAAAATAAATGTTTTTGCTTCCTTTTCAAGGGTGTTTTTTTGAGAAAGCACTTGGATTACCGCCAGTGACAGCTTGTCATGCAGCATGGGAAGCAGTGACTTTGCACAGCCAACTGCATCCATATGTTTTTTATATTAAAGACTATTAAAGAAAGTTAACCTAATAGCTAATTATTAGAAAACTAATAATAAAAAAAAAATCTTTTATTGATTAAAAATAGACTATAGCCTCAGAGTGACATTTTCATTCAGCTCAGACGTAAAACAATCCAAATGCAAACCTCTTGTGATCATCTGCAGGGTTATGAAATTACGGGGAAATAAAACTGACATTGACCAACAAATGACAAGTGAAATGCAATAAGCACCATACAGTAGGGAACACAAAGTACAAAATTGATTATAATGATAAGGGTCTTGACCTTATCAACCCAACAGCCCAAGCCAGATAACAATAGACTTCAAGTTGCAATGTTAATCATGGCCCACAAATCAGGATAAATTCTCTAACCTGATTATCTGCTTCACCCCAAAGTTTCTGATTCTAAGTAATCCAATTAGCGTTTAGTTGTCCAGAGGTGGGAGAGATGGGTATAGGTACAATAAACACCCATTTAGAAACAATCTACAACCTTCAACTCTGTAAAAGAATATAGGTGTTGTTTTTCTGTCCGGAAATCGTCAGCTGAATTCTTATTGATGAGCCCAGAAGCAAGCACAGATTAGGGAGTGGGGAACAGTTGCCCCTTTAGTAGAGTAAAAGAGCTAATTCAGAAACAATTCTTCTCTTTCATTAATATCCCCCCATTTGAAAAAAGGGTAGAAATATTGCACAATTTGGAGGGATATTTTTGTAAGTGTATAAAACAAAAAATTGGAGAAATTTTGATAAAATCAGAGTAGTTGGCAGCTCTGGACAACCTTATATATTACAAATATCCTGCTACTTATTTAAGATTATATAAATCTGTATATTCTATTACAAGATGTTAGGGTAATTTATAGTATATTAGAGCTGATTTTGAGCTAACAAATCAACTATTGATAAACAATATACCCATCATATTCAAAACAGAATCATATGCCAATGGTTAACTAATTACAACTATGGTTTTTGCTGATTTTTTTTTTTACATATCAAATTATGCATGTGAATATGAATAGCTTACCTATCTGAATCAGGGCCATGTCTGGCAATAACTAATTTTAGTTTGCTGAGACCACCAACAGGGACTCGGTCACTTCCTGTTGTAAATTGAAGCAGTTTTCTTTTCTGTTCTAAATTAAACTCATGAACTAATTCCCAAAACCACCTGTAAATAAAGATACACATATTTGCATTTTCACATAAAGTTTAGAAAGCTATATCACAATATATCTCTACCAACACTATAAAATCAAAACCTCCTTTCAGAAAGACTAAAACAGAACTAAAAGTAAAAATATATGTATTTACAGATACACTGAGAGATCACTGAATTATGACCAGCCCCATTCAGAATGGAACAAGCTCGCAGATCTCAATATAAAGGAACATACAGCACGATGTGAGCACAGTGTAATCAGAGATGATATGGTCATGCAAGCCAGAGTGTAAACAATGCAGTTATAGTAAAAGTTATGGATATCGTGGAGTTCCAAAAGGACATGATAGTTGGGACTTGGGAGTTGTGTGCTCAATCTCAGACTCAGAGAAATGGCATGACTTGCAGGTTGTTCACAGTGCACCATTAGTGTTCACAAGGTTAAGGTGTTCACAAAATGGCACTAAATAGGTAAAGCCACTTCCTGCTTATGAAACTGTCAAGGAGTATGCAAGGTGGATGCCCATGAGGAGTGAAGGATGCAATGCCTCATGCACATTAAACAACAGGTTATGGTGGCACAGTTGATGTTACAGTACAATATGAGGAGCACAAGTGGAATATTCCAAATGATGTGCTGTACTCTTGAATATATGGAGTTCCAGAGCCTAAGTCCCACAAGACACCCACTCCTCAGCAAAGGTAATCATTGTCAGCAGCATGTCAGTTGGATAATCAAGGAGTGGGGAAAATGTCTGGTCTGACAAGTAGAAATTTTTGTTCACCACACAGATGGATGCCTTTGTGTATGGTGCAAACAATATGAGTCAGTGAACCCTTTGTGCAGTGTGTCTACTGTCCAGGCTGGTGGCATGGTATCATGATATAGAGATGTTTTGCTAGTCTGAATTAGGATCACTAATGTGCATGAACTGACTTGTGACAGATCTGGGCTATTGGCAGCTCTGATCAGACAATGTGCAGTCTACCATGTTACATCTGTTCCCAGACAAGGACGGATCTTCCAGGATGATAACATGCAATGTCACCAAGCCCGGATGTAGAGGAGTAGTCCAAGGAACACTCACTGGCCATCACTCATCTTTCCTCATCCCCAAATTAACCACATAACAATCCTATCAGTCACTTGTGGGATACTAGGGAATGTAATGTGAGATGCAAAGATCCACCACCATCCTCCATTCAGGAACTGTGTGATGCCATGTAGACTGTATGGTTATTGATCCCTTTCAACATCTTCAGACATCTAGTGGAACTGCCTAACATGACATTAGGCAGATGGTCATAACACAATGATCACTCAGTGTAAAATTTAGAAAACTATATATGTTATGTCTACCAAATTATAAAATTAAAATCTCCTTTCAGAAATGCTAACGTAGAACTAAAAATACTAGTAACTGATTTTCAGTACACTAAATTGATTTAGGCTAGGAAAAATTTAATCGTTTTTGTTGTTTATGATAACAAATGGTTAAGCCACAATAAAAACTGTGCTTCTATCTGCTATAATAGCTGTTGAAATTAGCATGAAACTACTTAAGAGATGTTGCAGCAATTCATTATATTAATAACGATTTTGAGCTAACATATCAACAACCAAAAATCAGTATACCATCATATCCAAAACAAAATCACATGCTGAAAATAAAATTGCCATTTTCATTTCTATATCCCAATGTGGGTCAACTCCTGAGATCTTTGAGATAAGGCCTGACGAAATTTTTGTCAACAGAGGAAAAAACTTGAGACAATACCTCAATCTCGTAGATCAATGGTATTCAATCTCAAGTTGAAGTGTGTGAACAGAATTGCCAATGGGCTGGAAATTCTGTTTTACACTCCCAAACTGTTGAACACATAAGTTATAGAAATTAGTACCTAATTTTGCATTTCTGTAGATGGTGATATGAAATGGAATAATCAAGACCATAATGCAATCAGAAGAACATGATATGTCTCTTAAGAATAAAATTAACCAATTCTGAAAAGCAATGCTTTTTTATCCACAGCACTTCACTAGCTTCCCAAGTATTTAATCACTATTGTACTATTTAAGTATCATAACATTAACATGATACTTAAACAGCTTAATAGTGGTTAAGTACTTAGTAAATCAGAAAAGGAAATAATACCTTTCTGGTTGGAAAGCATTTATAAAAACTGCACTGATTGCTGGTATATTATAGTGGCTGCCTCAAAGTTAAAAGCTGAATATGGTACATTTTTCTTGCCTAAATTTCAAGCTTTATTTATCTTAATAAAGATGGGAAAAAATTACATTTGAGACCAAAAGCATAGGCAAACTGAATTTGAAATTCGAATATCACTTATAAATAATACTTTAGATTGTGAGTATATTTTAATACAGAGTATATTACGAATTTTTCTTTTTTCCTTTTTTTTTGAGTCAAAGTAAAATTGGCTAATAAATGCTGTAAATTCTGCTACCTACAGCAAGAGACCTTATGTGGACACATTGCAGTATATATAAAAAAAAGCCCATCCATCAGCTAATGATGTCAAAAAACTACCGATACTTAAGCATTAGGCACTTTGCACACTACTGATATTTATCAGCAAGAAACCACATATTATTCATTTTTATTAAAATTCATTGCCGAGTGGTTAGCGCGCTTGGCTACTGATCTAAGGGACCTGGGTTCGAGCCCCGGGTAAGGCATGGATGTAAGTGTCGTTTTTCTGCTGAGGTCCTGCCATCCTCTCAGACCTTCTACTGTGGCATATAAACTGACAGGCTCCTGTCAGACCTCTGTGGCAAGCAGCTGCTTGAGGGGTATTTTTTTTTTTATTTATTTTTATTATGTAGTTTCAAGCTATATATATTATTATATATATAGCAGTATTAGTACCACACTTTCTGCCAATACTACTGGTTACTAACAGAGCAACTTCAATATGAACAATACTCACTTGGTAGCATATATTAAAGCTTTAAATAAAACATTTCAAATATTGTAGACTTAAAGAAGTGGGAAGATTTCATGTCCGCTGAGAGAGAGGTGAAATAGTAATAACAGTTATCTGAAAAAGGTGGTAACATTCTAACAATTACAGTCCACTTCCTACTCTTGCATTTAAGTAAAATTATGTTCACACTGTCATTTCAGAATAAGTTTGCCAAGTTTGTTGAAGAATTACACTAAATAAAACAAATGATAAACCCAATTGTCTTTTTTAAGCAAATTAAAATCAAAATTCAACAGCAGGCTACACATCTATTAAAAACAATATTACAATAGGTTTACAATGTAATAAAAGTTGTGTGCACCCTTAAGATTACTTCTGAATCCTCTGACTGAATATCTCTCAGCAGAAAACAAACATTCATGCCACCATCCATAACTTTATCTGGGATGTATAAAGAATTTGCTAAATTATAAAATCAGTGAATATAAATATGAATTTAAAGTAATCTGCCAAAAAATGACTTTGTACAAACAATATTACTAATTGAAACTTCATTCTAATAACAAAACAATTACAAATTTTCTAATGATTATCTATAAACAAAATTATGGAGAAAATTCTGAAAATATAACAATAATAATACTGCAGCAATAAAAAAGTTGCTCCCTTTGTACTGTGGAAAATTCTTAGAATTCTGCCAAATTTTTAAAAGATGCAATGTTTTCTTCATTAATAGTCCTTACATAGTACAAACATTTTTCAAGCTTTGAATATGTTTAACATATTTCTATATGCAATGCCAGAGTTGGCATGTATGCCATTTTCTGCGTCTTTTGGCTGAGTATCACTCAGTAGAAAATATAATCATCCATGTCACCACCCACAACTCTTTCTGGGATGTATAAAAACCTGCTAATTTAAAGAATCTACAGATATAATTAATTCTTGTCACATACAATGGGAACACTTTGCCATTACTTCTTTATGTGATTTATATGCAGAGTTTGGAATGCAATGCAAAACACACTATATTAAAACTTACCGTATAATAGGAGTATCTGTAGCATAGCCACCATCATATTCAGTAGCTTCTTCTAAAGCATTAAAGTCAAAATTCTGAAAAAAAAAATAAAAATAAATAAAACAATTTATTCTAATTAGGCATAAAGAAGAAAATTTCAGCTGCAATTTTATAACATTAATTTTAAACATTACCTCTGTAGTTTATATAGGGCCGTATTAAACACCTAACACACACTAGGCACAAAATGTGGTAGTTCGCCCTTATGAACAGTATTTCTTTTTACACTGAATGGACATATTATTATATACACCCTGATAACAATATACATAAAAGTATTGCATCCAATCACATGGGACACTGAAACTAGCAATGCCTATAGAAAGAGCAGATCTTTACACATTAGAAACCACTCACAGAAAAGTAATCATGGGTAATGGCAGCAATGTCAGCGAGTTTCACCATGACCAGATAGTAGGTGCAAAGAAGGCTAAATCACCACAACTGTTGAACTGTTACAATTTCCATGTCAGACTGTCGCACATGTATATCAAGACTATGTGAAATACGGTAAAACTTCCAGAGAAATGTGGACAAATGTGCAATTGACTCTCAAGGTGAGTGCAGACTGTCCTGTATCGTTACAAGGAAATGCACGGCTACCATGCAGCAGATAATGTCAGAATTGAATGAGGGGGCATCCACAAGCTTATGCACAAAGACTATCCATTGTACCAAGGAAAAAATAGGCTATGGCAGTTGACATCCACATTGTGTCCCCTTGTTGACTGCAAGGCACCAAAAGATTAGACCGCAGTTTGCAAAGGCCTATTGCAATTGGAGTGCAGAAGACTGGAAACAAGTAATCTGGTCTGACAAATCACAGTTTCAACTACAACACACAGATGGGAGTGTGCATGTATGGCGTAAACCACACAAAGCGATGGACCCAGTTTGCCAAGTTGGGGTCATACAGGCAAGTGGAGGTGATGTAATAGCTTGGAGTGCATTTACATGGGCTTCTTTAGTGCCCCCTCATACCAGTCAAGACATCTATCACTGGCACAAGATATGTGAACATCCTCGCCAACCATTTACACCCATTTGTAACAATTCTCTTTCCACACTATGATGCCATCTTTCAACAGGACAATGCCACATCACATACTTCCCAAGTGGTGACCAATTGGCTCCAGGAGCATTCAAGTGAGTTTACCACACTCAAATGGTCCCCTCAATCGCCAGACCTCAACCCTATCAAGCATTTGTGGGACAAATTGGAAAGATCTATTTGAGCCTGCCACCCACACTGGCAACTGTGGATACTCCACGTCAGGGGATCCTAGCTTCATGGGCAGCAATACCAACATCGGGCATTTGTGAGACAAATTGGAAAGATCTATTTGAGCCTGCCACCCACACTGGCAACTGTGGATACTCCACGTCAGGGGATCCTAGCTTCATGGGCAGCAATACCAACATCGGGCATTTGTGGGACATATTGGAAAGATCTATTCGAGCCTGCCACCCACACCGGCAACTGTGCATACTCCACGTCAGGGAATCCTAGCTTCATGGGCAGCAATACCAACTCAATGTGTTTTCAACACCTCATTGAGTGCTTACCAAGATGTCTGGCTGTTGTTGTGAGGGCAAAAGATGGAGCAACAGGTTATTAGGTAGGTGTATATAATAATGTCTTTTCAGTGTATTTCATATAAAAATATGTTCTTTCTTTCCCAACCACAAAGATATAATGCAATTGAAATGGATGTAGAAATTTTAATAAGTAATAAAAGGTTTTGTTAATAAATAGCAAAATTATTGTAAAAAATTATTATTATGGACAGAATATAACTTGTAATATTTAAAAACCAATTATTATTTGAAATTTAAACATTTTTTTCCTTGCTGTTTTGGCTTTGAGAATAAATAAATTACACCTAAATTATCAAAAGTACTGGGACATTTCATTTCAATAAATCAAAAACTGTATTTAAAGTTCTCTAACTGACAGGCTCCTGTCAGACCTCTGTGGCAAGCAGCTGCTTGAGGGGGTATTTATTATTATTATTTTTTTATTTTAACTTTGAATTAAGCCTTTGTAGCAAACTGTTGCAAAAATGGAAAAATATCCCAAATCTAGATTTTGAGCTATATTTATTTGTTTACTATTTAAAGAATTCTAGAAACTGAAATATCTAACATTTTACCTTAAAATTATAACAAATTTTTACTGAAATAAATACAATTTTAAAAGTTTAGGTAATGTTTTTCCCCTTTGCATTGATTTTAAAACAATGTTTAGGGTGAATGTAACAGTAGCAGCTGCTGTCAAATATTTCAGTTTTAATAACTCTTTAAATAATAAACTAAATTTTCCAAAATTGAATTTTAATAAATTTGATTGTGATCTACAATTTATCTTTTGCAATATTTTTCTGTAAAAAAGCTTGTTTTTAAAGTTAAGGATCTTTGAATGTGGTTTTGCTTTCATATAACATGGAAGTCCATATTCTTTTAATAGTTAATTTCCAATTATCAGAAGAGAGAGTACTTTGAAAAGACAGTAATTGCTCTCCATGGATATTTGTAACTAGTTAATATTAAAAAAAAGAAATAATTTTATTGTTACTTAAATAAATAAATTGTAGCATTTAAATGATGGCTCTCTTAGGCTAATATCTAATGGGAAATACAGGACCAAGTTTATATTAAATATCTAACCCATTTTCTATACAAATCAGGGCTTAAAAAATTGGCATCATCCCATGTGCAACATTTTACTATAGGGCAACTGAAAATTACATATTTATGTCCACACAGAAGGGTGGATAAATCTTTTTCATTACAAAACTTAATCCTTCCAGGGTTAAGGACGTCTATGGACGTTTTTTGTACAACACATGAAACTTCGATTTAAAAAAAAATGCCATTTTAAAACTCTTACATATGTTTTTTTTAAAATGCATAATTTGAGCTTGAAAAATAATATTTCCTATTTCCATTTGATGCATATTTTATTAAACTACAATATAAATAATTTGATAAAGGCATCTGAATGCCATATTTTAGAAGCACTATATGGTATTGCCAATTTATTTGTTAACATTACTCTGTATTGAAGAAATCACCTGATTTAAGCCAACAAGTTTGATTTGAACAATTGTCATCAAATTTTTCTTTAAGTTTCTAAAAATTCCTGATAATTAACAAAAAACTGCTATATTTAAAAATGGAAGATTTTGGAAGTAATTATGAAATATGTACCTATTTTTTGATATACCACTGTAAAAAGTATTATTAAAATTAATATGTTACTACAATGTCCAAAATTTTTACTTCAATAAAATTCAGTATTTAATTCTCTTTAATTTGGTATATAACATGATATAATTCTGCAGATTATTATTTATTAAAAATATTCTAATACCGACTTGTTTATTGGACTGGAAGAAACGTTTTCTTTAAGCAAGAAAATCATTTTCTTGTTATTCAGAAATAGACTTTCTATTCATGTGCATTATAATCATTTCTGCCTATTTTTAAAATAAATTTTTATTTGTGTTGTCAGATGCATTTATTTACTACATGACTAAAAAAGTCCTATTAAAAAAATTTGTCATCTTTTTCGTGAAATATTTTATTTTCAGAAAATCCAGAATAAAATGTCAATTAATTTGGCATGTAACATGCCATAATTCCTTTCATTATTTATTTGGCAAAAAAGTTCTAAAGTTAATTTTTTTTTGCCTGATCAGAGCAAAAAACTAGCTGGACCTGGAAAGGGTTAAGAATATATTGCATTCTTGTTCTTTTCTACTCTCTTTTTAGTGAAAGTAATAAATAAGATTGCAAATATAATGGGAGATGAAACCACAAACCAGGAAACTGAAAATTATATAATACTCATCTCAAACTTGTAAAAACAGTCCTCTTCTTGGGGGTAAAAAAGAGTGGGTACAATCTATTTATAGATTCACTCTTTGATAACTTGGGGGGAGACTATTTGCTTATTCTACTGAAGTTAGGGATTAGTTTGTGTTCCCACTGAAGATAGTCTGTACTGATATGGCAAAAGAAACACTGAACATAATTATGTAAGTAAAATTTGAAGGGCATACTACTGGATAACTTTGACACAATTCTGTCTGTGAATCACTGGTTTGATGTTGTAGCAGGAATTCACCCCATTGATATACAATATTAATAGATATATGATGTAAGAGGGTAAACAGAATAATTAAGAACTTTATATCAATAGAAATAAAATATATATGATTATATCCTTTTAGTATATAGATTACCTGTATGCAATTTAATTTGAATTGTAACTTAAATGATTAAACAGTAAAGAATTTTGAGTAAATTTGTTTGCCAACTGAATTGTAGTAAAAACTAGGCATCAATAAGCAAATTCATTGATTTTTATGTACAGAATGGGAATTTTTGGAGGATGGGTTAAATATTTTGCTGCTCATTCTCAAAGATGAGTAAGTTTTTTTAAAATTTTCAAGCACTGATACGAAATTTTTTAGAGTTAATTCATTTCAAAAAAGAAAAAACTGCGATTTTATGGCTCTCCTGATTTACTTTCACTGGCCTTTTTAATCAGTTTCTCTAATTACTACAATTAATGCTCAATTCTTTATCACTAAGATATTAATGCCTCATATTTAAGAATGGTATCACTGCTCGGAAAACCTGCCTTTACTCTATGTATAAATATTTTAAAATATAAATAGTAAATCCACAGATCACTGTTGACTTTGAGTCAATAAATCAATAAATAGCTATGTGGAAAAAATTAGTTTTGCCAACAGGCAGGATTTAACCCATGCTCTCCAGATACATGACAGAGTGTTCCAAGACCACTAAATTAATGCCGGCTCTTTTTTCCTCTAACATTGCCTATCAATCTCCTGTCATTGTTGCTGCTGTGCCATCTATGGTCAGGGAAGGCAACTTTAATTTTTAATGTAACACTTTGCAAGATGAAAATAAATAAGTTACATCTTACAAAGTGCTACATTAAAAAAGTTGCCCTCCCTGATCACAGATGGCACCAGCAGCAACAATGATGGAAGATTGATAGGTCACATTAGTGGAAAAAAAGAGAGTGTCAGCATTAGTTTAGTGATCTGGCATGTATCTCAAGAGAGACGCGAGTTTGAATCCCACATGTGGGCAAAACTAATTTTTTCTGAAAAACTGTTTATTGATATTTTAAAATAATTATCAGAACTGAGGAGAGACATAAAATATTACTATTCTGCATTTCACAAACTAATATTTTGACTGCGCTATTATTGAGGAATATGAACTGAGTCAGGGAAGAAGCAGCCCACAGAAATAATTTCTATCTCAATGAAAAAGTCTCATAGTTCTCTAATGTAGCATTTCCTGTATTAAAAATCCCATTTTGTTTTTAACTATAAGTAAAAATTAATTATTAATAATTTAGATAACAAAATTTTTCAATAACAAGAACTATACCTTGCTTCCACAGACCAACAACTCCACTTCTTCTGGTCTGAAAAGCATTTTAAGAGGACTGTCATCAGTTACCATCTGGAAACCTCTCCTGAAAGCTCTAAATTGTTTCTCTATTGACTTATTTAAGAGAAAATCTGCATAAAGTTGAACAAATTCCTGACAAAAAAATTGCATTCAGTTATAAAATGGAAAGAGCACTTCAAGTGAAAATATATTTGATTTATTTACATAAATAGAAGTTAAAATAGTTAAATACATTATATAGGTATTTTAACTCAGCAGTCATTAATGCACTGTAACCACAATTAAACTTTTCAACAATTTTTTTTGCATCTTTTATAGATAAAATGTTCTACTTTAAAAATGATATGGATAGACAGTACAATGTGTCACTTAGACCCAAAAGTATAATTAAATCATATAGCTCATTTTTCCATTGTGTGCTGATGCTTTCAAATTAAGAGATTTTTCTTTTATGTCTTTCTCCCAAATTGGACAACAAATTTACTGTTCAACAGGTGCTTGTCACAGATGTTTAACAAGAACCTATCAGTATAATATGTCATAGAGAAGGTCTATGACAACAGCTAGATTTTAAACCACTTGCCCATTGGGACAATGTGCAAAAATTATTCCCTTGTTACATATACAGGGTGATTCAAAACTCTTAGGCCAAACTTTAAGGGGTGATAGAACACACCTAAACAAGCACTTTTCATCATACAATGCATAGTCGGAACTCAAGTGGTGAAGCACTAGGGGTTAGCAGTTACTGTGTCAGGAAATGAAGAAACACAAGAATGACAGAAGAGGTTTGAAACAATTGCAGAAATTACAGAAACTGCTCAAAAGAGCGACCGCCAACATTAATGCAGGCTTCACACCTTCGACATAGTGATCGGCGTACATGGGCGAAAACACCAGGCATTTCTTGTACAGCGGCAATAGGTCCTTACCCTGACAACAAGGTCCTAATTGGAATTGATGGGGCTATCGTAGATGAAGCTTTTCATACGGTCCCATAGGAAAAAGTCCAGACATGAGAGATTGGTCGATCATGGCAGCCAAGCGATGGGACCACCCCGACCAATCCATCATCCCGAAAATGTTGCATCCAAGGATTCCGCACATCCACGCTGAAATGGGGTGGCCCTCTGTCATGTTGGAACAATATACGTGTTTGAATGTTTGCTGGAACAGGGTTCAGTAATTCTGGCAAGACTTCTTGTAAAAATACAAGGTATGTTCTCCCTTTCAGTCAGGCTGGCAGAAGGTATGGGCCAATCAAATGGTCATGAAGGATTCCAACCCAAACATTTATGGAGAAACACCGCTGGTACGAATGTGGACGTATGGCGTGCAGATTACTGGCGTCCCACACATGTGAATTGATAGGTATTAAAAATGCCCTCACATGTAAAGGTGCATTCGTCAATGAATAAGACATGTGCATCAAAGTCTGGTTGCGCTGCAGTCTGCTGCAGGAACCACTATGCAAAATCCACATGAGGCCAATAATTTGCAGGTGTCAAGGCCTGCACCCTCTGTGCATGGTAGGGGTGTAATCATTCATCTTGTAGAACTCGCCACACCGTCGATTGGGGCACACTTACAACATGGGAAATTGCTTGCATGCTACATTTGGGACGATCTTCAACACTAAGTAGAATATCCTCTGTAACACATGGCGTCCTCACACTCCTTGACGCCCTGTATCCTGCAAGCCACTGACAAAGGAGCCCGTTTCGCACAGATACCGGTGCAATCGCTAAAAGGATCAGGCACACGTCTGGTTGGAAAGCACTCCCAATAGTCTTTGGGCTTCCCTCACATTCCCGTCCGCAGCTCCGTACATGAAATGCATGTCCGCCTTCTCCTGATTTGTGAAACAATCCATCCGTTCTGCAATCCACGGTAGAAATAATGAGGAGTGTGAAAACCAGCGCTTATTGGTGTTCACTGGAAAGTGCCCTCTAGCGCTTCACCGCTTGAGTTCCGACCATGCATTGTATGATGAAAAGTGCTTGTTTAGGTGTGTTCTATCACCCCTTAAAGTTTGGCCCAAGAGTTTTGAATCACCCTGTATATGTGTTGTCATAAATGGGAAATCAAATAACAAAAAAAAAATAATGTTGTGAGTCTACTTTGAATTACATTGCTCAAAACAATTAGAAGAAAATGTATATCTCATGCCAATGGAAAACCACATTCAAAGTTCCCCAACTTTCAAAATATTTTTTGTGGAAAAGCATAAATCTTACATGGTTCATCTAAAGAGGTATTCAAAACCTAAATAATAACATTTGCATCAAATGTTTCCTAAATTGTGCTTATTTTTAAATTTTGGTTATTAAACTCTTTAAATTTGTGTCAATTAAAAAAATGACACTATTGTTTAACATTTCACCTTCCATAACTCTTTAAATACTGAAGAAATATTGCTGAAAATTAAGATCTAGAGCAGAGCTATTACCATTTTTTTTCAGGAATCTTGTTATAAGAAGGAAAACCTTAAAATATTAAGATTCTGATTATTATAATATATATAAATCATATATAAAAAAAGCACATATTTAAAACATTAGCATTTGCTAAATGTGTGCACTGCATATTATGAAACAAAAACTTCACATTTTGTATAACCCAGGCTTAGATAAAAAAAATAACCCTTCAAGCAGCTGCTTGCTGCAGAGGTCTGTCAGTATAATACAACATTGAAGAGATCTGTGAGAAAAAGCAAGACCTAAGCAAATTTTAAAATAAATTTCAGTTTATTTAATAAACTGAAACTCACTACAACTCTGTTCCAATTATACAGAATCTTGCAAAACACACAGTTATAAACACAGACCTAAGTTTTGAGCTTAAGACTTCCTTATAACAATAATAAAAGAAAAAACAAGTTAAATGGAAAGTTTCCACAATGCTGACATAAAATAACTAGCTTTATTAGTCGTCCCATGGCTGAGTGGTTAGCGTGCTTGGCTACGGATCTAAGGGACCTGGATTCAAACCCCGGGTAAGGCATGCTGTATGTGTCGTTTTTCTGCTGAGGTCCTGCCATCCTCTCAGACCTTCTACTGTGGCATATAAACTGACAGGCTCCTGTTAGACCTCTGTGGCAAGCAGCTGCTTGAGGGGGTATTTATTTTATTTATTTTATTTAATATAAGAAGCTCCAAGCTTGAACACTATCACTTATATCTGCTTTCTCACTTCTTCTTCAAGTAATCTGTTAACTCACCCAGGTGTTTTCTTCATGAACAGTGCAACACATCACTGAACATCAATGATTCAAGTAATGATCTATGAGTATTTTCAATCATAGTCAACTTGTTGAAAACTCTTTTCACTCCTATATACTATGTGGAAATATGACAATTGCTTTTGCAGTTTACACAATACTGGAAATATTTTTTTCTGATTTCCTCATGCTGTCACACTTTGTACTAATGTGTGAATGTTAGAACTAGTGATGATTAATGTGTGTGTGTGTGGTGGTGATGGGTATCCCATAGAGTAGCAAAGAACACTACATTTAGTAGATCTCGATTAATATCTTGAATAACATTTGGAAACGGATTTGCCAGCGAGTTCACTTTTTCTTATTATTTATGATCGGGATCAAAAAGCACTATGATCTTTAAAACTTTATCATTCTGAAGATCATGCAAGTATTAATATACCCTATAATCCGTTTAATACCTTGAAAATCCATGAAAAAGGCAGCCCTGGTTGAGAGAGAGTTGATTAATATCATTAACTTATCTTCACATTCCTTATTCTTTTGAACAGTGCATGATTAGAATCATTACAAAAAGGTTTTATTTCAAGCTGCAAAACATGAGTTATCTTTTTATCACAAGGTTTACCAAGGCCTCATCATCAATAATACTCATAATAAAGCAGATATCTACCAAAAAGATAATTTATCATGCAACCATAATGCTTTACAGTGACATTATTGTACAAATACCCTGATGACTACACATAAAAATGTGGTACATTAAAAAAAATGTGCTAATCAACATGTTATAATTCATGTATATCCTGGATATACAAAATCTCAGAATTCAAAAAAATGTATAAAATGAAAACTCCATTTCATCAAACAATTTGTTTTGAAAGAATTGGTATTAATTCCTATTACTGGTACATAATGTAATTCATGCTGAAACTATCTCTTCTGTTTTAGAATCAATAAAAGGCAAAATCTCTACTCAAAATTATGATCCAGTCAGGCCTAAATTTAAACAAAATTTTAAAAAATGACAAACCATGTAAAAGTATGCATATACACTACAAAATATTTCTTTTAGATGTATTTAGGAATACGGTGCTAATATTAAATTGCAAATTTAATTCACAAATTCACCACTGAAATTTAAGACATTTGTTCTCAGATATGATAATTTACACAGAGTTAGCTACAAGTTATCTCGTTTTGCTGTCTGGCAAAGGAACCGAGCTTTTCTCACGTATGCAGGTGTTTTAAGCACACACTGACTAATTATCACTTACAAGTAAAGTTCTTATTGTATGTATGAGCTGTTGCTTGGCATCTGGACCTTTGATCTGTCAGCGATAGATGTGTCTTGCTGGTTTAGAGGCATTTTTGCTCCTTCATTGTTGTGTCAGAGATATCAATCCCTGTTGCTTTTAGTTGCTATTAGACTGCTTGGTGATTTTGCTGGTTCTCATTTGCACTTTCTTGTACTCACTTGATGCACTCTAGATGGCATTTTATTTTGCTCTCTGAGAACTTTCCCTCTTTAAAAAACCCTTTTCAACCCATAATATTCATACTTGAACATATAAACAAAAAGAAAATTTTAAAAATATTTATATGACCAGACACATTTTGTCTGTCAAACTAATGGCATCTTCAATAGTAACTGCTAATGTTGATGGAATGTCATTTATAGCATAGCCCAGTCCTCTGGCGATGCTGCAGTGATTCTACTGTCTCTAACATAATATGAGGTTCCATGCTGATGGGAGGGGGGGGGGGGTTATATCAGTACTACATAATTTTTCTTTCTGAATATTAATAAGTAAATTTTTCAGATAATTAACTTGAAATTTTGTGGGTGACACTGCTATAATTTTTGGTTGAATATGAGTTATAGGTATTTTATTTTCTAATATTACTTGAGTTAACCCTTTGTTTCCTTGTTTTTAAGATGAAGTTCATATTCTATTTGTCTTTCTCCTAACTGTCTATATGTTTTTCCTATATAGTTATTTTTATTTTCCAATAAATTTTTAGGATCCTCAATTTCAACTGGGTCCTTGCTTTTTCCTGAATAATGACTGGGGCCGAATGTCCTGGGGCATTTGGTCCCAGTCGTTATTCAGGAAAAAGCAAGAACTATACTTATGGTGAGAACTTGAAAGTGATAAGTAGTAAGCATGTGCTTAAAACATCTGCCTACATGAGAAAAGCTTGGTTCTTTTGTCCTGGGGCATTTGGTCCCAGTCGTTATTCAGGAAAAAGCAAGAACTATACTTATGGTGAGAACTTGAAAGTGATAAGTAGTAAGCATGTGCTTAAAACATCTGCCTACATGAGAAAAGCTTGGTTCTTTTGAAGGGTGGTAGAAAGAGATAATTTATGCAGAGTGAGCTACAAGTTATCATAATCTGAGAACAAATGTCTTAAATTTTAACAGTGAATTAAATTTGTAATTTAAAATGCTTTTTACTACGTCTCAAAGAGCTAAAATATTTTAAACAGAAAAAAACTATCTGTAAATGCGAAGAAAAATGTAATTAATACAAAATACTGCTTTCCAATATGTGCAAACTATGCATTGAACAAGTAATCAAGCACACAATGACTATAAGTGAGACCTCTTTTTAGAGAATATCCACAGAGTGACATAGATGACTTTCTTCACATCAATCTGAGATGCAGGAATTTGTTTCAAGTGTATAGAAGGAAAATTAACTAAAGCTTTCTTTTCTCATTTAGTAACATCTCGCTAATGGGGAGCATTGTCCCCATTCGAAAAAAATTTCCAAGCGTAGTTTAATATTTTTGACAAAAATTATTAATTAGAACGATAAATTAAATTTCATTGCGTAATAATCAGGACCTATGTTAATTTCTTCAGTGTTACTGAAAAAAAAATACTAACTTATTATTATATTAACCCTTCAAATTACTAATCATTTCATATAAATCATAAATTCATCATCAAAAACACTATACAGCAAATTCCTGATATTCAGAGTGGATAATCCAAGTGTAAGTGGTGCAAAAGTGGCTTGAAGGGCTGACAAAATATAAAAATTAATTATATCTTTTGAACACAAAAACATTACATATTTTTATATACATAACAATACACACATGCAATTTCTATTCTTGCAATTTAAACACACATGCAATTTCTATTCTTCACTACTTCTAGTTAAACTACTGCAATTTTCTGGTAGCAATATGAAGATGAAAAACGAGTACTTAGAGTCTTTCATCAATTCAGTTTCTTTTACAGCAACTGTTGTGGTTTCAATTGCAGTAAGACTCTGGTATTGTGACTGACAACATTATTATTGCTTGAAAAATAATACTTTCTTTTTTCCATTTCACGTATAATTTATTAAACTATAATATTGTTAAATATAACAATTAATATTTTGTTAAAGTCATTTGATTGATTAAAGCCATTTGAACCATATATTTAAGAAATATACAGTATTGCTGATTTGTTTGTTAACATTATGCTGAAGCAATCCCCTGACTTAAAGCTCACAAATTTGATTTGAACTATTATCAACAAATTTTTCCTTAAAGTTTTGAAAATCTAAAAATTAACAAAAACTGCTATTTTTAAAAATGTAAGATTTTGGAAGTAATTATTAAGTTAATATAATTTTTTCACTATATCACTGTAAAAAGTCTTATTAAAATTAATACATTTCTATATTTGTTCAAAATTTTTATTTTCATAAAATTCAGAATTAAATTCTGTTTAATTTGGTGTTATAACACAACCTATTTCTGTTGATTAGTTATTTATTAAAAATATTCTAAAGGTGACTTGCTTATCTGACTCAGCAACAAGTCTGGATGTTCCTCGAAGTATGGTATTAAGAAAAAAAATTATAGAGCAATTTTCTTGCTTCAAGTAAAAACTTTATTTTTCTGTTATTCAGGAATTAATAGCCTTTTTATCTGCATATGCATTATAATTCTGTTTATTAGTTTTTTTTTAATTTTTATTTGAATTGCCAGATGCACTTTTTTTACTATATGACTCTAAAAAAGCTATATTAAAATAAAACTGGTCATATTTTTGTTAAATATTTTATTTTCAGAAAATCCAGAATTAAATGCTGATTAATTTGGCACATAAGATGCCATAATTCCTTTCATCAGTTATTTGGCAAAAAAGTTTTAAAATAAAAATTTTTTTGATGCAGCATATGAAAAAAATTGTTTGGCTTCTGGATGTAAAAGCTTGGTTCTTTCGATGGACAGTACAAAGAGATTTGTGTAAATTATCGTAATCTGAGAACAAATGTCTTAAATTTTAAGTGAATTTGTGAATTAAATTTGTAATTTAAAATGTTTTTACTACATATGTCTCAAAGAGTTAAAATATTTTAAACAGAAAAAAATATATCTGGAAATCCGAAGAAAAATGTAATTAATACAAAGTACTGCTTTGCAGTCTGCCAGGAGTCCAGCTTTAAAAGCTGGACCTTGGAAGGGTTAGTGATTAACTGTTATGGATCATTTTGGGTGTGGCCAATTAAAAAAATTACTAACAATTATCTCATCTGTTCTCACTATATTGTTTCAATTATTCAGGTTTTTCAGTTATGCGTACTTATCAGTCCCTATTAACCCAATGGCTTACAAATACTCTCTTACAATAAGCATGCCGAGAATTACTATTTTATGAAACAGAATTTCTTGAAATGGAATGAATTGTATCTAATATGTATAATATGCAATTTCACCCAATTTTTATGACTTTTTTGAGATCACTTTCATTACTAAGATTAAATTTTCTTCTTGTGATCCTACAGCTGTCCCAGCCAGCTGAGAACTAGTTTTGTAAGCCAATGAGTAAACAACAAAAGAAAAAGATTGCTGTACATCAAAACAATAGCTTATTTTAATGGCATACATAGATTTTATTTTTGGTGCAGGTAGCTTATCTTTTTCATCACAAGATTCTTGTTCTATACTGCCTGTAAGAGTGGTGCTTGGTGAGTAGAGAGGTAAATTAATAGCCTGAACCACACAGAGATGGAATTAGTAAAATAATCAAAAGCATAAATAATCTATCATTAATTTAATAAAAAAAAATAACAGCAAATTCTATCAGAATGTATTTAAATCTGTTCATATAAAGAAAGATAAATGTATTGTCATATCCTGTGAAGTTTCCAACTGTATAGCACAGCAATGCATAGAATATATCAATATTTGTACTCAGAAAAATCTGTAAGGCTGATCACCTCTCTAATTTGACTATGTGATTAAATTAACCACTATTTATAGACCCATCAAATACTATTACATGAAGACCTGTGCAGTTGATCCCCTGTAAATTTTCAGCAGAACTACAAGTGATTTATCAACTTTTAGATTAATAAGATATTTAACTTTTCAAAAAAGCTTTTTTTGCTTTATTTCTACCCCCTGTTTTTACTTAAATCACATTTTTTTTAAATCAACCCAAATAATCTTTATATTATACATTAAAAGATATAAACTTAAAAAAAAAAAACTTTTAATCTGTTAGAACACAAAATACCAATAACTTACATGTTTATTAGTTTGGTTGACTAGGATGTTATCACCATTATCTTTCAAATCATGAATGAGTAAAGTTCCAAATACATCCTGATAAGTTATACGAAAAGTCTGCATAAATACATGTTCCATATCATCTTCTTTATATGCAAGTAAATCTTGTAATCCTTTGCAAAGGCTCTAATAGAAAAACAAAAAAGTAAATTTGTGTTGTAAAAAATTACACAATTACTACAATTCAGTATTCACTCAAAATATTTACAGCAATGACACACAAATAACAATAAAATCAACTTTATGTTTTGTATATAAGTTTTAAAAAGAACCAATTTGCTTCTTAATGTTACTCTATGCTCAAACAACCCCATGATTTAAACACACTACTCTGATTTGAACTATTATCAACAAATTTTTTCTTAAATTTCACAACAGAACAAGCGCAGTGACCTAGTTATTTGCTGGGACATGTGTGAGCAAGTGTAGTGGCTATACAGTGGATTTTTTAGTGAGCATTGTTGGATTACACATTGGATAATGTCACCATGCATCCAGTAACATCAGATGGTTGGTTTACAAGTTGTTGCAGTACTTTATTTATCATCATATTATGGTTATATGCTTTTATTATTTCACCATTTTCCAGTAAAAAAACTTTGATTTTGTATTATTTCCTGAAAATGAATGAGGACTTGAATATGAAGGAAAAAGAACTTCCTTGGCACTGAAACGAGCCCTCCTGTGGGAGGACAATTTCAGCAAGTTTTTAACCCCCCCCCCCCCCAACACACACACACACACATGCGTGCGCGCACCACCACTACACTGAAGATGTTTTACTCTCTCGCCCCTGTAAAATTTTAAGTTTTTTTTAATTACAAGTTTTTAAGTTTATACTGAATGGTTTTTAGAAGAGTTTACCTCCTCCTCAATATATTGGCTATGCCACTCTGATAATACAGTCGTTTGTTTTGTCCTTAGTGCACTAATGTTTTGACACTTAGCCAAGATCCACAAAATTTACCACCCAAAGAAAAAATTCATAATGTTTAGTAACAAAGGTAGCCAAGAAAGTGTTTTTCCATTTCATAAACAGGATAAAAATCTAATTAATATGAGCAATCAAAGTCACCTTGTATAACGCTGGCCCATGTTCCAAAGTATACTTCACTCAAAAGAATCATTAAAAGAAATAAAAATCATGTTTCAGGTAAATATTATATTACTTGAGAAGAAATTTACTTTTAATTAATATATAATTTAACTATTTTTTATTCATTGGGTATTCCAAAATTAAGCCTTAATTGCATAGTCTGATCTATTTTTTCACTTATTGCTGTGAAAAAGTCTTATTAAAATATGTTTGCAAATTGATTTAAATTTATTATTTTCATTGAATTCATAAATTTTGTTTAAATTGGTATATAACATGACCTATTTGGTTGATTTAAAAAAAAAATCTAATGACTTGTTGTTATGACTCAGGGCAGTTGGGAAAAAGCCTAGACTTTTCTCAAAGTATGGTATGGAGAAAAAAAATGACAAAATTAGAGTAAATTTCTTGTTTCAAGTAAATTTTTTTGTTATTCAGAAATAAATAGCCTTTCTATTCATCTGCATTATAATTATTTCTGTCTATTAGTTTTAAATAATTTTTTATTTGTACTGCCAGATGCATTTTTTACTAAATGCCTCTATAAAAAAGCCCTATTAATATAAAAGTAGCATTTTTTTTGTAAAATATTTAATTTTCAGAAAATCCAGAATAAAATGCTGATTAATTTCGCATATAACATGCCATAATTCCTTTCATTAGTTATTTGACAAAAATATTATAAATTTGTATTTTTTTTGCTGATCATAGTGAAAAAATAGCTGGACTTCTGGATGTAAACTGGTTTTTTAGAGCGGGACCCTGGAAGGGTTAGGGCTGCCATATGAAGCAGTTTGAAAGCTAACTAGTTTAAAATTATCACTGATGGTAACATTTGAATACTTCCTTTCTTCCTGGTTTTTTCATATTGATTTGCAAAAAAATAATATTGCCTCCTATATAGTAAATCTATAGTGTAATGCTATCAGTAAGCTTTCAAGTTACACTTCCAAGCTATCCAATTAAATGGTACTTCAGGCATATTTACTTATTATTGAAGTCAATAAGGCAAAAATGTTCCTAGATTTTTATTCGATCATTATGCACAAAGCATTGCACATTGTGCTTAGTACACACAAATTACACATCAAATTGTTGTTAATCCTTAATTGCAATGATAGAAATACCTTATTACATGTTGTGGTATCTAAGACCCCAATTTATTATTTCACTCTAAACTATTCTATTCAAAGTAAACCAAAAAAAAGTTGTTTCTGTGGTGCCATAATAAGAGAGGAGAATAATAATATCTTCATTTTAGCATGACAAAGCAGCTTTTAGTTTGATCATGTCCAAAAAAAGAAGTCAAAAAGAAAATATGCTAGGTGGGATCAGTATTTAGTCATCACATCTGCAAATCAGCATAGTTAAGGGTTAATTATAATCAAATTAATTTATACATGAGATCCAGTTTAATTTTTTTTACTTTCAAAATTAGCTATTTTCTTAAATTATGAACCTGAGTGAATAAGTTGAATACACTACCAATGTGGCTTCCCAGATCAGAAACAAGGGTTTAAAAGTAAGAAAGTACAATAACTTTAGATAGATAGAGAAAAGTGTACACAATCAATAAATGGTTTTGTGGAAAAAAGTTTTCACTGACATGCAGGATTCAAACCTACATCTCTCCAGAAACATGCCAGAGTATTCCAAGACTACTAAACTAACATCAGCTCTGTCTTTTCTCCACTAATATAATTTATCACTCTTCCTGTGATTTCTGCACCTGGACTTGACACCATCTATGATCTGGGATGGCAACTATTTCTTTTTCTTACGTTGCGCTGAGTAAGATGTAAATAAACAAGTCACTTCATGCTATTAGACATGAAGTAACATTTATTAATTTATTTACATCTTACTCAGTGCAATATATATACATATAAAAAAGAATCATTAATAATGTTAACAATGTGAAGAGACTTATTTATTTACATCTTACTCAGTGCAACATAAGAAAAATAAATAGATGCCATCCCACATCATAAATGGTGCCAAGTCGAGGGGTAGAAATCATGGTAATAGTGATAAATCATATTAGTGAAGAAAAGACAAAGCCTGAGTTAGTTTAGTGGTCTTAAAACATCCTGGCATGTTTCTGGAGAGATGTGGGTTTGAATCTCGCATGTTAGTGAAACTTTTTTCCACAAAACCATTTACTGATTTATTAATGTTAAGGTCTTACTCTCTGGATATTATTTATTGAGTGACTCTGTGGATATTTATTGAGTGTCTATGATTATTGCAATAAAGAAAAAATAATATTAATGTTATATCAGCACAGTTTACAAAACACTTTACCTCTCTGATGCCTTTTTATTAATGAAATAAATGAAGATTTTAAGAAAATTTAATTGAAATAATTGCTAATTCTATTCACATTTCCTATTGTTTTTAAAGATTCTAAAGGTTTAAAATAGTATCTTCCAAAATTTACAAGATCAATCACCCACTAAGTCTCCAACTATACCATTGTTGAGATTTATCTCCGCAAGACTTTCCACCCTGCCCTCAGTCAGTAAGGGACACCCGACAGGCTTGGAAAGGCTATCTATTGGATGGGATGTTAAGCTGTGGCCCTGTGTGTGGGAGAGCCATATCCTGTACACGTTAAAGAATATGCTGGATAGCCTTGATGGGAGGCTACCATCTGTCTCCCAACAGCTGTTCAGTGGGACCCCTTCCCTCAACCTTCTCTGAGCCATCAGGATTCAAGTGATCTGGGCATTTAGCCCACTGCATGCAAAACAAGTGCTGCTCAGAGGAAAAACAACCCAAACTTACCATACTTTACCCATGTACCACTATCTCCAAGCCAAAAATATGAAGTGCGTAGTCAAATGTATTAATATAGATATATATTTTTACAATTTAACACAAAGAAATTTTTCAGTTTATATAATAAAACCAAAAAAATCTAAAGAAAAAAAAAAGTTTATTGCCAGCATTATCATGTTTTTTGTCTTCGCTTTACCTCTGCATCAGCTGCCAACTCTCAATAGAGTATGGAAAGAAAGTATAACCCCCCCCCCACACACACACACACACACAATCCCCTAATCTGATTGGAAGCCACAGTGGGAATGCACTGTTGTTCATAGGGCTAACAAAAAAAAAAATCATTATTCAAAGTTCTGGCATCATATCTAAACATGAGATCATAAATTTAGTGTCCAATCTTTAAATCATGTTCATCAATTTTAGTCCTTTTTTAAATCATGTTGCTACAAAGTGTTGTATCTGGCAAAATAATAATTATTATAATTACACTTCTGCCAAATAAAGTAAAATGCATATGCCAAATATTTAAATTTTAAAAAACAAAATTTTCCAGCTTGAAAAGCATTTATGTATCATGTGTTGAGTACCACTGTCTTATTACTGAAAACAATGAGAAGAGAAACATTGAATACCTGGAAAGCAAATTGTTAAAAAAAATACTTAACATCTTAAACAATTAGATATATAAGCTAATATACTCACTGGATTCCAGTCGTTTAAATCATGAAATGTTCCTTTTTTGCCCATTAACTTCCTATATACAACCATTGGAAAATGAACATCCAAAATAACATTGTTGTAGATGGCCAGACCTAATATTATGCCAATCAATGTGAACTGTGCATCACTTTCAAATGATGTTGGATTGAACCAGTATGTCTGTATTTCAGAATTTAATGTGAACATTGCTATATGAAAAATAAGAATAAAGAAATATTTCATTATTTTTGAAACAAGTACAGATGAACTAAATAGTTTCATAAATTTTGAAAGTGTAAAACAGACCTTGCCAACAGTGGTCTCAAACACATAACTGAAAACATGTACCTACTATTTATAAACTTAAGGTAGGAGATGTCTTTGTCTTAACTAAAATGGTGAGAGAAACCAGAGAGTGTAAATCAAGACATCTTTCATCTGAATCTGACAAACAATTGGATGCAGTTTTCACACTTGCCTAATGTCGGTTGACTATCACTGACTTACCATGTTAGTCTAAATAATAAAATAAATAATAATAAAATAAATAAATAAATACCCCCTCAAGCAGCTGCTTGCCACAGAGGTCTGAAAGGAGCCTGTCAGTTTATATGCCACAGTAGGAGATCTGAGAGGATGGCAGGAAAAAAAATAATCACTGCTAAATTTTATTGTCTAAAATCTTAAGCAAATGTAAACCATAATTGGCTCAGTTGCAGAGCAATTTGCATGTTAACAGTGATCTGTAGTTAAAATAAAAACACACTAATTCATTATTAAAATTATTTTATTTATACATACAAGGCAAAAGTACTCATTAAAAGTTTTGCAGAATAACACAATAAAGTTTAGCAGGTAGCTCAAAAAATATCTGATAACAAGTGAAAATTAAAAATTGATTGCAAAAAATAACTTTTACAATGTAGGTGTGTCCAGTCAAACCAATTTTGTATGGTGCTATAATATTTTGAAAAGTATGATACAACTAGAAGAATAACATATCACTTCTGGTGAATGTTAATAATGTAGTGGAAATTTGAACTAATGGATGTTAAGAAACTGCAAATAATAATATTTCATTAGTTTCTATCCAAACAAACAAAAAAAGAACATATTGAAGACTTATAACAAGTATCTGACTATTAAGACTACGATAAGTCAGTGATGGTTATATGCAACTAATACACTTAAATAATAATAACTTATGCAAAACAAAGTATGTCCAGTCAAATCAGTTTTGCATGCATGCAAGCAACAGACACATACAATTAAAATCCTCATGCAGCCATAGGCTACAATAGTTCAACTGTACTGGGTAACTTCTTCCTCCCAACACTTCTGTCCTGAGCTACAGCTGCAGCTTTCAAGCACTGTAGGCCAATTCTAACAAGATCCTGTTTGACATTGGTCTGCCCAACACATCCTAGGTCTCCCCTTTTTTGGTGCGCTGCCCATAACCCTATTTGCCAATCTGTAATTATGCATATGGGTAACATTGCCAAATCAACAGTCTCTCTCTGCATAAATATGTTTCTCAAATGAGGTTGCCAACTCTTTCTAACCTTATCATTATTTACAAACCACTTAATGCACAAGATGTGGAATATTTTGAAAAGCATCATACAACTAAAATAATATATATTCCCTCTGGTGAATGTTATTTAATAGTAATAGTAGGAATTTGAACTAATGGATGATTCAGAAAATTCAAACAATATTTCATTAGTATCTGTCAAATCCAAAAGAGAAGATTAAGAACATATTGAAGCACTTACTGAAATTAAAATTGGGTACTTGTGTTATATGAAACAAATACATTTTAATAATAATAACTGATGCAAAACAAACTCTAGGCTCATGAATTTTATTTAAAGTTATGGTAACAACTTCACACACAGCTCAGCCACTGTCCTTCAAATACCTAATTTAAAATTTCAATCTATAGAAAAAATTATCCCTATAAACTTTACATTAATCAGCTCAAATATATATTTCTGGAATACAGAAATCACCTGTAAACAAAACTATACCACTCACCAAAATCAGGATTAAATACTTCTTCAACTACCAGCTGAAAAAATTCCTTGGATACTCCCCCTTCATCAATTCCTTGTTCACCCTCAAATTCAACAACTAACTGCTTTTTCAAATTATTGGGATTTTCCATTGCCACCATTTCTAACTGCAATAGATGAGTAGTAATTATTAACATATAGCACACTTAAGTAACTACATTCAAGCACTATCAAAATAGCTCCTAGTCAGAAAAAAAAAATGAACTCCAATGGCTTTTAAAATAATTTTTAATGGAAAAATTAAGCTTTAAAATTGAATTATCCAATTTTTTTAACAATTCTCAACAACTGGGATATTTCTTTGAGTGCACAGAAAAATAGGGCTTTATTAGAAATACAAAAATACAGTAGAGGTTCACAGTGCAATAATTAAAATTAAATTGTATCTTTAATTCTCTATGACACTGTTAAACATTTAAACATTTAACAGTGTCATAGAGAATTAAAGATTACAATTTAATTTTATTAGTAATAATAATTTTTGAAAATAAATTAAATATTTATTTCAAAACTGGTTATATGGTAACAACAAATTACTTGAGAAGCTTAAATGGTGCAGAGAGATGCAACATAACTATAGTAGGTTGTGACTGTGAAGAGTTAATACTAAAAAGTACTGTTTCCTCAGCCATATCTCTCAGTGATAAACAATATAATGAAATTTCAGTATAACAAAATATATTCATTATACTGAAATTTTGTTGTAGTAAAATGCAATAAAAATGGTGTGACAGTTATTACAAAATATAAAAATGGCGTGACAGTTACTATTACATAATGAAAGAAATTTAAAGTATTTAGAGTTTGTTCCTTAAAAAAGTTGATAACTAATTAATAACACAAGTCCATTTCACTTAGTTGAGATCTGATATAAACAAACAGCTTTATGCCTATTGTCTAAAGATCTCATCACTACTTATAAGTGCACTTGTCCATGTAAAAATATAACGACTTTTTGGGGACCATTTGAAGAACTTATTACATATTTCAATGCAATTCTACTTACTGTAGATAGAATATAGACTTCAATATGTTGTCTTTTAAGAGCTCAATCATCCATCTGCAAATCCTAATGTGCATTCGAGACATCAATCAGATGCATCTGAAAAGTCCACCTCATCATGGCATCACGTTGCTCAAAATCCTTAAACTTGTTGTATTCATCAATCACACCCATATATTCATTCATATCACAATTTTGTATATGTTTTTATACACATTTTGTTCATTTACCTATGCAAGTTCAGGAAAATGATTGCTGAAACAATCGTTCTGATAAGATAAATTTTGTAAACATTGAACTTCTGAATGAATGAATTTGTCACATTTCACAAATGTATATATTTAGTACCTTGTAGAGAAGCATTTTGTTTTGATATTGTCACATAAAAATGCAACTTTTTTTTCTTTAAAAATTCACAAGAAGACTTGACCTTGTGAGAAGCAGCACACTTTAAAATGATAGGCAAATCTACACTAAACATATTCAAGCAGCATGTGAAATGGTGATGATGTGAAGCATTTGCTCAGATATAGTTAACAATACCAACAACTATTTGCAATGCATTATTTAAAATAGCAGACTTGGCACAACGATTCTGTTGATGCAAATACAGTGAGAAGAAATTAAGCTATCTGGGTTTGGCATTTCCTTCTACAATAAACAGAACCTTCATGTTTTCCTATCATGAAAGGTACATACACACTTATAGAATTACACAAATTCAGTTTTGCTTCAAGATATTTCTCTTTAAAGACAGTAAAAATGCCAATTCTGTACATTTTCCCCTTAAGTGTAGCCAGAGCTAGTAAATCCTCAGGGCAATGAAAATCTGCAGTTACAACAGAAATAAAAATTAACACTTGCAGAGTCAGAAATATCAGAGGACTTGACTAGTGCAATGGAATAATAAATACCTTACCTTTGGCAGATTGCTTGAAGTTTTTCAGTGACAATTGACAGCCTATTCATGCTGTCAATTAGTTATAGTTCTTCACGAAAGAGGTAGTTGCCTGTACTTATTAACCTTATCTGGATACAGGCATGCTACAACTTCTACAAAATGCTAGTTTTTGGTCTCAACATCATTATATGGCTTACTTTCTTCCCAAGTATATATGCTATTTTATGTTGGTTGGTTGTTTTACATCTGAGTGGTGGCACTTTTTTGCACACAATGGGCTAAATGGCCAGGTCACAAGGACCCCGAAGGCTCAGAGAAGGTATGGGGAGGGGACCCACTGGAATAGCTGTTGGGAGACAGATGGTAGCCTCTCGTCAAGGCCATCCAGCATGTTCTTTAATGTGCAGAGGTATGGCTCTCCCGCACACGGGGTCACGGCTTAATGTCCCATCTGATGGACAGTGGCCTTTCCAAGCCCATCAGTGTCCTCTACTGACCATGGGCAGGGTGGGGAGTATTGCAGAAATAAATCTTAATGCTGACCCAGCTGGGACTTGAACTTGGAAACTGCAGATTAAGAGCCTGGCACGCTACTGACTGAGCCACCCCTTGCTATTTTATGTTTTTTATTCATATTTCTGTTCTTCCTCTAATCTTGCATATTTATGGTCCTTGTCAGTATAACAATGCTGGTTTGCATTATAGTTCTTCACTGTTCCAATAATATTATCACTAAGTAAGCACATCATTTTGTCTTCTACAGAAACTATATAATACTTCATTGTTCATTGAACACTCTTTTCCTTAATAGTTCTGCCTCTTTTATCATTGACATTGTTAGGGGATAAAAATTCCCTAACAATTCCCTAATAAATTGCTGATTTAATTAGTAAACAATTTGTGAAAGGGACAGAGAGTGCCATTGGAATGCCAGGAGCATTCTCATTCGTTTGGTGTTTCACGAGTATGCCACTAAAGGCTACAAGTAGCCTCCAACTTTCTTGCAGGTTTGAGTTTCATGGTTGCTTTTAGAACATGTGAAAAAGTGGTGTTATACACAGAATGACCTAGCACTAATTTTTTATTATAAAGAACTAGTTATAACCCCCAAAAGTTTGAAGAAAAATGTCTGTCCATTGACAATTGTCTTTTCCCATCAATAATGACTACTTCATTTTTAACTTTCAAGGTAGCCAAGGTGACGGCAGCACCTGAAGACATTTCAAACATTTGCAATGAGATTAATCCCAACCTATGGCAATTAGAAACCTTATCTCTTAATCCAACACAGGAGGATGAAAGGGGATCGCCACACCAAATTCAGAGTCAATTGGTAAAGTAGCTGCAGAATTACAAGACTATGAAAACTTCTGCCACCAATGAGGTCACAATGGCTATACAAGAAATATGTATCCATGCCACCGTTTGTTTGCCCATCCATCTGCTTATTACATAATATGTTACTAAAATCATATCTGAGTTTGAGTATTTTTAGACAAGTATATGTAAGGCCACAGGTTCCCTACCTCTGGTTTAAATCTTTTAAATGTTTCTGGAGTTCTTGTTATGTTTTGCTTCTATATATATATTACTTATACTGTTAATTGAAGTAAAATGCTATCAAGCTTAAGAGTAATTTTAGAAATATCTGATTTATACATAGATACTGATCATTATGAATTTCAGACATAATATTCTTCTTGACTATATATATATTTAACATCAGAATGTTGCCAAAAAGCTTGAATGTGTTTGAAAGTACTTTAAAAAATAACCAGCAAAGGTTTTTTCCTATCTCACATCAGCTTAAAAGTGAAAATAGGCCAGAATTGCTTGAAAATAAACTTTTATTTTTTTTTTATTTTACAAAATAGCAAGATCTGGATCAGTAAAATTTTCAATTCAGATAAAGGTATGAATTAACAACGTCTCAAAGTAGCCAGGCTTGACACATATACACATTCAGGATAAGAAACAATTGTGGCTGGTGAGTAGAAAATATGATAGCTATGGCATTTCTAATAAAGCATATATACACCTCATTAAGTATTTTTTCCCATTGGTCAACTGAGCCAACATTTAATAATTGCTGGCAACAACTTTCAATTGTTCAAGAAGGAAATAGTCCATTTTAAGTTTTGCTACAGACACTAACAACAATAATAAAAACCGATACAAATACCTAATACACATAAGTATAGTAAATATTGCATTAAATTATTTAATGATCATACACTGTGGGCAATACATTAACACAGTAGAAATAAGAAATGCTTGCTGGATAATATAAAGATATTTAACAGTTCATACTCATGACAGTTCTACGATGTAATATTAGATCTCTTCTAACTTTACAAAACATTTCATTGATATGCTGGATGCTGATGGAAAAAAGTAAATGTCCTGATATTAAATAAAATTTATGCAATATAATATAAAATATTGTGATCCTGAAACAGAGAAAAATGAAAAAGACATAGTTCCCTACAATCTAATGCTTTTGAAATGTAAATGCAGAGAACTAGATTACTTACTAGTAGTGATACTGACATTTAATTGTGTGTATGTACTTTTGGGTCTGTAAATGGTAGCTAGGCATAAACTGGAAGGAGAGCTGTGTACCAATCCCCAGTGATGCTGCACAGAACTGGCCAGGTCTAGTGCCTAATGCTCGACCCCACCTTCTCATGGTGCAGGCAGTTAGTAACTTTCAAAAGACATTCTCTTTTGGAAGGGAACAGAAGGGGAGGGAGGGCTGCCAGTTCAGTATGGCCTATTGATCTGGTGGGCCTCTGTTGAGGGAGAATCTGCCACTGTATTTTCTGTTTGCTTCTGGGTTGCCAGCCCTAAGTGAACAGAGGCATGGGATACCTTATATCAGTTGGTGGATAATCCTGATCAGAGGCCATCACAAGTACCTGAACTTCACTTAGCTAGTTGGGCATCATCAATCCTAAACTGGAGTAATGTGTCTCAGGCAGGCTATATGGCTCTGGAAAAAGTTCACTTGAAAAGGTGGTGCCTGAAGTTCCTATCAGCATCGGTGACTTCAGCTTTAGCAAAGGAGGAATAAGTCTTTGCCCCATGCCTGCGATCAGGCAGTTTTTGATATTGTTGGCCCTACCTATCTCAATAAAACTAGTTTCTTTAAAAAACTTCTAATCATTTTCTCTCTGCAGGAATGTGGAACATGAGGACATTACATAGATATTATTCTCTTGATGTCCTCATGCAGGAATTCCAGCATTATAACCTAGATATTCTAGGCTTGCAAGAGACAGGCGGACAGATAAAGGTGAGATACTTAAAAATAACTTAAAATTTCTCTTTTCATGCAGGGAGGATGGAAAGCATCTCCAAGATGTAGGTTTGCTTCTAAGCAGACATGCCAGTGATGCTCTTCTAGGATATGACTGCATTAATGAAACAAAAATTAAAGACTTGAATGTCATCTGATGTTATGCCCCCACAGAGAACTCTGATGAGAAAATGAAGGATACATTTTACAGCCAGTTTCAGGATATTTTAAATTCTGTGAAGGAGATATTTCTCTTGTGCTAGGTGACTTCAATGCTAAAGTTGGAACTGACTCTAACCTTTGGGCAGGAGTTTTAAGTCCCTTTGGCATTGGTAGTTCCAATGACAATGGGGAAAGTCTCCTACAGGTGAGTAAACTTAATGGTTTATGAATAACTAACACATACTTCAACACCGGGACATTTATAAATAAACATGGGTTTCACCTGATAGGTTGCACAGGAATATTAGATTATATTTTAATTAACAGCAAATGGGCCAGTTCAGTTAGGAATACTAGATCATACAGGGGAGCCGAAATTGGGTTTTCCTGGTCAAAAGTGTCTTGCAGCTGAAGCTTAAGAAATGTTGTGCTAAGGTTAAGAAAATTACTTTCAACACTGAAGGTCTGAAAGATCCAGATATAGCCAAAGCATACCATGGTATGCTACTTAGTCATTATGACAATCGTGGTTTGCTTACTGCTGAAGTTGAGAAAGAATGGGATCAGTTTAAACAGGCTTTTCTTGAAACCAACAGTACTCTTTTGTGAAACCAACAATACTCTTTTGTGTAATGGAACTTATTTCTTAAAGAAGGAACTGCAGGATTAATATGAATCAACACCCTACTAGCTCTAACAGAAGGCATTACAATGAGTTTAATAAATGTGTAAAGGATCAGTTAACAACTGATAAGAATCTTAGGCTTGATAGCTGGGCTGACAAAGCAGAAGCAGTTAGACAGCACAACAGCATTGGTTGTCCAGATTGTTAAAGTTTTATGTGGGAAGAAACAGACAGCTACACACAGATTGATGGATAAACAAGGTGGTTGAAGGTGAGGATTCTGTGATGACTAGGTGGGCTGAGCATTTCAGAGATGTTCTAAATAATGTGATTATTTCTACTCCCATTGTTTGTAATGAGGATTGATGCATTACTGGCTTTTATGATGGGCCCTATATCACATTCCGAAGTTGCACTGGCTATCTCTAAATTAAAATTACATAAATCCCCAGGGGTGACGAAATCGCCACTGAAATGCTTAGAGCTGGGAACATTTGTGTTGTCACATGGCTGACTGAAATTTTGGATACTTTTTAAGATAAAGGTGTTGTTTCTAAGGATTTTACTAGGGCTATCATTGTCCCAATTTTAAAAAGGGTGATCACAGTTCTTGTGATAATTATAGGAGAATTAGTATACTTTCTGTTCCAGGTAAAGTTCTTTGCATGATTATACTTAATAGAATTAAGAATTTGGTTGATGGACAACTGCATGATGAACAGTGTGGATTCAGAAGTGGTAGGGGATGTATTGATCAAATATTTTCACTTAGACAGATTCTTGAGATATGTTTAGAATTTCAGAAACCTGTGGTTACTAGCTTTATAGATTTCAAAAAGGCTTTTGACTCTGCTGATAAACATAATTTGTGGTTGATTGTTAGATCATATGGAATACCTGATAAGTTAGTTAGTGTAATGAATGCTCTCTATAATAACACTGAGTCATGTGTGAGAGTTGGTATGTCTTGCAGCGATTGGTTTAGCATTGCTAGTGGAGTTAGGCAAGGGTGCATTTTGTCTCTTTTTCTCTTTTGTTTGGTTATTCATTATGTTATGCAAAATTCTTTGCTGTACTCTTGAGCAAGTGTCTCGGTTTAATTATCTTGGGAGCTATGTAACAGATACTGGTGATGTGTGGCATGAGATAAATAGAAGAATAGGGATTGCTGCTGGGACTTTTAAGAATCTTTGGAGAGTATGGAAAAACAGGCGTATAAACCTAAAGACTAAAATTAGGCTGTATAACAGTTTGGTTCTTTCTAAGGTTAATTATGGTAATGAAACATGGACCCTTTGTAAGCAAGATAACAAGAAACTTGATGCCTTTGATTCTAGATGCTTACACAATATCTTGGGCATTAGGAGGTTTGACTTTGTAAGTAATGATAAGGTTAGAAGAAGGAGTCATCAACCTCTTTTGAGCAACACATTGTGCAGAGAGAGACTGCGTTGGTTTGGACATGTTGCCTGTTTGCATAGCTGCAGATTGGCAAACAGGATTATGAACAATATGCCTAAGGGTTTGAGAAAAAGGGGGAAACCTAGGATGCGATGGGCAGACAATGTCAAACAGGACCTTGCTAGAATTGGCCTAGAGTGGCCAAATGCAGCAGCTGTAGATCAGAAGAGAGACATTTTACCCCAAAATGGCTGACATTTTGAAATGGACTTGTCCAAATAGTGCTATTCCTTTGTCTTTAACACTTTGAAGCAATGTTAAATTTTTTTCGAATCCTGGGGTCACGTCTTTTTTTTTGTTAAATCAGCTAAAATTGGTCTTAAATTGCTATACAATATAAGTTTACAAAAATTTGATAAATCTGTTGCTTAAAAACAAACTTTGAAAGTGTGAATCACGTGTGTTTCACACGCCCTAAATTACAAATTTGTATGTGAAGCATGGATGATTCACGTGGTCCCAGGAGCAAATTAAGTGTGAATCATATATGATTCATACAGCAGTCAAAGTGTTAATAACCTTTACCCTTTTTTGAAATTTTTTGGGCATTAAAGGGTTAATGCTTGTATTGCCACAAAAGGCAGCCTCATCTTATACTGATGTTATCCTAATATCCATGTACTGCCTCACTAAACAGGCTGCAAATGATATCATTTATTACACTACTATCTTATAGTACTTCACTTTGTCATACCACATGACATTCCTTCTGGGTGGGGCAATTTTTTTATGAGGAGTGAATAAGCTGAGGGTGGAAATCATTCCCACCATCAGCTTATTAATCTCTTCGTGGAATTCAATGCTGGACTCCAACAACGTTGCTTATTTCTCTGTTTCAGTCAAGTGTTGGACTGAGCCACAAAACAATGACTCGTGTAGGAAGCCCCTCATTGGAGGCTAATTTCATCATGATCTTACAACACCTTGAACCTTGACTTAGAACCACAAAGAGTTAAAATTAATTACATTTGTAAGGATGAGCAGGGGGATAACAATGGGCCCCAAAGGTCTAGAAAAAAAATTTGATTCTTTTAGATTGCTTGGCGAGGTTAATATTTAGAGCAGGTAAGGAGGCTAATGGACAATTATTTCAAGCAGATGCTGCTTCTTGCAAAGTCCATCGATAATTTTTAATGCACAAGGTATCTAGTAATCTCTTGCATGAAGTCAAGAGTAAACAACGGACAATATTTCCGAGTTTAAGGGCCAAAAGATCAAGAAAGTTGTTACTAAGCTCTGTTATTAGTTATTTAAGAATATCCAATGGTTTCCTTACATGCTTCTATTTATACTTCATAAACTAATATGTATTAAAATAAATTTATTTTAAAAACTATTCTGCATTTCCCTCTTATTAAGATATATTTGATGAAAGCATAATTATTATTCTACTAATTTAAAATTAAAAGAATATAAGTGAAGCAAATTTTAACTATGTGTTGTCTTTAAATACTAAATACTGATACACTATGCTATTTGATATTAAATTCATGAAACAAAATGCACAATTGTTGATGTTATACTGCATTCATCATATAATTTTACATCATAATCATATAAGTCACCATTCTTTTCTAAAGTATATCGAACGAGTGGCTACTAGGGAATTAAGATGAAAAAGCAAGAATTGCATTATCTAAGCATATATTAAAATTATAGGTTTTACTTACCCCAACCAAAGCATCATCTATGATGTGATCTCTTCTTACTCGTAATCTCAGATATGGATTTGGAGGAGCTCCATGAACCAGACTTTGAAGGACGGATAACCTACGTTCACTATACATTCTTATTCGATTGTCATAGTACAATCCAAGTGCTTTAACAGCAGGAGTTAGAATAAAAGAATAGTTCATAAATGAGAACTTTCCAGTTTCTGTTTTATAATAAGCAAAATCCCTGTCCATTTCTATCTGATCACTCAGGGGTTCATTGTAAAATTCTTCAAAACTAATAACAGGGGCCCTGCAATTTATAGGTTTTACCCCTAACTCTTGACTTAAAGTATCTTCTTTTGTTTGCTTAGGTTCTTTAGATTCTAGTCCAATGGCACCCTGCAAAAGATCCTGAAAGGTGTCCTCTGCTTCATTCTGTTCATTTTCTTCTGTTATAACATCCTCATTATCCATTTCACCTCCAATTAAATTGGCATAAAAAAGTAGTTTCATTAGCTTAGTTGCAGCAACAATAGTTTCTTCATCATTTATGCAGTACTCTCTAGAGAAATGTCCACTTATTACCTTAAGTGATATAAACTGATGAAGGGTGTCTACCATTTCTTTTAGTCTGGTGGGACCTAGTGTGCTCCATGTTCTTGCCAGTTTTGCTTGACCCTGAAGAGGTAGCAATGCTGCAGTCTTACAAAATGCAGGCAAAGCTGCTTCTAAATACTCTGGACATTCCAACATTGGTATTTCCATAATAATGACAAAAATATTTAGCACATTTGTGTCCATTGATTGTGTTTTTCGGTATTTTAGGTCGATTTCTAGATTTTCTGATAGAATTATTAATGCATTTATTAAAGCATGTTGAAAAGGATGATTAGGTATTGCAAACAGAGCTGAGAAGGCACGCCGAACAGACTCAATATCAACTGTTACCTCAGCAGTCTTACTATGCACACTGGAAACCACATCAGGGTTTTCTTCAACTTCTTTTGAATCTTGATCTTTGTCTTCATCAATTTCCATTGCACGGATATCTTCTTTGGTAAGATTTTCTTTAGATGTTAAGTCTCTCTTATCTTTCAGGAAACTAATTTTCAAAGATTCTTCACTAGAGAACACATGTCCTAAAGTCCTAATCAATAAGGAATAGGAACCTTCTTGTTTACACTTTTCTATTATTTCCAACAAATTACTTTCATTTAAAAAAGTCTTTTGGCCAGCTGTAAGTAAAAAAAAAACATTGAAATGATGTCTACAGAATTCAAAATTACATATTCAAGAATATATAATTTTAGAGAAAAAAAATCTAAAAGAAATTGTCTAATTGATTTCTATTGAACAAATGCTTTTTTCAAATATAAAAGTAAAAGAAATTATAAATTTAAATTTTTATTTTTATGGCAAAGTTTACAATTTTGTTATGTCTTCAAAATATTTCCATGACATTTAGCATTTATATGTAATTTCAGAATATTCCGGATTTAACTGAGAGATGTTCTTTTATTTGATAACTTCAACAAAACAATTAATCCTGTGAGAAATGAATTAAAACAACTGGTCATTCTGATGTTTAAAATTTAAACAACATGACAGTTACAGTTAAATGTTGTTCCAACATATTTCAATGTGGGTAATTATCTTATATGCTTGCAATTACATTGAAGCTTGTGATCTGTAGGGGTTAAAAAATTGCTTTTAACTAATAATGAAGCATTGAAAATAAAAACATGATTGATGAAAGTTCTCCTAATTGATCACTTTAACACATTAACTATCAAGTGATTCCCAGTCAAGTTACAATGCTTTTTTTTTTTTTTCAAATATAAATGATCTACTAAATAAAAGCCATAATTCAAATTTTTATCTTTATGTAAAAGCTCAAAACTACTAAAAAATGTCTATGATTATTGTACATATGTGCACAAAAAATTTGGCATAGCAAAAACTGAAGGAGGGCCATGCAGAAGAGAGTGCAATGGATGTATTGTATCAAATCCCACCAGCAAGAAAGGCACCAGAATCAAGGAAAAATATTAAAAAAATTATTTCAAATGACAAAGTAAACAAAAAATATAAAAACCTTTATTTTCTGACATTTGAACAGCAAATGTTAAATTTCTTTCAAGTTCCTGCGCAAAACTATATAATTATTACATAAAATAGTTTACAATTTTATTACTTTTGACCTGTTCATTATCAACCATTTTGAGACAGTGTATCAACCAATATTTTTTGCAGTCTCTTGGTATTCAAGTAGTTGCATGTAGTGTTACCAATTTAAAAAGTTTCTTTAAAATACAACTTATTTAGCAGGTTTAAAATTTTTTGAAAAAATAAATTACTCCTCAAGCAGCTGCTTGTCACAGTGGTCTGACAGGAACCTGTCAATTTAATACAGTTTTATTTCCATAAAAAAGGAGAGAGTAGCATGGAAGGGGTTAACCCACATTTCAAATCTGTCTTCAGATCCCCAAATATTTTGTATGCCATGGATGGCTTTTTTGAAGAAATACAACAGTTCACATGTGTAGTACAAAGCAGTGTTGAGCAATATAGTATTATACATTCATGATATGGCAAGGAAACCATCATAAAACATTATGTTGATTGAATTAGCAGAAAATCTTTTAACAAGTAACTAAAAATTTAAATGTTCAGCAGATTGCTTTTAATGCCAAAAAATGAATGCATGATAGTCTGATAAGCTAATTGATATTTATCACTCAAAATTTATCATTAAAGGCATGGTATAATTTACTTACAATATTGACAGGAATATTAATCTGACACAGATTTATGTAAAAAATTGAGCATACCCATTGGTAAAAATCATAAAAACAAATTAATAGTAATAAAAATCAGCAAAAACATAAATGATTCTTTGAAAACATTCATCTCTGCTTAGATTGTCAGGGCAAAACATTTACTAGTTCCAGGTATTAGTCACTATAACATTGAATTAAATAGTATATGAAAACACAGTATGAAACCTAAAGATAAAAATATTTAATTCTACAATACACACTGTGATCAGATAATAACTAATCACCAATTAAAGATTGCATACCTACATTATATATCATTATAAACTGTGTGCAGCATTATAATACATACCAATAGTCTGTGGGGTTTACTATAGTGCTATTCATTAATTTAGTTAATGGATAGTAGGGAATATTCCCATCAGGATTACACCTCTCCCTTTTTCCAACTTCTTGTTGCCACTAGTATTATACTGGCTTCGAGCTTAGATAACTCAGAGGTGCACATCATGGGATCCATTAGAGTTATGTAGTGCTACAGCAAACATGTTTTTTTTTTTTGTAGAAGGGGAATAATGGGAAAATAAGACTTTTGGAAGAGATAGGGAAACTTTCTTCTTGACCACCAAGTAGGTCTGAGGTGATACTGTAGAGCTGCACTCTGGGAGCCAGTATCAGTGAGACTGAATTAAAAAGGTTTATGTCAGCATTCAGGGAGTGTAACTAGATTGTCTTGGTGGACAGTGGGTTGGGTTGTTTTACCTCTCAGCGGCACTTTTTTGCACACTATGGGCTAAATGGCAAGGTCACATGGACCCTGAAAGCTCAGAGAAGGTTGGGGGGGAGGGGACCCACTGGAACAGCTGTTGGGAGACAGATGGTAGCCTCCCGTCAAAGCCATCCAGCGTGTTCTTTAACGTGCACAGGGTATGGCTCTCCCGCACACGTAGCCACGGCTTAACGTCCCATCCGATGGATGGCCGCCTTTCCAAGCCCATCGGTGTCCCCTACTAACTATGGGCAGGATGGGGAATTTTGCGGAGATAAATCTCAACGCTGACCCAGCTGGGACTCAAACCTGGGAACTACAGATTACGAGCCTGGCACGCTACCAACTGAGCCACCCCAATGGTGGACAGTGAATTAAGGTTGCACACAACACTGTCCAATGGTGGACAGTGAATTAAGGTTGCACACAACACTGTATACATTTATGTCTATGTGAGCATTGGCATTAAATGTTATACTCAAACCAATAGATCTCAAGTATGTGGTTTATTTATTAATGCACTGCTGTAGATTAGTAATTTTCTGTTAGTGATGTACAGGGTAATTATAATTAAACTGACAGTACTCAGAGCAATGTTGAGATGGATCTACTCAATGGATCACAGTGAAAAGTGGTGGATACCTTAATAAGAACACGGGGTAGAGAATTTGTGAATAATAAAAAATAGTTAGTGTTAATGCTACCAAGTGGCATGGGTGTACTAAAATAAAGAAAATACCAAGTTGAACAGACATAACCTCTATTTTACAAATAAAGATTCTCAATATGTGAACCATTCATATGAAAAATGTGCTAGAAATGTAATATGCCATGGTCCACAGTTGCTTAAAAAATGTCTCAGGGAATGGCTGCAGCATGCTGTGTTATTCTTGCCTTCAGTTCAACAAGCGATTAAACATTGCCTTGGTAAACTCGGCTTTTCAAATAACCCCATAATCAAAAATTGCATGGGTTTAGGTCCGGGGAACATGGTGGCTAAGCATTGGAAAACGTTCGAGAAATTATTCTGTCCTCACCAAATGTGGTATGCAACAATTACATTGCCATACATGCAACATGGGGTGGTGCTCCATCCTGCATGAAGGTTATGGAGTCTAAGCAATTTCTTTCTTGCAAAGTCAGAATAATCTTGTGGCAGAGAAGATCTGTATAATGTGGTCCATTCACCGATTGATGCATGAGGTCTTGAAGCATAATCTCCTCAATGAAAAATGGCTGTCTCACACTAACTACGGGTAGCTCCAATTGTGATTGGATTTCTGCAATGGTAAGTGTGATGCCTTCCACATTACTTTCTGCAACAGGCTGCCAGACTCTACCCAGAGCCACACCCAACTCACCTGTTTCTTTGAATTTCTGCATCATATTCTTCAGTCCACTTAGTGACAAAGGTCCTTTCCTTATATCTTTCACACGACGATATTTGCATAATGCAGTGGCAGCATTACTGCCATTTTGGCAAAACAGTTTCACTAGCAAAGCTCGATTCTTCTTGCAGATACCCATGATTCCTTTTAGCGATTACAGGGAAGACATCATATTTTATAGTGTGCCTCATGCAACTCTTATGTGTGATTGGCTGCAATGTCACGAGAAATTAGCATGTTCTATCACGTTTTTTGTGCACCCACATCACCTGGTGGCACTAAAACTAACTAATTTCTTTATTCGCAAATTCTCTACCCAATGTTCTTATAAGGTATCTATCACTTTTCACTGTGACCAGTTGAGTAGATCTTTTTCTACATTGCTCTGAGTACTGTCAGTTTAATTATAACCACCCTGTACTATGGACTCAATCCATCAGCATAAGATAGTTCTTCACATAACATCCTCAGGAGTGATGTGTTTCACCCCAAAAATAACCGACAACCTTCTAACAAGAAAGAAAGCTGGTGAATAAGAGGCCTGAACCAAGAGATGTTCAGTAACCAGAGTGTATAGCATGCAATTGTGGATCACATCATGACACTCATGGATATCATGAGTGTATGACCTCATGATATATACATCATGATCATATGATGTGTATTGTGGTGGAGAGTATTGGATATTGATGCCAAATGCATACCTGTCACAGCTACAGCAAGCAAGAAGTAGATTACCTGCTCCCCATTTGCCCATGATGAAACATGGACTGACAGCAGTGAACATGTTCCCTTCTGCAGCACATTGTCTTGATTCAAAGGTCAGGTAAGGCTAGTAAAGCCTTAATTAGACAAAATACCACATGTTGCTTGTGAAAGAAGTGCATTTTTAAAACAATAGCACATAAAATTTCATATGCTGAACAATATTTTGGATTTAAGAATCATTCATTGAAAAAACTGTTTCTGCATAAAATCAAACTGTGAATTAAAGTGTATTTAAATAATAGGTTATGCAACTCATAAGTCAAGTTTATTTTGATGCCCTTAAAAATGAGATCTTTCGCATATGAACACAAAACTTTTTTTTTTATCTTTCCTGCCATCCTCTCAGATCTCCTACTGTGGCATATAAACTGACAGGCTCCTGTCAGACCTCTGTGGCAAGCAGCTGCTTGAGGGGGTATTTATTTTTTTTTTATTTTTATATTAGATTAATGCAGCATGACCTTGCACAACCACATTCATTTACTTTCACTTACGGCAAAGTTTTTTTTTTGCATTTGAAAATGGATTAAAAAATACTGAAAAAAAGTGTAACAAACCTTTTTTGGTGCCCAACAAAAAGGCTCCAGGAGCAATGTAGATATACAAATGGTTTGAAGGATAAACTTTAAAATTTCTTAATAATTAAATATATATTTCATATATGAAAGCCCACTAAAATAACTGACTATTTGCATACACTTTTGTGTCTGTCTGTGTGTGTGTGTGTGTGGACATTTCAGTAAAAGAATAACTGGTTCCACAGCAATAACAATGTAACTAAATGTTTTTTCTTAAAGAAAAAGCAGCTAAGTGATTTAAACTCTGACAGAAGAGATCGACTGTAAACTTTGCTAATATTCTTGTGTATGTGTGAAGAAGGAGCCTGTCAGGAGTGTTCCATTCTAGGATCTCACCTGCCCCTTTATGACTTTTTTTTACAGCCATTATCACAATGTGTTACAATGGCTCATGAAGCCAGTGTAGACTTACATAATTCAGGGTGCACTACAAGATGCTTTAGTATTATGTTTTGATACACAGATCAGGTTTCACAAAAAGATTGTCAGGGGAAACCAGAACTCATGGAGGAAAGAGAACTTTTCTCTCTTGACGACTGTGCAGATAGTGCAGTGTTGCACTCTGGGAGTCAACATCAGCGAGCCTGAGCAGAAGGCTTGTGACTAGAATGTCTTTGGTGGGGCAGTGAATTAAAGCTGTGCCTAATGCTGTATATGTTATTAAATGTCACATTTAATCCAAAAGATTCAGAGTCTGCGATTTATTTATGAAGGCACTGCTATAATTATCAATGCTTTGTCAGAGATATACATATATTGTAGATTTAATCCATCAGTCAGCATGAGAAGAGAATACTTCACAAATAGTGTTATTCTTTAACTTCAGTTAATGTGAAATAATCTGCCATTGTAGTATAAGTCACCAATTCTATTAATGAGTGATGAACTGTTCTATTTTATGCACTGGCAAATGCAGATATTACATATTGAGTATATAGGTAATCAGTCCAACCAAATTCAGATATGTTGATTTTAATAGAGCAACAACAGTGCTATAATTAAGATGGATTGTTAAGAGCAATTTCCATATTAATCAGCTACAACTTCACTGGAACTCTGTTGAATGCTACAACTGATGATAAATGTCATTTAGCAGAGGAGATGAAGCAGTTATTAATTTCTGCTATTGCTGAGGTGATGGTAAGTATATTTATGATGAAATAGTTCTCTGCTTTTGATGGTAAGATGACTAGTTATGTAATTAAGCATAAAGATTTAAATCAATCAGTCAAACATAATCCTGAGATGTCGATTTTAATGATGCAACAGACTGTATTTTCATCAAAATGGAAGAACAGCAATGTTTTCACTATGGATTGCAGGGCAGGGAGTGATAAAGACATTTATATCATGATGTTTTCAATGTGCTTGCCCTCAACTTTAATGATCTTTTGAAATCTCATCCCAGAGTTTGACACCACACTTTGGAGAATATCACTTGAAATAGGAATGATTTCATGTCAAATAGATGATTTGAGCTCCTTTGGGTTGCCCTAGTTCACTATTTCTTTGATATGTCCATAAGAAGACACTGAGATCTGGAGAATAAGCAGGGCAGCCAATTCCTTTTCCACAGTGCTTTCAATCATTCAAATCAATGACATTCTCTTTGCAACGATCATCCAAAAGACTGAAAATTGATTCTGTGCAATAAGGACAAGAACTTCTTGCATGAAAGAATAACCTCTGATCTCAGAACCATAGAAATCCTGAAGAAATAATTAAATAAAATTTAATATCTACAAATTTCATTGTAAAATCCACACTTTCACCATGGATTTGTTTTTAAAAACACTTCTACTTGTCTAAAGCAAATGAGGCTTATTTAGTTCACAGGGACATTGGTATATTACTTGAACTGACCAAACATAGTGTCGAATGTTTGATTCAGAGTAATTTATAAACTTATGTGGCAGAGATGGACCTGGCAGTGTCTGAATCATCAGAATATGGTGACAGATTTCAGGATTGCAAATTCTTGCAGTTTCTGCAAAGGCAGAAATCTAAGGTAGTTAATGGTTGGTTCTGTCGCCTGCTGAATGGGCAATGAGGAAGACATAATTTGTGGTAGATGTCTTTTTTTTTTATCAAAGAAGGCATTCTAGTGTTGAAGTGATAGTTCATTATTTAAAATGGTAAAGAGTTATTTTATCAGTCTATTTCAGTTTTTCTGTAATCATTGGATAGTATGTCAAATAATCACTATAAATCAGTCAATGCTTGTGGAGTCAGCAGAGTCAGGACATATACAGTGTTGTTAACTGTTGATATCATGCTGGTCTCTGCTGTAGATGTCAGAAGTTTTGGTGGTCCCTCCCCCTGTGTTGCGGGAGGATTTTTAATTTAAAAAAATGTAATTTATTTTTTATTCAAAACTTTAAACAAGATGTTACATTTGGTTAAGAAAAAAAAAGCTTCATTAATATGTTTAATAAATAATTTTTCCACATAATTGTTTATTGAACTCTATATCTACAGGTAATTTATGTATTTATTATAGATTTATTTTTTTCATTAATATGTATTCAAATCACAAAAAGTATTGCTAAATATTAGTATAATAAAAATAAAAACTCCAATTCATTTCTTTAAGAACATTTGTTCTTTTTTATTTAGCAGCAACTAACAGCTTTTTATCATGTTGCACCAATTAAAAAAATTCTGAGCAAAGCAATTCAGAATTTGTTGAAACAATTATTTTAGCTTTAATTAGTTCCACAGATGATCTAATTTGTAAGTTGATCATTTTTATGTTGCACCTGAAATCACTTCCCAGTTTTGAGTTCCACCTGTGCCAGCATCGAGAATTTTCTCCACTAAATCCACACTCTGCCCCCAGTGACAAAGGATCAGACTGATGGATTTGGAACAGCTGCTATCCATGATATATAGTCTTGGCCCAGTGTGCAGGAGAGCTATATTATTACTCTGTGTACATTAAAGAATATGCTACATTGTCCTAACAGGTAACTATCATCTGTCTTCTAACAACTATCTGTTGGTCTCGTTCCCCAAATTTCCGTGCCCTTGGAATCCTTGCAACCTGCCCATTTAGCCAGTGTGCAAAAAAGTGCTGCTCAGAGGTAAAATCCAACAATCTACTGAACATGTGCACACTGCATAAAGTAAACACGTGAACAGAACAATCCAGAGATTTTTAGTGATGCTCAAACACAATGAGTCCACCCCCTCTGTATCATCTATTCTGTGATGGCAGGTTAAAAATGACACAAGTTGCTCATGAAATAATTGGTTGGATGAGTTTACTTTTGAATACAAAGAGGATTGTATCATTCAAACATTGGCTTTGTATTGCAATGTGCAGATTGCATCATAAGTGTGGTTCATATCTAAGTAAATTCGATCTAGGTGCATCTCATATGATCAGCATGCACTCAGACAGACAGATTCAGCCCTATCTGGAAATGATCTGTGACAACATCCCATATGGAATTCACATAAGGGAAGTGAGACAAATATTGGTAACACAAAAAATCATGGCTAATGCAAGACAGCTGGCAACCCTAGGTGCTTTCACAGGGTAATAACAAGGAAACTTGGATTGAGAAAGGTGTCCTTGTTGCAATGGAGGCAGTTTCAGCATCAAGGCAGATGTGTGGCAAAACTCTAGGGTTGCAAGATGAGAGGTGCTCCAGGTTCTAGTAGCAGCAAAGCAGAGGGAAGATTGTGAGTAATACAATTCATTGCTTGGATCAAATAGAGTTTACTTTAATTCAAAGAAGTTTACACAAGTTTTAAAAACAATGTCATTAAGTATTTCACTGTTTTTCATTGTCACTAAAATACATCTTATAGTTGCATAATAGCAATCTCCAAGATGGGAGTAAGGAAGTAATACCTGAGTTAAGTAGTATTTCTTTGTTGACATTAATTAGTGGGTTTCCCATGTAATTGAGTTGAAAATCAGGTTGGGGAGGATTGCCAAAAATTTTCATGTTTAGAAGAGTTTGGGGTAAATTATTGGAAATTATGGTTTTGATTAATGCTGTATTTGCATGTTGTTTGCTAAGTCAAATAGAATAAAAAATAATCTAATGAATAAATATAAGTAAAGAAATTGAAAACATTATCTATTTAACTTTGTGCAGTCTTTTCTTAAAGGAGCTGCAGAGAACTACAAGATACTCGTTGTCACTGCTCGATTGAAATGAGAATTATCTCATTTATTTTTCTCAATACATGACAAGGTGAGGTTTATTGTTAACGGATTTGCAAACATACACAATTGAAATGTTTCGAGGGGGAATGTTTCGAAGGTTTGGTGAGAAGATCAAAACTGAAAATTTCAACTATTGTCAATAAATTAATGATCCCTTCCTCCAATTCTCTATCCTATGCCCAAATTATCCCACCTACATAGTTTCTTCTCTAAAAGCCCATCCACATAGGTGGCATTTTATGGAAACATTGGGAACTGACATTCAACCACCTGCTGTGCACCTGTTGCTTGAGGGGCCAGTCGTTCGCTTTAAGTTCCCCTGACCCAAGAATCACATAGCGTTTCCCAAAAAAATGGAGAGCAAAGGGTGACAGTGAGAAATGTGGATGCATTTGACAACATCTACATGTGTGTTGGCAATTGTGAGGATGCACCCGTAATAGAATTGATTTATTTTTTTCTAGTGCTACTTTTTACTTTATTCAATTATTCTGCTTATCATTGTATATATGTATTGCCCATAACATTTCAAAATGAAATGTCCTAACAAATGCCTTTTCATTCTTGTGGATGTATACTTGATTAGAGAATAAGATTGTAAAATGTAACTTTATATGAAATGTATATCATATCTATGAAATGGGAATAAAATCGCTATTATTATTACTATTGATGCTTTGTGCGATGTTATTGTGAGAGAATTTAAGAACAGAAAATTTAAAGGAGACCAACAGAAAAGATTAGGTGAGAAATTTGAAACCATTGAGTATGCAATAGAAAAAAAATTAGCTTGATAAGCATTTCCAGTGAGTAAAAAAAAATTGCTCAACACACAAAAAACCCGAACTTCGCCAAATAAAAGTTGTTAGGTTATAAGGTTAAATCTTTACTATTTCTTCCATCATAGCTCAGGAAGCCAGGGCATGATGACTTTAGTTAAACAGGAAAATGTTCAAAAATGTCAGGACAAAATAGCTGTTATCTCCTGATTGTGAAAATCAGGGCTGCACAAACCTCGACTCTTTTAATAACATTTTTTGCCCCCATGAAAATTGGAAAATATAAAATAGTTTTTAACCCTTTCCCTATTATACCGACCCAAAATGGCCAAGATCTTAAATGGACTTGTCCAATCAATGCTTTTCCTTTCCCTTCACAACTTCCTACCTGCAGCTTGGGCCAGTATGATAGTGAAAGGGTTAATCTGGTCCTACTAAAGTGAATGGTGGTTTCATAAGAAGAAAATTTGAATAATACAACTCTCTGTCATTAAAGCCAAATGTTCAGAAGCTGATTTCTGAGATTCAGTTCCATAGTGCTCAGTATATACCATTAGTTCACATAGTGCTACATATGACAAGCCAAGATCAGTTTTGACATTAAAATAAACTTTTTACTACTGTTTAATTTCTCCCCCCCCCCCCCTTATTTTCTACTTATATATGGTATAAGTAAATGTAAAAAACCTTTTTTTGGGGGTTCTTATTATTGCACTTCCCATCCCAATGATTGGTCACAAAAAATTAATTATTTTCCTATTGGGTCAAAAGCATTTGTACACCCCTGCTTTAAACGAACTTGATGCTACAGAAAATGAAGAACTAGTGAATTCAGTGCCAGAACAAGAGGTAGATGACTTTGCTTCAAATAAAAAGCATCTCACTCAGAGATCTACTGCTACATGATAGCAAGTCTGTTCATCATCTATGAAAAAAAAAGGGAAATTAGAATACTAACAAGCTAAATCTCAATCTTATCTAAACAGTATTTGGAATTTAAAGGCATGGAAATTCATTAAGAAAAAATAAAATTCCAAATTGCAGAAAATCGAAAAAATCCCTACAAAAAAATTTAAAATTATATGTTTTTATATTATAAAGTTTTATATAATTAATATTACTTTTAACAGTTACTTAAGGGTTTTTTTATGTTCTAATTTGTTTAAACTCATTTTTAAGATTAATAATTTTGACTGCTGTGTGGATGCTGTTAAATAATTCTTAATCTGGACTAGCTGTAAGTGTTTATGAGGATCACAGGAAATTGTAATATACCTGGGATTTTTGCCCTATTGTAATTGCCCTGTTCTCCTTCTGCATGAAAGGAGACATGCCCATTCTTTTCCACTACAGCTCTTATCTGGCTATCACAAATCCCTTTCTCTGAGAACGAAGGTGGTTAAAACAACTAATCCCCAAATTCTTTTGGAATGTGCCAATGAAGGGCTTTGTTCATTGATCATAAAAGTAAATTGTACATCTGTCTGTTTCACACAAGTTTCTAAGTATATCTTATAAAGAAAAAATCTAAAACGTATCAAAACATAAAAACAGTGAAAATATGAAATTATCAACTGACTGCTGTCTGTTACATTTTATACTATTGTTACGTTTTATCGTTATAAATATTTTGAAATTCTGCTAACATTATTTAAAACCCATTTCATTATTCCATTATGTTACACGTAATGTTTTTCAACACTGCTCTCTATAATAGCACCAAGTCATGTGTGAGGATTAAAAACAATTTCAAGACATTCTAATTGCCATTGAAAACTTATGAGTAAATGGAAATAGTTCCAATCACTCTAAACAAGTTGAATTCTGTATCAATATATTTTACACCATGTAAAAACTAAAAGTTTTCATACCTTTTGGAGAAATGCTGTCATCTGACAAGCCAGGAGATACAAAATCTCCAGATGATGATGCTGAAGGTTCCAAGGTTACTGTTCTACAACTGTTACTTTGAGAAACATTGAGTGATGAAGGTCGAAAATCATCACCCTTGCCTAACTTTATATTACTATCTGAAGTATTATTAGAAATGTCCATGCTGCAAGCTTCTTCTGTAGGTGAAGGAATTTCTGAGAATGCTACTGATGCAGAAGTTTCAGCTGCAACTTTGTCAACAGTAGATTGTGATGATTGTGAATCAGTGTACTTTGAATCTGGCAATCTAGCTACCTTGGTAGGATTTGACTCACATAACTTTGCTTTTGCCATAAATAGTTGAAGAGCAAATGCAGCAGCATGATTAGGTTTAAGCTTTTGAAGTTTACCACTTGATGCACAATTTTCATTGGAACACTGAGGGTTTCCACATCCATCAGTCAGTTGATAATAATAACGTTCTATTAGCTTCTTGGCTGCAGCCCTTTTTCTAAAAAAAAAAACACTTTTAAAATATATGCATTATGATTTTTAGTAATAGTAATTTCATATGAAACGTAACAAATAAAAGTACAAAAATTAATGTTTTCTACACCAGACAAAAATGTACGTATGAACTTAAAATATTAGTGAAGAAAAACAATTCAACCTCACAATAATTATTGCTCTTCAAAACTGGTATAGTTGATATAGATCTTCAATTTGATACGCATATTTAAATGTCAAAATGTGGGAAAAAATACAAAAAAAGAACGAAAAAACCTGATAAGTTTTTGGGATATTATGATAAAATTTTACATTATTTATATATTCAAAACTGCAATTTTCTAATAATTTACAAAAATTAAATCTCATTGAGAAAAATGAGCTGCGATGCTGAGATGGATCTGTGAGTGAGCTGGATCTGTCCCAGTCTCATTTTATACCCCAGGGATCTAATTTCAATTGCATATTGCCTATGGAAATAATCATGCACATATTAACAGCTATATTGTTTGTGTGCAACAAAGATGGGTACTGTGATATTACAATAATTTTGTTGGAAGGTGCAAGTGACTGAAATTTATAAGAGAATATTTGCTCAGAATGATGTCAGTGCATGACATGTTGCAAGTACATATAAGTGGAAAGGTTTAAGAATGGTTGAAAAATTGTTGATTGATGGTGAAAGTTGTCCTTCAGTAACAAAATGAAGCAAGCAGTACAGAATGAGTAAGTACAGCATGAGCAAACAGTTCTTTATAGATGACACTAAAAAGATTGTGATTCATTAGATTATGTTTATAGAAAAGCAGGGATTCTTCTTTTTATTTGCAACATATAGGACAGAGAAGAATCCTAGAAGCTACTTCTAGCTTTTACAGCCTTCTCATACAAGGACATGCCCCACTAAGACCAAAATCACTGTTGACCACTGCCTCAGTTAGAGCTAATGCAGTACACAAAGTTTGCCTTGCTAGAACAGTTGCTAACTGCCTAACCATTATGCTAATTAAGGCTTAAATATTCTATACTGAAATTCTAAATTGAAAATTAAAATGAGAACAACCATTTACTATATTTAATATAGTAAGTTTATAAATAAAGTGCCTTTACTTTTTCATTTATTCTCATATATATTTGATAGCGTGGTTGGACATTTTGCAGCAGATGTCCACTATGAAGTAAAGGATACATAAGACAACTGTGGATGCGAGAATTGGCTCTTTAGTCCTGAGACATTGATGAGGATCTTATGACAGTTAAATCAATCAACCCAAGTCTAACTCCTACAGTGCCAGATTCAAGGTGTAAGTTCATGATGAAATTAGCCTCCAGTGAGATGCTACCTAAAAATGCAACTTCTAAGCCATGTTATGAAACAGCTAATGAATGAAATAGTTCACATTACAAACTAGGAGAATGAGCATTTAATTCTGAACCAAAAATAAATAAATTAAAAGGGGGGAAAATGTAGGTAAACATAAAAAACACATTGCAAAGTCATTTGTAGTGATTTTTGAAAACCATTTAATCAGCTATTGGCAGAGTAAGGGTTAAGCCTCGTTATTAGCAGAGGTAGAAAACTTTCTGTAAATCCTAGAAGCCATCCAAACATTTTAGGAGTCAAGCATGTGTATTTTACAAATTATCATGACATGGTAATTATCTAGTGGCCAGCATGAAACTTTTGGTCACCTTGGTAATTGGACTCCTAGGATTTTGTATTTCTCATTATCAGTAATAAACATTTCTCTCTAAACAAGTTTCACAAATGTTTTAAATTTCTGTAGTGATAAGGTCAATGCTTCTGCAAACTTTCAAATATTATTTAGGAAAAACTTATTAATAATTTTAATGCTCAATGACAGAGAGCTTTAAATTATTTTAAATATTTTCTGAGCAAGAAGATTATTTTAATTCTGTATTTGAATAATAAAGGTTAATAGCTTTTCATTTATATGCTGAAAAATATTAATTTTATTGAAGTTTCATCCATTAAAATTATGAAAAAAGACACGAGACAAATTCAGCCTCCTTCAAAAATCAGGCATATACAGATTTTCTCTCCATTTGCCAGATAATTTTTATTTACTATATCAGAAAAACCAAGCATCCTCTACAAGAGAAGTTCACAGAGCATCAGACAAATGTCAACCAAATAAGCTAATGACTGCTGCTGCCAATACAACATATAACTATCATAGACTAAGAGCATGTCACACTGCAAGCATGAGCAGCCACTTACTATGGAACCATGTCCTCAAGGCTATTGAAATAATGACCTCACCCATTCCCACCTGCAACAAAGATAATAAAATCACACTCACGACATATGGAAAGAAGTTCTTAACAGCCCTAACGATACCACATGGTATCACTTCACTGAAAACAGAGTTCTGTCCTTGCTCGAAAATCTTCTGAGTTTACTCCAAAAAACTTTTAATATGCAAATAGTTTGAAGGATAAATTTAATAATATTATTGCTCAATGACAGACAACAAGTTATTTTAACCTCGCTATTTTGCAAATTATCTACTTCTTTAGTAAAGAATCACAGGATAAGTCATGTAGAAATAGAACTCATAAAATAATGAGCTGAAAAAAATTTGTTTTTTGCCAAGAATGGATGCCTACTTCTTTTCTGATTCTTCATTATTCAATGTATTACAATGGATATATTGACACACTTACCTTTCACATTTTTTTCCCAAATTCACTTAGTGAATGCAACCTTACATGTTACCCAGATTTTCTTTATAATTAAGAAATTTGCCCATTTCAGTATATAGTAATGTTAAAGAAAGTGCATCATGCTAGAAATCTGCTTGTAGAGTATGGTATTGTATTGATAATGAAAACACTGAAACAATATTTAAGGATAATCTGTTTCAGTGTTTTCCTAAGAAAGGGTCATTCCATGCCAAACAAATATAACACCCAACTTTGACTACTCTGGTTTCAATAAAATTAGGTACAGTTGTAATACTTTTGAAATAGAAATATTATTTTTTTATTTCTAGAATAGATAAGAATGATCCTTATATCTTTGCTCATATACATATTTATAATAATAAAAGATGTCTCTGTGTCTGTGGCAGCCATAACTCATCAGAAAATTGTGGTAGATGCTTCAAATTTTCACAGGATGTTTCTGGTTGTAGTCCAGATTGCAGTTCCAAATTTCATGTTGAAATTCCAGGGAGGGGAGCTTGCTAGAAGCAAAAATATTTAACATGCTCTTTCTACTGAAAATGGCAATTGTTGTCAAATTTATTGTTGCCATTTACGGATACCTAAATTGTGAACATAAAGTAATAATAATAACATTTAAATCTGCCAGATTACCATATTCCCCACAGGCATTATTATTTTAAGGCATCCTATTGCAGTTAGGAACCCAATTTTTTAACTCAATCTGGGGTTGGACAGCAGGAAATTTGGGACCATTCAATCAAGTACATCAGGAACTACAGAGTATCAAAATCTGTCGAAATAAAAATCTCAATAGTTTGTGATGAAGCCAAGGGCTATAAGAGCTCAGGTTGATTTTAGAAACAACCTGAGCAAAGGCAAGCAATTCTTCATGTTGAATCTGTGCTAAAGTGTCAGGAGGGTAGAAATCACAAAACTAGATTTTAGTGCAGTACAAAACAAAATATACAGATTAAAAGTGGGACCCATGCAGTGCCATTTAGCTAGTCTCTAATATGACTGAAACTCTATTACCCCAATTACTAACATGAACTGGAGATGGATGGCATCACTATGTTGTTCACACAGTTGTTCATTTACATGCTATATGCTCCCAGGGGAGCTTTCTCCTCATTCTAGTCAATCTAAAGCAGTTATTCCTATCATTTCAATTAAAAATAAAAAACTATAAAAGTAAATCAACTCTTGAGTATCAATCAAGATTTTCTTCCTGTTTCATCTCTGTCAATATACTGGTTCTTTGTTTCAGTCAATTTCTGAATTAGAGGTTTCACAACACTGTGACATATTCTTCTAATAAAGCAATGAATGCAATCAGAACTATGGCTAATCATAATTTTAATAATTATGATTAGCCATAGTTCTGATTGCATTCATTTTTCTCTTCCTGTCCATGAGGAAAAGTAATTTTTACTGCTTTTGGTAGACAATAAAAATTGAATTTTAAAAAGTTATTTTGTGATGTTGGACAGCTGAAGCCTCACGTCAGCTTCAGAAACGCAGAAAAAAATTTAAATTTTTGAGCACTGCATGCATTTACACTTTGTGTGTTTGGTTTTGTTTTGGTTTATCCATTTATTATATTTGGTTGTTACACATAATTATTGCAATCATACCTAAAATTCTAGGCTATAAACCCTTCTAATTACTCTCAACCTGAATTCTCATAATCATGAGAATTATTTCATGGCCTTGCTTACACTTACATTATTACTTGCTACACACTTTATATTTATTATTAAAGTGGTAAGAGAGGAAGAATAGTTTATTGCTTTTTCCAAGTTGATGCCAAAGTCTTTGGAGAGATGATTCATATTATGTTATTCAAGTTGATGTTGTGAAGCTTGAGAAGATCACAGGCTGACACACTCATTTTTAAGACACACTACTGCTGGTTGCTGCAGTCTAGCTTCATTTTGAGACTGCCAGTCCTGGTACTCCTTTAATGACTCAGCACTGCTATTATCTGTGCAATCACTTCTTTGGTATTCTTTCACCTCTCTCCTCTTCTTCAACCATGCGGTTGCCTCCAATGATTATTGACACACCCAACATAAAAAACTTAAGAGAAACTGTCCCCCTTGTTAAAAATTTTACATTTCATCATTATCCTCAAGCAGCCATGGGCTACGGAGATACAACCAGACTGTGCAATTTAGTTCTCTAAGCATATCTGTCCTGAGCTATATCTGCTGCATCTGGGCATTGCACATCAATTCTAATAAGGTCCTGTTTGACATTGTCTGCCCACTTTTCATAACCCTATTTGCCAATCTATAATTATCCACATGGGCAACATGGCCAAACCAATGGAAATGGAGTCTCTCTCGCACAATAAGCTGCTTAAAGGAGGTTGCTGACTCCTTTGCCTAACCTCATCATTAAATATACACCTTTTCTCCACACTCTCCATAGATTCTTAAAAGTCCTAGCAGCAATCCCTATTCGTCTGTTATTCTCATGCTGCACATCACCAGTATCTGTTACATAACTCCCAAGACATTAAACTGAGAAACCTTCTCAAGAGTGCAGCCATTCAGACTAACTGAACCACAGCCTGCCTGACCAATTTTCATCACTTTAGTTTTCTCTCTGTTTATAACCAAACCTATTCTACTACCAGTCTCATCAACAGCTCGAATGAAAGAGTTCATCTCATCAACATCATTTGCCAAAAGGGTTAAATCATCAGCATAATCAAAATCAGAAATTTTTGCATCTCCAGACCATTTAAGGCCAAAATCTTTCCCTTGCAGTGAATTTCGTATAGCATAATCAATAATCTAACTAAAGAGAAAAGGAGACAAAATGCACCCTTGTCAAACACCAGAGGTAATCCTAAACCAATTGCTACAAGCCTTACCAACTCTCACACACAACTCAGTGTTATTGTAGAGAGCTTTCATTATGTTAACTAACTTGTCTGCTATACTACATGATCTCACAATCAACCACAAATTATGACGATCAACAAAGTCGAAAGCGTTTTTTGAAATCAACAAAGCTAGCAACCAAAGGTTTCTGAAACTTGAAACATTTCTCAAGAATCTGCCCGAGTGAAAATATCTGATCTACAGATCCCCTACCACTTCTGAATCCACATTGCTCATCACACAATTGCCTGTCAATCAGATCCTTAATTCTATTAAGTACAATCAAGCAAAGAATTTTACTGGAACAGAAAGTAAGCTGATACCCTTATAGTTATCACAAGAACTGCAATCACCTTTTTTGAAAATAGGGATAATAATACTTCTTGTAAAATCCTTAGGTACCATGCCTTTATCATAACAGATAATTCAAGATTTCAGTAATCCATGTGGTAACTGAAACATTTCCAGCTCTAAGGATTTCCGTACTAATTTCATCTACCCCTGAGTATTTATGTAGTTTAAGTTTAGAGGTACCCAAAATAACTTCAGACTATGCTATAGGGCAAACATTAAAGCCAGTAATGCATCTATCATCATTACAAACAATGGGAGTAGGTAGAACTAACCACATTGTTTAGAATATCACTGAAATGCTCAGCCCACCTAGCCATGACAGAATTCTCACCTTCTATAACCTTACCTTGTTTAACCTTCAATCCCTGTATACCTGTCCATTGTTTCTACTACACAAAACATTATCTGGTACAGCTCTCTGCTGTTATGATGTCTAACTGCCTCCTCGGCTTTGTCAGCCAAGCCATCAAGTCAAAGATTCTTATCAGCAATTAACTGATTTTTTACACATTTATTAAGCTCTCTGTAATGCTTTCTCGGTCTGTAAACGGTAGCTAGGCACAAACTGGAAGGAGAGTTGTGTACCAATCCCCAATGATGATGCACAAAACCGGCCAGGTCTAACACCTAATGTCTGACCCCACCTTCTCGTTGTGCAGGCCGTTAGTACGTTTCAAAAGAGATATTCTCTTTTGGAAGGGAACGGAAGGAGAGGGCTGCCAGTTCAGTATGGCCTACTGATCTGGTCATCTATGGCCACTTTTTTCTTCTTTTTTTTCAACCCTGCTGAGCAGTGGTCAACTTCACAGGGTTCAGGTGCTGACCATGGACTTCCTGCACTGGTGGGCCTCTATTGAGGGAGAATCTGCCGCTGTTTGCTTCTGGGTTGCCAACCCTAAATGAACAGAGGCATGGGATATCAGTTGGTGGATAATCCTGATCAAAGGCCATCACAGGTACCTGAACTTCACTTAGCTAGTTGGGCATCATCAATCCTAAACTGGAGTAATGTGTCTCAGGCAGGCCATATGGCTATTGAAAAAGTTCACTTGAAAAGGTGGTGCCTGAAGTTCCTACCAGCATCGGTGACTTCAGCCTTTAGCGGAGGAGGAACAGGTCTTTGCCACATGCCTGCGATCAGGGAGCTGTTTGATATTGTTGGCCCTACCTATCTCAATAAACCTAATTTCTTTAAAAATCCTACTAATCATTTTCTCTCTACAGGAATGTGGAACATGAGGACATTTATATAGAGATTATTCTCTTGATGTCCTCACAAATGAATCTCAGTGCTATAACCTAGATATTCTAGGCTTGCAAGAGACCAGATGGACAGGTAAAGGTGAGATACTTAAAGATAACTTTAAATTTTTCTTTACAAGGAGGGAGGATGGAAAGCATCACCAAGGCATAGGTCTGCTTCTTAGCAGACATGCTAGTGATGATCTTCTAGGATATGAGTGCATTAATGAAATGTTTCTTACAGCAAAATTTCAGACAAGCATTAAAGACTTGAATGTTATCTGCTGTTATGCCCCCACTGAGGATGAGAAGGATAGATTTTATGGACAACTTCAGGATATTTTGAATTCTGTCAAGAAAGGAGATATTATCCTTGTTCTAGGTGACTTCAATGCCAAAGTTGGTACTGACTCTGACCTTTGGGGAGGGGTGATAGGCCCTTTTGGTATTGGTAGCTGCAATAGCAATGGGCAACATCTCCTACAGGTAAGTAAACTCAATGGTTTCAGAATAACTAGCACTTATTACAAACACCGCGACATACATAAGTAGACATGGGTTTCACCTGATGGGCTGCATAAGAATATGATTGATTACATATTAATTAACAGCAAATGGGCTAGTTCTGTTAGGAATACCAGGGCATACAGGGGAGCTGAAATTGGATCTGACCATTACCTTGTTAAAAGTGTCTTGCAACTTACACTTAAAAAGTGTTGTTCTAAAGTTAAAAAATTTACCTTTAACACAGAAGCTCTGAAAGACCCAGTTACAGCTAAAGCTTACCAAGATAGGTTACTTAGTCATTATCACAGTCATGGTTTGTTTACTACTGAAGTTGAGGAAGAATGGGGCCATTTTAAACAGGCTTTTTTGGAAACTAACAGTACTCTTTTAGGGAAAAAGGAGCAGAGGAGGCAGAATTATTTGAGTGATAAGGCACTTGAGCTAATTTCAGAAAAAAGGAACTGCAGGAATGTCCTTAATACTAGTCCTAATAGAAAGGATTGCAGAGAGCTTAATAAATGTGTAAAGGATCAGTTAGCTGCTGATAAGAATCTTTGGCTTGATGGCTTGGCTGACAAAGCTGAGGAAGCAGTTAGGCAGCAGCAACAGCAGAGAGCTGTACCATACCATATAGTTAATGTTTTATGTGGTAGAAAACGGACAGGCATATAAGGATTGAAGGATAAACAAGGTAAGGCTATAGAAGGGGAGGATTCTGTCATGGCTAGGTGGGCTGAGCATTTCTCTGATGTTCTAAACAATGTGGTTAGTTCTACTCCCATTGTTTGTAATGATGATATATGCATTGATGGCTTTAATGTAGGCCCTATAACGAACTCTGAAGTTATTTTGGCTATTTCCAAACTTAAACTTCATAAATCCCCAGGGGTAGATCAAATTACTACAGAAATGCTTAGAGCTGGGAATGTTTTGGTCACCACTTGGATGACTGAAATTTTGAATATCTTTTATAATAAAGGCATGGTTCCTAAGGATTTTACCAGAGCTATTATTATCCCTATTTTCAAAAAAGGTGATCACAGTTCTTGTGATAACTATAGGGGTATCAGCCTACTCTCTGTTCCAGGGAAAGTTCTTTCCATGATTGTGCTTAATAGAATTAAGAATCTGGTTGACAGTCAATTGCATGATGAGGAATGTGGATTCAGAAGTGGTAGGGGATGTGTGGATCAGATATTTTCACTTAGGCAGATTCTTGAGAAATGTTTAGAGTTTCAGAAACCTTTGGTTGCTAATTTTGTTGATTTCAAAAAGGCTTCATAATTTGTGGTTGATTGTGAGATCATATGGTATACCTGACAAGTTAGTTAACATAATGAAAGCTCTCTACAATAATACTGAGTCATGTGTGAGAGTTGGTAAGGCTTGTAGCAATTGGTTTAGCATTACCTCTGGTGTTCGACAAGGGTGCATTTTGTCTCCTTTTCTCTTTAGTTTGGTTATTGATTAGCTGTCCCATGGCCGAGTGGTTAGCGCGCTTGGCTACTGATCTAAGGGACCTGGGTTCGAGCCCCGAGTAAGGCATGGCTGTTTGTATCGTTTTTCTGCTGAGGTCCTGCCATCCTCTCAGACATTCTACTCTGGCATATAAACTGATAGGCTCCTGTCAGATCTCTGTGGCAAGCAACTGCTTAAGGGGGGTATTTATTATTATTTTTTTTTTATTTGGTTATTGATTATGTTATGCGAAATTCACTGCAAGGGAAAGATTTTGGCCTTAAATGGTCTGGAGATTCCAAAATTTCCGATTTAGATAATGCTGATGATTTAGCCCTTTTGGCAAATGATCTTGATGAGATGAACTCTTTCATTCGAGCTGTTGATGAAACTGGTAGTAGAGTAAGTTTGGTTATAAACAGAGAGAAAACTAAAGTGATGAAAATTGGTCAGGCAGACTTGATTCAGTTAATCTGAATGGTTGCACCCTTGAGCAGGTATCACAGTTTAATTACCTTGGGAGCTATGTAACAGATACTGGTATGCAGCATGAGATTAACAGTTAAATAGAGATTGCCCCCAAGACTTTTAAGAATCTATGGAGATTGTGGAGAAATAGGTGTATACACCTAAAGACTAAAATTAGACTGTATAATAGTTTGGTTCTTTCCAGGGTTAGTTATGGTAGTGAAACTTGGACACTGTGTAAACAAGATAATAGGAAACTAGATGCTTTTGATTCTAGATGCTTATGTAGTATCTTGGGTATTAGGTGGTTTAACTTTGTAACTAATGATGAGGTTAGGCAAAGGAGTCTGCAACCTCCTTTAAGCAGTATATTGTGCAGAGATAGACTCCGCTGGTTTGGCCATGTTGCCCGTATGGATAATTATAGATTGGCGAATAGGGTTATGAACAGTGTGCCTAGAGGCCTCAGAAGGAGGGGGAGACCTAGGATGCGGTGGACAGACAATGTCAAACAGGACCTTGTTAGAATTGGTGTGCAGTGGCCAGATGCAGCAGATGTAGCTCAGGACAAATATGCTTGGAGAATTAAACTGCATGGTCTGGTTGGACCTCCGTAGCCCATGGCTGCTTGAGGATGATGATGAATGCTTTCTCTTAGGACTAGTAGGGTATTGATTAAGGACATTCCTACAGTTCTTTCTTTCTGAAATAAGCTCAAGTGCTTTATCACTCAAATAATTTTGCTTCCTCTGCTCCTTTCTTCCAAAAAAGTACTGTTTCCAAAAAAAGCCTGTTTAATATGGCCCCATTCTTCCTCAACTTCAGTAGTAAGCAAGCCATGACTGTCATAATGACTAAGTAACCTATCATGATAAGCTTTAGCTATAACTGGGTCTTTCAGAGCTTCAGTATTAAAGGTAAAAATTTTAACACTTTTTAAGTTTAAGTTGCAAGACAATTTTAACATGGTAATGGTCAGATCCAATTTCAGCTCCCATATATAACCTAGTAATAAGTGTTAGTTATTCTGAAACCATTGAGTTTACTTACCTGTAGGAGACATGCCTCCTCTGCTCCTTTCTTCCAAAAAAGTAGTATTAGTTTCCAAAAAAGCCTCTTTAAAATGTTCCCATTCTTCCTACATTCTTTACATTCACTCCTTTTTACATTTCTTCCTTACATTTTACTACTCAACACAAACAACATCAAAATTGGACATAGAACATAAAATTAGATGACCAGTGCTAATATAATGTTATAAAAAAAATAAATAAATACCCCCCTCAAGCAGTTGCTTGCCACAGAGGTCTGACAGGAGCATGTCAGTTTATATGCCATAGTAGAAGGTCTGAGAGGATGGCAGGACCTCAGCAGAAAAACAACACACACATCCATGCCTTAATCCGGGGCTCGAACCCAGGTCCCTTAGATCAGTAGCCAAGCGCGCTAACCACTCGGCCATGGGACGGCATAATGTTAAGAGACAGCAAATTAATCCATATTCTGAAAAATTTATATTTCGATAAACTGTGCAATCATCTAACAGCATGCAAAATTTCTTCTTTTTCACTCCTAATTGTCCATCCCAGTCATGAAAGCAATCTTCAAAACTTGTTGCTATCATCCAAGCATTATTATTGATGGCATACTAAGAAGGCAGTCTGATGTATTAGAATAATTTTAAATGCTATTTTTTTTATGTTTAGTATGATGTAGTATGTGTTTTGCTGTGAGTGTAGAAGAAAATGGCAAAAGTTTAGAATGTGAGGAAATTAAGTGGTGAAAATGAGCAAGTTTTTATGGGTGTTATGGTTTTAGGAGAATAGTTTTTGGTGAAACATGTACAGTGAATTTTCAGAGGATTCTAATGTAGTAGCAGTTAGTTGGAAAGGGTGTAAAGTATGTTGAAAATTTTTGCATGTGGGACTGAACATGCGGTAGTAACGAACGTGCATTTCGTTAGAGTAGTTTGAGGTGAATTGAGTGATTATTAGTAGTTAATTACCAAGGTATTATAGTGATATATTAATTTTGTTAGATATTTAGAAGTTTCTTAAAGTTACTAATATGATTTATTATTAATATCTGGAAGCCTTTGGTGGCTTTTCTTATACAGAAATTTTGGGTATTTTAGAATTGTCAGTGTGGAAAAATGGCAGTTTTTGATGGAGTGAGGATGATTAATGTGTAATTTAGGGGAGGGTTCTTTGAGCTATATGATATGAGGGTTTATTATTGTTTCTAATGGGATTATTTGGTTTTGGGGCTTTTTTATAATTCAGATCGGTGGTGCACTGTTTTCGACTTTCTTGTGTTTTAATAGGTGTTGTCTCCGATGAGATTATTTAGTTACGGAGGCTTTTTTATAATTCAGATTGGGGGGAAAAGAGGGGTGAGAAGATTGCAGGAATTTGTAGTCTGTGGGAAGGCAAGTGTGTTGTCTTGGTTTCTTTGTTTATGGTTTTTTTGCTATTTTTTGTTGATTGTAATTTTTTTTAGTAATTTATGGCTGTGAGTGATTTTTTTTTTTACGTTGCATTTGTTTATGATACAAACTATTGTTACCATGGTAATGGTACATTGCATTTGATGTAAACTCAAGTTTTCATTACCATGGTAATGAAAAAAAAAACATTTTTTCTAGAAACACCTGTTTGGGTTAGGGTCTGGGGTTGTGGGAAAAATTGAAAAGAATCATTTTGTTACTTTGCGTAAGAACAAAATGGCAGCCAAGGAAAGTGAATGCACTACTACCAAATATTTGTTTCTGTTCGATGTTTAAGTCCTTGATTCAATATTACAGTGAAAAAGTGTTCCCTTTATGCATCACGTAGGTAAGTTTTCACACCAGACCAAGAGATGTGATGCATGCTGTAACATTGTGTGGCTATGCTTGTATGTACTTTGGACTAGAATGAATAGCAATGAATGAGAAAACTTTAGGCTGGCAATGACAAGCCTACTACTCAAATGAAAACTGTCGAATATAACACAGGTCACAATGTAGCAACTACAAAATCACATATTACTAAAAGCTAATATTCTTGCCAACCCACAAATGACTAATAATAATAAATGATGATGTGTCCTCACAATGGCAACATTTATGGCAATTTCACCTTATATTAAACTTACACTAAAAAAAAATTAGGAGAATAAAATTAGTGACAATTTTTTGAAAAGTGAAAGCAGTACATTGGCTGATTTGATAGATTTATCATCTGACATAAAAAAAAATCATGTGATATTCCTGTCAGTATTGTTTGAAACTAAGTTATCATGAACCATTTAGCCAATAAAAATCTGTTTCATTAAAATTTAGCCTACTAGTTAGCACATTCACATGCCTGAAAAATTGTTCATCAACCTCATCTCCTGATATACCACAGTTTTCGCAGCAATCCCCCATAGATTGTAAACAATATTATAATATCGAAAACAAAGTAAAATCCAGGGTAGCAATTAGATGCTCTTTTCGTTCAACTGCTTGATGCATTTTGTGTCCTCTTTTCAGCTTGTCATTATTGACTTGTCATTATGTTGTTATTATTATTAAAAAAAACTCATTAAATAGAGAATGTATGAGGCAAGTTTCAAGTAATTTTTTGAGTCACCTGGAAAAAAAGGTACACTGAAATATGTACTACTATTTAGTGTTGAAAACGTTTTTCACTGAGAAATAGCAAAAACAATAAATGAGCTTATTTGTTGAACACAATATAAGGAAGTACAACACAAGGCTCAGTACAAAAGTAGTAGATATAAATAAGACAGTAAAAATAATCTGAAAGCAGTATGGTCACATTAGTAAAATGTTCTTTCAAAAATGTAACTAATTACAAACTTTGTAACCTTTTATTTCAGAGTTCAACTATACTCTACATCCATTTAATACATCCAAATTTCAGTGCAGCGGTAATTTTATCCATTCCTAGTGATTTTTGCAACTTTGGAGATTACCATGGTGGCTTTAAATCGTGATACATGAACATTAATGTTATAATACAAGTTATATGCAACAGTTAAAACGCAGCTTTAAACACATTACTTAATTAATAAAGAATTAAATTTCTATTACGAAGAAATATATCTGGTTATTACGATTATTTTCTTTAGATATTTCTTGGTGAATATACCATTGATTTTAAATTACATAAATTATCACAGAAGAAATGGAGACATATTTTTATAAGTTCTTCTAGTTTTCATTTTTAATACACAGCCAAAGTTCACATATTTATTTCTGAAGACGTAAATAATTTCAACAAAAAAAATGTAATGCGAAAACTGCATACAACGGATTCGACACTTACCTAGCAGCTTCTGCCGCAGAAGCTTGATCAATAACTTGTGAATTCATAGACGTGTTATACTAAAACCTGGAGTTATTTCCTTCACCTGATTTATTATAATTGGTAAGTAATTGAAATAAAATATATAAATTTGGCTTTTGAAAGTACGAAAATCTTTTCATAAGCTGAAAATACATCTCCAATCTTTCCTCACGTCTCTTAAGCGCCCTCTATCCATATAATGATAGTGCAAAAATATTCTTATAATTTTTACTGAAAAATCGCTTTTCGTTATATTTTCGGCTGTTATCATTAAAAAGTTTCTTTTGGAAATTGCTACCCTTTTGTGTAAATCAAATGGCTATTGCATATCGATATTACAATGTGCTTCAGAAAATGAGAGATAAGAAATGAGTTATTCCATTGTTGGAGATTAACCAACTTCAAAAATCTATGCGATTTATATGATTTCTGAGATAAATTATATTCTTTTTAAATTATATATAAGAATTCTATGCAGTTCGTCGGCTATTTTATATTTTTTTAAGAAATCGGGAATAGAGTAGGGGGGAGTCAAAATTACCGCTTTACGTATTACAGCAAACGGCACCGTGTTATGAAAAAAAAATACCCCCTCAAGCAGCTGCTTGCCACAGAGGTCTGACAGGAGCCTGTCAGTTTATATGCCACAGTAGGAGATCTGAGAGGATGGCAGGACCTCAGCAGAAAAACGACACACATCCATGCCTAATCCGGGGCTCGAACCCAGGTCCCTTAGATAACGTGTTTCTAATATCATTTCGTAGATCGGTATATGATTATCAGAGCTTGGCCAACAATGATAGAGTACAGGCCTGCCCAATTGGAATTTTCTCCAGGCACTCATGCAAAAAGTATCGGCCAGATGGCGCGCAAATACTTCACAAACAAACCATGTTACGTGCATAGGTTTTCATTAGTGCTTTCTGCGTTCGGAATTAAAACTGCGATCTTTTCAAAACTAAAAATTTTTAATGCACAATTTTTCAAATTTTCTCTATTCTTAAAGATGCTGATATGTAGTTTTCCGATGTGTCGGTCCAGAACAGGTGCGTATGATATAAAAACAAAGGGACAGGAGTTGAAGATCAAAGGTCGCAGGAGCTACGTTGTCACGTGTTCAAAGGGTGTGTGCGATTTCAAATGGATTGGACTCCCCCCCCCCACCTCACACTTTAGACGACTGACTGCAAATTGGATTACCTTCAGAACCCCGTGCCCTGAAGATACGGGGAGCGGGGTGAGGGAGAAAGTTGGGTCGTGGATCACATGGTATATATATCCCTGCGCCTTTGATTGAATTGTTCTCCTGGCAGAGAAATTCGATACCTTTTACAATCAATTTTTAAAACAACTATAAACTATATCAATTTGAAAAAAAATCAGAAAGACAGCTGAAAATGCATTGTAACTTTCAGATGAAAACCAGAAGGATGAAAGCAAAATAACACGAGAAATAAAATAAAGTGTTATGTTGTTTCACCTCTGAGCGGCACTTTTTCTGCACAACCATCGGCTAAATGGCCAGGTCACAAGGACCCCGAAGGCTCAGAGAAGGTTGGGGGAGGGGACCCACTGGAACAGCTATTGGGAGACGGCTGTATAAAAGGGAAGAGTCCTAGAAAATATAAGAGAAAGTTGATGTCAGTGCAAAATGAAATCCAGAGCTTAAAGAAAATGCTCTGGTGAAATTATTGCCAGCTAAGAGCCAAGTAATCAGACTCTTCTTTAAAAGAAATATTAGATTTGTTTAAGGCTCAAAAGCTCATCAAGATGACATTGAGACACCAAAGCCTGTGTTTCTAGATATAACTTTAAACCTGTACAGAAATTCACAGCAAAATGCTAAAAGAAGCAATTGCATATTTTATTGCCAAGAGGTAAATAGGTTTACCATGATATTTTCATTCTCCAAAGGCTTATTAAAAACTGAGGTTCTATTTTTTATTTTTAAAAAGGCTTATGAATTTGTAAGAGAAAAGCCTCTTCCCCAACAGCTCCACAATTTTAACTTGGTGCAGATCTGTAAATGGCCTTCCTGGATTTATTGAAGTTTTCTGCTTGGAAAATTTTACTGAATATAAGCAGAAGCATATGATATTCACTTTATTATTTGAGGAGAAGTCAGTTAGGAAACAAATACTGTTCAATGGCAAATGCTATTGTGCATATGTAGATTATGGTAATAATGCTAATGATGAAATTTCAGATATAGCTTCTGAAACTCTAATTTTTGTTTGTTTCAGTTTTACATAGCTGAAAAATCCCCATAGGTTATTTTTTTAACATTGGTTTGTCTGGCTCAAAATATACTTTTACTTAAAATTTCAGCCAGGACCATATTTAAAAATTTTTAAGCTATAAGAGCAAAAGAGGGAAACTATAATAACCTAATGATCTTTAGTTCCAAAGTGCACATATGCAGTTAATCATTAACCGACTGATAAATAATAAGAAAAATTGCAATTGTTTAACTTTCAATGAAGTTAAAATCATTGGCAGCAATAATGAAATGTCCAGGGACCTTTTAGGTGCTTTTCACATATGGATAATATCAAGCAATCACAGTAAAGCAATTAAAGTCATTGTGTCTCTTTTCTCTGAAATTGAAAAATATTATTATAAGATGTCTTTATAGGAAAAAAATTATGAAAAATTTCTTGCATAGAATGTAAATTAGCATTAATTGACTCTGACCTAATGCAGTTTTCTGTGTCTTGCACTTACTTAACTCTTATAAAGACAATTTTTTTTCTTTAAGAAACAACTTTTGAGCCTTATTATGAAAAACTAATGAATGAAATAGTCCATATTACATATGAAAAGAAAAAACATTTTATTCTGGAAAAAAATGGTAGGGAAGCATAAAAAAGCATGTTGCAGGTTCTTTTGTAGGGATTTTTGAAAACTGATTAATCAGCTTCTGTCACTTTAAAGGTTAATATTAAAAATTGAGGTTTTCTTGCCCTTCTCACAGTATGTGTGTGCAATTGAAAAAATTAGTGAACAGTGTCTTCCAGGGAGAAAACTTTATATTCTCAACAACAACCATTTCATATCTAATTAAAAAATTCAGGTTAATGTCCTACATAGGCTTCAATGCATGTTGGTCCTCATATCACTAGATAGTCATATCAATAATAGGGAATTCGATGTGGAAGTTGACATTCATGCTTATAATATGAAAAAGAAATATTACAAAAGAACATACTAAAATTAGACTTCACCATTTAGAGACACAAAGGACAGAAAAATTAAAAGGCATCATATTGGAGCAAACATCTAATTTCCACAAAACACAGTGACAAAAACATACTTTGCAGTAACTTCATTTCTTATATTATGAGTGTGTGATATGAATTTCCTACTGCCTCAGCTAAAATGAAAATAGTTTGCATTTTTTCTTCTTTTATAGCATAAAATTTTAATTATATCTGGACAAATATGCCTACTTTTCTTTTTTTTTTTCTACCCTGCTGAGATCTGGTCAACCACACAGGGTCCTGATGCTGACCATATAAACCCACTGGACTGGACTGGACTGGACTGAATTAATGCTCTGAGCTGGATTATGGATCCTGAATTTGCTGCACTGATAGGCTTCTGTGGAGGGAAAAACTTCTGCTGTGTTTTCTGTTTGTTTGTGGGTTGACAGCCCCAAGTGAACAGATTCACAGGATATGCTTATCAGCTGGTGGATAATCCTGAGCAGAGGTCATCGCAGGCACCTGAACTCTTTGCTTCTATTCATCATCATCATCATCATCCTCAAGCAGCCATGGGCTACGGAGGTCCAATCAGACCGTGCAGTTTAATTCTCCAAGCATATCTGTCCTGAGCTACATCTGCTGCATCCGGCCACTGCACACCAATTCTAACAAGGTCCTGTTTCACGTTGTCTGCCCACCACATCCTAGGTCTCCCCCTCCCTCTGAGGCCTCTAGGTACACTGTTCATAACCCTATTCGCCAATCTATAATTATCCATACGGGCAACATGGCCAAACCAGCGGAGTCTCTGCACAATATGCTGCTTAAAGGAGGTTGCAGACTCCTTTGCCTAACCTCATCATTAGTTACAAAGTTAAACCCCCTAATACCCAAGATACTACGTAAGCATCTAGAATCAAAAGCATCTAGTTTACTGTTATCTTGCTTACACAGCGTCCAAATTTCAGTACCATAACTAACCCTAGAAAGAACCAAACTATTATACAGTCTAATTTTAGTCTTTAGGTGTATACGCCTATTTCTCCACAATCTCCATAGATTCTTAAAAGTCCCGGCAGCAATCCCTATTCATCTGTGCTTCTATTGGCATCGTCAAATTCTGCATGGAGGAAGTCTTCCAGTGTAGATGGCTTCAGCCTTTAGTGGTGGGGGAACGGGTCTTTGCCCCATGTCTGCGATTAGGAGGCTGTTTGATATTGTCAGCATTCCCTCTCTCAATAAACATAGTTTCTTTAAACATCCCACTAACCATTTTCTCTCTCATCGGTAGTTGAAATGTGAGGACTCTGCACAGAGCGTAATCTCTTGATGTCGTCACACAAGAATTCCACCATTATAATTTAGATATCCTCGGCTTACAAGAGACCAGTGAACAGATAGAAGTCAGATTCTTAAAAATAATCTTAAATTTCTCTTTTCAGGGAGAGACGACAATAAGCATCACCAAGGCGTGGGTCTGCTTCTGAGCAGACACTAGTGAAGCTCTTCTAGGATATGAGTGCATTAATGAAATGTTTCTTACAGCAAAATTTCAGACAAGCATTAAAGACTTGAATGTTATCTGCTGTTACGCACCCACAGAGGATGAAGAAGAGGATGAGAAGGATGGGTTTTACGTACAACTTCATTATATTTTGAATTCTGTCAAGAAAGGCGATATTACCCTTGTTCTAGGTGACTTCAATGCCAAAGTTGGTACTGACTCTGACCTGTGGAGAGGAGTAATAGGCCCTTTTGGTATTGGTAGCTGCAATGGCACTGGGCGTCTCCTACAGGTTTCAGAATAACTTACACTTATTACAAACACCGTGACATACATAAGTACACATGGGTTTCACCTGATGGGCTGCATAAGAATATGATTGATTATACAGGGTGAATCTGAAAAAGTGGGCAAAACTTTACGGGGTGGTAGAACGCAGCTATACGAGCAATATTCGTCATAGAAAGTATGGGCGGAACGCAAACGGCGAGCCACTAGGTGGCGTTGGAAATGGTATAAAAGGGTCGGTCCTCGCACCCAATGTCATTTCTACCGTGGATTGCCGAGAGGATGGCTGGTTATACTAACCACAAAATGGCGGATATGCACTTTGTATACTGTGCGGCGGACGGGAATGCAAGTGAGGCACAGAGACGTTACTGCGACCGGTTTCCGATGAGATGCACTCCAGATCAGAAAACCTTTGAGCGTTTGCATCGGCGGCTGTGTGAAACTTGATCCTTCGCCGCGGCCAAGCAAGACGCAGGGCGTGAAAGGACTGTCAGGACGCCTCAACTTGCAGAGGACATTCTGTGTAGGGTGGAAGAGCGACCGGGATGTAGCACGCGAGCAGTTTCCCGTGCAGTACACGTGTCCCAAATGTCGGTTTGCCGTGTGCTACAGGAGGAAGGAATGCACCCCTATCGTACGCAGAAGGTACAAGTGTTGTCACCGGCGGACTATCAGCCACGTGTCGATTTCGCACGTTGGTACCTCCAGCAGAATGCAGCGCAGCCGGATTTTGGTGCACATGTTCTGTTTACGGACGAGTGCACTTTCACCGTGAGGGCGTTTTGAATACCCACAATTCACACACGTGGGCATCTACGAACCCGCATGCCACACGTCCTCATTCGTTCCAGCAGCGGTTCTCCGTAAATGTTTGGGCAGGGATCCTCCATGACCATTTGGTTGGCCCATACCTCCTGCCACACCGTCTGGACGGCAAATCGTATAACACATTCCTACGAGAGGTGTTGCCGGAGCTGCTGCGTCCGATTCCAACCCCCAGCAGATCGAGAATGTGGTTCCCGCACGACGGTGCTCCTGCACACTTCAGCTTAGATGTGCGGAACACTTTACATGCAACGTTCCCAGGGCGATGGATTGGTCGAGGTGGTCCCATAGCTTGGCCACCAAGATCGCCGGATCTCTCGTGTTTGGACTCTTTCCTGTGGGGCCATATGAAAAGCCTAATACGAGTGCCCCATTGAAGCCGATATGGATCTAGTCGCCAGGATCGCCGCTGTTGCCGGCGATATTCGGGAAATGCCTGGTGTCTTCGCAAATGTGCGTCGGTCCCTATCCCGCGGGTGTGAAGCCTGCATTACAGCTGGCGGCAGCTCTTTTGAGCAATTTCTTTGAGCATGTACCTCAATTACATTCCTGTTAATAAAATGTTTTCTGAAGTATCTCCTCTCCTTCTTGTGTTCATTCTTTAAATGTGACAGTGGAAAACTACCTTTTAACTTCTCACCGCTTGCGTTCCGACCATACATTCTATGACGAATATTGCTCGTATAGCTGCGTTCTACCACCCCGTAAAGTTTTGCCCACTTTTTCAGATTCACCCTGTATATTAATTAACAGCAAATGGCCTAGTTCTGTTTGGAATACCACGTCATATAGGGGAGCTGAAATTGAATCTGACAATTACCTTGTTAAACGTGTCTTGCAACTTAAACTAAAAAGTGTTGTGCTAGGGTTAAAAAATTTACTTTTAATACTGAAGCTCTGAAAGACCCTAGTTAGAGCCAAAGTTACCATGATAGGTTAAATAAAAAATAATAAATACCCCCTCAAGCAGGTGCTTGCCACAGAGGTCTACTTAATCATTATAACAGTCATGGTATGCTTACTACTGAAGTTGAGGAAGAATGGGATCATTTTAAACAGACTATTTTGGACACTAACAGTCTGTTTTAGGTAAAAGGAAGCAGAAGATTTCAAATTATTTGAGTGATAAAGCACTTGAGCACATTTCGGGAAGAAAGAACTGCAGGAATGTGATTAATCAATACCCTACTAGTCCTAATAGAAAGCATTACAGATAACTTAAAAAACGTGTAAAGGATCAGTTGGGTTGAGTTGTTTTACCTCTGAGCGGCACTTTTTTGCACACCATGGGCTAAATGGCCAGGTCACATGGACCCCGAAGGCTCAGAGAAGGTTGGGGGAGGGCACCCACTGGAACAGCTGTTGGGAGACAGATGGTAGCCTCCCGTCAAGGCCATCCAGCGTGTTCTTTAACGTGCACAGGGTATGGCTCTCCCGCACACGGGGCCACGGCTTAACGTCCCTTCCGACGGACGGCGGCCTTTCCAAGCCCATCAGCAATGTCGCCGAGAGAATTTATGGGCCCTTATGTAATATTATGCTCGGGGCCCCCCTTGAAAAATTTTATCTTTACAAATCATTAATAGCAATTATTCTGGACACAATGATGACATACAGAGGAAAAAAAGCCTGTTGCGCAGTCAGGCATGCAAAAACATAGGCCTACACAGTTTGTGTCACATAAAACTTTTTAGCAAAGGATCGATATATAGCCTAACTAAGAATAATTTTTGTAAGAAAAAGTAGAGTCGCTTAATCTGACGGGCCCCTATGCACTAGTCCCCCTTGCCCCCTCCCTGTCGGCGGCCCTGCCCATCGGTGTCCCCTACTGACTGTGGGCAGGGCGGGGAATTTTGCGGAGATAAATCTCAACGCTGACCCAGCTGGGACATGAACCTGGGAACTACAGATTACGAGCCCCCCCCCGCCCCCCCTAAAGGATCAGTTAGCTGCTGATAAGAATATTTGGCTTGATGGCTTGGCTGACAAAGCCGAGGAAGCAGTTAGACAGCACAACAGCAGAGAACTGTACCAGATAGTTAACGTTTTGTGTGGTAGAAAACGAACAGGTATACAAGGATTGAAGGATAAACAAGGTAAGGTTACAGAAGGGGAGGATTCTTCCACGGCTAGGTGGGCTAAACATTTCAGTGATGTTCTAAACAATGTGGTTAGTTCTACTCCCATTGTTTGCAATGATGATAGATGCATTGGTGGCTTTAATGTTGGCCCTATAACACAATCTGATGTTATTTTGGCTGTTTCTAAACTTAAACTACATAAATCCCCAGGGGTAGATGAAATTACTACGGAAATGCTTAGAGCTGGGAATGTTTCAGTTACCACTTGAATGACTGAATTTCTGAATATCTTTTATGATAAAGGATGGTTCCTATGGATTTTACCAGACCTATTGTTAACCCTATTTTTAAAAAAGGTGATCGCAGTTCTTGTGATAACTATAGGTGTATCAGCCTACTCTCTGTTCCAGGTAAAGTTCTTTCCACGATTGTGCTTAATAGAAATAAGAATCTGGTTGACAGTCAATTGCGTTATGAACAAAGTGGATTCAGAAGTGGTAGGGGATATGTGGATCAGATATTTTCACTTAGGCAGATTCTTGAGAAATGTTTCGAGTTTCAGAAACCTTTGGTTGCTAGCTTTGACGATTTCAAAAAGGCTTTCGACTCTGTTAAACATCATAATTTGTTGTTGATTGTGAAATCATATGATATACCAGACAAGTTAGTTAACCTAATGAAAGCTCTCTATAATAACATTGAGTCGTGTGTGAGAGTTGGTACGTTTTTCAGTGATTGGTTTAGCATTGCTAGTGGACTTAGACAAGGGTGCATTTTGTCTCCTTTCCTCTTTAACTTGGTTATTGATTATGTTATGCGAAATTCACTTCAAGGGAAAGATTTTGGCCTTAAATGGACTGGAGATACGAAAATTTCTGATATAGATTATGCTGATGATTTAGCCCTTTTTGCAAATGATGTTGATGAGATGAACTCTTTCATTCGAGCTGTTGATGAGACTGGTAGTAGAGTAGGTCTGGTTATAAACAGAGAGAACACTAAAGTGATGAAAATTGGTCAGGCAGGCTGTGATTCAGTTAATCTGAATGGTTGCAGTCTTGAGCAGGTGTCACAGTTTAATTATCTTGGGAGCTATGTAACAGATAATGGTGATGTGCAGCATGAGATTAACAGACGAATAGGGATTGCTGCCGCGACTTTTAAGAATCTATGGAGTGTGGAGAAATAGGCGTATACACCTAAAGACTAAAGTTAGACTGTATAATAGTTTGGTTCTTTCTAGGGTTAGTTATGGTAGTGAAACTTGGACACTTTGTAAACAAGATAACAGGAAACTAGATGTCTTTGATTCCAGATGCTTACGCAGTATCTTGGGCATTAGGTGGTTCAACTTTGTAACTAATGATGAGGTTAGGCAAAGGAGTTTGGAACCTCCTTTACGCAGCATATTGTGCAGAGAGACTCCTTTGGTTTGGCCATGTTGCCCGTATGAATAATTATAGATTGGCGAATAGGATTATGAACAGTGTGCCTAAAGGCCTCAGAAAGAGGGGAGACTTAGGGTGCGGTGGGCAGACAATGTCAAACAGGACCTTGTTAGAATTGGGTGCAGTGGCCATATGCAGTAGATGTAGCTCAGGATATTCTTGCTTGGAACACTAAATTGCACTGTCTGGTTGGATCTCTGTAGCCCATGGCTGCTTGAGGATGATGATGTATGACCTTGGCTTTCCTTCTGCCTTAGCTGATATGACAGTTTACAATATTTGTTTTTTGTTGCATGAAATTTCAATCATGTCGTTTGTGTGTGGGGGAAAGTGGGCTTGCATTTCCTTCTGCCTTAGTTGAATTGAAAGTGTAAATTATTTTGTTTTTCATATATATAGCAGGAAATTTCAATTATGGCATTTGTGTGTGTGCGAGACCTTTGATTTCCTTCTGCCATGGTGGAAATAAAAGTTGTTTTTTCATAGCACCAAATTTCAATTATATCATTTATGTGTGTGTGTGTGTGTGTGGGTGGGGGGGGGGTTGAGTTTCCTTCTGCTTTAGCTGAAATAACATGCTTAAAATATTTGGGTTTTCTTACAGCATAAAACTAAATTATGTCATTTTTGGGTGCAGATTAAGTTTCCTGCCTCAGCTGAATTAATAAAAAAGTTTACATTATTTATTTTAATTTTTAATAAAAATTAACTTTTTTAATGAAAGAAGAATATAAACTTGACTTTTCATGCTCTTTTTCAAAATGATGCGCGGATTTGCACAAGATCTATAAATTTTGCGGGCTTCTGCTTAAGCTAAAAGATTTGATCATGTATTAGATTTTAAAATATGTTTAACATATTCCCTGTTTTAAACGGGCTCAAATTAAAGTCTGCTAAGTTCACAGTCAGTTTAGTTTAGCTTTAATCACATATTAAGAGCATATCGAATTTTTTCTAAATTTTCATACGAAACCTCAATTTGAAAGAGAAACAGTTTGCAGCGTCTTTGCTTTTCATCCGATATAAATCAATAAGTGTGTATTAATTAAATCTATTTTGTTGTTTTAATTACTACACTGGAATAACTTCATTGTAATAAACAAAAAACAGCAAAGTTCTGCATTCGCAAGGCACAATGGGTATGCTTGCCTTCTTAAGTAGTCTGCCTACACACTCGCCTGTGATCATGGCTGTAATGGTACCAAGAATTTTGTGCTGCTCCATGTTCCCACTGTCCCCATAAAACATCGAAATATCTCGAAATTCAAGTATTTCGGTATATGTAACTGAATGAAAAACGTCAGTAAGTATTGGAATAAAAATATAAATGAAAAAAATAACAAAATTATAAGCCACAAAAGATGTAGAATTACAGACTCGAGAAATATTGCTTACAAAATAAAAAAAATTCCTCAATTTTTATTTAATTTTTTTTGTTATTTTGTTCATTTGAATGAAAATGATTCATTTTATATGATTTAATTTCTAGAACTTTTCATATAAACTCAGAAAATAAAAATCATTAAACCTTGTAGCCGCAATTTAGTTCAGTAAAAAAATTATTTGACCATGTGTACGGAATTCTGGTTCCGAAAACATGGTCACTGTACCGTTCTGTATTAAGGTCTTTATAGGCACTAGATATTTTGGCAGATGCCTTTAAATCGCATTGTCGATTTCAGTGGTTAGATGTGTGCGGTCATTTGTCTCCTGTTCGGTAATGTGGCCATTAACGTATTTATTCAAGGTTATTTAAAATTTTATCATCACAAAGAAAATGTACAAAATTATTCATACATCTTTAGTTTTTGTAGGCCCTGCTTAGGCACAGCGCTTATTAGATAATATGGCTCCGACTGTATTGTATTAATGGAATGTACCTGGAGTGGTCATCTAGGAATTTGCTCTGAATTGGTGGGATTAGTACAATTATCTCTTTGTTTTGATAGCAAAGTGTTACGTTTTATGTTATCAATGCCATCATTTTATGTCTACAATTTCCAGTTTTCGTTCAGATTTATTTGCTATCTAGGCAGAAAGTGTCTGGTTGTTGTGTTCCTCGAGTGCATAATGCTGTTCATTGCCCCATTCTTTTGAATCCATGAAAATGCGTCATGTGAATAATACAGAAATTTTTTTTATCTTCTGGTAGCAATTTCCAGTCATACATAGAATAACCTGCGCGCTCTCTAACTTCGCAATGATTCGGTTTGAAGTAGAGGCCCATATAGATAAAGGTTGGCCATATCAAAATTGGATGTCATGTTTTGTCGTAGCTCGGTTTGGGGTGCAAAGCTCAATGGTATTTCACGGATTCCGGAAAAGGGTAGGGTAATATTTGATACAGATTTCTGTGTTCACGATTGGAAGCACTTTAGAAAAGGGACAAAAAGGAGAAATAAATTTTAGGGCTTTTTTTTTCCAAAAAAAAAAATTCGCTTTGTTGTTTGTCCGTCTGTAAACATCGAACTTGTTTTGTTTCTACAGATATATAGAAGAATTTTTTGTGTTCGACAGGAAATGAAATATTACGATTTTAATTTTTCGAATCTCCCAAATGCTATAACTGCGCTCTCTTACGGTGGAAAAAAAGATGTAAATTCCAAAATATCAAACCAATATTGCAAACGATGTAGTTATGCTAGAAATCGAAAATTTGGTCGTGGAATGTGACAATATTGAAGATTCCAGTGACAACAATGAGTTGACCCCTACTATGAGGTAAGAATAAGAGACGCCCTAATGCGCTTTCCCTGTCCAAGGTCATGATGCCGCCGCAGGAGGGCAGTGGCCATGTTGATGCTTCCAAAACAAACTTTCTACTGCCACAATCAAGCCTACTTTTCGCACTTTTTCTTGCTTCTACTACGATATTTACTGCTTCTACTATTAATTCTATCTCTAAGAAAAGTGCATTTACATTATTTTGATTTAATACATATATATATTTTCGGCAATGAATATTCCTGTATCGAATAGCTATAGAAGAGTATTGTAATATCTATTCCGTTACATAACTATTACTTTACCACAAACGTTTCACAAATATATAAATTTGAATGAATGAAATAATAAATGATTAAATACTTTTTGAAATTTTACTGTTTCTTCAAAACAATTTCTGCTTTAAACATTAATGATCTATACACAGCAAATATAGGGACCAAATCTAGATTGGGGTGGGGGTAAAGGCCTATGCTTTCCCCCTTTAAATCCCCTAAGGAGCTAAAAATATTGCAAATTTGTGCATATTTCATGAATTTTTCAAGACAAAGGGGGAAATGTTATATTACAATGGAATCCAGGGTTTCACTTCCCCCCCCCGTCTCTTTATGTATGCTAAAACCTCACCCGGCCGTCAGTAAGGGAACTCTTATTGCTTTGAAATGGCTGTTATGCATCGTATGTGATATTGACCCATGATCCCTTAGGCAGGAGTTATTGGGATGAGAAGCACCTTTTTGCATATACAATGGGATAAATGGCCAGGTCACAAGGACCCCAATGCTCAGAGGAGGTTAAGGGAACCTAGTGGATAGCTATTACGAGACAGAAGGCATCCTCTTGTCAAGGCCATTCAGTGTATTCTCCTTTTGCTCACAGTTTATGACTCTACTGTACATAGGGCCATGATTTAATGTCCCATCTCATGGATGGCAGCCTCTCCAAGCCCATCACCTTTCTGGCAGAGGGCAGGTTTTGGATTATCAGATATAAATCTGAGTGCTGGGATATTTGGAACTCATACCAAAGAAGTGTTTTTTTTATACAATGAATGAATTTTTCTTTACATTTTATATTCATCTGAAAAGCCCAATCACATAAAGCATATATAAATAATTCAACATTATAAATGTAAAAAAGAAAATTTTTCATGTGCACATTTTTTTTAAATTTTAATAAAATTTACAAAATATTAAAAAAATTCTTAAGAGATATTCTTTATCATAAGATAAAACACACATTACTAATTTTGTGGTAAAAATAAATGAAACTAAAATCTATATCAGAAATACTTGCAGAAAGAGAGGAAACTGATTAGTGCATTTTTTAAAAATAAGCTACAATTAGATTCTTATCAATAATAATTGGGGGAAAAAACTGGAAGCCTGAAGCTAATTTTCTTTTAAGGTTTTTATGGTACGAAATTTGAGTCCATTTCATCAGTAAATTTTCCTCAATGTACTGGAAGGACTGACATCCATCAGATGAGACATTAAACCATGGTCTGTGTGGGAAAAAGAGCCAACACCCTGTGCACGCTAAATAAAATGCTGGATAACCTTGATGGAAAGTTTCCATCATAACAGATGGCCTTCTGGCCTAACTCAGTGGGTCACCTTAGTCAATCTTCTTTGAGCCCTTGTGACATATCATTACCCCATTGTGTGAAAAAAAAATGGTAATCAATCGTAAAAAAAAAAGAATTCAAAATCCTCTGAATTTTTATGAGTGCATTCTGTAACTCCGGAGGGAAAGGAAAATATCTTTAATGCATTATTATAATTTCCTACTTGAAGTATATAATCTACCTTTAATCAAGAACGTGAACAAAATTTATCAAACATCATTTTCAGAAATCAAGTATTTCCTTAATTTTAATGTGAAAAATAATATTAATATCATAAAATCATGTTTATATTTTATCACTGGATTCATTAGTGCATTAAACCTGAAAAAATCTGCTTAACCCATTTCTTCCCAAGTGTTGCGTGTACGCAACACTGGGAATGGGTTAAATTCAGAAAGGTGTCTAAACGGAATTTAAACTCAGATTTCATAACTGCATAAATAAAACAGAAAATGTTTCCAGTTATATGATTTATTTTATGTTGATTAATTTGATAAAATTAGTAGTGAAATATAATTTCCAGTATCTGCTTTGAAGGGCGATTCATACAATTGATTGCTGAACAGGCAGCTATAATATAAAATTAACAAATCGTCACGTTTCTCAGAGCAGATATAGTTCTGTTACTACGGTTAGAGCTAATGTTTTGAATAGAACATGGCTGCCGCGCAGTCGCTCTAGCATCAACTTTAACTGCCTAGGGCGTCTCCTCTTCCTTCTTACCTCCATGACCCCTACGCCTAAGGTAGGTAGGAAACGGAACGTTTTATTTTAAGAGATAATTGTAAATCTCTTTTTTTTAGTTGGCACTAATGAAATATAATTCGCATTTTCAAAGGTAGTTTTAATATATATCGTTAGAGATCACTAAATACTCAAACGGCAAAACTTTTAACGAATGTTTCACGTGGTCTGTTTATGGTAGAAATTCCACTGACAACAATGATCTGCCACTATTTTCAGAGGAGTGGGATAAAAGCAACTTTTTAAATCTAAGAACTAAAAGACAAATACTTTTTGTTTTATAACTACTAATAAAATACTAATATGTGCATAAATATAAATATATATAAAATACTAACAGAACCATCATACATTAAAAAAAATAACCCTTCAAGCAGCTGCTTGCCACAGAGGTCTGAAAGGAGCCTATCAGTTTGATGCCACAGTAGATCCATGAAAATTGGAGGCGGGGGGGGGGGCTCAGAAAACAAACAACATAATCATCCTTAATTAAAACTTTAAACGAGTGAAAAAGTAGGCAAAGGAAGAACTTCATTCCCTTTGAAAATGGGATTCCCATATGCGCCAGAGGCGATATGCCTTCTTCTAGTTATTTTACACATTCAGTACCCTCTGACAGAGGAAATTAGAACTACTGCATAATTGGGAAAATAAACAATTAATTTTTACTAGTACCTGCAAAGCACAAAAATTGTTTTTCATTTATCTTCTAAGGCAGAAAAGTTGCATTTTACTGACAACCTCCTTGGTATAACGAGACAAATTGTTATTATTAATGTAAACCATTTAACCATTACACTGTATGACCAAAAATTTAAGTTTCTAGAATAAATAGATCGTTTGCAATATTCTTTTTAAAAATTTGGTATTTCACAGCTCTTTCCGCCAGTAGAGGCCGTCTTTTGAGTTTTAAAATATCACCTTTAGCATTCTCTAACAGTAGAAATTCCAACCAATGGGGATTCGAAAAATGCAAATATTAATATTTTCTTGGTACCTGTAAAACAAAAAAGAATTTTTCGTTTATCTCTTAAAATAAAAAGTTTCATTTTCTCACCCCCCCGGGAGGGTAAGATGGCAAAGTCTTGTTGCCATTGTAAACCTTCTGACCGTAACACTACTACTAAAATTTCAAATTTCCAGTGGTTTGTTTACAATATTCGTTTGAAATTTCAGCATTTTCCATCTTTTTCCACCGCTTGAGTGCGCTATTAAAGATATTGGAAGATTTCAAAATTGAGAATCAGAATATTTCTTCAACACCTATCCAAAAGGTGGAAAAACAGATAGACAACAGATAACCGAGAGACGGACTGACAGAACAAAAAATATTGGCATAGGCAGACTACAAAGTGGAAACATTAGCTCGTTTAGCTTTTGCAGCCCATTGCTGTCTTCTGAGCAGTTTCTTAAAAAAAATATTCATTAATTTATTTCTATGAGTGGAATATTTACACCGAAATGGAGCGCAGTGAGGTATTGATAAAATATGGAAGCTTTTATAGACAAAAAAAGTGGTAGAAATGCATACAACTATAACAACTGAGAAGCTTTAACTAGGTACACACGCTAACACGGTACAATAAAATATGGCGCTCATAAACCACGTGATTTTCTTGCTCTCAGCAAAATTTTACAGAGAAAAACTTTTTTTGCATTGGACAGGTATTGATGAAATAGAGGTGCTCCTCTACTTACGAACAGGTTAAGTTCCCGAGGTTTTGTCGTAAGTCGAAAACTAAAAAGTATATTTGAACACAGAATAACCACTTATTGTTAGTGTCTGATCCTTTCAATACTTACTAGGTGTTTCAAATGCAGTAAAAATCTGTAGTACATGGTAACATAAAGTCGATTTTAAAAATAAACAACTTATACTGTTAATGTATATGTTTGTACATAAATAATATCCATGCTTTGGCGTTGGAATTCCACAGACCGTAATGTAAATAACAAAAAAGGAAAATTAGAGGCGTTATTCTTCACTCGCGTTTAATTCTTCTTAAAATACATATCACGGGATGTCTGTACTACTACTTTTTTTTTGTCTTCGTAAATTTGTCTATAGCAACCAATAGCTTCTTGTACTAGTACTGCTTCCGAAAGGCACCTAAATCTTTCCGCGTTTGAGTCCTGAGACTCAAAAGAAGTTAGTGCATTCTCGATCAATCTAAAATCTTCAGCCAGCTGCTTACAAATGATTTTCTTTCGTTCCTCAGTTTGTTGCTCCTCTGTCGTCTTTATCAACCATTTCTTCCATTAACTCAATTAAATTCTCGTTACTGAGCTCTTGACTATAGCTTTCCAGCACTTCATTAATATCTTCTTCCTCAATTTCCAAATGTAGTTGCCTGCTTAGTTCCACTACCTCGTTGGTCACTGAAGTCAGTGGCTCTGTTAATTTAGTTAAGTTCTCGGTAAATTGTGGACAGAGCTTTTTCCAGACAACACTCATATTTTTATTTGTTATTTCACGCCAGGAAGCAATGTTTTTTATTGCACTGTATGTGTTGTAGTTCTTCCAGAACTCTCGAAGTGTTACTCCATTCTCCACTTCCGTCTCTTTCACAGCCCGCGAGAAAGTTCTGCGTAGATAGTAAGCTTTAAAAGTTGCTATTACACCTTGATCTATCGGCTGAAGGACAGAGATTGTATTAGGAGGCAGGTATACTACCTTGATATTGTTGCGAAAATTGTCAAGAAGTTGTGGATGGCTAAGGTTTTGAAGTAGGATGTTGAAAGGCAGGTTTTTGTCGGAGCAAATGTATGGAAGAACTAGTCTTCAAACAGTACCTTTGTCATCCATGCTTTGGCGTTGGATTTCCACATATTGGAAGCGAAGTTTTAGCGACGTCCTTAAAGGCTCTGAGTGTTTCTGAACGGTACACACTAGGCTTGGTTTAATCTTATAGTCGCCAGCAACATTTCCACCTAGCAGAAGTGTAACTCTATCTTTTGAGGCTTTGAACCCAGGCATTGATTTCATCTCTTTTGCATTTAACGTATGTGTTGGCATTTTTTTCCAGTATAACCCGGTTTCATCGACATTAAATATTTGTTCCGGAAGGTAGCCTACATCCTCAATAATTGCAACCAATCCCTAAGGAAATTCCGCTGCCATGTCCGCACTTGCAGCCTACCTGCTCACTTTTATGTTAGGCAAGTTTGAAGGTGCTTTAAATCTATAAAACTACCCATGGCTAGCCGTAAAGGTATCTTCTCTAACACTCTCATCGCGTTTCCTCTTTAAATATTCACACAGACTTATGGCCTCTTGGCTGAATTAAACTTAGGCTTATAGGCATGCGCCGTTGATGCTGATCTTCCATCCAAACTCGCAATAATTTTTCCATATCTTCCATCACTGCACTTCTTCACTTACTATGGTCGAATGTGTTGATGCAGAATTTCGAACATGTTCCAAAATGCGTTCCTTGTCTTTTAAAATTGTTGCAATGGTCGAACGTGCTTGCTATATTTTCAGTTTTTTCACCTAACACACTTCGTTTTATAATGTCCACTTTAGTTTCCATGTTAATCGAACGACGCTTCTTGCATTTATCGCCACTGCTAGATTCATTACGTTTTTGAAACATTTTTGAAGCACTAATCGTAAAGTTTATAAAAATTGCAAACAATAGCGACAAATCTCATCAACATCATAGCCAACAGGGCCAAATCATTTGCATAATTTTAATCAGAAATTTTGAAATCACTAGATTTTATTACGCAAACTTCATATTGTCAACTACTGAAAATTCAGATATTTAATTCAGTTTTCCCTTTAACACACCAGAATTTTTTGAATTCATATTCTGCTTTGCCAGCAAAATGATCATTTCTTTCACATAGGATTTTTTTTTTACTTGTGGCTTTATCCCAATCCTTTTTTTAGAGTGAATATCGTCATTGAATTTTCAAATTAGGTTTCTTTTCCCATTATCTCAAGTAATTTTTTTCACTCGTGTCAGCCATCAATAAGATAGCAATGTTTGCTCATGAAATACTGTAGCAGAAAAAATTAAACTATCGCCAGCTTTGGCATTTACCACTAATTTGACTTTTAAAATTTCCCGACCTTGTCACTCATGGTACCATCTATGATTGGAAAAGGCAACTTTCCACTATTTTTCAGTATAGATTATATAAGGTAGTCAGTCACTCATGCTAAGGAATCATTAATCCAAGAATCAAGCAATACAGATACACAGATTACCAGTGGTCATAGAATTCAAGTATATAAAATGAAATACTTTTTTGGAGAAAAGTTTAGCCGATGAGTGGGACTTTACCCACTCCTGTCATATAACTGGGAGGCATGGGTTTGAATCCCTCCGACTGGTGAAAGTAATTTTTTTCATTTTCCACAAAAGTATTTCTCGAATTCTATGTCAACATGTAATCTGTGCATTTACTATTGACTGATGTTTGCTTGTGTTCCTGCATATCTCATGAAATCCAAGATTTTATCTGCTATCTGACTTACCACAAATGTTTTTTATCTGCAGTTTTATCCACATTAATGTTAACCTTTTATCTGCTGAGCACTTTCATGTGGCAATTTCTGTGAATAAAATTGCACATGGTTGTTTGGGGTCATCGCACTCCACATTAATCTCTCCATTCTGCTGAAAAAGGTCCTTTACCTATGGAAACTCTAGCATTCATTTACATAACCCATGGAAATCACACAAGTGGTTTGCTCTATGCCTCACTGTTTATTTGCATCACAATGCATTATTACTCCATGCTCCTACAACATTAAGTTGCTGAATTTTTGAGATATTCCAGAATCTGTATATCATGCTTAATTTTGAATGTGTGTGTACTAAAACCTGAGTACCATTTTAAAACAATTATTTTTCCATTCTATTTTCATTTTGGTTATTAAATTAACAGTTTTGGCTATCCCATAACTAGATACTTGAATACTAAGATCCATATTTTACATATTGATATCACCAATTATGTTAAACATTCAAACTCCAGCCTATAATAGAACAAATGTTCAAGTTCAAAATCACTTTTATTGTTTGATTCTTAAAAATCAAAAGGAAAAATATTTTGGCATTTAATAACTTTCCAAACATTTGATCGCCCAGTTGCAAATTTCATAAATGGATATAATGCAAATTATCATGTTCCTATGAAAGAATTGGAAATTAACTTTAGGTCATAAATTCAAAATTTGAGGAATTTTTCCATAGATGTCAAAACTGTGGCTGATATTGATGGAGCAATGAGTATTTTATTTCAAGTGACAAACAATGGAGATCTAATGGCTATTTATATGTACTTGGTGATATTCAAATGAAAATATTTGCACACAATAAACACTTTAAAATAGTAAAAAAGGAAAAAAAAAACAGGAAAAAATGGTATTGTCATGAATGAATGTATTATTGTCAAAAAAAAAACCCCCATTATTTCAAAACCTACAAGAGTCTACATTTTAATCAGTAACATGGAGAAGAGGGCTAAAGAATGAATATATGGTAGATACTTGAGTATAATTCGTGAAATTTTGGATATTCACAAATCAAAAAGTACAGGGTTGCCAATACAGATTATGTATGGCAACATTATACAGGCTATGTCAGGTTTCTACATATGAACAAAATTTATGCTAATGAAACAATTTTAAAAATAAGTTTTTAATGTTAAAAGGAAAAATAATGCAATGATATAAATATTCCATTCATTTACTATCAAAAAAATTTTTAGAATCAAAGAGTTTTGCACAGTTAACCCATTTTGTTATGCTGAAATACACAAAATTGGAAAGCGTTGATTATACCTTCAAAATAAATTTTCCAATATAGACTTGTACAAGGAGCAATACATTCTCTGGCTTCCCAAGCCCCAAAACTAGGGGTCAATTTATATTCCAGTATCTGGAGTATATAACTTTACATTTTCATTACTTTCAACAGTATTAATGTTACCATAAAGAAAGACATAGCTTTGTGGGCATTTAATAACTTAGTGGTTTGAATTAATTTTATAACTTAGTGGCTTTTATTTGTTTATTTGTTCACTGTATATATTGTATGGCCCAGCATGGCCTTATTTGCCCTTACACCAAAACATAGCAACCAACTAGCAGAAAAAAACTGTAAAAAATATAGGAGGAAAAGTACCATCATGAAAACTGGGAGAAATGGAGTTCTAACCAGGATAATGGGACAAAAATTGGGAGAGCTGGTAGATATGGACTACCCATTTATCCATGGTTTCACTGTGTTTCACTCCCTTGATATTGCCCCAAACTTCTGCAGCATTAAAATAATTGCTGCTAATTTTTTTAAGATTAAATGTGTGAACAACAAATATAAGCTTTGCACAAAAGCAATTAATTAGAGATAACTACATATTACATAATTGTATATACAACTTTTATAACCTTAAAAAAAGGGGGTAAAACTAAAACTTGTAAAATAAAACTGTTAAGATATATCAGAATTCGCAAATATTGCAAAAGAATAAATGTCTCTCTTAAGAGTGAAAAAAACGTACAATGCAAAAGTTTATGCTATTTCACATAAAATCTGAAGTTTGAAACAATGTCAACGATGAGTAAGGAACAAAGTTGCTTAGAGGAATTCTCAAAAATCAATGATATATTTAAATAAAACAAATTTTATTGACAGTATTACAAAGATAATTCATTAAAATCTCAACACTTCAGCACAGCAGTTAAGGTATTATAACTGTAATGCAAGGAGTGCCAGAGCAACAAGTTTATGAAAATGAGATTTAAATTTTTTACAATGCTGTGAACATGCTTCGATGAAGGTTTCTTCGATTTTTAAATGCAGTAATAGCACTTATTTTAACAGAAGTTAAAAAAATACACATTTTCACTAATTTCTATATTTGTTTCTTTTAATTTTTAACCATTATGTACAAGAAAATGATCTAAACATAACTCAAACTGCTGATTTTAAAAGAATTAATAAAATTTTGTTTACATATCAAATTATTCTAAAATAAAATGAACCTTATAAACTGTAGAAAAAAATTGAATGGTTGGAAGAATTAATGTTTATGATTAGCATTCTTCATAACATTCTGCTTTTAGAATACTACACCTGATTAGTTTGTACAAGAAACCACTAAATGAATCACTTTCATAGTAAAACTTCCTAAATGGAACACAAATTTTCAACATTTGTGTGCAGTTATCACCTTCCTTTTTTTGCTGCTTGCCTAACCTGAAAAGAATTTTTTTTTTAAATCTACTATTCACTTAATTGATACAGATTAGAACACATTGTGTATATACACTAAATGGGCAAATTATTATATACACCCCAAAAACAATATGCAAAGCAGAAGTATCAAGTTCAGTCACACTGAAACTGGCAATGCCTATAAATAGAGCAGGTCCTTATGCATTGGTAACTAGTCACGAAAAAGTAATTATGGGTAAGGGCAGCAATGTGAGTTTGACCACGGCCAGATAGTAGGTGCGAGGAAGGTTGGTTGTTAATCCCCACAACTGCTGAACTGTTGGGTTTGCCATGTCAGACCATTGCATGTGTATACCAAGACTATGTGAAATACGACAAAACTTCCAACCAAAGGGAGAAATGTGGAGGTAAATGTGCAATTGACTCTCGAATTGAGTGCAGACTGTACCGCGTTGTCACAAGGAATCACATGGCTACTGTGGAGCAGATAATGTCAGAACTGAATGAGGGCATGTCCAGAAGCATATGCACAAAAACTATCCAACGTACTATGGAAAAAATAGGCTATGGCAGTGACATCCACAAGCTTATGGACAAAGACTATCCACCATACTATGGAAAAAACAGGTTAATCGACCTCCACAATGTGTCCCCTTGTTGATTGCAAAGCATTGAAAGATCAGGCTGCAGTTTGCAAAGGCCTATTGCAACTGGAGTGTGAAGAATGGAAACACGTAATATGGTCTGATGAATCACAGTTTCAACTCCAACACACTGATGGGAGGGTGCAGGTGTGGCATAAACTACACAAAGTGATGGACCCAGCTTGCCAAGTTGGGGTCAAACAGGCAAATGGAGGTGGTGCAAGAGCTTAGGGTGCATTTACATGGGCTTTATACCTGTCAAGACCTCAGTCTCTGGCACAAAGTATGTGAACATCCTCGCCAATTATCTATACCCATTCATAATGATTCTCTTTCTGCACCATGATACTATCTTTCAACAGGACACACCATACTGCATAATTCCCAGTGGCCACCAATTGGCTTCCGGAACATTCAAGTGAGTTTACCACACTCAAATGGTCCCTCAATCATGGACCAACCCCATTGAGAATTTGTGGGACGAATTGGAAAGATCTGTTCGAGCCCACTGGTAATTGTGACAGACTGCACTATGATAAGTGATCTTTGCTTCATGGGTGGCAATACCACCTCTGAGTTTTCAACACCTCATTGAGTCCTTACCAAGACGTCTTGTTGCTGTTGTGAGGGTAAAAGGGGGAGCAACAAGTTATTAGGTAGGTGTACATAATTTGTCCATTCAGTATGTATATATATATACACAAACACACATAACACATTAAGTTAAATTAATGCTAAAAGAAGATTAAATATAGTCTTTTAAGTTCCACAAAAATTATTTACTTATGAATGCTTAAGTTTAAAAAAATTATTTTTACATATACATAGAAAAATTACTCTACTTATTAAATTTTCTCTATATCATTGTAATTAGTGAAAAGTTGAGACAATTAGATGGAATTATTATCTAGATATTTACCTCGATTTTTTCTTTGCAATGATATCCAATGGATAGATGAGTCTATTGTCCTATGATGGGTAGTACAATCCAGATATACGTTCACTTATATTCTTTATTTTCTTGTTCTCTGAGGGCCATGCTGGTGCCAGGTTGACATCAATTTGGTGCACATGTCAACCAATGCATTTTTTTGATTCACAGCTTATATCGCAACTTTTCTGGGAGTACGAATATCATATTCTAATGCATACTCATTACCTGATGATACATTGTTGCATCAATGCATCATCAGACGAAATAGTTATTTTATGTCAGGCACAGATGTTAGTGTGCTGTGGTCGGTATTTGTTCATGTTAGGCTCAGAGCACATTGTGTGGAGGGGTGAGTAGTAGTACAATGTGGTGCCCTCTATTGAGGGGTTGGGGGAACAGAATTTTAAGGTTGGAGATATAGAGTTCTGTTCTTTTGTTGGGGCTTTATTTATACATAATTATTGGAAATTTTGCATGGTGCTGTTGTATTTATGTGTGCATGTAGGAAGCATGTGAAACACAGGTAGGGGTTGTTTAATTTAGTTTAATGTTTGGGTAATTATAGAAGAGTATTTTCCATGCTGAAGGTGGTGGGTTATATCATTATTACATATTTCATTTCTGTTTAAGTATATTACCAGGTTTTCAGCATAATTTAATTGAAATTTCATAGGGGGTAGGGGAAGAAATAGTATTCTTGTGTCATTGAATTTTGATGTTAGGTTCTGGGAGATGGTACTTTGGGTTAAGGCTGTCTTTTGGTTGGCTTTTCGTAATCTTCTTGGTGTTCTGCCAGTCAGGTTGCAAGTTGTCTGAAGGTTTGTCCTACGTATCTATTTTTCTGTTGGAGTTCTTTGTGTTGGTCCTCAATACTGATAGACCACCTGAAGGTATACCTTTTAGTGGCATTTATGTCATCCATATTGAGGACCCACATGAAGAACTTCAGCAGAAAAATAAATATGTAGGAAAAACCATCAGAAAACTTGCAACCTGACTGATTGATTGAAAACTACCCTCCAAATTGAATATTCCAGAATTGAGAGATCTATTCTGACTCATTCAGGGCAACCTGACTGGCAGAACACCAAGAAGTTTACGAAAAAGCCAACCAAAAGACAGCCTTACCCAACTGCCATCACACCAAAATTCAATGATGCAAGAATAATATTCTCCCTCCCCCTATGAAAATACAGGCAACAGGAGGTGATGTAACAACTTGGGGTACATTCATATGGGATTCTTTGGGGCCCTATCATACATGTCGAGATCTTCGTCACCAGTACAAGGTAGGTCAACATCTTTGCCGACCATCTACATGTGTTCATAATGATTAAATTTCTGCCCTACGAAATTTCAACTAAATTATGCTGAAAACCAGGTAATACACTTAAATAGAAATGAAATATGTAATAATGGCATAACCCCACCACCTTCAACATCATCCTCAAGCAGCCATGGGCTACGGAGGTCCAACCAGACTGTGCAAGCGTGTCGTGAGCTACATCTGCTGCATCTGGCCACTGCACACCAATTCTAATAAAGTCCCGTTTCTTCTGAATAAATACCAATGTATTTTTTTATTATAACACAATAATTAGTCCCATATATAAAACAGCAGAGAGCTGTACCATATAGTTAATGTTTTATGTGGTAGAAAATGGACAGGTAAAGAGGGATTGAAGGATAAACAAGGTAAGGTTATAGAAGGTGAGGATTCTGTCATGGCTTGGTGGGCTGAGCATTTCGGTGATGTTCTAAACAATGTGGTTAGTTCTACTCCCATTGTTTGCAATGATGTACACAATGGGACCTGTTTGTCCCATTGTTTGTCTGCCCACCGCATCCTAGTCTCCCCTCTTACTGAGGCTTTAGGCACACTGCTCATAACCTTATTACCAATCTATAATTATCCATACGGGCAACATGGCCAAACCAACGGAGTCTCTCTCTGCACAATATGCTACTTAAAGGAGGTTGCAGACTCCTTTGCCTAACCTCATCATTACTTACAAAGTTGAACCAACTAATGCCCAAGATGTAAACATCTAGAATCAAAAACCTCAAGTTTTCTGTTATCTTGCTTACAAAGTGTCCAAGTTTCACTACCATAATTAACCCTAGAAAGAACCAAACTATTATACAGTCCAATTTTAGTGTTTAGGTGTATACGCCTATTTCTCCACACTCTCCATAGATTCTTAAAAGTCCCGGCAGCAATCCCTATTCGTCTGTTAATATCATGCCGCACATCACCAGTATCTGTTACATAACTCCCAAGGAAATTAAACTGTGACACCTGCTCAAGACTGCAACCATTCATATGAACTGAATCACAATCTGCCTGACCAATTTTCATTACTTTAGTTTTCTCTCTGTTTATAACCAAGCCTAATCTACTACCAGTCTCATCAACAGCTCGAATGAAAGAGTTCATCTCATCAATATCATTTGCTAAAAGGCCTAAATCATCAGCATAATCAAAATCAGAAATTTTCGTATCTCCAGCCCATTTAAGGCCAAAATCTTTCCCTTGAAGTGAATTTCACATAACATAATCAATAACCAAACTAAAGACGAAAGGAGACAAAATGCACCCTTGTCGAACACCAGAAGTAATGCTAAACCAATTGCTACAAGCCTTACCAACTCTCACACACGACTCAGTGTTACTATAGAGAGCTTTCATTACGTTAACTAACTTGTCTGGTATACCATATGATCTCACAATCAACCACAAATTATGACGATCAACAGAGTCTAAAGCCTTTTTGAAATCAACGAAGCTAGCAAACAAAGGTTTCTGAAACTCTAAACATTTCTCAAGAATCTGCCTAAGTGAAAATATCTGATCCACACATCCCCTACCACTTCTGAATCCACATTGCTCATCACTCAATTGCATGTCAACCAGATTCTTAATTCTATTAAGCACAATCATGGAAAGAACTTTACCTGGAACAGAGAGTAGGCTGATACCCCTATTGTTATCACAAGAACTGTGATCAAACTTTTTTGAAAATAGGGATAACAATAGCTCTGGTTAAATCCTTAGGAACCATGCCTTTATCATAAAAGATATTCAGAATTTCAGTCATCCAAGTGGTAACCGAAACATTCCCAGCTCTAAGCATTTTCGTAGTAATTTCATCTACCCCTGGGGATTTATGACGTTTAAGTTTAGAGCAGCCAAAATAACTTCAGATTGTGTTATAGGGCCAACATTAAAGCCACCAATACATCTATCATCATTGCAAACAATGGGAATAAAACTAACCGCATTGTTTAGAATATCACTGAAATGCTCAGCCCACCTAGCCATGACAGAATCTTCACCTTTTATAACCTTACCTTGTTTATCCTTCAATCCCTGTATACCTGTCCGTTTTCTACCACACAAAACATTAACTATCTGGTACAGCTCTCTGCTGTTGTGCTGTCTAACTGCTTCCTCAGCTTTGTCAGCCAAACCATCAAGCCAAAGATTCTTATCAGCAGCTAACTGATCTTTTACACTTTTATTAAGTTCTCTGTAATGCTTTCTATTAGGACTTGTAGGGTATTGATTAAGGACATTCCTGCAGTTCTTTCTTTAAGAAATAAGCTCAAGTGCCTTATCACTCAGATAATTCTGTCTCTTCTGCTCCTCTTTTCCTAAAAGAGTACTGTTAGTGTCCAAAAAAGCCTGTTTAAAATGGCCCCATTCTTCCTCAACTTCAGTAGTAAGCAAACTATGACTGTCTAAGTAACCTATCATGATAAGCTTTAGGTATAACTGGGTCTTTCAGAGCTTCAGTATTAAAGGTAAAAATTTTAACCCTAGCACAACATTTTTTAAGTTTAAGTTGCAAGACACTTTTAACAAGGTAATGGTCAGATCCAATTTCAGCTCCCCTATATGCCCTGGTATTTCTAACAGAACTAGCCCATTTGCTGTTAATTAATATATAATCAATCATATTCTTATGCAGCCCATCAGGTGAAACCCATATGTATTTATGTATGTCGCGGTGTTTGTAATATGTGTTAGTTATTCTGAAACCATTTAGTTTACTTACCTGTAGGAGACGTTGCCCATTGCCATTGCAGCTACCAATACCAAAAGGGCCTATCACCCTTCCCCACAGGTCAGAGTCAGTACCAACTTTGGCATTGAAGTCACATAGAACAAGGGTAATATCTCCTTTCTTGACAGAATTCAAAATATCCTGAAGTTGTCCATAAAACCTATCCTTCTCATCCTCAGTGGGTGCATAACAGCAGATAACATTCAAGTCTTTAATGCTTGTCTGAAATTTTGCTGTATACCTTTCATTAATTCACTCATATCCTAGAAGAGCATCTTCTATGTCTTCATGTCTGCTGAGAAGCAGACCCACACCTTTGTGATGTTTATTGCCATCTCTCCCTGAAAACAGAAATTTAAGATTATTTTTAAGAATCTGACCTTTATCTGTCCATCTGGTCTCTTGCAAGCCAAGAATATCTAAATTATAATGGTGGAATTCTTGTGTGAGGACATCAAGAAAAAAAGCTCTGTGCAGAGTCAACACCTCCTACAATAGAAGGCCGTACAACTACGTCACAGAAAACGGACTACATCTAGAGCCCCTATATACCAAGCCAACCAGGGCGACCTAACCGCCACTCATATGCCAACTGGTGATGTGACTTTGTGTTATAGTCAATGCAGCCGCCGTGTGCGCCAGTTTTTCAAATCCTTAGTATATAAAAAACAATTATTACTGGAAGATATTCAGCTGCGAATTGTCTAAACAACTATAGGAAAAATTGCACAGTGTTTAAATTCCAGGCTGATCCAATTAAATTAAAAAAAACCCCGAGAACATGCATTAGCTCACAGCATTCTATAACATATACTTCTGACTATTGTTTCTGCATGTTAATGTTAATTTATGTGATATATCGATTAGTAATATGTAGATGAATGATAGCTACATTTAAGTTAGTAGTCATTCATCGTTTACAATTAAGTTTAGTTTGGTTAATATCATAAAATATGCATGCGGCAAACTTCGATCGTGACGGCCATAACCCTCCGCTTTCCGTGCGGGCATACCGAGATCGCTGACTACCGTAGTCGCTAAACGTCGATCGTCGATGGGAACGGGGAGACCAATTTTGGATTCATTTATACTTAGCTATACAGTTAACTACACACATAGCAGAATGTGGTGATAGGAAAAATCTTTCATATAGAAGAAAAACATTTCACAAACAATATATTATATGATTACAAAAATCTGTATTTCATTGATTATTAAATGCCACTGTTGAGAAATTGCTGACTTCTATACAAAGTACCAATTTTTATAATTTTCAGGCGAGACCAAATTAAGTTTGACATATTTTTTTAAACCATATTATTTAAAAAAATGCTTATTCCATCACTTTATTGCCTTAAAGAAAGCTGCGGTGAATAGTTATTACTTATTAGCGATTAAGTTAGAACTTGATAATATTTTAAGACACTCTTACGTTTTCAAGGGAGGACCCGCAGTACAACAACCACTTTCTGCCTTGCGAGCGAATCCAAAATCGGCCTCCCCATTCCCAGCGACGATTGGCATTTAGCGACCACGGTAGTCAGCAATCTCAGTATGCCCGCATGGGAAGCAGAAGGTTACGGACGTCACGATCGAAGTTTGCCGCATGCACATTTTATGATATTAACCAAACTAAACTTTTATCGTAAACGATGAATGACTACTAACTTAAATATAGCTATCATTCATCTACATATTACTAATCGATATATCACATAAATTAACATTAAAATGCAGAAGCAATAGTCAGAAGTATATGTTATAGAATGCTGTAAGCCTAATGCACGTTCTCAGTTGAATTCTTTCAACCCACTTTTTTTAAATTTAATTGGATCAGCCTGGAATTTAAACATTGTGCAATTCTTCCTATAGTTGTTTAGGCAATTCGCAGCTGAATATCTTCCGATAAAAATTGCTTTTCATATACTAAGGATTTGAAAAACTGCGACGCACATGGCGGCTGCATTGACTATAACACTTAAGTCACGTCACCAGTTGGCATAAGAATGGCGGATAGGTCGCCCTGGTTGGTTTGGTATATAGGGGCTCTAGATGTAGTCCATTTTCTATGACGTAGTTGTACGGCCTTCTCTTGTAGGAGGTGTTGGCAGAGTCCTCACATTCCAACTACCTATGGAGAGAAAATGGTTAGTGGGATGTTTAAAGAAATGTTTATTGAGAGATCACCAATCTTTCAAGTTTAGTGGTGGGGGACAGACATGGGGCAAAGCCCCATGTCTGTCCCCCACCACTAAAGGCTGAAGCCATCTACACTGGAAGACTTCCTCCAATGTAGAATTTGACAATGCCAGTAGAAGCAAAGAGTTCAGGTGCCTGCAATGACCTCTGCTCAGGATTATCCACCAGCTGATAAACATATCCTGTGAATCTATTCATTTGGGGCTGTCAACCCACAAACAAACAGAAAACACAGTGGAAGATTTTTCCTCCACAGAAGGCCCACCAGTGCAGCAAATTCAGGATCCATAATCAAGCTCAGAGCCTTAATTCAGTCCAGTCCAGTAGGTTTATATGGTCATCACCAGGACCCTGTGTGGTTGACCACTCCTCAGTAGGGTAGAAAAAAAATGTAGTCAGAGTTGTCCAGATCAGTAGGCCACACTAATCTGGCAGCCCCCCCCCCCCTTTTGTTCACTTCCACAAAAAAGAGAGAATGTCTTTTAAAGGTACTAACGGTCTGCACCACAAGAAGGCAGGGTCGGACATTAGGTGATAGGCCTGGCCAGTTCTATGCAAGCCCTGAAAAACAAAGTTATTCAAGCCCTCAAAGTTTGGTGGGCTATAACCCAAAAACCTTTCCTTTGGATATGCACCACCTTCAGCATGGAAAATACTCTTTAATAATTACCCAAATATTACACTAATTAAGCAACCCCCACCCCACCCCTGTTTCACACACTTCCTACATGCACCATGCAAAATTTCCAACAATTATGCATAAATAAAGCCCCTATAAAAGAACAGAACTCTAAAACTCTGTATCTTCAACCTTAAAATTCTACTCCCCAAACCCCTCAATAGAGGGCACCACATGTACTACTACCCACCCCTCCACACAACGTGTGCAGAGCCTAACATAAACAAACACCAACCGCAGCATGCTAACATCTGTGCCTGCCGCAAAATAACAATTTCGCCTGATGATGCAATGGAGTAACAATGCAAAACACGTAGTGAGTATGCATTAGAATATAATATTCGCATTCCCGGAAAAGTTGTGACATAAGCTGTGAATCAAAAAATACATTGGTTGACATGTGCACCAAATTGATGTCAACCTGGCACCATCATTCCCTCAGAGAACAAAAAATAAAGAATATAATTGAATGCATATCTGGACTTTAGTACCCATCACAGGACAATAGACTCAACTACCCATCAGACATCATCACAAAGAAAAAACCAAGGTAAATATCTAGATAATAATTCCATCTAACTGTCTCAACTTTTCCACTAATTACAATGATACAGAGAAAATTTAACAATTTTTGATCAACACTGTGACTTAAACATTTATCTTTCAACTCAAAAGAGATTTAATCACAAACTACACTGTTTTAAAAAGGATTATTCAAATGCCCTTATTTCTCATTAGCTTGTTCTCATATACATCGTTGCAAAATGCAATATGTAATAGTACTAGCTTTTTATCTTAAAAATGCAATGACTTCTATAGAAGAAACATGAAGTATTGGCCTTTGATACTTAATCGAATAGTTTATAAGTTCTTATATATATACTCACATATATTATACTGGCATGTTGTACTTGCTTAGTTGTATGTCCTGTGAAGTAGATGTTTTGTAGTTCTGTAGACTTGGCTGTACACTCAACGCTTTCATGGAGAAACACAGTCCTAGTTATCTACAGTGCACTTGACACTTGTTGACTTTTATATTGTAGATAAATCTTATTCTTGTCACAGGATATTACAATTGCCATTATCCTAGACGTTTTTTCACTTTACAGATATTTACTGTTGACTTATATTCGATGTTAACATGCAGCTTTCCATTTAGTATCGCTAGTTGCAGGTTTAATTCTTGAGCATAACTGATGTTTAAAGGCATCTGAAAGTTAGGATGATAAATCTTTCAACTGAATACATTTAAAACTTTTGTGTAAATCATATTAATAGTTAAATAACCCCTCCGTATTTCAAATCCCCCTGTAGTACTATGGGGGGATTATTTAACTGTTAATATGATTCACACAAAAGTTTTAAATATATTCAGTTGAAAGATTTGTCTTTTTAACTTTCAAATGCCTTTAAACATCAGTTATGCTCAAGAATTAAACCTGCAACTAGCGATACTAAATGGAAAGGCTGCATGTTAACATCGGATATAAGTCAACAGCAAATATCGGTGAAGTGAAAAAACTTCTAGGATAATGGCAATTGCAATATCCTGTGACAAGAATAAGATTTATCTACAATATGAAAGTCAACAATTGTCAAATGCACTATAGATAACTAGGATTGTGTTTCTCCATGAAAGCGTTGAGTGTACCAGCCAAGTCTACAGAACTACAAAACATCTACTTCACAGGACATACCACTAAGCAAGTACAACATGCCAGTATAATATATGTGAGTATATATACAGGGTGATTCAGTTAAACGTGTACAAACTTCTGGGAGGGGTAGGTTGCACAAAGACGAATTGGAATCATATAGCAATGCAGGGTTGGTAACGGCATCTTCACGCGTTAGATGGCATTGTATGGCCGTGGGACTGCACAACGTCCTCGTAGGTAACCGTCATTCACGAACTACCTGCAGAGGTAGCAGGATGGCCAATTACACAAACGTGGAGTTGGCTGATATGCACCTCACATACGGGGCTGCGGACTGCAACGGGTGAGCCGTTGTGAGCATGTACCAGGAATGGTACCTGATGAGGCGTACTCCCAACTACCAGATGTTTGCATTGCTGCATCAGAGGTTATGTAACACTGGTTCCTTATAGAGACCTGCCAGGAGTCAGGAATGATGGGCACGGCCCCCTGATATGGAGGAGAACATGCTATGTCATACAGAAGACACTACAAGTGCCAGTACTTGAGCAATCGCCCACCAGATCGGTCTTTCCCAATCCACGGTATGTAGGATTATGTACGATGACCAATTGCATCCACATCATGTGCAGCATGTCCAGACACTGAAGCCTAAGGATTACCCACAGTGCATTGCATTTGCACAATGGTACCTGCAGAAGAGTGCGGCGGAACCCCAATTTCCTGTTTTTGTGCTGTTCACTGTGCAAACATGAACAACTGTACACTGTGTTCTTCTGCACAAAACCGTTTTGCTGTAAATGTTTGGTCTGGCATTGTTGGGGACCACTTAATAGGCCCATACCTCATGCCTGTTCATCTGGATGGAAGGAGTTACCGATATTTCTGCAGGATGTCTTGCCAGAACTTTTGGATGAACAATAGGTCCCTCAGTTGCTGCGCCGTGTAATGTGGTTCCAGCACAATGGGGCCCTGCCCATTTCAGCCATGAAGTTTGTCAACACTTAAACGTGACATTTGGACAACAGTGGATTGGGCGTGGTGGTCCCGTTCATTGGCCTGCAAGATCACCAGACCTATCATGCCCGATTACTTCTTCTGGGGTTACATCAAAGGACTGGTGTTCGACACCCCCATTGAAAGTGCTGAGGACCTTGTTGCATGCATCTCTGTAGCTGCCTCAGAAGTCCAAAACACGCCAGGAATCTTCCAGAATGTACTTGATTCCATGCGTCGACGATGTCAGGTCTGTGTTACAGCTCGTGGTTGCAACTTCGAACACCTTCTGTGACCTCTGTTCATTTCACAAATGTACCTATTGTGATTAATAAAAAGCATTTTGTTCACTTACATGTTGCTCTTTCTTTCACGTCCTCTCTGTACACTAGCACATGTTGATGCTGTTACCAACCCTGCATTGCTATATGATTCTGATTCATCTTTGTGCAACCTACCCCTCCCAGATGTTTGTACACGCTTAACTGAATCACCCTGCATATATAAGAACTTATAAAATACTCGATTAGTATCAAAGGCCAATACTTCATGTTCTTAGGTAGAAGTCATTGTGTTTTTAAGATAATAAGCTAGTATTGTTGCATGCATTTTGCAACGATGTATATGAGAACAAGCTAATGAGCAATAAGGAAATTTGAATAATACTTTTTAAAACAGCGTAGTTTGTGATTAAATCTCTTTTAATAACATATCACTGTGTATTTAAATTTAATTATCTTTTAACTACTGTACTTTTAAAATTCTCTAAACTTTGGCTTTAATCCTGTTACAAGAAAGCACATCTGTCATTGTCCCCGTTCATAGTTTTGACTCATGGCATATGAAACAGTATGAGTGGTAGAAAAATCAAAATATATTTGAATGAATTTAAATCAGATTGAAGTTCAGCAGAGTGCAAGACAAATATTTTCCAAATGTAAAAAGCATTAATTAAAAGTTTAATCAATTCACCAAAACAGGAAGTGTGTAAAAATTAAATACACTAGAAGCATATTGGATATGGAATCATAAATAAATCAAATATACATAGCCGAAACATAATAACAAATCTAGAAAATTTAGACTTAAACATCCCTCAACTGATAATCACAACTAAATTTACTAAGTAAATTTATTGATGTTAATTTAATTGAAAGGTCACGAAGTCGCTCTTACATATCATTATCAAATTTAAAAGAAAACCATTAAGAGCCTGGTGTGATATGAACCTCCTGATAATACTAGATGCTCTAATTATTGAGCTACCAACCTGGTTTGAGTTGTTTTTACCTGAGCGAAATTTTTTTGCAAACAATGGGCTAAATGGCCAAGCCACAAAGACCCCACGGATTCAGAGTAGGCTGGAGGAAGGAGACCACCTGAACAGTTGTTTACATCAGAGTGCCAATTTTTGGTAGTGGTGAAAGTAAAAAATTCTTAAAGACAAATACAATCATAGATATGAGTATTGGAATGCTTTCTTAATATATATGGATTACAAATAGATTCTTTTTCCATTAACTTTAGAACTTATCTTGAAGCAACAAATAAACAGAACTAGATCATGTTATATAAAAAGAATAAGCATCTAATTCTGAGTAATATGAAAAATAAATACATGTAAGTTATATTTTTATATTTTTAAAAATAAAAATGGCAAAATTTTAATTTTTTTAAAATTTTAATTCAGTAGAATTAAAAAAAGAATTATTCAGAATTATTTTACCTTTTCAAACAAGATCACAATTTTTTATATTATTATTATTTAAATCTTCCATTTATTTAATCTTTTTCTAAACTTTTGCAAATAACAATAATCCACATGTTTAGATTTTTGTGACAAAAATATAATAAAAAAAAATAATCTTTTTGAGGCACATTACATATATCATAGTATAGTTTTGTTTATATTAATTTCAAAATAAGTATTATTCTTTTAATTGAAGCAGACAATTGACAGGCAATAAAAAATTCTAGAAGCAAAAAGATAAAAAAAAATTTAAGTGTACTAAAATATTGACTAGAAGTGATGTATATAGTTGATGACTGATGCAACTTCTGTTAGTAATAAAAAACCAGTATCTTCTATTAAAAGCTTTAAATGAATTGAAACTTTGCTACAAAATGATGCTAACAACTGCAAAATTAAAACTGATTGATAATCTATACAAGGAATACGAAAGGAAAAGGGCAAACACATTCAATGGTTGTTGGCACTACTTATGATGACTGAAGCATGTGAGTGAAATTGCCAGATACAAATTTTACAATAATTTTTTCAAATGGAATCAACAGGCAAAAATATATTAATGTTTCAAAGCTATATATACAAATTTGATTAAAAAAAAGAAACTAAAAATAATCCAGTTTCTGCTAAAAAGATAATACAAATTTCAATCTTGCACTATGGAATGGTAAATATTTCATGTATCACTGGAATCAGAAAAGTGAACATGGCAAACTGAGCTTGGACATGCAAAGGGTAAGTTGAATGTATAAAATACATAACACAGAGTTGGTTTCAGATTTTTGTACCAGCTTTTTGCTTTCTCCCATATGACACTCTAACCTAAAGTAATATTAGTAATAAAGTATCACAGGAAATGTCCTGTTGACAAGAAACACTTGAAATAATTAGCTGAAAAAATCTGGTTTTGTCCTGAGTGGGATTCAAACCCAGAAGTATGGCAGTTTGCTGAATCTGGGACATTTTCCATACTTTTTACTATAGATGATCCTGTATAACTTACTTTTGTAACATAATTTTTGCTGCTCTTTTGAAACTATTTTACTACTAATAGCATATTTTTAAGGTTGCTTTATTAACCCTTTCACTACCATACCAGCCCAAAATGGCCAATATTTTAAATGGACTCATGCAACTAATGCCATTCCTTCCTCTTCACTACCTCCTACCTGCAGCTTGGGCTGGTATGGTAGTGAAAAGGTTAAAACAACTCACCATTTTCAAACCACATCACTTCTAATTTCATTCTCTAAGAGACTATTTTTTTTTTGCTAACAGAAGCATTTTTTCATTAACTGATTGCACATTGTTCATGCTTATAATTGGTGGCACTGAAAAGTGACTAAAATACATGTTTTGTAAACTCACTGCTGAGCACTCTTAAGATATTAAACAGAACATAGAACTGAGGGATATCATATATTAAATAAAATCTGGCCAATTGAAGCTGCTGCACAATCTCCGCAAAAAATAGTATCATGTTATAATATGGATACATTATAGTGTGAAAAGTGTTCCCTAATTGTTTCATTATATTATAATTAAAATATGTTAAATGAGGAATTACTGTGTAAGTAATGCACTAATATGTTTGAAAAATATTTATATTATTTCTGATATTATACCATGTTGAATAATAAATGCATAACATGCTGGACCAGTTAATTTTCCCTACAATCAATGAAACATGTTCAACCATGACAGTATATTTGGCCACAATGTCTGAGATTCTCTCAAAAATTGATATCTTGGTCAATATCAAGTAATCATGATGTTGTCAAAAAGTTATGAGTTCATATCTCACTTGGATAAAGACAATTTCCCTCTATTTCTAAGATTTCTTGGTCAATGGATAAGATATCGAGAAGCAATTGTTCAACTTCCTAGATCTCCTGACCTCACCAATGAGACTTTTTTTAATGGGTTATATCAGTTGTCATCATACCCAGCCTTCAAAACTGGTATCACCCTGGAAGTCCAACTATTTTTCTGTGTTCAGTAAAAATAAAAAGAGTGAATTTTAGAACCATATCCTGAAGTAGATATGTCATGTTATACACCAAAACAAAGAACATTTTATTCTGTGCAGAAAATAAAAAGTGTAAAGTAAAATCCTGCTTATATTTTCAACTTCAGTAAACACATTTTTAATTATCTATTTTTTCCCAATATATTTCACAATATTTCTGTCAGTACTTAAAATTTCCATTTAATTAGTTCTTATTTTTTTATTTAAATATGCAATGATCTGCTGACAATTTACCAAGCAGACCCAAACATTTTAGACTACTTAAAGGGAGAACTGAATGTGATACTCATAACTATCATATTTAACACAAAGAAGGAACAAAATCATAAAATGCTATTCCTTGATGAACCTCCAAATGGTTAAGCTGAGGCATCTACACAAAACCAATGGTGCCCACTTATTTCTTATCATTCAAGACATCCAATTATTCATAAGGAAACTGCTTTCAATACAGTTCTTTTTAACCTGTCTTACAAAGCTCTAAACAAGAATTATTTAGAAGAGAATAAAATCTACAAAAGAGCCATTGCCTACAACACAAACAGTTTTATACAAAAAAAAAGCAGTAGCTTACAAATTACAGAATGCCACACAACCTATTCTACCACAAAGAACTAAAAGAAAATTCATTGTGGTTGCTCCTAACATATCTATTACTGCTGAACTATGAACTGCAAGTTTTAATGAAGCTGTAGGAGTGAAAGATGACAATCTCCAAAAAATACACTGCCCTACAAAAAATTATAGAATGTTCATGTTATGTTAATGGGAATCTTATTATCGTCACTAATGGGAATCATATTATCTGATTCAAATGATTTTGATTATGTTCCAATGCTGAAAATGAAATAATAGTGAATAATACAGCAAAATATGCTCTAAATAGAAAACAAAGATTAACCTTGGGGCTACTTCTTGCCTTCAGACTGGATGACCTTATAGCTCTTGCCAAAAGAGATGCAGCAGTGTACCTTTTCTTATTTGGAGATTCATTTTCCCCTCTGAAATTTGAATCTGTTCCATTTGCCACTGGAGTCAGTTTTCTAAAGAAAGCATAAAATATATAACAATATCACTTTTTATGCATAATTTACATCATGGCAGCTACAGAAATGAAGATCTTTAATTAATATGATCTAACTCATGAATCAGATGCATGCTTACAAATGACACTTGTGGCCAGTGTTTGCTGAGTGAAATGTCTCTGTTCTAGATAGAATTTTGTTTTCTCATCATAATCAATTATCCCTAGGTTTCTAAATTGACCTCTGATATTATTTAAATGCAAATTATACTAAAAGATATAAAAGAAAGGGCAACTTATTTGACATATCATTCGAAGGACATAAATTATAATTCTTATTGTACATTAAATGCTAAAAAAAGTTATGATTATGTGGTTAGGACGAGCAAAGAATGAATAACTGTCTGATAGAGCAATGAACAGTATTAGGTCAAATTAGGATTAGAAGATTTGAATATCTTCATAATGGCATTGGGTGTTTTTTATTTTTTATGGATTAGTACTTGAATTCATCTTAAAGAGAATATTTTGATGAGGAATTAGATTATGCATTAGATATTGCTTACTGAACTGAGATAACAGAGCAATCAAAAAGTAACACAACCCACATTAAAATATGCATTGATGGTTTAATGAATGCAATTCAACTGGATTCACATATATCACTGACTATACCAGAGCAGAAGAACATGCTCAAGTCACATGATATTGCAACAACCTTATGCCAGTCACCTTTCAACAGTTGAAATGCAAACAAGCATTTTTCATAAGTATTCATTATTGAACACTACCTAGCATCTCATTCTACTCATCTTGCCAGAATGAGTTTAGCAATACATTTCCAGATTATCCTGTGCCAAACAAATCAGCAATATCTCATCTAGTGAACTGTTTTCATTTCAAGCATCACTGAAGAAATTCTACACTAGGTTGCATTAAACACGAGGAAAAAAGTGAATGCACACACTGCTGAGCTGGTGGATCTTTCCAATACATAATATAATATTGTGTTTTTTCTGATTTTAATGTACTTATTTTTTGACAAATAGAACAAGTTTCAGAACATGGGTTTCATGACTTTTCAACTACCACGTATTTTGGCTACAAAGTTTTACAATCAAAAACCAAAATAAAAATTTCTTTATTCTTTCATCAAAAATTATATTTAAGTTCTCTAGCATTAAGGGATATGTCAGATGAACTACAAGCATCCTTGCAGTTTGATATAATATCCTGTACCATACTGGCACTGGTTCAGGAATAGAATAGACATTCAGGGAAGAAAATATTCACAAAAATCTATAATTAGTTTAAGCTCATAAATTCAGATTTAATTGACTCTTCTTCCAATTTAATTAATTTAATATCCTTGACTCTTCCAGAGTCCAGCCTGAAAAACTGGATTATATCCACAGGCCACCTAATTTTTACTTCACTCAATATATATACACATAAAAAAAAAACTTATTTATCAAAAAACTAATATATTAATAATAATATTTTATAAAAAAAAAAACTTATTTATCAAAAAACTATGACCAAAAATAGGTCAAGTTATATCATCATCATCAACCTCAAGCAGCCATGGGCTACGGAGGTCCAACCAGACCGTGCAATTTAGTTCTCCGAGCAAGTCTGCCCTGAACTATATTTGCTACATCTAGCCACTGCACACCATGTTATATACCAAATTTAATAGTATTTAATTCTCCATCTTATAAATATAATATATTTAACAAAAATTAGAATTTTTTTAAACTTTAATAAAACCTTTTAATGGAGATATATATTTGAAAAAGAATCTGGCAAAGGCAAATAATTTATTGCAGAAAAAAAGACCAAATTAATTATAATGCATATGTACAGAAAAGGAAGTTCTTTCTGAATAACAAGAAAATAAATTTTTACTTCAAATATGAAAATTAATCTATCTTAATTTAGTGATATATAATTGGCAGCAGTATTGTGATCACTTTGGGAAATCATACCTTGATTCTATTAAGTACCGATTTTAATAAACGAAAAAAATCATAAAAATAACATCTACAAGGTGGTAAAATTACACCTTTATATGTATATAAAGTGAAAAAATGCACACATTATAAAATATAAGTTTTAGCTTTACTGCAAACTGATAAATGAAAGGAAAAAACTAAAATGACAAAATAAAAAAAAAAATGTTAATACATATCTAGCAATTTTAATTTAAAATAGTCACTTATTTTAGTTTGCTTCAAATTGTTGCCACAAGTTCTACTGAGAGAGAGTTTTCAATGCTAATAATTTATAGCTATAACAATTTATAGTCATGATCAGTTGTTAATCTTCTTCTAATAGTCTCAGCAGGATGAAAATAGCTTCACAAGCTTCCATTTGCTAACTGGAATTTGTTCAGATTTTTCATCATTTAATTGTTCCTCTCCTCTTTGGGGTGATTATCAGTGACAGATTGGGCAATTTCTTCATCTGTTAAGGCTGTACTGACTTGTAGACCATGATCTATGTCCACACAATCATTAAAATCTTGTTCATCTATGTTGGCAACTGCTCCACATGACCAGTATCTTGACTTTGTTGAACTCCATTACAATAAACTATGTAACGCTCCAAAGATTTATAATACTTTTAAAGTTTTGGACCCTTTGTCTGATCCAATATTTATTCAAGCTCCGGATAGCTAAATCAGGCGTCAGGCAATAATTAACAAATTGCCAAATAAAGTTCAATTTGGATTCAAATACCAGCAAGCATTACTTAGCGAGTAAGAATTCAAAAATTAAATGATTGTCAATATAATTAATTTATAATCAAAACTTATCAAATAATGTTGCTCAAAAGAAAAAATAGCAAAGATTCAAAAAAGTTTCTATAACAAACAAGTTTATTTCCAAAAAATTATTTTTAAACACTCACCAACGTAAATAAAAACGTCGTCTACATCATCACTATCTAACTTCTACTCACAACTCTTCTACTCTGTGATTAACACCAACTCCTACTACTCTACTCTTACTACAACTCACTACTGACTTCTGTGACTAACATGTCACTGTTATAACAAGCGTACAGGCTCGGCAACACGTGGCTTCTGCACCGGTAAAGACGTCTGCATAAAATGACGAGCGCGCAAACTATGACGCAAGAGGGGGCGTGTCCTTGTACACACGCGCTTTAATGGGTGACAATCGAAAGTTAGGAGTTGTGCATGCACAACTCCTATGCTCTTGGAAACTAGTGCTGTGATGCCAAAAATGAAATTAAAATCCCCAAAATGATAAATATAACGCAAATTAAGCAAAACTGGTTAAGGTAAAGTAAAAGTGAATGAGGGGGCTTTCACAACCAATCATGCCTTTTGAAAACAATTATTAATAAAGCAATCAGAACTTTACTCCAGTAGTTCACTGTCATATATTAAGCACATCTAGAATTGATATCTACTTTACAGCATCAGATGAAGTTCCAAGATCTATAGAATGGATGATTTTTGCAACCCATCAAATGCTACAAAAACTGCCTAATTTCTTATTGATGACACATTTAAAGAATATATTTTGTCATATGCTGGTCTTGTTTAAAAATGAGAATTGGTGCAATACTGATTCTAATAAGCAAAAACACGATTCCAATAAATGACAAAAATTTAGTGCATTGATTAACTGGCATAGTGGTTAGAGAGCTAGTCACTGTTACAGCAAGGCAAACTTTGTGTGCTGTGTTAGCTCTAACTGAGGCAGTGGTCAGCAGTGACTCCAGTCTTAGTAGGGCACATCTTTGTATAAGAAGGCCTGTAAAAGCTAGGAGTAGCTTCCAGGATTCTTCTCTGTCCTATATGTCGCAAATCAAAACAAAAGCAAAAAACATTCTCTGATATTTAATTCTATAAAGTAGCTGATTCTAATAATCAGTGATCACAATAACCAGCACCTACTACTCTACTTTGAAAATAGTCAAATTTTTTAAAACTCTGCTCAGTCAAAAAAAGTGAACTTCAAATTTTTGTATCAAATAACCAATCAACAGAAATAGGTTAGGTTGTTTTACCACTGAGTGGCTTTTTTTTGCACAATGGGCTAAATGAAAAGGTTACAAGAACCATGAAGGCTCAGAGAAGGTTGGGGGAGGGGACCCACTGGAACAGCAGTTGCAATCAACACAGATGGTAGCCTCCCATCAAGGCCATCCAGCGTGTTCTTTAACATGCACAGGATATGACTCTCTGCTACATGACAATGGCTTAACATCCCATCCGACGGATGGCAGCATTTTCAAGTCCATCGGTTCTCCTATTGACCGAGGATTTTTTGCAAAGATAAATCTTCCAGGTAGCTCTCGAGCCTGGTAACTGCAGATTACAAGTCTAGCATGCTACTGACTGAGCCACCTCTGCCACCACCAACAGAAATAAGTCACGTTATTAACCATTACAATGTATTTAACTACTATTACACTGTTAAGTATGCTGATGTCAATGTGTATATAGAGAAGAAAAATTGTGGAGTTTTTTTTTCTAATTTTTGAAAGCATTTAAAAACTTTATACAAAAATGCATTGGTAACAGTTCAAAAATAGAGGGCTTCATAGAATGTGGTATTAAATAAAAATAGCAGTAAAGATAATAATCAGCATTTAGAAATAGCGATCACAACTATGGCAAAGATATTTGATTTTTATAATACACCAAAATTCATGCCTAACCGAAAATATAAATAATATTTATTAAGTTTAAACTATGTGCTTTTATGACAAGAAATCAAATGGGAATTTACATTTTTTTTTTAATTCATGTGTTATACCTTTGATGTGTAAAATTTCATGTGTAATTACCTTTTTTTTAAAAAATTTCACATTATACTAAAATGGCTGTATCGGTTCCACAATGTCATTTTGGAATCTGTCAATGTCTGCAGACAGTGGAGATCCTGAAAGGTATGTTGCTAATTATAAATTGCTTAACAATATTGACTGTGATACTTGGTGTTTTTAAGTCAAATTTCCACAAAGTATTGTTAAAGATAGAAAAAACCCTGCTATGTATCGGAAACTCAGAGTGAAGGTAGTTTACTATTATTCTTCTGGGCCAGTGTCACACAAGTTCCTGTATTATATCAAAATTTTACCTGTTTGTGCATTTTCTCAATGAACTTTCTTCCATAACCCACCTACAAATCTATGTCATATATGAATCCAATTCACATTTTAATAATTGTGAGTAGTAGTTTGTATATGTTCTTAAGTTCAATCACACTTTTTCTGTCAAGGGCATGAACATGTCTCATACAAACAATCATAACTGGTACAAGAGACTATTTACCAGATTTGAATATGCGAGTGATTATTCAAAAAAACAAACAAACCAAATTAGTGTTGAATCTATTTGATTGGTGAGGGGGTACAGTTACAGGTGCAGTCTCATTTCTTTTTTGCCACATCTCATATACAGAGTGGTGCACAAGTCGGGAGACAGCAAATATCTCAAAAACAATAAAGGGGAATCCAAATATATATATGGGGGAAATCCAATAATGCTAACATAAATGACTTCCAACCAATATCTTGTTAGTTATGATAGATAAAGAAAAATTTTCTATGACAAATTTGCAAAGCATCAAAATATTAACATAAAAATCAATAACCATGAAGAAAATTTTCCACCTTGTACACAGAGTGCACAAAATAAATGATACCTTCAATGCTAAGTCAACAGAGTGCCATATTTGTGACCATGTAATATGAAAACATATCAAGAGAGATAAATTAAAGATCTCAATGATAGCCTTTCCAAATGCTAGATTTAATCGATTTTTCATTACAATTAAAGATAGGAGAAAGGGGGAGTTGTTAAATACTACTAGGGACACTGTACAAAACTTTTGCTATAGTACTCTAATGTACAGCTGGTAACTTATCTACAAAGGATAATTTACACATTGGTGTTACATTTCACCATAATATTGTGCCAAATATAAAAAAGGTGTAGAGCTCTAACTACGAACTATTTTATGGTTACTATTTTCATCATTAACTGGTTAACTTTAAAAATTTCTTTCAGTCATCTTCACTTTTGAGACTACTATGTTTTGGACATTTGAAGCTGAATTCAGTATTACAGTTTCATTTCAAAGGAAAAATCAGTGAAATTTAGTCTCAGAAGTTGGAAACAAATAAATAATGCTAATATGAATGACCTCCAACAAGTTTTCAAAGTCATTCATTGTTAACTTGTGAACCATCGAAGATAAAATTAAATGACAATTACAAAATTGTAAATCAACATCAAATTAGGATAGATTCATTAAAAAATATAGCTTTATTGACCAATTTTACCAGCTGTTGCTTGCCACAATCCTAATGCACAGAGACAATAGTATCTGTCTCAAAGCTGGTAGATGTTCACTTTTACTCAGTTAATGTAAGCTGTGAGATATGCCAGAGTATGTGTTTATCTGGAGAAAGGAAAATATATGTAAATCATTTTATGTGGATTTCTGGTTCCTAATGTGCCTTCATGAGACCATAAATATTGTGATTTGCCAGGATTCCAAACCAGTCATTGGATCATGAAGTGCATACCTAACAGCCTGAGCTGTGGAACCTTACTTGCGACAGATGTTATTATGCCCTTTTGTGCATTGGGGAAAAGGATGATTTATGACACAATAACAAGCAAAACTGTTCCATAAAGCTATAAAGTTTTAATGAATCTAGCATAATTTGATGATGTTCTACAACTTTGTAGTTGACATTTTCACTCTTTCTTCAATGGTCCAAAAATTGCACAACTTTTAAAACATGTTGAGGGTCATTCATATTAACATCAATGAATTTTCCCATACCATTAATTTTTCCTTTAAACTGAAAGAGTTATGAAATTGTAATATCGAATGAAGCACAGAATGGCCAAAATATGATCTAGAAAAGTGAAGATAACCAAAAGAAAATTTTAGAGTTGCACCAGTTAATGGTGTGACCTTACACCACAAAGAAATTTAAGGTCAGAGCTCTATACTGTTTCCATTTATCATAATGTTATGGTGAAATGCAACACCAATTCAACAGCACAAGAGTAAATTTTTCTGTATAGGTGATTTACCAGCTATACATTTGAACACTACAAAGAAAGTTCTGTGTGGTGCTTCTGGCAGTATTTAACAACTCTCTCTCCATTTCATTGCAAAGAAAAACCAATGAAATTTGGTATTTGAAAGATCTCATTTAGATCTTTATCTCCATTGATATTTTTCATACAATCCTTATATTCATACTAGTTAAACATATAGCAAAAGTTTGATGTGAAACATATGTCCATTGATAATTGTTTTCATTCACAGTTTCCAAATGCACTATGCCATTCACAAGGTAGGCAATGGCAATGCCCCCAGAAATCCTGGAAGGTTCCTGGCCCATGGCAGTTAGGAATCCTATCCATTAAGCCAACAGGGCTAGAACTAAATGGGACTACCCCTCCAAATATGGGACTGATTGCTTAAGTAGCTGCGGAACCACAGGGAAACAGAAAATTTCTGCTACCAACGATGTTATATATATCCATCTGTCTGCTTGCCTGGAATTACAGTTTTTATACAATATGAGGATTAGAGGGCTGCTAATATGGCTTTCCACTGACTTAGCATTGAGGATATCATTTTTTGCATGATCTGTGTACAGGGTGCTACATTTATTGTATAGTTGTTTCTTATATGAATATTTTGATGTTTTAAAAGTTTTCAATAGTGATTTTCCCCCTATCTGTCACACTTAAAAAGAGAGTGGATGGATGACCTTGAAAAACATGTTGGGTTTTATTTACATCAGCATTATTGGATTTTCCTCATAACATTTTCTACTGATTCCCACACTTCTGATTCCATATATTCCCCCCCCCCCCATTTTTAAGATATTTGTCCCATCTCCAGATTTTTGTCTCACACTATATATATACTGAAAAGGAATCAAATGTGTAACAATGAAAGTACGACTATGGTATTATGAGATATGTGAGATACAACACACAGTGTGAATTACGTCATGAATGGATAGGAAAAAAACTGGTTTAATGCACGATTATGCTGTTTATAAGGGAGTGAGCTTAAAAGCATTACATTACACAAACACTATTTCAAAATAGTCAAGGTAATCTTTAACGAGGTAAAAGTTTCGAAGTAATTGTCATAACATTACCATTCATTGAAGTAGTCCTGCTGGCTTCAGCTGGTTGAATGAATTGACATGGTTTCTTCTGTGCCATCTTCTTCATTGGTGCTTTGCACAAGTGCTGTCAATTCACAGGTATTAACCACAGATGCATATGTGTGTATCCAGATGCCAGTCCAGAAAACTACGTTGATTTCACAGATGTCATGTTAAGATGGTATTGATGGTTGAACTTTCAGATAAAAAAAAAAAATCGATGAGGTGGCACAAGATAAGCTCAAGAAGCAGTTCCATAGTTAATGTCCAATGTAGTTTAACTCCAGGTATATTTTAAGTTTGCTTCTACAAACTCCTTAAACAAGCATATTTCAGTGCAAGTTCTAAAAAAAGGCCGAAGCACTAAACATTAAAACTTTAAAAGTAATGGGCCCCACCTGTCCCACAAGTTAACAATGTAGCGACGTTTCATCCCGGACGCGTGCGGGACTTCATCAGGCGAAATGATTGTCAAAGTAACGAGTATATATGAGAGTATTCCCCTATCAGTGATTTAACAGATTTGTTTGATGGTCGCGCAACAGGAGATTCCACGCCACAGATAGGGGGGAGATGTCCGTGTTGCACAAGCGAATCTTTGTACAGATTGATAAAAATTTTCTCAGCATATTGTAGTTGGAATTTATTTGATGGCGCTGTTATTGATTTATAAGTTAAATTATTAAATTGTATTTGATTTTATTTTATTGTTTGGGTTAGAGCAGTATTACCATTTCCTTTTCTAATATCCGATTGATGTTCCGACATACGTTGTTCTTATGAACGGAAAGTTTTACCAATATAAAAGTTCCCTCCCCCCAAATATTCCCCCAATATTCTATTCTCATCAGGTATTTCAATCTCGTAAACAGACTTAATTGTATTATGAATCTTATGCAGTATATATTTAGTTACCATATTTTTAATTGTTTTAGATAGTCCAGGTATAAATGGAAAACTGTGCGTATATTTAATTTTCTCTACAGTTTGAGTGGGATTAGGTTGTAATGTTTTCTGCATATTGTATTTCACTGCTTTTTGTATTTTATTTATGCATTTTTCAGGATATCCATCTATTCTTGCTATATTGTATATAATATTTAGCTCATTATCTAATAGGGTTTTGTTGGAGGAGTATCTATAGGCACATAAAAAATATGTTTTAATAGATTTCTTATATTCCCACAGGTGCGCTGAATCATACGGGATAAGATTCGGTATAAATGTAGGTTTTATATACACAGCAGTGTTACATCTTAATTGATTGTGTTTGATTAGAATGTCCAGAAATGGTAATTCACCATTCTATTCAATTTCGTGAGTGAATTTAATAGAGGGCATGATACTATTAAATGTTTCTATTAGTGTTTCAAGTTCTGCTACAGGGTGCAAAAAAATTAAAGTATCATCGACATATTGGAGATAAAGTAATGGTTTAAATTGTGTTTCGTAAGAGAAGTTTCTTCAACATACCTCATCACAACGTCGGCCACGAGTCCAAACAGAGGGAATCCCATTGGGACGCCCTCGGTCTGAACCCATGTCCGCCCACCAATTAGAGGAGGTAGCCAGGTCCAGGGCCTCATTAACACTAAAGTACTGTTGTGCCGTGGGTCTGACTACTATCTAAAACTAATACCTAAGGTAACTGAATTAATACCCCAAGTAAAGCAAATGATTAACAAAATACCTATCCTAGATAAAGATAAACACAGATTTAAAATATATCATTCTATTAAACACCAAGAAGAAATACAAAATAGGGAAAAACCTAATATATTAAAAGAAAATAAAAAATATTAAATGAATTAAAAACCAATTCCGATATAAAAATCTTACTAGCTGATAAAACAGAACAAATTGTAATATTAAATAAATCCGATTATGATGTTAAAATAACCCAATTACTACAGGAGTTGGGATGTCAGCCATTAAATAAAGACCCCATTCCCGGAACTTTAAAACGCTTGGCAGATTTACGAAATGACCCTCACATACCAGAAAGTATCGCTCAAGCTTGTAGACCACCCATATATCCAGACATACCTCAAATGTTTGTAAAGATCAAAATGCATAAGGATAATAAGCCCTTCAGACTTTTGCTTAACAAAGACAAGTCTCCAACATATATATTGGAACATGCATTATTTGATTTCTTTAGCCCATTTTTTCCACCAACAAGCATACATTAACTTCATGTCATGATGTTATTGGTCATATAAAACAGACCTGCATCACTGACACAACAACCATCCACTCACTTGACATCTTATCGCTGTATCCAAACACACCTGTGTTGGATGCAGTGATGCGGCTGAAAGCTAAGTGGTTGGAAGTCGTCAGGCACACGGCACAACAGTACTTCAGTATACATGAGGCCCTGGACCTGGTACCCCCTCTAATTGGTTTGTAGTCGGAGGGCAGAGATGGGTTCATACCGAGGTCGTCCCAATGGGATCCCCTCTGTCTGGACTCATGGTCGATGTTGTGATGAGGTATGTTGAGGAAACTGCTCTTACGAAAACACAATATAAACCATTACTTTATCTCCGATATGTCGATGATACTTTAATTTTTTTGGCAGCACTCTGTAGCAGAACCTGAAAAACTAATAGAAACATTTAATAGTATCATGCCCTCTATTAAATTCACTCACAAAATTGAACAGAATGGCGAATTACCATTTCCCAACATTCTAATCAAACGCTATCAATTAAGATGTAACACTGCTATGTATAGAAAACCTACATTTATACCGTACCTTATCCCGTATGATTTAGCGCACCTGTGGTAATATAAGAAATCTGCTATTAAAACATTTTTTACGTGCCTATAGATACTCCTCCAACAAAACCCTATTAGATAATGAGCTAAATATTATATACAATATAGCAAGAATAGATGGATATCCTGAAAAATGCATAAATAAAATACAAAAAGCAGCGAAATACAATATGCAGAAAATTTTACAACCTAATCCCACTCAAATTGTAGAGAAAATTAAATATATGCAGTTTTCCATTCATACCTGGACTATCTAAAACAATTAAAGATATAGTAACTAAATATACCGCATAAGATTCATAATACAATTAAGTCTGTTTACAAAAATTGAAATACCTGATGAGAACAGAATATTGGGGGAATATTTTGGGGGGGGGGGGAACTTTTATATTGGTAAAACTTTCCGTTCATAACAACAACGTAGGTCGGAACATCAATCGGATATTAAAAAAGGAAATGGTAATACTGCTCTAACCCAAACAATAAAACAAAATCAAATACGGTTTAATAATTTAACTTATAAATCAATAACAGCACCATCAAATAAATTCCAACTACAATATGCTGAGAAAATTTTTATCAATCTGTACAAAGATTTGCTTGTGCAACACAGACATCTCCCCCCTATCTGTGGCGTGGAATCTCCTGTTGCGCGAGCATCAAACAAATCTGTTTAATCACTGATAGGGGGATACTCTCATATATACTCATTACTTTGACAATCATTTCGCCTGTTGAAGTCCCGCACGTGTCCGGGATGAAACATGTTGCTACATTGTTAACTTGTGGGACAGGTGGGGCCCATTACTTTTAAAGTTTTAATGTTTAGTGCTTTGGCCTTTTTTTAGAACTTGCACTGAAATATGCTTGTTTAAGGAGTTTGTAGAAGCAAACTTAAAATATACCTGGAGTTAAACTACATTGGACGTTAACTATGGAACTGCTTCTTGAGCTTATCTTGTGCCACCTCATCGATTTTTTTTATCTGAAAGTTCAACTATCAATACCATCTTAACATGACATCTGTGAAATCAACGTAGTTTTCCGGACTGGCATCTGGAGTGTAACACACATATACATCTGTGGTTAATACCTGTGAATTGACAGCATTTGTGCAAAGCATCAATGAAGAAGATGGCACAGAAGAAACCATGTCAATTCATTCAACCAGCTGAAGCCAGCAAGACTACTTCAATGAATGGTAATGTTATGACAATTACTTCGAAACTTTTACCTCGTTAAAGATTACCTTAAGCTTTTCATAAGTATGTATAACAACTCTTACCTTGACTATTTTGAAATAGTCTTTGTGTAATGTGATTGCTTTTAAGCTCACTCCCTTATAAACAGCATAATCATGCATTGTTGGAATATTTGTGGTAGTTCTGTTTTGTAGTAGAACAACAGTGCACCATTAATTAGTGTAGAGAGCGTCATTTCTTTCATATGTGATGTATAACCAGTAAGGGATGATTGGTAAGTTGTTATTTTGAAATAGTCTTTGTGTAATGTGATTGCTTTTAAGCTCACTCCCTTATAAACAGCATAATCATGCATTGTTGGAATATTTGTGGTAGTTCTGTTTTGTAGTAGAACAACAGTGCACCATTAATTAGTGTAGAGAGCGTCATTTCTTTCATATGTGATGTATAACCAGTAAGGGATGATTGGTAAGTTGTTGTTGGGTTGTTTTACCTCTGAGCGGCACTTTTTTGCACACCATGGGCTAAATGGCCAGGTCACATGGACCCCGAAGGCTCAGAGAAGGTTGGGGGAGGGGACCCACTGGAACAGCTGTTGGGAGACAGATGGTAGCCTCCCGTCAAGGCCATCCAGCGTGTTCTTTAACGTGCACAGGGTATGGCTCTCCCGCACACGGGGCCACGGCTTAACGTCCCATCTGACGGACGGCGGCCTTTCCAAGCCCATTGGTGTCCCCTACTGACCGTGAGCAGGGCGGGGAATTTTGCGGAGATAAATCTCAACGCTGACCCAGATGATTGGTAAGAGTTGTGCCTATGTTTCGATTTGTGATTCAGTTTTGGAATGTTATATTAGTTTATTACTCAGTATAGCTGATTAACATATGATGTTTCAAGCAACTGATACTTAAATTTTTATGTTATTCATGCAAACTTGTTACCTAAGTTATCAAATCAGTTTATTTACTGTCATTTTATTACTTTGAATTCACATGCAAATGCCAAATATAAAAAGTACAACTTAAAAATCTGTAACAATATATATGAGTTATAAGGGAATCAATTTAACCCAGGAGAGGTCATATATAGATGACTTTGAATTTTTTTTCTTTCCAATGAAAAAATGGAACAGGTTTCAATTACCTTTCTGACATTACAACTTCCAATATTTACTCAACATTTTTGGTTAGGTCTATTTGGTCAATATTCAAATTGTTCTTATGTGGAAAAGCACATCATAAACTTTGTTTTACATAAGAATCTTATATATTTTTGATTTTCTCTGATACCTGTTATACTACAGTGACCTTTACCTGTTTATATATTAGAGAAGGTTTCTAAATTTATTCTAAAAAATTTAAAACTGATTTTCATTAGTTAAGAGTAATATTTGGCAATTTTCTTGGTTCCACACAGCCCTTTCCAATCGTATATTGACTACACTCAATATTTCAGTTCCAATTTATTTCTAGCTGGAGTTAACATTTTTCTTACAAAGAGATCCACTGTTAAGTTGTCTAAGAAGTAGCAGCAAGACTGATCATAACACGTAAAATATGATTGGACTTTTTTCATAATTATTTCAGTATAAAAAGTTATTAGTTTCATTGTCCAAAGCAACAAATATATCAGTAAATGAGAGTGGAAAGGATTAGAGTTACAATGAGAAAATGCTACCACTCTTTTGCATTATTAATTTTTTCTGCCTGACTCAGATGTTTTTCTATTACCTTGTTTACTGGAATGTTCTTAGCAAATGCCTAGTAATGAATGCCATCTTGCAACTTTCCAAGCTCAACTTGAAAAATAGCAAACTGGCCTTTCCTTGGCTGGGAGTGCATAGCAATCTGTCCCTTATACTGTTTACTAATAATGGTATTTCAATGGCAAAAGCCACATTTTGTCCAATCAATGCTTGAGATTTTGAATTGAAGGAATGGTCAAAATCCATTCAATACTGAAGAGTCTTACAGTAGCATATAATAAATTTTAACAGTGTTAAATCATTTTAAATGTTTGCAAGTAGCTTGTTAAGCTCAGAATGTTAAAGTTTAGAGAAAGAATATACACCCAATTCTGTTTTTACATGGTAGATAGCAACCCCCCCCCCAAAAAAAAAAAAAAAAAAAACTGTAAAAAAATAGTGCACATGAAAAAATAGAAGATTGTTTCCAGACATGAAAACCCAGTACACAAATAAGTTGTTTTCAAACAAATCATATAAAAATCTTTAATTAAATCTTTATTTGATTTTTACTCATTTAAACATTTTTTATTTTATAAACTTATAAAGATAATTATATGTACATATATAAAGTGAATCATCCTTCATAAAGAAAATAATATGTCACTAATTCAAGAATACAAAAGTGCAAAAAATATGACTTACATATGCTTATTAACTAGATTTTATTCATTGTCACTTTCTGACAATAGATGCATTTGTTTTGCTTAAGACTGGAACTAAATCACTTTCATCACTTGAAACATTTTAGCTATTGTGTTCATACTCCAATGGTAAAATGCTCTCTGTGGCATGGGGAACCAAATTATCACTTGTTTCCAGTGAGTCTGAAGTTTGATTTGTTTCGACAATCAACTCTGCAATCAATTGTTGAGCTCCAGTGTTGACTAAATCTTTGTATAATTCTTGATAACGTGCCATACATGACTTTAGTTCACATTTTAACTGCTCAGCTCATTCGACAATGGGATCACGTGGAAGAAAACAACTTTCCAATTTACTAATCATTTGAAGCTCTTCTTTAATTAAACCTGCAGTGAGTGGAACCTCTTCATCACCATCACTTTTTTCTTTTTCATCAGGTGTCCCAAGGACAACTTCTATTATTTCATCTTTGCTAAGAGCTTTGTTAACCAGCAATTCATCAATATCTGCAAACAATAAATAATAAAACCCTTCTCCACCAACTGCATGTGCTAAAGTGATGATATTAGGATATTCAGTCATATTTGGGGGTACAGGATTTTTGCTTTTTACACATTCTGGCCAAATAGCTTTCCAGCATGAGTTTAAAGTTGATGGTTTTAATTCTGATAAGGTCAATCCAGCATGTTTGATACAATCTAAAATAGAAAATTTCTTCCACAGATCAATAACTGTTAGTGTTTTATCCTTATCTAGTTTATTCAAAATGTATTGGAATGTTCGTCTTATATAGTAAGTTTTAAATGTGGGAATTATGCCCTGGTCTAGAGGTTGTATTAATGATGTCGTATTAGGTGGCAGAAAACAAAATTGCACATTTGGGTGTTCCAAAACAGTAATGGTCAGGCACATTGCCTATAAGCAATAGAACTCTAAATTCGAGATTTTTTCCCTTTCAAATAGCGTTTAATTTCTGGAATGAAACATTTATGGAACCATTCATTAAAAATTTCTTTTGCAGCCCAGGCTTTTTTTTTTTGCCATCCAATACGTTGGTAATTTATTAAAATCTACACCTTTCATTGACTGTGATCTTAAGGATCGATTGATGAGCAGCAGTTTTAACATACGAACTCCTGAAGCGTTGCTGAAAAATAAGAAAGGTCACGTGATCCCTAGCTGCTTTAAAGCCACCAATAGTTTTTGTGATTTTGCTATGTAGGTTCTATTCGGCATTTTTTTTCCAAAAAAGACCAGTTTCATCTGCATTCCAAACTTGATCAGGAGTGTATCCACAATCTTCAATGATTTGGGCCCATTTTGGACAAAATTCTTTAGCAGCTGGCTCATCTGTAGATGCAACTTAACCTTTTATTTTTACAAAATGAAATGCGTGTTTTTGAAGAAATCCTGCAAACCAACCTGTACTTGCAGAAAATTCATAATTCTTGTTTAACTGAGCTGATGTGGTTGGTTCCATTTCTTGTAACTGCTTATATATTCGTAATGCCATCTGTTTGATATTTCCGTCTAGAGGTATTCTTTTTTGCGAGTTATCTTCTATCCACATTACTAGTGCCTTTTTCATCTTCACTTTTACAATATCTCTCGTGTACGATGATGACTCAGCGCTCAGTTTTGTTCCAGAAAGCACAGATTTTCTAATAGCATCTTCATTTTTCTTGATGGTTCTACGGTAGCTTTGTTCAAACCAAAATATTTATCTATGGATGTTGGACCTCCAGTCGCAAGACGATCTAAAATTTGGATCTTAGTATCCAAAGAGACAGCCTTTCCTTTTCTGCTTTTGTATAGTTGAATTATCCAACATCGTGGTAAGGCTTATGAAAAATATTCAAATTGTAGTTAATAAATCAAATGATGAAAAATTGCAAATTACCTATCGGCAAAATTTAATAAATTCATATTATGCACACAAAACTTCAAAAAACAAAACAATTTTTTTTATTTCTTCTATTAACATTTAAACACTTCTAACTTTAAACACAAAATGAGAGACCAAGACTAATGTATGTATTGAAGACAAAATTGAGTGGAATTCTCGGAACTCAATGTTGCCATTTTATTCCGAATGAAGTAGGTTTCATACAATTTTTCCATAAAACAGAGAATAAAAGAGAAAACTTGCTGTGTAGCTATGCTAGTGTAGTTTTTATTTTGGGGATTTTAGTGCACAAAATGTGTATCTATAGTACATTTTCATAGTTAAAACTACTTCGAAAAATGTGACCATAAAAATGGCATCTTTGTTATAAATGCAAATTCTAATGATTTTTTTTGAATAGGAATATTTTTTCAGAATTAAATTAAAATGGATATTTTTAAAAAGGCACCATTTGAACTGTGTTAGATCAAAATAAATCATGTAAAAAGAGAATTGGAATTTTTTTCTAAACAGTGTTAAATCAAAATCATGTAAAAAAAAAATCCATGTAAAAACAGAATTGGGTGTACTTACTTTGTTTTCCTCAGACTGTGGACTTTTAGAGATGAAGGTGAAGATTTGCTAGTATTTGATTTCAGTGATTTTGTAGATGACAATTGTGCTTTGGGGGTTCCTTTGCTGGATGGCTGTGATGTTCCTGGTGATTTTGTTACTTTTGGTGAATGAAGTTGTCCTCTAATTCTCTTCCCTGGACTCCGCACTGTTTTCGTCAACTGTTGTACTGGCTTTGATTCTTGTCCAGTAGATGGTTTTATTATTTCTTTCCCTTTAGATTTTGATTGAGGTCTTGATGAAATTGTAGATGCAGTTTTTCTTACTTCCTTTGGAGATTTTCTAATTAATTTTCCAGTTTTATTTAATCTTGGTGTTGGCTTACTACCTGATTTTAGCTCTTTTTCAGCTTTTACTGAACTTTAGGTTGTCAAAGAAAGGAAAAGAGGAGAATACATAATAAAACTTTATAATACTCTATAGGAGAAGTAGCAACTGCAACAGAGCATTCATCACAAGTTATAATCTGAACACATCAATTACATTAAAAGTTGTTAAAAAACCACATAAAAAAATTAACATAAAGTTAATCAAACAATAAAGACAATCAATGTTCACATTTTTTTAAATCTGAAAGGGCTAAAGGAAAAATGTTGAACACTACCAACTAATATGTTGTGGGTGGTCACTACTTTGAATGATAGAATTAAACCTTGGGAGCTCTTAAAACAATGTATTCAAATAGAGTGGTCATCATAAAATCTAATAAAAATTATTTTTAACTTAAAAGAAATGTTGAATATATTGCAACCAACTGTCCAGCACAATTTGCAAACTATTGAGTACACCAAATTTCCTGCATATTTCATATACAAGGTAGTTATAAATCAACTGACAATACTCAGTGATGTAGAGAATAATCTACTTGACAGATCACAGCAAAAAGTGGTGGATACCTTAACAAGAATATGGAGTAGAGAATTTGCGAATAAAAAAATTAGTTAGTGTTAGTGCCACCAGGTGGCATGGGTGTGCAAAAATAAAGAAAACACCAAGTAGAACAACCATAATCTTTATTTTACAAATCAAGATTCTCAATATGTGAACCATTTGTATGCAAAATGTGCTGGAAACGTAATATGGCATGGTCCACAGTAGCTTGAAACATGTCACGGGGAATGGCTACAACATGCTGTGTTATTCTTGTCTTCATTTCAGCAAGCGATTCAACATTACCTTGGTAAATTGGGCTTTTCAAATAACCCCATAACCAAAAATCACATGGGTTTAGGTCAGGGGAATGTGGTGGCCAAGCATTGGAAAATGTTTTAGAAATTATTCTGTCCTCATCAAATGTGGTACGAACAATTGTGTTGCTGTACATGCAATACGGGGTGGCACCCCATCCTACATGAAGGTTATGGAGTCTAAGCAATTTCTTTCTTGCAAAGTCGGAATAATTTTGTGACGGAGAAGATATGTTTAAAATGGTCCATTCACCGATCGACTCATGGGCCTTGAGGTGTGATCTCTTCAATGAAAAATGGTCCAATTATAAAGTTTGCAGTAAACCCACACCAAACAGTTACATAGTCAGTGTAGGGGCACATAATGTCGATGTGTAGGTCCCCATATTCGCAGTATGTGTAGGCAGTTGTGCATATTCACTGCACCATGTAGGGAAAAATGCACCTCATCAGTCCATAAGACTTTCAAAGGCCATGTCATCGAGCTGCATCCTTGTCAGAAATCACAAAGTGAAGTCAGTGTGCTGTTCAGGGTCAAGTGGCTGCAGCTGCTGCACCCTATGAATTTTATAAGGATGCTATTTCAGGATGGACCATATAATTTTATGGACAGTTGGCCACAGAAATTGCAGCTGCCAGGATACCTGTCTCGCATAAACTACAGGTGACTGCGACTGGATTTCTGCAACGGTAAGTGTGACATCTCCCACATTGCTTTCTGCAACAGGCTGCCAGCCTCTACCTGGAGCCACACCCAACTCGTCTGTTTCTTAGAATTTCTGTATAATATTCTTCAGTCCACATTTAGCGACAAAGGTCCTTTCCTTATATCTTTCAGACAACAATATTCGCATAATGCAGCAAAGGCATTACCGCCATTTAGGTAAAATAGTTTCACTAGCAAAGCTTGGTCCTTCTTGCAGATACCCATGGTTCCTTCTAGCAATTACAGGGAAGACATCAAATTTTATAGTGTGCCTCATACGACTCTCATGTGTGATTGGCTGCAATGTCACGAGAAATGAGCAGGTTCTACCACATTTTTAGTGCACCCATGCTATCTGGTGGCACTAAAACTATTTTTTTTATTCGCAAATTCTCTACCTTGTGTTCTTATTAAGGTATCCACCACTTTTCACTGTGATCCATCAAGTAGATCCTTCTCTACATCGCTCTGAGTATTGTCAGTTTAATTATAACCACCCTGCATAATAATAATAATAATTGCATCAGATAAAAGAGTAACCAAAGTTTTAAATTATTGAAAATCTTTTTGAATAATTACAACAAATGCAATTTTGTAATGATATTTTTAGTTACTATTCACTCTATCCAGAAAAACTGGAACATAATAACAGCAATTGCCATTTCAAATTTTTCCAAGCATTGCAAATTCATTGTCCATCTGCCAAATTAAAAATGGTGAGCCTTCCCCAATAAAGAGATATCGATGATGTCTCTCTAACAAAATTAGGTAAATTAAATGCACATGGATAAAACTTTCCACTTGAAAACTTTATGTGACTGTGGATAAGGAATTCAGAAAGATGCAACAGCACTGAAACGAATATTTTGTATTTTAAGTTATAGAAGGATATAAAACCATGGTAGCTGAATGTGAGAATGATAGTAATAATGACCCTGAACTGGCAAATGCAGAATTTTAATTGCAATGTAATGTGCTCACAGCCTTAAAACTGGTAAGATGGTACCCTGCCATTACAGAAGAATGAGAGATAGAAATTGATATACTAATGAGACAGGGGGGGGGGGGGAAACCTTTCACTAAATACGTGAAGTTGAATGGTAAGCAAACGTCACAATTCCTTGTGCAAGGTAAACTTCATGGGACTAAAAAATATATTAGTATGGAATTAAATATCCACAGAGGGAGAGAGAGTTCCACCTTTCCCCAGAATGATATTTAACTGATTTTAATTTGTTTATTCCATAATATGAAATTAGAACTTTTATTACAAAGAGAAAATATTTTATTTTTATAAATAGTTAATTACCTTGTTTATAATTTTATAAATAGTTAATTACCTTAATAGTTTAATACCTTGTGCAAGGTAAACTTCATGGGACTAAAAAATATATTAGTATGGAATTAAATATCCACAGAGGGAGAGAGAGTTCCACCTTTCCCCAGAATGATATTTAATTGATTTTAATTTGTTTATTCCATAATATGAAATTAGAACTTTTATTACAAAGAGAAAATATTTTATTTTTATAAATAGTTTTTATTAAATTTCATAGGCATTTAACTTTGCTCCCCTCCACCACTACACACACAAACAAAAACTGTTTATATCATCTACAGATCTGACAGTCTAGTTTGTGGTATCTAGGCCTTGTTGTTTGCTGAAGTTTTAACCTAACACCTATCAACTAGTACATTTTTAATTCTATCTTTTAATTTTCTTATTAGATTACCCTTTTTTTTTCTGGGGAAAGGAGGAACTCTCACTATATATTTAACTTCCATACTAATAAATTACCTTTTTAGTCTCTTCTATTTCATTTACACTTGCCTACTATTTAATGTTTACCTTGCACAAGGAATTGTGAAATTTGCTCATTATTTAACTTCGATCTTTTAATGAAAGAATATCCTGATGATGGTTGCAAGTCACTGAAAAACTTCAAAGAATATCTTTCAGACCCATTTCATTTACACCTACACTATCTCCCCATTTCTTCATTATAAAGTTTGGATCTACTTTTAATTTTATCAAAGGTGGATGGAAAAATGACAAGAAAGGCTAACATGTTTATCGACTGAATTCTGTCTTCCAGGAGATCATGGCAGTATATCAGTGGAGGAAGTAAGCACAAAAACAGAATGTGCAAGCAATGAGAATGCTAGATTCAGTTTTATGACATAGAAATAATCAAATATGAATGACTCACCACACAATTACAGGGAGTATTTTAACATACAGAATAGAGCATTGGATGGTAGCAGAAAGGTATCTAAGCTATAACAGTCTAAATGAAAATCTGGAGATGTGTGCAGAAGAGAAAAATGGATAAAATGAGAAATAAGAAAATTAAAAGAATTATGGGAATAGAGGATGACATTAGAGAGGATACAGAAAAAATGACTGAGATGATATGGACATGTGAATAGAATGGCAGATGGAAGAGATGGCCAGAAAACAATTAGTTGTTTGGAGTTTTAAGGCGCATTGGCAGCTAAGGCCATAATGTGCCAAACAAGACAAATAAAAGGGTAAAAGAAGCAGCAACCCACAATCAAAGTTAAAAATCAAGAGATTAAAAGGGAAAGGACAAAACCAACAAATATAAAAAATACAAAAACAAGTAAGACATGTAAAACAATAAATATAAAGTTATAAAAGGAAAACCAACCCAGGTGTAAAAGAACCAGGTTGGACAGTGTATAAATGAAAAAGCCATAAAATTACAATCTAGTATAATAACCGGTAAAACATAAAAAGGCAAGGACAGGAGGTAAAAAGAATTCATCAGGTAAAAGGTGTCAGAGTGTAAAAGGGCTTGGACATAAAATCGTGAAAGGTAAAAAATAAATGTCTATCTAGGTTAAAAGCAGGACAAGTGATTAAAGTATGTTTAATAGTTAAATTGGTGTCACAAAACTCGCACTTAGGTTCGTCATCCACCTGAAGAAGAAAAGAATGTGTAATATGTGAATGACCTAAGAGGAGCCAAGCAAGTACAACTTCCTCCTTGCGATTCCTGTGAAAACAAGACTACCATGGTTTGACAATGGGCTTGATCTCAAAAAGCTTGTTACCAACCTTTTCAGACCAAGATCTCCGACACTGTGCCCGGAGCTCGATGGAAAAATGTTGCCGGAAGTCCACACATGGAACCGGCAGCGGAGAGTCGGAGAGGGGCATGGCTGACCTGCTGGCAGCAGCATCTGCCAAGTCATTGCCCCTGATCCCGACATGACCAGGCACCCAACAGGAACATTGGTGGTGGCTGCCAGACGATGGAGCTGCTGGCGGATCTTGGAGAGAACAAGGTGAGGCATACCGAGATCAAAGTCTGCAGCGAGCTAAGCAAGTCGGTGTAAAGCACACACTGACGATGATGCTTAGCTGCTATGTGGTCCAAGGCAAGGCTGATAGCATGCAACTTTGCAGTGAAGATGGAACACCGCAGTGGGATCTGGTCTGCAATGATTACATCACAGCAGACCATGGCTGATCCCACAGATGTACCAGACTTTAAGCCATCTGTGAAGAGAGGCAAGAAGTCCGGGTACTCAGCACGATGGCTGGCAAAGAGTTGCCAGTACACAGTCAGGTGTAAAGGCCTTCCCCATCCTGTGCAGGGAAAAATCACAGGAAGGGGAAACAGTGAGTCACGGTGGAAATGGCTCGGCTATCGACTGTGAGATGCTATCGAGACTGGTGTTGATGTCTCGCAGGTAACCTCGGACACGCAAACCGAAAGGGCGAATGGCAGTAGGCCGTTTCTGGTATAACATTTCCCAATGGGGACTGAAAATGCAGTCCCAAGTGGGATGGCCTGGCAGGGATCACAATTTTGCTGCATACTGTAGGGACAACTGCTGATAGCAAATAGATAATGATGGTTTGTTGGTCTCTACATAGAGACTCTGGACTGGTGAAGTGTGGAAGGCCCCCATGCAAACAGCACTTTCACCACCAAATCCCAGGCAGAGTTGTACACCTGGGATCTGTAGTCCAGTTTTGACCGGACAAGTACATGGTAGAGGCGGAGCAAAGAACATTGGTCCACCCCCCAAGAGAGGACCTTGAGGATGTCCAATGCCCACATGCATTGGACCTGAGATGTTGGATGTGTGGTAAAAAGGTCAATTTCCAGTTGAAGATGAGACCAAGAAACTTGGTCTCTGCCACAACTGGAAGATGTTACCCCCAAGCTGCAGCTCGGGGTCCAGATGAAAATTATGCTTGCGGTACAAGTGCACACAAGTGGTCTTCTGTGGGGAGAGCCGAAACCCATTTGCCATTGCCTAAACTGAAAGACTGTTCAGGGCATTTTACAGTTGTTGTTCAATGACCCTCATGCTGGACGATGAGCAAAAGATGCTGTGTAATGAATTTATCTTGACAGCGAAAAGCGTAACACTCAGGACGCACCCCTGTTCTTGGAGGAAAGGCCGTGACAGAATGATGCCGACACGAACTCAAAAATTACGAGATGATAAAAAAATTTGTAATAAAGATCGGCAAGTGACCTCGCAAGCCGAAGCTGTGGAGATCACGAAGAATGCCGTGTCATACGCTTTTTCGATGTCAAAGAAAATTGACACCAGGTGCTCTCTACGTAAAAAAGAATTCCTGATCGCTGATTCAAGGCGGATCAGGTGGTATAAAGTAGACCTGTGCCTGTGAAAGCCACACTGGGTGTTGGAAAGAAGGCCAGGTATTTACCATTCTTTCCAACACTTTGCAGATGCAGCTCGTCAACGCAATTGGGCGATAATTCGAAAGAATCTTTGCCTGGCTTGGGAAAAACCAAGATGATGGCCTCTCGCCAGGAGTCCAGAAACTTCTCAATGGTGAGAGTAGTTGGAGATTGTCTGGCTCAACAGCAGATGCACTAGTAGTGTGCAGAGCAAGGCGAAGCTCCTCCACTGTGAATGGCCTGTTGTAAGACTAATGCTTCAAGGTTGGGGGACATTGGATATCTCCAAAACACCCCCCAAACCTTGTTCTGAGCTTTACGAGCTGCGGTGCAGTCGGGATTCCACCACGGTTTTGGGAACAGTGGAAACTGAGTCAAGGTCTGAGGAATATAATAGTAGAGGCAGCTGCATGGACGATGCAGTCCATCATCTCCGCCACTGGCTGACAGAGTGCTCATCAAGCTCAGCCCGATCTAGTCTCCATAGGGATACACACGAAGGGCAGGAAGGCCCCCCCCCACGGGAGATGCTGCATACCACAGGGAGGTGATCTCTTCCATATGGATTGTCCTTGACCTCCCATGTCTTCACATGGGAGGTCAAGGACAATCCATAAGTGGAAGGATTGAGGAGGAGCAGATGGTGAGATCAATGGCAGTAAATGTGCGGGTTGGGGAGTGGAAGTATGTGTTGACAACGGTGTTCAACAGGGAGACTGAAGGATCCAGGAGCCACTGCTCCAGGATACTGCCCCTCCCACTGGTGTCAGCACTGCCCCATAGTGGACTGCGTCCATTAAAGTCCCCCATAATGAGGCAGGTGGACGGCAGCTGTGAGACAAAGTCATCTAGGTCATCCCGGAAGACGATGCTTCCAGGTGGTAGATAGACAGAACAGACAGTCAACAAAAATCCCACAAAGAGGCAGATGACAACTGCCTCTAAGTTCGTGGCGAACAAAAGAGAATTGCCGGATAACTGGATTGCTGTCTGTCTGCAAGAATGCCTCCTGGAAGCACACGTGGTTCTGGATTGCTGTCTGTCTGCAAGAATGCCTCCAGGGCACAATATGGGTTCGTGTGCCCTCAGGAGGACCTAGATGTCGTCAATATTCCTCTGGAATCTACGACAGTTCCATTGTAGGAGTGTGGCCATCTCATGTCTTAGAAGAAGTGACGGGCGACTTTCGATTTATTTTAACCGTCGCCAGCGACGGTTTTGGAAAAATGGGGTAGTCTGTGTCCATGTCCTCAGAATCGTCTGAGTGACACGGATCAGAGACCGCCGCACGAGAAATTAGGAGGTTGTTTTTTTTCTTAGGTCCTGGTGGGGGCCCTTTGGCTTGGAAGGTCTTGCTGTCTGTGGGCAAGGTGTAGGGGGCCTTCCAGAGGTGGATGTGGAAGGCACAGACGCAGGAATAGAAACCGGAGTCGATGTCAAGATTGACACCAAAGTCGGCTTTGCCTGGGTCAAGAGGTACTTGGCAGCAGGTGGGACACTGATGTCAGTCTGCACCGCCAAGCCATCTTAATGATGGGCTTTCCTACAACTGCATAGGCATGCATAGGAGACCTTGCCAGGTGGGGTGGGCGGTGCAGCCAACCTTCTCACCTTTGCATAGGATATGTTGTTAGGTCTTTAGCCTCTGCACCTCTTTCTCCTCCAACCACTTAGGACAGTCATGTGAGTACGTGGAATGCTCGCCACAAGTTCACACAGCATGCCTTTTCTGCTGTGCAGTCAGAATCAAGGTGATCCTGGCTGCCACAATGAGCACAGGTGGGTTTGCCCCGGCATGCTGTGTGGGTATGGCCGAACATGACACTGAAAAATAGCACAAGGGATTAGGAATATATGTCCGTACGTTGCAGCGAAGGTAACCTTCCTTGATGGAAGCAGACAGGCATGGCATATTGAATGTGATAATTAGTACCCTGGTGAGTACGAATTTCCCATCACGGCATTGTGAAACCCAGTGGTCTGCTATCACTCCCTGGGATGACAGCTCTGAGAGGATTTCCCCCTCAGAAACCTTGAGGAGGCTCCACTCGGAGACCACACCACGGGAGGAATTAAGCGTCTTGTATGGAGTGACTTCGACGGCCACTCCATCAATCGCTGTTTTAAAAGGAGCTCAGAATGTTTTGAGCAAGCAGTTTCCACCTGTAAGTCACCAGATCTTAGAAGCTTGACTGATAATGGTTCTCCCGCAAGACCTTTTAATTCCTTATTAATAAAAAATGGGGATATGTCCCCAAGAACCTGATCACCCATAAAGTGGGTGACAAGGAACCTGGGGAACGAAGGAAGACAGGAAGACAATGGCAATGATGACAAAGAAGACACTGAAGACAGGGGGCTCATGCTGAGCTCTTTTAGCTGCATTCGCCTCTAAATTTTCATTTTTGGGACTCATGTTTGGATATTAAGATTTAGTGCCTGTTGTCCCCACTCACCACAGAGTCCAACAAGGGGATGCCCAACTGAATGCCAGAGCACCATACCCACACAACTAGTGAGCCAAGCCCTCACAACTAAATAAAATGAAAATGAAAAGAGAAATGTGAGAAACTCACCCAAGTCATCACAAAATAAAATAATCGAAAAAATAATAAAATGCGCCCACAAAAGAAAGAAAACCAGAAAATTAGGGAACACGTAAGGAAACTTGTAAACCGTTGTCCGGACGTGGACAAGGTTACTCATCATTCTGCACCGTTGACCCTAGCAGGACCTGCCCACCAGCTGATTGATCCTGAGGGGGCTGCCCCAAGGACCTCCCATTTACCTGAAGCAGAGGCCAAAGCAGTGTATAAAGGAAACTTGTAAACCGTTGTCCGGACGTGGACAAGGTTACTCATCATTCTGCACGGTTGACCCTAGCAGGACCTGTCCACCAGCTGATTGATCCTGAGGGGGCTGCCCCAAGGACCTCCCATTTACCTGAAGCAGAGGCCAAAGCAGTGTATAGCAGTGGCCCCCGAAGTCACTGCCCAGCCCCGTGACAGACAGGCTCCCCAATGGCAAAACGGCCAAAAGGGACCCCCTGAGCAACTGCCAGGATCCTCCTTTCCAGGGACACGAGTCTCCATGCACGGAAAACACGAGGGCGAGCGTTCAGGACCCTGTGAAGGTAACCGAGCCAGTGGAATCTTCACAGGGTGGTCCCCTCACCCAGACAGCTTGCACTGAAGGACGGCCAAAAAACAAAGATGGAAATGGGAACCCAATGGAAAAAGGGGAAGGCTGATCAAGAAATGAGAAAAAGAGCTAGGCAAACCTAGAGCAAGACATAAAAATTAAATTCAAACTCCCACCATAAATTCACCATTCTAAAAATGATAATTTTATTGTGAAGTATGAAGCTGTCCTGATGGGTGCGTAGTTATCACACTTGGCTACTGAACAAAGGGGCCTGAGTTCTTCACATTATACCTCACAGATCTTCTCTATGGCACATTAAAACTGACATGCTCTTGTCAGACCTCTGTGGCATACAAATGTTTGAATGGCAAGTTATTAATTTTTTTTAAACAAAACTTAATAAAAGTTGATATTAGCAGTAACTTGATAATTGTTACTGCTAATATCAATTCTTGAGCAAATTGACTCTGAGTCTTCAATGTTTCTTTTAAGCCTTGTATGACAAGTTGTAAAATGAAAGTGTCTTTGAATTTAAATCTTTGCATTGGCACTGTACAGCATTTCAAACAGACATATTGGCACTGGTAAGCATTACTAACACAAGAAACTGATTTTTTTTTAAACAGAAATTATCATCTGAAATTTTTGATATATGTTTATATTATATATATCACATAAAAATATGTGATATATCACAAAACTGAAAAGATTAAATTTATTTATGATACTTAAATATAGTTTAAGCTTAATAAATAATGTTTACTTTTTCAATTTTGATATGCTATGAAATAAAAAATCCCTATCACAATTTGGATTGTCATTCATTAGTAACTATTTCAGCATCACCATCAATCTGTTTACTTCATGCTACTTTTAACCCTCTTAGTACTGTAATGTACCTGTCAAGATTTTAAATTGGTTCATCCAAGCAATGCTATTCCTTACTTTCACTACCTTCTACCACCAGTTCGAGATACTATGAGTGATTATGGTAATGAAAAGGTTAAGTAATATTCTGAATTCAGCTCACGAGTTTGAACTGTTGAAACTGCATTTGAACATAAGTTTTAAAATGCTCCAAAAAATTAACCAATATTTTTTAAAATTGGAGAATTTTAGAAGCAATTATCAAGTATTTTACCTTTTTTTTTTTAAATTTTACTACCTATTTTCTGGTCTAAAGCTATTTAAATATTTTTAGAACTATTTTTATCATTCACTATGTAATTTACTTAAAGTGAATCTACTAAGAATTCTCTGCTTCCAGTAATGTACTATGTTCAGTCAGAGCAAAGCACAAGACACAGCTTTAACTAATTGGATATGTGTCACTGCACTAAAAGGACCACTGTGCCTTTGCAGAGCTGGTCTGACTGTTATAAATAATGGATAACACTTGAATTTGCCCAGTTTGTACAGTTTCATTAAATTTTTGCTTTTATTTCCATAAATTTATTTATCATTATCGATCTTTTAGAGCTATGGTCACATATTTGCCTACTTTTTCTGATGGCGAATGTCTTACAACTTATTATAAATTTGATTTAGATAATTTCTAGATTTCCCAATCAAGAAACTTTGACCTTTTCCCATTTCTTGAGAATGAATGTCTTAGATACAGAAATAAACGAGGATTTCCTTGGCACCTAGTTTATAATGTAAAACAAAATAAAAAAATATGAAAAAAGACCCTCCTTGTTTCAAGATTTTTTTTATTATTATTATTAGAAAGAAATTTGCATTATTATTTTATTTAGGTAATATAACTATGTTTGTTCATTAGGTTTCCCAGAATTAAACCTTAACTGCTTGTAAGATCTTTCTCCCATTATATCACTTTGAAAAAGTCTTGAAAATTAATAGGTTCCTCATTTTGGTTAATTCTATTTTTGTAAGATTCAGAATCAAATTATGCTTAATTTGGTATATAAATAATAGCTTATTTCTGCTCATTATTCATCTGATCAAAAAAGTTTAATTTTTTTTTGGCTGAGCATAGAATAACAGTGTTCTGGTCTTCAGATTTATTTAATATTTTTATGCTCGACATTGGAAAGGCTAAATTTAATTTTTAGTTTGCTGCAAGAAGTTTATCTTTTATTTTATCACAATTCACACAAACTGAAACAGGTAGTAGTTTCGAATGACTCCAACCTCTGAGACTTTAATTTTACCCAGATAGACATTGCTGGCAACCATTCTACAACTTACAATATTGCATTAAATAAATTGCAAACTTACAATATTGCATTAAATATTTGTTACATACATTACGTACAGGCAGGGGTGTAGCCATGGGGGTGATGGGGGGAACCCCCCCCCCCAAAGTAACTCAGAGTTGACAAAATTCAAGTTCGAAAAATCTAGGTGAGTTGTAAAAATTTGTATTTTTTTTTTGGAAAATTAAGCAGAGTTGTCAAAATTGAGGCAACTTGGCAAATCTAAGGTAGTTTGGAAAATGGAAAGACAGTAAAATTTAGAGCAGTTGGCAAAATTTGAAGCTACTTAGTAAAATACAGGTGAGTTGGCAAAATCGGGACAACTGGGCAAAATCTTGGGGAGTTGGTAAAATTCAGAGTGACTTGGCAAAAATTAAGGTGAGACGTAAAAATTAGGATTTCTTTCTGTAAAATTATGGCGAGTTGGCAAAATCTAGGAGCAGTTGGCAAAATCTAAGGGTAGTTGGAAAAACTGGGCAGTTGGCAAAATTCAGAGTGACTTTGCAAGAATAAGGTGTGATGTAAAATTGTGGCGAGATGGCAAAATCGAGGATACTTGGCAAAATTCGAATCCACTTGGTAAAATACGGGCGATTTGTGAAAATTGGGATTGTTTTTGTGAAGTTGGCAAAACTGGAAACCACTTGGTAAAATACGGGCGATTTGTGAAAATTGGGATTGTTTTTGTGAAGTTGGCAAAACTGGAAACCACTTGGTAAAGTACAGGTGAGTTGTAAAAATTGGTGAAATTAAGGAGAGTTGGAAAAACCAAGAACTCTTGGCAAAATCTAGGGGAGTTGGCAAAATTCGAAGCCACTTGGGAGTTGTGAAAATTGTGCCTTTCTTGTGCAATTAAGAAGAGTTGATAAAATTCGAAGTGATTTTGCAAATTCAGAGAAGATGTAAAAATTGCAATTTTTTCTGTAAAATTATGGTGAGTTGGCAAAGTTTGAATCCATTTGGTAAAATATAGGCCAGTTGTGAAAATTGAGATTTGTTTTGTGAAATTAAGGAGTGTTGGACAAATCGAGGAAACTTAACAAAATGTAGAGCAGTTGGCAAAATTCGAATCCACATGGAAAATATGAGCTACTTGTGATAAATGGGATTGGGTTTGTGAAATTCAGTATAGTTGACTACAATCTAGTAAACTTGGCAAAATCTTGGGGAGTTTGCAAAGTTTGAAGTGATGTGGCAAATTTAGGAGAGAGGAGAGATGTAAAGGTTGGGATTAATTTCGTGAAATTAAGGAGAGTTGGCCACTGGAAGCTAATGTCAAATTACGGTTAGTTGGCAAAATTGGAAGTTAAGTGGTAAAATGCAGGAGTTTTGCGGGAAATCCAAGTAATTTTGCTCAGTCGGAAAAATTTAAATTTCAAGTTGGAAAATTTGTGATTTCTCCCCCCCCCCCCCCCCCAACCATAGTTTTTTTGCTATGCCCCTGTGTACAGGGACAGATCTGCATTTGGTTCTGTACCTTAAAGGGGCTTGGTACATTTGAGAATGCTAGTAAGCATAATGGAGACAAAAATTATTAAACATGTTTATTTTAGGCATTTTTCACAAAAAAAAGACCTCTAAAATGGAGGAAAAAATGTCATACTGCAATGGGGTCTTCTCCTGCTCCCTCCTTTACTTTTTTTGTTCAATTGATTATTCACTTGCTCCCCCACATTTTTTTCGAGATATAATATAGATTTGGACCTGATTATGCACAATCTCTTTCTATCATGTTAACATGTACAATCAAACATTTTTAAAATTTCAAGATACATGATAATTTGGTATGGCAAAGTATGTTGCAAGGGTGCACTCTATTTCACACACAATGAATATGAAATGGATTCTTAGAATGTTATGCAAACCTAAAAATGTTTTCTATGTTTTTTCAATAGGCTATCAAAATTGAACAAATTTTTTATTTGCACAATTTAGCAATTTATTGCAAAAATCATTAAATTATAGAAAAAACAACTCTAATTCCTTTTGTAATTAAAATATTTGCAAAAAATTAAAGGTAAAAAAAATATATATTATATAAGCATAATTTCATTTACTTTTTTGTCCCAACTGGCTGATTAGTTACAGGTGATTTGAGAGGAGAAACAGCTTTTTTCCTTTTCACATTTTGGGAACTGGTACTGGTGTTCTCTGGGAGCTCTTTTCGTTTAGCTCTAAGTCTAAGAAAAAATTCATTATGACTGAAGAAAAATCTAATAGTTGCTTAAACAGAATAGAAATGACACATTTAATATATGATCACTTTAAGCAAAAATGACAATGCAATTTATTCAGAACCATTCCTGTACCTATTATTCATTGCCTTCTTCGGTATGTGTCGGAGAATCATCATATGGCTTGATGCACAATTTGCACCTCTGTTCAGTTAAATAAATGTACCTTAAAAGGAACAGGCTTCAAGAGGGGTTAGGCAGATATCACTAAAGGAGTGTACAAAATACAGATATGTTTCTTGAACTTTGAATAAAATACTAATTATGTTAACAATGTACTATTCTTAACCCTTCCCATTCAATAGTTGATTTTTCAAAGTTATGCTACATCAGATGGCTGGGCCTACAACTTGTTGCTGTGGATATTTTTTTAACATCGCATTATGTTAGATATTAATTTTAATTTTATTACTTTTCCAGTAAAACTTTGATTTGGTACCATTTTCTGAAAATAAAAGAGGTCTTGGATATTGAAGCAAATTAATTTCTGCCGATTTATTCCCGTAAATTAGCGATCTTTTGGTCAGCTGATTTATCTTTCTGAGTTATGCTACATTGGATGGCCAGTTTCAAAGTTGTTGCGAATATTTCACTTAATATTCCATTAGTTTATATGTAATTTTTCTTTTATTATTTCTTGGATTTTTAGTAAAAAACTGAACTTGTATCATTTTCTGAAAATGAATGAGGTCTTGGATAAGGATGCAAAGTGGACTTCCTTGGCAATGGAAATCAGTCCTCATGTAAGAGGGTAATTTTGGGAAGAATTTTTACCCCCTCCCCTCCTATGCTGAACTCATGTGAACATTTCACCCCACTTAGAAATATTACATTAAAAAAAATTACGAGTTTTTATGTTTATATTGAATGATTAAAAGCCCCCCCCCCCACCAATATTTTTGGGCTGTGCCACTCTGTCGATATAATAGAGGAGTTTTTTTTCTTTGGTGCACAAACCTTTCTGCACTTAGCCATGATCACCAAACTTAAACACCCAAAGAAAAAAATTCGTAATGTTTAATGAAAAAGGCAGCCAGGAAAGTTTTTTACATTTCACAACCAGTTCAAAAAATCCCATGAATGTGAGAAGTATGTGCCACTTTGTATAACACTGGTGATGTTTAAAATATACCATACTGAAAAGAATCATTAAAAGAAATAAAAATTGTTTCAGGTTGAATATTATAAAATTCAAGGAGAAATTTCCTTTCGATTAATATATAATTTCACTATTTTTATTCATTATGTTTTCCAAACTTAAGCCTTAATTGTATAGTGTATTTTTTTTTCTTTCACCATATCATATTGAAAAAGGCTTATTAAAATCAATATGCTTGTAAATTTGTTAATATTATTTATTTTCATATAATTCTTAATGAAATTCTGTTTAATTTGGTATATAACATGACCTATTTCTATTGAATGGCTATTTTTAAAAAAATTTCTGGAGTTGACTTGTTTATCTGACTCAGCACAATTGGCTAAAAGCCTGAATTTTTCTCAAAGTATGGCTACTTTTCCTTTTTTTTTCCCTCTGAGGAGTGGTCAACCACACAGGGTCCTGGTGCTGACCATATAAACCCACTGGACTGATATGTGGCTCTGAGCTTGATTATGGATCCTGATTTTGCTGCACTGGTGGGCTTCTGTGGAGGGAAAATCTTCCACTGTGTTCTCTGTTTGTTTGTGGGTTGACAGCCCCAAGTGAATAGATTCACAGGATATGTTTATCAGCTGGTGGATAATCCTGAGCAGAGGTCATCGCAGGCACCTGAACTCTTTGCTTCTGTTGGCATCGTCAAATTCTACATTGGAGGAAGTCTTCCAGTGTAGATGACTTCAGCCTTTAGTGGTGGGGAAACGGGTCTTTGCCCCATGTCTGCGATTAGAGGGCTGTTTGATATTGTCTGCATTCTCTCTCTCTCTCTCAATAAACATAGTTTTGTTAAACATTCCACTAACCACTTTCTCTCCATATGTAGTTGGAATGTAAGGACTCTGCACAGAGCTTTTTCTCTTTGATGTCCTCACACAAGAATTCCTCAGTTATAATTTAGATATTCTCGGCTTGCAAGAGATCAGATGGTCAGATTCATACAAATAATCTTAAAGTTCTCTTTTCAGGGAGGGACAACAATAAGCATCACCAAGGCATGGGTCTGCTTCTCAGCAGACACGCTAGTGATGCTCTTCTAGGATATGAGTGCATTAATGAAAGGTTTCTTGCAGCAAAATTTCAGACAAGCGTTAAAGACTTGAATGTTATAATGTTGTTATGCCCCCACTGAGGATGCCGATGAGGATGAGAAGGATAGGTTTTATGAACAATTTCAGGATATTTTGAATTCTGTCAAGAAAGGAGATATTACCCTTGTTCTTGGTGACTTCAATGCCAAAGTTGGTACTGACTCTGACCTTTGGGGAGGAGTAATAGGCCCTTTTGGTATTGGTAGCTGCAATGGCAATGGCAACATCTCCTACAGGTAAGTAAACTCAATGGATTCAGAATAACTAACACTTATTACAAACACTGCAACATACATAAGTACACATGGGTTTCACCTGATGGGCTGCATAAGAATATGATTGATTATATATTAATTAACAGCAAATGGGCTAGTTCTGTTAGGAATACCAGGTCATATAGGGGAGCTGAAATTGGATCTGACCATTACCTTGTTAAAATTGTCTTGCAACTTAAACTTAAAAAGTGTTGTGCTAGGGTTAAAATTTTTACCTTTAATACTGAAGCTCTGAAAGACCCTGTTATACCTAAAGCTTATCATGATAGGTTATTTAGACAGTCATGGTTTGCTTACTACTGAAGTTGAGGAAGAATGGGGCCATTTTAAACAGGCTTTTTTGGAAACTAACAGTACTCTTTTAGCGAAAAAGGAGCAGAGGAGGCAGAATTATTTGAGTGATAAGGCACTTGAGCTTATTTCAGAAAGAAAGAACTGCAGGAATGTCCTTAATCAATACCCTACTAGTCGTAATAGAAAGCATTACAGAGAGCTTAATAAACATGTAAATGATCAGTTAGCTGCTGATAAGAATCTTTGGCTTGATGGCTTGGCCGACAAAGCCGAGAAAGCAGTTAGACAGCACAATAGCAGAGAGCTGTACCATATAGTTAATGTTTTATGTGGTAGAAAACGGACAGGTATACAGGGATTGAAGGATAAACAAGGTAAGGTTATAGAAGGTGAGGATTCTGTCATGGCTAGGTGGGCTGAGCATTTCAGTGATGTTCTAAACAATGTGGGTAGTTCTACTCCCATTGTTTGCAATGATGATAGATGCATTGGTGGCTTTAATGTTGGCCCTATAACACAATCTGAAGTTATTTTGGCTGTTTCTAAACTTAAATAAACTACATAAATCCCCAGGGGTAGATGAAATTACTACCGAAATGCTTAGAGCTGGAAATGTTTCGGTTACCACTTGGATGACTGAAATTCTGAATATCTTTTATGATAAAGGCATGGTTCCTAAGGATTTTACCGGAGCTATTGTTATCCCTATTTTAAAAAAAGGTGATTGCAGTTCTTGTGATAACTATATGGGTATCAGCCTACTCTCTGTTCCAGGTAAAGTTCTTTCTATGATTGTGCTTAATAGAATTAAGAATCTGGTTGACAGTCAATTGCATGATGAGCAATGTGGATTCAGAAGTGGTAGGGGATATTTGGATCAGATATTTTCACTTAGGCAGATTCTTGAGAAATGTTTATAGAGTTTCAGAAACCTTTGGTTGCTAATTTTGTTGATTTCAAAAAGGTTTCATAATTTGTTGTTGATTGTGATATCATATGGTATACCTGACAAGTTAGTTAACATAATGAAAGCTCTCTACAATAACACTGAGTCGTGTGTGAGAGTTGGTAAGGCTTGTAGCAATTGGTTTAGCATTACTTCTGGTGTTCGACAAGGGTGCATTTTGTCTCCTTTTCTCTTTAGTTTGGTTATTGATTATGTTATGCGAAATTCACTGCAAGGGAAAGTTTTTGGCCTTAAATGGTCTGGAGATTCTAAAATTTCTGATTTAGATAATGCTGATGATTTAGCCCTTTTGGCAAATGATGTTGATGAGATGAACTCTTTCATTCGAGCTGTTGATGAAAATGGTAGTAGAGTAGGTTTGGTTATAAACAGAGAGAAAACTAAAGTGATGAAAATTGGCCAGGCAGGCTGTGATTCAGTTAATCCGAGTGGTTGCAGTCTTGAGCAGGTGTCACAGTTTAATTACCTTGGGAGCTATGTAACACATAATGGTGATGTGCAGCATGAGTTTAACAGACGAATAGGGATTGCTGCCGGGACCTTTAAGAATCTATGGAGAGTGTGGAGAAATAGGCGTATACACCTAAAGACTAAAATTAGACTGTATAATAGTTTGGTTCTTTCTAGGGTTAGTTATGGTAGTGAAACTTGGACACTTTGTAAACAAGATAACAGGAAATTAGATGACTTTGATTCCAGATGCTTACGCAGTATCTTGGGCATTAGGTGGTTCAACTTTGTAACTAATGATGAGGTTAGGCAAAGGAGTCTGCAACCTCCTTTAAGCAGCATATTGTGCAGAGAGAGACTCCGTTGGTTTGGCCATGTTCCCCGTATGAATAATTATAGATTGGTGAACAGGGTTATTAACAGTGTGCCTAAAGGCCTCAGAAAGAGGGGGAGACCTAGGATGCGGTGGGCAGACAATGTCAAACAGAACCTTGTTAGAATTGGTGTGCAGTGGCCAGATGCAGTAGATGTAGCTCAGGATAGACTTGCTTGGAGAACTAAATTGCATGGTCTGGTTGGACCTCCGTAACCCATGGCTGCTTGAGGAGGAGGATGATGATGGTACAAGAGAAAGATTACAAAATGGAAGAAATATTTACTTGAAACAAGAAAATTAATTTTTTGTTATTTAGAAATAAATAGCTTTTCTATTCATGTGCAGTGTATAATCATTTCTATTAGTTTTCTTAAAATGTGTTGTCAGATGCATTTTTTTACTACACGACTCTAAAAACATATTACAATAAAACTAGTCATATTTTTTTAAATATTTCATTTTCAGAAAATCCAGAATTCTGTTTTTTTGAACTAATGAAACGATTTATGGCATATAACATGCATAATTCTTTTCGTTAGTTATTTGGCAAAAAAGTTCTAAAGTTAATTTTGTTTGCTTGATCAGAGTGAAAGAACAGTTGGACCTGGGAAGTGTTAAGATTGGAAAGTACTGAACCAAAGCTATAAAAAGTAATTGAAAGTAAATTGTATTCGTATCTTTTTGGTAATTAGTAGCTATTTTCAACTTGTTGTTAGCTAAATTTGGCTACTGATCTAAGAGACCTAGGTTTGAGCCCCAGTAAGACATGGATGTTCATGTTGTTTTTCTGCTGAGACCCTGCCATCCTCTCAGACCTTCTACTATGGCAAATATACTGACAGGCTCCTGTCAGACCTCTGTGGCAAGCAGCTGCTTGAGGGGGGTATTTATTTATTTATTTATAATAAAAAAAATTCGAAAAAAATAAAGGGTATACAAACTTTTTTCTTAGCTCTTCACTGCTTTTTTTTCATCAAAAATATTTTTAATTGTATATATATATTTTTTTAATTATTTCATTATGCTGATAAATTTCACAATTCTCTTATTATTTAAACATTTCATTTATTTTTATATTTTAAGTTGCTCTTAAAAATATTGTGCTTTAAATGAAGAAGGTGATTGCACTTTAAGTGATATATACACATCTGATTTTACTTATTATTGGAAAAGTAAACTTATCATGTAGTGCTAAAAAACATTGCTTTAAAACCAAGTTTTTCAAAAAATGGTAAACATAAGTATTTCACAATAAGCTTAACTAAAGTGTTGAAGCTGAAATCAAAAGTACTTCTGGATTAAGATTGTCTTACCAATTTGAAAAAGTTTTATTAAAAAATTTGGATGTCTATTTTAGAACAAAACAATCTCTTTATAAAAATAATATCTTAAAAATATCTCGGAAAAATACGGTTTTAACAATCTCAAAAATTAAAATAAAGATGACATAATAAATAACTTTATAGACGTGACAATGATTTACCAATTAAAGAAAAAAAAAACTATGTATGGCATATCAGAATTAATAAATTATTTCACTTAAAAACATTACACCTTTATTAATAGTAAGTGATAAATGTTAATCAAAAAACAGTGGAACATTTAAAAATAATGAACACAGTAAAATAAAACTAAAACCAAAGTACTTAATTTCCATTCAAAAATAACCAATACCTCCACTAAGCGTTTTTTTTATAACAGTATAAATATTATAAATAATAGAAGTGACAACAGTTAAAAAAGCTGTTTATAGGCTAATATTTTAATTCTAAAGCTTTTTAATCAGAAAGAACACTATAATCACATACTGTTTCTAAATATGTGCATTTAATAGCAGTAGAAGGATTAACAGTTATTCAACCAGATAGTTTATTAATTTCTCTAAGTATGTGGCAAAAAGGTAAACACAATTTACACTTGCAGTTACACTTTGCAATTATGACTTACAAACATAAAATTAAATTATAAAATAATTATTAAAAATGAGAATTTCTTTCAGAAAAAGAAAAACAGCATTCTGTAGCACTATATTGCCTTCTGGCATAAGTATCAATTTCAGGAAAAATAACTTATTAGTTTGAAGCATGTTTAAGAGTTAAAATGAATCTTTCACATCTATAGTGTATTTGCAGTGTACACACTGGAAGGTAGCTTCTTAAGGAAATGGATCATTGATAAGCTCCTTGTAAATTGTTATTTTTCAATGGAAAAGAAAATTTGCATGAAGTGGTTTGTTCAGAGTAAATTTATAAACTGTTCTTCCTTGATGTCAGGGATGACTGAGTTAATAGTACGGTAAGCTCATAAACTGCAGTTTCCAGTCTGCATTAACCCCCACCCTGTCAGAAAGCAAACAAATGATGGGCTTGGAAAGGCATCTGTCCATTGCATGGGACATAAAGTCATGGCTTTGTGTACAGGAGAGTCATACCATGTGCATTTTAAAGAACACTCTGGATAGCTTTGATGGGAGTCTACCATCTCTCACCAAAGATAGGGTGGGGATTAGCAGAGATAAATCTCAATGCTGACACAGATGTTACTCAAACCTGGGAATTGCAGATTATGAGCCAGGCATGTTACTTAAACATAGGTGACAATCACAGCATTACCTGGGTGACATTTTAACATCAATATATCAATAAATATTTTGTGGAAAAAATTTCACCGACATACGGGACATTAATCCGCATTTCCCCAGAAACATGCCAGAGTATTCTTACTGATTGAATTAATGCCGGCTCATATTTGTTCCACTAATTTAAGACTTTAAATCTCTCACCAATGATTTTTTGGCGCTATCTATGAGCAACAGGTGGCAACAATTTCTTTTCATATTGCGCTGAGTGAGATGGAAATAATAAAGTCTCTTCACGCTATTTAGCATTATTAATGATTTAAACATAGGTGACAATCACAGCGTTATGTGGGTGACATTTTAATGTCAATATATCAATAATTTTTGAAAAAATGATGATAAAGTTTAAAAATCCATTTGAGCCTGCAGTGAATGTATGGATATGCTCAGTACCATAAATACATCGAAGAACTAAAACGTTATGACCAGCGTGACTTTATGCAAATCGAAGCAACTGTAGGTAAAAACAGTGCATGGTGAAGATCATAAAACGATATAAATAACACCTGATACTGAGCTCTGTTAATCAGTGTCATTCTTGTTCTTCAGATTGGAAAGGCAGCTGACTTAAGTGAGTTTAACAAAGACCAAATTGTAATGGCCAGATGACTGGGTCAGAGCATTTCCGAGATGGCAAGGCTTGTGGGGAGCTCATGGTCAGCCATGGTTAGTACCTTCAAAAAGTGGTCTGAAGAGGGAAAAACCCTCTTCAGTTAAGTTATTCATTCAAGTTCTTTAAGTGGTCTGAAGAGGGAAAAACCACGAACCTCTGGCAAAGTGTGGGCCGACCGTGGCTCATCGATGCTAGAGGTGAGTGAAGGCTATCTCATATGATATAAGCCAATAGAAAGGATACTGTGGCAAAACTCGCCCATAATTTGAATGCTGGTGATGGATGTTTCACAACACACAGTACATCGAACCCTGCTGAAAATGGGGCTGCACAGCTGCAAGCCGCTCCGAGTGCCCATGCTAACCTTGGTTCACTGTCTGAAGTGCCTACAACGGGCACACAACCTTCAAAAACGAACCTTGAACAATTGGAAGAAGGTCATCTTAATCTCATTCCTGTTGTCTCCCAACAATTGGAAGAAGGTCATCTTAATCTCATTCCTGTTGTCTCCCAACAATTGGAAGAAGGTCCAATTAATCTCATTTCCTGTTTCACCACGTGGATGGCCCAGTAAGTGTGCATCGTTTATCTGTGAAAGTGTTGGCACCAGGATGCACCGTGGGATGAAAACAAACTGGTGGAGGAAGTGTAATGCTGTGGGCAATGTTCTGCTGGGAAACCCTGGGTCCAGTCATTCAAGTGCAGAAAACTATGAAGTCTACCACCTACTAAACATCACTGCAGACCAGGTACATCTTTTCATGGCAATGGTATACCCCTCTAATAGGACACTATTCTTTCAGCGGGATAATGCACCATGCCACACTGCCTGGTTTGTTGGAGAAGGGTTTGCAGAACACGAGAAAGATTTTCAGGTATTGCCCTGGCCTCCAAATTTCCCAGACATTAATCCAATAGAGTTGGGTTGTTTTGCCTCTGAACACACAATGGGCTAAATGGCTACGTCACAAGGACCCTGAAGGCTCCGAGAAGGTTGGTGGAGAGGACCCACTGGAACAGCTGTTAGGAGACAGATGGTAGCCTCCCACTGGAACAGCTGTTAGGAGACAGATGGTAGCATCCCATCAAGGCCATCCAGTGTGTTCTTTAACGTGCACAGGGTATGGCTCTCCTGCATATGGAGCCATGGGTTAATGTTCCATCCGATGGACGGTGGCCTTTCCAAGCCCATCGGTGTCCACTACTGACCATTGGTAGGGCGGAGAGTTTTGCGGAGATAAATCTCAATGATGACCTAGCTGGGACTTGAACCTGGGAATTACAGATTACAAGCCTAGTGCGCTACCGACTGAGCCACCCTCCGCCCATCAATCCAATAGAACATCTGTGGTTTATGTTGGAACAGTATATCTGATCTGTAATGGCTCAATCACATAACTTACAAGAGTGAAAGGATCTGCTGGTAACCTGCTGGTACCAGATACCACAAGACACCTTGTGATGGTTCACCCATTCACTTTTACTTTTCCTTAACCAGTTTTGCTTTATCAATGTTATATTTATCAATTTGAGGATTATTATTACATTTTTGGACTGATCACAATTCTTACTTTCGAGCTGCTCAACTCCAACCTTCTGATTGTCAGCCGATAATGAGTGCGTATAGGACACGACCTCTCTTGCATCACAGCTAACGCGATCGTCAGATCATGCAAATATTTTCCCGGTGTGCAACAAACACGTCGGATTTGTACTCATAATTAAGTGGTTAGGTCACAGAGTGAGAATTAGGAGAGAGTATAGTAGTGCGTTGAGTAAGGAGGAGTATTGTTAGGAGTCAGTTGAAATATATTGAAGTAGTATGTTGAATCAGTATGTGTTGTGTAGATAGAAGGGTTGGGTTGTTTTACCTCTGAGCGGCACTTTTTTGCACACCATGGGCTAAATGGCCAGGTCACATGGACCCCGAAGGCTCAGAGAAGGTTGGGGGAGGGGACCCACTGGAACAGCTGTTGGGAGACAGATGGTAGCCTCCCGTCAAGGCCATCCAGCGTGTTCTTTAACGTGCACAGGGTATGGCTCTCCCGCACACGGGGCCACGGCTTAACGTCCCATCCGACGGCCTTTCCAAGCCCATCGGTGTCCCCTACTGACCGTGGGCAGGGCAGGGAATTTTGCGGAGATAAATCTCAACGCTGACCCAGCTGGGACTCAAACCTGGGAACTACAGATTACAAGCCTGGCACGCTACCGACTGAGCCCCCCCCGCCCCCCATAGATAGGAGTTGTCAGTATATTTAGATAGATGCGAGTTGTTAGTACTCCAACTTTTGTATTCATCAATTGAATTTGGTGAGTCTTTGAATTATTTGGAAATGAACTTTGTTTGTTTTAGAAACTTTTGAATTTTTGTTATTTTTCTCTTGAGCAGTGTTAAATGATTTTTGATTAGATTTAAACTTTAATTAAACTTGACAATCCTTTTTTGAATTCTTACTCGATAAGTAATGCTAGACAAATACGTAATGAACCCTATTTCAACTTTAATTGGCAAATTAATATTGTTTGGTGCCCGATAAGTTATCTGGAATTTTGAATAAATTTGGATCAGACAAAAGGTCAAACTTTAAAAAAAAAAGGAAAAGTTAATAATCTTTAGAGCATTACAGCCTTTAGAAACCTTGTAGCATCCATGCCTCACCAGGTAAGAGCTGTTTTGGCAGCATGTGGAGGACCAACATCATATTAGGCAGGTGGTCATAATGTTTTGGCTCTTCAGTGTAGCATCAAGTAGTGACAATTTAGTTTATGCTTTTATTCTGCTGTCCCGTATACATATTTCGATTGGTTGTGATTTCCAGTCTTCTAGCCTAGTTTCCACTCTAGCAGAGTTGTAATGCTTCCTAAACTTTTAACATAAGATATTAATTTTATTATTACCAGAAATTGCATCATTCAGGAACTACGGCATTGGGTTTTGGTCTATATTTTAGCAGACTTTTAATTTTAGAGACAGCTTTGTAAACAGAACCACTAGAGATCTCTAATGGTGGATATTGGGAGAACCGTATGATTAAGCAATTAGCCTCAAAATCTGATTTATAAAAGATACAACTCATTTTAACAATAAATATTTTGTGGAAAAAAATTTGTTAAAACCAGTTAAAAAAAGTCAACAGATAATTATGAATGATAACTGTAATTATCATTTATGTTTAAATCATTAATAATGCTAAATAGAGTGAAGAGACTATTATTTATTTCCATCTTACTCAGCATGTAACGCTCCAAAATAATTGCAAAATACTTAAGTTTTATGCTCCGGATAGCTTAGACGGGCGCCAGGCAATAATTAACAAATTGCCAAAATGTAGAATAAGTTGATTTAGGGTTCAAATGCCAGCGAGCGTTCATAAGTAAGAGTCAAAAATGATTCTTAACAAAATAAGAGTTAATGTAAAAAAGATCCTTAATTAGCGTTGCTCAAGATAAAAAACTACAGACTCAAAAGTTTGTAACAAAACAAAATAGATTTATTTCCAAAATAATTAACTCACCAAGACATCAATGAAAAAACATCTCTTGTGCTACGCACCTTACTACATCTCTCTGCTCTCTCTACAACTCTGCTCTCAAGTGCTCTACTACTTCTCTCTCAAGTGCTCAAGTACTCTAGTGCTTAGTGCTCTACTCTCAAGTGCTCAAGTGACTCGCAGGTCACGTTTTGACAATGGGCCGGCGCATGCCGGGAAAGACATTTGCATACAATGACGAACGACGCGGTATGACGCAAGAGGGGGCGTGTCCTTGGCACGCACTTTAACGGTTACGGTCGGAAGTTCGGAGTTGCGCGTACGCAACTCCTAGAAACTTGGATGTGAGCGCTGTGATGCCGAAAAGGAAATAAAAATCCCCAAAATGATAAATATAACGTAAATTAAACAAAAACTGGTTAAGGTAAAGCAAAAGTGAACGATGGGGCATCACAAGCACAAAATATAAAGAAAAAGTTTCCATCCAAGATCATAGATGGCACCAACAGTAGGTGCCAAAATCTCAATGAAGAGTTTAGTCTTAATTTACTGGAAAAAAGACAGAGTTGGCATTGGTTCAATGATTTAATACTCCGACATGTTTCTGGAGAAATGTGGGTTCAATTCCCGATGCTGGCAAAAACTTTTCCATAAAATATTTAATATTTTATAGATGTTAAAAAAAGTCAACAGGTAACGCTGTAATTATCATTTATGTTCATTCTTCCAGTACTTTTAATAACATTTCAATTTCTAATAAGTAATTAAGGCTAAGAAATTGTGATTTTTTTTAACCAAAATTTCTGCTGGAAGCTTAAAATTAAACTTTTCTGCAGGAGTAATGTAGTTTCATGTTAAAATTTTTAATTATATTATCTAGCTTTTAAAGCAAAATGATTTTTTTATGGCACTATTTTTCTTAGGCTTAGTGCTTACCAATCATTAAAAGTCTAAACATATGCATTATATGAATAAATAACTTAAAAAAAATCTAAAAACTAAATAAAGAAAGTTTTAAGCATTAATAGAAATATTATTAATTGTTTATATTAAAATCATTAAGAAAAAATACAGATTTTTTTAAATTTTACTAAAGTTAAAATGAAAAAAAAACACAGTATAATTTTGCATTATAAAAAAAAATGCTTAAAAATTTAACTTACCAACCATTTTTTTATTATACTTTTTGCCATTTTATTATTTAAATGTTCTTTCTTTTGGTATATAACATGGCATATTTCCATTCATTAGTTACTTCAGGATGAGGTTCTAAAGTTATTTACTTCATTTTCTGAAAAACTTTAAAATAAATCTTCCCACTACAGTGAGTTAAGTTTTAGAAACAAGACAGTGCAAGGGTTAATATGTATATCTAATATATAAAAAAGAAAGTTTGTGTGCTTGCCTGTCCGCTTATGCACTTGGCACTTAGAAGAGCTAGAGGCACCAAACTTTGCACAAATGTTACCTTAATGTTCAAACCTGCTGCAGTCCACCAAATTTGGGGTGGGTTTGAATTTCTGAAAATCTCCATAGACTTAATATTCGAAATTGTTGAAAATAATACTTTCAATAATAATTGTTGCATTTGATAGAGGAAATAGCATAGTTTAATTCTTTCTATTTTGTGTGATAAAGCCACTGTTAAAGAAATTATTAAATTACATGAACATGGCAGGAGCGTTTAAGTAGCACAAGAAGGATAGGAGCTTTTTTCCTGTGGCGACTTTAAAAATAAAAGGGGTTAATCATCGTGAGAGTGATGCAATGTGATGCTTGCTTACTAATTTTACAATTGTTTAAGCTGTAGTATTTCAAATTTCTGCATCTTATATGTGTCAAACTCGGATTTTATCAAGTGAAGTTCATATACAGGGTGAATCTGAAAAAGTGGGCAAAACTTTACGGGGTGGTAGAACGCAGCTATACGAGCAATATTCGTCATAGAATGTATGGTCGGAACGCAAGCGGTGAGAAGTTAAAAGGTATTTTTCCACTGTCACATTTAAAGAATGAACACAAGAAGGAGAGGAGATACTTCAGAAAACATTTTATTAACAGGAATGTAATTGAGGTACATGCTCAAAGAAACTGCTCAAAAGAGCTACCGCCAGCTGTAATGCTGGCTTCACACCTGCGGGATAGGGACCGACGCACATTTGCGAAGACACCAGGGATTTCCTGAATATCGCCGGCAACAACGGCGATCCTGGCGACTAGATCCATATCGGTTTCAATGGGGCACTCGTAGATTAGGCTTTTCATATGGCCCCACCGTACACAAAGTGCATATCCGCCATTTCGTGGTTAGTATAACCAGCCATCCTCTCGGCAATCCACGGTAGAAATGCCGTTGGGTGCGAGGACCGACCCTTTTATACCATTTCCAACGCCACCTAGCGGCTCGCCGTTTGCATTCCGACCATACATTCTATGATGAATATTGCTCGTATAGCTGCGTTCTACCACCCCGTAAAGTTTTGCCCACTTTTTCAGATTCACCCTGTATAATAGAAACAGTGAGTGTTCATGACTTTTTTTCAATTATATACTAACAATTTATTATTATTGAAACTCTGGTAATATAATGTTCATTCATCATCAAAATTAATATTGGATGATGCATTTTATTTAAACTAAAGAATGCTGTATTACACGGGTACCATGTCTTATAGGTTTAATACTTGACATAGTGGCTTATCAATCACCATGCCCTATGTGTTGTTTTTTAGGGTCCAGGATTAAATGAATACTACAATGTCCAATATCTGGGGGCTAACTTGGGTTATCTCTCATTTACAGCTTATCTAGCAATGAGTCCTTGTGATGGTCCCCCATTCAATTGTACTTTTCCTTAACTAGTTTTGCTTTATTTATATTACATTTATCATTTTGGGGATTATTTCATTTTTTTGACTGATTGCAATTCTCACTTATGAGCCATAGGAGTTGCGCATGCGTAACTCTGACCTTTCGTTTGTCAACTGCTAAAGCGCACATGTAGGACACGACCCCTCTTGCGCCATAACTAGCACGATTGTCATATGATGCAAATGTCTTTCCCGGCATGCAATAGACACACGTGCCAGACTTGTACGCATGTTATAACTAAGTGACATTAGGTCACAGAATGAGATTGTGAGTTGAGTTTTTGTGTATTGAGTAGCAGAGATGTAGGAGTCAAAAGTATTGTGAGAAGTAGGAGATTTAGATAAATGTGAGTTACTAATAATCCAACTTTTGTATTCTACCATTGAGTTTGGCGAGTTTTTGAATTTTTTGGAAATAAACTTTTGAAATTTGGTTATTTTTCTCTTGAGCAACGTTAATTGATTTTTGACTATATTTAAACTTTAATTAAATGATAATCCTTTTTGAATTCTTACTTGATAAGTAATGCAATATACAAAACAAACCCCATTTCAACTATATTTGGCAAGTTATTATTGCCTGGTGCCCGATACAACTATCCGGAATTTGAATAAATTTGGATCAGACAAAAGGTCCAACTTTAAAAGTTAATAATCTTTGGAGTGTTACATCCTATACACATTTCAGTAATTATATCAAAAATTTCTATGTCCTTGCAAATGCAGGGAAATTTCTTTATATAAAATATCTTTAAAATAATTAATGTAACTTGAAAAAAAAGTGTTAATTTTTTTACTTATAATTTCATGCTTTCGACATGGAGAGTGCCATCTACTATATACTTTAGAGAGGTTCAGACTTTCCTTAAAAGAGAGCGAGAAACTTTACCGAAACTTTACCGGAGTTTTATTCCAAATGACAGCTTGGGACGTTGGAAAATGCAAGAGTACCAACTGCTATATAGAGAGTTTCAAACCCAAGCAAAGCTTGATTAATCTGCTAGTATTATCAGCTGGTGGATAATCCTGAGCAGAGGTCATTGCAGGCACCTGAACTCTTTGCTTCTACTGGCATCATCAAATTCTACATTGGGGGAAGTCTTCCAGTACAGATGGCTTCAGCCTTTAGTGGTGGGGGAACGAGTCTTTGCCCCATGTCTGCGATTAGGGGGCTGTTGATATTGTCAGTATTCCCTTTCTCAATAAACATAGTTTCTTTAAACATCCCATTAACCATTTTCTCTCCCTAGGTAGTTGGAATGTGAGGACTCTGCACAGAGCTTTTTCTCTTGATGTCCTCACACAAGAATTCCACCGTTATAATTTAGATATTCTCGGCTTGCAAGAGACCAGATGGACAGATAAAGGTCAGACTTACAAAAAATCTTAAATTTCTCTTTTCAGGGAGGGATGACAATAAGCATCACCAAGGCTTCACTACCAAGGCTTCACTAGCATGTCTGCTTCTCAGCAGACATGCTAGTGAAGCTCTTCTAGGATATGAGTGCATTAATGAAAGGTTTCTTGCAGCAAAATTTCAGACAAGCATAAATAAAGACTTGAATGTTATCTGCTGTTATGCCCCCACAGAGGATGCTGATGAAAATGAGAAGGATAGGTTTTATGGACAACTTCATAATAATTAGAATTCTGTCAAGAAAGGAGATATTACCCTTGTTCTAGATGACTTCAATGCCAAAGTTGGTACTGACTCTGATCTTTGGGGAGGGGTGATAGGCCCTTTTGGAATTGGTAGCTGCAATCGCAATGGGCAACGTCTCCTACAGGTAAGTAAACTCAATGGTTTCAGAATAACTAACACATATTACAAACACCGCGACATACATAAATACACATGGGTTTCACCTGATGGGCTGCATAGGAATATGATTGTTTATATATTAATTAACAGCAAATGGGCTAGTTCTGTTAGAAATACCAGGGCATATAGGGGAGCTGAAATTGGATCTGACCATTACCCTTGTGAAAAGTGTCTTGCAACTTAAACTTAAAAAGTGTTGTGCTAGGGTTAAAAAATTTACCTTTAATACTGAAGTTCTGAAAGACCCAGTTATAGCTAAAGCTTACCATGATAAGGTTACTTAGTCATTATGACAGTCATGGTTTGCTTAATACTGAAGTTGAGGAAGAATGGGACCATTTTAAACAGACTTTTTTGGAAACTAACAGTACTCTTTTAGGAAAAAAAGTGCAGAGGAGGCAGAATTATTTCAGTGATAAGGCACTTGAGCTTATTTCAGAAAGAAAGAACTGCAGGAATGTCCTTAATCAATACCCTACTAGTCCTAACAGAAAGCATTATAGAGAGCTTAATAAATGTGTAAAGGATCAGTTAGCTGCTGCTAAGAATCTTTGGCTATTTTCTGATATTCTGAATATCTTTTATGATAAAGGCATGGTTCCTAAGGATTTTACCAGGGCTATTGTTATCCATATTTTCAAAAAAGGTGATTGAATTCCTTGTGATAACTATAGGGGTATCAACCTACCCTCTGTTCCAGGGAAAGTTTGCATGATTGTGCTTAATAGAATTAAGAATCTGGTTGACAGGCAATTGCATGATGAGCAATGTGGATTCAGAAGTGGTAGTGGGATGTGTGGATCAGATATTTTCACTTAGGCAGATTCTTGAGAAATGTTTAGAGTTTCAGAAACCTTTTGTTGCTAATTTTGTTGATTTCAAAAAGGCTTCATAATTTGTTGTTGATTGTGAGATCATATGGTATACCTGACAAGTTAGTTAACATAATGAAAGCTCTCTACAATAACACTGAGTCATGTGTGAGAGTTGATAAGGCTTGTAGCAATTGGTTTAGCATTACCTATGGTGTTCGACAAGGGTGCATTTTGTCTCCTTTTCTCTTTAGTTTGGTTATTGATTATGTTATGCGAAATTCACTGCAAGGGAAAGATTTTGGCCTTAAATGGACTGGAGATCCGAAAATTTCTGATTTATATTATGCTGATGATTTAGCCCTTTTGGAAAATGATGTTGATGAGATGAACTCTTTCATTCGAGCTGTTGATGAAACTGATAGTAGAGTAGGTTTCGTTATAAACAGAGAGAAAACTAAAGTGATGAAAATTGGTCAGGCAGGCTGTGATTCAGTTAATCTGAATGGTTGCAATCTTGAACAGGTGTCACATTTTAATTACCTTGGGAGCTATGTAACAGATACTGATGATGTGCGGCATGATATTAACAGACGAATAGGGATTGCTGCCGGGACTTTTAAGAATCTATGGAGAGTGTGGAGAAATAGGCGTATACACCTAAAGACTAAAATTAGACTGTATAATAGTTTGGTTCTTTCTAGGGTTAGTTATGATAGTGAAACTTGGACACTTTGCAAACAAGATAACAGGAAACTAGATGCTTTTGATTCTAGATGCTTACGTAGTATCTTGGGCATTAAGTGTTTCAACTTTGTAACTAATGATGAGGTTAGGCAAAGGAGTTTGCAACCTCCTTTAAGCAGCATATTGTGCAGAGAGAGATTCCGTTGGTTTGGCCATGTTGCTCGTATGGGTAATTGTAGATTGGCAAATAGGGTTATGAACAATGTGCCTAAAGGCTTCAGAAAGAGGGGGAGACCAAGGATGCAGTGGGCAGACAATGTAAAACAGGACCTTATTATAATTGGTGTGCAGTGGCCAGATGCAGGAGATGCAGCTCAGGACAGACTTGATTGGAGAACTAAATTGCACTGTCTGGTTGGACCTCCATAGCCCATGGCTGCTTGAGGATAATGATGATATATATATAATAAGAAATTTTGTCATTTTATACAAGAGGATGTACTGATCAATGTTTTCACTGAGGCAGATTCTTCAGAAATGTTTAAAGTTTCAAATACTGCGGTTACTAGCTTCAAAGATTTCAAAAAAGCTTTCGACTTTGTAGATAATCATAAGTTATTATTTTTGTGAAATCATATGGCATATCTGATCAGTTAGCATAATGAACATCTCTATATAACACTGAGTCATGTGTGGGAGTTGATAAAGTTTAGCATTGCTAGTGGAGTTCAACAAGGATGCATTTTGTCACTTTCTTTCTTTAGTTTGGTTATTGGTTAGGTTATGAGGAATTCACTTCAAAAGGAAGATTTTGGCCTTGAATGATCTAGAGATTCGAAAATTTCCTATTTAGATTATGATGATGATTTGGCTCTTTTGGCAAATGATTGATAAGATGAATTCTTTCATTAAAACTGTTCACAAGACTGGTAGTAGGGTATGAAAATTGGTCAGGCAGGTTGTAGTTCAGTTACTCTGAATGGCTGCACCCTTGAGCAAGTGTCTCAATTATCTTGGTAGCTATGTAACAGATACTGGTGATGTGATGCAGGAGATAAACATAAGAATAGGGATTGCTGCTGGGACTTTTAAGAATCTACAGAGTGTGGAGAAATAGGCATATACACATAAAAACTAAAATTAGACTGTATAATAATTTGGCCATGCTGCACATATGCATAACTATAGATTAAGGTTATGAACATTGTCAGTGAAGGCCTCAGATAAAAGGGGAGACTTAAGATGCAATTGGAAGACAATATTCAACAGGACCTCATTAAAAAATTACAGTGACCAAATGCAAAATGCAGCAGCTGTAGCTCAGGAAAGACATGTTTGGAGAACTAAATTAAACAATCTGATTGGATCTCTGTAGCTCATGACTGGTTGAGGATTTTTTTAAATATCTGTAACAGAATTTGACATTATGACAAAAAAAAAACTGTTAACCAGTCAACATGTTGCACAATTACTCTAATCATTCATTGAATCATCAATCATCATTTTGAACAATTACTCCAATACATAAAATTACATTTAACTTTTAATTAAATTATTATACAAATTAATTTCTCTAAATATAGTTATAAATCTGCAAAGTTTCTTACACAATTACTACATCTCATAAAATATATTTAACTATTAAATTTACTTACTTCATATTTCCAGACTTGTCACAAGCAGTAGTTAATAAATTTTTAGCACATTGATAATTTTCTAAGTCTAAATTACGATGTAAAGTAACCGACACATTTTCTTTTAAAACAAAATCACTAGTGATTGCTTTTTGAGGCAGCTTTTCAGTAGGTTTGCTAAAGTTTTTCCTAATTTTTCTGTCTGGGGTTTTAGCAGGAATTACCACTTGTATTTGTTTTTGTCGAGTGATTCTTTTCTTTGCATCTATTTTATTATTTTGTGTATGTTCTAAAGGAGGGTTGTATCTATAGGAACTTAGCTGTGTTTTCTTTGGAATAGGACTTTGAAGAACCAAATTCTGACTCAGAGAAATTTCTTTTGAATGTCGACTAGTTCTAGTTAAGTTTTTCAATTGCCGCACTGACTTCCTTTTGAAATTAGTTTGCACCTGTTTTAACCTCTCAGGTGAAGAAGAGTCAGATGTTTCAGAAGATTGAAAAGTCTTCGAATATCTTGATCCCCTTTTCGAAATGGGTGATTCGGAAAGTTGTTTGGGAGATGAAGGTTCAAGTATTAGTTTCATTCTTTTTGAAGGTTGCTCACTTGTGCAATTTTTGTTTAGTTCCATCACTTCTTGCTGAGCAATTGGTGTAAGTGAACTTTGGTGAGTTGAGTTATTGCAAATGTCATTTTGAGGTGAATCTGAATTTAATACTTGACTAAGTTCAGTCACAAGTATTGAATCAGAAATATCTGAAATGGATTTACAAGGTGATAAATTATCATCTTTAGCTTCCATCTTTAACTCTTTGAAACTTTTAGGTTCTAGCTCAGTAACATCACTTTGGTCAAGAGAGTAATTATCAGCATTATCTTTGCCCACATGTTTTAAAAGCTTACAATTATTTTTATTTACAACACTATTATTTTCTGCAGTTTGCATTGGATTTTTTCTTGGTCTGCCTCTTGGTCTACGAAGAGGTAATGATGTTGCTGCTCCACTGTCAGGAGCTTTGTTTTCTGTTCCTTCACTGGTATTATTCCTATAAATTTCAAAAGTATTATAATGTTCTTGAATAAGATAACAATTGTACTAATTATAAATATTAATATAATAATTATTACTTGAATAAGATATTGTATAGAATACAAAATATTTATATCTATTACAATATGAATGTATAATGATAATTATACCTTTTGGTAAACTAGCAGATTACTCTTTTTTAATATTACAAGCACAATAATTCCCTATTAATATAGTATAACATCTACTTTCACTTCAAAATTCCCTTTTATTTACAATCAGAATGATTTTTTTAATGACTCAAATTTATCTATATGCAATTTTCTACTCAGCAGAGTGCATTTCTTTACATGCATATATGTCATATCTTAGGGATATTAAATATAACAGTTTCCTTTATAAATCATGAAGGTTTAACCCTCCATGAATTACACTGCTTTATCCTCTGCCTTCTAAACACCCCAGTAAGTTGTAAACAGTGATTGTGTGGCAGTGCTGTTATATCAGTAATGCTACTGAATCAGATAGTTATGGCAGAGAGAACACTTTCCAGTTGCACAGGGGTTTAACCTTTCCAATTCCATCTGAAAAACTGATTTACATCCAGAGGCCCAGCTATAAATTGCTCTTCTATTGGAGAGCTGATTTCTGCGCCAAGGGCTTTTTGTTTACATATCCCAAACATCATTCATTTTCAGGAAACAATAAAAGATGTTATTTTTTGATCGAAAAAAAGTAACAAAGATAAGCATATAACATAATTTGATATTAAAAAAATATCACAGCAAAAAGTTGCAAGCCAGTGATGCATCATAACTTTAAAAGATCGATGGTAACATTCAGAGACCTCAAAATCTTTGGAAAAGGCTGCAACATATTAAATTTTTTAATTCAATTTTTGTACTATAAGTAAAAGAATAAAAAAGAAACAGATTTTTATCTAAAAGTAGATATGTGATGATTCCACCCGGCTCAAGACAATTTTTCCTCTAAAAATTTGAATCAACTTAAAAAAAGGGAAAATTCCTTAGTGTATACTAAATAAGTCGAGCTTATTCAATATTTAATCAATGGTATACTTGTAAGATATACTTTCCATCTGTATGGCATTGTCTTTTGCTTATGGCTTGATTGCCAGAACAGCGCCTACATGATAATAAAAAAATAAATAAATACCCCCTCAAGCAGCTGAATGACACAGAGGTCTGTATAACATAACAGAAATGTTCATATCATCAATTAGAGGAGATCTTGATCAGTGGCTGGTAGCTCAATGGTCCAGAGCCCCTGACATGTTATCAGGAGGTCGTGAGTTCATATCCCACCCGGCTCAATTTTTCCTCTAAAATTTGAATCGACTTCAAAGTGGTAATTTATAGTGTGATGCCCCCTCATTCACTTTTACTTTACCTTAACCAGTTTTGCTTAATTTACTTTATATTTATCATTTCGTGGATTTTTATTTCCTTTTCGGCATCACAGCACTTGTTTCCAAGAGTTAAGAGTTGCGCAACTCCGAACTTTCGATTGTCACCAGCTAAAGCGCGTGCACAAGGACACGCCCACTCTTGTGTCATAGCTTGCGCCTCTCATCAATTTATGAAAATGTCTTTCCCGGCGTGCAACATGACACGTGCAGGCTTTGTACCTCTTGTTATAACCTGGTGACATGTTCTCACAGTAGCACAGAAGATAGTAGAGTAGAGAGTGTGGTAGTAGCACAGAAGTTAGTTGAGCACAGTTAGTGCAGTGTGTGTAGTCAGAGTTTTTGGACAGAGTTGAGAAATGATGTAGTATTTTTTTTTATTGAAGTTTTGGTGAGTGATTTTTGGAAATAAATTGTTTGTTATTTAAACCTTTTGAATCTTTACTAATTTTTTTCTCTTGAGCAACACGTTAGTTTGTTTTGATTAGTATTAACAGAAAATTTTGACAATCATTTAATATTTTTGAATTCTTACTCATTAACGCTTGCTGGTATTTCAAACCCAAATTAATCTTTATTTTTTTGCAATTTGTTAATTATTGCCTTGAAGTCTACATCCCATCCGATAGATGATGGCCCATTGGTGTTCCCTACTGACCAAAGGCAAAATGTGGGTTTAGAGGAGATAAATCTCAGTGCTCGTTCAGATGGGACTCAAACATGGGAACTGTAGATTATGAGCCTGGTGTGCTACTGACTGAACCAATCTCACCATCATCATCCTCAAGCAGCCATGGGCTATGGAGGTCCAACCAGACCGTGCAATTTAGTTCTCCAAGCAAGTCTATCCTGAGCTACATCTACTGCATCTGGCCAATGCACACCAATTCTAACAAGGTCCTGTTTGACATTGTCTGCCCACCGCATCCTAGGTCTCCCCTTCTTTCTGAGGCCTTTAGGCACACTGTTCATAACCCTATTCGCCAATCTATAATTATTCATACGGGCAACATGGCCAAACCAACGGAGTCTCTCTCTGCACAATATGCTGCGTAAAGGAGGTTCCAAACTCCTTTGCCTAACCTCATCATTAGTTACAAAGTTGAACTACCTAATGCCCAAGATACCGCGTAAGCATCTGGAATCAAAGGCATCTAGTTTCCTGTTATCTTGTTTACAAAGTGTCCACGTTTCACTACCATAACTAACCCTAGAAAGAGCCAAACTATTATACAGTCTAATTTTAGTCTTTAGGTGTATACGCCTATTTCTCCACACTCTCCATAGATTCTTAAAAGTCCCAGCAGCAATCCCTGTCCGTCTGTTAATCTCATGCCGCACATCACCAGTATCTGTTACATAGCTCCAAGGTAATTAAACTGTGACACCTGTTCAAGACTGCAACCATTCAGATTAACTGAATCACAGCCTGTCTGACCATTTTTCATCACTTTACTTTTCTCTCTGTTTATAACCTACTCTACTACTAGTTTCATCAACAGCTCGAATCAAAAAGTTCATCTCATCAACATCATTTACCAAAAGGGCTAAATCATCAGCATAATCTAAATCAGAAATTTTCGTATCTCCAGCCCATTTAAGGCCAAAATCTTTCCCTTGAAGTGAATTTTGCATAACATAATCAATAACCAAACTAAAGAGAAAAGGAGACAAAATGCACCCTTGTCGGACACCAGAAGTAATGCTAAACCAATTGCTACAAGCCTTACCAACTCTCACACAGGACTCAGTGTTATTATAGAGAGCTTTCATTATGTTAACTAACTTGTCTGGTATACCATATGATCTCACAATCAACCACAAATTATGATGATCAACAGAGTTGAAAGCCTTTTTGAAATCAACAAACCTAGCAACTAAAGGTTTCTGAAACTAAACATTTCTCAAGAATCTGCCTAAGTGAAAATATCTGATCCACACATCCCCTACCACTTCTGAATCCACACTGTTCATCACACAATTGACTGTCAACCAGATTCTTAATTCTATTAAGCACAATCATGGAAAGAACTTTACCTGGAACAGAGAGTAGGCTGATATCCCTATAGTTATCACAAGAACTGCGATCACCTTTTTTTAAAAATAGGGATAACAATAGCCCTGGTAAAATCCTTAGGAACCATGCCTTTATGATAAAAGATATTCAGAATTTCAGTCATCCAAGTGGTAACTGAAACATTCCCAGCTCTAAGCATTTCGGTAGTAATTTCATCTACCCCTGTGAATTTATGTAGTTTAAGTTTAGAAACAGCCAAAATAACATCAGATTGTGTTATAGGGCCAACATTAAAGCCACCAATGCATCTATCATCATTGCAAACAATGGGAGTAGAACTAACTACATTGTTTAGAACATCACTGAAATGCTCAGCCCACCAAGCCATGACAGAATCCTCCCCTTCTATAACCTTACCTTGTTTATCCTTCAATCCCTGAATATCTGTCCATTTTCTACCACACAAAACATTAACTAACTGGTATAGCTCTCTGCTGTTGTGCTGTCTAACTGCTTCCTCAGCTTTGTCAGCCAAACCATCAAGCCAAAGATTCTTATCAGCAGCTAACTGATCTTTTACACGTTTATTAAGTTCTCTGTAATGCTTTCTATTAGGACTAGTAGGGTATTGATTAAAGACATTCCTGCAGTTCTTTCTTTCTGAAATAAGCTCAATTGCCTTATCACTCAGATAATTCTGTCTCTTCTGCTCGTTTTTTCCTAAAAGAGTACTGTTAGTGTCCAAAAAAGCCTGTTTAAAATGATCCCATTCTTCCTCAACTTCAGTAGTAAGCAAACCATGACTGTCATAATGACTAAGTAACCTATCATTGTAAGCTTTGGCTATAATTGGATCTTTCAGAGCTTCAGTATTAAAAGTAAATTTTTTAACCCTAGCACAACACTTTTTAAGGTTAAGTTGCAACACACTTTTAACAAGGTAATGGTCAGATCCAATTTCAGCTCCCCTATATGCCCTGGTATTCCTAACAGAACTAGCCCATTTGCTGTTAATTAATATGTAATCAATCATATTCTTATGCAGCCCATCAGGTGAAACCCATGTGTACTTATGTATGTCGCTGTGTTTGTAATAAGTGTTAGTTATTCTGAATCCATTGAGTTTACTTACCTGTAGGAGACGTTGCCCATTGCCATTGCAGCTACCAATACCAAAAGGGCCTATTACTCCTCCCCAAAGGTCAGCGTCAGTACCAACTTTGGCATTGAAGTCACCAAGAACAAGGGTAATATCTCCTTTCTTGACAGAATTCAAAAGATCCTGAAGTTGTTCATAAAACCTATCCTTCTCATCCTCATCGGCATCCTCCACTGAGTGGAAAAGCAAATTTTTATTAGCCCCCTTTACAACTTACACGCAGGAAGCTGGTTTGAAAACCCCTCTGATATTGCATACAACATTATCACTAACTCCTAAATGGAAAGGACTAACAGGAAATAAAAAAGTTCATCATTCACATAAAATATCATAATAATTAAATATTCTGTAATTTACAGCCATGCCTATTACAATACTAACTTTGATTTAATTCTATTTCTTAAGGTTTATTACATCGCCTAAAGCAGCCCATTTTATAACCCTATTCCACCACATAAGGACAATATGGCCAAACCAACAGTCTCTCTCTGCACAATATGCTACTCAGAGGAGGTTGCCAACTCTTTTGCCTAATCTCATCATTACTTACAAAGTTGAACCATCTAATGCCCAAGATACTTCTTAAGTATCTAGAATCAAAAGCATCTAGTTTCCTGTCATCTTGTTAACAAAGCATTCGAGTTTCACTACCATAACTAACCCTAGAAAAAACCAAACTATTATACAGTCTAATTTTAGTCTTTAGGTGTATACACCTATTTCTCCACACTCTCCATAGATTCTTAGAAGTCTTGGCAGCAATCCCCATTTTTCTGTTAATCTCATGTCACACATCACTAGTATCTGTTACATAGCTTCCAAGATAATTAAACTCAGACACCTGCTCAAGAGTGGAACTATTCAGATTAACTGAATCACAGCCTACTTGACTTTTAATTTCATTTTCACCACTTTAGTTTATCACCAAACCTACTCTAGTACCAGTCTCATCAACAGATTGAAGTAAATAAAATTCACTGTTTTATGCATTTATTATATATCATCAGTTTGGATACACTTGACATTAAATAAAATTGTAAACAGTGTACACTGAAGAGCCAAAACATTATGACCACCTGTCTAATATGATGTTGATCCTCCATGTACTGTCAAAACAGTTCTTACCTCTGGCAAGGCATGTACGCTACAAGATTTCTAGATATGTCTTTTGGTATCTGGTGCCAGCAGATCCTTTAACTCTTATAAGTTACGTGGTTGAGCTGCCGCAGATCGGATATGCTGTTCCAACACAAACCATAGATACTTGATTGGATTGATGTCTGGGGAATTTGGAGGACAGGACAATACTTGGAAGTCTTACTCATGTTCTGCAAACCATTTTCGAACAATCTGGGCAGTGTGGCATGGCAGATTATCCTTCTGAAAGAAGGCACTATAGAGGGGTATACCATTGCCATGAAAGGATGTACCTGGTCTGCAATAATGTTTAGGTAGGTGGTAGACATCATAGTTTCCTGCATATAAATGACTGGACCCAGGGTTTCCCAGCAGAACATTGCCCAAAGCATTACACTTATAATCTATCGACTTGTTTTTATCCCATGATGCATCCTGGTGCCAACACTTCTCCAGATAAATGATGCACATATACCTGGCTGTCCACATGGTGCAACAGGATACGAGATTAATTGGACCAGATGACCTTCCAATCATTCAAGGTACATTTTTGATGGTCATGTGCCCATTGTAGGCGTTTCGGACAGTGAACCAAGATTAGCATGGGCACTCGAAGTTACTTGCAGCTATGCAGTTCCATTTCCAGCAGGGTTCGATGTACTGTGGGTTGTGACATATTACTCCCATCACTAGCATTGAAATTACGGGCAAGTTGCAACACAGTATCCCTTCTGTTTGTATTATACAGGATAGCCTTCGCTCACCTCTAGCATCAATGAGCCATGGTCTGCCCACACCTAGACAGCAGTTCGTGGTTTTCCCCTCCTCGGACCACTTTTTGAAGGTACTAACCATGGCTGATCACAGCATTTCCAAGACAGCAAGGATGGGGCGGGGGTGGCTCAGTCAGTAGCGTGCCAGACTCGTAATCTGTAGTTCCTAGGTTCGAGTCCCAGCTGGGTCAGCGTTGAGATTTATCTCTGCAAAATTCCCCGCCCTGCCCACGGTCAGTAGGGGACACCGATGGGCTTGGAAAGGCCACTGTCCGTCGGATGGGACGTTAAGCCGTGGCCGTGTGCGGGAGAGCCATACCCTGTGCACGTTAAAGAACACGCTGGATGGCCTTGACGGGAGGCTACCATCTGTCTCCCAACAGCTGTTCCAGTGGGTCCCCTCCCCCAACCTTCTCTGAGCCTTCGGGGTCCATGTAACCTGGCCATTTAGCCCATGGTGTGCAAAAAAGTGCCACTCAGAGCTAAAACAACCCAACCCAACCCAAAGACAGCAAAGCTTGTGAGCACCCCAAAAGCCTTAGTCTCGGAAATGTTCTGACTCAGTCATCTGGCCATTACAATTTGGCTTTTGTCAAATTCTCTTTAAGTTCGCTGCTTTCCCATCTGAAGAATAAGAATAACACTGATTAACCGAGGTCAGTATGAGGTGTTATTTATACCATTTCATGATCTTCACATGCAACGCCATTTACCTGCAGTTGCTTCAATTTGCATAAAGACACCCTGGTCATAATATTTTGGCTCTTTGGTGTATATTTATACACACATTACACATATGATAAAAACATAAGAACAAAAATAATGGAAATGATGATAGTGTTTCAATCTTAACATCAAGGGACAGACTATCTGCCCATCCAGAAATCCAGTTTGTTACTGAACATTTTATAACGATAGTGGCAACACTGTGCTAAGTAACTTAAAAAAAAAACAGAAAAATGCAAATTTTTTTGGAAAGTAGCATAATTATTTATAGAAGTGTATTAAACATGAAAATTCACATTGCATTTTTGTACTTTACTCACAAGTGTAATAAAACACAGCAGTACCTCATTAATGCTTTTAATTTCATAAAGCTAGTGTATCCTCTCATAGTCTGAAACCTTCCATTTTGCAGCAGATCCCCAGCAGTTTGATTAATCCCACAGTTTCCAGATTAAAGGAGTTCAAATATATAAGTTTGAAATTTCTACAGCTCAATGTACATGAGTAACTTAAAGCAAAACTTATACCTATAAAACTAAATCAGTATTTAAAGTCTTTTAAATTTTAATATATTAAATATAGATGTTAATACTTTTTGCAATGTTTAGTTATTAAGCATTCACAGAGCTTTCATCTTTACTGCCAATAATAGGTGAAAAATACTAAAGGAATCAAGATTTTTTAGTCACAAGCAAGGACTAGAAGGATCAGTATGGCTTTAGGGCCTGAGTGTTAAAATAAACCTAAATGACAATTTTTATATAAAGAATGCTTTGTTACATTAGATACTTTTGCTAAGGACAAGAAATTTTGAGTAATCAGAAGTAAAGATATAATGCTGATTTAATTTAAATTTCACAAAAGCCCTCTTCAACTCAGAGTTTGAAGAAAAATTGAATTAACCAAATGGGATAGGACCCACATATCCCATTTGGTTAAACGTCAGGTGCTCAAGCACTCCAGGTTGGGTTGTTTTACCTCTGAGCGGTACTTTTTTGCACACCATGGGCTAAATGGCCAGGTCACAAGTACCCCAAAGTCTCAGAGAAGGTTGGGGGAGGGGACCCACTGGAACAGCTGTTGGGAGACAGATGGTAGCCTCCAGTCAAGGCCATCCAGTCTGTTCTTTAACATGCACAGGGTATGGCTCTCCCACACAAGGGGCCACGACTTAACGTCCCATCCGATGGACGACAGCCTTTCCAAGCCCATCGTTGTCCCCTACTGACCGTGGGCAGGGCGGGGAATTTTATGGAGATAAATCTCAAGACTGACCCAGCTGGGACTCGAACCTAGGAACTACAGATTACAAGTCTGGTGTGCTACCGACTGAGCCACCCCCGCTCCCTCAAGCACTCCAGAGTACCTGGCATATTACCAGAAGGTTGTGGATTTGTATCTCACACAACTCAAGGTAAATTTTCATCTTTTAATTTGTTGTTAAGAGTGCTTCACTGAATATAAATTTCTAGTGCATAAGCTTGGATGTGATCTGTCGCTGGAAATTCCAGAAACTAAAAGCTTGTTAATGAGTAAAAAAATAAATATATTTAGATAAGCTGAAGTTACATAAAAATGCATCAATATTAAACTATTGAATTCTTATTACCCAACTTCCACTAAGCATTTGATATTTTTTCAGTTACTAATCTAATTAAACTCATAAATTCAGCAAGAAACAATGCACCTATGGAATGAAATCTGTAAATTATATTTTAATTTAAAAAGCTGTTATTTGATAATTTTTTATAAAATTTCATGAACAGTTAATTTCATTAAAGCATTTTAACAGTATGAAAAACAAAAAGTTCTTACATGTTATAAGTATTATTTTCAATGATATTTTGTCTTTTTCCCATAGGTTTATTATAGTGTGAAAGATGGCTAGATTTTGAACCAATAGTATTTTGATTATTATCTGTACTGCTGGTACCTCTTGGTTGCCTAGTAGTGATAGATGGTTTTTTGCTGACTGTATTTGCTACGGATGTTACTGAAGGACTAGCAGGCTTACTTGTCAAACCAAACATTTCGATTTCAAAACCTGATTTCTAAAAAAAGCACAATGTTATACTCAATAAAAATACATGTATATGATATATACTAACATCATAAAATGTATATTTAAAATGTGTATATTATAAATGGTTCTGCATTGCAAAAAACACAGTTTCATCTGTATCTTTTGGGGGGGAAAGTCTATGGCATTGATGCTCTGAATGAATATTCTAATGTTATAAATACAATAAATATCAGGCATATACTACTGTAGAAGCTGATCAAAAATTAACACAAATCATTAAACATATTAATTATAAAAAAATGAAATATTAGAAGGAAAAACACTTTGAAAAACGGCAAAAGGAAAATTTCTACACTAATATATTGCTGAAGTGTTATATAAAAGACAATTGTAGCAAAATTTTCATAGGAAGTGGGAGAACAGAGCAGCAATGTTAAATGAAAGAGCAGCCATTTCTTTGCTATATTATTAGGTTTGATAATGACTAAAGATAAATCTACGACTTCTAGTAAACTATAGGAATAGTTATCAACCTTTCTTTAGTTGCTGATCTCTTCAAAAATTTCCAATGCTTAGACCACCTTTAAAAAAAACTACATATTAATTTTAGAATGCATTTTTTTTGTGTGAAAGCCTCTAACCAAGAATACAAAATGAGAGATGTACACAGTCGTATCAGAATAATAGGACCACCTAACGTACATATACTATGGTAGGTGGTCATATTATTCTGAAACGACTGTATATTTCAGTTACATGAATATGCATGATATGGAAATAAATAGAAATAGTTTCATTTTTAGTCACATATATATTAATGAGAGTGTTTTTTACCAACAAAGGAACAAATTTTCCAACTTTGTTTAACCAACGAAGAAACAAATTGTCTTACAACTTTTTATACCATGAGATAGACCCTACTGGTGGCTATGGCAATGACTTTTGTTAGTGAGAACACTGCATTTGGCCTTGTCAAAAGTTTATTGGACTCCAAATAAATTAACACTGTGGACCACTTACTATGGGATTACAGATAACAAATGGTCCATAGGATGGGAACCAATGAACTATAGAACATTGTAAAGCCTTGCAGTGGTTGATCGGGTGCACAGCATCTGCAGCCTTTGGCTGACCAAGCAGCTCCACTGGCATTGCCCAGGGATCACTTGGTGTAGGAAGCCCAATAATGGAAGCTAATTTTCACCATGATCTAATATTAACTTGATTTGGGGGTAGAATTCTACATTTAAGAATAATTAATCAGTTTACACTAACAAACTTTTTACCCCCCCCCCCCCTTCAAAAATCATGCTATGCTAATGCTACCAAATACTAATAATAAAATTTGTATTACTATCAAAATTATAATGATAAAATTATTCAAAATCTTAATGGAGAATTAAGATTAAAACATTGCTAGAAAGAATTTCCCTGAAAGTGCCAACAGGCCAGGCACTATAAGGAAAACAAAGAACACATTTGTGGCCCTCGGGTCTTTTTCAATCTTCAGATCAATGTACCTTTGTGAGGAATTACTTTTTTTTATTTGCTACATATAGGACAAAGAAGAATCCCAGAAGCTAGATTCCTAGAATTTTCCAATACAAATATCATAAAAAAAAAAAATGAAGAGTCAACTGAAAGAGTCAGGAGAGAACCTGGAGTCTTGCTGAAAAATGAAAGTTAATTTTTTAATCAGGAATAACATACAAAGAGAAGTGAGTTTAATGCTATTCTGATACAATTAGTATTATTGTTTTAGTTGCTAGCATTAGGTCCTATGCATGTGTGCATTCAGATATATGTTGCAGCTCTCAAATTAAATTTGCTGAAAACGAAAAAAGATACTCATTTGAAAGGTTACCAACTGCTGCCAGCTTGTCATTCACATCAGCTTTAAGCAAGACTGAGTGATATCATTTGTGAAATTAATCTTGGACTGTTTTATCTATACTTTAACTAATAAAAGTAAATAAAACTTGATAAATTTGTACTAAACGTTTGCACAGTCTCTTTAACATTGCTAATAATGTGCAATGCAATCACTGCAATTTAATAGCTTATTGAATAATGATGAGCAGACTTGATGTATTTGATTCATAAAATGACCTTTGCATACCATGGGTTGCTCTTAGAATGTGGTAGCTGTCTCTCAGACAGCAAGCTTCAGTCAGCTCATGAAAATGTATGACTCATCAGACCCTTTATGCTCAATACAATGCTCTGAAAGTAAAACTCACACTAAAGTTGATACCAATAAACAATAAATGATAAAAAGATGTGTTTCTGCAGTATTCTAAAAATACTGGCCTGAACATGCCAAGGACCACATGGACACCCAATATAGATATATGATCAAATTTTATCCAGGTTAATTTTTATGCCATATGAAATAATATCTGTAGAACAGATTCCATAACTGCAACCTAACAAGCAAGAATGAGAGAACATAAGTGTGTATATACTAAGCAAAAATTATTAATAATTTTCTGGGTTCTCAAACTACCATTAACATCTTTGTTTCTAAACATTGGTGGAGTTGAGGATTAAAAACATTCTCTACAGATTACTTAGGTTAGTATCTTTCAACAAACTAAGTAAACTGTGGAGATACTGGCTGAAGCTGCAAAACCTCATAACACACAGCATGTAGACCCTTATTTAAGAAACAATGCTATACAGGGTGATTACAAATGAATGTAATGCTTTTAAAAATTCCTTATAGAAAGCTTACCTATGCAAATTAAATAAATTGTGCCCATTTAGAAATGAGAAATATGAAATCTTGCTTTAACTTAATAGGTTTAAACATAAAAATTTAATGGGCTCCTGAACCATTATTCCATAGTTTTCCAAAGAAATTTCTCGATCAAAAGCTGGAGGGAAAATAGATTGGTGTGGTAGCTCAAAATCATGGTCCCTCGTCACCTGATTTACCTCATTAGACATTTTTTTTTGGGTGGTGGTGGATGGGGGTACCATTAACTATGAGCTGAAGGAATACATATATCAAATTGCTGTTGACATGGACACACTAAGGAAAACATGGGTTGAACTGTAATATAACATGGATGCAAAGTGACCAATGGTTGCCATACTGAACATTTGTAATCTTTTATTATGGCATGTTAAATATTTTCATAATGTTATCACATATTAGGTAGGATTTGCTGATGTTGCATTTATAGATTTCGTATAACATTTAAAATAATTACATTATTTGTAATCATCTGGTATATATATATTTACAACAAATATTTGTTAACATCAAACTGATGACCTTCTAGGGGTGGCCAACTGAGACGTGTGTCACTTGTGGCAACTCTTATCAAGTGACATGTATCCTGATATTTTTTTACCTATCTTCCTACTGCTTTTGGCTTTGATATTTGTCAGTTGGTTGGTTTGTGGATTTGACAAAATGTTGTTCCACCATATCTTTCGAAAGCGATGGAGAAACTTGATGATTTATGTACCAAATGAAAGTTTGTGATGCGGGGAGTGTCAAAAGCTATAAAAAGTGACCTCATGTTTTCTTACGAAAACTAAAGAATGGGAAATCTGAAAGTCATTCTACTATATCATTGGAACACAAAGGCCTACAGTTTGAGTCAAATGAAAGTTTGTCTAATGATGGTCGTAAACTACTTTGAATTTTGTTCCCACTATTACCCCCTGATAAAATGTATATGGGGGGGGGGGATTTTCATAGGGGATCGATTTTAACGAATCGCATCTCAAATTAAAGCTTGTGATGTCTCCAGTGTCATGGGCTACCTCAAACCTGAATCCAAAAGGGTGTAAATGTGCTCGATGTTTATGAGTCATATATCAAATTAAAGTTTTTGATGGTGTTTTTAGTGATAACAAAAATAATATAAATTAAAATTTTTTTAAATACCTATTTTCCTATAAGGGCCCTAAAAAGTAGAAAATAAACCTAAAGCATATGGATTGTGCAATCAATCAATGAGTTCATATTCGCTTCAAAGGAAGATAGGGCGCCAGCAATCTCGTTGAGTAGGTAAATCGCTGCCCTATCTTCCTTTGAAGCGAATACGAACTCAGTGACTGATTGCAACATCAATATGCTTTAGGTTTATTTTCTACTTTTTAGGGCCCTATAGGAAAATAAGTATTTTTTTTAATTTTTAATTTCTATTTTTTTCTCTATTAAATTTGATTTACCCTGGATGGATTCTGGATAGCTTTCGACACATTTTCCCCATAATATGTGGCATGATGCAGAAAAAAGTTGGTCACCCCTGTTCTACAGCAATCTTTAAGACCATATTTTACAAATATTACTAATGCTCTTTAACTTTATTACAAACTTGCAGAATTCTTAGACCATAAAATGAACTACTGATTTAATTTAAATGAATAGTAATGGTATTTGTTACCTATGAAGTCAACAGTAATATAATTATTTATTGTATATAATTATAATAAAAGAAAATTTGTGAAGATGCTAAAATCTACCTTTGGTGGAGTAAACACTAATTCAGGTGGTAGGTAAGTTTTCAAATTACCAAAATTCTAAAACAAGAAGATATTGTTGTTAGTTACATTGAGAAAACAGCATGAAATATATATAAATACATAAAAAAACATATTTATAGTATTATACAAGACATTTCCAAAAGGTCTAGTCAAACTTTGGGAATATGTTCTACTGTAAATAGTGATGAAAAATGCTCCTATGAACAATGGGCCAGAAATGCTTCCCTTCAGAGTTATTTTGAGAGTGTATGTAAGAAAACATGTGAAGTTAATTAGTTTTCATTCCAGTTATTACAGCATATTGTAAATGAATTATGAGAACAACTATGTAAGCCTACATCAGAACAAGTGCTCAAAATGGCCTCCTGAGAAGCAATACATGTCTCACAGCATCTTCTCATTGACTATTGAAAATATTCGGAAAGTCCCGAAGTGTTCTGAATTCTTTGACAACCAACCACAATCCATTTTTGGACAGCTTATATATTAGGAACTGAGGGAGCATAAACATCAGCCTAACGTATCCCCATAAGAAGAAATCCAGTGGATTCATATTGGGAGAATGTACAGGCCATGTAGTTGTACCTCTACCAATCCAACAAGCTCGAATACATCCAGAAAGTTTGACCAGACCTTTTGGAAACACCCTGTATATACATATTATACAAGAGTTTATCAAAATAATGGAAACACCGATGTCGACTGGAGTACACGCAACGTGCTGTATGCATATCACAGGGACAATGTCATCTGCGATGTGAGGTACATAAAGGGGAGAAGTACGATGTCAGTTATCACACATCAGTGCCACAGGTGCAAGTGAAACAGCTGTTGTAGTGTAATTGTTGACAATGTCAGATCTCAGTGACCATCAAAAAGGCATGATCATTGGTATGCATCTTGCAGGAACTTCAATAACCAGAACAGCAGAAATAGTAGGTGTAACACAAGGAACAATCAAGTGACATGTATCCTGATATTTTTTTACCTATCTTCCTACTGCTTTTGGCTTTGATATTTGTCAGTTGGTTGGTTTGTGGATTTGACAAAATGTTGTTCCACCATATCTTTCGAAAGCGATGGAGAAACTTGATGATTTATGTACCAAATGAAAGTTTGTGATTCAGAGATTTATGACTACCTAACAAAAAGGACATGGCATTGCCTCCATACATGCAAATTGTGGATGCCATATGAAGTTGTCAGATAGGGATAGACGAACATTGACACAGATTGTACAACGAAGCACAAGACCATGGCACCGCAAATAGCAGCAGAGTTGAAAACCAGTCAGAATGATCCCATTTCCGTCATAACAGTTGGTTGGGAATTTTACTGTGCCGGTATTTATGGCCATGCTGCAATCCACAAACCTCTAATTACCAACATCAATGCAACGAAGCATATAAGGTGGTGCAAAGCACATAAAAACTGGGATGCTAAAGACTAGCAACATGTCATCTGGTCAGATGAATTGTGCTACACATTGTTTCCCACCACTGATAGTGTACGTCTGGCGAAAACCTGCAGAAGTGTACTATTCCCGATTGTTTGGTTCTGACTATGAAGCATGGAGGTGGATCCCTGATGCTGTGGGATGCCATATGACTGCATTTCTTAGGAACATTAATTATTCTGCAGGGTCATGTCACATCCGCAATGCACGAATCCATTCTCAGGGACAACCTGCACCCAATATTGCGGGCATTTTTCCCTAATGACCATCCCTGGTTTCAAGCAGATAATGCACCTGTGCATTGTGCAAAACATGTCAATTTGTGGTTTAACCATATGTGCATGACTTGTATAAGTCTATTCCAGGCCAAATTGTGTCTGCTATGAATTCCCAAGGTGGGCCTACAGCTTATTAATAAAATGTTCTCCACAAACAGTAGGCATTTCCATTATTTTAACAAAGCCCTGCATATACATTTAAGATTTATTCATAAGTTTAGCTTATTCATAAATAAGTTGAGTGAATATATGATTGATGAATATATGATTTTTTATAATGCATTTAGATGTAAAGGCTTTTTTTTTGTAATCTGCAATATGAAATTATGGGTTGAGAATTCACTTGAGAGCTATTAAAAAAAAGGGAGGGGGAGAACTTCAGACTTGTCATTGTGAATTATTTTGAAAACTGTGAAAGAGCTGAAAGGGCTCAATAATGGTTGCAAGTTGTTTTATAACAAAGAAGCTTGAAGGAAAACAACGAAAGCTGATAAAAGTTCATTGCAGGCATACACATAGAAATTATTCCAGGAATTATTCAATTATGAAAAGAAATTATTGCAATAAGATAATGATGCATATGCAGTGTTAAACTACTATAAATTTAAAATAAACTCTGGCTGCAACAGTTTATAAATTGCTATTGTGCCTTACCTCTACATGTGATTTTCACAAATATTATCATTGTTTTTGCTTCCTTCAAATTTGTTTTAAAAACAACCTAATTTTCAAAGTTAATTTTGGATGAATAAATATAGAGGAAAAATTGTCATTAGCTGGGTGGGATCTGAACCCATGACCTGCTGATAACATGTCAAGTGCTCTGGCCACTGAGCTACCGGCCACCGAACAATCATCCTCTATTAGTGGCTATAAGCATTATACCAAAGAATAGTAATTGGAAATATAATTCACTCTAATTGAAGACTCTGGTTCAGATGACACATTCCAGCCAGTACGGCTAGCCCACATCAAGCATAAAATGTCATGGTATTTTTATTTATTTATTTTGGATATCAAATATGAGTTGTTTCGTTTGAATTTTCCTTTGGCAGTTTTGTGTAACAATTTGAAAACCACACTGTCCATTTGTAAGCCATGCCATAGAGAGTTTTTTTTATTAAATTTTTATGGAAAATTATCCTGGAGTATAGCTAAAGATTTTGGTTGAATGTTTTTTTTTAACTTATAAAACATTTTGAAATGTAAGTGAATCATAAGGAAATATTTCTTTTTATCATATTTCAAAACAGAAAAAGAGTCAAGTTTCACTTTGTTGTCTGTCTGCAGACAGCGAACTTTAACAGAGATAAAAAATTATTGTACTGGTTTATAGAGATAGTTATATATATATTATAGAGACAGTTATAGAGAGAAGTTTATAGAAATAATTTTTTGTGTTGGATAGATATTGATGAAATATTACAATTCACACTTTTGTGAATCTCCAAAAAGTTATAATTGCACCCTCTAATGGTGGGGGAAAAAATCTGCTTTAAGAGATGTTTGTTAAATTAAAATGAAAAATTCTTTTTAGGTTGGATAAGTATTCACACAATATTATGATTTGTGCCTTCCGTATCTCAAAAATCTAAATACGGAAACAGAGAAACTTAAAAAAAAGTTGCAAGTGATCTGTTTATGGTCAAAATTGGAAGTGTAAGTGTAAAAATGTCAAAAGATATTCTGCTGACAGCAATAATCTGTCCCAAGGTGTGAAAAAAGCAATTTTTTAAATTTAAAAATACAAATGATTTTTATGTTGTATAATTACTATTGAAATACTAGTTTCCCCCATCATCCATCAGCTCAAAATAAAACTTCTAAGGAGTGAAAAAAAGTATGTAAACGAAAAACTTCATTCTCTTTGAAAACAAGATTCCCATATGCACCAGAGGCGATATGTGTTCTTCTAGTTATGCTATTAACATTAAAATAAATAGATGGAGAATATTGGGAAAGGAAAGAGGAAGAATGCAAAAGACAGTACAGTACTTTTACTGTAGCGGTTTCCTATTTCACTCCTGCATATTCATTACTCTATATCAGCATTATTTAAAGTGCAAGTTGTGACTCTACATAGATTGCCAAAAGCACACCCCTATTATTAGGGGTTTATAGGATAAATAAATTGTTAATTAAATCTGTTCAGTTTCTGAATATTAATATTTATGAATAAATATATTGTTACAACAGATGAATGTGCGATAATAGCATGTGCCAAGTGTATCACGAACGCTCGCACATACTTAGCGTGACGATTGACATTAAAAACTGTTTAGAATGAGAATGCTTTGAAAACAGTAAGAAGTGAGAAAGAAAGCAAAGAGATAGCGGAGTAGTAAAAGGAAGAAAGAGATAGAGTATTAAATTAGTGTTGTGTAATGCTTTGTAAAAGGACTGCTCTTATTTTGATTTAAGAAGAGGAATCAACGATAAAGTTTGTTATTGGGTCCTCTATCAGGGGAGATCAATGTTAAACGCTTCACATGTATAAAGTATAAGGTATTGATAAGATTATTTTAATGTCACAAATGAGATTCAATACGAAATGATTTGTCTTTATGCTAAGAGAAATATAAATACTTGTGTTTAGATAAAGTTGATTAATTTGTAACAATTTTTGTGATGGTACATTCATTCACTTTTACTTTTTCTTAACCAGTTTTGCTTCATTTACATTATATTTATCAGTTTGGGGATTTTAATTCCTTTTTGTGGACTGTCTCGATCCTCCTCCGACCTGCAGGAGTTGCACATGTGCAACTCCGACCTTTTGATTGACAACCACTAAAGCACGTGCTAAGGACATGCCCTCTCTTACGTCATAGCTTGTGCAATTGTCAGTTTATGCCGATGTCTTTCCCGGCATGCAACATGACACGTGCAGGCTTTTGTACATCGCACAATGTAACTTGGTGATGTGAGGTCACAGTAGTCAGTGGAGTAAGAGAAGAGACTGTGTAGTAGTAATGAAGTAGTGAGATAGTGATGAGTTGAGATGCAGTAGCAGAGTTTTTGTTCGAGATGTAGTCAACATTTTCACTTTGAGTTTGGTGAGTTGAATTTTTGGAAATAAAATTTGTTTGGTTTTGCTATGAGTGGGATTTGAACCCACGTCTCCAGGAAACATGCCTGTTATGCTACCACTACAGTGGTGGTGTAGTGGTAGCATAACAGGCATGTTTCCTGGAGACGTGGGTTCAAATCTCCCACTCATGGTAAAACCAAATTTTTTTCAGCTCATCATTTCATGAGTTCTATGTCTACAGGACTTATCCTGTGATTATTCACTACTGAGAAATTTCAAATCTTTGCTATTTTTTCTCTTGAGCAACGTGAATTAATTTTTCGATGGTATTTAATATTTAAACTTGACAAACATTTTCTTACTCGATAAGTAACACTTGGCAAATATTTACCGAACCCTATTTCAACTTTATTTGGCAAGTTATTATTGCCTGGCGCCCAAAAGAGCTATCCGGAATTTGAATACATCGGATCATAGAAAAGGTCCAAACGTTAAAAAGTTATTAATCTTTGGAGCGTTACATTTTGTGTCATTTAAAAAAATTACATCATTCATACTTTAGTAGTATACATTTATGTTATTTATGAACCCACGCTAAACTTTCATCTCTTTGAATATATAACAATATCACGATTAACACAGAGTTCTTTATCAGAATGATTAGATTTTACATCAGCTTGATCACAATATCAAAACTAGAAATTAGACCATTAAAATATTTCCCAAAAGATGCAAATCTAGAATAAATATATAAGAACGAGAGTTATTCAATTTCACGGTAGTTGTCAAATTCAAATATATTTTAATAAAATAAAAGTTGTGAAAAATATTGTTTTTATGTTCAGTAAAACAACAATAGGTTAAAAAAAACTAATCACCTTGTCTGGACTTGTATAGAGTTTAGATGGTAAAGAAGGTTCCACTGGAAAGTCTTTCAAAACAAAATTTGTTGTCTTTGATAAAACAATCCCCAGAGCAAGGTCACACACAGCATACAATTTCTGTAAAAGAAGAAAAACCAGAAATAAATACATAACTTGTATTATTTTATGTTACATAATTGGTTCCAGTAGATGTTTTGTCAAAACGTTCAAATGCTGCCAACTGAAAAGAATCTCCAGGCATTTTATTTCATCTTTGATAGAATAAAATACATGCTAGATTTGCAAAACTCAGAACACTAACATTAACCGATTCTTTTTGGTATAGCGAAACAATATACTTAATTTAAAACATCTACTACATAATTCCCAGAGAGTTTAGTTTTAGAAGTAAAGAATAAAAGTTTGAAATACAATGTCTAGTTTATCAGGACCTATATACACTAATTATTATTGGAACTGTCCTACCTAGAACTGCATTCTAGAAAGAATGGACAGATTAACTTGACGTTTTGCATGCAGAGTTGTGTTATATATGGATGTAACAATTTGCACATCAAGCCAATCAGTGTCTAGAACATTCAATAACATGTCTGATATTGAGATCATGTAGAAATCTGAAGGAGCTATAAAAAAGGGAAAACATCAGTGGGCAAATAAAATAATGAGTGAATGACCTGTAAAGAGTGCAATGCCTTTAATATGCACAAGGTAATACTAGGTAGAGCTGAGGGAATTCTAATGAGTAGGATAGTGTTAGAAGCTGCATGGTCAACACATCAAAGCACCGTTCTTGTGGGCCATAATATTTGAACAGTTGGACACTGTTGGCAATAGTGGGTACAAGTATATATCAACATTTTGATGGCATTAGAAGGGCATCCAAACTGAAGGATCAACAGATATGCCAACTAATGACAAGGACAGATCTATCGCAAACACCAGATTTCCAAAATCATACAACTATCTGCACATGTGTCGCGAAACAAGAAGAGGGAACTAAGAAGGAAACAAAATGGCAAGAAAAGGAAACTTAAGAAGAATAAGAGAAATACAAGGTCATAACAGACGAATACAGGAATGTCATCAAGAACCAATATGTAGGAAAATAATATGCACATTCATGAAAGTAATATTTTATTTGAAAGTGTACCTCAAATGGTTTTGAATGTAATGTGCATTGTTTGTGTATGTCCAAGTGGGATTCCAACATCATCACCATCATCCTCAAGCAGCCATGGGCTACTGAGGTCCAACCACACTGCACAATTTAGTTCTCGAAGCATATCTGTCCTGAGCAATATCTGCTGCATCTGGCACTGCACACCAATTCTAACAAGGTCCTGTTTGACATTATCTGCCCACTGCATTCTAGGTCTCCCTCTCTTTCCGAGGCCTTTAGACACACTGTTCATAACCCTATTCACCAATATATAATTATCCATACGTGCAACATGGACAAACCAAAGGAGTCTCTCTCTGCACAATATGCTGCTTAAAGGAAATTGCTGACTCCTTTTCCTAACTTCATCATTATTTACAAAGTTGAACCACCTAATGCCCAAGATACTGTATAAGCATCAAGTTCCCTGTTATCTGGTTTACAAAGCATTCAAATCTCACTACCATAACTAACCTTAGAAAGAACCAAACTATTATACACTCTAATTTTAATCTTTATGTGTATATGCCTATTTCTCCACACTCTCCATAGATTCTTAAAAGTCCTGGTAGCAATCCCTATTCATCTATTAATCTCATGCCACACATCACCAGTATCTGTTACATAGCTTTCAAGATAATTAAACTGAGACACCTTCTCAAGAGTGCAACCATTCAGATTAACTGAACTACAGCCTGCCTGACCAATTTTCATCACTTTATCACTGACTAAATCATCAGCATTTCATCACTGACTAAATCATCAGCATAATCTAAATCAGAAATTTTCGTATCTCCAGACCATTTAAGAGCAAAATCTTTCCCTTGCAGTGAATTTCGTATAACATAATCAATACAAACTAAAGAGAAAAGGAGACAAAATGCAGCCTTGTCGAACACCAGAAGTAATGCTAAACCAATTGCTACAAGCCTTACCAACTCTCACACACGACTCAGTGTTATTATAGAGAGATTTCATTATGTTAACTAACTTGTCTGGAATGCCATACGATCTCACAATCAACCACAAATTATGACGATCAACAGAGTCGAAAGCCTTTTTGAAATCAACAAAGCTAGCAACCAAAGGTTTCTGAAACTCTTAAACATTTCTCAAGAATCTGCCTAAGTGAAAATACCTGATCCACACCCCCCCCCCCCCACCACCACTTCTGAATCCACATTGCTCATCATGCAATTGCCTGCCAACCAGATTCTTAATTCTATTAAGTACATTCATGCAAAGAACTTTACCTGGAACAGAAAATAGGCTGATACCCCTATAGCAGTGGTTCTCAACCTTTTATGCTTCACGTATCCCCTGAAAATGAGTATGTAACTGGCGTACCACTTGTATAGATAGATAAAACTACAGTTATAGTATAACAATGGAAATATATATATAATTAATGTGTATATATATATACACATATTAAATTTTGCATTCATAAATTACATATATCGATAAACACAAAAAAAGACAAACAATTTAACAAATCTTATAAACATTTTACTGGGTAATCAAATCTAGCAACTTTTGAGCTTTCACGGCATACCCGAAAAAATTTTACCATGTACCCCACGTTGAGAACCCCTACCCTATAGTTATCACAAGAACTGTGATCACCTTTTTTAAAAATAAGGATAATAATAGCTCTGGTAAAATCCTTAGGAACCATGCCTTTATCATAAAAGATATTCAGAATTTCAGTCATCCATGTTGTAACCGAAACATTCCCAGCTCTAAACATTTTCATAGTAATTTCATCTGCCCCTGGTGATTTATGTAAAGTTTAGAAACAGCTAAAATAACTTCAGACTGTGTTATAGGGCCAACATTAAAGCCAATAATGCATCTACCATCATTACAAAGGGAGTAGAACTAACCACACTGTTTAGAACATCACTGAAATGCTCAATGCACCTAGACATGGCAGATTCCTCACTTTCTATAACCTTACCTTGTTTATCCTCAATCCCTGTATACCTGCCCATTTTTTACCACACAAAACATTAATTATCTGGTACAGCTCTCTGCTGTTGTGCTGTCTAACTGCTTCCTCAGCTTTGTCAGCCAAACCATCAAGCCAAAGATTCTTATCAGCAGCTAACTGATCTTTTACACGTTTATTAAGTTCTCTGTAATGCTTTCTATTAGGACTAGTAGGGTATTGATTAAAGACATTCCTGCAGTTCTTTCTTCCTGAAATAAGCTCAAATGCCTTATCACTCAGATAATTCTGTCTCTTCTGCTCCTTTTTTCCTAAAAGAGTACTGTTAGTGTCCAAAAAAGCCTGTTTAAAATGGTTCCATTCTTCCTCAACTTCAGTAGTAAGCAAACCATGACTGTCATAATGAGTAAGTAACCTATCATGTGGTAAGCTTTAGCTGTAAATGGGTCTTTCAGCATTTCAGTATTAAAGGTAACTTTTTTTTTAACCCTAACACAACACTTTTTAAATTTAAGTTATAAGACACTTTTAACAAGGTAATGGTCAGATACAATTTCAGCTTCCCTATATGACCTGGAATTCCTAACAGAACTATCCCATTTGCTGTTAATTAATGTATAATCAATCATATTCTTATGCAGCCCATCAGGTGAAACCCATATGTACTTATGTATGTCGCGGTATTTGTCAAAAGTATTAGTTATTCTGAAAAAACTGAATTTACTTACCTGTAGGAGTCATTGCCCATTGCTACTGCAGCTACCAATACCAAAGGGCCTATCACCCCTCCACAAAGGTCAGTCAGTACCAACTTTGGCATTGAAGTCACCAAGAACAAGGGTAATGTCTCCTTTCTTGACAGAATTCAAAATATCCTGATGTTGTCCGTAAAACCTATCCTTCTCATAATCACCAGCATCCTTCAGTGGGGGCATAACAGCAGATAATATTCAAGTCTTTAACGCTTGTCTGAAATTTTGCTGTAAGAAACCTTTCATTAATGCATTCATATCCTAGAAGAGCTTCACTAGCGTGTCTGCTGAGAAGCAGACCCATTCCTTGGTGATGTTTATTGTCTTCCCTCCCTGAAAAGAGAAATTTAAGATTATTTTTAAGAATCTGACCTTTATCTGTCCATCTGGTCTCTTGCAAGCCAAGAATATATATATATTTTTTATAATTTTATATATTTATATTTTATATATTATAATTTTATATAAAATTTTTATAAAGTGGTAAAAATATTATATATATATAAGTTGGGATAAAACTAGAGGAGACCTTGATATACGTTTGCATTGGGGCCCCCACATCCTCAGTTATGCCATTGCCCTGAGATGTAGTGTGTGGCAAAAAAGTTTCCCCCAAAACAGTAATGGTGGAACCCATAAGCCAAAGATTGGGGCCTACATGAAGATTACACTTGTGGCAAAAGTACAAGCAAGAGGTATTCTATGGGGGAGGACCTGTTCATCATTGCCAAACAGGAAAATTGTTCAGGGAAGTATTTCACTGACCCTCATGATGGATGAAGAGCACAAGACACTAAATTCATCAACATAGAGGGCATTGCCCACAGTCAGATGAAGTTATCTAGTGAAAGAATTGATCTCGATGGCAAAAAGTACAACACTTAAGATGAAGCCTTGAGGAACTCTAGCTTCATCCAAAAACAACAGTCATTGAGAGAAAGGCTGCTACAGTGTCACCAACATGGCAGAGAAAAGAGTAGGGAGAGATAAAACTGGTGATGAAGATCGGTGTGTGACCTCAGCAGGCATGGAAATAAGAATGTCAAATAGCCTTACCAGGACATAAGCTTTTCCAATACCAAATAATATTGACACAAGTTGTTCTCTATGAAAAAGAACAGCGATCAGAAATTCTATGAAGAAGGAATTTCTGATTAATGTTTCAAAGTGGATCGAGTGGTCATGTATTGACCTTGCTTATGTAAGTCAAAGAGGTTTACCCCTTGACTTACTTGAATTTCTGTGGCGGAGTGGGGGGAGCTCCACTCCACCACAGAAATTATTAGTTCACTAGTTTATATGAATAGTTAAAAAGTGCTAAATGTTAACCTTTCTCCAGAAAAAAAAAAGTCCTGGATATGCTACTCTGATGATATTAAATCTCTTTTAGTCTTATTGCACATAGGCACTTTGCCAATAAGATCCCCAAAGTGCAACAGCCAAACAATGTATGATGTGAAAAAAAAAACAAGAAGAATATTGCTCCACTGCCATAAACAAGACAGAAAGCTCCCATGAGTATAAATAGTGCAAAATCATCTTGTACAAATCTGGCCTATGTTTCAAAGTGTATTCTAATGAAAAAAATTACTCCCAAAAATAGTTCTGTTTCAGGAAAATTTGCTATCATGTTATTCAGAGAAAAAAAAATTGATATGTAACTATTTTTTTTTCATTAAGGCTTACTAGAATCAATTCTTAACTTCATTGCTGGATCCCTTTTCTTCACTATATCACTCTGAAAACAAGTCCTAACAGCTTTTTCCACTATGGCTAGAAACTTTATTTTAACAAAATTTAGGAATTCTGCTTAATTTGGCATATAACATGACCTATTTTATTCACTATTATCTGACGAAAGAAAGGGCTCTAAACTTATTATTTTCCCTTTTTTTTTTTGCTAAACACAGTGAAAATCATAATCTTGGCCTATGGATTCATTCCAGTTTTACAGGCTGGGTATGGGAAGGATTAATCATACTGTTCCCTTGAAGCATTTACAAACTACAAAAAATTATCTATCTGCTGGATGGCTATTCTTAAGGCTCTTGCATTTAGAATCTCTGCACAACTGTCACAGATAGTACTGATTGCAACGAAGTTCATTGCACTATACATATATTAGCTATCTCAATAATCGTGACTTCCAGCCCCAACAGCTATATCAAAGCCACTGCAATAAATTTTCATATATCTGCATGTATATGATAATGTGCCTGTTTTGCAATTAGATTTGTAACTATTGATCCACAGTAAAATTCTGTCTTTAATCAACAATTATGATTTTTCTGCAATTTATTCAGTAGCGCTTAAATTTTTATTAGTAGGAAATAACAGGGGTGGATGATGCAGCAGTAAATTCTCCTTAAGGTTTTTAATTAACAGTACAATTTACAAAATAGTAAATTTTTCCTCCAACATCTATTCATAAAATTATTTAAAAGGAAAAATCAACCAATAGCAAATACAAGAATTACCTGTTGTCATAGAATACATGAAATACTTTTGTGAAAATTCCACTGGCAATGGTTGATGCCACTCCACTGGCAATGAGGTGATGAAATTTGGGAAGATTTATAGTCATGATTCAGAAAAATGAACTAGCTGGTGATGGTTTAGTGGTCTAGAACACCTGGCATATAACTTGAAGATGTGGGTTCAAGTCCCATTGATCGACAAAACTCATTTTTCCACAAAAGTATTTTTTGGATTCTATGTCAACAGGTAATTCTGCATATTTGCTATTAATTTATTTTTGCACTGATAATATTTTAGCATGTGATATCTCTAATAACACCTATTCTGAGCATATTGGAAAGTTGCCATTCCAGATCATAGATAGCACCTCTAGCAACAAGGTAAGGAAAATTTGAAGTCACAATTACGAGAGATGAACTAACCAGTAATACAGTTTAGAGGTCTAGAATGCCAGGCATATAACTTGGAGATGTGGATTCGAGTCTCACTCATCAATAAAACTTGTTTTTTTTTTGCAAAAGTATTTCTTGTAAAAAAAATAATGCAATAACTTTTATTTATTAAGGAATAAATTACTAAAAAGTGCCTTTAAAACACTGGTATAAAGTAGTATACAATGTAGATCAATTTTCTTGTACATAAATGTGCGGCACAAAGTCAGTGAAGATGATGATCATTCAGCAAAGTCCAATTTAATGTGATTAGAGATGCATTTACAGTACTTCATTGACTTTTATTATTTCATTGACAATGTGCCACACTTTTACATACAAGAAGATTGATCAACATCATATGCAATTTTTATACCAGCTTTTAAAGGTGCTTTTTAATCATTTATTCCTCAATTATACACACTGAGATTTTAAACTATTTTATTTAATAAACTACAATTTTTATTGTGATAAATTATATCATAATTATACACTGCAATTTTGATTTGTCATAAATATATATCAAATTTTGATGTGGCAGTTCTAAAAATATATGTAATCACATTTAACACTGATGGGAGCAATGAGTTTTTTTTATTACATTCTTAATCATCTCTACCTATGCTATCATCAGTGGCAAAAGTGAACATATATATTTTATTGCATTTAATTGCCTTTGTTATAAAGAAATAAGACAACATACATTTGCAAATTGTTTTTAGTAATAACCCATGCATATATTGGTAAAACATAATTTAAATACATACCAAATTTACCATATTATCATTTGGGGCTTGTTTGTCTTTAGTCTGTTTAATATTTTCTATGAGCCTTTTAAAAAAGCTAAAGCTATAATTTTCATTCTTTGTCATTAAAGGCTCCATTAAAAACCACAGGCAACTGAAAGCAAAGTTAATAAAAATTAATTTGCATAACTGTGTAAAATGTATATGAGTAAAGCATATTATTGGTGATTATTCAGTGATAAAGCTATACTACCATAAAACATGGGGATGACAAAAGACAATCCCTTTTTCACGATTCATTTAATGCCACCTTCTCAAATTACAGGATGAAATCTCTGGTAATGTAAAGTGACTGCTCTACCATTTGAGCTAACATTTAGAGAGTGTTCAAAAAAAAAATTCTTGATATGTGTCTGTAGATTTGCACTCGTTCCTCTGAAGTTAAGAGCTATGATTTGTTTGAAAGCTTGTCTAAACTTGTCATTATATATAAAAAAAACAAAGGCTGTATCATCATTTCTCTCTTCACTGATGTTGCATAAAGTTCAGTTTTCAAAATCTGTGCATTGCTGTGGAGTCCACTAAAGACTGGTAAAGATTTTACATTTCTGCAGGGATGCAGCTTGGGAATAATGCAAAAAAATTCCTGCTGATTTATCACAAGTATATGGGGATTATGCCGTTCATATGGCATGGTTCAATTCAGGATTATGCCCTGTTCATATCATCATCATCATCCTCAAGAAGCCATGCTAAGGAGTTTCAACCAGAACATGCAATTTACCTCTCCAAGCATATCTGTTTTGAGCTGCATCTAGCCACTGCACACCAATTCTTACAAGGTCCTGTTTGCCATTGTCTGCCTACTGCATCCTAGGTCTCCCCTCTTTTTGAAGCCTTTAGGCACACTGTTCATAACCCGATTCACCAATCTATAATTATCCATACGGGCAACATGAGTTGGGTTGTTTTACCTCTGAGTGGCACTTTTTTGCACACCATGGGCTAAATGGCCAGGTCACATGGACCCCGAAGGCTCAGAGAAGGTTGGGGGAGGGAACCCACTGGAACAGCTGTTGGGAGACAGATGGTAGCCTCCCGTCAAGGCCATCCAGCGTGTTCTTTAACGCGCACAGGGTATGGCTCTCCCGCACACGGGGCCACGGCTTAATAACCCATCCGATGGACGGCGGCCTTTCCAAGCCCATCGGTGTACTGACCGTGGGCAGGGCAGGGGAATTTTGCGGAGATAAATCTCAACACTGACCCAGCTGGGACTCGAACCTGGGAACTACAGATTACGAGCCTGGCACGCTACCGACTGAGCCACCCCCACCCCTTACGGGCAACATGACCAAACCAACGGAGTCTCTCTCTGCACAATATGCTGCTTAAAGGAGATTGCCGACTCCTTTGCCTAACCTCATCATTACTTACAAAGTTGAACCACCTAATGCCCAAGTTCCTGCAGAAGCATCTAGTTTCCTGTTTATCTTGTTTACAAAGCATCCAAGACTCACTAATATAACTAATAAATCTAAGGTTAGTTATGGAACTAACCTTAGAAAGAACAAACTATTACAAACTCTAATTTTAATCTTTATGTGTATATGCCTATTTCTCCACACTCTCCATAGATTCTTAAAAGTCCTGGTAGCAATCCCTATTTGTCTGTTAATCTCATGCCACACATCACCAGTATCAGCTACATAGCTCCCAAGATAATTAAACTGTGACACCTGCTCAATACTGCAACCATTCAGATGAACTGAATCACAGCCTGCCTGACCAATTTTCATCACTTTAGTTTTCTCTCTGTTTATAACCAAACCTACTCTACTACCAGTCTCATCAACAGCTTGAATGAAAGAGTTCATCTCATCAACATCATTTGCCAAAAGGGCTAAATCATCAGCATAATCTAAATCAGAAATTTTCGTATCTCCAAACCATTTAAGAGCAAAATCTTTCCCATGAAGTGTATTTTGCATAACATAATCAATACAAACTAAAGAGAAAAGGAGACAAAATGCACACTTGTCAAACACCAGAAACAATGTTAAACCAATTGCTACATGTTTGACCAACTCTCACACACGATTCAGTGTTATTATAGAGAGCTTTCATTATGTTAACGAACTTGTCTGGAATGCCATACGATCGCACAATCAACCACAAATTATGACGATCAACAGAGTCGAAAGCCTTTTTCAAATCAACAAAGCTAGCAACCAAAGGTTTCTGAAACTTGAAACATTTCTCAAGAATCTGATTGAGTGAAAATACCTGATCTACACACCCCCTACCACTTAGGAATGCACATTGCTCATCATGCAATTGCTTGTCAACCAGATTCTTAGTTCTATTAAGCACAAACATGCAAAGAACTTTACCTAGAACATAGAGTAGGTTGATACCCCTATAGTTATCACAAGAACAGCAATCAGCTTTTTTGAAAATAGGGATAATAATACTTCTTGTAAAATCCTTAGGAACCATGAATTTATCATAAAAGATATTCAGAATTTCAGTCATCCAAGAGGTAAATGAAACATTCCCAGCTCTAAGCATTTCTGTAGTAATTTCATCTACCCCTGCAGATTTATGAAGTTTAAGTTTAGAAATAGCCAAAATAACTTCAGATTGTGTTATAGGGTAAACATTAAAGCCAGTAATGCATCTATCATAATTAAAAACAATGGGAGTAGAATCACATTGTTTAGAACATCACTGAAATGCCCAGCCCACCAGCCATGACAGAATCCTCACCTTCTATAACCTTACCTTGTTTATCCTTCAATCCTTGTATGCCTGTCCGTCTTCTACCACACAAAACATTAACTATATATATGGTACAGCTCTCTGCTGTTGTGCTGTCTAATTGCTTCCTTGGCTTTGTCAGCCAAGCCATCAAACTAAAGATTCTTATCAGCAGTTAACTGATCCTTTACACATTTATTAAGCTCTCTATAATGCTTTCTATTAGGACTCGTAGGGTATAGATTAGGGATTTTCCTGCAGTTCTTTCTTTCTGAAATAAGCTCAAGCGCCTTATCACTGAAATAATTCTGCCTCCTCTGCTCCTTTTTTCCTAAAAGAGTACTGTTAGTTTCCCAAAAAGCCTGTTTAAAATGGTCCCATTCTTCCTCAACTTCAGTAGTAAACAAACCATGACTGTCATAATGAGTAAGTAACCTATCATGGTAAGCTTTAACTATAACTGGATCTTTCAAAGCTTCAGTATTAAAGGTAAATTTTTTAACCTTAGCACAACACTTTTTAACTTTAAGTTGCAAGACACTTAACCCTTTTTCACCCAGACACCTAATGGTCAGATACAATTTCAGCTCCCCTATATGTCCTGGTATTCCTAACAGAACTAGCCCATTTGCTGTTAATATATAATCAATCATATTCTTATGCATCCATCAAGTGAAGCCCATGTGTACTTATGTATGTCACGGTGTTTGTACTAAGTGTTAGTTATTCTGAAACCATTGAGTTTACTTACCTGTAGGAGACGTTGCCCATTGCCATTGCAGCTACCAATGCCAAAAGGGCCTATCACCCCTCCACAAAGGTCAGAGTCAGTCACCTAGAACAAGGGTAATGTCTCCTTTCTTGACAGAATTCAAAATATCCTGAAGTTGTCCGTAAAACCTATCCCTCTCATAATCATCAGCATCCTCAGTGGGGGCATAACAGCAGATAATTATTATAGTTATTGCATAACAGCAGATTCAAGTCTTTAATACTTGTCTGAAATTTTGCTGTAAGAAACCTTTCATTAATGCACTCATATCCTAGAAGAGCTTCACTAGCGTGTCTGCTGAGAAGCAGACCCACGCCTTGGTGATGTTTATTGTCTTCCCTCCCTGAAAAGAGAAATTTAAGATTATTTTTAAGAATCTGACCTTTATCTGTCCATCTGGTCTCTTGCAAGCCAAGAATATCTAAATTATAACGTTGCAATTCTTGTGTGAGGACATCAAGAGAAAAAGCTCTATGCAGAGTCCTCACATTCCAACTACCTATGGAGAGAAAATGGTTAGTGAGATGTTTAAAGAAACTATGTTTATTGAGAGAGGGAATGCTGACAATATCAAACAGCCCCCTAATCACAGACATGGGGCAAAGACCCGTTCCCCCACCACTAAAGGCTGAAGCCATCTACACTGGAAGACTTCCTCCAATGTAGAATTTGACGATGCCAGTAGAAGTAAAGAGTTCAGGTGCCTGTGATGACGACCTCTGCTCAGGATTATTCATCAGCTGATAAACATATCCTCTGATGAATATATTCACTTGGGGCTGTCAACCCACAAAGAGAAAACACAGTGGAAGATTTTCCCTCCACAGAAGCCCACCAGTGCAGAAAATTCAGGATTCATAATCAAGCTCAGAGCCTTATTTCACTCCAGTAGGTTTATATGGTCAGGACTAGGACACTGTGTGGTTGACCACTCCTAAGCAGGGTAGAAAAAAAAAAAGAAAAGTAGACATAGTTGTCCAGATCAGTAGGCCACAGTAATCTGGCAGCCCTCCCCTTCCATTCACTTCCACAAGAGAGTATCTCTTTTGAAAGGTACTAATGGCATGACAAATTCAGAGAAGGATGGCAACGCTTCAAAGACTTCCCTTCTGCAGGAAGACTGAGGGAGGCCATGAATGATAGAACCATTGCTGCTGTTCGTGAACTCATTAGGGAAAATCCACACATCACCTTCAGATAATAAGTTTAGAGGGCAGTGAACAGTTGGATGTGTGGAAACAATTATTCATGAACATTGAAAGTTCCTAAAGATCTGTGCTAAATGAGTATTCCACAAACTGACAAAAAGCTAAAAAGGGCTAGAGTTGACTTGTGCAAGGAGATGCTGGTAATATTGAACCTAATGGCCCAAAAGGTTAACAGACATTGTAACAGGTGATGGGACATGGTTTTACTGCTATACAACTCCCACTATAATAGTAATAAATAAAAATCAACCACTAGGTTTGGTATGCGAAAGATGAATTTCGTCCCCAAATCCTCCAAGACCCAAGGAAGCTGATGCTCAAAATTTTCTTCATTACCCAAGGAGTGGTAGCCATGGACACCTTACCTGAAAAAATGATTATAAATGGCCAATACTATTTTGTCCAAAATGGTTAAGGAACGAAGGAGCAGCATCCAACCACAGGCTTGTAAAGATTCTCCTTCTTCATGACAATGTCAGTGCTCACAAAACCCAGCATGTTGCAGCCTATCTGGAGCAGGTAAAACTCAAACAGCTACCCCATCCTGCATATTCACCCAATCTCGTACCATACACTTTTTGATTGTTTCCAAAAATTAAAAAGGAACTTTCTGGGAAGCCATTTTCAAGGGTGTAAAGCCTTGGAAAATACATTCATTCAGATATACAGTTACATATATAATACAGTTGCAGAGTATTCTCCAATAGGAATACATTCAAGAATTGGCATAGACATCTGCAATTTTGCATAGATGCTGGAGGAGAGTACTTTGACGGACAGTAAAAGTTTTGTTAAGGTAAGTGCAATAGTTTTTGTTCTACCGATGCATCAAGAACTTTTTGAATGCCCCTCATAACAGTGTTCTGAATGCTCTCCTTCTAGAGCAGGAATATTGCCAATAACGTTATTAACTAATCTGATGTCCTGTCTAGACATGGTGATGACATTATGCAAATTCCATTGGAAGCAGTTCTCTCTTTTCCAAAAGAAAATGTATTTTAATCCTAAGTACATTTATCTAGCCTATAGAAATAACACAGAATCCAAATGTATTTTTCATAAATGTTTTTGTGGAAAAAATTTCTCTGACATATATGTATAGGCAAAATTTCTAAATATAGAGACAGGTGATGTTTGTAACAAGGCATCTTTAAAAGTTACTTCTCTTGTTCATTCTAACATGGCCAAATTAGTGCAATTTTTCATTACACGATATATTGCTTATAATGGCATACTATCAGAAGCAATTATTATTCACAAAATCAAACCATCTTATACCCAAGTTCAGTGACAGCTTGTCCTAAAGAGCACCTGGATATCTTAGAATTATTATTAAAAAAAAATTAGCATTTTGCTACATTCTAAAATTATTTAAATATTATAATACTTATTTGTTTATTCATGTGATGCAAGAGATATGAAGCATATCTCCTTCCCATCAAAGAGTTGATATGTACTAAAATCCTAACTTCTCTGCACAGTGAAGTGTGTACGAATAATTATAACAGTTTACACTATGATAGGCATCATGCAACAAGAGAACTGGCTATGGCGATTTAACATAGGACTAGTGAACAAATATGCTGTGCACACAACTCTAATATTAAAAATAATGTTCAACACAGCTTATAAGATAAAACTTAGTATATTCACGATAAAAGCTGTACAACAAGTTTGTCTAAAATTACTTATTCTCAAACACAAGGAGTGCAGATGCTCTTACAAGTTATTATTGTAATTACTATATTACAATCACATGATCCAAACAATTATCAATCAGTCTAAATACTACCTTATAATCACATAAAGTAAACTAGGCTAATTGACAAGATTGTAATATTTATCAATGATCATTGCTGGTACATCTACTTGTTTAGGCGTTTTAGCTGTTAAGAGTGACACGTCATTGTCTTTCACAATTTTTGTGGACAAACTTTTGATGTTCAGGAATGCAGGCAGGATGCCTTATACAAGAAATCAGTCCATTTCACAAGTGCATGCATTTGTAGATGTCATTTCTTTACAATATCACATAGGTATCAAGAAGATAGCATTTTACTCCATGCGAGCAGTAATAGAGAATTGCTGGTTTAGTTCCAGTTATACCGAGCATCATTTATATTACTTGCAGTTAGAGAGTATTTATTGCTTTAGTAGTACTATTATCATACTGTATTGATGTAAAACCTATTGTACTTATTTTCAGCACTTGCTTGAATTTCAATGGCACATATCGAAGAAGGATCAACAATTGCACTTTCCTTAACATTTGAGATATAATTCGTACTTTTAAACGTAAAAAAACCAATAAACTTTGATATAAAAAGAAGTTTAAAAAATTGCTCTCATACCAGTACTTTGGATGTTGAGGAAGCATAAACTGTATCAGCGCTCGGAACCATCTATGAGCTATGCGCATTTCACTGTAGTCTCGTATTACAGTGTCATCAGGCTGTAACAGTGTCAGGAGTAGCGTCTTTCTTATGTGTATCTCACTTATTACGTCACTGGTCAGGTGATGTTACATAGTGTTTGGTGATTGGCTATGTAAGAGAAGGTTCCATGCAGATGGGATAGGGGGCTATATCATTGTTGCATATATTATGGTGTTGTGAATAAATTAGCATTTTTTTCAGCGTAATTCAGTTGGAACTTAGTCTTTGGGGCTATTAAAGGTTTATATTCTACTTTATTTATTTGAATTTTATTTTCTATTATTGTTTGAGCATAAGCTGTATTTGGAATTTGTTTTTTTTAGGTCTGATTGGTGTTCTTTCATACGGTTGGCATATTGTCTATGAGTTTTACCAATGTATTTATTCTTTCCATTACGTAAGTTTAAGGGGTCAGGTATGTCAAGTTGATAAACTCCTCTGGTGGGTAATTTCCTATCTCGATCATTAATTAATAAGTTTTTGATTGTGTTATTTAACTGTTGTAGGTAATGTAATATTATATTTTTTTTAAGTGATTTGTAATGTTCTTGAAATGCCTGTTGTGTAAGGAAAGCTATGTGCAAACGCTTGTTGTTTTAATTCCTGATTCGAATTTGGTTGGGTTTTTTTTTAAACTATGAATTTTGCATTATGTTGCCACCTTTTTAATTGTTGCATGGTATAACCTGCTTCTTGTGCTGATTTAGTTATATAATCAATTTCAGTGTTAAGTGTTGATTTTTCAGAGCAATATCTATATGCCCTAATATAGAGTGGAATGATGCTGGCTTTTTTACATCTATAAGGATGCACAGAGTTAGCTGGTATGTATATGGGGGTGTAAGTTTTTTTTACGAAATACAGTAGTTTCACAATATATAGTCAGAGTGATTGCAGACTGACATAAATATGGGAGCTGATGACCATTAACATGAGTGAGTGACTAAAAACCTGTTCTCAAGATGATTCAGCATGGAGGAAAAATCAAGTGTTAATTCGTAATTTATGTAGGCTACAATTAATAACTATAAATTTTAACTACCTCACAGCACCAGAAACTAATTTAATATAATAACCTTTTAAGTGACTGCAAGGTATTTTGAAAGCATAACTGATTGGAAATCAATATTAATCTGAAACTTCAATTTCTTCTGCAGATGGAAAAACTATCCATTTGCCAATGTATCAAGAAGCGTTAAATAGGTTGGGTTGTTTTACCTCTGAGCGGCACTTTTTTGCGCACCATGGGTTAAATGGCCAGGTCACATGGACCCCGAAGGCTCAGAGAAGGTTGGGGGAGGGGACCCACTGGAACAGCTGTTGGGAGACAGATGGTAGCCTCCCGTCATGGCCATCCAGCATGTTCTTTAACGTGCACAGGGTATAGCTCTCCCGCACACAGGGCCACGGCTTAACGTCCCATCCGATGGACGGCGGCCTTTCCAAGCCCATCAGTGTCCCCTACTGACTGTGGGCAGGGCGGGGAATTTTGCGGAGATAAATCTCAATGCTGACCCAGCTGGGACTCGAACCTGGGAACTACAGATTATGAGCCTGGCGCGCTACCGACTGAGCCCCCCCCCTCCCCCAAAGCGTTAAATAGGAGTTAAAGAAAAAAAAGAATTATTAACTATTTAGCCACTTATAAACATTTTACACATCAAATCTGTGTTTCTATATTAAGAAACAAAATTGATATGAAAACATCACAGAAAAGCATTATATATATGATCTATACTGAAATGATACGTTATTTTAACAAAAATGCTATAACAATAGAGCAGTGATTTCATTTTAGATTTGTGATTTGAAAAAAAAAAACGTCACAACAAAATTCATAAACCTCCACTGTCCCAAAATACTGTGTTTAAGTTCTAGGATCAAAAACATCAAGTTTTACCACCTTTACTAACTTTAGAATGGACCAAACTCTTAAAAAGTCTAAATGCAGTGTAAATGAAGAGTTGCAAATGTTAATTTTGGCTTGACTAGGTATATGAATCAAAGACCACTTGATTACATAAAAATAATTCTTACTTTATGAGCTAGCAAATCAATCATTTTCCCACTACTAGAAAGGCATACTTAATCACATAAAAAAAAAAATGGCACTAGAGGCACTTCGTGCATTTGCTGGGAAGAGAAACATTTAGGGTTTCACAAAAAAATATTAATTCAATTGTCATATATGCAAATCAAGCATTATCAGCAACTCAATTAATAATCACAAGCAAATGCCCTCTGATCCTACTTCTAGAATATAAAGCCTGAGAGAAAAATTAGCAGTTTTTTTTTTACTTGGCTGTAATTTGTCACACAAATTATTTAGTCAATGGAAAATTATTGACTTGATGGCTCAATTAATGTAATATCACCTGGAATGTAATCAGGAAAGAACTTTTCTGTTAACTTATCACTGTTTTAAGATCTACAGGGCATTTATCTGTGGTTATTGTGATTTTCTCCCAGGTAATGATTGATTTCCATGCTTGGCCAATGAATTAACATTTTTCTACTGATACTAAATGATTCAATATGTTACATTCCTAATCACTGAATGCATGCCTGCAGTGCAATTTTCAGGAAATAACTACAATGCTCTTGTTCAATGGTTCTCAACATTTCATTAGTTATTTCAGTTCTCCAAATCTTCACATCACAGGAATTTCCCATCTCATACACAATATAAAAATTCCTAAATTAACACACTTGAAACTCTGTATGAACAAAACTCAAAATATCAAACTCCAAGTTAAAATATCATTTTTTGATTTTTGCTTATTAGCTCATTTCAAAAAAAAAACAAGCTAATGTTTTCACCTCGTTGTCTGTCTGTCTGGCTGTAGACATTCAACTATTTTGATTTTGGTGATAATCAAAAAATTATTTATGAGTTGGACAGGTATTGATGAAATATGATTCACATTTTCAGAATCTCCCAAGAGCTTTAAAACTTATGTTAACCAAAACCAACGAAATGTAGTTCAACAAACCTGCTTATATAGCTGAAAAATGCTCAATGGGGGCAATCAGTTTTACAAGGGCAAAAGAATTTTGTTTTAAATATAAAATTTCCAGCTTTGATAGTCACATATATATTTTTTAAAGCAGACATTTCTGTGGTCCTAACTAATGCTAATCTTTCCATTTATTCCTTAACTAGATGCATCAGAAAGTAATAAAACCTAAATAAATTAAATTAAAAAGAAAGTAATTGTGAGCCTTCAAACTGTCATTAGTACAGTGTAATGTTCTAAATTTAGCTACAAAACCTAGTCATCTATACTAGAGTTCAAAACATTAACTTGCTTATGCTAGAGTCACCCATCTGTGTTTACAATCAAATGAAGTTGGACACTGACATGTTTTTTTCGAGGATTTCAAAAACTTACACAAAAGTAGTCTTTTTCCTTCATTTTAGAGTATTTTGAGATTTTAATCTATCATCAGATATATTTTACAAAAAGAATATAGAAAGGTAAAAATTTATCTGCACGTATATTTTTTTGAATACAAGTTTAGCACCTAAGTGATGAAAAAACTGGTTTTGGCTTGAAACTTTTAGTGCACATTTTAAGTATGAAGGATATGTCTTCCCTTTGCATTGTGTTCCATACATACTGAATTTTTTTTCTTTTCCTTTTTTTAAATTTTTTACTAATGTCCATTGTATTTTCTGAAAATGATAATGTTTGCTCCATATTTCAACAGATGTTTTGGATGATGATCTGGAAAATTGTGTTTAAAAAAAATATTTTGATGATTCCATTAGTGAATAGATTAATTTTTAGACTTCTATAATTCAGAAGTTATATTCATCATCATCATCATCATCAAGCAGCCATGGGCTACGGAGGTCCAACCAGACCGTGCAATTTAGTTCTCCAAGCAAGTCTATCCTGAGCTACATCTACTGCATCTGGCCACTGCACACCAATTCTAACAAGGTCCTGTTTGACATAGAGTATAATATTAGTGATGTTAGAACTATTCATATTGTGTCTCATATACATACCACAATTAGAAAGAAGAAGTAAGATGATACTTCCCTACACAAAGGATGGAGATAACCTAGAAGCTATATTAGGCTTGATTACTCATATAACATACAAATACTTACACAAGGACAGGCACTGCTGGTCTTAGTCGTCAGGTATGCTAACCACTAGACCAGGTAGGACTTAATTCAGACCAGGTTCAGAATAATTTGAGACTTGAGAGAAATGAAATCATTAGGTATAAGTAACCTCAAATGGCAGTTACTTTAAGAAACATTTGATTCAGACATAAAAAAAAATATTTTTTAAAATATAGGACTTTAGTTCTATTTTTAAATTAAACTGAAGAAATTTCATAACTAGATTTCAGATATTGTAATTTTTAAATGATATTTTTGACATTTTTTTGAAATTCAAATTTTTTTTATAGTTGTACTCAATGCAAAATTAATCTGTAAATGATTCAGTCTCAATTTCAGTAGTTAACTTTATATGATTTGAAATATTTTTATTTTTTTTCACACCTTATTTTAGATAAATACTTTAAATTTAAATTACACTGGGCAACACAAAAAAATGTTTGAAATGAAAACAGCCAATCTTTACTAATTTTGAGGTGATGAACACGAAAATGACAATAAAATTTGTCAGTTGGCTCTTGTTTAGGGGAGACAGAGATGGCCATGTTGGGTTGGGTTGTTTTACCTCTGAGCGGCACTTTTTTGCACACCATGGGCTAAATGGCCAGGTCACATGGACCCCGAAGGCTCAGAGAAGGTTGGGGAGGGGACCCACTGGAACAGCTGTTGGGAGACAGATGGTAGCCTCCCGTCAAGGCCATCCAGCGTGTTCTTTAATGTGCACAGGGTATGGCTCTCCCGCACACGGGGCCACGGCTTAACGTCCCATCCGACAGATGGCGGCCTTTCCAAGCCTTGTTCCCTACTGACCGTGGGCAGGGCGAGGAATTTTGCGGAGATAAATCTCAACGATGACCCAGCTGGGACTCGAACCTGGGAACTACAGATTACGAGCCTGGCGCGCTACCGACTGAGCCACCCCCGCCCCTAGATGGCCATGTATAAATGACTCAGTCCGCATTGAGTACATAGGTAACCATTTTGCAACACTGTATTTTAAACTCCAGATTGCAACATATTACGTTGTATTGCATCAGCCCACCATACACACAACCCCCGGAGGTATTGCATCATTGTCTGATGCAATGTAACTGGATCATAATATTGCGGCTTTATGATCGCGGACAAAAGATGATGCAATCGTTAGTTGTAAGCGATGTCTCGTAGGGTAAGCAAGTCTTTTGAGTGACTAACATTTACTTCTGAGTCATAAGTGCAAGTGATCCTTGCAGTTTTAATCCAGCAGTAGTGATGCCTCATAACTGTGTTAATAGTGCAGATACATTTTGTTACATTTGCGGGGAAGTGATGTTTGCAAGCCAGAAAAAGGACATCACTCCAATAGTAAAAGCAGCGTATGAGTTTTATTTTGGATGCGAGATCATGGACCAGGAAAAGATCTGGGCCTCACACATATGCTGCAGCATGTGTGCAAAAAATCTTCTGAAGTGGCTGAAAGGCAAAAAAAAAGTGATGTCATTTGCTATTCCTATGGTCCCCCCCCCCCCCCACTGCGAGAGGGAACCACCTTGTCGTGGTGGTGATGGGGCTGAAGGCTTGCGTGAAGTTGAGGGCTCCGCTGACTGGTATTGGGGAGCATCTGGGTCAATGGGGCCCCGATGGAACAATTGGGCCTTGGTGAAGTTGAGGGCTCCACTGACTGGTATTGGGGGGTACCATGGTCGGACGGGGTCCTGATGGAGAGGCCTGGTAAGGCTGACTAAGAGTTCCCACCACGGGAGCCGAGGCAACTTGGATCTATATATCCTTGTTTGTGGCTAACTGGGGCACAGATTAAATTTAGGTTTTGACCAATGGATGAACTTTACTTCTATAGTACTGTTCATCATAGGTAGTCGTGGGGTGAGCTGCATCTATATGGTTTTGTCTTGCCCTTGAAGGTAGTGGAGATTAGGCATTATCCCTATAGATGTAGTGCAGTCCATGTATTGCGGAGTATGTCATCACTATTAATTTCCTGTGGTTTGGAGAGAGCCAAAGAAATCACGCAAATGACTGCTACTTCTGCATGGTTCTACCTGTTTCTGGAGGCATCACAAGGAAAAAGAAGTGGACAACAGCGTACCCGAATATACAATCTGCTCTCTGACCAGTTCCGCATGGCAAAGGCCTTCTCGTTCCCAAACCTCCAAAAGAATTTTCCATCGATTCAGATGATGAAGAGGGAGGCGAACCAATGTCGGGTTCTCTGCAGCCTTTAGTGTCTAATGATGATCCATATGTCTGCCATGGTGCACCATCTGCGCCACACATTCTCACCGAAGAAGAAATGAACGATCTAGTTCTCGATCTGGAGCTTCCAGGGCCAAAGCAAAGTTACTTGGATCAAGACTTAAAACAATAAAATCTTCTCAAGGAAAATATCTGAGTAACTTCATTTCAAACTCGTCATGAGCAGTTTGCGCCTTACTTCAGAAAGGAAGATGACCTTGTGTTCTGCTCCGATGTAGATGGCCTGATGAATGCCCTCGGAATCAAACATGACCCTCAAGAATGGTGACTATTCATAGATTCCTCGAAATTGAATCTCAAGACGGTGTTGCTGCATAATGGAAATCGACACGCTGTCTACGTGAAACCTATGACAATCTAAAACAGTTGTTGAACAGTCTTCAATACAGCAAGTATGGCTGACATCTCTGTTGTGAGTTGAAGGTAGTGGCTCTGTTGATGGGTCTGCAGCTGGGATATATGAAGTACTGCTGTTTCTTATGTGAATGAGACAGCTAAGCAAATACTTTGCACTATGTGAAGAGAAATTGGTCTCAGAGAAAATCTCTGAAAGTCAGAGAGAAGAATGTGGAACACCCAGCACTGGCAGAAATGCATAAAATCCTGCCACCGTCCCTACACATCAAACTTGGTGTGATGAAAAACTTCATAAAAGCCATGAACCGGAGTACATCAGCTTTCAAGTACTTGGCTGACAAATTCCCTCAACTCCGTGAAGCAAAAATTAAAGAAGGAACTTTTGTGGATCCTCAGATCTACGAGCTGTTCAGAGATCAGATGTTCGACAACCTGCTTCAGGATGACAGGAAAAAGGCTTGGGACGCATTTCATTGGTGTCAACTAAATTCCTCGGGAATCAGGGCAGACAACTACAAGAAACTGGTTAAGGACATATTGATGAGCATGGTGAATGTTTCCATAAGTAGAAGCGGAGTTTTACCAATACATGTCATATGTATGTATGTATTACTCTATTATATAAGAAACTATTGTGGATTTCTCAGAAATTGTAGCAAATTTTGCATTTTCATTGTCATATTCGTGTTCAGCATCTTGAAATCTTTAAGAAATGGCTATTTTTTTTTTATCTCAGAGGCATAACTTTTATGAAAATTTGTTGCCCAGTGCTATTAAATGTAAAATCTGTGGACTGCTCACATTTTTGAATCAACCCAGTTGAGAATTACAGTTGTAGGTGGAAAAGCAATTATAAATTGATAATTCATATATAAATATCTTCTACATGTAATCAGATGATCCTGGTTTTAAATCGAAGAGATACTTTTTGACATATTTAATGAATATCAAGGAAGATATCACTCTGAAGTTAACGTCGATTCTGGGTTGCATCCCATTAAGATCAATGAACAAAAAATCAAGAAACAAAAAAAACAAGCTAATGTTTTTACTTTGTTGTCTCTCTGTCCATCTGTCTATCAACATTAAACTTTTTTGTTTTTAGAGATAAATTAAAAGTTCTTTTTGGGTTGAATAGTTATTGATTAAATATTACAATTTGCACTTTCCAAATCTCCTAAAAGTTGAAAATGCACCCCTCTAACAGTGGAAAAGAGTACAACATTTAATGAATATTGCAAATGATTTATTTGGGCCATAAACATGAAATTTTGGTGGCAGTGTGATGGTCAAAAGGATTACATTGACAGCAGCAATTTGACCCCTTAACCTCAGGGGTATGGGAAAACTTGACCTTTTACTTTAAGAGCTAAATGAAATTCTGAGTTGAATAGGTACTAAATATTATGATTCACATTTTTCAAAAACTCTGAAAAGCTTTAATTTACATCATAAGAGTACTTAATATGGAAAATGTAAAATTTGAACTAATATTGTGAACAATATATTTATGCTAGAAACTCTGCTGGTATAATATGATGGTCAAAGCAGAGACACCCAGACAGAAGCAGAAGAAATGATGTCTGCATTTATATAAACATAATAATAAATATTCCTTCAAGCAGCTGCTTTGATTGGAGTCTGTTTTAGTTTAATATGCCAAAGAGACAATCTGTGAGGAAGGTGAGACCTCAGCTGAAAACAGTACAAAGAAACTTTCAGGCCTTATCCAGAGTTCAAACCCAGGCACCTTTGATAAGTAGCCAACCATGCTAACCACTAATTAAGCTTGAATTAGTTAAAATTCAACTGGTATTTATTTTTAAAACTTTTTTTAATTTTAAAATATTTAATATTTATATAATGGTAATAAATTATTCGATTTTACATTTGAAACTAAATAGCTTGTAGTTCTATTTTAGAAATTAAACGACTCAAAAAGTTTATACACATTTAATTTAGGTCACCTAAATAAGACCAGACTGGACAGTTATCCAGACAACAGTCCAGTTGAGTCTGAAGATGGCATGTGATCAAGGGAGGTCTACACAATGGACATGGGCCTGCATTTGCCAGTCTCCTGGAAATGGTCCTGGTCATGATGGAAACATCCATTTCAGCAGTTGCAACTTGCCAAATGGTAGCTACAGTTACAGTTAAGTCTGCTACTGCCTGTGGGACAATTTTACCTTACTGAGACTACCAGGGGCCAACAACATCCAGCAGTTCTTGTATCACTTATGTGTCAACATGGTGAGCAACCACCCAACTTTGCACAGCTCTACAATTTGACCCTGCTCAAACACATCCAGTTGCTGATATGTTGGCGAATGGGTCGCATGGCATCTTCTACACTTCATCTTCAATTAGCTGCTATTACTCTTTCACAACTTGTTGCAGACAACAGCACCCAAAGCATTTGGCTTAGCAGTTCAGTATTCATCCTGTGATCTCTTGTACATATGTTTGCCATGGAAATGTAATCATTTACATATATCACTGCCCTGCATTCATATGCTAATTTGCATGCAAATACAACCAGTCCTGCCAGGTGGAGCACTTCCAATGCTGAACAGTATATTTAATACAATAATTTAACAATGTTTGGCAAGGATTTTAAGCAGTACTTACTCTTTCAATTTTGTCAAAGAAGGAACATCATCGTAAGTTGTGAAGATAGGTACATGGGCCAATAAATGAATTGCATAAGGTAAAACATAATCGGGAAGTACTGAGAAAAGTTTCACTGAAAAACAAGTGATGCATCACAACAGTAATCAAGCACTTTATATAAAACAAAATTTCTACTACAAATACAATTATATTGGCTATGATGCAATAAAACTCACTTCTGTGATAGTCACAATAGTCATTTAAATTTAATAATTATTATTACAATAATATTTGCATTTTAACAATTTCATTTGAAAAACAATGTTTATTTTATGAAATATAACAGACCAGAGTACATCCTGTTGAAATTTGGTGGTCCAAAACAGTTAATATTCAAAACAGTGTACTATAAACAATGGGAAGGGCGGGAATATTGTTTCAGGTTCAAAATCAGGTTCTACTGTAAGCAGAGATTTGAATTTCAGCATAATACCAGATGTCATGGAGGAAACTAGTACAAAAAATTTTAAACATTAGAAAGAAGGAGATGAAAAGTTGAAATAAAATTCAAATAAAAAGTTGTGTATGTGGGGGGGGGGAGGTTTAAAATTAGATTCTATTATATGTAGAAAACAAATTTCAAATGAAGAGATTAAAAAAAAAGCATTGACAACAGAAATATATCCTGCTGCAATAAAACTTAAATGATATCCAACAAAATACTAAATATAAGTTTAATTATAAAACTCAGATATATGTATTTTACAATATTTAAAAAATCTAATTTGAAAGGTATCTGTAACAATATTTTATTATGTAAAATTTATTGATGTAACTATACTAACTTTGAAATGTATCCTTAAATAGACATAGTACAATACACTGGCAACATTTCTGTTACCTTTTCAAAATAATGCAAACATGTTAGAATCAACACAATGTTATATATAAATATCTTTTTTATACATCTTATGGGGTAGATGGTAAAAATCAGTGGATATGACAGATAAATTCATTATAATCAGTTGAAGTTATCTTGCATTATTGACAGTTATTGACAATAATGAAGTTATACTGCCTTTTGACTTTTATCATTTCCTAATGAACAACATACAATTAAATTATGTTTTATGATTTAATCCTAGAACAGGCCTGGGTAAACATTTTAGCTGAAGGGTTGCATAGAGAAATGAAATGGAGGGCTCCACAGAAATCTGAAATGGAATGGTGGGCTGTCAAAGAAATACACTAAGTGCTCATTAAATTATGACCACTGTACGAGTCTCACTAGCAGCAAGGGGGAGAGCTGGTTGGCGTGGTCATTGCTCCATCCCATGACTTCCCATCTCCAAACAACAGGGTGGCCATTGCAACAATGAGGGCGAGGCAAAGCATTCCTGTTTCATAGAAAGTAAGTCTTGGACTTGATAGCCAGTAGTTCTAGGAATCAACGGTCAGCTGAGGGGTCACCGGGTGGTTGGAGACGATGTGTGACCCTGGACCTTGTCAAGTGATGGAGTGGAGAGCACCATTCTCTTGCTGGCTGTTGGAGATGAAAGAGGTCTTGGAGGTGAGGCAGGAAGAGATACTACCACCTCAGGCTGAGTTTTAGCCTTGCTGTGTAGGTCCTTGTGAGGCCTTTGTATGCTAATAAATGTATATATTAATTACATAAGTGTAGTATCACAGGTAGTATTCCTCATCCTGACAAGAGAGGTAAATACTGTACCAATTTATACTCCTACACACAGTTCACTCGGCAACGATCCCAGAGGCAAGGAAGTTTATAACTACCTCTCTCCATGTTATGTCAGCGTAAGCTAACTTTGAAGCTCAATAACTTCCAAAATCGTTTTGTGACAGAATGGGACTGAAGAATCTTAATCAAATCTATCTAAATCTCAATTTTCAACAATATTACCTAGTATTTAAAGAGTTATGGAAGTCTGAATATTTAACAATAGCAATGTTAAACATAGTTTAAATAAGAAGCATTATTTTACACCATTTAAATACAACAAATGTATATCTAAAAAGTTAATGTAAGTAATTTTTCGATATTTTTAAATTTTTTAAAGACTTGTATTATTGCTGTTAAATATTCAAAGTCCACAACTCTAATGAACTGTCATCATTGAAAATTGAGATTTAGATATATTTGACTGAGATGTTTGATTTACCTTCTGTTACATTTTCTAAATCAAATGTTTATTTAGAAGTTATAGAGCTTTGAAGTTATTTTCCATTGACATAAGATGGAGAGAGGTGTCATAATTTAACCCTACCAATGTCCAGGACGTCTGTATACATTCGCAGAATTCGAAATGAGAGGCTATGGATGCATATATCCATTTTTAGTAAAAAAAAAAACGATTTGTTTTTTAAAATAAAAATTCCTTTATACATATCTTATAAAAATATATAATTCAGGCTTGATAAATATTTTCTTTTTCCATTTGATTCATATTTTATTACACTATAGCATAAATAATTTGTTAAAGCCATCTGATTGCCATTTCTTAGAAGCGATATAAGGTATTGTTAATTTGTTTGTTAACATTTCTTTATGTTGAAGCAACCCCCTAATTAAGCTCAGAAGTTTGATTTGAACTACTATCAATAAATTTTTCCTTAAAGTTTCTAAAATCTCGTGATAATTAACAAAATACTGCTACTTTTAAAAATGGAAGATTTTGGAAGTAATTATGAAATATGTACCTTTTTTTTTTGGTATACCACTGTAAAAAGTCTTATTAAAATTAATCTGTTTTCTACAATGCTCAAGTTTTTTACTTTAATAAATTTCAGAAATAAATTCTTTTTAAATTGGTATATAACATGACCTATTTCTGTTGATTGGTTTATTTATTAAAAATATTCTACAGTTGACTTGTTTATTGGACTCTGCAACAAGCCTTGACTTTTCTCAAAGTATGGCTCTATAAGTTACTATTTTTTAAATAAATTTTTATTTGTGTTGCCAGATGCATTTTTTACTACACGACTCTACAAAAGTCCTATTAAAATAAAACTTGTCATCTTTTTTGTTAAATATTTTACTTTCAGAAAATCAAGAATTAAATGCTGATTAATTTGGCATATAACATGCAATAACTCCTTTCAATAGTTGTTTGGCAAAAAAGTTCTAAATTGAAAAAGAAAATTTCTTTTGGCTGAGCATAGGGAGAAAATAGCTTGGCCTCTGGATGGACACTGGAAGGGTTAATGAGCCTCAGTGTATATAATCAATAATGTATGCATAACCAACACACAAAAAAAATCTAAAATGAAACATCAGAAACTAGAGAAATAATAAGATATCAGAGACATGCACCCTATAGTGATATGTTGAATATATATAAAGCAAAAACTGCCATAGACAGGTGGGATCAGAACCCATGACCTCCTGGTAACACGTCAGGTATTCTGGCCACTGAGCTACCGGCTGCCGAACAATCATCCTCTATTAGTGGCTTTAAGCATATCATAGAGTTAGTCAGTGGAAATGTATCTGACTGTAATTGAAGCTCTGGTATAGAATGGTAATAGAATGGGAAGACACTTTCCAGATTAGTGCACATGACCAGCCCACATCAAATGTCAAGAGGCATGGTATTTTTTTCCCAAACCTTCCTGATAACATGTCAAGTGCTCTGACATGTTATCAGAAGATTGTCGATTCAGATCCCACCTGGCTAATGATAATGTTTCCTTCGTATTTATTAATAAACAATATAATTTTAATAAAATTAAAAAAGATATAAATTAAATATATATAATCTAATGCAATTCTGGGTTTAATAATAGGTTTTAAAATAATGAACTTAAATTTATTAAACTTTCACTTATAACTAACAGATGCTGTCCTCTAGACAGTTACAGTGTAGCCTGTATAGAGACTAACAAAATAACATATACATACCTTCCTATCAAAAGAAAGCCACTTACCTACTCATACCTTAACTATGCTAGCTAGTTTCATTCTACATACAATTAAGGAGAGCAAGGCATTAGAAAAGGATGCCTACTGACTTATTCGCTTCCATAGGGTGCAAATCACTATGGAATATATTTCCAATTCCTTTTCCCAGTACCCAAGGCAATAGTTCACAACAATCCTCTGGATACTGCACTGAATGTCTGATGTTAATTGTTGGCAAAGTCTCAATTTCTAGGAATTTACAAGGTGATCCTAATTTATACAGTTCCAAGAGGGGGAAAGGACAAGGTGATTCAGTTTTCTCTTTCTGCTAATTTCCACAAGTTAAGCTGACAAACTGGACAGGGAAAAATGCTTCTCAGTTACCAAAGCTGTGACACTGCAGGTGACTACAATTTACACACCGTTTCTATGCTAATGAGAGGGGAAGTTTTAGTGGATAGCAATAGTGTGTGTGTGTGTGTGTGTGTGGAGGGGGGGGAATTAACTCTCAGATAGACCCTATGGTTTTTGTAGAGTTCTGTTTGCATAGAATTTACATAGATATCAAAGTTCACTGAGTTACTCAAGACTTACAATACCGATGGGATGGAGTACTTTTCACAATAGGGTGCTAAATTCTGAATAGGAATGGACTACTCTACCTAAGGATGATTTACTCACTTCTGCTGATGTGTATTAGGTGCAGGCTTACTCTGATGACTTAGCACTACGGCCCCTGTCGAAATTTGAGATGGTCGCCTAAAAACATCCTCTGTCAACTAAGTCTCGGGCTATGTGTGCCCTTGTTTGCATGAACTTGGAGTATATACAAGTGACATGGTTATGTTTTCCCATACACCTATGCCTGTTTTGACACTCTGTGCACCCAATTCAGGGAGAGAAAGATAGGGGGGGGGGGGGTAATAGGGTACTGCTCACAGGTGACTCATTTCGATGGTCAAAAACCATGGGCCTCTCTGGTTGTCAAGTGTGTGCTTGACACCATAGTGTTTATTCCAAATTTGACAACATGCATCCAACGATATTGCATTATTCGATTGTTTCCATCTGACAAAGTTCACTTTATTTCCCACTAATATCACATTCCCCATTTGGACTCAACCAACTATAGAAATTGTGATGGGCAATGAGGGAGGGCTAAACTGGCAACTATCTTGGTTAGGGAATCGTACCCTAAACTCCAGTTGTAAAATTGATGCCAAACACAGTGCAACATCAGCACTCACTGCATAATAATAATAATATTCACAAAGTTGAAGTAAAGTCTCAAGAATCAGAAGGCTTTATTTGCTGTTTCATTTAACAACCTTTAATTAGCTTACACAGGATTTACTCATACTTATTCAGAATACTATATCAATGCCACCACTTGGATTCAAGCTGCTTCATAAATGTGCAGCAATCACTGCAGCCATGAGGATCCTACTGGACTTTTATGTTACGATACGTATTGATAAATAAGCAAAAAACATACAGAGCAACAATAATATACAAATGATTGTTATCAATTATAATATTATGCTACTTACTTGTTGTTATAGGATGCTGCTTCAGATAATCCCTACGTTTATTGATGTTGGACATCAAATGATGCTTTAGTTGAATTTTAAGTTCTTTTCTTTGTTCCATCCCTCCAAGGGAAAATATAGACATAAATTCCAGTGGTAGGCGTAGAGAAATAAGGCCTTTATGCAGTTTTTGAGCGAAGTGTTCACGTACCTCATAGCATTCATCCTTGTTTAAGAAAAAAAAAATGGCTTTACTACAGTATTTAGAAAAGAGTGAAAAAAATTACACCTTTAAAAACTGTAAGCATTTAGACACTTATCAAAAATTATAACCTAATCATTAAGGGGAAGTGAAAGTCATATACTTGCAATGGTAAATATTTTGGGTCACAACTACACAGAAATGAAATATTGCTCGAGTTAGAGAAATTGTAGGGGATTACAGAAACTTGAAAATAAAATTATGGCTGTCAAAAATAGAAAAAAGAGAAAATATTTTTAGATATACGTTTTTTTCACTTGCAGATTTAACCATGAAATATGTCCCCTTACAGACACTAGATGGCGTTATTCTTCGTCTGTAGCATTTCATTACTGTAAGACGCAATACTTTTTGAAAATAATTTATTTTCTAATCACATTTCTTAAAAAAATTAACAGCAATAATGTGTATTACATTCCATTCTGTAAACCTAATTACTTAGATTCTATATTATATGCTTCTTTATATACGAATATGTGGACGAAAAGTCGCATAGTTATGTTTCAGTCAGCAGTCCACCGTTTTAGCTAACACCAGGCACCTCAGGCTTCTGTTCCCCCAACCAAAGAAATAAATATGTCACCAAAGACCCAACCCTCCTTCTCCCCTCTCCCAGCTGAACCTGGACACTCTAGTGAGATGCATGTCCATTGCCTCTTGACAAGGTCCCTTGGAGTGGGGACCTCGGTTCCAAGATTCTAACAATCGGTGGTGGGAGCGCACGAGTTTTGTGTCATTATCCCTGATTATCCACCGAATTGTTGCTTTCATTCAAAACCAGATAACATAACTTTTTCCTTTGCATGAGTCCTGATGTGTTGATTGGTGACGGTGATTTGGTAGGTTATATCCGTCGTCTGCAGTAATGTAAAAAAAAATGTTTTGGTTTATGAACACACACCTTGTTTCCTCTCCACAAAGCATAAATATTATATTCAAATTCAGGGTCAATCAGCCATCAGAAATAGGAAATGGCGTGATTTTTTTTTTCTTTTAGTGTGAGACCGATTCGAAATATAATATGAATTGAGAGAAATATAACTTTCTGGGAAAATATTTAGTCCAAGTCACATAAATTTTACATGAAATGTGCCATCATAGAGAATTTTGACCCCAAAAGCTACAAGAAATATGCCACTAAGAGAGCCACGGTATATTCCTGATACTATTAAAAAATAAAAATTAATAACTAAACAGACTGAAAAAAGTTTCAAGTGCTAATAAGTAAGCAGTAAGAAAATATCTCGGGTTCTAGTTGCTGACGATGCTAAATCAGAAATTCATTGAAATACTCGATAAGCTTTGTATACATTGAAGAGGGCAGGGTGGCTCAGTTGGTAGCGCCCCAGGCTCGTGTTTTGTAGTTTCCACATTCAAGTTCCAGCTGGGTCAGCGTTGAGATTTATCTCCGCAAACACCCTGGCCTCAGTCAGTGGGGGACACTGATGGACTTGAAAAGACCACCGTCCATCTGATGGGACGTTAAGCTGTGGCCCCATGTGCAGGAGAGCCGTATCCTGTGTACGTTTAAGAACACGCTGGATGGCCTTGATGGGAGATTACCATGTATCTCCCAACAGCTGTTCCAGTGGCTCCCTTCACCCAACCTTCTCTGAGAACTTTGGGGTCCATGTGACCCAGCTATTTAGCCCATGGTGTACAAAAAAGTGCTGCTCAGAGGTAAAACAACCCAACAAACACATTGAAGGAACTGCCAAAGTTATAAAATGGAAACCAATAGCATTTTGCTATTTGTAAACAGCAAATGTTTATGGATTGGAAATGAATAAGATCTCATGTTAAAAAATATCTTTATGGTTTCTTATTCCTTGTTTGATTGAGATATATATATATTGTGCTTTTTTTCCTTTGTGAAAAATAAGGTTCCCTAAGTAGGTTAGCGACTGAAGCAAACTGTGCCAAACTCTCCAGGAGAATTTTTTTTACTACTGAAGTATATATGACCTAAGTTTAGATAATTGTCATTTGTGCACTAGTTTTTAGAAGTTTCTTGATTTATATCTATTATGCATATTCTAAACAATGTGGTTAGTTCTATTCCCATTGTTTGCAATGATGATAGATGCATTGGTGGCTTTAATGTTGGCCCTACACAATCTGCTCAAAATTGCAACCATTCAGATTAACTGAATCACAGCGTGCCTGACCAATTTTCATCACTTTAGTTTTCTCTCTGTTTATAACGAAACCTACTCTACTACCAGTTTTATCAACAGCTCGAATGAAAGAGTTCATCTCATCAACATCATTTTCCAAAAGGGCTAAATCATCAGCATAATCTAAATCAGAAATTTTCGTATCTCCAGTCCATTTAAGGTCAAAATCTTTCCCTTGAAGTGAATTTCGCATAACATAATCAATAATCAAACTAAAGAGAAAAGGAGACAAAATGCACCCTTGTGGAACACCAGAAGTAATGCTAAACAAATTGCTACAAGCCTTACAAACTATCACACACGACTAAGTGTTATTATAGAGAGCTTTCATTATGTTAACTAACTTGTCTGGTATACCATATGATCTCACAATCAACCACAAATTATGATGATCAACAGAGTCGAAAGCCTTTTTGAAATCAACAAAGCTAGCAACTAAAGGTTTCTGAAACTAAACATTTCTCAAGAATCTGCCTAAGTGAAAATATCTGATCCACACATCCCCTACCACTTCTGAATCCACATTGTTCATCACACAATTGACTGTCAACCAGATTCTTAATTCTATTAAGCACAATCATGGAAAGAACTTTACCTGGAACAGAGAGTAGGCTGATACCCCTATAGTTATCACAAGAACTGCGATCACCGTGAAAATACCCTAATAGCAATGTGCATAAATTATTCTTAAAAATTTGTAGAAACGATCAATTCTCATTTTAAACTGATAATTATATTATTTATATATTAGTAATAAATAAAAGTTTTAAATTTATAAATTTCAATTTTAGAAGTTTCTTAATTTTTACATGCATTATATATATATATAATCTCACACTGCTGCTTGCTACATGCATGAAAACAACTTCTAGAATGGCATTGTAGTGCCTTCTAGCAGGAAAAAAAAGCCAATTTAATACTTTTTTTCATTGTGGCATGCAAGGTAATTGCATACCACAATTATAACTCAATTATTGGGAATAGAAATTAGAGAAACACAAATTATATACTATAATTAGCAGCAGAAACCTAAAGGTCTAGTCGGGCTATGAAAACATATTAGCTTTAAATGTGAAACTTACAACAGAATTTCAAAATTTTTCTTTAGGTGAAACATAAATAAAATTTGGAACAAAGCTGTTGGGCAATAACTAAAATAAATTAAGAGAATTAACAGTTTACACGTACTTCTCATGTCTTCAATTTATAAATTATGCAAAAGATATAATTCTTAGACATCCCATGGCTGAGTGGTTAGAAAGCTTGGCTACTAATAAAAGGGAACCTGCATTTGAGTCCTGGGACAAAGCATGGATGTTTGTGTTGTCTTTCTGCTGAGGTCTCACCTTCCTTACAGACCTTCTTTGTGGCATATAAACTGACAGGCTCCTATTAGACCTATGTATATATATATTATGTGGAATATTTGAAAATAAGAATTAAAAAAATAAAATACTCTGTTAAGCAGCTAGCAGATACTTAAGAATGCATTTTTTTTTTACTTCTTATTTTCCAATAATCAGAAGTAAATGGGTTTATAGCTATTTTCTTTCAACTTATCAAAAATAGGAATTAAATTACTAACATAAACCACAAAGCTTCACTTTGCTTCTTTCTTTATGGAGTAACCTAGCTCCAATCAAAAACTGAGCTATGAGAAACACAAATTATATACTATAATTAGCAGCAGAAATCTAAAGGTCTAGTTGGGCTATGAAAACATATTAGCTTTAAACGTAAAAAGTTACATGAAATTCTACTGCTTTATTCACTATAAAATTTGCATTATTAGCATTTATAATCTCATGTCACCTTTTCTGAGTTACTTCAGATACAATGTTCATATCAAGTTGCTTGGCATTTTAAATGTGTTCTTTAATGTATTTGGTGACCAAATATGATGATGTAAAGAGTAAATTGACTGAAAAAAAAAGGAAAAAAAAAGTTCCTTACATTTATCACCAATGCCAAAATCTGAAACTGCTCTAATGTCATTGCTTCAACATAATTTGGTTCTTGACATAATTTCATCATACATGTTGCTGCTGTGAAACGAAGCCAAGCATTCTCCATTGGTCTAGAATTAAAATATCATTATTTTACATATAACATTAGATACAACAATTAGTTTAACCACTCAGTTCTTAACCTAAAGTGCAAAAAAAAAAATACATTATTTCTACAGAATAAATCTCAGCTAAGATGCTCTCACAGAGCTAATCTCAGCTAAGATGCTCTCACAGAGCTAAAGATTCTGAAGAGAAACATTGGGTTCCAATTAAGGTTTCCAAATATTTAGATTTTTCATAACCACAGTTATCAGATATCAATTGTTGACACGGGTTAATAATAATAATTTATTTCATGCAGGGGGTTACAGTAAAGCCAAGGTACTGGTAATTTTGGATATTAATTTAAATGTTCAAGTGGTATGATGCCCCAGTATATTTGAGAAATTAAAAAGAAATATTGATGATAGTACAAAAATACATAGTTACAGAAATTGCATAATTATTTGACACATATAAACAAAATGACAAGTTGCAGAGACAAAGACAAGCATAAAATATGAAATATGATAAAGAACATGATAAACTTAGGGGGAAGAAAAGGAAGGTTTAAGACAACAAAGAGTAATATTAAATGAATGAACAAGGGAGGGGGGGAAGATTGTGGATAATCCAGACAAAGGGCAAAGATGGGGAGTGAGAATAGGGGTGAGGAGATGTTGGTCAAACGTTTCATATTCTAACAGGAGTGGAGTAATATAGTTTTTGAATTTTGTTTTAGAATTTAAAAAAGTGATATTGCTTTGGCAGAGTGTTCCAAGTTGAGGTTGCTTGAAAGGCAAAAGAATTTTCACCATACTTAACTTTGAAAATCTTTGGAGTAGAAAACATTTTATTATCAGAGCGAAGGCTCTGGTGATGTTGTAATCAAATACAGGGTGTAAGAATCGAATGAAGGGAATAAGACTTGTTATAAATAGTGTTGTGAACAAGGGTAATAAATTGCAGCTTTCTTCTAGATTCAAGATTGGTAATTTGATAGTTGGAACAAATATCAGTAAGTGTTAACGATTCTCGTTTGTTAAAATAGATTTTGCTGATGATTTTGAGAGTTTCATTTTGATTGTCAATTGTCTGCATACATAAAAATACTGTAGTTGGTGGAGGATTCTGGAAGATCATTAACAAAAAGGTTAAAGTGGGCTAAGAATGGTTCCTTGAGGACTCCCCAACTGATTTTAAGAGGTGTAGAGATCTCATTAGCACTTAATTTAGTTTGGATAACACGGTCGTTGAGATAACCTTTAAACAGGAAAGAGCTGAGAGCAATAGATTAAGATTATAGCCAAGTGTTTGGAATATAAGTGTGTGTTCAACTGAATCAAATGTTTTTGAGATGTCAAGGGAAACCAGCCCCCACAACCGTTTTCACTTTGCTGTCTAAAGACAATCTCCATTGATTAACAAGAAGTGTCACGAGTTTCTGTTGACCGTTTTTCCCTAAACCCGAATTGTCTGCATGAAAGTAAATTAAATTTTTCAACAAAAGTCGATAATTGTCTCTCGACGGCTTTTTCTAAAATTTTGCTTATAGCACATGTAACTGAAATAGATCGATAGTCCAGAAGGTTAGAAGGATTTGAAATTTTAGGTATGGATGAGATGATGGCTTCTTTCTATGGAACTGGGAATTCATTAGAGTTAAATGAACAATTAATTAGATCACAAAGGGGTGCAGAAATTAATGGGGAAAGAATTTTTAGAATAATGACAGGGGTTCCATCTGGTCTGGCACTGCGAGTGTTTTTTAGCGAATTTATAAGGTTAAGAACTTCGATTTTGGTAACATTTTTGAGCTTAAAGGTTTCCAGATTTTTAAATATTTATTGGAATAGGAAAATGACTCATTTGCATTTCCATAATTTTCTGTAGAAGTGCAGGACTTACAGAATACATTATTTAAAACATTAGCAATGTCTTTAGGATCATAGAAGGAGCTGTCATTGTAAACAATCTTATTAATTTTGGTTTGGTTTCTTAAGTTACCAGTAATAGAATCAAAAATTCGAAATATATCATTACCATTTGGATTAATAATGGAAAGTTGATTAAAAAAATATAAACACTTGGCATTTTTAATACTACTGTTTACCAGATTACAGAAAATTTTATAGTTCTCCCATGTGTATGGGTGATTAGGGTTAATAGCATTTTTAAAGTGTTTATTTTTTAATGTGATCATTTTCAGAAGCTCTTTTGTAATTCAAGGCCTTCGAGAAGGGTGAACTCTAAAAGTTTTATAAGGAGCATAGGTATCAAGTGCAAAATTGATTAAACAGGAGAGATGTTGTGCTTTTGAAGAAGGAGTTGTGCATTCAGAAATACTCTTGTGGAAAGGGAGATAATTTGAAAACTCAAAAAACTCATCATTGTTGAGATTTTTAAAGGATCTTTTTGAAAGTAAAACTTTAGGTGCACGAGGTGAATAATACAATACAGATGTGCTAATAATAAAATGATCACTAATGTCTTCGAAGAGAGTAAGTGTATGCTTTTGAAGTGAAGGTCTATTGGGGAAAATCATATCAATGAGAGATTCACTGTGATCAGTAATGCGAGCGGGCAATTGCTTAAATGTATATGTCCGAATGTTTTTAGGCAGATTTCAAGCTTGGAAACGCAGAATTATGTTTTAGAGCATCGATATTAAAATCTCCCATAATAACGAAAGTAATGTTGCAAGAGAAGCTTTCAAGGACTGAGTACAATGAATTAATAAAATCTTCAATATTGCTGTTTGGAGGATGGTAAAGTGTGCCAATATAAGGGTAGGGTTTTGTTTATTGACAGGGGAGATTTTGACCCAGAGACCTTTGAAACAAGAGTAAGAAGTAATAGGCATTACTTCAACATTAAATGTTTCCCCTCACATAAAATGAAAGCCCTACTCCTGTCCCACTAGATCTGTTGGTGCAAAATAGTTTATATCCTTCGAGGAAAGGGATATATCTGAGAGAGTTGGGTATAAGTTAAGAAAATTTTTGTTAGTGGTAGATAGGGGCATGAAGTTATATATATGTACAAATGAAAAGCGAATACTGAATAATAAGAAGAGATAAACAAAAGGACTAATGGGTTTCAAAAAGTCATAAAAGTACTCATAATAGAAGAGTTTTATTTTAAAAATGACAAACTACGTGCAGTTTAGCAAAGTTGACAGAGACAGGATTGTGTAAAGTGTGTTAGAGATCACAATACATATATATAAACATGGGTAAAAAAAATATATATATATATAAATATACAGGTACACAGAGAAATTTTTTTAAAACTAATTTTAAAGTTAATTTAACTCATTCTTTGATTTAATAAAGCACTTGTTACCATTTTTCATTTTTACCATTATTGATCCATCTTGAGTCCAAACATTGCACTGACCAAATTTCTCAATAGCCGAATGAAGCACTTTAAGTCTTTCTGACATTAGATCTTCATGAATAGTGATTCCACTGCCTTTAAATTTACTTTTAGCACTGAGCATAGCAATTCTTTTCTGATATGAACAGAATTTTACAACGATCGGTTGGGGCTTGCTGTTCCGACCAATCACCACTTGATGACTGCAGTCCATGCCATTTATGGAAATGTCAATGTTTAATTTTTCATTGAAAATTTTAATGGCAAGGTCATCAGTAGGCATATCTACTTCTTCCACTCCAAAAATCCTGGTAGAGTTTCTGTGCTGATACTGTTCAAGTTCATTGCATTTCAAAGAAATATCAGAACATAGTTGATTTATTACTACATCTTTCTCTTTAAGCAGATTTCTTAGTTCATGTATAGCCTCCGTAGAAAACTCAACAGTTCTTTTAATTTCTTGCAGAACAGCAGAAGTAACTGCTTCTGTGAGTAATGAGACAATCGTTTGAACATTGGGATTTGAAGACAGTTTTAACACATTTAAAGACTGATGTCAACAGATTGTCAACTGAAAGCGACAAACCAGTGCTAGAAGCAGGGGGTGACCTTAGAGGGCTGCTTCTACCCACTGGGCAAGCTTGATGCTTTGCTTGTGAGAGCTACATTCTTTAGCGAGGTAGCCATCTTGTTTTTACGCCATGATCTTAACAATATATGTGAGAAGATAAGATTAAAGTACAACCAGCAAAAAAATTGATTCAATCACTGTCAATCCAATAAAACAATTTCATTTAATTAATGATTATAATAAATTTATTACAATCTTCTTACTTTAAGTAAAAATGTTTATAAAACATCAACACATTAATTAAGGGATGGATCAGAAAGATAAGACCTAATCTTGATGCAGGAATTGGCTGAAATAGAAATATTTTCTCCACATCCATTAAAGTGGGATTTGATGTTTTTACTGTGTTATGTGGCAATTTTTGGTCTTGTTTTGCCTGTTTTCTTGAATAGATTAAATTCTTGCTTTAATATACTACATTTATTCATCATTTCTTTTACTGATATTGCCTTTGTTAATTTTCCATTTTTCACTTTCAAAAAAGACAGAACTCTTTCACTTCCAAAAGGATTGCATCATTTTGACTTAAAGCTTAAATTACCAATTTAATAGGCTGTGTAGAAAAGAACTGTTCAGTTTATAATAGCTAAAAAAAATTTTTTTTAGTCAAATGAAGGGAGTCTAAACTTTTTAGAGATTTAAGAAGTGTTATTGAGTTTTATACATCTTTCTATCAAGGGTGAAATTGAATTCCAAAAAAACCTTTACTTCTGGTAGTTATTTCAGATCCTTCAGCCCTTGCACCTATCTCTTTGCTTTGTTTATTTTTAAAAATAAAATGCAAAAATCCGATTTCCAAATGTTCCTCTTGCACATCTTCCCACTGGATTACCTTTCTAACCCCCCTGGGGTGGAGGCACCTTATGTTAAAAAAACTCTTAAAGGAAGCTCATATTCACATACATATTGTTCTTTGACATAAATTTGGGGAGTATTTTTACAAGCAGGAGAAAGTCTAAAATAGGAAACTGCTTTTTTTATAATTCCAGCTGACCAAAAATATTTGTTTGCTTTTTCATATCTTTCTACATCTACTTCATTGTCAAGCGAATTTTCAGAATTACTTTCAATGTAAAGTTCTTGTGTTTCATTGACTGTTACTGCTAGTGATATATCTAGTGATGCATGTTTACTATGATCAAACTACTAAATGAATCATCAAAGTGCCAGTCTTGTATGCAGCACTAAGCTCGTAATCTGTAGTTCCCAGGTTCAAATCTAACCTGTGCCAGTGTTGAGATTTATCTTCACTAAACACTCATCATACCCTTGATCAGAGAGAGGGCACCGATGGCATGGAAACAACACAGTCTGTCAGATGAGACAAAAAAGCATGGTCCCATGTGTAGGAGAGCCATACCCTGTGCATGCTAAAGAATATGCTGAATGATCTTGACAGGAAACTTTTATCTGTCTTCTAGCAGTCATTCAGTGGACCCTCTTACAACCTTCTCTGAGACCTTGGGATTCTTTGTGGCCTGGCCATTTAGCCCACTGTGTGCAAGAGAGCTACAGAACAAGAGAGCTACATCAAAATAATGGAAAGACCAACAGCAAGTGGAGTACATGTAATACACCGTGTGCATTTAATAGGGACGATGTCACCTACAATGTGAAGTATATAAAGGGCAGAAGTACAATGTCGGCTATCATTTAGCAGTGCTACAGGCACAGGTGAAACAGCTGTTGTGGTATAATTGTCGACAATGTCAGATCAGTGACCTCCAAAAAGGCATGATCATTGGTGCACGTCTTGCAGGAGCTTCAGTAACCAGAATGGTGGAAATAGTAGGTGTAACATAAGGAACTGTATCGGAGATTATTACTACCTATCAAAAAAGACAGGCGTTGCCCCTAAATGTGAAAATTGTGGACACCATATGAAGTTGTCAGACAGGGATAGGTGAACGTTGTCACAGAATGTACAATGGAAGCACAAGACCAAGGCACCGCAAATAGCAGCAGAGTAGAACACCAGTTAGAATGATCCTGTTTCCATCATAACAGTTTGTCAGGAACTTCATTGTGCCAGTATTTATGGCCATGCTGCAATTCATAAACCACTGATTACCAACATCAATGCAACAAAATGTGTAAGGTGGCACAAAGCATATAAAAACTGGGATGCTAAAGACTGGCAAAGTGTCATCTGGTCTAATGAATGGTGCTACACATTGTTTTGGTTCCCAATGTTAAAACTGGATTTCGTTACAAATTTGCATTCTTCAAGATTTCTTTTCAATACTGCCATTTTTTCAAAAATATTCCAATTTTTATATGTGTGCTAATATGGGAATAATCCACATTGCTGATAAACTTATGATGAATGTTGGTTATTTCTTTTTGCAAGACTTTGATAGTAAAAATCCTAATGTATACCAAATTTATGCATGCAAAAGTGATAGCAAAATATTATGTCAAGTCACCTGTTGTCAGACACTTGTTAGTGTGAATCTTGGGTAATATTAAGATTCATGTATATTTATAACTTAATGAAGACTTTTTATTGTGGGTGGGATGTGTCCTAGCAAAACATTGAAATAAGTGGAACTGATATAAGGGAAACTTATCTCAGTGTGTGTGTGTGTGGGGGGGGGGGGGGGGGGGGGGGGGAGTATACATTGTAGATCTCATTCAGCAGATCTTAATTTCCCAATTTGCCAAATTAAAAAAACTACACTGATAGACAATTTATCACATACACCCACCTAATAACACGAAGGCCCACCAATGGCCCTCACAAACAGCAACAATACTCGTGGACTCTACCAGGTGAATTTTCCCTGGAATCAGGGCAGATTCACCTTGTAGCATTAGTTTCCTTGTTGAAAGAAGGCATCCTGCTGTGAGAAATGGATAGCCTTAATGAGTGTAGGTGAGGTGGTCGGCAAGTATATTGTTGGTGGTTGTGGTCTCAATAGGTACAAGGGCCCCAAGATTGCCAATAAACATGCCCCAGAACATCATTACACAGCAACCACTGGCCTGTAACACCCCAACCTGATAGTTAGGTTCAACAGCCTTGTGTGGTCTATGCCATACATGCAACCTCCCAACAGCAAGTTGTAGTTGAAACCTCGACTCATTGGACCAAGCTAACCATTTCGTCTTCTATGATCCATTGGCGATATTCCTTTGCCCACTGCATCCTCATAGCACAGTGACATGCTGTTAACAAAGGTACTCGATGTGGGCATTAGCTGCCATAGCCTAGTTATGCCATTGTACATTGAATGGTCTTTGCACAAACCTTCGCAGTCACCCTCTCATTGAATGCTGATGTTATCATCTGCACTTTGGTCCTTCATTCTGATACAGGAGAGACAGCACTCAACTCAAATATAAATGGCTCAGTTATGGCCACAATTTCTCCAGCGGCTGCAGTTTTGCCTGTTTTGATGTAGTATTGGTATATACATGTGATAGTCACAAGCAGAAATCCCAGCCATTCTGCAGTCACAGATTTGAAGCAGCCCATCTTCCTTGCACTGACTATCTGCCCATGATCAAACTTGCTCAGGTCACCATGTTTAACCATCATAACAGTTGCAGGTAGGTATCAGACCTATGTATAACCTGCAGTGGGTTTCAGCTGGCTGCATTATTGTGGCAGAGTAAGGCAGGTTTGTGGATGGGTGCAGTGTGTATAATAAATTGTGCCTTCAATGTACATTGCAATGGAAACCTTTCTTCTTCTCTAATAACGACTTCTTCACTCTTGCTGCATACTTCGCTGAATCTTGACTGTAGCAGAAATCTTAATTTTTTTCAGTCTCTTGATAAGATAGTTCACATATTTGATTTTTCGCATTGAATTCCTTTTGCAGCACTGTGGTTTTCATGTCATTCCACAGTTGTTGGACACTTTGGAGGCACCATAGGTATTGATAAATGAAAGCATGATGACTATGAATTTCTTTGTCATCATGCTTTCATGTCAAGAGAACACCAAGAGAAGTATAATGCTAAGAAGGGAATTTAATGGAAGGAATCAGCCATATTATCAAAAAGAAATCTGCAGAAACTAATCTATTTATATAGCATACACAGTCGTATCAGAATAATATGACCACCTACCTAATAATGATAATGGGTGGTGGTCATATTATTCTGATACGACTGTGTATACTTGGTCTATGTCTTTCTTCAGCATTATTGTTCTTTTCGCTAATTTTTGTCCTTCAATTGTTGTACACATGGCATGTACACATTGTTGATTGTTATTGCCTTTTCTACTGGTGACTGAATTTCAGCCTGTTCTCTAATTTCATCATGATTTGGAAGGTGTTACATGCCTTCTATCTATATATATATATACGTAGTAAGATCCAAAAGTTTCCAGCCCAAACATGTTAGAACAAGAATTGACAGTCTAACTCCATCAACCCACCCTATGTTTTGTTGCACTGCAGTTAAAATTTTGCAGCTCTCGCATTGGTAGCACTCCAGCTAGCATTGCAGATAGAAATGTTGTTGCCCAATATTTTAAAATGTTTAAACTTGAGTATCGCACAGTCATTAAATTTTTGACAAAAGAAGGCGAAAGCCTGGCAGAAATTAAATGACGTTTAGATGCTGTGTATGCCAAATTTTCCCTGTCATATTTGATGGTTAAATAAAAACAAAAAAATAACAAAAAAATGGGAATCTATGGAGTGGTGGCATCCTGGATTTCCACAGCCAAAAAAAGCAAAAGTGACACAATCTCAAAAAAGATCATGGCCACCATCGTTTGGGATTCTCAGGGGATTCTGCTAATCGACTTTAAGGAACAAAATACTACAGTTATTGGTGAAAATTATGCATCATTAATGTACAAATTGAAGGATACCATCAAAGGGAAACACCGAGGAAAGCTGTCCTGGGGAGTGAGGTTATTGCACGACAATGGGCCAGTGCACACTTCAGTTGCTGTGAAGGCTGCTATTCAGCAATGTGGTCCAGGAATTAAATCACCCACCGTACAACCTCGACTTAGCCCCTAGCAACTATTTTTTGTTTTCAAAATTGAAGTCGGATCAACGTGGTAAAAAATTTACAAGTGATGAAGAAGTCATTTCTGCAGTTTTAGACCATTTTAAGGACAAAAATTCTGATTATTTTTTCAGTAGTAAAGTTAATTAGCCATTCTAAAAAATGTATTGAAATAAAGGGTGATTACGTTGAAAAATAAAAATTATTGTTTGATTCTATTACCTCTTTAATACCCTTGGGCTGTATATTGGTAACGTGTTGTATATTGGTTGAATCTGCATTTTTTTTCTTCTTCTGAATCTTTTAGTTATACCATTGCTTTATGGCTTTATTGCTTCACTTATACCTTTTGGCATTTTCATTTATTTTAATGAAAAGATAATATTGAAAAATTAAAAGTGATGCTAGTCTATGTCAACATAATCAGTATGCAGTCATCGCCAAGTTACAGTATGAGTGTATCTACATCTCAGAGAACCAGAATTTTGAAAATTATACCACTAACTCATTAATTTTCCATAGCTTTCCCACTATGTTAGTGTCAACAATAATAATGGTGCTAGTATTAAAATGAATTGTGTATAAATCCACAAATTAAGACATAAAACTTTTTCTGTTCATCTCTTGCTAGTGCAAGATAGTACAGCACTGAAAGAATAACATTTATGCAGATACCAATGGCTGAAATAATAATGCCTTTAAGGATTAAAGTACATAAGAGAAACAATTGCATCATTTAACTGATGCCAATTATAAAGCACCAGAGTAATAAATTTGATATTTTAGTGATCAGATTAAAACCTTATTTATCTTATGCATATAATGCACTACAGTACAATGAAGCGTAATCAAACTTTTTATTTTTTAAATCTATGAATATGTTTTTACAGAGCAGTATAAAAGATAGAAATTTAGGAAACAAGATTAACATCTATCAAAAAACTTACGCAGCATGTTGTCTTTCCATAAGATCTCCATGATGAAGTATTACTGTACTTAGAAGTCGCAGAGTTGATACTGCAGGTTGTACTGCATTCTTAAGTCCCATTAACCAACGCACCATTAGTTTCATTCCTTCGATCTAAATAATAAAAACTAAATATGGCTCACAGAGTTAAATGAAGAAAATTATAAAAATCATTACAAAGGTTTTTGCTTTTAGTTCTAATACAGAATATTCCATTCTTCTTTCTAACAATGGCATTGCCACATCCTCCATACCATTTTAAATGTTTTTCTTTGTACCATTATAATAAAAGGAAAAATTATATACCACTAGAGTCAATAATTTCATGGACTATGGTTACTCTGATCGCCGATGACATAGTTGTGGCACCTTATGCACATCCACCTTCAAAGCAATCTCCCCTCAGCTACAATGCACTTCTGCCAGTGTTGTACAATTGTTGGAAACAGTCCCAAAAAACGTTTTTCGGAATCGACTGAAAGGCTTGCGTTGCAACCGTGATAACGTCCTATGCTGAAAAGAACCTATGCCTACATTGCTAATTTTCACACAGGGAAATAGCAAAAAATTATGAGTGCTAAGTCAGGGGAGTATGGAGGATGTGGCAATACCATGGTTTTTTGTTGAGCCAGCTAACTTTAGACTAGAAAAGGCTAATGTGATGGGGGCATTATCATTTAACTGAAACCAATTCTTGTTCTGCCACAAGTTTGTGCCACTTAAACACTGAACTACATATTTGCATGGTGTTCAAATGCTAACGTGATAAACTTACCATTACCAACGTAACACACTTTACATAAGATAACGTTGTTCACACAACCATGTGCATAGACTAATTTCTTGTCATCAATGATACTATAAAGGTGGCACTACTTGTACGTACAATGCATTCTGGGACACAATGCACAGCAGCACCACATGGCTGCTGGTCCCATGATATTATAGCATCCATCATGTATATCTGAGTACTATATACTGGAACACTACTGATGGATGCTTAATTTCTGATAGTCAAAAAGCTTCACTCACACTACACAATCTGTTCATGAAACATTGCTTAATAGGTGTGCTATAAATATGTAGTTCAGTGTTTAAGTGGCACAAACTTGTGGCAGAACAAGAATTGGCATCTGTTACATAATAATACCCAAATCACATTGGCCTTTTCTAGTCTAAAGTTGGTTACAGTGCACCCATTAATAAATATCACAAAATTGAAAATTATTTTGGAAAATAAGTGACACACTAAAGAAAAATTAAAGAAAACCCTTGCCATAAACAGTTTACTGTAACAAAATTCAGAAATATTTTACTTTTCCTTTGGACATAAAGAACAGAGAAGAATCCTAGAAGCTACTCCTAACTTTTACAGGCCTTCTCATATAAGGATATGCCCTACTAAGACCAGACACCGCTTACCACTGCCAGTTATAAACTTAAGAACAGACTGATGTGGTTCCCAAGTTATAACTGGATTTCATTACAAATTTGCATTCTTCAAGACTTCTCTCCAATATGCTGCATTTATTCAAAAATATTCCAATTTTTACACAACTAACACTTCACATACATACTATCAATATGATGAATTGATTGTTTAAAGCAGAATTTTAAAAATTGCTGTTCTTAACCATGATTTTCATTTTATTACAACATACTGCAATATGATTTTTTCATACTATGTACAGAAATTTTAGTTGAAATACTGTGCCCTTTCAGAATGATCCTCTAAACCAGTGATCTCCAACCCCCTAGGAGGTACTCATGTCAATCCATGGGGGTGCACAAAAAACTTGAATAATTTTATCACTTTTTTAGAAAATTTTTAAATTTCCAGAAAAAAATGTGAAAGAATTTTTTTTTTAAATTTGATAAAATTAATTTTTGCCTTCATTTTGCATACATGAGACCGTTTTGTTCCATAAAGAAGTCTGGGATGTCTGTCATACCTTCGAATTGCCACATCACAAGGTGTCAAACCAATATTTTCAGAAATTATGAAATATCTTCAGTCACACTGTTCTCATTAAATTACATTTTTATGTCTATTTTCATCTTAGTTTATTTCAGTTTTATACTTATAAATATATAATCTTCACACATATGGGGTGTATGTGTTTTTTGTTGATATAAGGGGGTGTGATAAAAAAATAATTTAGAGACCACTGCCCTAAACCACCACTTTCATTTTTTATAATACAATACTTTATTTTTTGAAAGAATACACAAACACGTTTTATATTCTTATGAAAGCATAAAAAACTTTAAATGATAAATTTTGTAACTTTTTAAAAACTTGTGTACATTTACAATATTTAATATGGCTTCTGCACTCATACTTTATCACAACATTTTTTGAATACTCATCAACAAAAATATATAGAGAATGCGATGGGGAAAAAGTAAACCAAAAACATGCTAGTACAACAATATGGTCTAAAGTAGGGGTTCTCAATGTGGAGTACATAGTAAAATCTTTTTGGGTATGCCGTGAGAGTTCAAAAGTCGCTAGATATGTTACATATATATGCTTTATTTTATTCCCATTGCTATACTATAACTATAGTTTTATCTATCTATACAAGAGGTACGCCAGTTACATACACATTTCCAGGGAGTACGTGAAGCATAAAAGGTAGAGAACTACTGGTCTAAAGGATAAGACTGATTTTCTTACACCACCACAGAAAACTACACTATTCAAGTGGTAAGAGATGTTTATACCAATCATCATCATCCTCAAACAGTCATGAGCTATGGAGGTCCAACCAGACCGTGCAATTTAGTTCTCCAAGCAAGTCTGTCCTGAGCTACATCTGCTGCATCTGGCCACTGCACACCAATTCTAATAAGGTCCAGTTTGACATTGTCTGCCCACTGCATCCTAGGTCTCCCCACTTTCTGAGACTTTAGGCACACTGTTCATAATCCTATTCACCAATCTATAATTATCCATACAACCAACATGGCCAAACCAACGGAGTCTCTCTCTGCACAATATGCTGCTCAAAGGAGGTTGCAGACTCCTTTGCCTAACCTCATCATTAGTTACAAAGTTGAACCACCCAATGCCCAAGATACTGCGTAAGCATCTAGTTTCCTGTTATCTTGTTTACAAAGTGTCCAAGTTTCACTACCATAACTAACCCTAGAAAGAACCAAACTATTATACAGTCTAATTTTAGCCTTTAGGTGTATACGCCTATTTCTCCACACTCTCCATAGATTCTTAAAAGTCCCGGCAGAAATCCCTATTCGTCTGTTAATCTCATGCTGCACATCACCAGTATCTGTTACATAGCTCCCAAGGTAATTAAAATGTGACACCTGTTTAAGATTGCAACCATTCAGATTAACTGAATCACAGCCTGCCTAACCACTTTTCATCACTTCAGTTTTCTCTCTGTTTATAACCAACCTACCTACTACCAGTTTCATCAACAGCTCGAATGAAAGAGTTCATCTCATCAACATCATTTTCCAAAAGGGCTAATCATCAGCATAATCTAAATCAGAAATTTTCGTATCTCCAGTCCATTTAAGGACAAAATCTTTCCCTTGAAGTGAATTTCGCATAACATAATCAATAATCAAACTAAAAAGAAAAGGAGACAAAATGCAGCCTTATCGAACACCAGAAGCAATGCTAAACCAATTGCTACAAGCCTTACCAACTCTCACACACAACTCAGTGTAATTATAGAGAGCTTTCATTATATTAACTAACTTGTCTGGTATACCATATGATCTCACAATCAACCACAAATTATGATGATCAATAGAGTTGAAAGCCTTTTTGAAATCAACAAAGTTAGCAACCAAAGGTTTCTGAAACTCTAAACATTTCTCAAGAATCTGCCTAAGAGAAATTATCTGATTCACACATCCCCTACCACTCCTTCCACATTACTCATCATGCAATTCTGTCAACCAGATTCTTAATTCTATTAAGCACAGTCATGGAAAGAACTTTACCTGGAACAGAGAGTAGGCTGATACCCCTATATCACTAGAACTGCGATCACCTTGTTTGAAAATAGGAATAACAATAGCTCTGGTAAAATCCTTAGGAACCATGCCTTTATCATAAAAGATATTCAAAATTTCAGTCATCCAAGTGGTAACAGATACATTCCCTGCTCTAAGCATTTCTGTAATAATTTCATCTACCCCTGGGGATTTATGAAGTTTAAGTTTAGAAATAGTCAAAATAACTTCAGATTGTGTTATAGGACCACATTAAAGCCACCAATGCATCTATCATCATTGCAAACAATGGGAGTAGAACTAATCACATTGTTTAGAACATCACTGAAATGCTCAGTCCACCTAGACACGACATAATCCTCACCTTCTGTAACCTTACCTTGTTTATCCTTCAATCCCTGTTTACCTGTCTGTTTTCTACCACACAAAACATTAACTATCTGTTACAGCTCTCTGCTGTTGTGCTGTTTAACTGCTTCCTTGGCTTTGTCAGCTAAGTCATCAGAAGCCAAAAATTCTTATCCGTAGCTAACTGATCCTTTACACGTTTATTAAGCTTTCTGTAATGCTTTCTATTAGGACTAGTAAGGTATTGATTAAGGACAATCCTGCAGTTTTTCTTTCTGAAATACACTCAAGTGCCTTATCACTCAAATAATTCTGCCTCCTCTCTGCTCCTTTTTGTACTAAAAGAGTATTGTTAGTTTCCAAAAAAGCCTGTTTAAACTGTTCCCATTCTTCCTCAACTTCAGTTGAGGTAAGCTTGGAACCGGTTAGTTATAACTCGGTCTTTCAGAGCTTTAGAATTAAAGGTAAATTTTTTAACTTTGGCACAACACATTCTTAAGTTTACGTTGCAAGACACATTTAACAAGGTAATGGTCAGATCCAATTTCAGCTCCCCTATATGACCTGGTGTTTTTAACAGAACTAGCCCATTTGCTGTTAATTAATATATAATCTAACATATTCTTATGCAGACCATCTGGTGAAACTTGTGTACTTATGTATATCGCAGAGTTTTAATAAGTGTTAGTTATTCTCAAACCATTAAGTTTAATTATCTGTAGGTGACATTGACCATTGGCATTGCAGCCACCAATACCAAAAAGGCCTATCACCCCTCCTCAAAGGTCAGAATCAGTACCAACTTTGGTATTGAAGTCAACTAGAACAAGAGTAATATTTCCTTTCTTGACAGAATTCAAAATATCCTGAAGTTGTCTGTAAAACTTATTCTTCTCAACTTCATCAGCATCCTCAGTGAAGGTATAACAGCAGATAATATTCAGGTCTTTAATGCTTGTCTGAAATTTTTCTGTAATAAACCTTTCATTAATGCACTCATATCCTAGAAGGGCATCACTAGCGTATCTGCTGAGAAGCAGACCCAAGCCTTGGTGATGCTTATTGTCGTCTCTCCCTGAAAAGAGAAATTTAAGATTATTTTTAAGAATCTGACTTCTATCTGTTCACTGGTCTCTTGTAAGCCGAGAATATCTAAATTATAATGGTGGAATTCTTGTCTGACGACATCAAGAGATTACGCTCTGTGCAGAGTCCTCACATTTCAACTACCGATGAGAGAGAAAATGGTTAGTGGGATGTTTAAAGAAACTATGTTTATTGAGAGAGGGAATGCTGACAATATCAAACAGCCTCCTAATCGCAGACATGGGGCAAAGACCCGTTCCCCCACCACTAAAGGCTGAAGCCATCTACACTGGAAGACTTCCTCCAATGTAGAATTTGACGATGCCAACAGAAGCAAAGAGTTCAGGTGCTTGCGATGACCTCTGCTCAGGATTATCCACCAGTTGATAAACATATCCTGTGAATCTATTCACTTGGGGCTGTCAACCCACAAACAAACAGAAAACACAGCGTAAGATTTTCCTTCCACAGAAGTCCACCAGTGCAGAAAATTCAGGATTCATAATCAAGCTCAGAGCCTTATTTCAGTCCAGTAGGTTTATATGGTCAGGATTAGTACACTGTGTGGTTGACCACTCCTAAGCAGGGTAGAAAAAAAAAAGTAGCCATAGTTGTCCAGATCAGTAGGCCACACTAATCTGGCAGCCCTCCCCTTCCGTTCACTTCCACAAGAGAGTATCTCTTTTGAAAGGTACTAATGGTCTGCATCACGAGAAGGCGGGGTTGGACATTAGGTGCTAGGCCTGGTCGGTTCTATGCATCATCACAGGGGATTGGTGCATAGCTCTCCATCCAGTGACTACCTATCTACCATTTACAGACCCATGAACCAATGCAATAGGAATACTTAAAGTTAACTAAACAGCATAAGAGGTTGTGTAGATATGTGTACAGAAACTGTAGAAAATGGGTTGGAGTATAGAAAATATGCCATGTTTGCATGTGTGGTTGTGCATCAAATGAATAGTTAATGTCAAAAAATATACCAAAAGTGCAATATTATATAAATATTGTTACAAACCTTGACTTTTGTCTCGTCAGGCAAAGAATCCAATGCACCCCATGCATCATCTCCTCCTCTTGGTATATCCTGATAATTATATAAAAGTTAGATATCATTTAAAAAAATTAAAATACTGAAGTTTTGCACTTAGGAAAAGGAATATCTGACAAACTAAGCATATAACACAAAAAATTAATGGAATAATGTTAACTAATTCACATGTAACTATGAATATAAAGAAATCTACTGCGTAAATTTCATATATTTTTATTTAACCATTTGAGTGGTAAGTTAAAAATACATATCTCCACTCCCACCCCCCAAGAGTGAGTTTTTGGACTCCTGCCAAAAAATTTTTATGTGATTAAATGAACCTAGAGGTATTTCAATTAGTAAACCAATCATTTGTTAGTCTCAGTAGCAATGTTTTTTACAAGTTCATCATTAGTTACACATCAAAAAAAGTTTGTGATAACAGTTCTCAGTTGACTCTTCAATGACACTACAGTTATCACTGACACCACATTCATTTCCTTCGGAATCAAATTGTTGTTCCACAAAAATACCTTTTTTCCAAGTCCATTCAATCCTTATTTTTTTGGTTGAGAACTTCATTGTTACTTTCATTGTTGTAAAACAGTGAAGCACTATTATCTGAATAGCCAACAATTGCATGGTTTTCAGCAACTTTGGCAGCATCGTTGTTTAAATATTTTTACCACTATAAAACATACCACTGCATTCAAAAACCTTATCTGAACCTCTACTTTCCTCTGAATCCAAATAGTCATAATCTGACAGGAGTCCAGTCAAAAACAATAATTTTCCTCAGCAGTAGTGGCTGTATGCTTTCAGTGGGCAGCCATCTTGAGCTGGACTATTTTCACAGTCATTGAGAAAATTGTGAACCTTTTATGGAGTAGCAATACATGCAAAAATATGGAAGGTTGCTAAGGGATGGCAGAACTCACCTGCCAAAGCTCAAAAGCTGACATAAATTTATGGCTTTACTATAGTAGTTGATGAATGCATATATATATACATCAACACTGTTTTTGGGATAGAAGCACAGTGACATATATATATATGGCATTACTGCTCACAGGGTTAAATCCTGATTGGCATTACCGAAGAAATCAAAATACTGCTGATTTAAATAGTATTGCTCAAGTACATTCCTGCTCAAATTTAAAGTATAATGTTCTTTTTCAAACGTTTATAAGGCAATGACATGATTTGTGGTACACATGTGAATTTTGCAGTGCAGAAGAAAATGTATTCACATAACTGATATGACCATAAGCTTGCAAATCAGGATTTCTATAAAAGAGCATGTGGCTGCAGTTGCCATTCATTTCCATTCCAACTAGCCTGACATTAATTAGGGTACCAAACTTTTTTTTGTTGTGTCACAGACACATATGGATGATGTCTATGATGGAGAGAGATAAGTAGGGTGGAAGTAGATCAATAATATGTCTTCTTTAGACTTTGGAGACAATTTCCAAAAAACAAGAAAGATTAGTTGTAAACCAGGATAAGGACCAGGACACCTTTTCAGAATGCCTGCTATCTGTCTTAAAAGAAAGACAGGCAAATAACAGCTAGGCAAATGTCTTCAGTCATGGGGTGACAGTTTCAAGATTTTGGTTGTTTTACCTTTAAGCAGCACTTTTTTGTACACCATGGGCTAAACGGCCAGGTCGCAAGGACCCTGAAGGTTCAGAAAAGGCTCAGACATGGGGCCACAGTTTAGCATCCCATCCAGTTTCAAGATAATATTGTGTATAGGAGACCACGTGAAAAAAATCTGCCTTAATGAAGACCAGTAGTTTCTATCCTTCTCATTTCCTTCAACAAAATAACATGGTACAGACTTTTGGAGCCCAGGTCAGTGGGCAAATATGGTTTTCACAGATGAGTCCAGACTCAATCACAATATTGATTCTAAACATGTGTTAATCTGGAGAGAACAAGAAATTCATCACAACCATTATAACATCAAAGAAAGGACCGTTTTGGTGGTACTAGTGTGATGGTCTGGACTGGCATCATATTGACTTACCACACACAAAACTTCACATCTTTCAGGGAGGTGCACTCTCTGCTCAACACAGAAATGAGATTATTGTGCGTAAGTCAAACTTTTCAAAGGTGCTCTCAGTCTCGATTTCATCTTTATGCACAATAATGCCCATCCACATATGGCTCACAGTTGATAATTATAATTAATGTGAAAATATTCATAAAATGGAGTGGTGAGCTAGATACCTACACCTGAATTCAACTGAGAATATATGGGATGCCCTTTAAGGGTGAATTTCAGAATACCAGCTTCCTCCATGAGTTCAGTTGTGCTCTCAAGGAGGAGTAAACTTTATTGCCATTAAGTTTCATGTGTTGGTTGGTTGTTTGGGGTTTAATGGTACAATGGCAGCTAAGGCCACATTGTGCCAAACAAAGGTAAATAAAAAGGTAAAAGACAGTTAACTCTCAACCAAAGTTAAACACAACACACAAAAAGAGGTAAGTAATAAAAGTTGAAAAAACACAACATAGAAAAGTGTAAAACAATATTATATACAAACCTGGGGGAAAAGATTCAACAATTGTAAAACAGAAAAATCAACAATGGGTGTATAGGACCCATGAAATAAAAACAATCTAAATATCAAAAGTAAAAAGTTAAAGACAAGTAAAATAATTAGTAAAACGTAAAAAGTCAAAGATAGGGTAAAACATTATCCATTATAGATACCTGAGTGTAAGGGGCTCAGACATAAAAATCATGATAGTTAAAATATAGATGTCACCCGAGCTCAAAAGTGATACAAGCAATTAAAACGTGTTTGATGGTTAAAATGGTGTCACAAAACTTAGGTTCATCGTCTGCTTGAAGAAGAAATGAATGAGTGATATATGAGCAAGTACAACTTCCTACTCGTGATTCATGCAAAAACATGACTACCACGATTTGACAATGGGCTTGATCTCCAAACGTTTCTCACCAACCTGTTCAGACCAAGATCGCTGCCACTGTGCCTGGAGATTGATGGAAAAATACTGTCAAAAGTCCAAGTACGGAACTGAGAGTGGAGAGTCGGACAGGGGCACGGGCAACTTGGCAACAGCATCTGCCAAGTCATTGTCCCTAATCCCGATGTGACTGGGAACTCAACAGAAAAGGATTGTTGTTGTAGCTGCCAGATTATGGAGCTGCTGGTGGATCCAGGAGAGAAAGACTGAGGCCGACGCCTCACTGAGATAAGCCTGTAGCAAGGTAAGGGAACAGGTGTAAAGCACACACCAACAATAATGTGTATCAGCCACTTGGTCTAAGGCAAGGTTGATAGCGTGCAACTCCGCAGTTAAGATGAAACCCTTCTATGGTATCTGGTCTGCAGTGATATCACAGCAGACCACTGCTGATCCCACTGATATGTTGGACTTTGAGCCATTTGTGAAGACAGGCAAGAAGTCTGAGTGCTCACAGTAAAGTAGCTGGCAAAGAGTTGCTGGTACATGCAGTCGGCTTTCCCCATCCTACAAAGAAAAAAGTCGCAGGAAGGGGAAACAGCGAGACATGGTAGAAGTGACTTGGCAATGCAATAGACTGATGTTTAGGTCTTGAAGGTAGTCTTGGATACGAGAACTGAAAGGACAAATGGCACCTAGCCGATTCTGGTATATTTCCCACTGTGGACTGAAAACCCATCCCAAGTTGGATGATCTGGCAGGATCTCAACTTTGAAGTGTACTGCAGGGACAACTGACAGTGAATAGATAAGGATCGCCACATGTGTCGGGATGAAACGTGATTTTTGCTTCAATTGAAGGGCACTTCCTTGTTTTAATGTTCAGATTTTAGTAGTTTTTCGTTTGAAACATGCACTGAATATGTTGTTCCAAAGGCGTTTTTTAAACAACTTTGAATATGCTGAAAGTGAAATACATTTGAACATTATACATGGAATAGCTTTGTGAGTGCAGTTTTTCACATAAATAAGTTGTTGAATGAAGTCATGTGCAACATTACCATTATTGCTACAACACTACGGAAATAGTGAATTCAACAAAATGATCCTGGACTGGTGTCTGGAGTGCTTAGCAACTACATCATTATTCAAATCATCTGTGAAACGGCAACAACTCTTTAAATGGCAACTTGAAGAAGAATCACAGAAGAATGTTATAAACATGCACAACCAGCTGAAGCCAGCAGGACTTTTCTACAAATGGTAATATTTTAAACCTTACTTGGGAAATTTTACTGATGTTAAAACTACCTTAAGTTATGTCATGTTCTAACAACTTATACGTAGACTATATGCTATAGTCTCTGTGTATTGTGAGACAGCAGATTTTGAGTTCACATCCTTTTAAACAATATAATCATGCATTAAATTATTTTAATCAAATTGCTGTGTAATTACAATTAATAAAGCTTTAAAACTATGTTTTGAGTGAAGATAGCGTGTGCTGCCTACAGTTGCAACAAGAGGTTTGAAAAAGGAAATGGGACATTATTTTACAGGTTAATATTTTCATTTAAAAAATTTAGCTTCATTAGCAGTGATGTCATGCTAAATGCTGGGATGTACACAAAGGATTTTGATGAAGGGATAAATTAAAAATGGGGAAGCTAAGAAATTATGAATTTTTTTTGGTATGGCCGAGTGGTTAGCGTGCTTGGCTACTGACCTAAGGGACCTGGGTTCGAACCCCAGGTAAGGCATGGATGTGTGTCGTTTTTCTGCTGAGGTCCTGCCATCCTCTCAGATCTTCTACTGTGGCATATAAACTGACAGGCTCCTGTCAGATCTCTGTGGCAAGCAGCTGCTTGAGGGGGTATTTACTTTATTTATTATTGAGAGAAATCTGGAAAGAATAGCTGTTTTGAATTTTATATTGTCTACAACCTAATGCCCTCCATTAGCAAGTCATAGCAATGAATAATGTGCATAGACTGCTAAATATGCAGTTTATAGCTATATATATAATATTCATTACAAATGTTACATATAAAATATTAAAAGTAGTTTGAAAGATGTAATTACTTTAAGAATATTATATTCGAGAAATTTAACGAGCATCGTCTATGTATCATGACAACACTTCATTTCCATAATTAAATTTTGCAGTATTATAGTGATAATAAAAGTTTCTTCCCCCCCCCTCTCCAATAAAATTTCCAGATATCCATATAGCTCACTCAATTTTCTTGTATTATCAAGTTATTATAATTAACTGTATTACAATATCCACAAAGTACATATGTGAAGTATTTATGATAAAATTATAAGAATAACATATTGCCTTTGGTGAATATTGGATACTCATTTCCAAAGGGAAGGAAGTCTTTTATTACTTGGATTTAGCACCCTTTAACAGTAGAAATAAGCTAATGGATGACCTAGAAAATGCAAAAAGGACTATTTTATTACTACCTATACAACATATAAAAAATTTTTCCTTTATCTGGTGAAAAAAAGGACCCCACCCCCTGGGAATAAGGTGAAGAAAATCATTGCTGCCAACATAATTCACTTCACCATTACACTCTACTAACAAATTTCTAGCATAGATTGTTTTCAGCTTTTATTTTTTAAGTTTTGACATTTTCTAACTTTTTCCTCTGTTCAAGTTATTGGGAAATTTTGAAAATGCGAATGAATTATAATATTTTATGAATACCTACCTGAAGAGAATTTTTAATTTATCTACAAAAGCAAAAATGTTGAATATCATCAGAATGGACAGATAAACAAGGGAAAACATTAGTTCGTTTTTAACAAATGAGCTAAAAATCCTTAAGTAGTAATTTATTATACTGTTATGACAGATGAACATGCTACAGTGAATTTATGATAAACATGTCATGAATGCTCACGTATGCTTCTCCGTGAGAATTATGTAGCCAACGACATCGAACGGACTTGAATGGGAAGAATAAGAAAAGTTGTATGAAGCGTAATTTGAGCGAGAAGAAATAAATAGTTTAAGCAAATACAGTATAGAGAGTAAGAAGTGTTTTTCTTTGGTGTGTTCATGGAAAGATAAATGAATTAATTAGTGTGATCCAGTTAGCAGACAGGTAAGAGGAATAAAGATGTTTAACTTAAAGATGTGTCTTAAGAGGCTTTATATGTAAGTCAAACTAGTAGATCTGATCTTAATTTTTCTGTCAGAAAAGTTCATTACTTGGTGTTTGTTTATTTTATTTAGTTTGCTTGTAAGATTCGGTAAGGTTATTATCAATAGATCACAAATTTGTTCACACACAAGATAAATATTGGTATCTTTAGTTTATGTACATGTTTTTATCCATTCTTTTGTATTAAATCACATTATTTCAGATTTATTGTTACTAATTATTTTTGAACTTATGCTCAGTATCCATCTATGTAATTTGTAACAATACATATATATGCAACAAAAGAGATTATTTTCAGGTAATTTTCAAAATGCTTGAAAAGCATAAAAATGTTAACACTTTTAGCTGTTTTGACAAAAGCAAGCATAAAAATGCAATTATTTTCATTTAAAATTAGAAGCTGACAATGTCAAAAAATAAAAATGTTTGCAAAAGGGGGAAAAAAAAAGTTAGATATTCAAAGCCTTCTTAGCAAAGAAACTAACATCAACTGGGATTCTTGACCTGCTTCATATGACAAATATTGGCTTCAGTGACCATCATGGCATTCTTCTATCAATGCTCTGTCTACAGGTTTAGCAGAGATAAATTTCAATGCTGGCCCATATGCCCTAAAACACTCTCATATGCAACACTTATATATTACAAAATTTTGCTATTATCTCATTTCCTTTACTCAATCATGTCACCATACCTTTCCACATGACATTTCATATTTGCTAAAAACTATTGTCTCCATTATCATTTAATTTTTAACACATGTATTGGATCTGACCATTACCTTGTTAAAAGTGTCTTGCAACTTAAACTTAAACAGTGTTATGCTAGGGTTAAAAAATTCACTTTTAATATTGAAGCTCTGAAAGATCCAGTTAAAGCCAAAGCTTACCATGATAGGTTACTTAGTCATTATGACAGTCATGGCATGCTTACTACTGAAGTTGAGGAAGAATGGGATGATTTTAAACAGGCTTTTTTGGACACTAACAGTACTCTTTTAGGAAAATAGGAGCAGAGGAGGCAGAATTACCTGACTGATAAAGCACTTGAGCTTATTTTGAAAAGAAAGAAATGCAGGAATGTCCTTAATCAATACCCTACTAGTCCTAATAGAAAGCATTACAGAGAGCTTAATAAACGTGTAAAAGATCAGTTAGCTGCTGATAAGAATCTTTGGATTGATGGCTTGGCTGACAAAGCTGAGGAAGCAGTTACACAACACAACAGAGAGCTGTACCAGATAGTTAATGTTTTGTGTGGCAGAAAACGAACAGGTATACAAGGATTGAAGGATAAACAAGGTAAGATTATAGAAGGTGAGGATTCTGTCATGGCTAGGTGGGCTGAGCATTTCAGTGATGTTCTAAACAATGTAGTTAGTTCTATTCCCATTGTTTGTAATGATGATAGATGCATTGGTGGCTTTAATGTTGGCCCTATAACACAATCTGAAGTTATTTTGGCTGTTTCTAAACTTAAACTACATAAATCCCCAGGGGTAGATGAAATTACTATGGAAATGCTTAGAGCTGGGAATGTTTTGGTTACCACTTGGATGACTGAAATTCTGAATATCTTTTATGATAAAGGCATGGTTCCTAAGGATTTTACCAGAGCTATTGTTATTCCTATTTTCAAAAAAGGTGATCGCAGTTCTTGTGATAACTATAGGGGTATCAGCTTACTCTCTGTTCCAGGTAAAGTTCTTTGCATGATTGTGCTTAATAGAATTAAGAATCTGGTGGACAGTCAATTGCGTGATGAGCAATGTGGATTCAGAAGTGGTAGGGGATGTGTGGATCAAATATTTTCATTTAGGCAGATTCTTGAGAAATGTTTAGAGTTTCAGAAACCTTCGGTTGCTAGCTTTGATTTCAAAAAGGCTTTCGACTCTGTTGATCGTCATAATTTGTGGTTGATTGTGAGATCACATGGAATACCAGACAAGTTAGTTAACATAATGAAAGCTCTCTATAATAACACTGAGTCGTGTGTGAGGGTTGGTAAGGCTTGCAGCAATTGGTTTAGCATTACTTCTGGTGTTCAACAAGGGTGCATTTTGTCTCCTTTTCTCTTTAGCTTGGTTATTGATTATGTTATGCAAAATTCACTTCAAGGGAAAGATTTTGGCCTTAAATGGACTGGAGATACGAAAATTTCTGACTTAGATTATGCTGATGATTTAGCCTTTTGGCAAATGATGTTGATGAGATGAACTCTTTCATTCGAGCTGTTGATGAGATTGGTAGTAGAGTAGGTCTGGTTATAAACAGAGAGAACACTAAAGTGATGAAAATTGGTCAGGCAGGCTGTGATTCAGTTAATCTGAATGGTTGCACCCTAGAGCAGGTGTCACAGATTAATTATCTTGGGAACTACATAACAGATACTGGTGATGTGCGGCATGAGATTAACAGACAAATAGGGATTGCTGCCGGGACTTTTAAGAATCTATGGAGAGTGTGGAGAAATAGGCGTATACACCTAAAGACTAAAATTAGACTGTATAATAGTTTGGTTCTTTCTAGGGTTAGTTATGGTAGTGAAACTTGGACACTTTGTAAACAAGATAACAGGAAACTAGATGATTTTGATTCCAGATGCTTACGCAGTATCTTGGGCATTAGGCGGTTCAACTTTGTAACTAATGATGAGGTTAAGCAAAGGAGTTTGCAACCTCCTTTAAGCGGCATATTGTGCAGAGAGAGACTCCGTTGGTTTGGCCATGTTGCCCATATGAATAATTATAGATTGGCGAATAGGGTTATGAACAGTGTGCCTAAAGGCCTCAGAAAGAAGGGGAGACCCAGGATGCGATGGGCAGACAATGTCAAACAGGACAAACAGGACCTTGTTAGAATTGGTGTGCAGTGGCCAGATGCAGTAGATGTAGCTCAGGATAGACTTGCTTGGAGAACTAAATTTTACCGTCTGGTTGGACCTCCGTAGCCCATGGCTGCTTGAGGATGTTGATGATGATGATGTATGAAGTTATTTTTGGCCATAATTCTTGCTTATATTCTGAGGAACATTAAAATAATTTTTTAAAGCTTGTATTTGGCAATTTCACTGAAAAAATTGGTACAGAGTTGGACCTTTGTGCTATAATGATGAGACCCTTTTGATGCAATAGTGAATTTCTTCTACTGGTAAGTAAACTTAATGTTGTGAACACACACAGATTCCATAAACATATGACAGGCAATGCAGTCATCAATTGTAAATTGGTTAATGTTGTTACCAATACTAGATCATTTTGGGGAGCGACTCATCCTAGACTTCTCTGCAAGTTTTGTTATAATCAACTGTTGCTAAATCTATTTTGTGCATAAATGTGAGAAATAAGTTCAATTTTCATTCAAAATACTTCATATATTATCAACTATACCTACCTAAGACTTTAGGTTTGTTTATATTAAATATATTGTTCAATACAGTGTGGTCCAAATTTTTTCTTCTGTGGGTTATGAAAAACATTTTAAGCTGAACATAAGGCCAGATAATCTCCAAATTAAAACCAGTGCTATATTATGCCTAAAAATTTCTTTTACCATACCAGCCCTTTCATTTTACTTTCTAAACTCAGCCCCAAGATTTAAGATTTTCATGGAGTAACCACTAAAACCATTGTATAGTAAGAAGGTGCTACTTAAAATGTAAAATAATAGAACACGTTGATTTCTGCAATAAAAATATGATGCATTTATGCATATATATGTGACTGCACTACTACTGACACACTACTCTTGCTTAATATTTATCTCAAATAACATTTAAGTTAATTCTCGGTTTACAAACAGAACTGCAACAAAACAGAATTTTTTACTATAGTCAACTTTCATATCAACTGCAAAATACATTTGTTTAAAATGAATTAAAATTTTCTTGGATTTAGCAACTAAAGTTACTTTTTGAAACAAACCTATATATAATACAAAAGTGAGAAATAAGCAGCATTGTAACAAAAATGTATACATTCAAACAAGCTATTCACCTCAATTGATGGACTAGAGCATCCCAGAATTCCCTGAAGAGAATAAGAAATTATAAGCATGCAAAGTGAACAAGAAAGTGTGAAATGAGAAAAATTGCAAAACAGATAAACATGCAACTTGATTACAAATAATGCAATAAAAGATAAAGCAAGCATTTCGCACTACATGCCAAAAGAACCAATACTGAAACAAATTGTTATGCTAAATAATAAACAGCAAAACACAGACATCTCTTTTCTGATGCAAAAATACATATTAATGATGCAAAAATACATATTATTCCCAATGCTTATAAGATACAATAAATCTCAGCATGAGAATTCAATTAAATAGTAGATCACTTCAAAAACTAATGAACTATACATATACGATTTTTTTCTAACAACTTTCACTGATTTTAATGAAGACTTCTGCATTACATTCTTATACAAATTTAACCATAACTTGGTTGGTTGTTTGGAGTTTTATGGCCACAAGGGCACTTTACCAGAACTTTTCTATTATTATCCTCAGTGTTTAGAGTGATCTACTATTTATTTATCTTATAAACTCACAGGACAAAAAATTAGTCATCCCTGGCTGAATGTCACCTAATAGCGCATAATGCCTCCATGCGACCATCCTGTCTGGCATGGATGCCACCAGTGTGCGGATGTAGTGCATATCAATATTCATTCACTCTTCCAGAAGCAAATGCCGCAATTTGGCCAGATGGCTGGAACAGCACTTCACTCGTTGCTCCAAATAGTCCCACATATTTTCTATGGGATTCAAATCTGGGAATTTGGCAGGCCAGTCAAGATGTTTGAAGGCTTCAGAATGTTCATCGTGCCAATCTGACACACTTCGAGCCCTGTGCATGCGACAATAGTCATCTTGGAAGACTGGGGGTATCCTTCTGGTGTTCACTGTGGAGATGCTGCACAAAAGGCAACATGTGGTCATCCAGTAGCTCCATATAGTCCTTCTGGTTCAAGGTAACATTACTGCAACCAAAGGACCCATTTTCTCATATGTAAAACATCCCCAGAACATCGCAGAGCATCCTCCAGCTTGAACAGAACCTTGCAGACAGTCCGTATGGAAGGCTGCATGCGGCTTAAGATGTACCCATCGCATCATTCGAGTACAAGAAAAAACGTGATTCATCCGACCAGATCACATGCTTCCAAGAGTCGACAGTCGTCTTTGTGGTGCTGCATCCACTGTAGTTGTACATAGCTGTTAACATGGGTCTCTTCCACAGTAATAAATAAAAATAAATAAATACCCCCTCAAACAGCTGCTTGCCACAGAGGTCTGACAGGAGCCTGTCAGTTTATATGCCACAGTAAAAGATCTGAGAGGATGGCAGGACCTCAGCAGAAAAACGACACACACATCCATGCCTAATCCGGGGCTCAAACCCAGGTCCCTTAGATCAGTAGCCTAATCAGCGTGCTAACCACTCGGCCACGGTACTCTGCTCCAAATATCCATGGCATGCAGTTCCCTTCGAAGAGTTCATTTGGAAACAGCTTTTCGTAGGCCTCCATTGACTGACTGGAGCAATTCCTGCCTCGTTGCAGAGTGGTTTGCCATAACAGTGTGTGACATACTGCGGCAGTCCCTGTTGGTGAGCAGTTTTTCTGCTGCAGTTCTGGCAACGATTAATGGTGGACTGCATTGTACGCCACTGCTGGAAGACCCTTTGGACAATTTCAACACACCTGCAAAGGCAGCAACTTCTTTCTTGTATACTATGTATGCCCTTTGGTTCAACCAAATGCAATAACACCTTTGGCACGACCCATGTTTCATGGAGCGACTAACACACACATGGCACCAACCACTTCTTGTCACTGTATGAACTCTGTAACGCACGGCACAGCTATTGATTTCCTGTTCCATTTTCTATATTACTTCTTTTCTTGGTTTTGTTTGCTTTTTTGTTGGTGGTGTATCTATACTGTTCCTTATAAATGCCATTCTTATTATTCTTTAGGGGGTGGTGATGATGAAAATGGTATTCTTGCATTTTTTGTGGATAGTTTTCGATAAACTCTGGTTTAAATTAATTTTATTTTCCTTTTAATACTATTTTGAGGTATGTACATATTTTGAAATATTTTTTTCTAGTTAAGCTATAAATTTAATAGTGGGATACATTTCTTCCATAAGTTTTTCAGACAGTTTTTATTGTGGCAGTAAACAGTGTTATATGTATATATGTTGCAAAGAAATATCTCTAGAGAAAACCATTGACAGTGTAAGTCACTTACCTGTAAGATAGATCACAACTCTGCTTCAGATGATATTTATATCTATTTTTTAAGACTTGCAGATTAATTATTTAAAATTGTGGCATATAAACTTTCAAAAGTGTTTAAAGATACTTTTATTTTACTTAAAATTAAATTGAAATCTTTAATTCTCTATGACACTGTTATATGTTTTTAAGCACTTCAACAAATGTTCTATGCTATCAAGTATTAAATGAGGAATTTACAAACAGTACCAAAGAGGATGGGTAGTAAGAGGAACTTCCAGGATGCTTCCAAGTGACAAATTCAATCTTTGACGCTCTTGCCAGCAAGTGACACCTCAGCAGAATTTTAGAAGGCGATGAGGGAAGCTGATAATTTATTTGCTTAAGGTTTAGTGAAGGAAATAACCAATAACAATTTTGGTAGCATTGTGTGTTTAAAATGTTTGAGTTCCACAACACACGTTTTGCACCCTTATTTTGGGTGCATCGCCAGATGGAAGTTTGTTGAAGTGCTTAAAAACATTTAACAGTGTCATAGAGAATTAAAGATTTCAATTTAATTTTAATTACTGCACTGTGAACCTCTCTGTAATTTTTGGCATTTTAATTTTATACACTATATTAAATTTTGATATAAATACGTGATAACTTTGATACATATATGATGTTTTTCATTTGTGGTCACTTGAAAAACAACAGATTTAGAATCACTGTATTGTATTTATTTTTTTTTTCAGGTTTCACTGTATTGTATTTATAAATTATTGCATAAACATCAGTTTTCAAGATCTTGTAAAAACCTTTCTGAAAAATTATGACTTAGCAATTTTCTGTATATGTGCAACATTTGCAATACACACGAGATTTGTAATCTGTAGTTCTAAAGTTTGAGTCCCATCTGGGCCATAGTTGAGATTTATCTCCACAAAACCCCCACCTGCCCTAGATCACTAGAAGACACTGGTGGGCTTGGAAAGGCCATCATCTGTTGGATGGGATTTTGAAGATATGGCCCCATGTGAGGGAAAGCCACAACCTGTGCATATTAAAGAACATGCTGGATGGCCTTAATAGGTTTCCATTATCTCCTAATAGCTGTCCAGGGGTCTTCTTCCCCCAACCTTCCCTGAGCCCTTGGTGTCCTTGTGACCCATTGTGAGCAAAAAGTGCTGCTCAGAGGTAAAACAACTTAACCCAATAGGAATGATCTGTTTGATCCCAATTTCAGAGAGAATTTACAATATTACACTGAAGGACCCAAATCAAGAAAGAGGGGACCTAGAAGATTATGGTAAAATGAAAAGTAGATTATCTCTTACATTACATGAACACCACAGGACTTCAAATTAAATAAGTAAACAATGGCATTCAAAACAGAAAAAAAAAGAAAGTTCAGTTTGAAAATGCAAAAATTATTGTGCCAACTTAAAATTGCTAACTAAATGATCATTTACCAGAACCAATTTGTGGTACAAGGGAGACAAAATTTTGTGAAGGATTTACATACCAAATTTGGGACCAATTGGCCAAATATCTGAAGAATCACAGGATGCTAAAAACTTATGCTGATGTTCTTCAGACTTACTTAAACAATTCTTTACAGGCAAAAATGTATCCCACAAGGTACTGAGAAACTGCCATAAAAAGTACATATGATAAAATTAATGCTAACTTACATAGTAAGTTCCAAAAGTTTCTGCCCAAGGGTATTAAAGAGGTAATAAAATCGAACAATAATTTTTATTTTTCAATATATCACCCTTTATTTCAATACATTTTTTAGAATGGCTAATTAATTTTTCAATAAAACTGAAAAAATAATCTGAATTTTTGCCCTTAAAATGGTCTACAACTGCAGAAATGACTTCTTCATCACTTGTAAATTTTTTCCCATGCAGATCCGACTTCAATTTTGAAAACAAAAAATAGTTGCTAGGGGATAGGTTGGGGCTGTACGGTAGGTGATTTAATTCCTGGAAACCACACTGCTGAATAACAGCCTTCGCAACTGAAGTGTGCACTAGCACACTGTCATGCAATAACCTCATTCCCCAGGACATCTTTCCTCGGCATTTCTCTTTGACAGTATCCTTCAATTTGTACTTTAATGACGCATAACATTCATCAGTAACAGTAGTATTTCATTCCATAAAGTCGACTAGTGAAATCCCATGTTTTAAATTTAAAAAATTTAAATTTTTTAAAATTATAAAAATAATAAAAATAAAACCTTTTTAAAATTTAAAATTTTTTTTAATCCAAACATCATTTAATTTCTGCCTGGCTTTCACTTTCTTTCGTCAAAAATTTAATGACCGCTCGATACTTAAGTTTAAACATTTTAAAATATTGGGCAACAGTACTTCTATCTGTGATGCTAGCTGGAGTGCTACTGATGATAGAGCTGCAAAATTTTAATTGCAGTGCAACAAAGCATAAGATTCTTAGAACTGTCAATTAGGTATGATAGACTTAGAACTGTCAATTAGGTATGACAGACTTAGAACTGTCAATTAGGTATGACAGACTTAGAACTGTCAATTAGGTATGACAGACTTAGAACTGTCAATTAGGTATGACAGACTTAGAACTGTCAATTCTTGTTCTAACATGTTCGAGTTGGAAACCTTCGGACCTTACTATGTATTTCCGTCACCAATTACACTAAAAAGATTATTTTCATAAATGAAAATAGTAAAAAAAAATAATCTAAATTAATGGTTGTGTATCAAAGAACAACTTTTTTTTAAAAATCTTTTTCATTATAATGTGCAGCATTTGTAAATTTTCCATCCGTATTACAAATGAATGTTATCATCATTAATCAATGTATATTGTTCACCAAATTTGCACTGCTTCTTTATACCATACAATTCAAAAAATAAGTTTATAATACCTGTTCTTAAAATAAATTTACTATAAATATAAAATACCAGTAATACCCTGCCAAAAGTTGGGTGCAAAATGCCTGTCGATTGATAACTTTTTCTCTTTCATTGCATATGTCTCCACTGATAAATTACTACTCCATTCGTAACGTTTAACATAGCTGAGATGATGACAACACCCCCCCCCAAAAACTTTGGGCACTTCTAACAGGTTTAATCCCAACATATGGCAGCTAGGAATGTGATCTCTTAAGCTAACACAAGGTGAACAAATTTCGCAAAGGGTTTGCATACCAAATTTGGGACCAACTAGTCAAGTATCTGCAGAATCACAAGGTGCTGAAAACTTATGTTTTGAATTTTTTGAAATTTCAATGACATCATTGGCAACATACAGGAACATGTGTCTGTGCAGCCATTCATTCAATCACCCATCCAGAATACTCCTATGATATAATAGAATACATATATTTTATGCTTTTTATAGTAACTAGGCAAGCACAAGAAAATCCCAATTGCCTCCTGGAGTCAAGCATGGTAATCTCTTAGTTGCATGACAGTTGAGTTAAGGTGGGTACAATTCACACCAGCTTAAGCCCTGCCTTAGATCAACTGGCACATAACCAGGAGATACCATGTTCATTTCAGAAGAAAGGTGGTTTTTTTTTTTAACTCTTGCCTATTTACTACAAAAACCATCACAATTAGCGAGATTTATTTCTTCTTATACATTTTATGCTCTTAACTAAATGTTACCTGATCCAACATTAGTAGATCTTTAACAACAACTTTAGAAACGATGCTTTTCAACTGAGTTCCAAAAAGATCTGGGCACAAATATGCTATATGTCCAATTGAAACAAGTGCTGTTCTAAAATACTGGGACTGAAGAGTGAAATGCTTCTTTAAACTCTAATAAAAAAAAACATTCTCAATGAATTTTCATAATGTTTTATGCATGCATGCAAACATATTATTTTCTAAACATTTCTATCACAAATTATTGAAAAATAATATTAACATTATACATTCAAAATGTCTTATGGATAAAGAATATGTAAAAAATACTCATTTATATGGCACATAGATAAAAAAAAAAGGTCACTTCAAGAGAAACTTTCAAAAGCACTTCAATTATATTAGACATAATAATTTTATAAGCAGAGGTGGCATTATAAAACTTAAATTTAAGGATATTTTGATTGAAAGGTTGATAATTAAAATAACTTGTGTAAATTTCAAAGCCATTTAACCCTTCCAGTGTCCAGCCTGAAAAACTGGCTTACATCTAGAGGCCAAGCTATTTTCTCCCTATGCTCAGCCAAAAAAATTAACTTTAGAACTTTTTTGCCAAATAACCAATGAAAGGAATTATATCATGTTATATGCCAAATTAATCAGCATTTAATTCTTGATTTTCTGAAAAAAAAAAAATTAATGAAAAAGATGTTTCATTTTAATAGGACCTTTTTAAAGTGCTGCAATAAAAAATATGCATCTGGCAATACAAATAAATTTAAAAAAAATTAATATATAGAAATGGTTATAATGCACATGAACAGAAAGGCTATTTATTTCTGAATAACAAAAAAATTAATTTTCTTGTTTCAAGTAAATATTTCTTCCATTTTGCAATTTTTCTCTTCGTATCATACTTTGGGAAAAGCCCAGGCTTTAAGAAAAAACAAAAAACCATATATATATATCATCAGAGTGGCTCAGCAAAGTTACTGGGAAGGGGGAGAGGGTATGCCTGTAACCTATGCTGAAATTGCTCTCCAACAGGACTGATTTTCATGTCCTTTTCACTTATGTATCCAAGACATTCATTTTCAGGAATTTCAGGAAACAATACAAGATCAAAATATTTTTACTGAAAAATGGAGAAATAATAAAATAAAAATTAACATAAAACCTAACGCAATGTTAAATAAAATATCCATAGCAACCAGTTGTAAGCTGACCATCGATATAGCATGGCTCCAAAAAATCGATAGATAGATCAACTGACTAAAAGATCAATAATTTGCAGAAATAAAATAAATCTACTGAAACGAAACCTAAGGTTTAAATATAGAAAAAGTAAATACTAACTTTACAAAGGGTATCCAATACATTTGAATAGCACTGTGAACAATCTATTATGGAGCCACTTATAACACAAAGAACAGAGACAGCAAGTGTGAGCCACCTGCATCATCAGCAGCAGACAGTGAGTCATGACCTAGTTGTAGCCACAACCACAGACAGTCTTTAAAAGATTAAGAAGGCTGTTTTTACTTACAGTTTTCATTTTAAGAGTGGGAAAGATGCATAGAATGCTGGGATAAATGATAAAAATAATTCTGGGAATGGTGAAATAGGTTTAAGGCAGAAAAAGGGTGTAAAACAGGGGAAAGAAATTACGGTACGTAAAATATAATTACTTCCAAAATCTGTTTTTAAAAATAGCAAATTTTTTAAAATTATTTTCAGGAGAATTTCGCAACTTTAAGAAAAAATTTGTTGATAATAGCTGAAATCAAATTTGTGAGTCTAAAGGGGTTGCTTCAATAAAAAGTTAACAAACAAATCAGCAATACTGTATAGCACTTCTAAGAAATGGCAATCAGATGGCTTTAATGTCATTTATATTGTAGTTTAACCCTTTCACTACCATCCAGGCCCAAAATGGCCTAACTGTAGATAGGAGAGAGTCAAGAGGAAGGAATAGCATTGGTCGGAAAAGTCCATTTGAAATCTCGGCCTTTCTGGGATGGTATAGTAGTGAAAAGGTTAATAAAATATGCATCAAATGAAAAAAGAAAATACTATTTTTTAAGCCTGAATTACATATTTTTATAAGATATATAAGAGAAATTTTTAAAATGATATAAAAAAAGGATATTTTTTAAAAAATCGCTTTTTTTTTGTTGTACTAAACACACATACATATGTCCTCGGCCTATATTTGCAGATTCTGTCAATGTATACATAACACATGGACACTGGAAGGGTTAATGATATATTACACATAAACATAACCATTATTTATTGATGCTTATAAACTTTGACAAAAATCAACCTTTTAAATTTTTTTTTATAGATTACAGAATATAGATATTTTGCAGAAAAGTTTAAAACTTTCCTGTAAAATTTAGAATAAAATTTAAACAAGCTTTAAAATATTGAATATTTCAGTAAAGGGGATGGAGAAAATTCTTGAAACATTGCCAATTTGTTCATTTACAAAAAAGTGAGAGTGCACTTAGTTCAATAAACTGAACCAGTGCCTACATAATGGGAATGCCTGCAGATTTCAAGACGTGAGGCGACAGCAGTGCTAGTTACATTTTAGTCTGTTCTGGCGCTGGTGATCCACTGTTTTGCTTGCTACTTGCTTCATAGCAGCATGGTTTTTTTACGCTGTTTACTGCTAGTTTCAAAATTGGATTCTGATACGGATTTGTTCATATGTAATAAGAAAGGCGGCTACAGTAATATGTGGCAACGTAACGTTGATATAATATATAATAGATAATAGGAAAAAACATTTTGGAATCACAGGAATTGTAATATAAGCAAGGGAAAATTGTTCCCATTAGGTCAAAATGATGAATATCTTTATAATATTACGCACCAGGCTTGTAATCTGTAGTTTCCAGGTTCAAGTCTCAACTGGGTCAGCACTGAGATTTATCTCCACAAAACTCCCCACCCTAACCACAGTCAGTAGTGACATTAGCAGTAGCCTGTGTGCGGGAGAAACCCTGTTCACATTAAAGAACATGCTGGATGGCCTTGATGGGAGGCTACCATCTGTTCCAGTGGAGCTGTTCCAGTGGGTCCCTTCCCCCAACCTTCTCTGAGCCTTTGGGGTCCTTGTGACCTGGCCATTTAGCCCATTGTGTGCAAAAAAGTGCTGCTCAGAGGTAAAAAAACCCAATGGAACTGAGTTACACTGCCCAACAAAATATTAGAGAATTTCCATGCTATATCAATGGGAATCTAACTTCAAAGCTCTGTAACTTCTAAAATATTCATTTAATGAAAAAATGTTACTGAAAATAAATTAAAGATCATAATCTTATCTATTTAAATCTCAATGTTCACCAGCATTTGTTTAATATTTAAAGAATTTAGGAAGCTGGTATATTTCCCAACAGTAATGGGTCATAAGAATTTATTCCAGATACTAATTAAAACTTAAGTATTTTTTCAAATCATTTAATAAAATATAAATTTTAAAAGTTGCATAATGATTATTTTGATGTTAGATAATTATGAATGATTAATAATAAATTACTTATTAATATTTAAATACTGAACGAATATTGATGATAAATTGAGATTTAAATAAATTTGATTTATCTTTTACTTCAGTCACAGTTTTTCATTAAATGCATCAAATACATATATGTAAAATCTGAGTATCAGCCACCTAGATGCAGCAGCATCCTCACAAGGTAGAGATACCTTGTCACACATGAGTGGCTCAAAAAGAATGTAGCCTTGACAGCTCTACAATTAACAGTCTACAATCTTTATCATCATTACATTTCTCTATTAAATGCATATTTTAGATGTTATAGAGCAGAGAAGGCCTAACAATCGATAGAGTAGCTACCAGTTATAGGTAGAAAAGACTGTAATTTAATTAATGTAACAATGTCATGTTAATGTGTTTGATGCTAAGTTGTTATTTTATGCTTAGCTGGTCAAGCAGTGTTAAATCATTATTATGATTTAATTATGTATTATGGTCAACTGCAAAAGATTTTCTGTCTTAAAAGTTGATCGCAGAGTCCAAAAGTTTAGCCCTCCCTGTTATAGAGCTTTGTAGTTAAATTCCTGTTGAAATAACATGGAAATACTGTATAATGTTATAGCTTTCTTTGAGCATAATATTATTATCAGTTTAAAATTTTTCATAAATTCAAAATATGTGTTAGTTTAAAAAAATAGTGCTAGGTGTAGTAGCAAAAATGTCTCTCATTTTCTTCATACCAGGACACTCTTGTCTCCCCAATCTCTTTTTAAACCAATCTTGTATATTATTAATGGAATGTGGAAGTTTATAACACTTTGTGAACATTCTGAACTGCACAAATATATGTATGAATAAGGTGGATTAAGCAATTGGGCGACATGGAGCTAAGATCTAAATGGGTGCCCTGGAACAAAGTTCTAAATAGGAGCCTTAGAGCTATATTCTAAATAAAGCCTCTTTATCCTTCTAAACTGGAAAATAATGAAAATTGAACTACTTTATAAAAAAATTGTCACTTGACGTGATCAAAAATAACATTACTTTAAAACAAGCAAACGTTATTTTAGCACTATTAGAGTGTTCAATTATAAGTATTCAAAAGATTCCAAAGGGGTGAATCAAAATATTTTATCAAATTCTATCTAACCCAAAAAAGAACTTTTCATTTATCTCTAAATACAAGTAGTTATCTGCTAAAACAAAAAGAAATATGTTTTCACCCACCCTTTGTCTAAGGTGACAACTCATGTTTACAATGAAAATTTCATGACCTTCACATTCCACCACCGAAACTTCAAATTTCTAGCATAAATATAGTTTGAAATTTTCGAATTTTAGAATTTTTCCACCATTAGAGGATGTAATTATAGCTTTAGGGAGATTTGCACACAATGGGCTAAATGGCCAGGCCACAAGGACCCCAAAGACTCAGAGAAGGTTTGGGGGAGGGGACCCACTGGAACAGCTGTTGGGAGACAGATAGTAGCCTCCCATCAAGGCCACCCAGCATGTTCTTTAACCTTTCCAATGTCTAGCCTCAAAAACAGGTTTCTATCCAGGGGCCAAGCTATTTTCTGCCTATGCTCAGCCAAAAAAAAAAACTAACTTTAGAACTTTTTTGCCAAATAACTAATGAAAGGAATTATGGCATGTTGTATGCCAAATTAATCAGCATTTAATTCTGGATTTTCTGAAAATCAAGTATTCAACAAAAAAGACGATGTTTTATTTTAATAGGACTTTTTTAGTCATGTAGTAAAAAAATGCACCTGGCAACAGTAATAATTTATTAAAAAAAAAACTAATTGACAAAAATGATTACAATGCACATGAATAGAATGACTATATATTTCTGAATAACAAAAAAAATCTTTTTGGTTTTAAGTAAATATTTTTCTTGTTTTGTTATTTTTCCTCAGTACCATACTTTGAGAAAATTCCAGATTTTGAGCCAATTGTGCTGAGTCAAATAAACAAGTCAACTTTAGAATTTTCAAAAAAAAAAATAACCAATCAACGGAAATAGGTTGTGTTATATATGAAATTAAACAGAATTTAATTACAAATTTTATGAAAATAAACAATATAAATAAATTTGCAAGCATATTGATTTTAATAAGCCTTTTTCAATGTGATATGGTGAAAAAAAAGATCGTACTATACAATTAAGGCTTCATTTTGGAAAACCTGCTGATTAAAAATAAATTATATATTTATTGAAAGGAAATTTCCTCCCGAATAATATAATATTCACCTGAAATATGATTTTTATTTCTTTTAATGATTCTTTTCAATATCGTATATTTTAAACACAGCCAGTGTTATACAATGTGACTTGGCCTTCTCATATTCACAGAAATTTCTGAACTGATTATGAAATAGAAAAAAATTTCCTTGGATGCTTTTTTTATTAAACATTATGAATTTTTTCTTTGGGTGTTGAAGTTTGGCGATCTTGGCTAAGTGCAGAAAGGTTTGTGCACCAAGAACTAGCCCTTCCCGAAATTGCCCTCCCAAATGATGGCCGATTCCGTAGTGAGGAAGTCTATTTGCTTCCGTATCCAAGATATTCAATTTCAGAAAAATGTACAAGCTCAAAGTTTTTATTATTAAAAAAACAAGAAATAATTAAAGAAAAATTAAATATAACCTAAATGGGATTAATAAATAATATATCCACAACAACTTTTAAGCCGGCTTCCAATCTAGCCAACCCGGAAAGATATATCAGTAATTGATAAATCAGCTGATCTAAAAATCGCTAACTAGCAGAAATAAAATTACAGAAATTAATTTGCTTCCATATCCAAGACTTCATTTCTTTTCAGAAAATGATACTAGATCAAAGTTTTACTGGAAAAGTAATAAATAATAAAATAAAAATTAACATATAGCCTTAATGTGATGTTAAAATATCCGTAGCAACAATGTGTGGCCGACATTACAATGTAGCATTAAAAAAATCAATACTTATTGATCGGCCAAAATATCGCTAATTTCCGAAAATAAACGTACTGAAATGAAAACTAAGGTTTAAATAAAAAAAAAAATTTACTAACTTTACAAAAAGTATCCAATATGCTGGACCAAAACTGTAAACAACATAGCACATGCAACAATCATTGTTGATGGCTGAACAATGATATTGCATCAGCCATCTACATCTTGTTTGCCTCAGTGAAGCATAACTAATTAAATGCAGGTGCAACCAGAATTTCTAAGAAGGATGTGTTTACTACCAGTTTCGATTTGAAGGCAGGAAAGATGCATAGAATGCTGGGAAAAATGATAAAAATATCTTGGGAATACTGAAATATGTTTATGACAGAAAAGAGTGTGAAACGGGAAAAAAAATGGCGGTATGTATTTTGTAATTACTTCCAAAATCTACGACTTTTAAAAATAGCAGTTTTTTTGTTAATTTTTAGGAAATTTTTGAAAATTTAAGGAAAAATTTGTTGATAATAGCTCAAATCAAACTTGTGAGCTTAAATCAAAAGGTTGCTTCAGCAAATAGGAATGTTAACAAGCAAATCGGCAATACCATTTAGTACTTCTAAAAAATGGCAAATAGATGACTTTATAAAATTAAAGATACATATATATAAATTACAATGGCAATTTTTATTTTTAAAAAATTGATATATTTTTGTTGCACTAAATGCGTATACATACGTCATTGGCCCCTCAATTCAGATTCTGCATACATATACAGACGGGATGGACACTGGAAGGGTTAATGTGCACAGGGTATGGCTCTCCTGCTTATGGGGCCATGGTTTAACATCCGATCCGATGGACGGTGGCATTTCCAAGCCCATCGGTGTCCCCTACTGACCATGGGCAGGGCAAGGAGTTGTGCAAAGATAAATTTCAATGCTGGCCCAGGCAGGACTCGAACCTGGGAGCTGCAGATTACGAGCCTGGTGCACTACCGACTGAGCCACCCCCACCCCCTGATCAAAGGGACTTGGGTTCGAGCCCTGGGTAAGGTATGGGTGTGTTATTTTTCTGTTGAGGTCCCACCATCCTCACAGCCTTTCCAAGCCCAACAATGTCTGCTACTGACCGAGAGCAGGGCATGTATTTTTGTATATATAAATCTCAATGCTGGTTAAAGTGGGACTTGAAACTGAGAAATGCAGATTACAAGCCTGGAATGCTACCAACTGAGCCACTACTGCCTCTATCAACGAAGCATTAAATCACTTTCGGTCCATCAAATCTATCCATGTTGTACAAGGACCGATTTATGCTAAGGGTAGAGATATTTGTGATAAACTTAGGTTTACCTGGGTAAATTGTACGTTATTCAGCAATGCTGGGTAAAGCACAAAACATATTTTCATTGAAGATGTCTCTTTTACCCAAGAAAATATCTGAGACAGCTTGGATAAGGATTTAGACTGACAACTGTGGGAACTGTGCAGATAAAAAGAGGCAATACAAAGATTCAGCTGAGTCATTTATATATTGAGGCTAAAAAAATTAAATCTCTGTCAAATTTTAAATATCCTGATGCTAAAATGGAGATGCAGTCAGCATTCAAATCACTGACATTGACAGAGGAAGAGGAGACTTTCATAATGTACTTGTGGTCATTATTCAAGTTGACTTATAAAAACTGGGAAATGAGTGTGGGACAAATGAACAGTTGCTTTCTAGGAACTAGGCTTATATAGACAAGATGCTTCTATACCCAAACTAAGTATATCCTTACAGTCCACAAAGTTTGAGCTTGGCAAAAATGGTCATTCACAAAGGGTTGCTTATCACTGCTCCAGAATCTTTTGACAAAATACTTTAGATATGGTCTCCATGTTATTTTCTGCCTGAAAATAGTAGTATGTGAATGAATATGAACCTAATGATGAAATTCTTACTAAATAACATATTCAACCCCTACCAAATGTTGTAGGTTTTATTTAATAGTTTTGAATGAATTAAGTAGAAATGCAGTGCAATGCAGTTACTAACAGCTTAAGAGGCCAAAATATCCTCCACATATCTGAATAATCTGCCTTAATTTTTAATCACATTCATAAATTCCATTAGTTAACAATGCTAAAATAATTTGTTTTGAAATATTTTTAAAATTTAATCTTTTAGCATTTATTAAAGTTATATATTAATTCAAGATTTATTTGTTTTTCAAATTGATGCTTACAAAAGAAGCTAAGGCAATCATAAAATCTACTTACTTCTATTATTGACCCAAATGCTTCTTCTCTGTCATTTACTACAACACTGAGGCACTGCACAGCATGCTTTGCTTGCTTCACTGTCCCAAATTCTACAAAATTCTCAAGTAGGGGAATCAACTTTCTAAAGATGGAGGGGAAACAAAACTTTTTTCACATCATGAAGATAAATATCAAAATACAAACTGATTTTACATTAAATATAGTTAATTAGAATAAACTTTCTTCAATTTTTCTTCATGCAAACAATTTTCAATAAAAAAACGGAATCTTAAAAACAACTGGAATAGTAAATTCCCATACAAATAAAAAAAATAAACCACAACTCCTCTTATTTAAACCTAAAAAAATTACACTGAACAACAAATTTTGACCTCTGATTTGTTTCTGAAGTGCAAACAACTGTTTCTTATGAAAATCAAGGTGCTGAACATGAAAATGAGAAAAAAAAATTCACTGGCTAGTTTTTGAGATACAATTACTTACCTGTATTACATCATTTCAGTGAAGGTTGCATACAGGGGCGTGGTTATGGGGGGGAAGGTCCCCCCACCAAAGTAACTCAGAGTTAGCAAAATTCGAAATGACTTCGTAAAAGTTAGGCGAGTTGTTAAAATTTGTAATTTTTTTTTTTGTAAAATTGAGGGGGAGTTGTCAAAATCGAGGCAACTTGGCAAATCTAGGGCAGTTTGGAAAATGGAGAAACGGCAAAATCTAGAACAGTTGGCAAAATTCGAAGCCACTTAGTAAAATACAGGTGAGTTGGCAAAATCGGGACAATTTGGCAAAATCTTGAGGAGTTGGCAAAATTCAGGTGAGATGAAAAAATTCCAATCTTTTTCCTATAAAATTATGGCATGTTGGAAAAATCGAGGTAACTTCGCAATATCCAGGAGAGTTGGCAACATTCAGAGTGACTTTGCAAAAATCAGGTGAGATGCAAAAATTGGGATTTTTTTCTGTAAAATTGTGGCGAGTTGGCAAAATTGAGGAAACTTTTCAAAATCTAGGGCAGTTGACAAAATTCTAATCCACTTGGTAAAATAGGGCAAGTTGTGAAAACTGGGATTGTTTTTGTGAAATTAAGGAGATTTGATAAAATTAGAAAACTTCACAAAATTTTGGGGAGTTTGGAAAATTTGAAGTGACTTGGCAAACTCAGGAGAGATGTAAAAAATGGGATTGGTTTTATGAAATTAAGGAGTTGGAAAAATCTAGGGGAGTTGGCAAAATTCGAAGCCACTTGGTAAAATACAGGGAAGTTGTGAAAATTGTGCCTTTCTTGTGCAATTAAGGAGAGTTGATAAAATTCAATGTGATTTGGCAAATTCAGGGAAGATGTAAAAATTGTGATTTTTTTTCTGTAAAATTACAGCGAGTTGGCAAAATTCGAATTCACTTGGTTATTAGGCGAGTTATGAAAATTGGGATTTGTTTTGCGAAATTAAGGATTGGATTGTTTTACCTCTGAGCGGCACTTTTTTGCACACCATGGGCTAAATGGCCAGGTCACAAGGACCCCAAAGACTCAGAGAAGGTTGGGGGAGGGGACCCACTGGAACAGCTGTTGGGAGACAGATGGTAGCCTCCCGTCAAGGCCATCCAGCATGTTCTTTAACGCGCACAGGGTATGGCTCTCCCGCACACGGGGCCACGGCTTAACGTCCCATCCGACGGACGGTGGCCTTTTCTAGCCCATCGGTGTCCCCTACTGACCGTGGGCAGGGCGGGAAAATTTTGCGGAAAAAAATCTCAACGCTGACCCACTGGGACTCGAACCTGGGAACTACAGATTACGAGCCTGGCGAGCTACCGACTGAGCCACCCCCGCCCCGCGAAATTAAGGAGAGTTGGACAAATCAGGGAAACTTAACAAAATCTAGGGCAGATGGCTAAATTCGAATCCACTTGGAAAATAGGGGTGAGCTGTGATAATTGGGATTGGGTTTGTGAAATTAAGGAAAGTTGACAAAATCGACAAAACTTGGCAAAATCTTGGGGATTCTGAAAAATTTGAAGTGACTTGGCAAATTTAGGAGAGATGTAAAGATTGAGATTGGTTTTGTGAAATTAAGGAGAGTTGTCCATATGAAGGGGAGTTGGGAAAATTCACACTGACTTGCTACAATTCAGGCGAGATGTAAATATTGGGATTATTTCTGTGAAATTATGGCTAGTTGGCAAAATTGGGAAGTCGAATGGCAAAATGCAGGAGAGTTGTGAAAATTGCCTAATCCCACCCCCACACACACACGGAGCAAAAATCTAGGTACGAATCTGACAGAAACATTATTTTCTCAGTTGGAAAAATTTGATTTTCGAGTTGGAAAATTTTCGATTTCTCCCATCCCCCAACCGTAGTCCTTGGCTACACCCCTGGTTGCATATTAATCTACAGCAAATGGCACATCTTTGCCTGCTGCTTATATACCAATCTTGAGAATCTCACATCACATTCCAGCAGTAATCAGCTAACGTTGATGGGCTTCATCTTCCTCGATATCTCTTTTCTGTTGTAGCAATTTCCTTATGAAAATATTTCCCCTGCTCCTTGCTCACAATTTTATGGAAAGATTATATTTTATGCTCTCCATTCATCACGTGATGATATGATCAAATTCTTTATCATGTAGCAGTGAGTGAATATCTGGACCAGTAAAAAAACTTCTTTTATCTTTGTCTCACTAAGTCTTGTAAATTTCTGCCAAAGATACAGAAAGGCAGTTTGTGTCTGTTCCATAGCCTTGACAAAATTCTTCATTAGGCTTAATTTTATGTTTAAAGGTGGCAACAAAATCTTTGCAGATTGTACCAGTGGATTCCCCCTGATAAGGGACCACCTTGACGTGGTGGGGGGCTCTGTGAAGTAGGGTCACGGCCCATTGTTTCCTCATTTGCACGATGAGATGTGGCCTTTGGTAGCAGAGCTTGTGAGGGTCTGCAGACTGGTTTGGGAGAGGCTAGTCTAGTAAGCTTATTCGCTTGCTCAGGGAAGCTTTAGGTTGCAGCCCCGACTGTGGCTGTGGCTGAGGGTTCTGCAGACTGCTGTTGGGGGGCACCGATCCAGTGGGGCTCATCGGTGCAGCCTAAACAAAGTTGGGGTACAGACTGCTTCTGGGGGGCAGCTGATGCATGGCACTATGGAGAGGATGAAGTTGAAGGCTTCAGACTGGAAGCAAGTACTGGTTGATAGGCTTATCGATGGAAACACCAGACTAAGAGTCTCCACCCCGGGAGCCGAGTCAACTTGGTTCTATGTACCACTTTTGTGGCTAACCGGGGAACAGATTAAATTTAGATTTAGACTGATGGATGACCCTTCCTCCTATAGGATTGTTCACCATAGATAGCCGTGGATGAGATGTGTCCTTGTGGCACTGTCTTGCCCCAGCGTGGGTAGTGGAGATTAAGTCATTCTCCCAATAGTTTCATATTGCTATAAGTTACCTTCATATTAACACATGGGTCTATAGGAATAGAAGGCAGCACATTCCCATTGTGTAGAACATTTTCCACACTTAATTTCAAGGAATCTATATATAACCTCCATTCTCCTGGAGTATGTGGTCATGTGGTAGGATATTAATAAACCGTCAATATCTTTGCAAGCAATTAGGTTACCTACTATGGTAAAGAACAATACCAGATCTCTTTGGTGACTACAATAAGCACTTATTTCACATTTCTATCAAGGATATTCCACTGCTGCAGTCTGGATCATAGTAGGTCTGCCTTGCTCTTTGACAGCTCTAGATCTCTAACAAGATCATTCAACTTATTCTGTGTGATCTTGTGTGGTGAATCTGCTGTTGTGGGTTGTGAAGTTGGGATCTACAGATGCTACTTCCTGTGTTCCTGTTTCTTCCTTCTCTTCCTCCTTTGAGTCCACATTGTAATGTTCTGGTGGCTCCAGAATGGAGCAGTTTTCCCAATGTGGCATTAGGCAGATGGCAGATGGTATGCTGGGTAGTTTATTGTCTGCTTTTTCTTTTTAGTAATACCACTTACACAAAAGCAACAGTCACTCACGTGGGTTGGACAGTTCCTGCCATATCATAGGAATGGTAAATGGCATCGATCACCTCTTGCCATTTAGCCAGCTGAGAAGATGTGTTGTACAACTATTACACACTATATTCAGGGCCCATTTCCTCTGCTGATCTCCAATCTTCACCTGAAGTAAAGGTGATAGGCCTTTTTGATGACAGATGATATTTCACACTTCTGTGATACAAAACTTTAACCACAAATGCAATAAAAATGGTCTGCATTGTTCACACAAGAACAAGGCATATTGCTCACGTGCAACACCCACATACAATCATGAATAAACGATAACTAAGGAGGGTAACTCCTGAATGATCAACAGCTCCTAGGTATTGCATTGACTCAAATGATGGAACACTTCCCTGGTATGTGTCACCTCGGTACTTCGTACAGCACATGAAAGACTCAAATCAATATACATTGAATATGGAAACTGATTCCTGTATTTTCAAAACAAGAACCAATCACCATTTTTTTAATGTCATAATCGTGTTTAGCGTCTCAAAATTAGTAAAAAACAGGCTGTTTTCATTTCCAATACATCTTTAGTGTTGTACAGTGTTATTATCAGTTTTGAGCAAACTAAAAACAGAAGTAGAAAATAAAATTTCTATAATTAATTTTAACATTTCCCAGTACATCTCTGTTTAAAAACTAATAAAGTTAAACAACAATGATAAAGTTTATCATATCAACATGACTTTGTTGCTGAAAATCAGCTATGAAGCATGGATAATCAGCATTCTGCCAGGCTTTTAGCTTGAAGTTTGAAAGTGCAATCTTTGGCATTGCCAATGTTGAGATTTTCTTCTTTTGTCTGTCACGCTGGCATAACTGAAAAATGTTGATAAATTGCCATTGAAAAGGCTATTAAAAATCGTCTCTGTTGAAAGTTATGCTTAGTATACATTAGGAAATCCAATTGGATGACGTTAAGAGACTCCCATTGCTTTTGTCTCGTGGATCACATTAACCCACATTAGGAAGAACATTGAGGCTCCTATGATCTGGCAATTTAGCCCACTATAAAAAAAAAAGTGCCAGTCAAATGTAAAACAATCTAAGCACAATGTTAAAAATGAAGATGATTATACACAACCTTACCAAGATATTGGAGAATTTCCATGTTCTGTCAATGGGAATCTAACTCTGAAGTTCAATAACTTCTAAAATATGCATTTAATGGGAAAAAGTGACTAAAAATAAAGATCATAATAAAATCCAGTTAGATCTGGATTTCAACAACATCTATTTAGTGTTTAAAGAGTTATGGAAGCTGGAATATTTCACAACAGTAATGCATCATAAAAATCTACCTCGGAAGTTAAAATTTAAAAAATAAACATTGTTTCATGTTATTTAATAAAATAAATATACATTTCAGAAGTCAGTAAAATGATTATTTCAATATTAGACAATTATGAATTATTTTTATAAAAAAGATAATTTATTGTTAAATATACTACAAAAATTAAAATGCAACACTTGCAAGAAGTTATGCAAATGCGATGAAATTTAGGGAGGCAGTAGTATATGTAAATGAATGGAAATGATGAGGTTTGCAGGACGATCGAAACAATTGCACAGGCGTGAGCTGACATCACAGGTGCAGAGTAGTCAAACACAAATAAAGGCAACCAAAGCTTTCTGGTTGACAAAACGTTGTGGAAATTGTTCTAAACTGCTAAAGATGCCCTAATACAGATGTCAACAGCCATTCCAACAATTAACAGACTTTGAATGTGGAAGAATCATCGGCCTTAGAGAAGCTGGTTTATTGTACAGAGATGTGGCCAACAAGGTTTGCCACAATCCCAACACCATCATACACATATGGCACCAGTGGGTTGAAGAAGTATCCAGGACATGCTGACAAGGATCAAAATGATGACGTATGACCACGGAGCGACAGGATTGCCATTTGCGATGTATGGCATTGCATGACAAATTCACGACTACAATACAACTGCAAAGGGACTGGCAACAGGTAGCAAATCAAGGCAAACCTACCTAGACAGGTAACCTACCAGACAGATGGTAAACAACTGGCTTTTACAGTTTTCATTGCGAGTCTATTGTCTGGCACTGCGTTTTCTCCTCACATCTGCCCACGTGTAAGAACGTCTTCAGTGATGTCGCCTCAGACAGGAATGAACAAGAGTAGAGTACCGTGGTGTTTAGTGACGAATCTCATTTTTATTGGTCAGCATGACAGCAGACAATGTGTTCGCAGCCATCCAGGGAAAAGGAATGCCACCCAGTGTGTGCTACATCACCACAAGCTCCAGCACCTGGTGTCTTGGTGTGGGGTGCCATTAGTCAGAATCTCGGTCAGAACTGGTCATCACATGGGGAACTCTAACTGCCCAATGACGTGTTACCAACATTTTGCAGCCAGTGGCTGTTCCATTTGTTTAGTAGCATGTAACCTTTTACCAGCAAGATAATGCCCATCCCCACACAACCCACATTAGTCTGCTGTATCTACACGAGCAAAATGGTCAAGTATTACCATGGCCAGCATGTTCACCAGACCTTTTACCTATTGAACACATCTAGCACATGATGGGCCAATAGCTCCAACAATACCCAAGAGGTGCACCAACCATTGTCACTGAAATGGAACAGTGACTTCATGCTATTTGGCATTCAATCCCTCAGGAGGACATTCTAGAGCTGTACCATAGCCTTCCCTGCCATGTTCATGAATGCATTGCTATGCAGGGCAGTTCAACATCATGCTAATTATACCACTTTACTGGGTAGGTAGGGTTGTAATTTTCCACTTTTTTTTTGATAATGCAATCAATGGCACATCTCAGTGTAGGCTAACAGCTGCCTGCGTTTCAATAAAATAGTATTAATCCTTCCAGGTGTTGCAATTTTTTTCCCCTGTAGTGTATTACAGATTCCATAACTCTTCAAATATTGAATAAATATTACTGAAAATCGAGATTAAATTAGATCTGATTCTGATCTTTTATCTTCAGTCATGTTTTCACATTAAATCTAGATTTTAGAAGTTAAGAGTTTAAAGTTAGATTCCCATTGACATAACATGGAAATTCCTATATTTTGATAGGGGCGGGGGTGGCTCAGTTGGTAGCGCGCCAGGCTCGTAATCTGTAGTTCCCAGGTTCTAGTCCCAGCTGGGTCAGCTGGGACTAGAACCTGGGAACTAGAAGCTGGGTCAGCTGGACGAGATTTATCTCCGCAAAATTCCCCGCCCTGCCCACAGTCAGTAGGGGATACCGATGGGCTTGGAAAGGCCGCCGTCCGTCGGATGGGACGTTAAGCCGTGGCCCGTGTGCGGGAGAGTCATACCCTGTGCACGTTAAAGAACATGCTGGATGGCCTTGACGGGAGGCTACCATCTGTCTCCCAACAGCTGTTCCAGTGGGTCCCCTCCCCCAACCTTCTCTGAGCCTTCGGGGTCCATGTGACCTGGCCATTTAGCCCATGGTGTGCAAAAAAGTGCCACTCAGAGGTAAAACAACCCAACCTATATTTTGATAGGACATAGGCAGAGATAAATTGAGTTGGGTTGTTTTACATCTGAGTGGCACTTTTTTCACACAATGGGCTCAATGACCAGGTCACAAGGACCCCGAAGACTCAGAGAAGGTTGGGGGAGGGGACCCATTGGAATAGCTGTTAGAAGACAGATGGTAGTCTCACTTCAAGGCCATCCAGTGTGTTCTTTAAAGTGCACAGGGTATTACTCTCCTGCACACAGGGCCACAGTTAACATCCCCATCCAACAGACGGCAGTCTTTCCAAGCCCATCAGTGTCCCCTATTGACTGTGGACAGGGCAAGGAGATCTGTGGAGATAAATCTCAACACTGGCCCAGCTGGGACTCGAACCTGGGAACTGCAGATTACGAGCCTGGATTGCTACCGACTGAGCCACCTCCGCTACAAAGGTAAGTTGATAACCTCTCACTCTTTGTATAAGTCAGAAAACAAAATATCACAAGAAACTATATCTGGAATAAATCTGATATAATTTGCAGCGTTGTTATGGTGAATGTACAAAATTAATTGATGAAAGCAAGTAGAAGATTAGGCTTAGTAATTAATGCAAAGAAGGCACAACTGGTGAATTTACTCAAATGAGAGATGCTTAAAAATTTCTAATGGGGATTTTAGAGCAATTTCCCAGTTTAACCCACTCGATAATTTCTTAACTGATACTAGTATGTGAGTATACAGGGTGATTCAAAACTTATCGTTCAAATTTCGTGGGGAGGTAGGGAATACGTCAGGAAACCGATTTCACATAGGAAAGTATGTCCGCAAATGTATGCATGTGTATGTAGAGGGCGCTGTGTGTACCCAACCAGTGTACAGCTCGCCCAACCACTCCCGCTGTCATCAGTGTACGAGCTGACTTACTAGTGATAAAATGAATAGTTTTACGCATCAAGAGCTAGCGGATTGCGCCTCGCATATGGGGCAGCTGGCGAAAGCGGCCGCCGAGCTAGGCAAGTTCACGACCAATACCCCAACAGAAGAATACCGCAGCATCAAATGTTTGCACGTGTGCATCGCAATCTGCGCGAATCATCATCACAATCATCGCAACCTACTGTGAACCTGTACTTTACCTTGTTGGAATAAAAGTCACATTCGTTACCACTTAACTGTACTGTTTCCTTGTGTTCACTTTACTGTCCATTTTGTTCATGTATATGACGTTTGCGGACATACTTTCCTATGTGAAATCAGTTTCCTGACGTATTCCCTACCTCCCCACGAAATTTGAACAATAAGTTTTGAATCACCCTGTAGATATAGAGAAACAGAACTGCCATTTGGAACCTTTAAGTGGAGTAAAATAAATGTTTCAAGATTAAACTTCAGTTTTATGATAATTTACATAGTTGCTCTGAAACTTGTGGTGAATATGCATAATCCCTAACAATTATGCATAAATAACCAACTATGTTACAATGAATAATAAATTTGGAAATGTGAAAAAAACTGGTAATATAAACTAGGATTCATACATTGCCCAGTTAATATACAGTTTCCAAACAATTATGAGGAATGAAGACTGATTTTATTTTTAAGAATAAGTTGATATAATAATTTCAAATTCTTTGTTTTTTTTGCAAATGTTACAAGTCTGGACAGTATGATCATTATTCAATTTCTATCAAGAAAAAAAAAATCAAAACCATAAAGAAATGAAGCAAATACATTGACTAACAATGGGAAGAGTACAAAATAATTATCATTGCTAAAAGCTACTCATGTCATATTGTAATATGCTTGTAACATGAATAATCTAATAGCACTTACAATCTAGTCTTGTGCAGTGTATTTTAAAAAACAGTTTTAAAACACAATTTGATAAATATAGTTAGATCAGATTAATAAAAGAGGACTATATTGATGGTTTTGGGCTTTGACCCATAAAAATAAGGAATGCTTACATTGCTTGGATGTGGGGGATTCTCATAGCAATTACTTATGATACAAAGTGAAAGCATCAGATGATCAAGATGCTCAAGAATAGTAAACTAACATATGTTCATATGAATTCTCATTCTCCATAATCAAAAATTTTCAGACTATGTATATGATATATTCTCTTACATTAGCCACAAAATCTTATGAAGACCACAGAAAATCAAAATTTTATGAAGACCACAGAATACCACTGTGTACACTAGCAATGATGGGCCTCTACTATGGTAGTAGTGACAGATTCGTTGTATTTTGCAAACTGAGTCCCAAACAAAAGCAAAACATGTAAATTATGTGTTGGAATTGGTTGGTAAGGTTTGATTAGTAAGGTGGAAAATTCTTAGAGCATAGTGTCACCAAAAATGAGACTTCAGTTTTCCACTTCAATCAGGAAGCAAAATGCCAATCCAGTGAATAAAAGCATTCAAGTTCACCTTAGCCTATAAATTTGAGCTGTGAGGTTAGCAGGAAACAAATGGCCTTGAGATGTTTTCTGATTGCAAACCATCTTGTAACACATTTCATGCTTTGGGGGTCAACAATGAATAACGAAGCTTATGCAGAAATCTTTCAAAAACAACTTGGTTTTTCAGTTAATGAAAAGCAATTAGAGTTCTGATGGTGAAAATGATTTCTGTCCCACAACAATACAAAGCCCCATACTTGGTGTTAAGTGTACAGCTTCCAGTGGAAACAATTTGAGGAGAAAACACTCGCAGACTTCAACAATAAAGATTAAAAGCAAGAAAATGGTCAGTCCATGAATTAAATGATCCTCTCTTGTATGTGACTTTACAGGATAATGAATCAATATTCCTTTATCACATTTACAAACAAAAATATTAATTCAAAATTAGACTTAACATTCCAAATCACTAAAACCTGACAGAACTAATTAATATCCTGCCTCATACTTAAAACAAAAACTAGCTTATACTAGGTATAATTTCATGCTTTAAACAAGAATAAACTCATATCAAATGCTTTGTGCAACTTTAGCTAGTATATATATAAGGTTTTCGAAAAACAATGGTGCAGTTTCAAGAACCAATATATAAATATTTATGCTTCACGCACCCCCTGGAAATGTTTATGTAACTGCCGTACCCCTTATATAGATAGATATAAAAAAACAATATACATATTTAAGAGAGTGATATTTTAATTGAAAGCATACCTCAAATAGTTTCGAGCATAACTAGTGAATTTCCACACATGCAGAAATGTACTGTTCATGACCCTGTTATGTTCAATCAGTATTCCATTTCTTGACATACACATTTCCTGGCAGATGGATTGGCAGGGTGGTCCAATTCTATGGCTACCAAAGAGCCCTGATTTCACAACCCTTGATTATTTCTTGAGGCCTTGTAAAGAATTATGTTTACATGGGCAAAATTTGGGACCTGAATCATTTGAAAGCCAGAATAAGAGAAGCAACTGAACAAGTAACAAGAGATATGCTGCAGCATGTATGGCAAGAAGTGGAATTCGACTGGACATGTAGAGGATCCTGAACATTGCACATTACATTCAAAACTATTTGAGGACACTTTCAAATAAAATATTACACTCTTGAATATGAATATTATTTTCCTACATATTGGTTCCCAAAACCCTGCCATTATTTTTTTGACACTCTCTCTCTATATATATATACTCCTCATCCAAAAAATTGCCCCACCAAGAAGGACTAAAGCTACCTTTATGCTAATTAGTATGAAAGTGCAGGATGGTGCATATGCACATGAAGTGAAAATCATGGGTCTGACTACATTTAAAATGCAGCAATAAAACGGATACCTTTGGCTGTAGGGAAGATTGTCATGGGGCAAAAGTGGACAGTGTAGATTAAAGAAACCAAACCTCGCATGTATTCTGATTACCATTGAAGGATAAGGCCATTTGTACATCATAGACAGATTTTCAATCAACTCAGCAAGTTTGAGCTAGGTCACATCATAGGTCTATATGAAGAAGAATGGTATATGCAATGAATTGCAGTGCATTGCTGCAATGGACAGTGTTTTTGTGTAGGAAGTGAATATATTGGTTTGATTGTAATTTCTTACCTGATGATAAAATAAGCAAATAAAGGTAAAAAAATATATATATTTATGATGATGTAAGGAAAAGTGGTCAACCAAAAATAAGATAACCCATAATGAAAAGGCTATAAACTTTACTATTGAAAATATTTAGAAATAGACAGAAAAAAAAAACAAATATACAGTTAGAAATGGTAGTGTTTGCTATTAATATTCTGCTCAATTCATTCATGACATGTGCTGTATATGTAGATGATTTCATGGAGCTACTGTTGCAGGCCTAGTGCTACACTCTTTGCTTTTAGTTATACTTCAGCAGTATAAATTTTAACAAATATATGCTTTTTCAAGCAGGCTGTGTGTTGTACAGGTATACGATTCAAGTCTCTTCAATGGCATTGTATATACTTTTACATATAGAGCTTGCCTATTAGAGATTAAGTGCCATACCTGTGTTGAGTGCCAAAAGTATGATTACTCGAACACTGGTGTAAGGAGCCCTCATTGGAGGCTAATTTTACCATGATCTTACAACACCTTAAACTTGATACTCAAAACATACAATGTTTCGAGCAATCAACTTTCAAATGATATGAGTCACTTTTGAAACCAAATATATTATTAATGAAAAAATTACATACATTTACCAGAGAAAAATAAGTTGGTAAACAGAAAATAACATAATTCATACAAAGACTTAATTACAAATACACATACTGTTATAAATATAAATGCAATTCAAACATAATGATAATTCATAATTCACACTTTTATAAAAAATAAACTTAATATTTCTCTTTAGTCTGAAAATTTTAAAAGCATGGATAAATAGATAAGGCAAAATACGTAGTTCGGTGAAGTTGCACATAAGCATTTTCCTGAACTCAGCCAGCCAGCCAGTCACATACTTCCTGCACCTGTCCTGAATGAATTAAGTAGGATAATCTTGTTTTCTACAAAGAAAACAAATATTGTGTCATAAAATGAGCACAAGAATTTTTAGATAATCAGTTAATTACTGATAGTAATGGATGGATTCTTTCATCACTTTGAAATACATAAATCACTAAGTGATTTTAGCAATGACTATCATTCTTGATGGTCAGGGCCTTTCACTTGCAGTTCACCCCTTCCCAGTCTTATTACATTTCATCTATTAAATTCTCCAACCAGCCTCATTCACATATGTTCCAGGCCTCATCTTTTTAAGCACCTCAAATTTGGGTGTATTAAATACACATATATTAAAGGAAATCTTCATTAAATATTTGTATTTTAGATTAAGTAAAATAATGAAAATAGAAAAAAGGGCAACTAGATTAGATCCCTAACATTGATTATACACTTGTATGCCAGTTTATTAGGAGTTTATTAGGTACACCACCCCTCATCATATAAATGGTTCATTCCAACACATAATAAGTCATGTGACCACGGTACATAGTGCAAATCAGGCAGACCAGCTCTTCAAGCATCAGAGTTGGATTGAAGAATGGGCAAAACAAATGACCTGAGCAACTTTGAATGTGGCATGACAGTTGGTGTTAGGCATGCAGGTTCAAGCATCTCCCAAACAACCATCCTACTGGGCTTTTCACCCACAACTGTTTCAATGGTTTACCGAGAATGGTGTGAAAAAGCAAAAACTACCAGTGATCACCGAGTCTGTGGACGAAAACAGCTTGTGGGTCAGAGGGTTACAAGGAGACTGGTGAGAATCATGCAAATGAAAAGACAGGCCACAACCAGGCAAATCATAGCAGAATTAAACACTGATATGCAGAAGATCATCTCCAAACCATCACATATCAGACCTTATCGTGAATGGCCTGCAACAGACATTGCACATATCAAGTGCCAATGTTGTCAGTGAAGAACATGAAAGAATGTCACCAGTTGACACAGGAGCTTTGATACTAGACCACTGAGGACTGCAAAAAGGTAGTCTGGTCAGACTAATCACGATTCCTTTTGCATCAAGTTGATGGATCAGAATTTGTGCAGGCAATGAGGTAATGGAGCCATCTTGTCTGATCAGTACAAGCCAATGGTGGCAGTGGGATGGTGTGGGGAATGTTTTCCTTATTATGTCTCCTGATACCCATCAAAGGACATCTGAACGTCACGACATATTTGAACATCATTGCTAATCAAGTTCCTTTCTTCATGGCTACAGTTTATCCTCACTTGGATGGACATATTCAACATGATAATGCACTTGCTCACAAACCATATATCATCACCAAATGGTTTCAGGAACATGCTGAGTGTTCTTTGCTTCATTGGCCTGACAGTCCTAACCTTATCAAGCATCTTTGGGATGGATGGTAAGGGCTGTTTACAGCAAGACTGCTGCCATCCAATTTGCAGCAACTGCATGACACAATAATTTTTTCATGGTACAATATTCCTGCACAATGCTTCCAGTATCTTATAAATCCTGACAAATTTGGGATGTTCTGAAGGCCAAAGGAAGAGAACAGGTTACTAGGTAGGTATACCTAATAAACTGGCATCTCAGTGTATATCTTTCATGAACAGGATATGATTATCTTCCCCTGGCACATTGTTATGATGGCAATGGAGTGACAAGTTTTGTGTGCTTCTCCCATATGAAAATTTTGTTTCCCTTATGATTATCAACTATTTTGGTGTGATTAAAACTGGTGTACTGAACACTGAGGGGACATTTCATACCCTCATAAATATAAAATGACCAGACCTCAAATCATCATCGAAAAGCCTATGCTTTGTTGGTTCCTAAATAATAGAAATAAAAAAAAAACTGCTATCATATGATAACTAAATAAAAAGTGTATTAATAAAAATCTAACTTACACATTTCATTACAAACTATTCCATCATTCCATGTTAAAGGAACTGATACTTACAAAACAATATCAGGATATTTATTTTCAATGTCAATACATATGTTAGCTAAAGTTTGCAGAGTGATGTCAACAGCAATCTCATCATCAGCTTGCAAAAACAGCAGCAGGTCATTATACACTTCTTCACCATGGAAAGCAGCAGGAAAAACAAATGATAATGTCTGAAAAATGTTTTGGCATTTTTAATTTCCATTTCTGTTGAAAAACAATACATCACTTAATGTGAAGATGAGGAAAATAGTCACATGAAGACAAATGAAATACTTCCAGTTTTATTGCAGCTATTTTCACATTAAGAATAATATGCCAGGAGTATTATTACACTTTTAAGTATTTTGTTAGAATTTAGTTTACTACTATATCTATTGTAGTACTAAGTTTTTACTAATTCTATACTGCCATAAAAGAAACATAAATAAAATTGTTTATATATTAAGCATGCAACTTGATTCATTACTGCTTGCAGAAACATTGTTTCTAGTATATTGTAATCAGTCTACAACATTACTAAAATATAAATTTGATGCTTTGGTTTTAAGTATTTTGTTAGAATTTAGTTTACTACTATATCTATTGTAGTACTAAGTTTTTACTAATTCTATATTGCCATAAGAGAAACATAAATAAAATTGTTTATATATTAAGCATGCAACTTGATTCATTACTGCTTGCAGAAACATTGTTTCTAGTATATTGTAATCAGTCTACAACATTACTAAAATATAAATTTGATGCTTTGGGTTGTTTTACTTCTGAATAGCATTTTTGTGCATACAATGAGCTAAATGTCCCAGTGACAAGGACCCAAATGCTCAGAGTTGGGTAGATGATCCACTGAAGAGAAGTTAAGAAACAGATATTAGCCTCCATCAAGGCTATCCAGCATGTTCTTTAATGTGCACAAGGTATGACTCTCCTGCACACAGAGCCATGGATTTACATACCATCAAACAGACAGCAGCCTTTCCAAGCCCACTAGTGTTCCCTTTCAGACCACGAGCAGGACGGGGGTTTAGCAAAGATAAATCTCAATGCTGATACGGCTTGGACTTGAACCTGGGAACTGAAGATTACAAGCTTGGCACACTACAGACGAACCAACTCTCTGCACAACTTGACAGAAATGCAATTGGAAAAGATGAAAACTATTTTAAAAACAAAAGTTTTAAAACAAAGTTTTAATACTTAAAAAAATTATTACTTTATTATTTTTTAAAATAATAAAGTTTAATAAAGATGAAAACTATTTTAAAAAACAAAGTATATTAAAACAAAGTTTTAATATACTTTTTATTTCAAAATTATTATACATATATTCACATTATGTGAATTCAAATTCCAAACTATATAACTTCTAAAATATTTTTGGAAAAATGCCCAGTGATGTTAATCTGAAAAAATCTAAATCTTGATTTTCAACAATATTTGTTCAATATCTGAAAGTTTACAAACTGGGACATTTACAAGCAGCATCCCACCTCCTAAAAATTCTTTGAAATTAATGGACATTAACAAAATTCTACACATACTTCCAATTTATTATAGGAGTTTGATGTAGCAATTATTAATTAATTATTAACAGTGAAAAAATGGCTGGCAACTTTAACATTGAATGTCCCAACAATTTTGGTTAATCCAGTTAATTTTAAATGTTAAATGACATCTGTTGAACAATCTGATTTAGATCTTTCACATATTTCCAACCTCACTTTAGCAGTTTAAAAGTTACAAGACTTCAAATTCGTTATTCCATTGACAGAGTATAAAAAACATTAAATTACCCCTCAAACAGTGGCTTATTACAGAAGTGTGACAGAAGCCTGTCAGTATAACAAATTTTGGAAAAGGTCTGTGAGGATGGAGACACCTCAGCAGAAAGACAATATAAGAAACATCCATGCCTTATTCAGGGCTTGAACCCAGGTCAGTTGGATTCACAGCCAAGATGCTAACCATTCAGCCACCAGAACAATCATTGACATAGTATGCAAATTCAATATTCCATTTACAAGTGTGTCAAATTCAACAGGGTATTACTGATTTTATATTAAAAAAATCTATAAATGCAATAATACCCTGTTGAATGCTGATTTGCTATTAGGCTTTTAAAGTTCTTGCAAAAAAATGCATAATGTGAAAATTGTTTTCTGTTGAAGAATTAATGCACACAAAAATTCAAAGCTTCTAATTACAGGAACAAAAATTTAGTAATGGCCACAAGAATGACTTAATATTCTGTTCAGGTGATAAATGGTGTCTGAGAATAGCTCTGACTGAACTGACTTTTGAGAATCCTGATCCGGACCATAGTTGAAAGAGAAATGCTCTTAACAGCATCCATTGCTACATACAAATGGTCAAGAAGGAAGAATGCAAAGCAGTCAACTCTGTCCACATTCTTCAAGCAGCAGTCTGCAGCTGCTAAACACCATGATTTAAAGTCTGAATACTCTTCCTGGCAATAACATATGACCATAGCAAAATTTGATTTTGTTTAATCATTTTTATTATTTTAAATTTTGCTACATTTTATTAATTTAAATGTAGTAGCTTTGGAACTTAATAAATGTGCTTGCATATACTGTACTTTATTACATTTTGACCAGTTGTTTTGTTTTTGCCAAGCTTTCTTGATATCAACAACTATCCTAAATTTAACAAAACCATTTCCATTCTTCACAACAGACCTGTTTCAACCAAGTGGAATCAAATTTTGCCAACTCTCCTAAATTTTGCAAAGTTTTCATGATTGCGCCAACTGAACTTGAACCATTTGCACTCAAAGGTTTTTTCGCTATAGAGAAGTAGCAACTCAAAGTTTTTTTGCTAAAAAGTTTATAAATTTTTTATAACATAAAAATAAATCATACATAAGCAATGTAAAATCAAACTCATCTTCACTGCTACTAATTTCATCATTTGGCTCCATTTCTATAACCACTAAAAACAGACCAAGTTTAAAATAATAATTTTAATTAAACACAATGCTGTACTATGAAGTGCACATAGAAAATAGATTTATACATCTAAAATGCAAAGAGGAAAAATATCTGTTTATAAAATAGTTATTGTAGCCTCTCAGTCGCCATTCGAGTGCAAAGGATCTCTGTTTATAAATCAGTTACTTGTCGCCCTCAGTCACCATTCGAGTTGCTGCATTGAACCAAGTGGCAACTGAGGGTCGCCTCTCGAGTGCAAAGGTTTAAACAAAACCAATCCCACTTTTACCTATCCTCCTATTTCTTTTGGATTGACATTTATCAGTTTGTGGATTTAACAAAAAGTTGTTCCGCCATATCTTTTGAATGCAATGGAGAAACAATGATTTATGTGTCAAATGAAAGCTTGTGACTCAGGGAGTGTCATAGCCATAAAAAAAAAGAACCCCCAATGCCATTCTTCCCCCCTAAAAATTGGAAAATATGAAAACAAACCTTTCCCTATATCTCCAGGACGGGAGTGCCGAAAGTAACAAGTTATATGTCAAACAAATGATTCTGGTGTGGGGAATGTCATAGGCTGTAAAAAATTGACCCTCCCCTGCTTTCATTCCCCAACATGAAAACAACTGTCCCCCTGTATATTCAGAACACGAGTGCTGAAAGTAACAAGCTATGTATCAAATGAAAGCTTGTGATGCAGTGAGTGTCATAGGCTATAAAAATTTTACACCCAGGCATTCTTCCCCCTAAAAATGGGAACTGTGAAAGTTGTTCTATTATATCTTGAGAATGCAAGGGCCTAAAGTAGCCAGTTAGATGTCTAATGAAAGCTGGTAAAATGGCTGTCATAAACAATTACAAATCCCCCCCCCCATTCCTTCCTGATAAAAAAAGGGGGGAATTTTGTGGGGTTAGAATTTAACAAGTCAATATCTCAAATTAAAGCTTGTGATGTCCCCAATTCATGGGTTAGCTCAAACATGACTCCAAAGGGGGAGGGGAAATGTAGTCGATATTTACGAGTCATATATCAAATAAAAGTTTTTAAAGATAGGTGTTTTTTAGTGACAAATATAAAATTGAAATTTTTAAAAAATACAGATCTTTTTATATAAAAAATAAACTTAAGCATATCAATGGTGCAATCGGTCACTGAGTCTGTATTCACTTCAAAGAAGATAGGGTACCAATTTACCTACACAACAAACAAGATTGCTGGCCCTATCTTCCTTTGAACGAATATGAACTCAGTGACTGATTGCACCATCAATATGTTTTAGGTTTATTTTCTACTTTTTAGGGCCCACATAGGAAGATAGGTATTTTTAAAAATTTTAATTTATTTATATTTTTTTTTTCTTTAAAAACACCTACCTTCAGAAACTTTCATATGCTATACCACTCATAAACATTGACCAGATTTTTCCTTCCCCTTCTTTGGAGTTGTGGTTGAGGTAGCCCTTGACATTGGAGACATCACAAGCTTTAATTTGAGATATAACTAGTTAAGGTCGATCCCCCTAAATTTCCATTGCCTTTTGGGGAAGGGTGGTATATTTTAATTGCCATTATAACATTCCCCGTGCTGTAAGCTTTCATTTGACATACAGCTTGTTACATTTGCCCCTCATGTTCCGAAGATAAAGCAGAACAATCGTTTTCATATTTTCCTCTTTCCAAGGGGAGTAAAAGAAAGGAAATTTTTAATAACCTGTGACACTCCCTATCTCACAAGCTTTCATTTGATGCACACAGCCTGTTACTTTACACCTTGGAAATATGAATATAAAGTGGAACAATCTTTTACTATTTCTTCTGAGAGGGTGTGGAGGAAAGAAAGTGTGGGTTTTTTGGAATTTTCTTTTATATAGCCTATGACACTCCCAGCATCAGAAGCTTTCAATTCACGCATAGCATGTTACTTTCTGACTTTGTGTTCTGAAGATATTCAGAACAATCGTTTTCAAATTTTACCTTTTTTTAGGGGAGAAGAAAGCATGGAGAAGCAATATTTTTATAGCCTCTCACTATCCCCGTCACACTCTCACTTCACACATAGCTCATAAATTTTGAAGATATAGTAGAACAGTCGTTTTCATTTTTCTTCTTTTTCAGAGGAAAGAAAATATGAGGCCACTTTTTTATAGCCTATGACACTCCCCGAATCACAAGCTTTCATTTGACACATAAATCACTAAGTTTCTCCATTGCATTCAAATGTTATATGGTGGGACAATTATTTTAACAAATCCATAAATCGACAAAGGACAAAAGAGAAGCAATAGGAAGATAGGTAATATGTAAATAAAAAAAATTCCTATCTTCCTATATGAGCCCTAAAAAGTAGAAAGTAAACCTAAAGCATATTGATGGTGTAATCAGTCACTGAGTATATATTCGCTTCAAAGGAAGATAGGATGGCGATTTACCTACTCAGCAAGATTGCCGGAGCCCCATCTTCCTTTCAGGTAAATACGAACTCAGTGACTGATTGCACCATTGATATGATTTAGGTTTATTTTCTACTTTTTAGGACCATATAGAAAGATGTGAATTAAAAAATTTAAAAAGTACCTAACTCACCTGTATTTTACCAAGTGGCTTCGAATTTTGCCAACTCCACAATATTTTGACAAGTTTTCTCAATTTTGCCAATTCCCCTTAATTTCATAAAACCTATCCAAATTTTCACAACTTGTCATATTTTAACAAATGGCTTCGAATTTTGCCAACTCGCCGTAATTTTACAGTAAAAAAAAAATCAAAATTTTTACATCTTCCCTGAATTTGCCAAGTTACTTTGAATTTTACCAACTCTCCTTAATTGCACAAAAACAACTTGTGTCAACTTTCTAAACACCTCCAGTATATACTGGAGGTGTATACAACTACTTGTGTTTAACTTTCCAGTGTCCAGCCTGAAAAACTGGATTACATCCAGAAGCCAAGCTATTTTCTCCCTATGCTCAGCCAAAAAAATTTTCAGTTTAGAACTTTTTAACCAAATAACTAACGAAAGGAATTTAGGACATTATATGCCAAATTAATCAACGGTTAATTCTGAATTTTTCTCAAAACAAAATACTTGACAGAAAAGATGACTTTGTTTAATTTTAATAGAATATTTTTAGAGTCATGTAGTAAAAAAATGTATCTGGCAATGCAAATAAAAATTTATTTTTAAAAAAAATAAAACTAGTAGACAGAAAGAAATGTTATAATGCACATAAATAAAAAGGTTATTTATTTCTGAATAACCAAAAAAAAAATTTTCCTGTTTAAAGTAAACATTTCTTCTGTTTTGAAATTTTCTTCTTTGTACCATACTTTGAGAAAAGTCCAGGCTTGTTACAGAATCCAACAAACAAATCAACTTTAGAATATTTTTAATAAATAACTAATCAACAAAAATAGGTCTTGTTATATACCAAATTAACAACAATTCTGAATTTTATTGAAGTAAAAAATTTTAACATTGTAGGAACGTTAATTTTAAAGACTTTTTACAGTGGTATACCACAAAAAAAAAATAAATAAATGGGTACATATTTCATAATTATTTACAAAAATCGACCATTTTTAAAAATAACAGTTTTTTGTTAATTATTGGGAGATTTTAGAAACTTTAAGGGAAAAAATTTGTTGATAATAGTTCAAATCAAATTTCTGAGCTTAAATTAGGGGATTACTTTAGCATAGAATAATACTAACAAACAAATTAGCAATACCTTATATCACGTCTAAAAAATGGCAACAAGATGGCTTTAACAAATTATTTATGTAATAGTTTAATAAAATATTCATCAAATGAAAAAATAAAATATTATTTATCAAGCCTGAATTATATATTTTGATAAGCATAAAAAATTTTTAAAACAAAACTTAAAAAAAAAAATCGACTATTTATTTTTGTTGTACTAAAAACGGATATATACGTCTTTGGCCTCTGATTGCAGATTCTGTGAACGCATACATATCTCATGGGCATTGGAAGGGTTAAATGGATAAATACAAGTACCAAAAAGTTCTATATTAAAAATACACATACCACTTTATTATGGTGAAACCCAAAACCAAGAACAATATTTTCATTTTTGCATTCACACTTCCACAGATAGCAAATTTTCAGCAAATTTAAAAAGCTGTTTTTCAAAAATCTAAAAGTTATTACTTGGTTAGATTTTAGCAAACAAATTAGAAATCTTCCTCATGGTTAATTATTTATTACTATTTATTATTAATAAATATTGCATTACTTACATGCAAAAGCTGAAGTCCTCTGTGGGAGGAATTTATAAGGTCAAGTTGTGCATCTATACTTCCAGCTTCCAGAAGTGTATCTTTTACATAATATATCAACTGTTTTATGCCAGCTCTATCAATCATGACAGGGGCAACTCTTTCAAGTAGTTGTTTTATGATCATGTAGTAGCTGTTTGTCTGAACCGGAAATCCTAAAGTTTTCAACACTTCTTTCTGTTCCAGTTATACAAGAAAAAATTATATAAATTTTCTTGCATCATTCAAAATAAACTACTTCTGTGAATAAATAGCATACTTAAACAATGGTTTTCAAATGTGAGCCACAGCCAAGGAGAGAATTCCAAGGCAGATAATAAATTATTAGTAGAATACCATCATTAATAAGCTCTACATTTCATGATCGTAGCTTTAAGCTGTACTTGCATGTGTTATACTGTAACCTTTGATTTGAAAACAGGTCCATTTCTAATAAAAATAAATTACTCCTCAAGCAGCTGTAGGTCAGAACCATGACAAAAGTCTATATGTTTAATATACAATAGAGAAATCTGTAAAGAAGGTGAGACCTTAACAGAAATGCAACACAGGAAAAGAAACACCCCTACTTTATCTGAGGTTTAAATCCATATCCCTTTGATCTAGAGCAGAGGTTCCAAAACTTATTTGTCCTACCGCCCCCTTTTCAGAAAAAAAAATTTGTCAGAGCCCCCCTGGAAATCTACCTTCTTTAAGCGAACAAACAGAAAGATGCAGTGACAAATTTGCGTTCTTTTATGTATCTAGATTTCTACCTATGTCCTACAACATAGTAAAGAAAAATGTTGTTTAAATAAGACACCTTGAAGCTTGAAATTATAAAATTATTTATTAAAATCAACCATTGTAACATTCACATTACTCAGAAAATTAAGATAACAAAGGATAATTTTGTGTTTATTTGGAAAATAAAGTAATCACTACAACTTTAACTCTATGTTACACAACAAATGAAACATGTACAAACGGTTTTTCAAAATTTTCCTATCTTCCCTTCTTTCTTTATGCTTCCACTGCCCCCCAATTGCCCCCGAGGCTACTAACCGACCCCCTGGATCGTTCCAGCGCCCCCCCGGGGGCAGTATCACCCACTTTGGGAAACACTGATCTAGAGCCAAGAATGCTAACCACCCAGCCACAGTGATATAATTTATAAATACTTATATAACGGTAGATGTATTCATACAGTTTTAAAATTAGTGAGCCTTTTCCTGAGGTTGTAAAGTTAGGACGCAACTTTGAAAACAGGAGAGATTGAGCAGTTATATCACTACTTGAATATTTGAGGACTTGGGTTATGCAAATATGAAAAAAAAAGAGGGCATGAAAATGATGTCAAGCACATGGGGGTGCAACCTCAAATAGTTTGAAAACCTCTGCACTTATTCTTTGAATATTATATAACAGCAGTAATTCTAGGTAGGGGGGGGGAGACATGTGACATCGCCGGTAGCAGAAATTGGCAACGTGTGACATCACTGGTAGCAGAAATTGGCAATTCCCCCGTGGTTTCGCGGCTACTTGAGTGATTGGTACTAAATTTGGTGGGGTAGTCTCACTTAGTTTTGACCCTCTTGGTGTGGCAGATGGGGTTCCTAGCTGCCGTGGGTCAAGAGTGATCCCTTGAAAGGTGTCCAAGATTTCTGAGGCCCTGCCGTGGGTTGAGGTATCCCTTGAAAATCATCTGAGATTTCTGGGGTGCTGCCATCACCTGCCAGTTACAATTGACAAAAGCTTAGTGAGAATGAACTTATCAAAGAGTTTCACATCAAATGTTTGGCATGGATACTACTAGTCTAAAATAAAAAGTGTACCAAGATTGAAACTGACAAATATATAATTAAATCACTCTGACACTTAAAATAACTCTCAATGTAACAAACTATTTGCTAATTCAAGCATTTTAATAAAGAGAAATAAGAAAGAGTTAAATTTGGACCTGCATTTACCTACTGGATGTCTTTTTCTCATGGGACCATGTTATTGTTCCAGATTCATTGCTACTACCAGTTTTTATGTAACAATTCATCCTTCACATAGCATTACACATGCGTAATATATATTATCCTGGTTGTGAACTTCCTTACCATCATGTATAGCATATACCACTGCCCACATCATAAGCTTTCTTTGAAATGACTAGTCATGACAGGCCCCTGTGATGAGATATAGTAAAACTACTTTGGATAAATCTACATGCAGTAACAAATCACAAGCAAAAATGCAGTAAAACTCATAACATGAGAAGTACCCACACCTCTATACCGTCTGGCATCTTAGGCAGGGAAAAACAATATATATATATAGGGAAATTCTATAATCCAAGATGCTATCCACTATGCCAGATGAAGCCTTAACTAATAACTCTCAATGTAACAAACTATTCATTATTTTCTGCCTAAGAAATTTTTCTTAGGCAGAAAATAACAAATTAGGCCAGCAAGGAACAGGCCTAAGATGCCTGTTCCTTGCTGGAACAGGCAGCTTAGGCAGGGGGAAAAAAATATATATATATATGGAAATTCTATAATCCAAGATGCTATCCACTATGCCAGATGAAGCCTTAACTGGCATAGTTGTTAGGGAAATAGCAACTGTTCCAGCAAGGCAAACTTCCTGTATTAGCTCTAACTGAGACAGCTCTCAGCAGTGACTTTGGTCTTAGTATGGCATGTCCTTGTATGAGAAAGGCTGTAAATGCTACAAGAGAAAGAAATTGAAAACATTATCTATTTAACTTTGTGCATTCTCTTAATGGGGGCATATAGGACGGAGAAGAATCCTCGAAGCCTAGGATTCTTCTCTGTCCTATACGTCCCCCCAAAAAATTGCATTTCTGAAGAAAAAAAAATAAGAAATTTATTGAGCGCAACAGTTTACAAACTGCTTGAATGGTTTAACATTTCACCCACAGGTTTGAAGGATTTAAACTATTCACCAATTTATCAAGTCCTAGCCTTAAAAGAGAAGCTAAAATGAGGATGTAAGTGCATGATACACAACTACACTGCTTGACATAGAAAATGCCACACCAGGAAGTAGTCGGAGTACCATGCAAATAGGTGGGTATGTGTTGAAGTCAGGTTATGCAAATGAGTGCAGTTGTGAGCCAATCCCGTGATAGGTGAAGGAGATAACAGGGCAAAATGGCTCAGTATAGCTAAGTTTGGTCGTCCTCACCTGGGTGTGTGGTCCATTGTATTAGAGTGATTTCAGTGGTGAAAGCATGTGTAAGGAGTGAAAATACCTGGGTGATGTCATCGGAATCCTACCATCACACAGACCACAGACACCTTTGCCAGAGGCTTCATCATAGGGCTATTATGGCAGGTTGGTCCCTGCGTTGCATTGCAGTGGAAATGCATTGGGACGCAACAACTTTTGGCCGAATTTGGTGACAGTGGTTGGAGGAAGATAACATGCATCACTGTAGCAGGACTGGTGCACTTAGGCGGACGTCCAAATGCCTCAATCATCATATTAGACGGCAAGCTGTAGCAGCTCCACAATCCACAGCGGACGACATTTGACACAGTGTAAGGCAGCTACAGACATCTCTGTGTCGACAGATTGAGGCAGGTTTGCGCTCTTGCCAGTCATTGCAATGACTGCAAATGCTGTGGTGATTGTGGACAATGTGCTGTGGTGAGAGGCAGTCTCTCACCACAGCACATTGTCACGCAAGGTTGCAGTAGTGCAGTACCAGACGTGGTGGGACAAATGGAACCATGTCATATTCAGTGACGAGTCTCGCTTCTGTCTCAGCTCAGACAATCACCGATTGAGAGTCTAGAGATGATGTGGTCACTGGTCTAATCTTGCGCCATCCATGACCATCATACAGCTCCTCAGCCTGATATCATTGTTTGGGGCACTTTCAGTTTCAACAGCCATTCACTACTCGTATGCATAGTGAGTACAATGATAGCATGACATTACACCAATGAGGTACTGTAGCCCGTTTTGTTGTTGTATCTCCGTGGTATCCCTGATGCCCAGTTTCAGCATGATAATGCCTGTTCACACACTGCCAGCATCAGCAGACTGTATGTAGCCCTATAAGGCTACCTTGGCCAGTATGATCCCTGACTTCTCCCCAACAGAGAACATGTGGGACATCATTGGCAGATGACTTCAAGCCTCTGCACAACCCCCTCACAATGTTGATGAATTTTGGATACAGGTCAACAACACATGGTCCACAATACCTCAACAAACCATGCTGGGACTTTTCCACTCAATGGTACGCTGTGTCACCGAATGTATAGCCCAGCATGATGGTCATACGACTACAAGGGCACATTATACTCTCTTCATCCATCACATTCATCTATCCCTCAGAAATTAAATCACTTATTTTCTACCTACTTGTCTACATGTGTGGTAAGTTTCATCTGATTTCATGCATTCCTTCATGGTGTGACAATTTCTATGTCGAGCAGTGTAGTTTGAAACGGTTATAGGCCGTCAGCTCATGATGAATGACAAAACTACTTACACTGCATCAAAATAATGCTCTTCAAAAATCTATAGTTTTGTGATTTATGTTGCATATTTCAGGAAATATAAGAAACATAAAAAGTTTGAAAGGTTAAAATGTTCTAAAACACAGTTCATTATTACCATTAAAGACTCATTACAATCCTTAAAGTTCATTATTAACATTGCAAGTGCTCTTACATTTCAATAATACTCAATTTTTAAAGAAAATATTAACATAGAATACTTACAACATTATGTTCAGCTTCAGAGCATGACACACTTCCTTGCAAGATTAGTGACATTAAATTTCTAATTCTAAGATTAGCTTCCAACTGATTACAGAATTTTAAAATAAATTCTTGAGATTTTACAGGCTCAGGAAGGTGTTCTGGAAAAACAACATAAAACATGATTCAGATAATGTTGCTATTTGCAATAAATAAATAATATAAAATTATTATGTGAAATATAAGAAAAATTCATCAAGTACAATGATGCAAGGAAATTTCATATTGAATAGCACCTTTGTTAAACATTCATGTTGGATGTGCATTCACGTTCTATGAACTGTCAAAAGCATATTAATGATATATGTATATCTGAAAAGTCAACCAGTTACCTAAATTGCGTGCTTTTAATCACTGTTGGTAAATGTTACTGTAACGTAACAAAATGATTTTTGAATAATGTTATGAAAAACATAAAGAGATTTTAAAAATATTCATAACAATAAAATGTAACAAAAAAAGAAATTGTTATTTTCACTATTTTTTTATACATTCTCGATTTTTCCTTTATAATACATACACAAAAACTTGTGTGAAACAGACAGATGTACAATTTACTTTTATGATCAATGAACAAAGCCATTCATTGACACATTCAAAAGAATTTGCGAAGCAGCTGTCTTAAACACCTACGTTACAATTGACACTCAGAGAAAGTGCTTTGCAATAATCAGATAAGAGCTTCAGTGGGAGTCTCCATTCATGCAGAAGGTAAACAGGACAATTACAATAAGGAGAAAATGCCAGGTATATTACAATTCCCTGTAATTCATTTAAACACTTAGAGAAGAAACTACTTAGGTGGGGTAATTTGGGTGTAGGATAGAGATTTGGTGGAAGGAGCCATTAATTTATTGACAATAGCTGAAACATTTCCATTGTGTATGTTTGAAAATTCGTCAAGCATTGTCATATGTTGAGAAAAATAAAGGAGATAATTCTCATGTTTCAATTGAGCAGTGACAATGCGTAGTTATCTGCAGCTCCATTAAGAGAATGCACAAAGTTAAATAGATAATGTTTTCAATTTCTTTACCTCTACCTATTCATTAGATTATTTTCATGCTATTTGAAGTCCATTTCAGAGAAAAACTCATTTAATTATTTTGCATGAGCTCTCCTTTAGGAAAGTATCAATAAAAATAGTTCACTGTCATCAAACGACTCAACAAATAATTGGAGACAAAACAAAATTGGAGACACCGAAAAACTGGAGACAAAACAAAATAAAATTCAATTTCATCAAATGAATTTGAGAAAACAAACAGAATTTCTACAAAGGAAAATATTTTTCATTACTGAAAAAAAATCAAGAAAAAGCATTACAAAGAATTATTCCAATAGTACTCAGGTTTTTGCCATGATTTTCAGGGGTGAAGGGTTCCCCCACCCCCACCAAAAAAATCATAAATAATAAATAAACTCGACATAATTTGTATTTACCTATAAATTACCATGTTGAAGTCAATTAAAATTTTTAGAGGAAATATTGTCTTGAGCCGGGTGGGATACGAACGTTCCTTAGAGGTGATCTTGATCAGTGGCCGGTAGCTCAGCGATCCAGAGCACCTGACATGTTATCAGGAGGTTGTGGGTTCATATCCCACCTGGCTCAAGACAATTTTTCCTCTAAAAATTTGAATCAATTTCAAAGTGGTAATTTATAGGTAAAAAAAAAATCAGGTAGTCTTATGTGAAATATCAAATTTGTCTACCTAATTTGAAATCCAAAAAAAAAGGTCTCTTTGAATAATTTTTATTTTAGCCTCATATTTTATGCCCGGCATTAAAAGTAGATATAAAGAACTATAAATTTTTATTCCATGTATCATAGAATATCATGTTAACCTTTCCTGTCCGGTGGAATATTTTAGTAATTAGGAAACCCTATTCAAGTCTTATTCTCAGACTCCCCCCACCCCACCTACACCAAACTAAATTCTTACATCCACTTCCCTCAAACTAAATTCTTGAACCCTTCCTGATGCTAAATTCACACACCCCTCCCCCAAAACTACTGCTGGTATGTGCCTGTCTTCAGTAGTTTTGTTTGTATGGCTTACATACATTATTACAATACATACAGTGGCATCATCCTATTTATTCATAACTGGGTCTCCTAATTGCTATTTTTAATTTCAGCATTATTCTTAAACCACAATTTTTAAAAACTCAATAATAGGAAAAGTAACTGCAACGATTCTAATTACATATATGCATTTATTTCATCATTAATAATTGTTATTAATATTGATAAGTTTTCTTTCTACAATTTTTATTTGATTTTTAACAAATGGATTGATTGAACTGATGCAAACTGCTGGACGGTACTACTGCATACATATATAATAAAAATGATAACATATATTTCATTATTTTGCATTTGTACTAAATATTTTTTGAATTAACATAACATTATAACAAAATTAATATTTTGCAGTAACAAAAAACGTAACAAAACGTTTTTCATTTCATTTGCCAACATTGCTTTTAATGCAATCAAGATGGTCAACTTTATAACATTTCAATGCAAAATAATGTAAACATAGGTGAAAATCACAGTTACCTGGGTGACATTTTAACATTAATATATCAATAAATATTTTGTGGGAAAAAAAGATGAGTTGGCATTAGTTCAATTGGTAAGAATACTCTGGCATGTTTCTGGAGGGATGTGGGTTCAAGTCCTGTATATTGGCGAAATTTTTTCCACAAAATATTTATTGATACATTGACGTTAAAATGTCACTCAGGTAACGCTATGATTGTCACCTATGTTTAAATCATTAATAATGCTAAATAGCGTGAAGAAACTTTATTATTTCCATCTTACTCAGTGCAATATAAAAAGAAATAGTTGCCACCCATTGATCATAGATGACACCGAAAATCATCGGTGAAAAGTTGAAGTCTGGTCTTTCTTTCATATCAGCTTGAAAAAAATGAATTATGTCATATAATACTTCAGCCTATAATACTTTCCATAACAGCTTTCATCTGAGATATAACTTGTCATGACTGGCAATTATTTATACATTTTCCTTTTTTGGAAAGGAGAGTGAGAGATAAGTTTGAGATGCCAAACTATTATGTTGCTTTAAATTACAATAAGAGGAAGCTCTATACTACATTTGGTGATCCTAGCTCTTATCATACAATGGTTATGGAAGCATCCTGGAATGTACTAAATTAAGAGAATGCTTAGTACATGTGGCTTTGATTTATATCTTTCTTATTTTTTTTCATTTAATAACGACCTGAATCATATTCCATCCTCTAAGTTCTAAAATTCAATACTTTTTAAAGTTGATACATTATTTAAAATATTTTGGTATTATCCTGTCTCATAAATGTATATAAAACTGGCTTACTGTTATTGGGATACATAAAATATTGATCAATATTGAAGAAAATAAAGATTACATTAATTCGATTGTATATAACAAAGTGCTAATATGTGGCTGAAAATATGTTTCACTTTAACCTGTACTTTTGTTCAAAAAGAATTTTAATATTTTGGATGAAGCTCATTTCTAAGAATATTTACATGTCAGTTTAAAAAACAGCTCAATAAACCAATGACAAAGATAATTTTAGACTGCTAAAATCAAGTACTGGAAACTAAAAATCATCTCATTTCTTAGTTTACTTTCTGAAGTAGCAGTGGTCAATTAATTATTATGGATGGTGCACCATATAATGCAAATGAAAATGATGAATAATAGCTCTAACACAAACCTTGCACTTGGCCATGCAAGAAACAATATGCAATTGACATTAATTGAAAAATTTATTTTAAAAAAAAATCTAAACTTATTTAACTCACAAACACATTAATGCATTTAAAACTCATCCTTTCTCAAATTTAATAAGTTACATTTTATCATAAAGCTAAGCACAATGGAAGATAGATAAATTAGGCAGGATGAATATTGCTTGAGAGTCATACTTTGTCCATCCATTTTACTGTGTCAAATGTTTAATGGTAACAGATTAATCCAAAGCGCTAGCATTTGTCAAAAAGAATATACTACTCATCAAAAGTATGGATCACCAAAATGTGAATAAAAACTAATCATTAGAGAGAAATAAAATATTTTTAACATACCTAGGCAAAATAAAGTTTGGAAAAATTAACATGCAAATCCAGCATAATGACACAGTATATGCAAAACAGATATCCTATAAAAGAAGTTGGGTTGTTTTACCTCTGAGCGGCAATTTTTTGCACACAATGGGCTAAATGGCCAGGTCACAAGGACTCCAAAGGCTCAGAGAAGGTTGGGGTAGGGGACCCACTGAAACAGTTGTTGAGAGACAGATGATAGCCTCCCATCAAGGCCATCCAACATGTCCTTTAACATGCACAGGGTATGGCTCTCCCGCACACAGGGCCACGACTTTACATCCCATCCGACGGACAGCGGCTTTTCCAAGCCCATCGGTGTCCCCTACTGACCATGAGCAAGGTGGGGGTTTTTCCAGAGATAAATCTCAATGCTGACCCAGCTGGGTATAAAAGAAGTACTTTTGAAGATGTTCAATCATTTCAACTGAAATACTACATTGCCAGTTTGGAATAGCTGAATGCTTCATGCCACAAAGAAAACATTTAAACAACTCAAAATAATGGAGAGCTGTTGGAAGGTTGGAGGCTGGTCAAACAATCATGAAAGTAGCTGTATTCTTCATGGAGCTGACCATTGAGTTATCTCAAAGCTGTGACAGTAATAACCAAAACAATTATCAGAAAAGCTAATAAGGGTATCATAGAGTTACAACTCTTCAAGATGTCTGGTTTTTGACTACTGTTCTGAAAGAAAAGGAGAATAACAGCATCATCTCTGAATTCAGGCTTCATTGCAGCCACAGGATGGCAGGTCTGTCCCAGTTGTGAGCTGAATGTTTTACAAAGCAACACCCTCTGCATGTAAACTCATTGTATACATCCCTTTAACATTCAGACCCAAATAGGCCTGCTTGAAATGATGTCACAATCAGGTAACCTGGACCAGGGAATAACAGAGCCATATCCTGTTCACAAACAAATCGAGATTTTCTCTACAATCACACAGCAGGTGCATACTGATCAGGAAAGAGGTGGGAACTTGTAACCAGACCCATAATATTGAGAGAAGATGCTTGTTTAGTGGTGGTTTGTGTGCCAGGTTTTCAATGGACAGTCATATGAACCTCCATGTGTTTGATGGTTTGACGGAGTTCCATTGGAGACTTGTCAGTCTCCAAGACAATGTAGTCAGATGCTGAATGTGTCTCAAATGCTGGTGTTTAGGCTCTGGAGACAATTTCAATATACAAATGATGCCACTAGAAGTCCAGCACAAGGTTGCCCAAGAGAGACAACATCCCAAGATGACTGGTATCTGGCTTCAACTGCCAGTATCATAGAACACTGATAGCTCTTTAACTTGCTTTGAAACTTAATTCATCCATAGGAAGAATTTCAAGGTGGATAGTTACTAGGCTTCAGGAAAGGTTCTCTCAACAAGATGACTAGTGGTATGTCTCCTTTAACTCTCACAGAAAGCCATGAATTAGCCAAATAACTAATGAGAGGAATTATGGCTTGCTATATGCCAAATTACAGTATTTAATTCTGGATTTTTTGGAAATAAAATATTTTACAAAAAAGACAAGTTTTATTTTAATAGGTTTTTTTTTAGAATTGTGTAGTAAAAAAATACATCTGGCAATCAAATATTTATTTTAAAACAACTAACAGACAGAAATGATTATAATGCATATCAATAGAAAGGCTATTTATTTCTGAATAACAAAAAAAAATATTTGCTTAAAGCATGAACTGACCCTCTTTTTATAATTTTTTTTCTCAATACCATACTTTGCCAACTGTGCTGAGTCAAATAAACAAGTCAAATTTGGAATTTAAAAAAAAAATAACTGATCAACTGAAATATAACATATTATATACAAAATTAAACAGAATTTAATTAAGAATTTTATGAAAATAAAAAATTTAAGCAATTTTTAAAGCATAGTAATTTTAATGACTTTTTTACAGTGATTAAGTGAAAAAAATAGATTGATTATGCAATTAAGGCTTAATTTTGGGAAGCCTGATGAATAAAAAAAGTTAAATTATATATTCACTGAAAGTAAATTTTTTCCTGAATAATATAATATTTTCATGAAACATGAATTTTATTTCTTTTAATGATTCTTTTTCAGTGTGATATATCTTAAAACATTGGCCAGCGTTATACAAGGTTACTTGGATTGCTCGCAATAATGAGATTTTCTCTCTGATTTAAGAAATGGAGGAACAGTTTCTTGGTTGCTTTTTTTTTTTTATCAAACATTACAAATTTTTTCTTTAGTTGTTAAATTTTGATCTTTGCTAAGTGCTGAAAAGACAGTCCACCAAATAAAAAATTATCTGTATCGTCAGAGTGGCACAGCCAAGATACTGAGGAGGAGGGCTGCTTTGAAAATCATTCAATATGAACATAAAAACATAAATAAAAAAATAATAATAATTTTGCTAAAGAGGGGGGGGGAGTAAAATAAATGTCTCAGTGATTTCAGTGAGGGGAGGGGTAAAAACTCTTCCCGAAAATGCCCTACCACATGAGGACTGATATCCGTGCCAAGGAAGTGATGTCTGCTTTCGTATCCATGACCTAGTTCCTTTTCTGAAAATGATACAGATCAAAGTGTTTTACTGGAAAACAAAGAAACAATAAAAGAAATAACAGCATATAGCCTATTGTGATGTTAAATAAACTATCTGCAGCAACAAGTTGTAAGCTGGCCATCAGATAATAACATAACTTTGAAAAATCAACAATTATCGATTGGGGGAAAGGTTGATAATATACAGAACAAAGTAGATCAAAAATGAAAACTAAGATTTAATTAAAAAAAGGAAAATACTAATTTTATGCAGGGAGTTTATAATTTAATTTGCTGGGAGTAAGTATTTGATTTAAAACATCCATGCAAACAACTCTCCGTGGTAAGGAAGTCCTTTTTGCTTCCATATCCAATACCTCATTCATTTTCAGGAAATGATACAAGATGAAAATTTTTTTCCAAGAAAAGGAAGAAATAATAAAAGAAATATTAATATACACAGTCGTATCAGAATAATATGACCACCTACCATACATATATTATGGTAGGTGGTCAAATTATTCTGATACGACTGTGTATAATCTAATGCAATATTAAATAATATCCCCAACAACTAGTAAAGCCAGCAAATCGATGTAGCATAATTCCAAAAGATCGATAGCTCAGTCGATGGGAAAAAAAATCAGCAATTTACAGAAATAAAAATAAATCTACAGAAATGAAAACGAAGGTTAATGGCTTGATGCATGGTCACATTATCCTATATCTAAGATCTCTTTGTAAACATCCACTATACTGCACACATGAGTCTAGTGTCCGCATACTAGGTCACTGCACTCTACTTGCACCTACTTGCACCTGCTGCCGTGACGTACTTTGCAACAACAACTCTAACTCAGCTTGCTAGCTTCTTTTCTAAGAAGGCTCATGTTATTTCCTGTTTCGATTTTAAGAGTGGGAAAGATGCATAGAATGTTGGGATAAATGATAAAAATAATTCTGGTAATAGTGAAATAGATTTATAGCAGAAAAAAAAGTGTAAAACGAAAAAAAAATAGCGGTATGTACTTCTTAATTACTTCCAAAATCTGCCGTTTTTAAAAATAAGTTTTTCGTTATTTTTCAGATTTTCGAAAATTTAAGGCAAAATTTGTTGATAATAGTTCAAATCAAACTTGAGAGCTGAAATCAGGTTCCCTCAGCAAAGAGGAAGGTTAACAAGCAAATCGGTAACTGTTTAGTGCTTCTAAGAAGTGACAATCAGATGGCTTCAACAAATCATTTATATTATAGTTTAATAAATTATGCATCAAATAAAAAATGAAAATATTATTTTACACATCTGAATTGCATATTTTTAAAAGATATGAGAAAATTTTCAAACAGCAAATTTAAAAAAAAAATCGAAATTTTACGCATTGTACAAAACACATCTATTGACATCCTTGACCTCTCATTTAAAATTCTGTCAACATCTATGTTCGACGGTTACCTGGGAAGGGTTAACTCTTCACACAGGTCAAGATTCAGCTCAGACATCTTAATGAACATTCATCTGGAGAGAATGCAGGGCATATCTTCCTTCTAACAATTAGCAAAAGGGCCCAATATGGAGGTTAGGTTTGATGGCTTGGGCAGGCATCAACATTAATGGCCACAGTGATCTCCACATATTGGATCGAGGATCTCCAATTGTCCAAAGGTATTGGTTTGAGATCCTTGAACCTTAGGTTCACTTATTTGCATGTGCAGTGGACTCAGGGTTGATTTTATTGGACCATAAAGTTTGCCTGGTGAGCCAATATCTTGAATGTAAGGGTATTCAATGTGCGGGGCGGCACGCAAGATCCCTGACCTGTCCTATTGAGCATGTCTCGGATGCCATGAAAAGACAGATTGCCAGTCTCAGCCCTCCTCCCAAAAGCCTTTGCAATCAAAGGACAGTCCTTTTGCACCTAGTGGACTTTAGCCCCTCCAAAATATATTTGAGACATTGTTGGCAGTATAAGAACACACTGTGAATCACGCATTGCTATGAGATGAGCTTTATTTATCTTGTTGGGCTTATTTTGTTCCTTTCATATAAGCATAATAAGAAGTCATACAATCATTCCTTTTAAAATCTTTATTCTTATGCAGAATTGCAGCCATACAACTAGCATGTATATTCCTGAAAAATTTATAGGAATCAGCATTTTTGCTTGCAATTTAACTTTTTGCTTGAATGCAGTTTTGCTTTGATTACCCATGTTAATATTTTTCTCTCACTCTTTACCAGTTGAAAATATTTATTTCAGTAAAGTAAGCAATTCGATAAATGGATCCACTGATGCCAATCAAGTCCATAAAACAAATATATGTTGAAAACTTGGGTTAACAGATTATAAATTATCAATTAACTGAAAGAACTGCATAACTCCTACTCATCCTCAGTCAGTAGGAAACACCGATGGACTTGGAAAGGCTGCAGTCTCTTGAATGGAATGTTAAGCCGTGGCCCCCGGTGCAGGAGAGCCATACCCTGGGCACATTAAAGAACTTGCTGGATGACGTTAATGGGTTACAATCTGTTTTCTAATAGCTGTCCAGTGGATCCCCTCCCCCAACCTTCTCTGATCCTTGGTGTCCTCATGACCTGGCCATTTAGCCCTAGTGTGCAAAAAAGTGCCACTCAGAGGTAAAACAATTCGACCACTCAAACTGTGTAATTCTCTAATATCAATAGTTATGTCTGTATATAACAAATTCAAAAATATATTAATATTCCAAAAACCTGGCTACTTAGGTAATAAATTAAAATTGCATACATTATGCTAAAAAAAGGAAACTTGCATTTTTTTTTTAATTACTTACTTGCTAAAACTGCTATTTTGTTAACAATAGCTTTATCCCTGTCATCAGTTTTGGGTTGTTGGAGATATTCTAATATACTTTTCACCTGGTTCCGTACACTACAAATATTGAGGAACTAAATTAAAACATTAGAGAAAAAAAGTTTAAAATACATTATTACATATAATAACCAAAAACAAATAAAAAATTTTTTATTATCAAGTCATCCGAAGGTAGGTTGAGGAAAAGGAAATTAATGTTTATGGCTTAAGAGTTACATAAGTAAACTCCTTTAACAAAGTTAAAATTTTATGAAAAACAAAAAATAAAATTTAGGGGAAAAAAAGGAAATACAGTCAACTTTCGTTAATTTGAACCTCTATATCTCTAATTTCTTCTTAACTCAATTTTTTTAAATTTCCAACTGAATCTTTATACGTTTATTGCATTTTCTCTCTAACTCAAACTTATTGTTTTGTCACCTTCATTCCTAAAAATATTGAAAGAAAAAAAAAATTCCCTATTGATAAATTTTTTCTATGAAATTTTGTTTTGTTATCAATGACATAAGTTGCTGAAATTATTGCCAGGTGGACAAAGCATTTCTCCCTGGTGACACATTGTCCCCAATGTTAGGATGCAGATGTAAAGCAAAAACAATCAGAGCTGTTGAAAGTAGCATAAAGAAGAATAAAAGACATTGTTAAAGAATTCAGAATTCCTAGCAGTACTGTCATTCATTTTAAAGAAAAAAGATATGTTATTGAAACAGCTTGATTATGATAAGGAAAAAGAATGGAGGTGTGCAGAATTTCTAAATGTTCAGAGTAAAGTTATTAAAATGATTTACTGAATTGTGAGAACAAATACATTTCAGTAGGAATCTATTGCAGGTTCTGTAAATAGTTTTTAGACTGCCTATGTGTATTTTTAGCAGATTTGATAACTCAAAGGTTTATCATTTCCTTTAAGCTCCGAGTCAATGAGAGTTTATTGTATATACAGATAATCAGAATTACAGAAATGGACCAGGTGAGAAACAAGAATATATCACAACAGGAAAATAAAAAAAGATTTAAAAGAGTAAGCTAATCATTCCAACAGCTCTGGAATTTGTGGTAACAATATGATCAGCACTTAACAATGCACTAAAAGAAATTATTAATATCAAATTCAGCTAAAAATGTAAAGAGCTAAGTATTTTCATAAAACAAAAAAACTATTTAAAATAATTTTAGTGTAGTTCTCCACACAATATAGTTTCAGCATGCAAATTATCAAAAAATGATATATCACACTGGATGTCAAAGTTTTAAATTCTTATGAAATTATTAAACAAATATTTTGGTAGAGTTTAAGACTTATTACAATTATGTATAAAAACCAATATGATGTATTAATTTGTAAAGCATTGTTTCTAAACTGAAGTGGCAACAGTTTGAGAAGATAAAAACCAAGTTTTTTATTACCCTAGAATTCAATAATGATATTTTTGCTACAATTTATCTTTGATTTTATTTGAGTTATATCTATAAGGATTTCAATATATCAATATATAGATTCGTATGTGAAGTGATAAGCTCAATTATTTAATAGTGACATGGATGAAAATGAGGTGAAGTAAATAGTAAAAAAAAAAGTTCAGAACTACTCTTTGTAGGATAAGCATTTTAGATATGGATAAAAACTATTAGGAGTATCATTTTTAAGATTTCTGCAGAATTCAAAGATTATATTTGGAGGTGTCACTAAAGTTGACTATGTTTAGGAATGCCAGAAAAGTTGAAGACTAGGCTTAGAGGTACCACGAAAACTCCAGATTGTGCATAGGGTACAAGCAAGCAGAAAGTTTCAGAAACACTTGTGTATAGAGCCAGAAAACCTAGATATAATCCATTATACTATTTACAAATACATAAAATAATTACACTACCATAGAAAGACACATTTAGATTTCTGTTTCCATTTGAGAATATAAGTTGTATTCTATATCAAGGTTAACCTTAATCTGAACTTCTGAAACTGGTAACAAAATCTTTTTTTTTTCATACACAGTTTTCAAGTTCATAAAAAGATTGACTTTAAGGGAGCAAAAAAATTTTTAAACAAAAAGTACCAGAGATAAATAGAATTTGCATAATACCCATATGAAAGATATACATGTCTAAATGCAAAGAAGAGAAAATGCATAATAGTTCATTTAAGATACAGAGATATTTACAAGAAACTTAAAATTACAACTGTGTAATGAGAAATCATTTTTATTTAAGGAGATGAAACATAACTCGGCTTGCGTGTAACACATTCCCACTACCAAGAAGGGCATCAAATACAGATATATCTTCAGTTAAATTCTGCAACAAAAGTAAAATTGTAAGCAGACTGATATATAAAAAAACTACTAGAAGTCAAAATTAAAATTGGTGATTCACTGTTCTCAGTATTTTTAAAACAGACACTTCAGTTATTATTATATGACAAAATTTATTCTTCCACAGTCTGCAAAATTTTCAAAGAATTTCAAATCCAGCACTCTTTATAATGCAACTGAAACAGACATTTCAAAATTTGTCTACAATATTTAAAAAACTTTTTGAAACATGCAGTTTACTATGACACTTTAATCTTAATGCTTTCCTAATTAACACAGAATAATTAAAAATACAGAGCACTTCAGAAAGACCTATATTATTATTAGAATCACTAACTTTGCATGTGTAGGTACAAGATAGTTTGAATAACATCAAGATCAACAGTGTTGGATTGTATTATAACATCAGATATTAAAGGGATTCATGCAATGTTAGAATTTATAATTTTATTACAATGAAAATATTCCAGGATACTGGAATCGTACTACTAATTGTTATTTTTATTAATTTGAATAATAGTTCATCGATTCAACAGAATCATACTACTAATTGTTAACCATTATGCTGAATTTATTTGGACTCTTTATTAACATCGACTGGCTCAGCAGAGTAGGCATGACTTGACCTTTGTTCTAACTGAACTGAGAGATCATGAGGTTGGTGTGACTGTAACCAGTCACTTTTCTGATGTCAATGACTGTTTCTCACTGCAACTCATTCAAAAGCACTTGAATGGGTGATACTGCACTTTATGATTCATTACGCCACTTGTAACGTTTTTTTTTTGGGGGGGGGGGGGGAAGGTATCCATAGAAGTGAAAATCTAGGACTTCTACATAATAAAATGCCTATTAGAGTGAACTTTTTCACAGTCCCTTCTTTCTCACTAATGAACATTTTTTTCCAGACTTATAAATTTTAGTCTATGCTTTGCTTTAAAATTTTAATTTTATTTCCTAAAGAATGTTGGGGTTTTTTTTGTCAGATGATGTCAGATTTGTTTGATGAGTGTTTGAAATCAACTGCATACCAGAAAAGTGGTGGTATATACATTCATAAGCATTTTTTTCTTCTCTATTTTCTAGAAAGATGTTTAACATTGACATTTTTACTTATCACATTATTCAGACACACCATATAAAATTATATTCATATTGTTATGACAGATAAATGTGCTACACTGAACCGTGATGTGATGTATCATCTTGATGCTCGTGTGAATTACAGTGTGAGAACTACATCACCAACGACTTCGAACAAAGAACCTAACTGAAAAATAAGAAAGAAAGAATTGTATGAGGAGGAGTTGAAGTGTGAAAAGAAATGTAATTAGTCTCAGTTTATACCCAATAAGATAATCTAAAGAAGAAATGTTTTATGTGGTGTGTGTGCGTGAGGGAGATTAAATAAGTTATGAGTGTTGATTCTATTATGTTAGTCAAACAGTTTCAATATGTTAGTCGAACAGACAGAGCTGGTCTAACTTTTCTGTAGGAAACGTTTATCAATTGGTGTATAGTTACAATTAGTTTGTTTACAAGAATTGGTAAGGTTATTCTCGATAGATTGCAGATTTGTTTACAAACACAATTGTACTAGTTATCAACTGATATAAGACTTATTTTATGATTTGAGTGAAAACGATAAATAGGTTGGGTTGTTTTACCTCTGAGCGGCACTTTTTTGCACACCATGGGCTAAATGGCCAGGTCACATGGACCCCAAAGGCTCAGAGAAGGTTGGGGGAGGGGACCCACTGGAACAGCTGTTGGGAGACAGATGGTAGCATCCCGTCAAGGCCATCCAGCGTGTTCTTTAACGTGCACAGGGTATGGCTCTCCCGCACACGGGGCCACGGCTTAACGTCCCATCCGACGGACGGCGGCCTTTTCAAGCCCATCGGTGTCCCCTACTGACCGCGGGCAGGGCGGGGAAACGATAAATAAGATACTAAGTTCTTTTAAAGATTTATTTTTATACTGATATAGAAATACTGTTGGTTGACTTTAGATTACATAAATGGTTTCATCCATACTTTTGTAATAAATTACATTGTTTTAGAATTATAATTGTTATATCCATATTTTTGAACTTATGCTCAGTTTTCATCCATTTAATTCATAACATTATTATATATATACTTATGTTATAAAATAATAAATACTCACATGTTCTGGCACTTTAAAAGTTCATTAAATGCCCTAAAATAAATATATTTATTGACTTAAATAATTCTTGAATGATTTTTTAAAATTATACATATTTGCACTTTTCTAAGAAACAAGAGAACTATTGTAAATGTTTGATGACTACACATAAAAATACATTAAATTACCATTCAAAGCATATATCTGAAATTATTTACCATGAGAACATTAATTTTCAGCACAAACATATTTTTATTAGATGACAAAAAAAGGCCACAGAGGCAAACATCATTTATCATATGTTAAGAATTAAATATTTAAATTCACTTTACAATATAATTATGAAATCTCCATATAATACTATATAACTAATAATTATGAAATCTCCATATATATATATATCATGTAATGCCATCTTAAAATGCTTACTTTACTGCATAATCATCTACACTTGCAAAAAGTTGATAAAGTTTCTTCATTCGTTCTTCTAGGGGACTCTGATAAGGAACTAGGCATGTATGTAGTATCCTCTCAACTAAAAGCCTGTAAAAAAACTTACTGTTATTTATTTTTCTTTAACTCATATACAACCTTAATGATCTTATAAATCTTTCACTCATATATAACTAACTTTAAAGACAAAATTTCTTAGTGATAAAACAATAAAAAAATATTTTACTGAGAGTTTCTGTATATAATTGATAACATGAAGTAAGGATGAGACTAACTAATGTCACAACATATTATTTTGTACAAAATTGAAAAGTTAAAGTGTGTTTCCCTATTGCTATATTTTCTAATGATATCCACACACACACACTGCCTAATCATCTTCTATATATTGTAGAGAGGGTACCCAGCATCTATAGCAATCTGAAAGATGGAAAACAATTCTTAGGTTAAGATGCCTTCAGACTGCCACAAAAACCAGGTTTCCCTGAGTACACAAAATACAGATGATGGTTAGGTTGAAAGTGCTCATCACATAAATGTTAATTCTCTACATCAAATAAAACCCAAAAATACATTATTTTCAGCTGAAGTAGTTACCCACAAAATGTACCACTACACTAAAGTTTTGTTCCTATGTCCATACTTCATAATCATCTCTCTTCCCAAGGCAGTTTTTAATTTTCAATAATTTGATAAAACTAAATTTATATTTTTTAATTACTATTATCATTTTTACATTGTGACAACCAAAATATATGCCAAATGATATATAGCAGGACATATGTTTCTTTCAAATAATGAAACATAAAAGATAGAGCAATACTATTTCACTGTATATTACCACTATAATGCTGCAGACTATTACTGTGGCAGTTATATTAATGTACAGACAAACACAAAATGAATCACACTGAACTAAGGAAAAAACATATATAAGATAAAACATAGCAAGATATCTCATTATATATTTCATGCAAATTATTCCTTAGCAGGTTTGACATTATTACTGTGCATAAATTATCATTAAGTAAACTAATTACATTTATATGGGTTCAATGTAAGATTGTAAAAATGTCAAGACCTTGAATTAAGCTTTTTAAATAGGTATGCAATGAGTAAAAGTACTTCTACTGTACACTGATAGCTCATCTCTAGAAGAAGCTAGACAAAAGAGAAATTCCTCATGCAACCATGGACTATGGAGGTCCAACCAGACTGTGCAATTTTCCTCTCCAGAAGTGTCTGTTCTGAGCGACAGCTGCTGCATTTGGTCACTCTAGGCCAATTCTAGCAAGATTCACATTGTCTGTTTGACATTGTCTACCCATCACATCCTAGGTCTCCCACTTTTTCTGAAACCCTTAGGCACAATGTTCATAAACCTGTTTGCCAATCTGCAGCTATGTATGGGCAACATGGACAAACCAATGCAGTTCTCTCTGCACAATATGGTGCTTAATAGAGGTTTAATGACACCTTCTTCTAACCTCTTCATTACTTACAAAGTCAAACCTAAATTACTAATAGCCACGATACTGCATAAGAATCTAGAATCAAAGGAATCAAGTTTCTTGTTATCCTATTACAAAGGGTCCATGTTTTGCTACCATAACTAACCTGAGAAAGAACCAAACTATTATACAGCCTAATTTTAGTCTTTAGCTGTACACACCTATTTTTCCACACTCTCCATAGATTCTTAGAAGTCCCAACAGCAATCCCCATTCTTCTATTTATCTCATGCCACACATCACCAGTATCTATTACATAGCTCCGAAGATAATTAAACTGAGACACTTGCTCAAGAGTGCAGCCATTCAAAGCAACTGAAGCAAATCTGCAAGACCAATTTTCATCACTTGAGTTTTTTCTCTGTTTATCACCAAACTTACTTTATTAACATTCTCATGAACAACCCTAATAAACGATTCATCTCATCAACACCATTAGCCAACAGCACTAAACCATCTGAATAATCTAAATCAGAAAGTTTGAAATCTTTAGACCATTTAAGGCCAAAAACTTTCCCTTGCAAAGAATTTTGCATTACATAATCAATAACCAAACAAAAGAGAAAAGGAGACAAAAATGCACCCTTGTTTAACTCCACTAGCAAAGCTAAACCAATTGCTGCTAGACATACCAACTCTCATAGACAACTCAGAGTTATTATAGAGAGCTTTTATTACACTAACTAACTTATCAGGTATTCCATATGATCTAACAATCAATCATAAATTATGTCGATCAACAGAGTCAAAAGCCTTTTTGAAATCTATAAAGCTAGCAACCACAGGTTTCTGAAACTCTAAACATTACTCAAGAATCTGCCTAAGTGAAAATATTTGATCAATACATACCCTACCACTTCTGAATCCACACTGTTCATCACACAGTTGTCCATCAACCAAATTCTTAATTCTATTAAGTATAATCATGCAAAGAACTTTACCTGGAACAGAAAGTAAACTGGGTTCGAATCCCACTCATGGCAAAACCAATTTTTTTCAACTCATCATTTCATGTGTTCCATGTCTACAGGACTTATCCTGTGATTATTTATTACTAATTCCCCTATAATTATCACAAGAACTGCATTCATCTTTTTTAAAAATTGGGACAATGATAGCTCTAGTAAAATCCTTAGGAATAATAACTTTATCATAAAAAATATTCAAAATTTCAGTCAGCCATGTGACAACACAAATGTTCCATGCTCTAAGTATTTCAGTGGTGATTTCGTCCACTCCTGGGGATTTATGCAGTTTTAATTTAGAGATAGCCAATGTGACTTCGGAATGTTATAGAGCCATCATTAAAGCCAGTGATGCATCTATCCTCATTACATACATGGGAGTAGAAATAATCACATTATTTAGAACATCTCTGAAATGCCCAGCCCATCTAGCCATCACAGAATCCTCACCTTGCCATGTTTATCCCTCAACCCCTGTGTACCTGTCATTTTTTTCCCACATAAAACATTAACAATCTGGTACAACCCCCTGCTGTTGTGCTGTCTAACTGCTTCCTCTGCTTTGTCAGCCAAGCTATCAAGCCAAAGATTCTGATCAGCTGTTACTAATTCTTTACATGTTTATTAAGCTCGTTGTAATGCCTTCTATTAGGACTAGTAGGGTGTTGATTCACATTAATCCTGCAGTTCTTTCTTTAAGAAATAAGTTCCATTTCCTCTGTTCCCTTTTACCCAAAAGAGTACTGTTGATTTCAAGAAAAGCCTGTTTAAACTGATCCCATTCTTTCTCAACTTCAGCAGTAAGCAAACCACGATTGTCATAATGACGAAGTAGCCTCTCATGGTATGTTTTAGCTATATCTGGATCTTTCAAACATTCAGTGTTAAAGGTAATTTTCTTAACCTTAACACAACATTCCTTAAGTTTCAGTTGCAAGACACTTTTGACCAGATAATGATCAGACCCAATTTTGGCTCCCTTGTATGATCTGGTATTCCTAACTGAACTGGACCATTTGCTGTTAATTAAAATATACTCTATCATATTCCTGTGCAGCCCATCAGGTGAAACCCATGTATATTTATAAATGTTCCAGTATTTGTAGTATGTGTTTGTTATTCACGAACCATTAAGTTTACTTACCTGTAGAAGACGTTCTCTATTGCCACTGGAACTACCAATGCCAAAGGATCCTAAAACTCCTGCCCAAAGGTCAGAGTCAGTACCAACTTTAGCACTGAAGTCACCTAGCACAAGAGAAATATCTCCTTTCTTCACAGAATTCAAATATCCTGAAGCTGGCTGTAAAATGTATCCTTCATTTTCTCATCAGAATCCTCTGTGGGGGGATAACAACAGATGACATTCAAGTCTTTAATTTTTGTTTTAAATTTTGCTGTAAGAAATCTTTCATTAATGTAATCATATCTTAGAAGATCATCACTGGCATATCTGCTGAGAAGTAAACCTACATCTTGGAGATGTTTTCCATCCTCCCTCCCTGAAAAGAGAAATTTAAAGTTATTTTTTAAGTATCTTGCATGCCTAGAATATCTAAGTTATAACACTGGAATTCCTGCGTCAGGATATCAAGAGAATAATCTCTATGTAACATGTTCCTGCAAAGAGAAAATCATTAGTAGAATTTTTAAAGAAACTAGGTTTAGTGAGAGAGGTAGGGCCAAGAATATCAAACAACCCCCTGATCGCAGGCATAGGGCAAAGACTTGTTCCTCCTCTGCTAAAGGTTGAAGCCGTTGATGCTGGAGGAACTTCAGGCATTATCTTTTCAAGTGGACCTTTTCAAGAGCCATATGACTTGCCTGAGACACATATTACTCCAGTTTAGGATTGGCGATACCCAACTTATTAAGTGAGGTCACTCACTTGTTAAAGTAAAGTCACCATGGGGTAGGAACTTCAGACACCACCTTTTCAAGAGCCATAGAACTTCCTGGGACACATTACTCCAGTTTAGGATTGATGATGTCCAACTAGCTAAGTCAGGTTCAGGTACCTGAGATGGCCTCTGATCAGGATTATCCACCAGCTGATATAAGGTATCCCACGCCTCTGTTCACTTAGGGCTGCACAAAGCAAACAGAAAAGACAGTGGCAGACTCTCCCTCAACAGAGGCATACCAGTGAAGGAAGTCCAGGATCCATAATCAAGCTCAAATCCATAAGCCAGTCCAGTAGGTATAAATGGTTAGCACCAGGACCCTGTGAAGTTGACCACTTCTCAGCAGGGTAGAAAAAAAAGAAAAAAGTGGCCATAGATGACCAGATCAGTAGGCCACACTAAACTGGCAGCCCTCCCCATCCGTTCCCTTCCAAAAGAGGATCTTTCTTTTGAAAGGTACTAACGTTCTGCACTACAAGAAAGTGGGGTCGGACATTAGTTGCTAGACCTGGCCGATTCTGTGCATCATCACCGGGGATTGGTACATAGCTCTCCTTCCAGATGCTTAGAGGAAGCTAGAAGGTCAAGATATAAAGTCCTAGCACAAATTTCAGCAGTATAACAGAAATTCGTAGCCTGGACAATATGCTTTAAAAAACTCCCAACTTTTACTTGGATTGATTAGTTGAATGTGTCAGTTCAAATGGCATGAAAGTACTAAAAATATTATTAAACCAATTCTATTTAAAGCATATAAATGGTTTTTGGAACTGATTAAAGTTTGAGTCTTTAATATTGAAAGTCACATTGAAAATATTAATATATTATATTGATAGCATAACAGAACTTTCTTCAGAAACAGCAAGAGGCAGTCTTTTTAGTTTATTTTAAAATTTTCCTATTGTGAACCATTATTCTTTTTATTCTAGTTTTGATTTAAACATTACTCTATATGTAAAGTGTCTATCAATTCTATTTTCAATTTTCTATTCACAAGATATTGATCAAGCCCTGACAGAGTTACAGATTTGTGGATTACAACTTAAACTTCTTGCAGATGATTTTATGTGCAGTACTCAGAAGCATCTGCATTGCAAAAGAAGTATATATATATGTGAATTATGAGGATTTTACCTACAATGCTTTCATGCAGTGCACTGTGGTACTTGACACAGCGGGTTTTCTAAAATGGGCCTATCAGTTACTCTTGGTGGATTCAGATTCAAATTTGTAATGTCACCAAAGAATGCTTTTAAGATGATGGAAGAATCACGACAAATATCTGATGAAATTGTCATTGCATTTAAATCAATGCTGTTTCAACACACACTTTGCTTTATCTGTGGGAGAAGTCATTATTTACTAATTATCCTATAATGTGCCATCTACCAGTCATAATTTCCTTATCTTACAGCACGGAAAAGTTACAGATAATCCTATTGATGTTTACATACTATCATACCAAAATTCAGTGAATATTTTCATGTTATGTGAAACACCACATTCAAACCATTCTAACTTTCAATATATAAATATAAACATTTTAGAGAAAAATGTCAATGAATGTAAAATTAAGATCTTTTAGAGAAAAATGCCAATGAATGTAAAATTAAGATCTAACACAAATCTTGACATTCAACACTATTTCATATTTAAGAAATTATTGAACAGGAATATTTCACAACAGATGCTGCTAAGCTCATCCTAACTACTTTCTTCAAAATTACTAACTAAAATGTTTACTGTAAAAACTAAAAGAATCATTCTGCACACTGTAAAATAACATCAAGTTTAGTGAATGATTTGTTTTATGTTATTAGTCGTGCTCTAATTAAGTTTTGATGTAAATTCTTATGACTCGCAACACAGTTCTTAAAAGTTTCAGATTCCAAAACACTTCAAATATTCAGTGACTATTGTTGAAAAAAAAAAATTGAGATTTGGGTAAATCTGATTGGTTACCTCTAAGCAACACTTTCTTTTACACACAATGGTTAGGTAACAAGGACCCAAAGGCTCAGAGAAGATTGCGAAAGGGAACCCAATGGACAACTATTAGGAGACAGATGGTAGCCTCCCATCATAACCCTCCATTGTGTTCTTTACAGGTTTTTCACAGGATATGGCTCTCCTCACACGGGGCCATTGTTTAATGTCCCATCCTTTTCGTAACAGTGTATTTTGAGATGGTGGTCTTTCCAAGCCTACTGCAGTCCCTTTCTGACCGAGAGCAAGGTGGGGGTTTAGTGGAAATAAATCTCTTCAACACTGGCCAGGTGAACTGGGAACCTGGTGTGCCTGGTGTGCTATCAACTGAACCAAACCCCACCACTAAATTTGATTGGTCTCTTCTGTTTATCTCAAGTAATATTTTTCTGTAAAAAGCAAAATTTTAAAGTTAGAAAGCACAGAATGTGGCTTTTATTCATATAACATGGAAGTGACCAAGCACTTCTGGTAATACAGTAAGGCCCACTTTATGATGCTTCACTTTACGACGATTTTCAATTATGATCAATGCCCATTTATATGATGACATATTCGCTCATATGACAGTTTTAGCTGCTGTGTACCAACCAAAGCTGGGTAAAAGGTACAGTGGGATGACTGCATAGAAAAATACATGCTGCGTTACTGACTGACAGCAATGCTACGAGCTACGTTTCTTCCAGCAATACTTTGCCATGCTGCTAACACATCTAACATGTTCCACAAAGTGGGTGGTCTGTTTGGCATAGCAATGCATGTGATGACTTTGCACATGACTCTTCTCATTGGACAAGTTTTGCTTTCCCTTTACTCATTGCTTGCTGCATCTCTCTGTGTTTCAGTGTTTCACTGTGAATTATAAACCGTTTACAACTATTATTTTATTTTATTGTTGTTAATAATGGCAGGTAAAAATCAAAGTAAGGGTTCTGTTGTTTCCAATGAAAAGAAGACTTGTTAACCTATTACATTAAATACCAAGATTAAAATTTATTAGCTTTAGTGACGATGGTGTATCGAACACTGAGATAGGCTGCACACTAAACTTACCTCTCACTACTGTTGTTACAGTTGTTAAAAACAGCATTTATTTTAATTGTAAATGCTTCATTTACATCAGTCACACACATATATGGCTGCTTAAAAATGTTATTAAACCATTACATGGATCTACAAGTAAAAAAAAAAGGCAATGATTTGCTACACAATGAAATTCACTATACAACGGTGATCTGGAACCTAATGTGTCGTATGACTGGGGTATTTTGTATAATGTACCTCAAATACAGTTTAATTCTTCAGTAGGGCAATATAATAGGTCAGGACTTTATAACCCAACTGGCATAACATGAGTGAGTTGGGGAGGTTAAAAATGAGACAAGCTTAGTAATCCACTGTTATTAGTAAGAAATAAAAACCTATAATCATTATATTAACCTAGGAGTAATCATATCACTTTTGACAGTTTCCTGTCAAGTCCATTAATGTTCTTAGCAGCTCTTTTGAGTTTATTGATTCAATGTTGACTATTTATGTAAAAAGATAGGAATCACTAGCTTTAGGGTAATTATATTAGTGACAGGTCTCACAGCTAAGTTCAAAACTAAAATAAGAATCTTTATGTGAATAATATTCACACAGTTACTGTTGACTTTAACGTCAATAAATCAATAAATATTTTTGTGGAAAAAAAGTTTCACTGACGTGCAGAATTTAATACTATGTCTTTCCAGAAACATGCCAGTTTTTATTTACATCTTGCTCACCACAACATTTGAAGAAATAGTTGCTGTCCAGTATCACAGATGGTGCCAATGCAGGTGCCGAAATCATGGGAAGACTGAAAAGCCATATTAAGTGGAGAAAAGACAGAGCTGGTGTTAGTTCAGTGGTTGAATACTCTGGCATGTTTCTCAAGAGAAGTGGATTCAAATCCCATATGTCAGTGAAACTTTTTACCACAAAAATATTTATTAATTTTTATGTAATTTGTATGCAGAAAACTATAAAAGTAGAATAATTCTAACCAATACATTCACCTATAATAAAGCTGAGGAAAATGGATATATTCAACAGAGTGATAATAAACATAACTTACCGATCTTCTAATGATGTCTGATAATAAACATGAAGTACTTTATTCTTGATCCATGATATACACTCTCGAGTAGACTGGGGCAGGTTTGTGCTGCTCATATGTTGTTTATATAACATTGCAAGGCCCAGAAGAGCCTCTTTTCTAATTTTGAACTACAAAATTATCTAAAATTAAAATGTGCAAAAAAGAAAAACCTTCACATGATATAGAACTAATATAGTATACAAGTTTTTAAATAGGTACATGGTGTGTCAAAAGTCTGTCACTATTAGGTATATTTACTATTATTATAGAATTCATTTAAAGTGCAAAAAAATTAAAACGAAACAGATGTTTGAAATTCAACATTATCCTCAAAAATTTACAAAAAAAAAATTTTTTTTTTCATTGTCTTCAGTCTAACAGCCATAATTGCAGTATTACTTTAGAAGTTAAAATTCTACTTCAGGAAAAGCATTAGGAAAAATTTCTATGTTACCAGCAACTGCAGAGTTAGTCCTAAGTTTCTCAATTATAACATATTTCATTTTGATTCCTCAAAGGTGGTCCACAAATGGTTGACAATTGCACTGACTCTTAATAGATTGCATAGAATGCAGTTCTAAAATTTAATACAATTCCAAAATAATGAATTTTGGCCCTTCATGTATAATATTCAAACTACATTAAGCTACAGTGGTACAACCAGATTTTATAATTTAGTTCTCCATACATATCTATTCTGAGCAACAGCTATTCTATCCATCTCTGATTCTAGGCTTGCCCTTGCACCTGAGGCCTTAATAAGCACACAGTATAATTCTAGCAATTAACTTTCAGTTCTCCATTAAGGAAATCTCACCCTACCTAAAACCTAAGGTGCTGCTTAAAGGCAGTTGGTATATCCTAGGCACATGTCTATTCTCCCATACTTTCTATAAATTTTTAGAATTTCTAATAGTAATGCCTACTCTTCTGTTTATTCCATATCATGCACACCAGTATCTTGCACATAACTCCCAAAATAATTAAGATTTAGCCTTAATAACTGTAGAATACTTTTTTACTGATAATTTATATATGGTCATAATTTCACAACAACTTTCCATGTTGAAAAGTTTTTCTCTACATTTACCAATAAACAACTGACTCTAAGACAAAGGACATTTGATATATGCTAACACTCTAATAAGTTAGCCATACTTGTTCACAGAATACAACATATACACTAAATGGGAGAATCTGTGGCTTTGCACTATTTCAGAAAATTAAAATAACTACTGCATTAAAAAAATACTAATGAACTTGGGGAAAAATTCGTTTTTCACTGTAATTGCTGAATGTGTTACTTTTAGTGCTATAAGTGTATGTTTTTACTTCCTAACAGCTTTTTAATTAAATATAGATTAAGTCAACTCTATAAGCACTGTAGGTGCTGGACTATTCACGTCTTATTGAGACAAATAATCGGCTCATTGACACTAATGTGGAAATTGATGGTCGTAGATTGGTGCTGTGAAGTTTAGGTTAAATAGTCACACCTGCATTTTCTTTGTTCTTCAGATGTAGCTTCGTTGATGTTCAAGGAGGACAATTCTGGGTTGTGTGCTTTTCTCATAGCTGATATTTTCACAGGTCTGGTATTGTTGCACCTCACTTGAATAGTTCTTAAGTGCAGTGGTGTTGTAATTTGCTGCCTCTGTATGAGTCACTGGGTGTCATTCCAAACTTCATGCTCCTATTAGTGCACTGAGCAGGTTGCCTGTAAGAGATGTTGGTGACCACAAATTGTGATGCATTTCATGCTGTCCGCTTCAGTATGTTGTCAGGCAGGCACTGTCCTGGTAGCAGGTTAAGATAGATAAATGATGTGCTCGATCAGTGGGGGAATTTGTGGCCTGCACGGGGTTGCCAAGGTCAAGTGTGGACCAGGCATGCCTCTGAGGTGCTGTGTAAAGGGGATGAATCAGAAGTGTTCTCCGAGCTGCACTGGGCCGGTGCATTTGAGGATTTAAAAGAGCAGTCCGGAATTTCGATACAATATGGTAGAACACTGTATAAGTTCCAGAGTATAAATTACTGAGTATCGGGTGAACTTTATCTGTTGAGAGTGAATCCTATCTGTCAAAACCAGTATTTATAGATAGTAACTTCACATGGAAATTGTACATAAGCAGTATAGTAAAAGGCTGGAATATTAGGCTTTCAAGAACATACTTTATTTGAAGCTTTTGAATTTGCCCAAGTTAAAAATAATATACAGTTCTTGGAAACATTTTATTTGAAGCAAGTACTATTTCATGGGTGCCCATTCTGAATTGAGTTTGCGACCCATTCGAAATCTTCTAATTATGTGTTAAGGTGCAAGCTGGAAAAACGAAAGTTTGATAGTATTCGGAATTATTATAGTTCATTGTAAATTTTAAAAGTCCGAAATTATTTAGTAGCCCCTTGTTAACATGTATTGTCAATGATTGCGATGATTCAAGTGTAACATTGTTCAATAAAATTTCTTGTGGTTTGGCCAGGCTCCCAAAGTATTCAACTGTTTACCTAGTAACATAAAGAATACAAGAACTCTTATAGTTTTAAAATTAATTATGAAATGGGTATTCAGGTAAAACGTAGAAAATCAATTATAGTGATTATGCCTCGCTTGATTATAGCGCTTAAATACACATTTGAGTCATAATGTTAGTGGATTTGTTATATGTCTGTGAGAAGTAAGTTAATAGTGTTCCTATAAACTATTTCATGTTTTCAAAATCTAATATCTCAGTAACGAGTTTTGGCTAATCTGGAGTTTTGTATTTTACATTTTCAAAAGTGCTTAGTTACGTTAGAAAAGAAAAACATTTACTGCTTTGTGTTGTTATAAGTTTTAAAGTACATGTTTGAAATGTAACAAAAGTGTGAAATAAATCTGAATTGAGTTGACAATTAAATCGGCCCATTAAATTTGAATTTGAGAAGGTTAATTTCTCACAGATATTTTGTTGTACTATCTTGGGTGATATGCTGTTTTGCTTCCCTCTCGTGTGTGACCTTCCTCCCTTTCCCCGGTTGTGACGATCTTCCTTTGGTTACCAGCAACATTGCCGGGTGCGAGCCCTGGTCTCTACGTTGGCCAGGGTCCAGGTTTGTCTGATGCACGGAATGTAGTTAAGGAGTTTCTGCATTTCTTCTAGTAACATTTTCCAGGCTGAAGGGGACGATATTATGTCTGTGTTGCACACAAAATTCTTATTGATGTAGATGAGGATGTCTTCCATTATTTTCAGCTGTATCTAAGAGGGTGGAGAGCTTATTATTTTGGTCATGTCGAATTGTAGGGAAGTTTCTTTAGTTATAGCTGTATCTATGAGGGCTGTGAGTTGCTGTTTGTTTTGGAAGTCCTGCTGGTGCTCCTCCAGGCGAATTTCAAAGTTTTGCCAATATATCTGTTCTTTTCTTGCAGTACATTGTTTGGGTCACTTAATGGTATCAAATAAATTCCAACAGCAAGTTTTCATAGGTCACAATCTTTCTTTACTAAGTTGGAGATAGTTCATGAACTGCTTCATGATGCTGCTGAGGGTATTCAATATGTGGAGTATGTATAGAAATGCTGTAGTATATTTAATTTTGGGCTGTTGGGTAAAGGGGGCTGGCTGAGAATTTTGAAATTGGTCCTGAATTCTATGATATATTGCATCCATAAACTTATCTGTATATCCTGCTCATCTGCCTGTGTTCTTAATATATTTTATTTCAGTTTGCAGAAGTTCTTCTGTTAAGCAGTATCTCAGAGTCTAAAAATAGCATGTTAAATGCTGACTTTTTAAATGAGCTGGGGTGGAAATTGGTGACAAAGGTGGGTTTACAGGATACAGTAGTACTAATGGAGTTCTGGAATTGTTGAATGGCAATATCCAAAAATTCTATGCTGCCAATGGTTTCGGGTTCATGAGTGAATTTTATGGTGGTAATTACATTATTCAATCTGTATAATAGTTCCTGGACTTCGGTCTTGGTCCCTCCCCAGATAAGAAAAATGTCATCTATGTATCTTGCCCATAGTAGTGGGCGAGGGCCACGTTGGCCATGAGGCCCGAGAGGATGAACCCATTGGAACTCCCACAGTTTGGAGTTGGGTGCTGCAATTAATTTGGAAATAATTGGAGGATGTGGCAAGTTCCAGCGCATTGTGCATGCTGAAATACAAGGGAGCTGTGGTTTTCGCTGCCCATCACCTTCAATCTCATCACAGCATTCAGTATCGGGGTACATCGATATTTTATTTTAGGGGTTCTCTCTCTCTCTTTTTCTTAATAAAATAAAAATACTACCACCAGATAAAATGAAACAATTGGTAATACTTAAAACCGATGAGTTCAATGACAAAATAAAACCCACAATTGAAGAATTAAAAGTGGAGCCAGTGACACGAGACCCAATTCCTAGCATGCTGCACAAGTTAACACAAATTAAATTGGACACCTTCTTATCCCAACCATTAGCCAAAACAGCTAAACCACCAAAATACCGTCATACCTCAACTATTTGCTAAAAACGCACAAACCTGGATATCCCCTTTGCCCACTGGTTTTGAAACGCCACTCCCCCATTTATCACTCAGAGAGTGCTCTTTTCTATTTTTTCCCCCATACTTCCCCGACACATCTTACACCATCAAATCTGGATATGAATTTGTACAGCTCATCTGTAGATTTCCCATCCTCCCCATTACACATCCTACTTGTTTATATTCTCATTTATTTATATTCGTTTACTTATACTCTGGAATACAATTAAATAACTTAATTCGTTAACTTATACATTAAATAACTTAATTAATATATTCAATAATATATTACCAACGAAAAAATTTACACATGAATCTGAAAAAATTAAAAAAACTTCCATTTTTAGATATCATAATTACTCGGAAAAATAATTACTGCGAAACTGAAGTTTATACAAAAACTACACATATACCTAACTATATACAAGCTAATTCAGCACATCCAGGTAAATATAAAAAAGCAAGTATTCTCCCACATTTTATTCGAACACACAGATATTGTTCAAATAGGGTCATATTACAAAATGAAATAAATTACACAAAAAGATATGCAAATGAAGTAGGCTACTCTCAATAAATCTTAAACAGATGGGAAAGAAATGCAAAGTTCAAAGTATTAAACTCTTCACAATCTAGACCAAACCTAGAAAATAATAAGGAAGAAAAATATGCAAGTAGTTTTCCCTACACTAAAAACTTAACAAAAACAATGGAAAACATTCTTAAAAAATACATTAATTTACCTACCAAAGTAACATATACAATTAAAAATCTGACAATAAATGATAGAGATAGAAATGCACCCACAGGTGGAGTATATGAGATAATTATCCCTGATCCCTCAAGAAAATTATACAGAAAGGACATGTACATAGGAAAAACATTTAGACAATACAAGAATGCAGGAACACCAAAATGATATATTAAAAGGCAATCCAAACACAGCATTAGCACAAACCATATTAAATAATAATATAGAAATTGATACATTAGAATTCACTCCTAGAATTGCCCAAAAATACCAAGTTTCAAACTCTATATACAGAGAAAATGCTAATACATAAGAATTTAAAATCGCGATACCAATATCGCCCCCCCCCCCCCCTGCAATTGGCATGGAACCTTTTGTTACACCAACAACAATGCACACACAAAAAATGAAAGAACATATGATCGATGATGTAATGAGCGAGACAGATAAATAGCAAGGATTGGGTTGGGTTGTTTTACCTCTGAGCAGCACTTTTTTGCACACCATGGGCTAAATGGCCAGGTCACATGGACCCCGAAGGCTCAGAGAAGGTTGGGGGAGGGGACCCACTGGAACAGCTGTTGGGACAGATGGTAGCCTCCTGTCAAGGCCATCCAGCGTGTTCTTTAACGTGCACAGGGTATGGCTCTCCAAAACACGGGGCCACGGCTTAACGTCCCATCCGACGGACGGCGGGCGGCCTTTCCAAGCCCATCGGTGTCCCCTACTGACCGTGGGCAGGGCGGGGAATTTTGCGGAGATAAATCTCAACGCTGACCCAGCTGGGACTCGAACCTGGGAACTACAGATTACGAGCCTAGCGCGCTACCGACTGAGCCACCCCCACCCCAATAGCGAGGAAGCTAGCTGTAAAAGAGAAGAGCCCGAGGAAGCCAAAGGACACATGGCTAAATGCAGTGCTCCGATCAATATCATGGAGTCTGCACAGTTTTATGTTAAATGTTGTTAACAGTTAATAGGATATGTGTAAGGTTTTAATAAATATTTTAAGGATTTTAAATTCAAGTTTTGAGGATGTGCATTGGATAGACCTAACCATCTATGCCAGTAGCAGCACAAAAACGACAATTGCATGTTAACATTAAGATGAAAACCACTGGCAAAATAGCATCCATCTTGTGCCTAATATAGTGAATTAACTACAATCTAAAGAAAAAATATCAACCATTTTAAGTGCAAGTTGTCTAAAAAGCTTCAAAAGTGTGCTTCAATGAAGGACTGGTATGCAATAGACATGTCATCAGCTTCTACAAAAGAGCACTGTTCAACTGGAAGAAAACGCCAGTGTGAAATGGACCCATTGTCACTATATCAGCCATCACAATATTGGTAAATACCTTTAAAATTTATCTACTTTACATTTCCTTTGAAGCTAGTAGCAAAGGATAACTATAAAGGCTAATGATAAGTAATGTCAGGAGATAGGTGTGATTTGCAATAGAAAGCTAAATAGAGCTCTATGCAAGTTTATATCACCGTATGCTCAGTTTTGCACTCCTCAATCCTTGAGATGTGAGTCTTGATATATTATGTAACAGCTTTTATCATGAATATTAAATGATACCTAAATAGCTGTGTCTAAAAATTATTTAACTCCTTGCGATTCCTGCAGTAACCATGGTTTGATGATAGGTTTGATCTCAAAGAGCTTGTTCATAAGCTGTTTAGACCAAGATTTCACCACTGTGTCCTGAGCTTTATGGTAAAACACTGCTGGAAATCCAGATATGGAACTGGCAACAGAGAGCCGGACAAGGGTGTGGCTGACTTGGCAGCAGCATCTGCCAGGTCATTGCCTCTGATACTGACATGACCGGGCATTCAACAGAAACAGGTGGTTGTTATGGCTGCCAGACGATACGGCTGCTGGCGGATCTTAGAAAAAACTGGGTGAGGCCGATGCCTCACTGAGATCAAACCCTGTAGCGAGCTAAGCGAGTTGGTGTAAAGCACACATCGATGATGATGCTTATCTGCCTCATGATCCAAGTCGAGACTGATAGAGTGCAACTCTGCAGTGTAGATGGAACATTGCATTGGGATCTGGTCTGCAATAATTACATCAGAGCAGACGATGGATGATCCCACTGATGTGCTGAACTTCGAGCCATCTGTAAAGACAGGCAAGAAGTCCAGATACTCAGCATGATGGCTGGCAAAGAGTTGCCAATACACACAGTTGGGTGTAAAGGCCTTTCCTGTCCTGCACAGGGAAAAATCACAGGAAGGGGAAACAGCAAGCCATGGTGGGAGTGACTCGACTGTGTGACGCTATCGACACTAATGTTGATGTCTCTGAGGTAGCCTTGGAACTCACAAATCAAAAAGACAAATGGCAGTTGGGCAATTAGTGTAAAGTATATCCCACTTCGGATTGAAAACGCAATCTCAAGTGGGATGGCCCAGTAGGGATCGCAATTTTGATGCATATTGTAGGGGCAACTGCTGAAGGTGAAGAGATAAAGACAATTAGTGTAAAGTATATCCCACTTTGGATTGAAAACACAATCTCAAGTGGGATGGCCCAGTAGGGATCGCAATTTTGATGCATATTGTAGGGACAACTGCTGAAGGTGAAGAGATAAAGATGGTTCATCAGTCTCAACGTAAAGACTCTGGACTGGTGAGGTTGCCCCATTCAAACACAGAGGTCCTCTGATGATGGAGGGGGTCCAGCACCTTCACCACCGAATCCCGAGCATTCATACACCTGGGATCCGTAATCCAGTTTCGACCAGACAAGTGCATGGTACAGGCAGAACAGAGAACATCGGTCAGTTCCCCAGGAGATCTTCCCAGAAGAGGAGGACCTTAAGCATCAGTTCCCTAGAAGAGGACCTTGATGATGTTCAATGCTCACATGCACTTGGACCTGAAATGACACGTGTGATAAAAAAGGTCAACTTCTGATCAAAGATAAGAGTGACAAACTTGGCAACCACAACTGGAATATTACCCCAGAGCCATAGCTATGGATCCAGATGAAGATTATGATTGTGGCTAAAGTGCACGCAAGCAATCCTCTTTGGGGAGAACTGAAACTCATTGCCCAAACTGAAAGATTGTTCAGGACAATTTGCAGTTGTCTTTCAATGACCCTCATGCTGGACAAAGGGCAAAATATGCTAAAATCGTCAACATAGAGGGATTGCCTACAGATGGAGGAAATTGTCTAGTGATAGAATTAATCTTGACAGCAAAATGTGTAACACTCAGAATGCAGCCTTGTGGCACTCCCTATTTTTTGGGGTAACACACTTTGGGCCGACACAGACTCAAAAAGAACATGGGGATAAGAAGTTGGATGTGAAGATCAGCATATGACTTCTCCAGCCGAAGCTATGGAGGTCACGAAGAATGCTAAATCTCCAAGCTGTGTCGTATGCTTTTTCGATGTCAAAGAAAATCTCTATGTAAAACAGATAGCCAATTTCTGATATAAAATTTCTGATAGCTGATTTGAGGCATATCAGATGGTCGAATGTTGACTGTTGCCTGCAAAAGCCACACTGGGTGTTGGAAAGAATCTGCTTCTTGACTGCCTGGAGATCTACCAACCCTCCGGGGTCAGTGTCAGCCCCTGTGGTTCGACCCTTTTTCCCTCATAGTGGGGAAGTACTACTGTTCAATTGAGTTTTTTCCTGCAGCTTTTTCCAAAGGAAGTTTTCACCCCTAAATGTTCAATGAAGTAAATAAATACCAAACAAGTCTGGCATTTACCATTCTTTCCAACACCTTGCACATGCAGCTCATCAATGCAATGGGAAGATAATTAGAAGGAATCTTGGAATCCTTTCCTGGCTTCAGGAAGACCAAGATGATGGCCTCCAGCCAGGAGTCTGGAAACTGCTCCTCGACAAAAATGCAATTGAAATGATAGAGCAGCCAATCCTTACTCAATAGTGAGAGATGTTGGAGCATGGCAAAATGGATATAGTCTGGCCAAACAGCAGATGCATGAGAGATGTGCAAAGCAAGGTGAAGCTCCTCTGCTTGTGAATGGCCTATTGTAAGGCTCCAGGCCATTCAAGTGGAAGAACAGTAGAGAGCATTCAGCTCTTCTCGGCCAGAAACTTGGGGGAGTAAGAAGATGAAGAGATGGAGGGGAAGGATCCCCAGAATGTCAGCAACTGCTTTGGGATCAGCAAATGTCTGCCTATTGTGCTCCCGGATCGATAACAAGTGTGACGTGTAGTTCCGACCCATCTTCTGGACTTTATCCCACACGACCTTAGAACCGTTAATAGAAGATGTGCATTTGATCCAAGATTCCTTCTGGCACCGGATGAAATGGTCTTTCGCCCTGGTGCATTTGAATGCTTCAAGGTTGGGAGACATCGGAATCTCGGGAACATCCCCCAAGACTTGTTCTGAGCCTTACGAGCTGCGGTGCAATCTGCATTCCACCATGGTTTTGGAAAATGAAGAAACCGTATCAAAGTTTGAGGTATTGTGGATGCAGCTGCATCTATGATATAGTCTGTTATATCTGCTAATGCTACATTGATTGGCTCCTGCCTGACAGTGTTCATCAAGTCGGTAGGGTGCAGAGCCTGGCACCCTACCGACTGAGCCAGCCCCGCCCCTGGTGGTGAGGGGGATGACCAGGAATGGAGAATGGTTGCTCAAGAGGATGGCAACACCCCCGCGAGCTGGACCATCTCCATCCCGGTCCTGGTGAACCCAGGAAAAGTGCCAGATAGTGGGATCTGTGACTGGCTGAAAGTATGGCTCCTGCAGGCACACACAGATGGGCTAGTGTACCTGAAGGAGAGCATTGATGTCATCAAGATTCCTCTGTAATCCACAATAATTCCATTATAGGAGTGTGACCATCTCAGGGCTTATAAAAGTAGGCAGACGAATTTCTATTCAACTTAACTGCTGCAGAGGATGGTTTAGTGAATAGAGAATAGTCTGTCTGCATGTCCTCAGAATCGTCCAGGGGACATGATCTGTTACCACCTTTTATGGATGAGGTAAAATTTTCTTCTTTGGCCCCGATGGGGGCCCTTTGGTTTGGAAGGTCTAGCTGTCTGAGGACAGGAAAGAGAAGGCGTTCCAGTGGAAGTGAAAGACCGAGTTGCAGGAATAAAAACCAGGGTTGATGTAGAAGTCGAGACCGTTAGTTTTACCTGTATCAGGAGGTATTTTGCAGCAGGTGAAAAAGATTCAGTAGGTGGTACACTGATGTCAGTCTGCACTGCCACTGAAGTTGTAATGCTCCAAAGATTATTAACTTTTCAAGTTGGATCTTTTGTCTGATCCAAATTTATTCAAAATTCTGGATAGCTTTGTCAGGTGCCAGACAATTTTAACTTGCCAAATAAAGTTGAAATAGGGTTCATTATGTATATAGTGTTACTTATCGAGTAAGAATTCATAAAAGGATTGTTAAGTTTAATTAAAGTTTAAATTCAATCAAAAATCAGTTAATATTGCTCAAGAGAAAAATAGCAAAAATTCAAAAGTTTCTAAAACAAAGTTTATTTCCAAAAAATTCAAAGACTCACCAAATTCAATGGAAGAATACAAAAGTTGGAGTACTAGCAACTCACATCTATCCAAATATTTGCTACATTTCTCTCCACTACAATACTACATCTCCAATGACAATTCTCATTCTCTCCACTAACTATGACTACACTTCTACCTCTGACTCTGTGACCTAATGTCACCGAGTTATAACATGCTGCATACAAATCCGGCACGTATCTATTGCACGCCAGGAAAACATTTGAATAATCTGACGATCGCGCTAGTTATGATGCAAGTGTGGTCATGTCCTACACACGCACATTAGCAGCTGATAATCAAAAGGTCGGAGTTGCACATGCGCAACTCCTATGGCTCAGAAACAAGAATTGCGATATCCAAAAAAAAATAATCCCCAAAATGATAAATACAACGTAAATAAAGTAAACTGGTTAGGGAAAAGTAAAAGTGAATGGGTGGACCATCACAAAGTCATTGGGACGACGGGCTTTCCCCAATGAATGCACTGGCACAGGAAACCTTGCCAGGTGGGGCAGGAAGTGCAGCGAGCTTTCTCACCTCAGGGCAGGAGATGTTATTGATGGTCTTGAGGCATTGCATCTCCCTTTCCTCCTTCCATTTGGGACAGTCATGTGAATATGCCGGATGCTCATCACTACAGTTCACACAGCTTGCCTTTTCTGCTGTGCAGTCAGGATTGAGATGATTGTTGCTGCCACAGCAAGCACAAGTGGGTTTGCCCTGCAAACTGTGCAGGCATGACCATATATCTGGCACTGAAAGCAGCACATAGGGTTTAGTATATATGGCTGTACCTCACAAAGTAAATAACCTACCTTGATGGAGAAAGGCAGACATGGTATGTTAAAAAGTCAGAATCGGTACCTGGGTGTGTGCCAATTTCCCATCATGGTGTAATGAAACCCAATGGGCTGCTGTTACTCCTTGAGGGGTGAGTTCTGAGAGGATTTCCTCCTCAGTGTATTCTCAAAGTCACCGAGGAGGGAGGTCACCAAGGGGGAACACCCGAAAGGAATTTAAGGTTTTGTGGGGAGTGACCATGACAGCCACCCCACCAATCTGTGTAACCTACAGGAGCAGTTCCAAATGTTTTGAACAAGCAATCTCAACTTGCAAGTTGTCAGATTGTAGACTAGACAGATTTCGGCATACATGCAAAACCTTCAAAACCTTTATGCACAAAAAATAAAGGCATGTCCCCAAGTATTTGATCACCCATGGAGTGGACGACAAAGAATTCTGGAGACGACGCAGACAACGAAGTTGACGGCAGAGATGACAAAGAAGATGAGGGGGGGGGGGGGGGCCTCTGTCAAGTCCTGTTGTTGGCATTGCTTGAATCAGTTGAATTGATTTCATGTTTGGTTTTGTGTGGTTCAGTGCCTGCTGTTCCCACCCTCCACGGAGCCCAACAAGGGGGTGCCCAGTTGGGTGCCAGGGCTACACAGGCACTATACCCACACAGACAGTGAGCCAAGTACTCAAATAAATAAAAGCAAAATGAAAAGAGAAATTGTGAGAAACTCATCTGAGTTCCCACAAAATAAAGGAAGTGAAAAAATAAAATGGGGTGAGAAATGAAATAATATTCTCACAAAAGAAAGAAAACTCTAAAATTAGTTAACCTGTGAGGAAACCCCGCAAACCTGTACCCGGACTTGGGCAAGGTTATTCACCACTCTGCATAGTTGACCCTAGCAGGTCCAGCCCACCAGCCAATTGCTCCTGGTGGAGGGGCACCCCAGGTTGTTTACCAGAAGCAGAGGCAAAAGCAGTGTGTAGCAGCAGCCCCAGAATTCGCTGCCCAGCCCCATGACAAACAAACTCCCCAATGGCAAGGCAACCAAAGGGGACCCTGCCAGTCATGAGCTGAGGAGAGAAGACGAGGACCCCCGAGCAACTACCAGGATCCTCCTTTCCCGGGACATGGGTGTCCGTACACAGCAAACATGTGGGCAAGAGTTGAGGGCCCTGTGAAGATATCCAAGCTAGCGAACCTTCACATCGTGGTCCTCTCATCGAGTACAGGAGTACACACTGAGGGGTACATAACTGGAACTGTCCTCTTTGAACAACTGACGAAGCTACTTCTGAAGAACGAAGAAAATGCAGGTATGACTATTTAACATAAACTTCACTGCACCGATCTATGACCATCAACTACCACATTAGCATCAATGAACCGATTTTTTTGTCGTGTTAACACTAGTCCAGCACCTAGTGTTTACATAGTTAACTTAATCTATCTTTTAATTCAGCACATTGTGTTTTACTCCTCATAATTACTTATTGATCTAGCTTTTTAATTTCCTAACCACTAAGATATTAATGAATTATTGAAATATGTTACTACATAATCTAGTTTTTATGTGTAATAAAGAATATACGAAAGAGAATCCTTGATTTGGTATAGCCTGTATGACAATACTACTGAAGTAACTAAAATTACTAGAGTGTACTTAATTATCTCAATTTGGTTTATATTAATTTTATACTTTAAAATCATTTATAAAACCTTTTAGCAATAAATAACAATAAATTTATTAAACTTAATATAGGCTATGTGTATATATTATATGTGCTATATGTATACAAGGTTCCAGAATCATTCAAAATCTATCACAGATTTTAACAATGCAAAATTAAAATTTACATTTAATGCTTTGTGGCCATACTTATTAAGCTTTCCTTTTAATGACAATGCAAAAATCTTAAACTAATAATTCAATACATATTTCAATGATGTGCAGGCTAAACAAAGAATAATGCATTAAAAACAAGTGAAATATTTTATGTGCAAATATCTGATATATGTCCAACACTTAAAACAACCAGAGATCAACAGGACCAGTTTCACATAAGACTACAAAAGGCTAAAGAAAGTCTAGCTTCAACTTTCAAAAAATTACAAACCGTGTTCTGCCATGCTGGCAAATATCTTCAGATATGCTGCCTTAGAATTATTGTATCGGTTAAAGAAATTCAAGTTATTTAAATTAAAGAGCAGTGAAAAATTGGTGTTACAAAGTTACATAAATTTCTATATACCTTCTTATCCAGTGTTCTTTCTTTAACAAAATTTAACAACTCTTCATTGACAGTGCTGAAGTCCTTTTTAGCAGCACTTATTATTGCCATGACAACTTCATATCGTACATTTTCTTCAGGGTCATGCTGACGTTGCTTAAGTTGTTCTGCAAAGTACAATCTTTTATAAATGATCACAGAAGTATATAATAGAAAATCATAACTCTCTCTATATATAAATAAATTTTCCTTCAAGAAGCTGCTTGCCAGCCTAAAAAAGCAAAGTATGTGGAAGGAGAGACCTAGATAAAAATTCAACACAATAAAAAACATCTGTGCCTTATGATTCTTAACTCTTTCAATGTCCAGCCTGAAAAACTAGTTGACATCCAGAGGCCAAACTATTTTCTCTCTATGCTCAGCCAAAAAATTTACTTTAGAACTTTTTTGCCAAATACCTAATGAAAGGAATTATGGCATGTTATATGCCAAATTAACCAGTATTTAATTCTTGATTTTTTTAAAAAAATATTTAATGAAAAAGACTACTAGTTTTATTTTAATAGGACCTTTTTAGAGTCATGTGGTAAAACAAATAAAAATTTATCTAAAAAAAACTATTCAAAACTAAATAGACACAGAATGATTATAATGGACATGAATAGAAAAGATATTTCTGGAAAAAAAAAAAATTCTTGTTTCGAGTAAATATTTCTTCTGTTTTGTAATTTTTTTTCTCGACCCCATACTTTGAGAAAAGCCCAGGTTTTTAGCCAAACATGCTGAGTCAGATAAACAAGTCACCTTTAGAATGTTTTTGAATAAAACCAATCAACAGAAATAGGTCATGTTATATACCAAATTAACCCATTAATCCCCAACGTTGCGCAAACGAAACATTCTTCAAATAATAATAAAAAAATATATATTTGCCTACTAATCCAATTTTAAGCCAATATATATCATAAAGGACATAGTCTTTTATGTCCAAGCATAAATATTTATCAATATAAAATAAAAGCCTAATTATTATTCATATTAAAACTATACCTAAATAGTCTATTTAATCTTTTGCAGTTTGACATGTCTAAAAAAGATATGTAGAAATACCAAATGCCCTAAGAATTTATGAAAATAGCTTCACATATATTTCATTCAAGACAACGTTTCATATAATTAGAAATTTTTTTTTAGTTTTTGCACAGTATAACATTTAGAGTAATGTTGCGTTTACGAAACATTGGGATTGCACAACATGTGCACATTAAGTCTGTCACATGTTTGATGACTCAATGCAAACAAGTCTATTCTTGCGATTTAGTTCTGATACGAGTGATATCGTCAGTGTTTAGAGATTTGTGAAGTTGAACTAAGCTTTTCGTCTTGTTAGTATAACAATAATTGGTGTTAGATAATTAGTGAAGTGTAAATTCAGCAGTTCAAGTAAGTATTTATTATGATGTAAATACATTCAATGATAAATCGTTGTTTTGCTATCTTGGGATGTTTCTTTTTAAATATATCTTGGGCTCAGTGGTGGGAAAAAAAGACCTTTGTCAACTGCAGAGCTAATGGCTATATTAGAAGAGGATAACGATTTGTGACATGCTGAAAAACCACCAACGGTTGATGAACTTACAGATGAGTAGGATATTAGTCATGATATGTGTGAGGGTGAAAACGTTTTGCCAGATGTAGCTGGAACCTATGAGGTCCATGCAAATTTACCTGATGAAGCTCAAGATGTCGAAGAAGAGCAACCTACAGCATCAAGTTCCAAGAAACTGAAAACTTCCACTAGAACAGCTGTCAAAACAAAAGCAAAGAAAGTTATTCCAAAGTGGAAAAAAGAAAAACCGACTTACAAAAGTTTACCATAAAAAGAAGAACATATTATGATAGAGGAAATTAAAAACAAAATTAGTGGCAAGTCTCCATACGATATTTTTTTTTTATATTTTAACGATGATGTCTGGGAAAAAATTGCTGGTTATTCAAAAAAATATGCAAATGATCATAATCAATATTCTTTTGACCTAAGCAAGGCAAGTCTGAAGAGCTTTTGTGGCATATTGATTTTTACCAGTTACCATACCTTACCAGCTATAAAAATGCATTGGTTGAAGGATGAGGACAAAGGTATACCATTGGTAAGAAATTGCACGAGTAGGAATAGATTTGATTCCATCAAACAAAATATACACTTATCAGATAATGACCAATTAGATGTAAATGATAAATTTTCTCTTTCTCTCTTCTATACTTCCTTTCCAATCTTCTTTCTTCCCTATCACTTTCTTCATTCTCCCTATCCCTTTCTGCCTTCTGTCTTCTACACTCCCTTTCCAATCTTCTTTCTTTCCTATCTCTCTCTTCCTTCTCCCTATCTACTCGAACCTAGGAACTACAGATTATGAGTAGATACTTAGTTCGAGTAGATATTATTTAATTCGAGTAGATACTTTATATCTACTAGAACCTGGCAACTACAGATTACGAACCTGGCGCACTACCGACTGCCCCCCCCCCCCCCCCCAAAGTACGGTTTGACAATATTGGCCAGGTTATAGTTGAACAGGAGAATAAAGCAAGAAGATGTAGACAGTGCAAAAGCAATGCAATATATATGTGTAAAAAGTGTCAAGTTCATTTTCATGCAGACTGCTTCAGACAATTCCATATGTTTTAACTTTAAGTATCCATGTTCTAATAATCCCAAAGTTGCGTATACGCAACATTTTTCTGTGGCTTCTGTGGTCACAATTATTTTTTTTTAATCACAACTGCCTATTTATGTGTATTTTTGGTCTATAATAAAAGTACTATCTTAAAAATATTATTTCTACCTTTGGGAATTAATGGGTTAAATTGAATTTAACTCCAAATTCTTTCATTAGTTATTTGGCAAAAAAGTTCTAAGGTTAATTTTTTTTTGGCTGAGCATATGAAAAAATAACTGGACCTCTGGGTGTAAATCAGATTTTCAGGCTGGACCCTGGAAGGGTTAAAGAATTCATTGTATATTCCATCTCCTCTTTAGACAAAATTGTAGATGTTGCCAGTTGCAGTTTTTAGTTCCACTTTAATTAAAATTACAGCTAGTCAGATTGTCAGGTTTTGTTGGAAAAACAAAGGATGCTACAGGACCGGCAGGATGTAAAAATATTAGTGATATTTTCTCGCTTGTATTGTCCACAGACACTACATGGGCTAACCACCACTGTCATATTTGCAAGTCTCAAAATTCATTATTTGATCCACTCTTAATGATTTTCTCAGTTCTTTATCAGATAAAGAATATTTAAACATCTCGTCATTTTTAGAATAGATTTTAATTAATATTTAATTTTCGAAAGTAGAATGACACCATAAAATTTCTGTGTGTTAGGAACAGGTTTTGCTTAAATGAAACATTTCTTAACCATCTTTTCTCTTCAGTGTGGTCTTCATTTGTATTAGTAAAAGAATAGAATTGATGATACATTTGATTCACTCCAAATAAATAACTAAGAGGTGATAGGGCTTTTGGAGGCTTGCCTTGGCAGTAAGTCTTTTGACAGTTCCTCTTAGTCCATAACATACTCCTTTACTGTGCATGGTAGCATAAAAATGCTATTCTGCATTTAACCCAAAATCTTCTGCATGTTTGCATATATTGTGAAAAAATTTCTTTTTTTTTTTTATACTGTGCAGCTGACTCATACAAGAAATAATACTTTTTTTCAAAGTTGGGATTATCTGAGAACAAAGGTAAGAAATGAATTTTTTCTAAAATAAATACAAAACTTTTGTACTTGAGCTCTTTTGAATCTCCATAGTAAACTGCAACAGGATGAATGGTAGCCTGATTATTGTTCCAATGCTACAAATGTCTTTATATTTTGTACTACAAATGAATAATTTTCTGCAAAGTCACAATATATAACGACTTCACTTTCATTAATGTTTTCCTTTAATTGTAATATGCTGATTGATTTTGGGCTATAAATGAATGCTTTTTCAAAAGAAGCAGTTGCTCACAAAAAGAATTAAAAACTTCTTTAGTTGTTTTACTAAAGGTCTTAAAACTACGTCTGTCAACTGAAACCCACCGACTATAAATATTATGCTTGATCATTTCTTCTTTCATTTATCTATTCAGTTGTTCTTTGAGATTTTTCGTGGTGGTGGTGGTGGGGGGGGGGAACAGAAACACTCATTGAGATGGCATTTTTGTGGTGTACTACACATTACCTTTCTTAAACAAGATCTGTAATAATTTAATGATATGCCACTTCTAATTATGTCTTTCAACTTTGCACTGATGATAATTTTGTATTTCAATGAGTTATAAAAACACAGACAGTATGTGCAGCACTTCCACCATCTCAAATACAGTTTTTAGGGAATAACTCAGCAAACTTAGAAAATCCTACTTTTTCTTCAGTGTGCTTACTTTTAATCCTTCCAGTGTCCAGGTTGAAAAACAGGTTTCCATCCAGGAGCCAAGCTATTATCTCACTATGCTCAACCAAAAAAAAACTTTAACTTTAGAACTTTTTTGCCAAATAACCAATGAAAGGAATTACGGCATGTTGTATACCAAATTAATCAACATTTAATTCTGGATTTTCTGAAAATCAAGTATTTAACGAAAAAGACAATATGTTTTCTTTTAATAGGACTTTTTTTAGAGTCATATAGTAAAAAAAGTATCTGACAATGCAAATAAAAATTTATTTAAAAAAAAAACTAATAGACAGAAATGATTACAATGCACATGAATAGAATGACTATATATTTCTGAACAACAAAAAAATTTTTTTTTTGGTTTTAAGTAAACATTTTTTTCGTTTTGTAATTTTTTTTCTCTGTACCATACTTTGAGAAAATTCCAGGCTTTTAGACAACTGTGCTGAGTCATATAAACAAGTCAACTTTAGAATTTTTTTGAAACATAACCAATCAACAGAAATAGGTCATTTTATATACCAAATTCAACAGAATTTAATTACAAATTTTATGATAATAAACAATATTAACAAATTTGCAAGCATACTGATTTTAATAAGCCTTTTTCAATGTGATATGGTGAAAAAAAAAAGATTGCACTATACAATTAAGGCTTCATTTTGGAAAACCTGCTGAATAAAAATAGTTAAATTATATATTTATCGAAAGGAAATTTCCTCCCAAACAATATAATATTCAACCTGAAATATGATTTTCATTTCTTTTGATGATTCTTTTCAGTATCGTATACTTTAAACACAGCCAGTGTTATACAACGTGACTTGGACTTTTCACATTCACTGGATTTTATGAACTGGTTATGAAATAGAAAAAAAACTTCCTTGGCTGCTTTTTTTTTTACTAAACATTATGAATTTTTCTTTGGGTGTTGAAGTTTGGCGATCTTGGCTAAGTGCAGAAAGGTTTGTGCATCAAGGACCAGCCCTTCCTGAAATTGCCCTCCCAAATGATGGCCGATTTCCGAAGCAAGGTAGTCTATTTTGCTTCTGTATCCAAGACATTCAATTTCAGAAAACGGTACGAGCTCAAAGTTTTTTTACTAAAAAAACAAGAAACAATAAAATAAAAATTATATATATAACCTAATGGGATGTTTAATAAAATATCCGCAACAACTTTTAAGCCGGCCTCTGATCTAGCATAACTTTGAAAGATTGCTAACTAGCAGAAGTAAATCTACAGAAATTAATTTGCTTTCATATCCAACACCTCATTTATTTTTGCTTCCATATCCAAGTCCTCATTCATTATTTATTCCATATCCAAGACCTCATTTATTAGCATTAGGCTATATGTTAATTTATAACATATAGCATTAGGCTATATGCTATAAATTAACATATAGCCTAATGCGACATTAAAATATCCACAGCAACAAGTTGTAGGCCAGCCATATGATATAGCATAATTATGAAAAAAATCAATACTTAGCGATCGGCCCAAAAAAAATCGCTAATTTCTGAAACGAAAACTAAGGTTTCAATATAAAAAAATACTAACTTTACAAAGGATATCCAATATGCTGAACCAAAACTGTAAACAACACTTATAGCACACGCAACAGAGATCACATGTGTCAACCATCTGTGTCTTGTTTGCCTCAGTGAAGCATAACTAATTAAATGCAGCTACAACCAGAATTTCTAAGAAGGATGTGTTTACTTCCAGTTTTGATTTTGAAGGTGGGAAAGATGAAAATAATGCTGGAAAAAAATGATAAAAATAACTTGGGAATACTGAAATAGGTTAATGACAGAAAAGAGTGTGAAACGAAAAAAATAAATTGCATACATATTTTGTAATTACTTCAAAAATCTATCTTTTTTAAAAATAGTAGTTTTTTTAATTTTTAGGAGATTTTCGAAAATTTAAGGAAATATTTGTTGATAATAGTTCAAATCAAACTTGTGAGCTTAAATCAGAATTTTGCTTCAGCAAATAGGAATGTTAACAAGCATTCAATATATTATTTTTGAATCCTGAATTATATATTTTTATAAGTTATATATATAAAAAAATTACAACGGCAATTTTTATTTTTTTCAAAATTGAGGTTTTTTTTGTTGTACTAAAAGCATATACATACGTCCTTGGCACCTCAATTCAGATTCTCCGAATGTTTATAGATGATGAGGTCACTGGAAGGGTTAAGAGATAGACCTATTCAAGTAATCTAAGCTTAGCTCTGAGATAACATTTTCATCATCCTTATTGCCTGGAATGTTACTTCATATTCTTCAGCTTCCATTGCTTTGTTTTTTTCTGGACTTAATTGTTTCCTAGAGCTATCACAAGTTTTCATTCCAATTTTAATACACTTATTTATTGAACACATCCAGTCTAAAACAGGCCTAACATTTTTAAAATTTTACACCTTTCCTTTTTTAAAAGGATTGCAACAATAAATGTTAAAATTATCTGTAACTGCTTCAGCCATCATAAATACAAAAACAAGTACACATTAAGAAACCAATTTCACTTTTGTTATGCTATTATTTACACTTTTGGCAAATGATGTTGATGAGAACTCTTTCATTCGAGCTGTTGATGAGACTGGTAGTAGAGTAGGTTTGGTTATAAACAGAGAGAAAACTAAAGTGATGAAAATTGGTCAGGCACGCTGTGATTCAGTTACTCTGAATGGTTGCAGTCTTGAGCAGGTGTCACAGTTTAATTATCTTGGGAGCTATGTAACAGATAATGGTGATGTGCGGCATGAGATTAACAGACGAATAGGGATTGCTGCCGGGACTTTTAAGAATCTATGGAGAGTGTGGAGAAATAGGTGTATACACCTAAAGACTAAAATTAGACTGTATAATAGTTTGGTTCTTTCTAGGGTTAGTTATGGTAGTGAAACTCGGATACTTTGTAAACAAGATAACAGGAAACTAGATGCTTTTGATTCCAGATGCTTACGCAGTATCTTGGGCATTAGGTGGTTCAACTTTGTAACTAATGATGAGGTTAGGCAAAGGAGTTTGCAACCTCCTTTAAGCAGCATATTGTGCAGAGAGAGACTCCGTTGGTTTGGCCATGTTGCCCGTATGAATAATTATAGATTGGCGAATAGGGTTATGAACAGTGTGCCTAAAGGCCTCAGAAAGAAGGGGAGACCTAGGATGCGGTGGGCAGACAATGTCAAACAGGACCTTGTTGGAATTGGTGTGCAGTGGCCAGATTCAGTAGATGTAGCTCAGGATAGACTTGCTTGGACCTCCGTAGCCCATGCTGCTTGAGGATGATGATGATGATGAATCAATAATGTGTTTTGATATTTTACTTTGAATAAATTGAATTCAAGATCACTTAAAATAGTCAATCCAATCTTGATTGAATATTTTAAGTGATCAAGATCACTTAAAATAGTCAATCAAAATCCCTCGTCATAATAAATGCAAGCATAGCAACTCTACTCAAGTGTCTTGCCCATGCATGTCTGAACATGTCAGTTCCTGCCAGAACCTACGTATATAGGCTTAAGCCTCTTGTGACTATTAATGAATATTTCCTGCTGCATCAGTATATTATAAGATTACTTTTTTTTAAAACAAAACTACCTGCCATTATTTATTATTATACATTTTATATTTATATTTATTATTTGCATTTTTTTTTCGGATTTTTGTGTAATTTTACCAGGCCAACTATAATTGAAATGCATACTATAAAGGTATTTTATTTTAATTATTTCTATATTTAAATTTTAATATTTACTGCAAAAAACCTAATTTTTGAAGAGGCTTTTCAAAGATACCAATGCAATTAAAAATTTATTAAAATATGATCCCATCTAGATCCCAAGTAAAAATACGTATTCTTGAGATATTAAAAAATGAACATGAATTTTTTCAATTTTAAAGCATTCCTTTTGAAAAATTTATGGTCAGATTTTTGAAAGTCATTTTGAAATTCAACCTTGTCAGAAAGTAGTCATGTGTCATATCTGTTTAAAGGCTATTAAAAAAGGGATGAAACAGTATTTCATTCATTGTTCTATCTCCTCTCTAACTCAAACTATTAGCAATGATTATCAATAAAATAAAATAAAATAAATACCCCCTCAAGCAGCTGCTTGCCACAGAGGTCTGACAGGAGCCTGTCAGTAAGGTCAAAATAATTAAATTCTCTCAATTTCAAATTTTTGTACAGCTAAAATAATTGGCATAAAATTTTGAATACAAGATTTTTAACTATCTATGATGGTACAGTAAGTATACAAAATTTTATGCAAATCAAAAGCATTAAGATTTTCTGTTAGATCACTTGACTTGGAATGACCTTGCACCCATCCACAAACCTGTCTATTCTGTCACAATACAGTCAGACAAAACACTTTGCGAGATTACCTGTTGTAGAGCTTAATTGCAACTGTGATGATGGGTAAACAAGACAACATGGCCGAGTTCAATTGTGGCAGATTGTCAGTGCAAAGGAAGATGGGGTACTCCATATTGATTTTTTAATAATAAAATTGTCGTATGAAAATATTCTTTTTTTCATTGATACATATTTATTAAACTATAATGTAAATAATTTGTTAAAGCCATTCTGATTGCCATTTCTTTGAAGTGCTATACGACACTGGTGATTTGTTTAATGTTACTCTATGCTGAAGCACTCCCTTATTTAATCCTTTGCACCCGAGGGCGTCACATTGATTTTATCATAAAACTAGTGGATGCCATAGTGGCGACATGCTACAGTCAGTCTGGTGCTAACATCCGTAGTGGATGGTTGTGTGTCATATCTGTGCTCCGTATTATTCGTGATCATAATTTTTACCCATAAACATGGCAGATAAAATAAATACAAGTGACAGAAGTTATAACCTATAAAAAAAAAAACTTCGAGTTCAAAGCTCACAAATTTCATTTAAACATTTATCAACAAATTTTTACCTTAAAATTTCAAAAAAACTGTTATTTTTAAAAATAGATTTTGAAAGTAATTATAAGTACCATATTCCCCCTCCCCTGGTTTTACACTCTTTTTCTGCCTTAAATCTATCTCAGTATTCCTAGAATTATTTTTATCATTTATATAATTTATTCCAACATTCTATGTAAGCCGTCCCGTGGCCGAGTGGTTAACGCGCTTGACTACTGATCTAAGGGATCTGGGTTCGAGCCCCTAGTAAGGCATGGATGTGTATGTGTGTGTGTGTGTCGTTTTTCTGCTGAGGTCCTGCCATCCTCTCAGACCTTCTACTATGGCATATAAACTGACAGGCTCCTGTCAGACCTCTGTGGCAAGCAGCTGCTTAAGGGGGTATTTATTTTTATTTTATTTTATTCTATGTATCTTTACTGCTCTTCAAATTGAAACTATGACTAAAACTATAAGTAAAAAGAGCTTTCTTAGCCAGAGGAAGGCCAGAACTTGTTGTGTGAAGACTGCATGCAGAATAAACTACATCATGGCAGAGCAGGGGCCATGATCTAGTTAATTGATAGGGCATCTGCGAGTCAAGTGGCTACATAGTGGATTGTTTACCGTGAATGTTGAATTCCATATTGGATTGTCACCATTACTTCTAATTAGTATTTATACTTTTATAAATAAACCTTTGTTTTTATTTATGTAGATTTATTTTATTTTCATAAATTATCAGTCTTTCAGTCAGTTGATCTATCGATAGAATATTATTGATCTTTTGAAATTATGCTACATTGTATGGTAGGCTTACAAGTTGTTGCAGATAGTTTATTTAGCATTGCATTCAGTTATATGCTAATTTTTTACTATTATTTCTTTGTTTTCCAGTAAAATGATGTATTGTTTCCTGAAAATGAATGAGGACTTGGGATATGGAAGCAAAAAGGACTTCCTTGGCATAGATATTAGCCCTCCTGTGGAAGAGCATTTCGGCAAGTTTTTACACATACACACACCCCTCTCCCCTACATTGAAGACATTGTACTCCTCCCAATAAAACTTAATTTAAAAAAAATTATGAGTTTTTAAGTTTATAGTGAATGGTTTTAAAAGTTTACTACCCCCCCCCCTCCCCAATATATTTTGACTTGGTGCACTAACTATTTGGCACTTAGCCAAGATCGCCAAACTTCAAAACCCAAAGAAAGAATTCATAATGTTTAGTAACAAGCAGCCAAGAAAGTGCTTTCCCATTTCATAAACAGGACATATCATCCCATTAATGTGAACAATCCAAGTCACCTTGTATAATGTAGGCCCATGTTTTTAAATATATCACTGAAAAGAATCATTAAAAGAAAGAAAAATGTTTCAGGTAAATATTATAGTACTTGGGACGAAATTTCCTTTCAATTAATATATAATTTAACTGTTTTTATTCGTCAGGTTTTCCAAAATTAAGCATTAACTGCATAGTCTGAATTTTTGTTATATCACAATGGCGAAGTCTTATTAAAATCAATGTTTCTAAATTTTAAATATTAAATTTTTATAAAATTTAGAATTAAATTCTGTTTAATTTGGTCTATATGACCTGTCTTGTTTCATTGATTTTTTTTTAATTCTAAAGTTGATTTCTTGATAACTTTGAAAAATTTGATAAAATTTTGATAAATTGGCAAAAAGCTTGGATTTTTCTTAAAAGTATAGTACCAACAAAAAAAATTACAAAACAGGAGTAATTTTCTTGTTTCAAGTAAATGCTCTTTTTGTTATTCAGAAATAGCCTTTCTATTTATGTGCATTACAATACTTTTGACCTGTTAGTTTTTAAATAGATTTTAATTTCCAATGCCAGATGCATTTCTTTTACTACATGCATCTATAAAAGCCCTATTAAAATTAAACTACTCATTTTTTTGGTAAAATGTTTTATTTTCAGAAAATCCAGAATTAAAGCTAATTAATTTGGCATATTACATACCATAATTCTTTTCTTAGTTATTTGGGAATAAGTTCAAAAGGTAATTTTTGTTTTGGCTGATTATAGGGAGAAAATAGCATGGCCTCCAGATATCAACCAGTTTTTCAGGCTGGACATATCATAAAAATTATTTTAAATTTGTACCTGTAATATCTGTCCTTAGTTCTGGATGATTCAGGAGGAAATGCATGGAGTATTGGACACAACGTATTCTTACTTGGACACTTATATCATTAAATCTAAAAAAATAATAAATGAAACAACAATTATTACATGCATTCATTTTTACCTAACTTTTCAGCAACTTTAAACATTTTGAACTAGCAAATATAAAACATAGTAATTAAGGAAATAAAATTAAATAATTTGAGATACTTCAAAGAAAGAGCTGCGAGTTTCCCTTTCTGACCTGAGTTGTGCTTTCTGATGCATCACTTTGGGAACAAAGTTCTATCATAATAATAACCTCTTTAGAAAAAAAATGCTTAAGTAATCCACATTTATTAGTACTAATAACCACCACCTCCCATGTGAAAAAAAAAAAGAACAAGTAACAAGCAATAATTTTTAACATAATAGTTTATATTTTTTTTCTTGTATCTAATACAAAGAGATCATTAATTTTTGGGCTGATCTCATTTGATTTAATGTAAACATGCTATGATTAAAGTCTCTTACGGAGGGTGTTCAAAACGTTCTTGACACGTCTGTAGATTTGCACTAATTTCTTCAAAGTTTACAAGCTATGACTTGTTTGAAAGCTTGTCAAGACTTGCCATTACATGTTAAAATCAAAGATCGTATCATCAGTTCTCTCTTCGCTGGCATCGCATAAAGTTCGTTCTGCAAAAACTGCTTGTTGTTGCTAAGAAGCCTACTAAAGAAAGGAAAAAATTTTACATTTTCACAAAGATGCAGCTTGGGGATGGTATGAAAAAAATTCATGCCAGTCTATCATAAATTCTTTACATCTTCAGCAAGTCAAACTATAGATGTGATCAAACTATAAGGACATGAAATGCATCAGACTGCACAGAGCTGATACAGCTAGCAAAAAATGGTAATGCTATATATATTTTTTTATATAACTAATTCTTGTAAAATATTATTACTAGTCAAAATTTCAGCAAAAGAAATAAAAAAGCAAATATAACCTTATACAATTACCTGCTATCTGCATAAGCTCCAAAAAGCTAGCTATTGCTCTAGTCTTATACAAAATTGGTAGTGCAAGTAGGGAAAGGAGTAAGGTAAGTTCTCCTAGGTCATGTAAGGGGACCTTGGTAAGGTATGGTAATTTGGTCTAGACTAAGTAGACCACCTGCTTGGAACAGTTCTGTGCACTTAAACATTACAGCATCAAAGCTACTGACCTTTGGGATTAGCATTATTTGTGCACATAAAATCAACCATTGAACTGTAAAACAATGTCAAAAATGTAATAGCTCACCTTGCACAGCATTCATACCTGTAACACAGAACAATTTAGTGCACATACACTAGCTAACATCAAAGCTACTAACCTCATTGGTTAGCAATAGTCATGCACTCAAAAATTGTCAATGAAATGCAAAAGAACATCAAAATGAACATCTCACCTTGCATGGCATTTGCCTTACCTAAAAACCTCATACAATGTCAGCTTCTCTCTTACAAGTTTCTCATTCTATAGAAATCATAATCTCTCATAAGTAATCTCATTCTATAGAAATTTAGAACTGTGTATTCTATGTTAAGGAAATACTTCTGTGTCATCGTCACTCATTTTGAAAAAATCTTTTTACCTCAGATGGTAATACCATTCATGTTTGTACCTAAGATGGTAATACCATTCATGTTCATTGTATCATTCATTCTATTACCATTCATGTTGGATCTTACTGCATCATATTTGCTGTGTTTTTATTTATATATAGTGTTATAGTTTTAATAAATTTATGAATTATGAACACATACTTATGCTCAGAAATTTTTATTAATAATGCTCCATTTTATTCTGTACACTTCCTAGAAATTTGGTGTAACCCTCTTCAGTTGGAGACCTACCTGGGGGGAGGACCCATTGGTGTCTTTGTATAATTTTATTATGTTATACAGATATATATAGATACAGATTTATTCTATTACACATATATAATTATTAAATGACTTTGCATAATTTTTATTATGCAAAGTTTTTAACTTTGCATAATTTTGCATAATTTTTACTTTGCATAATTTTTATTATGCAAAGACAGGTGTCTTCGAATAATTTTATTTTTAGCCTGACACTAAAAGTAGATATAAAAAATAAACAACTATTAAACTTTATTCCATACTGAGTATCATTTTAACCTTTCCTGTCTGGTGGAATATTTTAGGAAATTGGGAAACCCTAATCAAGTCTTATTTTTCAGACACGCACCCCCTCCCCTCCAATTATATCCTCGAACTTCCCTGATACTAAAATTCTCAGACTCCACCCCAAAACTAAATACTGATACGTGCTGTCTTCAGTAGTTTAAATTGCATGACTTATACATCATTAGAATACAAAGAATGATGTCATCCTATTTATGCATATCTGGGTCTCCTAAATGCAATTTTTATTTCTTTATTATTTTTAAACCAGTTTTTTAAAATCAGTAACAGAAAAGCAACCACAACAATTTTATTTACATATACACATTTATTTCATTATTAATAATTGTTCTTAATATTGATAATTTTTCCATTTCCAAAAATTTTCATTGTTTTCTAATAAATGGATTGATTGAACACTGCATATACATATATAATTAAAGTGATAACATTATATCATTATTTTGCATTTGTACTACAAATATTTTGAAATAACATTAATGTAATAATGATATTAAAATTTTGGCTGTAATGAAAAACATAATGAAACGTTTTTCATTTCATTTGCTAACACTGTGTCAGATGATTTGGGGATGCAATTCATCTTGCACAACTCAAACATAATTGTTGATCTTTGTGGGAGCTGTATAGTAATAATAACACATCTCATCACCTGTCACAATGTCTGTTAACTGTTTGGGGTCATTAGTTTCAAACATTGTCAGCATCTCCTTGCACAAATCGATTCTAGCTCTCTTTTGCTGTTCTATCAGTTTATGGGGAACCCATTTGTTACAGATTTTTTAAAATTTTACATGTTGATGAATAATTATTTCCTCACTGCCAATCGATACAGATACACTGACATTAAATTTATTACCTGAATGAGGTGTAGGTTTTCCTTAACAAGTTCATGAACAGCAGTGATTGTTCTCTTGCTCACTGACTGCTTTGATATTCCTGCACAAGGTTGGTCTTTGCAGCTATGCAGTCCTTCTCTGAATTTGTGCATCCATCGCATAATAGTTCCACATGAACAGGCACAATTTCCCGTATACTTGTGATAAATCGGCCACGTTCCTAAGCTGCATCCTTGTGAAAATGTAAAATCTTTTTCAGTCTTTAGTAGGTTCCATAGCAACAATACATATATTTTGCAGACCAAACTTTACACACCACAGGCGAAGAGAGAAATGATGATATGACTGTTGTTTTTAACACATAACAAGTTTAGACAAGCTTTCAAACAAGTCTTATCTTGTTAACTTCGGAGAAATCTACAGACACATATCAAGAACATTTTGAATGCCCTATCCAATAGCACAAAATTGTATCTCAGTATTATGCCATCCTGCTGCACAAACACTGTATATTCAACTATGAAAGGTTAAGTATATAATTACGCAAAATATTACACTTAACTTGAAGTTTTTGCTAAGAGAATTCAACTCTTTGATAAATGCCTAGTTAATTAAACTAGCATGCTTATATATATATAATGTAGGCTTACCTTCCTAGGAAACATATCCAAAGGGGCTTATTTTGCTGGGCCAGTGAAGAATTTTTGTCAGAAAACATTCTTGCCAAAACTTTAGTAACTTCTAATCGTTCTTTTTCTTCATTACTCTGAAATTAACATATGTTATAGTGCCTCACTATCAGAGCTGAATAAACAAAACTCATTTTTGCAACCAGCATATTGTAAAATATTTTGCTTAATATATTATGATTTTTTTAATTTCTCAATCTGTAAGTTTCAATGAAAGTGGATATTTCAAGGGATATAAATTGTGCTTTTATAATTTATTAGCTTGGTAAGGTAAGCAAATTTTTTGCCCACTACAGCCTTATATAGTTCAGTGACATGCTGTTAACAAGGATACTCAATGTGGCCATTGACTGCCATAGCCCAGTCCACAGATGAAGGAGAGTAGATTGATAACTCCCACAGACCCTATGGTTTTAATGAAGCAATGCCTCTCTATAAATGAGGTCCAGAAGCTCCGAAGAGCCTGCTATGGAAAAAAATGCCCACAGCTGGGGACCTCTATACCACGAGCTAAGAGACATTGTATGATGCCAAGGTTTGCTTGCAAAAATTTTCTTTAAAGTATGGTATGAGTATTTTGTTGCAAACCAAATGCTGAATACATTGTTATATTTTCATAATTCTGTTTGTTTTTGTATTATAGTAAGATTGAGATTGTACGAGCGAAATTAAAAATAAACAAACTAATTTTTAAGTCATTTTTGCTACTATTTCAACACTTCATGGCACTCAACACTGAGTACCTTTTTAGTCTTTTGCCTAGAATATTAAGACTGTGATTTGTAACTCGTTTGTATAGATTCGAAGATGGTGCTTCCTTGTGCTGACACTCTGCCCATGATCAAACATGCTCAGGTTACCATGCTTACCCATCATAATTAAAAAAAATTAAACGTTTTTTTCTTTCCTAATACTTTATGCCATATCAACACCTTTCCACCTGTTGAAAGCTACAAAATGAGACAGATTAATAGCGGTCTTAACAACACAAGAGCTGAGAGAAATTGGGTAATTTGGTCCTTACATTAGGCAGCACTGCAGTTACAATTTGAATTAGTTACCTATCTGTCCTCCTTTATCTTTGAGCCCAGTCATGCTTTTGTATGTTGAATGAACCATGCACAAACCTTTTTAGCTGCCGATCATTGAATACCAATGTTATTATCTGCACTGTTGCCCTCCATTCTGACACAGGAGAGGCAACACTCACCTCAAACGTAAAAGGCTCAGTTACAGCCACATTTTCCCTGACAACTGCAGGTTTGCCTGGCACATGCATGCAACAGTAGCATGTAGAAATTCCAGACATTCTGCAGTCGTTGATATTGAGCACCCATTTTCCTCACACCGACTATCTGCCTATGATCAAACATGCTCAGGTCACAGTGTTTACCCATCATAATAGCCACAGGTATGCTATAAAGCAGGTAGGTATCTGACGTATTCATAGCCTGCAAGAAGTTTGGGCTGGCCACAGTTTTGGGGTCAAGTGGGGCAGGTTTGTGAATGGGTTGGGTTGTTTTACCTCTGAACTGCACTTTTTTTGCACACAATGGGCTATATGGCCAGTTAACAAGGACTCAGAGGGCTCAGGATCAATAGCTCAATTAATGGTCCTACCTAAGTTGGGGGAAGGGGACCCACTGGACAACTGTTAGGAGACAGATGGTAGCCTCCTGTCAAGACCATCCAACATGTTCTTTAACGTGCTCAGCTCTCCTGCACATGGGGCTATGGCTTAACATCCCATCTGATGGACAGCAATCTTTCCAACCCATTAGTGTTCCTTATTGACTGAGGGCAAAGCTGGGAGTTTTGCACAGATAAATCTCAATGCTGTCCCAGCTGGAACTTGAACCAGGGAACTGCAAATTACGAGTCTGGCATGCTACTGACTGAGCCACCTCCGCCCACTTTTTAGTGTGCATATAAGAAGATAAAAATAAATAAAAAATAAATAAATATCCCCTCAAGCAGCTGCTTGCCACAGAGGTCTGACACGAGCCTGTCAGTTTATATGCCATAGTAGAAGGTCTGTGAGGCTGGCAAGGACCTCGGCAGAATAAAAATTCAATTTTAGTTATATTTTTTCTTTGTCACTAAGAACACATACCTTCAGAAACTTTTATATCACTCATAAACATTGACCACATTTTTTCCTCCCCATTTCCAGAGTAGTGTTTAAAGTAGCACATGACATTGGAGACACCACAAGCTTTAATTTGAGATATAACTCATTAAGGTTTGCTCCTATTAAAATCTGCCCCTTTGGGATGGGGGCAAAATTGAAAGCAGTCTATGATGGTCCTCATATGAGCTGTCATTTTACACCTAACTTGTAATTGTAGATGCTCATGTTTGGAAGATATAGCAGAACAATAATTTTCGTATTTCTCCTTTTTAGGGGGTAACAAACATGATAGGTAGAATTTTTTTTACCTGTAACTTTCTCCATGTCACAAGCTTTATTTTGCACATAAGTAGCACTATTCCAAAGATATAGCAGAACAATCCTTTCCGTATTTCCTATTTTTTAGGAGCAAAGAAAGCATAGGGGAGTCAATTTTGTATAGTCTACGACACTCTCTACATCACCAACTTTCATTTGACACACAGCTTGTTACTTTTAACCTTTGCATTTTGAAGATATAAAAGAACTATTATTTTCATATTTTCCCTTTTTTATGGGACAAGAAAGTATGGGTGGTCAATTTTTTATAGCTTATCCCCACATCATAATCATAAGCTTTTGATACAAAAATCATTAAGTTTGTCAGTCACATTTGAAAGATATGGTGGAACAACTGTTTTGTCAAATCCACAAACTGACAAATGATGAGCAAAAAGCTATAAGACAAATGAAAAATTACAGAGGGAAAAATTTTAACCTAATACTGTGTAACACCTCTCTTTGCATAAATTACAGTAGCAATCCTGTTAGGTATGAACTCCACCAGTTGTCAGTTATAGTTTACATCTATTCTAGTCCACTCCTCCAACAACAGCACTCATTAGTTCAGCTAGATTAGTGGATGCCTATTTTGGTGTTTCACCCTCTGTTTCAGATAGTCCAAAGGTTTTCAATCAGGCGACTCTGTGGGCGATTCAAGGTGTCCCCCAATGCTACCTCATGCTCCTCATGCCACTCACAAATAGTTTTGGCCCTATGCATTTTGGGAACACCAGAGTGTCTATGTTGTTTGAACTAGTTACATGAAGCACACAAGACAACACTGGTCATCCAGAATCTATATATAGCCTTCCTGATTTAAATTATCAATAGCTCAATTAATGGTCTTACCTCATGGTAGGTAAGCATCTCCAGAACATCACAGAATCACCTACAGCTTGAATAATACCTTGGACACAGTCTGAATGGAAGACTTTGTTACTTATGTGATGTACTCTCCACCCTGCATCATTGAAATACAGATTAGAAACGTGACTCATCTGACCAGATAATGGTCTTCCAATCATCTGCAGTCCAATGTCTATAGTGCCTAGCCCATTGCAATCAGGCTGCTTTATGTGCAGCTGTTAGATGGGTCTAAGGTAATATGCTTTAAATACCCATGGAATACAGTCATCTTCACAATGTTCTTTCTGAAATAGGTTGATGAGGTCCTTCATTAACTCTGCAATTTCTGTCTGGTTTGAAATCTGTTTGCAGTCACTAGTAATGACTGTCATCTGTGAGCACTTGTGGCTGCAGCAACATCTACAATTAGAGATTGAATTGGATGTACATCATTTATACATTTGTTGGATTGTTCATTTCAAAAGAACCAGAAAATTCAGCTACTTTGTTCATAGCATGTTCTTTAGCCCTACAAATTGCAATAACTCTTTTGCTATGCCTTTCTTCCAACCCATGATTTACAGCAGCAGCATGCAACTGACACTGCACTGTGACTGATGACACTACAGAGCACTTGGAGGTTGCTTGCCTCTATATAGTGTTGCATTACTACAGGCATGATATCTACCAGTTTATCAAGTCAAGACTACCGTCTATAGTGGAGGTGACTAATTTTTTGTCTGGCATGTTTATAATACAATTTGAATTAGTCTACATAAATACTAGTTCACATCTATTCTGATATACTTCAATACAAAATTCTGGATAAATTTTTGCTTTCATACTATATATATTACAAGGACCACAGCTGTTTTAAATATAAAAGATAATCAAATGCAGCTTTTGATTTCTACCTTAAGCTTAAATTCCAACTGAGGTAACACAGCAACCAGCATACTGGGGCAGACTGCATTCAGCTCATATATTAATTCATACAGATGATGAGCAACTTCACTTTCAGATGTTTTTCCTAATATAAGAGCATTGTTGAAAAACTGAAAACAACAGAAAATTTGTCAAAAGGACTTAATGAATTACAAAAATACATAGTCAGCTAATAATGTTAATTTTTACCAGTCTAAAGATGCACTTTTTTTAAACAATGGGGTAGACTGCTTGTTTATATCAATAGTTTAGGCACATTCAAAGCTTTGCAACTTTGGAAGAAAAAAAAAACATTTTATAGGAAAATGTTACTGGAAATAAGTTAAAGACCTGAACCAAATCTCTCTCAATCTTTTTTTTTTTTAACAATATGTATTCAGTACTCAAAAAATTATGGAAGCTGGTACATTTAAGAGGCATTTTACTTTTTCTAGAAATTGAATTAAAAATTAACAAAACTTAGAGAATCATTCTATAAACTTTTAAATCTGCATTCATTCTAGTAAACTGATTAAGTTATTATTTATAATTAACTTAACAAACAAATTTTGTTAACTGATTATGCTGCTGATAAATATTTCACTTTCATAACTCTTTAAATATTTAGCAAGTATTTAGCAGTACTTCTTTTTCACATGCTAGGTTAAATACCAGGTCACAAGGATCCCAAGTGTTCAGAGGAAGTTGGGAGAAAGGGCCAATTGGACAGCTGTTAGAAGACAAATGGTAGTCTCTGGTGAAGGCTAACCAGTGTGTTTTATGATGTGAAAAGGGATGGTTCTCCTGCATATGACACCACAGCTCAATATTCCTTCCAATAGATGGCAGCATTTCCAAGTTCATTGGGTATCTCCTTTCTGACCAAAGGCAGGGTGGAGATTTGGCAGAGATAAATCTCAACACTGACTTGGGTGTGACTCAAACCTGGGAAATGCAAATTATGGTGAGCTACTAAGTTAACCACTGCCCCAAATTTAATCTTCTACTTATCTGATGTAGCAGATTTCAGCAAATTGCTTGTTTTCTAAGTTATACCCTTCAAGACATAAACATGTATTATCCTCTATGTGTGATGAGTAATGCAGTTAAGTTACTCTTAGGTTGATTCAAAAGCTAGGTTGCTTTATCTCTGAGTGGCACTTTTTTTCACATGATGGGCAAAATGAAAAGGTCACAAAGACCCCAAGGGCTCAGAGATTGGGGGAAGGGGGCTTTATTTTTATTTATTTATTGATGTATTTTTATTGTATTTTTATTATTGTGGATGTTTTTATGCATTAAGTGTGTTCTTGAAGTGCTGGTGGTGGTGGTGGGGGGGGGGGGCCTGGGTTGGGTTGTTTTACCTCTGAGCGGCACTTTTTTGCACACCATGGGCTAAATGGCCAGGTCACATGGACCCCAAAGGCTCAGAGAAGGTTGGGGGAGGGGACCCACTGGAACATCTGTTGGGAGACAGATGGTAGCCTCCCATCAAGGCCATCCAGCATGTTCTTTAACGTGCACAGGGTATGGCTCTCCCGCACACAGGGCCACGTCTTAACGTCCCATCCAATGGACAGCGGCCTTTCCATGCCCATCGGTGTCCCCTACTGACCGTGGGCAGGGCAAGGAGTTTTGCGGAGATAAGTCTCAACGCTGACCCAGCTGGGACTCAAACCTGGGAACTACAGATTACGAACCTGGCACGCTACCGACTGAGCCACCCCCCACCCCACGGGGGGGGGGGGGGGGGGGGGGGGGGGGGGGGGGGGGGGTAATAGGATGTTGTTTTCGGGTCTAAAGCTGGCTGTTTGCATTGAGATCAGTTCCAGAAGTCTTTGATGGCCATATACGACTAGCCTGGGGCGCAAGGTCTGTGCACGAGGCTAGGGTGAGGGGATTGAAAGAACGGTTTTGGTGTGTGCATGTCGGGCGGAAGGTCGTTTCGACAAGCGTTAGAAGGACGACACCCCTTACTCGAAGTAACCCTTGAAGGGAGGGTGCGATTCGAAGGCGAATCAAGATTCTTGTTGAATCTGATAACAGTTTTGTGGATTCAGAGTGAACCAGGCAAAGGTTGATTATCCTTTTGCCGAGTTTGAGGTCTGCAAAGAGAAAATTTGCAGAGTGTGCGATTTTCCACCTCATTATTAATGTTTGCAGCAGCAAACCAGCAAAGGCTCACAGACCCACTGGGAAGTTGCTAGGAGACAGATGGTAACTCCAGTCAAGGCCATCCAGTATGTCCTTTAATGTGCACATGGTAAGTGATTCAAAAGTAATTCACTTTTCCATAACAATTTAATGCTATGAGAATTACTAGAAATAGATAGTCTAACATCATATTCTAATTAATGTAATGCCAGAGATATTCTTTTCTCAGTTGGACATGCACTAATATGAGAAATCAGGATGAGATAGGAGCAACTTCTTGACCTCTCTGTCCAATGTGTAACAGAACCACAAAAAAAAAGACGTAACAATCATAAGCATGTGCACGGAATTATGTTCACTTACCACTTAAAAACTGGATTTCTGCCACAGGCTACAGTTCATAGAACAATGTCTAATAGCAGTTTTTCACTAAGATATATATATATGGCATTTGCAGCAAACTTGTTGCTTTCTTTATTTGTTACTCTCATTTTCTTGAAGCCATAACTGCTAGAAAATTAAACATATTCATGAGACTGCTAGGATTAGCTGCAGTAAATGCATCTAAATATTAGCATGTTCCAGTTCTCTCAATTACTTATGCACATTCTCCACTTTAGTATTTCTTATCAATGTAATATCCAAAAAACAATTCAGTCATGTTGCATTGGCTGCAGGCAAGGCAATAGGTCACTAATGACTTCAGCATTAGTAACATATACCCCTGCAAATGCTTCAGGTTCTGTATAATGCAAATCTCTGATGATTGGTCCCTTATTAAAACTAATGCTACAAATATATTACATTTGTTACATAGGTGTGTCAAAAAACAAACATGTATCACATATAATACAACTAGTAGTGAACAAGTTAAGTAACAAATATAGTTTTTATTTATATTAAAAAATGTTTTTTCTTGGTTCATAACATATAAGGTAATTCAGAAATACTACACCTTCAAATTCAGAAGTGTTAATATGCCATGTTGTTTAATTTTAATTACATCTTATAATTGTTACTTATCAAAATATTTTTCTCTATAACAATGAATAGTAATTCAAATAATACAATAGAAATTCCTAAAATATGATCCAGAATGCATCTAGTCCATTGTAAGTGTAAATATAGTTCTCATAAAATGGATGTTTGATGGTTTCTAGTTTCCAATATGAGTGATTTGAATTAAAGGTTATTATTCTTCCCTGATACTGACCTTACACCAATAATGTCTGCATTGGAGATGAGTTCGTCAAGATTCAGGCTAGAAATAGCATGTCTTCAAGCTCAGTGAACTGATATTTCCAATTTTGCTTACAATAGAAAAAAAGTGACTTTTTCAATGATTTTTAATTGTTTATTCTGTATTTAGTAACTAAAATCAATTAGACCTATTTAGCTTCTATCATTTCCTTGTGTTTTCTCTCTCTTTCATTAATGAAAAGCCTTTAACATTTATAATGATTTTACTCATTTTAAGAGTTTTTCTAGTACTTTTAGTTTCAAGAAACATTGTAATTTAATTTTTACTTGAAATTATGATAATTATTTTGAAGTTTTCAATAGCCTATAACTTGAAAAGTAAAAAAAATTGTTTAGTAATGTGCATTTACATTTATATTATTCCATTCTGATATTTTTTTTCTCCAACCAGGCTTAGCCTGGAAAACTTGAGATTGAATGATCTCTACTCCACATACGGCTCTGAATTTCGCAAATCACATTTTGGGATGCGTTCAGTGCCTGAGCAATATCCACTTACTTCATACCAGCAGCTAACATTTTCATTGCTCTTAGAATTTCATCTATTGTTAAATATATTTATTCCAATATTAAAGCAACATTAGTAGTTCAAATATCATCAAAAAAAACTTATAAATGTCAGTCTTTTATCTTTTAAAACAATTTTTCTATATATATATATATCAAAAGTATTTACCTTTTTCACTGGTAAATTATTTTTCAATAGCAGATGCAATATGCAGGTCAGTATAACGTATTAATCATTCTATTTTTTAAAAGCAATTACTGTGAATAATAAGCAACCCTGTACTGATTGATTCATAAGCTTTCCTACAGTCTCTCCAAAGAATCAAAATAAACTGATTTATATCGAATGCTAATATAATGTGGAAACATTATCTACCTTACTCAGTTGGCCCAAAAACATTAAATACTTCTTGGGACAGATGCAGACAATGGGATGCCTTTGATGTATGTCACTTCTGCCTCATTTCTAATATTAGTATGCAAAATTTATGTGGAAAAAGCTCTGGACCTTATTGGTTAAAGATTGTTACAAGAATGCTTCATTTATCAAGGAAGTAGAGGAACTCTCCACTAAAAGGATGTAGATGACAGCTACATTTTTTTTTTTCAGGTTTCTCATGTAATTTTAAATACATACCCAAAGATATATCCATTGACTTCATATTCAGGTTTACCAACCTATTCATAGCCTGTTTAGTAGCCTGTCATAGCTGTATAGTTAGAAGTTTTCAAAATCTTCAGACAATAAGTAAATATGAAGGATAAAACACACTATCTTTAACTTCAGACAAATTATGCTCATTATACATGAAGTTAAAACCTATTAACTATGCACAGGTGTCATACATACAAGGGCAATTGACACAGTAAACATGAGGAGTGGTGCCATTTTTAATAAACACAACAGCAAAGTTAAACATCCAAAGGATATTTAGGAAACGTAACGGCCCTTTTCATATAGGTTGTACTTGTCTAAAAAAAACTTGTCTTGGAGATTGAATTGTTCAAATATACCTAGTTAAAAATTAGCTTATACAGCAGTCTACTACATTCTACCATTTTATGAATAACGGAGATAAAGGAGTGTAGGAAAAGGTAAATAAGTATAAACGTTTGCATACTTTATGAGCAAAGTGGGATTCTTTTTCTTTTTTTCTTGCATCTCTTACAACAAATATTTTCAGCATTTAAATTACTCTGCATCATAATAAATTTTATTAATTTATTGTATTAAATTTTAATTGTTCTTACTTCCAAAGTAACATTTTTAAGTTAAAAAAATTTTTTACATTGCATTCATAACCTTTTTTTTTGCAATGGAAAATATCTCTCAGAGGAGCACCTGGTAACATTAGCCTTATTTGATTGAAATAGTGTTACAAAACGTTTTTCTTTTATTTTGAAAAAAAAAAAAACAGATGAAACCAAAATGAAATGGTTTTAAAGAAATATTCTTCACGAAATATATACATTTCCTTATTTTATTAATTAAGGATATAATACTACAAAGTAGTGTAGTGTGGAAAAAAAAAGCCAGGGTGTTCAAGCTGAAAACTTTATATATATATTAGAATATATTAGAAAATCACCTAATATTAAAATTTAATTCACAAAGATAGCAAATAAAAACACTAACATCTAAGTTTTATAGTGTAAATGAACTGGTTTTTCTACTTCTCCAAGCATTCTCATCTTCAGCACATTTTTAAACAGTTCAATATTTGTTGCTGTTGTTGCATATCAACAAATAGCACAAACTACATATCAAATCACTTAATAATAACTTATTTACTTACACCTTGAATATACGGTTCAATTGTCCCTGATGTCCGCTTCAGTATGTCTTGTGCAAGGAAACATGCATTTTTGTTTTGTGTCTAAAGTTTAAAAAAAATGAAGTTCATTAAAAAATATTTTAGTATCTGTTAAAAGAATAGGAATGATTTTTTGCTATCTTATGTTATTACATTTTTATCTATCTTATCTAGATCTTTTAAGTGTTTTGATTAAAGCTCTTAGAGTAGGGGTTCTCAATGTGGAGTACGTGGTAAAATTTTTTTGGGTACTCCGTGAGAGCTCAAAAGTTGCTAGATCTAATTACCCAGTAAAATGTTTATCATTTTATAAGATTTGTTAAATTTTTATGTCATTTTTGTGTTTATTGATATGTATGATATTAATACAAAATTTAATGTGTATATATGTCTTATTTTATTCCCATTGTTATACTATATAGTTTTATCTATCTATACAAGGGGTACGCAAGTTACATACACATTTTCAGGGGGGGACATGAAGCTTAAAAGGTTGAGAACTACTGTCTTAGAGTATAATAATATATGTATCAAACTAGTATTATCACAATACACAGCTGAGTAGTTTGCTATGAGTAGTCACATGAATTTGCCACATGACATGGCCACACAACCATTTGAAAAGTCCTGACCTCATTAGCATTAAATCATCATTCTTGCAATTAGAATGCACAAGGTTGTGATGCTGACATAGAATTGCAAATGGAGTTGACAAAGTTTGAAGTGACATACTACAGAGGACTGATTTATAGTTATTAACTAGTGCTATAAAGGACCACATAATGACAGCTAGCATGCAAACACTAATAATTAGTTTACCACATAATCATTGTATTACTTGTGCAGTTCAGTGTACTCAGTAATATAGTGATTATGTGGTAAAGTTAATTTAAGTCACTGTGCTTTTAGCATTATAATGTATACCAAGCATAAAACACTAATACAGTGATGTCAGCAACTTTTTGCTAGTACTATAGTAAGTATAATGAACTGATTGCCTTAAAGAAGCGCTGTCCAACTGGCGGCCTGCACAAGAATTTTTGTGGTTTGCAAACAAAATCAAGTTTCTACTTGAAATTTTAAATAAATATTTGTAATCTATCTTATAATTTTTGTCAACTTATATTACTTTACTTGATATGCAATCTTTAATTTACTCATTCTATAAAGTTTACAATATATTCTTAAGCCGATCGGCAAACTTCTGAAACTTTTAAGTGTGGTGAGGCATCATCAAACAAATGTTTTTATGAAACTGCAGTAATAAGATGCATCTAACAACAGCACGAATAGCTCTCACTGCACATGCATATGACATGCACTGTTGAATGTTGCACTGTATTGTGCATCAGGAGACATTGTGTGACATTTTGCTGAGACTAAATGATGTAATGGAAAAGGTTGTCAAAATTACCAATTTAATTCGAGGCGGAAATAGTTCTCTTAAACACAGAAAATTTGAAGTGTTTTTGGACGAACTGCATGCTGAGTATGGCTATCTGCTTTTACATAGCAATACTTGCTGGTTAAATGCTGGAAAATGCCTCAAGAGAATTTTTACAGTTCAAAAAGAAATTTATCTTTTTCTCACAGAAGTGGGCACTGATGAAGATTTAATAGCAAGTTTTGTTGATAAAAATTTTCGGTGTTCACTTGCTTTCCTAACAGACATTACAGACTATTTAAATGTCTTGAATAAATCCTTACAAGAAAAAGATCAAAAACATGTGCTGTCTTTATTATCATGTTACTGGGTTAGAAACAAACTATAATTGTTGAAGTCAAATTTGCAGAAAAACAATTTCATTCATTTTGAAACTTGTAAAGAGTTCTAGGAAATATAAATAATTTAATATAAGATTTTCTAAATTTGATTACCTTAAGCAAAGTTTAAATTTATTCAGTAATCCATTAAATATTGATATTAGCACCATAGATCCTAATTATCAAATGGAATTATGTGACCTTCAGGCTGACCCAATTATTGCACCTAACAGAGAAACTGAAATAGAATTGTTCAAACTTTTGCCTAAAGAAAAATATCCAAAAATGAAAGATTTTGGACTGCAAATAATTTCTATGTTCGGAAGTACATATATCTGCGAGCATGAATTTTCTGATACGAAATATATAAAATCGAGATACAGAAACTTTTTGAAAGATTCTATACTTCAACATATACTTCAACTTGCAACAACAAATATCGATATGGACGTAAAACAAATTATTGCCTATCAACTACAGCCACAGTGCTCCCATTAAATTAATTAAATATTTGATAAGGTTTAGAAAATTTATATTGATTTTGCTTCTATTGGCATTGTCAAATTCTACATTGGAAGAAGTCTTCCAGTGTAGATGGCTTCAGCCTTTAGTGGTGGGGGAACGGGTCTTTGCCCCATGTCTGCGATTAGTGGGCTGTTTGATATTGTCCGCATTCCCTCTCTCAATAAATATAGTTTCTTTAAACATCCCACTAACCATTTTCTCTCCATAGGTAGTTGGAATGTGAGGACTCTACACACAGCTTATTCTCTTGATGTCCTCACACAAGAATTCCACCATTATAATTTAGATATTCTTGGTTTGCAAGAGACCAGATGGACAGATAAAGGTCAGATTCTTAAAAATAATCTTAAATTTCTCTTTTCAGGGAGAGATGATAATAAGCATCACCAAGGTGTAGATCTACTTCTCAGCAGACACACCAGTGATTCTCTTCTAGGATATGAATGTATTAATGAAAAGTTTCTTACAGCAAAATTTTAGACAAGCATGAACGGCCCAAATGTTTTCTGCTGTTATGCTCCCACTGAGGATGCTGATGATTATGAGAAGGATAGGTTTTACGGACAACTGCAGGATATTTTGAATTCTGTAAAGAAAGCAGATATTACCCTTGTTCTAGGTGACTTCAATGCCAAAGTTGGTACTGACTCTGACCTTTGGGGAGGAGTAATAGGCCCTATTGGTAACTGCAATGGGCAACGTCTCCTACAGGTAAGTAAACTCAATGGTTTAAGAATAACTAACACTTATTACAAACACTGTGACATACATAAGTACACGAGTTTCACCCGATGGGACACATAAGAATATGATTGATTATATATTAATTAACAGCAAATGGGCTAGTTCTGTTAGGAATACTCAGTCATATAGGGGAGCTGAAATTGGATCTGACCATTACCTTGTTAAAATTGTCTTGCAACTTAAACTTAAAAAATGTTGTGCTAGGGTTAAAATTTTTACCTTTAATACTGAAGCTCTGAAAGACCCAGTTATAGCTAAAGCTTACCTTGATAGGTTACTTAGTCATTATGACAGTCATGGTTTGCTTACTACTGAAGTTGAGGAAGAATGGGACCATTTTAAACAGGCTTTTTTGGAAACTAACAGTACTCTTGTAGGAAAAAAAAGAGCAGAGGAGGCAGAATTATTTGAGTGATAAGGCACTTGAGCTTATTTCAGAAAGAAAGAACTGCAGGAATGTCCTTAATCAATACCCTACTAGTCGTAATAGAAAGCATTACAGAGAGCTTAATAAACATTTAAATGATCAGTTAGCTGCTGATAAGAATCTTTGGCGTGATGTCTTGGCCGACAAAGCCGAGGAAGCAGTTAGACAGCACAACAGCATAGAGCTGTACCATATTGTTAATGTTTTATGTTATAGAAAACGGACAGGTATAGAGGGATTGAAGAATAAACAAGGTAAGGTTATAGAAGGTGAGGATTCTGTCATGGCTAGGTGGGCTGAGCATTTCAGTGATGTTCTAAACAATGTGATTAGTTCTACTCCCATTGTTTGCAATGATGATAGATGCATTGGTGGCATTAATGTTGGCCCTATAACACAATCTGAAGTTATTTTTGGCTGTTTCTAAACTGAAACTTCATAAATCTCCAGGTGTAAATAATATTACTATGGAAATGCTTAGAGCTGAGAATGTTTCTGTTACCACTTGGATGACTGAAATTTTGAATATCTTTTATGATAAAGGCATGGTTCCTAAGGATTTTACCAGAGCTATTATTATCCCTATTTTCAAAAAAAGGTGATCGCAGTTCTTGTGATAACTATAGGGGTATCAGCCTACTATCTGTTCCAGGGAAAGTTCTTTGCATGATTGTGCTTAATGGAATTAAGAATCTGGTTGACAGTCAATTGCGTGATGAACAATGTGGATTCAGAAGTGGTAGGAGATGTGTGTATAAGATATTCACTTAGGCAGATTCTTGAGAAATGTTTAGAGTTTCAGAAACCTTTGGTTGCTAGCTTTGTTGATTTCAAAATTGCTTTCGACTCTGCTGATCGTCATAATTTGTGGTTGATTGTGAAATCATATGGTATACCAGACAAGTTAGTTAACATAATGAAAGCTCTCTATAATAACACTGAGTCGTGTGTGAGAGTTGGTAAGGCTTGTAGCAATTGGTTTAGCATTACTTCTGGTGTTCGACAAGGGTGTATTTCATCTCCTTTTCTCTTTCGCTTGGTTATTGATTATGTTATTCGAAATTCACTTCAAGGGAATGATTTTGGCCTTAAATGGTCTGGAGATATGAAATCAAATATATACTTATAGAAAATATAGAAATATGTAATTATTGCCATTTCTTGGTAATGGTGAGAAAATGTTGCAAACCTATTTGCAAAACAAAACAATTTTATGTATCCAGACAAGTATATATAAAAATTATGGGAAACATAATACAAGCAAAACACACTTCAGTGAAAATTCTAATAGCAGCTTCAGTGAGTGACTTAAATTTTCTGAATAATAATTAATTCATATGCAAGCATTCTAATCTAGTTTCCTAAAAGAGGAGTAGGTGGGGAAGGTTAAGTTAAAAGAAAATATTGCAGGACTATGCTTAACCTATTAAAGGAAATTCTAACATTTGGTCAATAGAACAAGTGAATAAAATGATTTTAGTTTCAAGTTCAAAATTCTGCCTCACAGAAGTCTAGGCAGATCTCTCAATACATAATTACTATGAGAGTCACCTAGTCTAGAGTGTGTGAGGTATATAGGAAGATCAGTTTCAACTATGAACAAAAGAAACTTGCTGTTGAAAATGATACTTTCTACCTTAACATTACTTCTTACCCTTCTAACTATTGATTTGCAGCTTCAAAATCATCTTAATATTCCACAGAAAAAAAAAACCACAATTATTTTCTGTAAAGTGGTGTAGGAGTGAGAGAAAAGTTAGTAGAGATGATGATTGAAGATCTTGAACAGTAGTATTGTGAACAATAAGTATAAATCTGAAAGCATTTTACATACAAAATCAAAATGTAGTGTAGAATATAGCCATTCAAGCAACAAATAATTTTTTCTGTAATGTTAAAATTTTTTAATTAATTAAATTAAAATTAAAACAATTTTAATTGTTATATGATTCAAATGGTAAAAATATAATAGAGAAACAGGTATAGCAAAATGCATGTGTCTTTATTGCAACATTACAACTAAATAAGTATGTACTCAGATTCATAAGAACCGTGAGATTTCTAAAAAAACAGCAAAATGTTCTGAATGTCCCAAAATTAGAAACCTGTGTGAAAATATAATGCATGCTAATGCTGGATTTTAAGTTATCTTTAATGAAATATTTAAATACCACACAGTATACAAAAAAAAAAAACACAGATCAAATTCATTATGAGTTGAAGTAATAAAACATGGCTTTTGCAAATTACATGAGAATTAACTGCTTTATCACTTCAACGTTTATTTCAATAGAGTTTATCATATTAGCAAAAACAACAAACCACTGATGCCTTTACCAAGTTTTTGTGAATTTAATGAATAATTTGAATGTTGATGCACTTAATACAGCAATTGCATTAAGTGTAAAGAATTTACCAGTCATGCATTTAATATGTTAGAGAAAACACAACAGCAGTTTTGTCATTTAATTGAAACTACTAGATAATCTATTAGCAAATCTACAACTAAAAAAATTATTTAGATGTCATTTTGAATGAATACAAAATAGAGGAATCATTCCTGTATATTTGGGAAACAACTTCTGGATATTTATAATAAAAAAATTAATACTCCCTCAAGCAGCTTCTTGGCACAGAGGTCTGACAGGAGCTTGTCAGTTTAATTCGCACATAGTAGAAGGTCTGTGAGGATGCCAAGACCTCAGCAGAAAAACAACACAAACATCCATGCCTTACCAGGGGTTCGAAGAAAGATCCCTTAGATCAGTAGCCACGAGTTCTAACCACTCAGCCACAATCTAAATACAGAATTCAGTAAATTAAGCAGTAAAGGAGAGAGAGAGAGCAAATAGTTAATTGTCCTTGACACTGAAGAGCTGCAACAGTAATTAGAACAATCAATGGTTTATGGGGGAAAGCATGCCTTATAACTGTATTGCAGCACACAATTTATGATTATCTGCCTTGAAATCAATAAAAAATATGCCATATATTGATCAAACTTATTGTGTTCTAATATATATATTTAAATTTTACAATCTGTCAGAAAGAAACTGGAGTAGCAATAATTTAAAAATGTGTTGCCAAAACTGCATAGTATAATACGGGTTGCAAAGTAGGAGCCTAAAAGATTGTTATAATAATGCAATCAGCATTTTTAACAAGGATGATAATTAAGGCAAATATAAAATACCCAACTAGTTTATGAAGAATTCAAAGTTATCAGTTTTTGTAACTTTCTCATTGATTTTCCATCAGTTCTTAAAAATATATCAATAGTTTCTCAAAAGATGTACAAATTACTCAATCAAGAAAAATACAGTAAAAAAAACAGTGCTCGTGTCTTGAAATTTTCTAGTAAATTTAAGGGAAAATGGAAGATTGATCTAGCAAAAGTTCCTCAGCAAATGCTTAAAAAAATAATCTAGATGGTGAAAAAAATTCTGATGTGGCTGATACTTCTATTCCTATTTCATTATAAACTCTTGATTTGGGATGAAGATGAAACTGATACAAAGTTAACTGACGAAGTATAAAGGAAATTATACTAATTTAAAATGTGTTCATGACTTACCACTTAATAATCTTCAAGCAAAAGCTGCATCAGATAATGATCACTTTCTTCTAATACCCAAATTGCTAAAAATTTTGTGTTTTACCAGTTTATACTAGGTGACCAGATTAAGATAAAAACCATATTTATGCACTTTTAAATTGATTGTAAGCAATCATGACAGTTTGTTTCTGAATAAGGGCAACACTGTTTAAACAGAAAACCGGATATTCATTGTCAACCATAAGCAAATTTTAGTAGCATCTCTGTCTCATTTTTAATAAAAATTTAATATATATTTTTTAATTTTTTATTTAAATTTAATTAAATATTATACATTGGTTACTCCCTCCTGACATCAAAAAGCAAAATTGCTTTTTACCGCTGGTTTAAAAAAAGACTATGACATCTAACTTAGATATTTAATTTTATTAATTGATGAAGTATGGTTTCATCCATCAGGATCAAGAATTCACAGATTCAGCCTAGAAACCTGATGCAATTCATGAACCTCCCCTTATGTGATCAAAATATTGGTGTTTGGTGTGCAATTTCAAGAAACCATCGATTTTTTTATTTATTAACCTGATCCTTGAAGAACTTAATCAGCAACTCCATGATGAGGACCTGGGCTAGGTTATTTTCCACTAGATGGAATAACTGCTCACACAACTGCTCACACTGGGCTAGTTATATGAATGTTTTAATGACAAACTTGATCTCTAAAGAACTGTAGTAGCCAGGTCACAATTTGACTCTTGCAACTTTTATGGAGATTTTTGAAGGAACCTGCCTACAATAATCATCTTCAGATCATGGGAAAGCTTAAAAATTAATATCTCTAATGCTATTTGAGGAATTTCTATTACAGTTTTGAGAAAAGTATGAACTAACCAAGTAAAAAAGAGTTAGGCATAATTTAGTTGCAGATGAAGAACATTTTCAACACTCTTTGCATTATGCTGTAATTTGATAAGCCAAAAACTATTTCCTTAATAAATTGCATAGTTCAAGTTTCATCTTATTCTGGTCAACACATATAACAAGTTTTATATAGGTGTAATGAGCAAAAAATAAATTCAGAACTACAATGGAAAGTTAAAGATAATAGCCTAGTCTGTCTGGATTATAATTTATTTTTTTCTAGTAAAATACTCAAGTGCTCGATATTGGTGAGACATTTCCCTCTAAAAATTGATAAATTAAATCAATGCTTTATTGGTTATTCCTATTCTCACTATATACCAAACCTACTGCACCAACAATGATGATCCCTTTCAATTCTAACCAACCCATGAAACACAAGAAAACTGCTATGCACACATTTTTGTAGAATCACAGATGCACCAACCTTTGAAACAGAAAGGAAAAGGCTATATGACATCACCACCAAAGCAGGTTATCCCAAAAAATGGATCAGAGCTGTCAAGAGGAGGTGCACTTCATAGTCTAAAAAGGACCTAAATACCTCCAGTGCATAATAGGGCATGTAAATATACATCCCCTATACCAAATAATCCATGGCTGTCTGAAGTAAATAATGCAGTATGCCCATATAGCATAAAAATACAATCTACTACTAAATGCTCAATCCTAAAGAAAGAAAATATGATTGTGACTATATACCCCCCACCCCCACCGGTGGCTGATACAAAATACCAGTCAAAGGCAACATCAGCCAACATGTTGAAGTACTCAACTACTATGGGAAGACCAAGAGGATTTTTGAAATAAGGCTGAAGGAACATCAAAATGATATAAGGGCAAAATTAATACCACTTTGGCAGAAAAAAATTAAGAATCCCATAAAATGCCAGACTTTGCTGAAGCCAAAGTTTTATATCCCCCCAACACAATCGGAACTAGACATCCTTGTGAAAATTGTTATATACCGTAACAGAAACAAATATATCAATGAAGATATTTACCACCCACTGCTACCATGGCACTTACTGCTGGATAAAACATAACACAGCATGAAAAGGATGATAGCCCAAAAAACGACTCCCCCCCCCCTCCTCCTTGTAGTGAATGATCCCATAGTGCACAAGATGCAATAAACGTTGCTGCATCCCTGCCACACTGTGACATGCCTTGAAATATTAATGACCGAGGTCACAAAACTCAAGTTCAGCCATTAAAAGTTTTAACTTTTGGTGCCTTCCAAGAATTTTTTTGGACTTTTTAAATCCTTTATATCATTTATCTTGTTGACAAAATAGTTTTTATGTGCGTTCCATGGTATGGCAAAAGTCAAGACATCCAAAGGACTTTCCCTGACCATAACACCAGGATGTACATTGATCGATGTGGAACAAACATGAATTGTTGACCTGCTACTGAATATAGCAAGTTCATTACATTGACTCCTAGTGCTACTGTACAACTCTATTCCATTAAGGTATGGCAAGTTCTAATGCAATAAGATGTGATATAAATAAAAAAAGGAAAATAAATTTTCTGTTTTTATGCTAAACAGCCAATATAGTGTATTTACTACCAATATTGTTAGAACTGTGAAAATTCTACACTTGTAAATCAACTTGTAAATCACTATAAGCTAGGCTTGTTCAACCTTGCTTATAAATGATTTTCTCTGTGGAAAAATATATCCCATATCTGCTATATGTACATAAGAAAATATGTATATGATCATTTTATGTCAGAATTTGCTCGCATACCTTCTTAGGTTCAATGATTTGGATTAAAATTATATCTAGTAATTCTTGAGAAACTGTGTCTGCTTCACTAATCAATGGACACATCATATCCAGCATAAAATTCTTAACTTTTGTTGAATGATTATCACTGAAAATGAGAAAAGATCTATTGAAAAATATTTCATTACATACAAAACAATACTAGAGTCAATATTTTAATGAAATATCCAACCAAAATATTATCTTAGCAATTAAACAATAACATTATACACCAATATTGATGAATATTACTACACACAACATTATACTTAGTAAATCTAAATACATTACACCAGGAAGGTCACTAATACTGGTTACAAAGATGTTATTTAGCCCATTTTTTAAAAAATATTGAGTTGTTTTCACTTTGTTATATGCCTGTCTATACATATTAAAAGCTTTTAGTTTTAAAAAACACACAAAAAAATTCTTTTTTAGGTTGGATAGATATTGATTGGAATTTACTCTCCAAATTTTATAACAGCTTTCATAACACCCTCTAGCAATGGAAAAAATTAAAATAACTTAAAATTATTTGTCATTGAACAATAAAATTTTTAAGTTTAGCCTTCAAACTCTTTGCACATTAAAAGTTTTTAGGAGAAACTCAAGCTTTTCAGTGCTGGAATCACCCTTCATGACTTGTGAAAAGAAGCTCTTAACAGCCCTAACATCATCATAATAGTGTCACTTCATCGAAGACAGAACACTGTCCTTGTTTCAAAAAGCTTCAGTTTTCTCATAAAAACTTTTAACATGCAAATAGTTTGAAAGATAAACTTAAAAATTTTATTGCTCAACAACAGAGAATTTTAAATTATTTTAATTAATCTCTGATCAAGGTCTTTTTAATAGTGAAAAAAAGTTGGAAAATGTAAAACTATGTAAATAAGTATTGCAAATGATCTATTTATTGCTAGAAATTTTAATGGTTAAGTGTGATGATGAAGTTTACACTAGCAGCAGTGATCACCAGGGTGTATGGGAAAAAATTTAACTTCTTCATTTTAAGAGATAAATCAAAAATTTTTTTGTTTTATAGGCACTGACAAAATATTATTATATGAATTTTCCCACTAATCCTCTAGTTCAAATTTCCACTGTTAAAGGATGTTAAAAGGTAAAATAAAAAAACTTCATTCTCTTTGAAAATAAGAGAACTTTTTATTTAGTAGAAAATCAACTGAACTTTATAACTTTATTCTGTAGTGACTGACAGAAATTATAATGATATAAATAATAATAATAGACCAAAATATATAAATAGTGGCTGGGTCTCAGACAGAGATGTCAGATGTCTTGGAATCTGTGAGTGTCCTGAAGAACATCAATTTGTCTGATATCCCCCCCAACTTTCGAATGTCCCTTAAAATTCAATCATAGCGAGTCAGTATTATCTCTTATATAATGAGCTACAACATGTGTTATCTTTACTTCAGAAATCTTCGCTGTTCAATCTACTTACACATATTATATGTCTTACAAACACTGGAGTCTAAAGAACCTGGGCTCAAACTGCAGTCAAATACAAACAAGGGATTAATCAAGGCTACTATTCAAATATTTATGATAGGTCACATTGCATACCAAATGAAAGATCATTTCATTCTGAATAACATAAATTGAAATTAAAGTGAAGGCTACTTAAGCATAATTTTAGAAAAGAATAGCCTTCTTTGGATACTTGAAGGGTTAAAAGCAATGATGACCACTAAGATGAAATAAAACTTTTCAATTTTATTCACCAATCATATTTAATCTGGGCAACAGTCCACATGCTACTATTTTAAATAGCATTCAATTTGATATTAGATCTTAACTCCATTAAAATTTTTCTTCTGTGGCTATGTCAAAGTCGTACATTACTATTAACTATAAATGAGGAATGCATATGTCATATGATTGTGCTTTTGACAAAGGACACACTATGCAATGTGTGAATGTTAAGAACTGGAATGTAGGGTAAGCAAATGATCCATAGTAGGCATTGAACATTTTCTGGTATACAAAAAGAAAATCTTGTTCAAAACACTTAGGATTTGTTGATTCTGAATATATAAGTTTACTTACAACAATTGGTTTAATCATTTCAATCATTTGTATACACAATATTAAAAAATGTTAAAACTGGTCATTACAAGTTTAAAAAAATCAAGTTTTTTATATTGCATCATTAGGCAGCATTGCACTTATTGGAGATATATTACCAAAATTGTTTTCCTATGCATTACTGGTTGGCATGTTAATGGTTATTATAATGTCCCTGAACTCAAAAAATAGTTTAAGCATAAATTTATTAGAAATTTCCATAAATCAAAGGTAGTTAGTTACTTTGTAGACTAATGCAATATTATTTTCAACTTTCAGACACTATTATAAATCTCTTGAGCCTGCATTTGATTATATAAATGAGCATCATGAATTCAAATAGTACGAACAAAAATCTGATGAGTATCAAACATTTGTCTTGTGTACTATATATTTTTGAACTCCCTAGTATCGAACTAAAGCATGTTTAATAGTATTAATAACACACAAACAAATGTGCATTACAACTGGAAGAAAAATTAAATTCTGGCATTAATTCAGTTCTTACTCCAGCCAAAATATAATTTTTTACCCGACTCTTTCCACTTAATAATACACATTTTACATATTAACATTTCTTTCACATTTTACACTATTTTACCAGAAATTACTGTATGAAAATGTAAATTAAAGCATGAAATCTGATGCTAAATTTTTTGGTAAAAATATTTAATGTCATATCAAATAGTTTTCATATTATTAAAGAAAATATTTTTCAATATCATTTTTTGAAACTTCTTACAGGAAAAATATTTACATCTCAATAAATTATGGAACACTTACTTTACTATGCTGAACATAAGATTAAAAAGCTGGCAAAATATTGATTGGTTATCTTCAAGTTCTATACAAATGTTAAATGATTTCACCCATGCTAAATTCTGAAGGAAAAAAAAAGGTTCAAATGTAAGTTTTTAGTAAGTTTGTTCATAATTTCACAAGTCAATAATCTAACAAGAACTATGTATAACCAAAACAATAATATTCAAAAAGCCATGCAAAAATAATTAAATTTTATGCCATATTAAAACTAGAAGAATGCACATCACCTTTGGTGCATACGAGAATCTAGTTTTCAAAGAGAATGGAGTTTTTTGTTTACTTATTTTTTCATTCCTTAAAATTTTTAATTTGAGTTAATGGATGATGGGGGAAAATACAAATAGTAGTATTTTATTAGTAATTATACGATACAAAAAAGCATTTGTCTTCTATTCCTTAAATTTTAAACAGTGTTGGAAAACATTATTGTAATATAACGAAATAATGGAATAATGAAATGATTTTTGAACCCTACTCAAGTCTTAGACTCCCCCTCCCCCCAAACTATATTTTTTGACACCCACTCACAAAAAAAAAAACTAATTCCTGGTATGTGTCTGTCTTCAGTAGTTTCGATTGTATAGCTTACATACATTATTAGAATACTTACAGAAGAGTCATCCTATTTATTTATAACTGGGTATCATAATTGCAAATTTAATTATTTTTCTTAAACCACAATTTTTAAGAATTGATAGCAGAAAAAGTAACCACAACAATTCTATTTACATATATGCATTTATTTTGTTATTAATATTTATAAGTTTCCATTTTACAATTTTTATTTGTTTCTTAACAAATAGATTAATTGAACTGATGCAAACTGCTGGATGACGCTATTACATTCATATATAATAAAAAATATAACACATATTTCATTACTTTGCATTTGTACAAAAAAATTTCAAAATAATGTTAACATAATGTTATAACAAAACATATTTTGCTGTAACAAAAAATGTAACTAAAATGATATTAAAGGGTTTGGCTGCAACAAAAAACATAATAAAACGTTTTTCATTTTGTTTGCCAACACTGATTTAAAACGTTGCTTTTTCTCACTGCCCCTAAGAAAAGTGGGCACATTGTTGCTGTCAGTGGAATATCTGTTGACATTCTACATCAAAATTTAAAATTTCTACCATAAATAGATCACTTGCAACATTTGTTAAAAGTTTCACCCTTTCCATATTTAGTAATATCTAATGTTATAAATTAAAACTACCTAGGATTTCAACAAAAATGCAAATTATATTTCATTAGTAACAATTCAACTAAAAAGGTTTTTCAATTGTCTCCAGAAAAAAAAAATACTGATTACAAAAAGGGAATAATTTTCTTGCTTCAAGTAAATATTTTTTGTTATTCAGAAATAGCCTTTCTATTCATGTGCTTTATAATAATTTCTGTCTATTAGTTGTTTTTAATAAATTTTTATTTGCATTGCCAGATGCATTTTTTTACTACAAGACTCTAAAAATGCCCTATTAAAATAAAACTAGTAGTCTTTTTTGTTAAATATTTCATTTTCAGAAAATCCAGAATTAAATGCTGATTAATTTTGGCATATAACATGCCATAATTCCTTTCATCAGTTATTTGGCAAAAATTTCTAAAGTAATGTTTTTTGGCTGATCATAATGCAAAAATAGCTGCACCTATGGATGCAATTCTGTTTTTCAGGAGTGATCCTAAAAGGGTTGGGCAATTAAATGCTAATAACTTTTGTTTTGATAATCTGGTTGAAAAAAGCAAAGAATGCCACTATACAACACAACAAAGAACAGTATCAGATATCACGTTATGGGGAGGGAAAAACAGAAAGATGGGCAGAGACTGAAGAATAAAGTGTAGAATAATCAAAAGTAAGAATTCTGTGATGGCACGATGAGCATTTAATGAATGGTTGAATAATATGGTTGTTTGCATTTGCTCTATTAACAACGGTAAAAATAATAAAGTTCAAAAATAGATAAGACAATCTTAATAAATATCTGAATACAAAAAATTTATTTTCAGTGCCCATAATGCCTAAATAGATGGTAGCAAATGAAGAAATAGCATAGTCTATTTCAAATTTCTGCCAGTATGGGCTTTACAGGGTTTAATTATGGCAATCACATTTTTGAACAATTTCACAAAAACTTTTTTTTATGCACATATTTCCAGTGAAATTAATTGATATATATTCCTCTATGTTGATACCTATTCCTCTGTTATGATTTTAACTGCTAAATAATTATCATTTTATATCAACCATCTTTTCCCAATATTTTCATTGCAATGTGATGTTGTTAGATGTCTGGTTCTTTGTCATCACAAACACTTTTCCTTTGAGAAAAACTTTCCTTCTCAAAAATATGAGATCTGGACATCATGCCACTTCCAAAAACTTTAGCATTTCTGGAATTTTGGATCTTTTTTTTTGTTTTACTTAATACTCTACATTAATTCATATTCCATATTTACAATGTTGATCTTACATCTAGATCTATAACATTACTGACAATCTCAAAATTAAAGCAACATAAGATACCAGAGGTACAGGATACAATTTTGTCATATTCCTGACTTAAAGAATTGAATGCTTTTATGAGAGATATTATTCCTAAAAAATTTATGATGTATAATTATCCTTAATTTTAAGAAACACGATCACAATTCTTGATAATTACAGAGGTATAGTGTACTTTCTGTTCCTCGTATAATTCTTTGTATAATCATTTTAACAGAATGAAACATTTAATTGATGGACAAATTTGAGATGAATAGTGTGAGTTTAAAAGTCATAGAGATTAGATAATATTTTTCTCTCAAGCTGTGTTCAGAAATATTCAAAGAGTACAAAAAAGCTACAAATGTTTCTTCTGATTTGCTTATATTGTAATTGAGATTCTATGCTGAAAAGTTAACTAAGATTAATGGTGTCCCTCTACAATAAGAGAATTTATATGAAAGTTGAAATTTTTAGTGAACAGTTCAGTATTGCTACTGAAGTTAGACAAGGTGCATTTTATTCTTTTTTACTTTGCTTTGTGATTGACTATGATATGAGAATGCTTTGAAAAGAAGGAGACTGGACCTTATAATGCCTAAAATCAAAAAAATATTAGTGACAATTTGGTCCTCTTGGCATGCAATGCTCAAAAGTAAACTCTATCATTTAAGCAAGTGGTTGGCAAACTTTTTTGACACTGTGACCAACTAGAATCCTAGATAAAATTATACAACCCTTTCCCTAGAATTTAGACCTATGTATTTGCAAAAACATTTTTATTGAAAATATCAGAAAATATAAAACAGTTAGAGCTTTGTGATTCCCTTTCGAACTGCTTGCGACCAGTCTGAAAACCCAATTTAAGCTATTGATGTCACTAATAGGTGTGTGACTGCAGATCAGTATTGAAGAAACTAAAATGATGAAAACAATTCAGGTGTGTTATGCTTCACTGCTTTCCAATAGTTTATTGGGTCAATTTCTCAGTTTTATTATCACGGGAGTTGCAAAATATATACTGGAAATTTGGCACATAGTTAAGAGAAGAATATGAATTTCTGATGGAATATTTAGTTGTCATTTTTGTGGAAAGTAGGAATATGCTAATTTCCATGAAGAATAAACTTAAGGTGAATAACAGTTTGATTCTCTTGATAGTTGCTGTGGTAGAGAAAATTAAGACTTTATTATAAGGTAACAGGAAGCTTGATACTTTAGATTCTAGACATTTACAGAGCATCTTGAGTATTATGTGCTTTGATTTTATGCTGAAAAAAATAAAAAAATGATTAGGTTAGATGGAGTTGTCTATTACCTTTAAGCAGCACCATACAAGAAGAGCCTGTTTGACCAAGTTAGATGCCTGTCAAACTACAGATTAGTGAATAGAGTTGCGAAAAGTATTAAAAAACTTAGGGAAAGGGTAGACCCAAGATTAGACTCGTTAAAATTGGCCTATATTGGCCAGTAGATGCTTTTTTAAATATATGCATTTCGAAAGTCAAATTATAATCTGACTGAACTTCAGTATCAAAGCCTGTGTCTGTCTGATGTAAAGTATACCTACCTTTCTAGCAACTTGTTAAAGTAATTATTGCAAAGCAAACCTAGTTTGATTAAAAGTTTGCAATTGGGTTGGGTTGTTTTAACCCTGACAAGCACTTTTTTGCATACAATGGGCTAAATGGACAGGTCACAAGGACCCTGAGGGCTCAGAGAAGGTTGAGGTAAGGGGACCTAAACAATTATTAGGATACAGATGGTAGCTTCTAGTCAAAGCCATCCAGCATGTCCTTTAACATATACAGGGTACAGCTCTCTCGCACATGAGCCCTGCGGCTTTAAATCCCATCCAACAGATGGAAGACTTTCTAAGCCCATCAGTGTCCCCTACTGACCAATGGCAGAGGGTGGAGTTTTGCAGAGCTGATTCTCAACACTGGCCTAGGTGGAACTCAAACCTGGAAACTGCAGATTATGAGCCTGGCACACTACCAATTGAGCCACCCCACCCCTAAGAGTTTTTAAAGCTGATCACAATGTTTTGAATGATCAATAACTAGGATATGTACTCTAGTTTTAATCTATGGAACAAAAATATTGTTGCTATCTACAAAATAGGTAAAAGTGATAGCAGCATTAAAAGAAAATAGTACTTTTTCACTACATATCAGCATCCTCTTGCTAGACAACAGAAAAATAAAATAGAAGAGAAATTCAACATTAGTTGTTAATAGAAAATGCCTTGTTCACGAAAAACATTTTTTAATTTCATGGGTTTGTATTCAAGCTAATAGTTTATTTTGCTATTTAACATCTAAATAGGCACACACAAATTCTGAAACTCATTCAAACCAATGAACAATAAACATTTATTTTGCCAAATTGAATTTAACCACTACCTTCCACTACCCTTTATTTTTTACTTTTCCCTACAAGATTTTCAATGTTTATTTTTTAATTTACTACTAGAACAAATAAGGCATTAGGTATTTGTAACTTGGATGTCATTATGCTCCACAGAGAAAAGCTACAAAACAGTCCACTAGGGAAAAATAAAATGTTACCTAAAAGTCATATCGGGCAATAGAGGGTTAAATACTCGCAAAATTTAGTTAGTACAAAGCAGAAATTCATTACTTAATATTAAAGCAATTAATTTAAAATAACTGGAACTTTATACTTTAATTCAACTATTAAGTGTCAAAAAAATTAACTATTCAAAGAACTCACCTCTAGTAGGTAAAAGTAACGTTTAAAGATAGGATCTTTTGGTTCTTCAAGACCTTTTAGTTGCTGAATAAAAAATTCGAAAACAACCTGAAAATTAAAAGTGCATTCTTACAGGTACAGTATATATATATTTATTCTTTATGTGTCATAAGTTACATTGCTTAGACAAAAAATTAGATAATTTCCATGTTGTATCAAAGGGGATCCAATTTCATAGCTCTATATAACTCCAAAAACAAGCTTTTCATGGGGAAATTCTGACCAAAGAGATTTAAAATATACATCAAGTTCATACATTAAATCTTAAATTCCAACAATATTCATTCAATATTTAATTATGTGGAAGTTTGAATAGCTAACCAAAATGATACCAGTTAAAAGAATTTATGTTAGAAATTAATTAAAATACATAAGTCACACTTCAATATGATTGTGCAATACGACTTATTTCAAGCCATTAAAAAAATAAGTGTAGGGCTTCCGGGCTCAGTGTGGCCTACTGATCTAATCATCTATGGCCACTTTTTTTTTCCAACCCTGCTGAGGAGTGGTCAACTTCACAGGGTCCTGGTGCTGAAAATTTATACATACTAGACTGGACTGGTTTATGGATTTGAGCTTGATTATGGATCCTGGACTTGCTGCACTGGTGAGCCTCTGTTGAGGGAGAGTCTGTCACTGTCTTTTCTATTTATTTTGTGTTGTCAGCCCTAAGTGAACAGAGGCGTGGGAAACCTTATATCAGCTGGTGGATAATCCTGATCAGAAGTCATTGCAGGTACCTGAACCTCACTTAGCTAGTTGTTATTTTGGATTAGGATGTTGGGCATCGTCAATTCTAAACTGGAGTAATGTGTCTCAGACAAGTCTATGGCTCTTGAAAAGGTTCACTTGAAAAGGTGGTCCTGAAGTTCCTACCAGCATGGGTGGCTTCAGCCTTTAGCAGTGGAAGAACCTCAACCCTCACTTAGCTAGTTGGGCATCGCCAATCCTAAACTGGAGTAGCGTGTCTCAAGCAAGTCATATGGCTCTCAAAAAGGTGGTGCCTGAAGTTCCTACCAGTATCGGTGACTTCAGACAGGAACAGGTTTTTGTCCCATGCCTGCAATCAGGAAACTGTTTGATATTGTTGGCCCTACCTCTCTCAATAAACTTAGTTTCTTTATCTAAATCCTACTAATCATTTTCTCTCTGCAGGAACATAGAATGTTCAAAGCATTTGAAGCCAAGAAAGATTAGGGATAAGAAATAATATACAGACACAAAGAAAGTTTATATTGTGCAAAGATTCCAAGACAAAATGAGACAGTGGGCAAAGCATACAAAACAAAAAATTTAAAGTATCTATGGATAAGTTTAACGCTTTGCATATCTTTTCAAAAGAAAATTTTTAGACATAGAAAAATCTATGGGAATTATTGACATTGAGTTAATTGGGTTGCTTTACTTCTGGCAACACTTTTGTGCATACAATGAGCTAATTGGCCAGTTTCACAAGGACCTAAAAGATTCAAAGAACATTAAATTAGTGATTGCAGTATACCTTTAATACAACTGAATTTTAAAGGTAATTCAAATTAACAGGTTTCCATGTGAAATGTCACAAAATGTCTTATCACTTTTCCACAAGCTGCTCATACTTAAATCTCTTAATTGTTTTTTCAAGTCAAGCCTTTAGGAATTACTCAGAGATGATAAATCTCTGAAGTGACTCTCAGGGTTCACAATTTAGACAAGCTTTGAGAACAAAAAGTTCCACTATAGTCGGCATCTCTAAAACCTATTTTGCTATTGTGGGCTGAAATTCAATGAAACTATGATTATCAGTTTTACAATACTATATTGCTATGAAACCGTAAGACAATGTTGTTGTAAAAAATAAATTACAATTTTATCGATAAACTCATTCTGCAATTTCCGTTTTTCATGATACCATTTGATTATGATTTTTGAAATTGCTCCTGCTAATTATATTATTTTTTATACAATGCTCAATTTCCTAGAAGGTAAAGTGTTAAATCCAGAAGAAGGTAAATCCAGAAGAAGGTTAAATCCTAAGAAGGTAAAATGTTAAATCCAAAGCTTTGTAACTTCTAAAACAACTATACTACATAAAAGATGTCTCTAAATATTGGATTTCCCAAAATATTCAGTATTTAAAATATTATGAAACTAGGAATATTCAACAGCAATATTCTCAATCACATGAATTTTCTTCATACTGTTAGCTTTCTCAGGGCTAGCAATTAGCATAGTTGATTGTGAGAAAATATGAACCACCACTTCTGAGTGGAGCAATTTTGATTTCACAGAGTGTAAGACTTGAATTCAGTTTTTAAACCTTTATATCTGGCATAATTCAGCCTTAAATTTCAGAATTTCAATGCTTAAAACAGCTTATTTGCTGTGATACAAAGTAATTGCAATGGATCTCTAATATGATTGTTTTTCTGAATCTTTCAATAGACTGAATTCTTACCTTTAGAGGGGTCTAAAGTTGAAATATTTTATATTTAGGTGATTGAGTGTGGTGGTCAAGGGGTTTACACAGACAGCAGCAACCTGTCTCCTCACCTCTAGATGGCAGAAAAAGCTTGTTTCTATTAATAATAAATACCCCCTCAAGCAGCTGCTTGTCACAGCTTCATAAAGTACTTTGTCACTAAAATCACCATCCTCTCTTTGTTCAGGAGAGAAAATACTACACTCCTTAAACTACTCTTTATGTTGACATATGACAAAGATCAACCCCTGCAAAATTTCCCTCCCCACTTTTTTTGGTGGGGAAGAAAGAAGGGCATGCTTAGGAAACTCAAGACATTCTTGACAAGTTTGTCAAGATTTGTTCCATGATGTTGTTAAGTATTCTGTGCTATTCACGTTCAAATTCCATGCACTTGATATAATTTTATTTTCTTGGTACACCAGTTTCACAGGCAAGATAAAGTATTTAAACTGTTTTACCTTTAGTTGATTTGGATCCTTGTATGGAGCATCAGGTGCAAACACACGAAAGACATCTGCAATGCAACATGCAACAAGTAACCTTACATCTTTACTGCTGTGTTCAATGAAAAATTCTGTAGCTAAATGTAAGGCAAGTGGGATGTAAGCAGAGTTGTCATCATCTTGGCTCATATTCTGGAATGCTTGAGCACAGTCCTAAAAAGACATATATTTGAAATGATGAACTGATCTTTTCTTTATTGATACTTATACAACAATGTAAGATTTCCCTATTTACTTCAGCAATTTATATGCATACTATAAAGTTCATATATTCAACAATAGTTTATACATTAATAATAACAAACATTTAATCAATAATAGCTCAATTCATGAAACACGTGTCCTGAAATTTAGATTTTTTTTCTCTTCTTTTTTGCAATTTCAAGCCCTTGATAACCAATGGTCATCTTAAAACTGCTCTCTATCTAAAAGAAATTTGGCAATTATTTGTTAAATCATAAATATGCCACTTTAACAAGAAGAATTTTTCAGGCCAGAAGTCTCATTTTTCCCAGTCATAAATATTAAAGAGCTTCAAAATGGTATTGCTCTTGCCAATGGGTTATACACCAAAGAGCCCAAACAATATGGCCACCTGCAAAATATGATGTTGGTCCTCTATGTGCTGCCAAAACAGCTCTTACCTGGTGAGGCATGGATGCTACAAGATTTTTAAAGGTGTATTGTGGTATCTGGTACTAAAACGTTACCAGCAGATCCTTTAATTCTTGTAAGTTACATGGTTGAGTCACTGCAGATTGGATATACTGTTCCAACACAAACCACAGATGCTCGATTGGATTGATGCCTGGGGAATTTGGAGTTAAGGGCAATACATGGAAGTCTTCCTCATGTTCTGTAAAACATACTCGAAAATTCTAGGTAATGTGGCATGGCGCATTATCCTGCTGAAAAAGGGCACTACTAGAAGGTTATACCGTTGTCATGAAAGGATGTACCTGGTCTGCAATGATATTTAGGTAGGTGGTAGAAGTCATAGTTTCCTGCACATAAATGACTAGACCCAGGGTTTTCCAACAGAACATTGCTCAAAGCATTACACTTCCTCCACTGGCTTGTTTTCATCACACGGTGCATATTGGTGCCAACACTTCCCCAGGTAAACGACGCACAGATACCCGGCCATCCACATGTTGCAACAGGAAATGAAATTCATTGGACCAGACGACCTTCTACCAATCATTCAAAGTCCAGTTTTGATGCTCGCGTGCCCATTGTAGGCACTTTCAATGGTGAACTGAGGTTAGCATGGGCACTTGGAGCAGCCTGATTTGCTAATGAATTATTAAGACATTCTCTTCTAAGAGATTAGCAGCCCAATTTTCAGCAGAGTTCCATGTATTGTGTATTGCAACACATACTCCCATCACCAGCATTCAAATTACGGGTGAGTTGCGACACAGTATCCCTTCTGTTGGCTTGTACCATACCAGAGAGCCTTTGCTCACCTCTAGCATCATAATTAGCCATGGTCGGTCCACACCTTGCTGGCGGTTTGTGGTTTTTCCCTCTTCGGACCACTTTTTAAAAGTACTAACCACGACTGACAGCTGTCAGCCGTGGTTAGTACTTTCAAAAAATTGTAATGGCCAGATGACTGAGTCAGAGCATTCCTGACAGCCTTGCTGTCTTGGAAATGCTCTGACTCAGTCATCTGGCCATTACAATTAGGCCTTTGTCAAACTCACTAAGTCTGCTGACTTTCCCATCAAAAGAACAAGAATAATGCTGAATAACAGAGCTCAGTATCAGGTTTTATTTATACTGTTTCGTGACCTTCACATGCACCGTCATTTTTCCTGTTTGCATAAAAATGCGCTGGTCATAATGTTTTGGCTCTTTGGTGTATAATCTCTTAGAAGAGAATGTCTTAACAATCCATTAGCAAAGACTTAAAAAAATGTTGCCTTTTTAATACCATGGATGAAAGCAAAAGCAACATTAAGTAGAAATAATAAGAATGCTTGTGCAAGTGACTAGGGTAAGAGTTAACATTAGGACTCAAATGTATATTTAAGTACTAAATCAAGTATGGCATAATCACTTTAATTGATTTCCTACAATTTACCCGAGTACACATTTCATAATTAATTTTAAAACTATAAGATTTCTTGCATTCTTTATGTTATTAGGTAAACAGTTGAATACTTTGAGAACCTGGCCTACATAATGCTTACAAACAACCGTTTTTCTAGGAGAAACCACATTTAAAATACCACTGAGGAATTTTATTGAATAATTTTATACTTGAATCATCGCAATCATTGACAATACATGTTAATAAGGTGCTACTAAATAATCTCAGACTTGTAAAATTTGCAATGAACTATAATAATTTCGAATACTATCAAACTTTTGTTTTTCCAGCTTGTACCTCAATGCATAATTAGAAGATTTCGAATGGGTCGCAAACTCGATTCAGAATAGGCACCCAAGAAATAGTGTTTGCTCCAAATAAGATGTTTCCAAGAACGGTATATTACTTTTAACTTGGACAAATTCAAAAGCTTCAAATAAAGTATGTTCTTGAAAGCCTAACATTCCAGCCTTTTACTATACTTGTAACATACAATTTCCAAGTGAGGTTACTATCTATAAATACTGGTTTTTGACAGATAGGATTCACTTTCAACAGATAAAGTTCACCCGATACTCAGTAATTTATACTCTGGAACTTATACAATGTTCTACCATATTGTACCGAAATTCCGGTTGGGTTGTTTTACCTCTGAGCGGCACTTTTTTGAACACCATGGGCTAAATGGCCAGATCACAAGGACCCCGAAGGCTCAGAGAAGGTTGGGGGAGTGGACCCACTGGAACAGCTGTTGGGAGACAAGGCCATCAAGTGTGTTCTTTAACGTGCACAAGGTATGGCTCTCTCCCACACACAGGGCCATGGCTTAACGCCCCATCCGATGGACGGCGGCCTTTCCAAGCCCATTGGTGTCCCCTACTGACCATGGACATGCAGAGATAAATCTCAACGCTGACCCAGCTTGGACTCAAACCTGGGAACTACAGATTACAAGCCTGGCATGCTACCAACTACCCCCACCTCTCCGAAATTCTGAACTGCTCTTTTAAATCCTCAAATGCACCAGCCCAGTGCAGCTCGGAGAGCACTTCTGATTCATCCCCTTTACACAGCACCTCATTGGTGTCCTCTACTGACTGACAACAGGGTGGGGAGTTTTACAGAGATAAATCTCAACATTGGCCCAAGGACTTGAATCTGGGAACTGCATATTACAAGTCTCGCACACTACCAACTGAGCCACCCCTACACACAACGAGCTAAATGGTCAGGTCAGAAGGAAACCAAGGCTCAGGAAAGAGAACCCACTGGACAGCTGTTTAGAGAGAAGCCTCCAATCAAGTCCATCCAAAATGCTCTTTAAGTGTACAGGATATGGCTTTCTTACATATAGGACCACAGCTAAGTATCCCATCTGATAGACAATGGCCTTTCAAAGGCCAATGGTAACCCTAACTTTTTGGTTTAAAGCAACCCTAATTTGTATGCTCATGACCTTACAGTTAACCCAGAGGTTCCCAAACTTATTTGTCCTACCGCCCCCTTTTCAGAAAAAAAATTACACAGCGCCCCCCCCCCCCCCCCCCCCCCCCCCGGAAATCTACCTTCTTTAAGTGAACAAACAGAAAGCTGCAGTGACAAATTTGCATTCTTTTATGTATCTATATTTCTACTTACATCCTACAACATAGTAAAGAAAGATGTTGTAAATAAGACACCTTGAAGCTTGAAATTATAAAATAATTTATTAAAATCAACCATAGTAACATTCGCATTACACACAGAAAATTAAGATAACCAAGGATAATTTTATGTGTTATTTGGAAAATAAAGTAATCACTATGACTTTAACTCCAGGTTACACAACAGATGAAACATGTACGAACGGTTTTTCAAAATTTTCTTATCTTTCTTTATGCTTCCACCGCCACCCAATTGCACCGGAGGCTACTACAGACCCCTGGATCATTCCAGCGCTCCCCCCAGGGGGCAGTATCGCCCACTTTGGGAAACATTGAGTTAACCTTTTAAGTGTCAAAAACTGATTAATCGGTTTTTAAAAATCACTATAAATGAACTTGTAACATGTTTTTTTATGCTTTTAATTTTTATATACAATTTTATATACAATTTTTTCCCTTTTAATTTTTATATTTTCTTGTTCAGAATTAAATGTTCTTTCTTTTAGTATGAATGTAAACTATTTCATTCATTCATTAATTTTATAATGAGACTCAGAAGTTCAGTTGCATTTTTAAAGAGGAGGAACCCAACACTGTAAGAGTTAAACATGCAAACATCTTCTGCAATACATTTCATTTTATTCCCTTATTCATAATACCTAATTCTAAACATCAGTATTATAAAAATGTAAATAACAAATTTGCTTGCATTTTAAAAATATTTAAATTTATGCCTTACTTTCAACCTCCGAACTAAATCATCTGTACTAATATCTTCTGTAATGTCCCTTACACCAGGTGGATATGAGAGTTTCTGCTCAGTTTTAGTTGCTTTCGGCATTACTGTTCAAGTGAAGCTGTGAAAAATAACAATATAATCAAGAACTAAAATAATTTAAAAATACAATATAGAAGCTTTGAGAAATATTTCAAAACTGTAACTATATTACACCCTAACAATGCATTTGTCTTGTGTCTAGTATCAAATATAAAGTGAATGCTATTTGGATGGTACTCGTGCATTCTTCTTAAACAAAAGCTAAATACTGTACAGTACTTATTAACCAAAAGTACAAATTATCAGGGCTCCTATGGGGGGAGCTTAACTAATGAACTATTACATTATTTTTAGAGTACTTAATAATGTACACTCAATATATTTATTTATGCAATGTAGTTTGATAGTACCCTACAGCTATTTGCTTTAACCACATATGTTAACCACCTTTGGATGCTAACCCTTTTTAACCCTTCCAGTGTCCACATCATCTGTATATGATTATTAAATTTTCTCTATTTCACTGTAATTAATGGAAAAGCTGAGACAACTAAATGGAATTATTATCTAGATATTTACCTTGGTTTTTTTCTTTACAATGATATCCAATGGGTGGATGAGGCTATTATCCTGTGGTTCACTTATATTCTTTATTTGCTTTTGTTCTATAATGGAATGCTGGTGCCAGGTTGATATCGATTTGGTGCACATAACAACAAATGCATTTCTACATTCATTGCTTATGTCTCAACTTTTCTGGAAGTGCAAATATTATATTTTAATGCATATTTGCTACATGCTTTGCATTGTTGCTCCAATACATCGTCAGGCAAAATAGTTATTTTGCAGCAGGCACAGATGTTAGCATGCTGCAGTCAGTGTTTATGTTAGGCTCGGAGTGCCTGGTGTGGATTGGTGGGTAGTAGTACACAGGTGCCCTCTATTGAAGGGTTAGAGAATTGAAGGGGTAGTCGAATTTTAAGGTTGGGGGTATAGTGTTTGAGTTTTCTTTTATTGTTGGGGCTTTATTTATACATAATTGTGGGAAATTTGTGTGGTGCTTGTGTTTATGTATGCATGTAGGAAGCATAGGGAGTGGGGTTTCTTAATTTACTTTAATGTATGAGTAATTATTGAAGAGTATTTTCCATGCAGTCTGTAAATGGTAGCTAAGTAGTCACTGGAAGGAGAGCTACGCACCAATTCAATGTGATGATGCATAGAACCAGCCAGGCCTAGCACCTAATGTCCGATGCTACCTTCTTGTGGTTCAGGCCATTAGTACCTTTCAAAAGAAATACCCTCTTGTGAAAGTGAATGGAAGGGGAGGGCTGCCAGATCAGTGTGGCCTACTGATCTGGACAACTATGGCTACTTTTCATTTTTTTCTACCTTGCTGAGGAGTGGTCAAACCCACAGGGTCCTGGTGCTGACCATATATGCCAATGTGAACGGAATTATGGCTCTGAGCTTGATTATGAATCCTGAATTTGCTGCACTGGTGGGCCTCTGTGGATGGAGAATCTTCTGCTGTGTTTTTTGTTTGTTATTTTGTTGACATCACCAAGCAAATAGATTCACAAGATATGTTTTATCAGCTGGTGGATAATCCTGAGCAGAAGCCATCACAGGCACCTGAACTCTTGCTTCTACTGGCATCGTCAAATTCTATATTGTAGGAAGTATTCCAGTGTAGATGGCTTCAGCCTTTTGTGGTGGGGAAACATTTCTTTGCCCCATGTCTGCAATTAAGGGGCTGTTTGATATTGTCAGCATTCCCTCTCTCCATAAATATAGTTTCTCTAAACATCCAACTAACAATTTTCTCACCATAGGTAGTTGGAAAATGAGGATGCACAGAGTTTATTCTCTTGATGTCCTCACAAAAGAATTCCACTGTTATAATTTAGATATATTGCAAGAGATTGCAAGAGACCAGATGGACATATAAAGGTCAGATTCTTAAAAATAATCTTAAATTTCTCTTTTGAGGGAGGGAAGATAATAAGCATCACCAAGATGTGGGTCTGCTTCTCAGCAGACATGGTAGTGATGCTCTTCTAGGATATGAGTGCATTAATGAAAGTTTCTTACAGCAAATTTTCAGACAAGCGTTAAAGACTTGAATGTTATCTGCTGTTATGCCTCCACTGAGGATGCCGATGAGAATGAGGATAGGTTTTACGGACAACTTCAGGATATTTTGAATTCTGTCAAGAAAGGAGATATTACCCTTGTTTTTGGTGACTTCAATGGCAAAGTTGACACTGACTCTGACCCTTGGGGAGGGGTGATAGGCCCTTTTGCTATTGGTAGCTGCAATGTCTCCTACAGGTAAGTAAACTCAATGGTTTCAGAATAACTAATACTTATTAAAAACACCACAACATACATAAGTACACATGGGTTTCACCTGATGGGCTGCATAAGAATATGACTGATTATATATTAACAGCAAATGGGCTAGTTGTGTTAGGAATACCAGGTCATATAGGGAAGCTGAATTTGGATCTGACCATTACACCTTGCTAAAAGTGTCTTGCAACTTAAAAAGTGTTTGCTGGGGTTAAAAAATTTACCTTTAATACTGAAGCTCTGAAAGACCCAGTTATAGCTAAAGCTTACCAAGACAGGTTACTTAGTCATTATGACAGTCATGGTTTGCTTATTACTGAAGTTGAGGAAGAATGGGGCCATTTTAAACAGGCTTTTCAGGAAATTAACAGTACTCTTTTAGGAAAAAAGGAGCAAAGGAGGCAGAATTATTTGAGTGATAAGGCACTTCAGCTTATTTCAGAAAGAAAGAACTGCAGGAATGTTCTTAATCAATACCCTACTAGTCGTAATAGAAAGCATTACAGAGAGCTTAATAAACATGTAAATAATCAGTTAGCTGCTGAAAAGAATCTTTGGCTTGATGGCTTGGCTGACAAAGCTGAGGAAGCAGTTAGACTGCAAAACAGCAGCAACCTAAATCCCCAGGGGTAGATGAAATTACTATGGAAATGCACAGAGCTACAAATGTTTTGGTTACCACATGGATGACTGAAATTTTCAATATCATTTATGATAAAGGCATGGTTCCTAAGGATTTTACCAGAGCAGTTATTATTATCATCGCTATTTTTAACAAAGGTGATGGCAGTTCTTGTGATAACTATAGGGGTATCAGCCTACTCTCTATTCCAAGGAAAGTTCTTTGCATGATTGTGCTTAATATAATTAAGAATCTGGTTGACAGTCAATTGCATGATGAGCAATGTGGATTCAGAAGTGGTAGGGGATGTGTGGATCAGATATTTTCACTTGGGCAGATTCTTGAGAAATGTTTAGTTTCAGAAACCTTTGGTTGCTAGCTTTGTTGATTTCAAAAAGGCTTTCGACTCTGTTGATCGTCATAATTTGTGGTTGATTGTGAGATCGTAGGGCATATCAGACAAGTTAGTTAACATAATGAAAGCTCTCTATTATAATAGAGTCGTGTGTGAGAATCAGTAAGGCTTGCAGCAATTGGTTTAACATTAGTTCTTGTGTTCGACAAGGGTGCATTTTGTCCCCTTTTCTCTTTGGTTATTGATTGTTATGTGAAACTCTTTGCAAGGGAAAGATTTTGGCCTTAAATGCTCCAGATTTTTCAAAATTTCTGATTTAGATTATTCTGATTAGATTATGATTTGACCAATGATGTTGATGAGATGAAATTTTTCATTAGGGCTGTTGATAGACTGGTAACAGTGTTGGTTTGGTGATAAACAGAGAGAAAACTAAAGTAATGAAAATTGGTCAGACAGGCTGTGATTCAGTTAATCTGAATGGTTGCAGTCTTGAGCATGTGTCTCAGTTTAATTATCATGATTGCGCTTGGCTACTGATCTAAGGGACCTGGGTTTGAGTCCTGGGTAAGGTGTGGATGTATGTGTTGTTTTTCTGCTGAGGCCCTGCCATCCTCTCAGACCTTCTACTCTGGCATATGAACTGACAGGCTCCTGTCGGACCTCTGTGACAAGCAGCTGCTTGAGGGGGTATTTGTTTATTTTATTTTATGTAACAAATACTGGTGATGTGCAGCATGAGATTAACAGGTGAATAGAGATTGCCTCTGGGACTTTTAGGAATCTATGGAGTGTGGAGAAATAGGAGTATACACCTGAACACTAAAATTAGACTGTATAAGTTTGGTTCTTTCTAGGGTTAGTTATGGTAGTGAAACTTTGGATACTTTGTAAACAAGATAACAAGAAACTAGATGCTTACGCATTATCTTGGGCATTAGGTGGTTCAACTTTGTAACTAATAATGAGGTGTGGCAAAGGAGTCTGCAACCTCCTTTAAGCAGCATATTGTGCAGAGATTCCGTTGGTTTGACCATGTTGCCCATATGGATAATTACAGATTGGCGAATAAGGTTATGAACAGTGTGCCTAAAGGCCTCAGAAAGAGGGGGAAACCTAGGATGTGGTGGGCAATGTCAAACAGGAGAGATGCAGCAGATAAATCTCACGTCAGATATGCTTGAAGAACTAAATTGTGTGGTCTGGTTGGACCTCCGTAATCCATGGCTGCTTGAGGTTGATGATGATTTTCCATGCTGTTGTCCTGTGGCAGAGTGGTTAGTACACTTGGCTACTGGACAAAGGGATTTGGATTTGAGCCGTGGATAAGGCATTTATGTTTGTCTCATTTTTCTGCTGTGGTTCCGCCATCCTCATAGCCATACTATGGCGTAAAGACCTCTGTGGCAAGCAGCTGCATGAGGTTGTATTTTTTTTTTATTTTCCATGCTGAAGGTGGTGGAGTTTATGTCATTATTACATATTTCATTTCTGTTTAAGTATAAGGTTATTCTCTTATTACAGAGAATCTATTTAAGTATAGGAAAAAAAACTCTCTCTGAAGATACCCCAGTTGGAGGAACCACTAGAGCAATTAATTCTTGCAAGTATTTGCAATGCTTTGCCTTAATTTTTCCACTAGTGAAAATATTTTTTTTTTGTAGAAATTCTCTTCGTTCTCTCAAATTTATTTCATAAAATTGAAATTTTATTTTGTTTCCCCTCAAATTTTTCGGTTCCATCAAATCGTTTGATAACACTAAGCTATCAAATAATTATCGATGGTTTCCTGTAGAAGAGCTCATGCAAAATAACTATATTGGTTTTCTCTGAAATATACTTCAAATAGCATAAATATAATCTAATGAGTAAATGAAACATGAAAATTACCTCCTTTATTTTTTTTTCAACACGGGTACAAGGCTGATTGCTAACGGATTTGCAAAAATACAAAATGGAAATGGGGGGGTGTAAATAAGGAAAGTTTCGACTGTTGTCAATAAGTTAAAGCACCTTGAATTTTTTATCCTATACCTAAATTATCCCACCTACATAGTTCCTTTTCTAAGTGTCTAACCGATCAAAGGGCATTGTAATATAACTGGAATTTTAGTCCTATTTAATTGCATTTTCCTTCTACATGAATGAACACTCATCCTTTATGAAGACCACTCGGCCATTAAGCTCTATTAAGAAATATTAAACAAGAAATGCTAATTATAAACGATAATTTTATTTTATAGGCAATTTTGGCATTTTTCTAAAATCAGCAGTTGTTTGGCATTTGAATACATATATTATACTTACAATATTCTGTCTCTCCTTTATATGAAAATAATTATGTTCGCGTTGTTATTTATCATGCACTTTTAGTAACATGCATAAATCTGAAACTAATACAGCTTATTTTTAATATTAAAAAAACACAAATATCAGCTGATACAAAAACAATCACAAAAACTGTCAACTCTATTTTCTGTAGAGCGCCCAAAATGGCGCCATTAACCTTGTTGCCAGTTTGAAGAAATATTTAACTTTTCATCTATTCCTATCCATGGATCAAAAATGCTAGCCTGCCAATTTTTTAAGAGGTGTGGGTCCGAGTCCCATTACAGGCGAAACTAATTTATTCAACACAAATAGTTGTTCATTATTGTTAGACAAGCAATGAGAAGTATGCAAATTATCCCTGCTTATTCCTTGATCGTTGGTTCTTTAGTGATTCTTATCATTGACGGAAATTGTAGGGGGAAAAACGGGAACGTGACTGATATTTAATTCAACCAAATAGGACAGAAAAAGATGTTTGGTAATGCATGCATTCTCTTTTTTTCAGCTATTCTCAAAACATATTATTTAACAAAAAAAGATTTGGAAGAAAAAAATAAAATGGGAATGTTGATCTTGTCCTTTATACTTCAATTTGATATCTTGTCCCTCTAATGTAATAATTACCCATGCATATATACTGGGTGTTTCAAAACTCTCTGTACAAACTTCAATGGGAGATAGGGAACACCAAGAAAAACCTTTTTCCTTTATGAATGTATGTACGGCTTTCGTAAATCAGACATAATGCGTGTAATATGGAATTGTTTCATGACTGCTGAAAAGAAAATGAAATGGCTGACATGCATCTGGCGTATGGGATTACCATTGGAAACGGAAGAGCTGCTGTGAGGTTGTGCTGACAGTACTTCCCAAACAAACATGTGCCAAACCATCAAACATTTGCGCATTTGCACCGGCAACTGCGAAGAACTGGCACATTCCATGCATCTGGCGTATGGGATTACCATTGGAAACGGAAGAGCTGCTGTGAGGTTGTGCTGACAGTACTTCCCAAACAAACATGTGCCAAACCATCAAACATTTGCGCATTTGCACCGGCAACTGCGAAGAACTGGCACATTCCATGCAAACACGCAATACACTGGTCGGGAGAGAACCTAGCGCACTCCTAACATGGAAGAAGAGATCCTACGGCGGATTGAGGACAATCCAGGTACAAGCACGCGAGCTGTTGCACGTGACCTCGATGTGAACCACGCCCTTGTGTGGAGAGTGTTGCAGAGCAGCAGTTATATCCGTTTCATCGTCAGAGAGTCCAGATATTGCAACCTCAGGAATACCCTCTTCGCGTGGAATCTGTGCGCTGGTTTCTGCAGCAGACTGCTATGCAGCCTGATTTTCCGGCTCATGTGCTCTTCTCAGATGAGGTCTCTTTCACACGTGAGGGTATGTTTAATGTGTACAATTCTCACATTTGGGCGCACGAAAATCCACATGCCACAATGGCGCATGGTCATGAACAATCGTCCATGACATTTTGATTGGGCCATACCTGCTGCCTCCCCAACTCAATGGGCAGATTTTTCAGGTATTTCTTGAAGAAACCTTGCCAGGTTTGCTGGAAGATGTTCCCGCGGCTATTCGCAGACAAATGTGGTTTCAACATGACAGGGCGCCAGCACATTTCAGCAATGCTGTGTGGGATTATCTGAACGCCACTTTTGGGGGTCAATGGATAGGCTGGAGTGGGCCCGTCGCCTAGCAACCAAGATCGCCCGATTTAACATGTATTGATTTCTTCCTCTGCGGACACATAAAGAACCTCATGCACGAGACTTCCATTGATTCAGATGAAGACCTCGTCGCAAGAATCGCTGTCGCCACTGTAACTATTCGCGAAATTCCGGGAATCTTTCAAAACATACAGCAATAAATGCTTCGACACTGTCATGCATGCAATGCTGTTGCCGGTCGCAAATCTGAGCATCTTCTTTAAATAAACATGTTGTTCACACTTCTTTCCATTCACTTGTGTACTAGCTCCACCAATATTTCTGTCAGCGCCCTGTAACACCGAAGGGTTACGTCAGCGGACATACATTCGTACACCAAAAAGTTTTGTCTTGGTGTTCCCTATCTCCTGTTGAAATTTGCACAGAGAGTTTTTAACACCCTATATATGCATTTTCCTTTCCGTTCTAGATAATTTAAAAAACTATTCGTATAAATTATGTCTAATATATAGATTTAATATCTTTTTTACTCCTTTCCGATTTTAAATTTATATTTTTTATTTTAAATTGAACTACTCGTAAATTATCACTTGAAAAGTCGTCTATTTTGGTTATTTAATTTGCAATATTAATATATTAAATGTGTATTTTATTACATGTATTAATTTATTTTACCACTTTTTTTAAAATTTAGATAGTTATAAAATTAATTCTAAAAAATATGAAGAAAAATAATATGATGACAGCGGTTGGGATCGAACTGGATACCTTTAAGGTGTAAGTAAAAAAAACAGAATTTAACCAAGTGAGCTATACATTGTTGACAAAGAATTATCTTATAACTTATTATTAGCATTCTCTTGTAGACCAAATGTTGAACACATTTTATATATACAATAATAAAATGTTCTTAAATTCTTCATACACAATGGGACTGGGGTGACTCAGTCGGTAGCAAGCTAGTTCCACAATCAGCAGTTACCATTTTCGAATCTGACCTTGGCCGGTATTGAGATTAAAATTATCTCTGCAAAAACCCCTGCTGTGCCCTCAGTCAGTAGGGAACACCGATGGGCTTGGAAAAGGCACCATCCATCAGGTAGAAAGATAAGAAGTTGACCCATGTGCGGGAGATCCATACACTGTGCACTTTACAAAAGTCGTATCATAAAAATATGACCACCTACCATATATATACATATATACTATGGTAGGTGGTCATATTATTCTGTGTAAAGAACATACTTGATATCACTGACGGGAGGTTACCATCTCTCTCCTAACAGCTGTCCAGTGAGTCCTCCTCCCTCCCAATCTTTTCTGCCCCCTCGGGCAGAGCCGTCATAAGGCATGGGCACACTGGGCAGTTGCCCAGGGTGTTGCTCCATATTGTTCATGAGAAGCAATGACTTTTGCAACACCAGGAAATTATTTGTATTAAAACTGTGTAAAATGTCGTGGGGGGGATAAACTAACCATTAGTGCAGGAAACACAGAATATGAAGATTAAAAGTGAGACACGAGCTGTCACAATTTGTGTACAAATGAAGCCATGGGCCAAATGGGAACCTGATATTTAAACCAATCACTGGGGAACACGACGAACGCCGTGCAGGAAATTTGGACAGTGCAGACGAATACCACGGGAGCCATAGGGCGGCAAATTCTGTAGTAACGGAAATAAAATCTTGATAGCTTATGCAGAAACTAAGCCACTGGCTACGAGAGAGCTTGCTTACATCAACAGCGATCCAAGCCAACACTGGGGAAATTTCTTCCTGTTGAAAATCTGTGCTAAAGTGTCTTACAAAATTTATCTTTAGTGTAGTGAAAATAAAAATGTACAGATTAATAGTGAAACACAGGCAGCGTGAGCTACGTTCAGCTAGTAAATAAATAAATAAATGAAAAAGAAAAAAATGGAAAGGATCATTAAAAGAACTGAAATTCGTGTTTCAGGTTAAATATTATATTATTCTGAAGGAAATTTCTTTTCGATTAATATATAATTTAACTGTTATCTTTCATTAAGTTTTTCCAAAATTAAGACTTAATTGTACAGTCCGATCTATTTTTTCGGCATATCACATTGAAAAAGGCTTATTAAAATCAATATGTTTGTAAATTCGTTAAAATTATTTATTTCCATTAAATTTATTTTATGGAATTTAATAATATTAATTAAAAAAAATTAAAATTAAATAAATTAATTTAATTTTAATTTGGTATATAAGAAGACCTAGTTCTGTTGAATGGGTATTTAAAAAAAATTATAAAACTGACTCGTTTATCTGACTCAGAATAATCGGCTAAAAGCCTGGACTTTTCTCAAAGTATAGTATCGGGAAAAAATTTCCGAAAAAGGAGAAATTTTCTTATTTCAAATAAAAATTTATTTTTGTGTTATTCAGAAATAAATAAGTCTTCTATTCATGTGCATTATAATCATACCTGTCTATTAGTTTTTTTAAATTTTTATGACAGATATTCACAATGTAATGATTATAGTTACGATATTTGTTCATAATTGTAATGTATACAAACAGTCCATTCATACAGGGGTTTTTCAAAGTAATGGAAACACATACTGTGTGTGGAGAACCTTTTTATTAATAAGCTGTAGGCCCACCTCGAACATTCAGAACAGGCGCAATTCGATGTGGAATAGACTTATACAAGTCATGCACATACGGTAATGGAATGTGGGGACCATTCTTCCTGTAAAATATGGCCCAACTGTGCCAGTGATGCTGGAGGTGGAAAGTGTGATCTGACCTTGTACTACCTCAAATGTTCAATAATTTTGAGGTCTAGAGATTTAGGTGGCCAGGGTAGCTGCTATACCTCATCTCATGCTCTGCAAACCACAACCTGACACATTTCGCACAATGCACGGGTTCATTATCTGCTTGAAACCAGGGATGGTCATTAGAGAACAGTGCTAACAACATTGGGTGCAGGTGGTCCCCGAGAATGGATTTGTATATTGCAGATGTGCTACGACTCTGTCAAATAACTAATGGCCCTAAGAAATGCCATGATATGGCACCCCACAGCATCAGGGATCCACCTCCATGCTTCACAGTCTGAACCAAACAGTCGAGGTGGTATGCTTCTGCAGGTTTTCGCCAGACGTACACTCTAATGGTGGGAAACAATGTGTAGCACGATTCATCAGACCAGAGGACACATTGCCAGTCTTTACCATCCCAGTTTTTATGTGCTTTGCACCACCTTACTCGTTTGCTGCATATATGTTGGCAATCAGAGGTTTGTGGATTGCAGCACGGCCATAAATACTGGCACAATGAAGTTCCTGATGAACGGTTATGACGGAAACAGGCTCATTCCGACTGGCGTTCAACTCTGCTGCTTATTTCCAGTGCCGTAGTCTTGTGCTTCCGTTGTACAATCAGTGCCAAAGTTCGCCTATTCCTGTCTGACTTCGTATGGTGTCCACAATTTTGCATGGTAGAGTTTTGTTAGGTATTCATATTCTTTGATATAGTTCCCTGCGTTACACCTACTATTTCCACCATTCTCGTTACTGAAGCTCCTGCAAGACTTGCACCAATGATAATGTCTTTTTGGAGGTCACTGAGATCTGACATTGTCGATAATTACACCACAATAGCTGTTTCACCTGTGCCTGTGGCACTGCTATATGATAGCTGACATCATACTTTTCCTCTTTATATACCTCACATTACGGTGATGTTGTCCCTGTGATATGTATATGGCGCATTGCATGTACTCCAGTTGCCATTGGTGTTTCCATTATTTTGATAAACCCTTGTACATAGTTTTTTTATTTTTATTTTGACCATATAAAAATAGACACAACTCAAGAAAAACACAGTAGAAATATGAAAACTATTTTTTTTTGTAGTTTTTATTAGCTTAGCCTGAGAAATTATCAATTTTGAAACAAAATATTCAACAAATGCAGATATCAATATTTCAACTAATGCAGAATGGTATAAAGTGAAAAAAAACTAACTCAAAAAAAGTGTTAGGCAGCAACAAATTTTGCACACATCACATGCATTTTATTTCATTTAGTTTTTGAGATAATTGTACCAAAATAAAAAAAATTCTGCTTCAGATGAAAATAAAGTCTTTCCCATTTCAATTGTTAATTTATGGAGGAAAAGTATAAGTTAATTGCAAAAGGAAAAATCAATAAGCTCATGCAAAGTCAACTTTAATTGATTTTTTTCTTATAAAGAATCAAGCTAGACTGATATACAAATTCTGGCAATGATATATTACTTTTTGGTGGCAAACGTTTTTCAGTTAATGATATGCAATTATGTCCACTGGATTAACTGAAAAACTACAATGAACACCCAAGTTAAAAATGAAAACACGTTATAATAAAGATGCCTGTAAACTAACCAAGGCTTACATTATTTAGCAAGTCTTTATTTGCAAAATATCTAACTGATGACTAATTAGCACGAATCATACAGAAATTGAAGCTATACAAATTCTGCTGCCACAAAGTTTTCAAACAAAACGTAGAAATTACGTATTTGTTTTATACAATATTATGTCTTAATGATACTTTTAATGCACAGTCATTTCTAATTACAGGAAAAATTGTTTACAATAACACACACACAACCAGTCTGAGGACATCAGGTTTAAGCAATTAATGCTTTTCGTTTCTAGAAGCATTAAAAAGTGGAAGCAACATTACATGCATTGCTACTAATCAACAGAACAATTGATGAAAGGTTTGAAAACATTCCGTGAATGAAGAAAATCTGAGATAATCTGTAATACAAAACAGTTCAGTAACAGTAATATTTTGGCCAATATTCACTGCAAACTATCAGCCAAATTTTATGACAGTATTACATGTTTGTTGCGTTAACAAACATAAAAGAGAAATAAAAAATTTAACTGATTTTAAAGATATCACAAATAGAAAAGTATTATACAGTTACACTTTGATTAGAATTCAGCACTCCTTTTTTTTGCTAAAGCATATGCAATTCATAGTGAAGTCAGGACCTGCAAGGCAGTTAAAATATTATATTGAGTTGGTATGTTTTATGATACTAAGGATATACTATAATAACATATACAAACAAGCTTTTCAATTGTTCAGAATACATAGTGAGGTCAGGACCTGCTTCAGAATCATCACTTTTTTTGAACAGTCACTGATGGTAATATTTACTCTGTAACGAGTATTTTGATCAAAGCATGCCAAATCCTTTCGAGTAATTGATCGTTTTCAAAAGTTTCTCTTCCAATCTCTCTTTACTGTTATATTCAGGTAACAATAGTACATTGAAGGAAGTATGGGCTGTTGGCCACCTGTGGAAAGGAAAGGCAGTTAAAATATTATATTGCGTTGCTATGTTTTATGATACTAAGGATATACTATAATAACATATACAAACAAGCTTTTCAATTATGTTTACACTTGATAATGCACATCGAAGAAAAAAATTTGTTAAAAAGAAGTCGCTCTTTACTTATTCTGAGTTAAACTTGTGGATTTTTACAAAGGGAAAAATTCGTTTTCTGAGGAATCAATTTCTCACGTCAACATTCTTCTGAGAAATCTTTTAAAACTACCTATTAAAATAAATTCTTAGAATCAAACAAATAATGCATATAGAATATATTTTACCTAATGTAATATAGGATTCACATAATTTTTGCTTGATGTATAAGATAAAAGGGAATTATACACATGGTTTTGAAACTATTTTGTTACATTTAGGGAAGCAGTAAACAAATAGTTTCAAAACCATGTGTACAATTTCCTTTTATCTTATACATCAAGCAAAAAATTCGAAATTTCTTTTATAATGTACATATTATGTATATATATTTTTATAATGTACGATTATGAAGAAATTTTACCATTAAAATACACCATATTTTGCACATAGGAGCACAAAAATACGAAACTGCAAATAGTTGTTAAAGCAACCACAGAAACATAAACACTGAATTATAATAATTAATAAAAATATGAATCTGCATCTGGTGTCATGACTGCCCAAAGGTATGGAGAGCTAGAACATTCAAACCTTTGTCACTTAATTTACAGCAACCTTAACTGCATCCTACTTAGTTGTGTATTAAACATATATTGGTCCTGTAAAATTTGCTTCCTTTAGGATGCAATTTAGAGTCCCGCAGAAGGAGACCACGGCTTAAAGTCCTATCCGACGGACGGCGGCCTTTCCAAGACCATCGGTGTCCCCTACTGACCATGGACAGGGCGAAGTGTTCTGCGGAGATAAATCTCAACCGTGGTCCAGCTGGGACTCGAACCTGGGAACTGCAGATTACGAGCCTGGTGTGCTACAGATTGAGCCATCCCCTCTACTACAAATGAAAAAAAAAACACTAAAATGGAAGCACATGAAGTTTTTAACTATAACGTTTAATCATTAGTTCTTACCAAATGTAGTTTTCTTTTAAGGTCTTTCCCAAAAGAAACTTGGACACTGCAAATACACAATCAATAATATATAATATAGTAAGATAAAATATAGAATGAAATACTCTCAATAACATAAATATGCTATGAATAGTTGTAATGGAACATATATCAATATTATACAAATTATTCATAATATCTAATGCTTCTTTTCTAGGGGAAAAAAGCGGAAATGCTGTGGTTTTCCACCAATTTTGTTGTGAGATTCTAAGTGGGGGGAAGGGAGAAAATGACGCTAGCACACGAAAAAATGTTAAACGTAAATTTTATATAATTATATTTACTGGAACGTAAGAACAAAAATGCATATTAGTATTATATAATGAGAACAAAATGAGCTATAGGCAAGTTTCATAAGACTTAAATCCTGAGTCATGTTTTCAGAGCGTTAATATTTTATTTCGCTCTCTCGACACTGTGGAATTGTAATGCAGTCTCTTGAAGCTTTTGGTTTAACATTTAGCACTGAACCTCCAAGCATTTTTTTTCCTTAATGAATTGTATTAAAAATAAATACGAGGTTATAACTTAGCCCGCGCATGCAGATATACGAGGTTATAACTTAGCCCGCGCGGATGCAGATATCCGCAGATAAAAGATTAATGCTAACGCGAATAAAATCTGTACGAACATGAACAAACATTACTGCACTATAGATGGCTGACATGAGCAAACGGGGTGCAGAAATAAATGTTTCTGCACCCCTGTAATATAGCTGATGCTCATAAAGTTTTGCGGATGCGAGGATAAGACTTTGATGATGAGGATGATAACAGAATTGCTACCCCATCATGGATCTAGTTATAACTTCCGTCACTTCAGAACTTAAATATCGATATATTTTTAAGGCAGTTTACAAAAATCATAGACAAAATCATGACCAGAACCCAAATATATTCAAAAATGTCATCTCCTCTCCCCTTATTAGAATTTTTGTGGGTATACCACTGATTTTACATCACCTTGGATACACCAAGGGTCTTATAAGGAAACGATCTATAATTGTTTATGGATTTTCTCTCCTGGAATGTCCAGGAGAGAATCATGCATTACCGATGACACGTAGTTGATTGTTTACCTTTTCGAAACTTTACGCTCAACTGATACGTATATATATTATCCTATGAAACCATACATGGCAATTTCCCTGTTGTGTTTTATAAATGTTGCTTTCATTTGATACCAAATTTTTCTTTATAAAGAAAGGAAGGAAAATCTTGCCTTCACAAATATTTACGTATTTTGATTACTTAAAATTAATATATTAATCTGAAAATTATGAATAAATAATCACTACTTAAAAATTTTGGGTTAGGTTGGGTTGTTTTAGCTCTAGAGCGACACTTTTTTGCATATCATGGGCTAAATGGCCAGGTCACAAAGACCCCGAAGACTCAGAGAAGGTTGGAACTTCCATTTATTGTATTTAAACACTTTCAACGTAACATTCCAACTTTTGAGATTGTATTACATTTTGTACATATAAGGGTATTTATTTCATAGCTTTATCTAAAATTTAAACTGCAATATGAAAGATGCTACTTATTAAAGACTAAATTATCTAAATGTTAATAATATATCATTATGCACTCAGCAGCCACTTTATTAGATACTGCTCCAACTCAGATATAGAACTCAATAACTTCTTAAATAAGGTTTTTATGGAAAAATGTGACTGAAGATGAAGATCTCAATCAAATCCATTTGTATCGATTTCCACCAATATTCATTCGGTATTTAGAGAGTTGCGGAAAATACAGCAGCGATGCCAATTTAAATAACTGCTCCGAAAACTAATAAAAAACAAGTTTCACCAATTTTAAATTGTTTTCGCAGAAAGAGCGAACTTGTTAAATGTATCAGCTTCCATAACTGAGCATATTACTGGAATATGATATTCAAATATATTTGTATGATCTTTAAATTGCCACATTTTTCGAAAATATTTATGAAATTAGAATTATTATTTAAGAACTGAGTTCTGTTTTGATTTTGCTTTGATGGGAGCAAAACGCGAGGTAGAGAGAAAAATATAGTGTATTTTATGAGAGAGAAAAATATAGTAAATTTTATATAATTGTTTAAATATTCAAAGATTACCAATCTGTTTTTTACAGCCTCCAATAAAGTTTGCGCAGATGAAAATCCAGGATTTTTTTCTTTAACTTCAATAAATGATTCCATCTGCTCCTGATTTTCTTCTTGGATTTTCTGTTGCAAAACTTCAGCTACGTGTCGTATCCAGAAGATATTACTCTTGGGACAGAAGCTTTCCCAATTACTTGTAAATGAAACAAGAACCAGCTGGGACTCAAACCTGGGAACTACAGATATTTTAATATTTGTTTTCAAACTAGGTATAGAAATGTCAGTGTAAAAAAAGCTATTTACAAAATATTAATTAAATATAATAAATAGTACAATAATATTATGATACTGGTATAAAAAAATACCCATCTGAGCATTTAGACTGTATCAATATGTATATTTACCTTGTACATGAAAGGAAAATAGAAGTTTTGGGTCCGAACTCTCAGAGTAAATAAGACTTTAATCAAATTAATAATATTGCGGTTTTGGATTTCATTTAAAATATCCGGAATGGACGTACGAAGTAGTAATGCGCTGTAATGCATTTTTTTCTCTCCCGCAACCAAGAACAATAGAGATATAATGCAATCGAAAAGGATGTGTGGATTATATTGATAAGTAATATAATTTTGTTATCAAATACTGTAAAAATTAGTGCAAATACTATAACCTTCCCATCACATTGTAATCTATCTATCCTTTTAATACATATATAATTTATAATTTTTCAATATGCAGTATTAAAAAATCATTCATTTTCAATTTAAATATTTTTCAGTCTTGCTTTGGTAACGAACACATTACACTAAACTATAAACACTATTGGAACATTTCCATGCTACACGAATGGGAAATTATAATAAAAAATTCGTAACTTTGGAAACGCTTTCTGTAGTTATCTGCAAGTAGTTTTTTTTATTCTAAGAACTGAAAAAAAGGCATAAATTGCTGTTACTTAAACAAATTTTAACACTTCATTGTAGCGTCCCTATTATGTTAGTGGCCCTAGGTAAGTGCCTGAAGTGCTTTATGGGAAATCCGGCCTTAATGACATCCCTTTAGCATGGAATATGTTTACACCAATTAACACTAATAAACCCATGGAGAAAAATAATTCCTGACATCAACTATGAATATGTTCGTAAATATTGGATGTAATTTTAACTAAATAAGTTTACAATAAACCCATTTTATACCACGTTTTATCTAGTTTTATCGTAGCTAGATAGTCATTGGAAGGAGAGTTGTGCTAAATTCCCTGCGATGATGAAAAGAACCGGCCATGCCTAGCATCTAAAGTCCGACCCAGCCTTCTCGTGGTGCTAATCGTTAGTACTTTTCAAAAAAGATGCTCTCTTGTGGAAGGGGATGGCTGCCAGATCACTATGGCCTTCTGATCTGGACCACTATGGCTGCTTTTCTTTTTTTTTTACCCAGCTGAGAAGGGGTCAGCCACACAAGGTCTTCGTGCTGACCATATATAAGTACTAACTGAACAGAACATTGGCTCTGAGCTTTATGGATTCTAATTTTGTTGCACATGTGGGCATCCGTTGAGGGAAAAATCTGCAGCTGTATTTTCTGTATCTATGTCGGTTGAGAGATCCAAGTAAATAGATTCACAGGATACGTTTAATTAGCTGATGGATGATCCTGATCAGAGGCCATTGCAGGTACCTGAACTCTTTGCTTCTATGGATATCATCAAATTCTACATTGGAGGAAGTCTTCAATGTAGATGGCTTCAACCTTTAGTAGTGGGGGAACAGGTATTTGCCCTGTGCCTGCAATTAGGAGGATGTTTCATATTGTCGGCATTCCCTCTCTCAACAAACATAGTTTTTTTCAACCACATACTAACCACTTTCTCTCCAAAAGTATTTGGAATATGAAGACTCTGCACAGAGATTATAATCTCGATGTCCTCGCTCAAGGATTCCACCATTACAATTTAGATATTCTCGGCTTCCAAGAGACCAGATGGACAGATAAAGGTCAGATTCTTAAAAATAATCTTAAAATTCTCTTTTCAGGGAGGGAAGATAAAAAGCACCTCCAAGGCGTAGGTGTGCTTTTCAGCAGACATGCCAATGATGCTCTTTTCGAATATGAGTACATTAATGAAATTTTTCTTACAGAAAATTTTCAGACAAGCATTAAAGACTTGAATGTTATCTGCTGTTGTGCCCCCACTGAGGATGCCGATGAGGATGAGAAGGATAGGTTTTACGGACAACTTCACGATACATTGAATTCTGTCAAGAAAAGAGATATTACCCTTGTTCTAGGTGACTTCAATGCCAAAGTTGGTAGGGACTTTGACCTTTGGGGAGGAGTAATAGGCCCTTTTTGTATTGGTAGCTGCAATTGCAATGGGTAATGTCTCCTACAGGTAAGTTTCAGAATAACTAACACTTATTACAAACACCACGACATACATAAATACATACGGATTTCACTTGATGGGCTGCAAAAGAATATGATTGATTATATATTAATGAACAGCAAATGGGCTAGTTCTGTTAGGAATACTAGGTCATATATGGGAGCTGAAATTGGATCTGATCATTACTTTGTTAAACGTTCTTGCAATTTTAACTTAAGAATTGTGCTAAGGTTAAAAAAATTATCTTTAACACTGAAGCTCTGAAAGACCCATCATCATCATCATCATCATCCTCAAGCAGCCATGGGCTACGGAGGTCCAACCAGACCGCGCAGTTCAATTCTCCAAGCATATCTGTCCTGAGCTACATCTGCTGCATCCGGCCACTGTACACCAATTCTAACAAGGTCCTGTTTGACATTGTCTGCCCATCGCATCCTAGGTCTCCCCCTCCTTCTGAGGCCTGTAGGCACACTGTTCATAACCCTATTCGCCAATCTATAATTATCCATACGGGCAACATGGGCAGATAGGTTACTTAGTCATTATGACAGTCATGGTTTGCTTACTATTGACGTTGAGAAAGAATGGGACCATTTTAAACAGGTTTTTCTTGAAACTAACAGTAGTCTTTTAGGTAAAAGGAAGCAGAAGATTTAAAATTATTTGAGTGATAAAGCACTTGAGCATATTTAGGTAAGAAAGACCTGCAGGAATGTGATTAATCAATACCCTAATGGTTCTAATAGAAAGCATTACAAAGAACGCAGTAAACGTGTGAAGGGCCCACCACTGGCACACGTTTTCCTTCACGCTATACCAATGCCAACCCCCAACCCCAACTTATTTGCTGGCGTGGTGTGTGAACACTGATTGGTTTGCCTCCACACTGGACATTTCCGCTTCCATTCCAAATGTCGCAAAATTTGACAAAATTCGCCATTCGCAGTGATAATGTCATTAGAGGGAATTAGAAATGATTAGTATGAGCCACTTATGGAATGGCGTGCGTCATCTGCGCCACACATTCTCACTGAAGAAGAAATGAACGATCTTGTTCACGATATGGAGCTGTCCAAGGCAAAAGCAGAGTTACTTGAATCAAGATTTAAACAATGGGATCTTCTCAAGGAAAATGTCTGGTGACTTCGTTTCACACTCGTCATGAGCAGTTTGTGCCTTACTTCAGAAAGGAAGATGACTTTGTGTTCTTTTCTGATGTAGATGGACTGATGAATGCCCTCAGAATCAAACATGACCCTTAAGAATGGCGAATATTCATAGACTCCTTGAATTTGAGTATCAAGGCGGTGTAGCTGCATAATGGAAATCGACTCTTCCATCAGGGGTGTAGCGAAGGACTATGGTTGGGGGGGGGGGGGGGAAGAAGTCCAAAATTTTCCAACTCGAGCAAAATTTTGGCAAAATTGCCAGATGAGCAAACTTGCTAAGATTTTCTTGCTCCGTGGGGGTGTGGGACAATTTTAACGTCTCTTTAACATCTCTCCTACATATTTTACCATTTGACTTCCAATTCAACCAACTTCCCGTAGTTTGCCACTTCCAATTTTGCTAACTAGCCATAATTTCTCAGAAATACTTCTAATATTTACATATTGTCTGAACTGTAGCAAATCAGTATGAATTTTTGCCTTGATTTGTTCAAATCTCCTTAATTTCACGAAACTAATCCCAATCTTCACATCTCACCTAAATCACTTCAAACTTTCAAACTCCCCATTTTTTTTTTTCTTTTTTTGGAAAATTAAGGGGAGTTGTCAAAATCGAGGCAATTTGGGAAATCTAAGGCAGTTTGGAAAATGGAGAGACGGCAAAATTTAGAGCAGTTGGCAAAATTCGAAGCCACTTAGTAAAAATAGGTGAGTTGGCAAAATCTTAGGGAGTTGGCAAAATTCGGAGTGACTTGGTTAAATCTTGGGGAATTGGCAAAAACGGGACAACTTGGCAAAATCTTGGGGAGTTGGCAAAATTCGGAGTGACTTGGCAAAATCGTTGGGAGTTGGCAAAATTCATGTGAGATGTGAAAATTTGGATTTTTTTCTGTAGAATTATGGCGAGTTGGCATAATCGAGGCAGCTTCGCAATATCTAGGAGAGTTGGAAAATCTTGGGTGAGTTGTCAAAATTCAGAGTGACTTTACAAAAATCAGGTGTGATGTAAAATTGTGATTTTTTTTCTGTGAAATTGTGGCGAGATGGCAATATCTAGGGCAGTTGGCAAAATTCGAATCCACTTGGCAAAATGCGGGCGATTTGTTAATATTAAATTGTTTTTGTGAAATTAAGGAGAGTTTATAAAACCGAGAAAACTTTGCAAAATCTAGGGAAGTTGGCAAAACTGGAAACCACTTGGTAAAGTACAGGTGAGTTGTAAAAATTGGGATTGGTTTTGTGAAATTTAGGTGAGTTGGAAAACCCAAGAACTCTTGTCAAAATCTAGGGGAGTTTGCGAAATTCGAAACCACTTGGTAAAATACAGAGGGTGGGGTGTTTTGCCTCTGAGCGGCACTTTTTTGCACACCATGGGCTAAATGGCCAGGCCACAAGGACCCCGAAGGCTCAGAGAAGGTTGGGGGAGGGGACCCACTGGAACAGCTGTTGGGAGACAGATGGTAGTCTCCCGTCAAGGCCATCCAGCGTGTTCTTTAACGTGCACAGGGTATGGCTCTCCCACACACAGGACCACGGCTTAACGTTCCATCCGACGGACGGCGGCCTTTCCAAGCCCATCGGTGTCCCCTACTGACCGTGGGCAGGGCGGGGAATTTTGCGGCGATAAATCTCAACGCTGACCCAGCTGGGACTCGAACCTGGGAACTACAGATTATGAGCCTGGCACGCTACCGACTGAGCCACCCCCGCCCTAAAATACGGAGGAGTTGTGAAAATTCTGCCTTTCTTGTGCAATTAAGGAGAGTTGATGAAATTCGAGGTGACTTGGGCAAATTCAGGGAAGATGTAAAAATTGCGATTTTTTCTGTAAAATTATGGTTAATTTATTCCACAAATTCGTGAGCTGTTCAGAGACCAGATGTTCGACAACCTGCTTCAGGGTGACGAGAAAAAAAGCTTGGGATGCGTTTTGTCTGGTGTCAACTAAATTTCTCTGGAATGTCAGGACAGACAACCACAAGAAACTGGTTAAGGACATGTTTTCTCTGTATCACAAACCTGGCTGCAATATGTCCTTAAAGATCAACTTTCTCCATCCATACTTAGACTTTTTCTCCAACAACTGCGGCATGGTTAGTGATGGGCAAGGTGAACGTTTTCACCAGGACATTGTAACGATGGAGAAACGATACCAAGGAAACTGGTCCACTTCATTGTTGGCTGACTACTGTTGGACGCTCGCCAGAGATGAACCTGAGCAGCTGTACAAGCAACAGGCAAAGCGACGTTGTAAGTAGAAAAGGAGTTTTACCAATATATGTCATATATACGTATTACTGTATTATATAAGAAACTATTGCGGATTTCTCAGAAATCGTTTTCATTGTCGTATTCATGTTCAGCCCCTTAAAATTCGTAAGAATTGGCTACTTTTATTTCAGAGGCATGACTTTTAGGAAAATTTGTAGCCCAATGATAAACCGTACAATGGCTTTATGAAATTAAGTGAAAAATCGAGTTTTCATACTAGTTCCAATTCAGGTTAATCCTCCGTAGTGGGGCAGGATCTAGGTAGGGGTGGCGGAAAAGCACCATGACCTCCACTCTCTTTGAGAATGCAAATGAAGGTAATGGAAGCAAAAATTGATTTAATTTGTGCATATTTCATGTAATTTTATAAGACGTCTGAAACGGACGGGAAACTATTTTACTGTAATGGAAATCCAGTCTTTTCCTCCACTTTTACTCTTTTTAAGCTCAATTATGTCACTTGTCCCTCTCCAATATATTGGGCTGATGGAAATGTTTGTTCCTTTTTTTTCTAAAATTCATGTACAAAACCAGATATGTAGATAGGCCATTTTGACCATCCCAAGATGTCCTAATCTCCTCGAAACGGTTGATTGATTAATGCCGAGTGTTTCTGCGATCTCTCGAGTCGTTCGGTGTTGGTTGCTTTCAATCGAAGCCGCGATTTCGTCGCTGTCAGCCTCGGTCGGCCGTCCAGAACGTTGCGCATCGCTGAGGTCAAAATTTTCTTCACGAAAACGCCTGAACTATTTACACGTGGAATTGTTAACAGTACCTACTCTGCACAGGGAATATCTCTCTTTGAGTCTGCGACACGTTCTTATCTTTACGAAAATGAAAGAGTATGATATGCAGAAAATGCTTCTTATTTTCTGCCATCTTCACAATTTCATAAAATGTAAAACATACAACTAATCATGACAAGTTTTTGTTTTAAACGCTCAGTGAAATCATCATCATCATCTTCTTCGAGTATCCATTGCCTGTGGAGGTCCAACCAGACAGTGTAATTTTGTCTTCCAAGTATAAGGTCCTGTGACATTACCTGACCACTGGATCCTAGGTTTAACCATATATGCTAATTTATGATTATACATACGGGCAACATGGCCAAACCAACGGAGTCTCTTTCTGCACAATATGCTGCTCAACGGAGGTTGCCGACTCCTGTGTCTTACCTCATTACTTACAAAGTTGAACCACCTAATACCCAAGATACTGCGTAAGCATTTAGAATCAAAAGCAGCAAGTTTCCCGTTGTTTACAAAGGGTCCAAGTTTCACTACCAGAACTAACTATAGAAGGAACCAAACCATTTTACACTCTAATTTAGGTGTATGCGCCTATTTCTCAACACTCCATAGATTCTTAAATGTCCTGGCAGTAATCCTTATTCGTCTGTTAATCTCATGCTGCACAGCACTAGTATCTGTTGCCAAGATTAAACTGAGACACCTATTCAAGAGTGGAAGTATTTAGATCAACTGAACCACATTAGTTTTCTCTCTGTTTTTCACCAAACCTATTCTATTACCAGTGTCATCAACAGCTCGAATGAAAGAGTTCATATCATCAACATCATTTGCCAATAGGGCTAAATCATCAGCATAATATGAATCAGAAATTTTCTGACCTACAATCCATTTAAGGCCAAAATCTTTACCTTAGTAGTAGAAACTTGACGCTTACTGAGTGGTCCGCTTTCCGGCTTACTCAAAGCTCCGTTCAAAAATCAGATATTTTTTATGTTGAGTTGGAGAGGTGGAAAGTTTGTTTCTAGGGAGAGATTGCTTTGGTTGAAATTAGGATGTGCACTAAATATCCTTAATCAAGATCTTTATTATTCAAAATATCCACAATTTAGCCGTCCCGTGGCCGAGTGGTTAGCACGCTTGGCTACTGATCTAATTGGCTACTTATCTAAGGGACCTGGGTTCGAGCCCCGGATTTAGGCATGGATGTGTGTGTCGTTTTTCTGCTGAGGTCCTGCCATCCTCTCAGATCTCCTACTGTGGCATATAAACTGACAGGCTCCTGTCAGACCTCTGTGGCAAGCAGCTGCTTGAGGGGGTATATATATATACACCAAATCATTACTTTAACTGACTTCAACGTTAGATACTTAAAAAATAACATAACATTGCAATGGATACCTGCACACTGTGACGTGGCTGGAAATGAGAAAGCTGATGAACTCGCTAAAAATGCTCTCCAACTTGCAAATTTTACACAAACCATATACTTCTATACACAGTTTAAAATCTTTACCTTGACGTGTATTCTGCATAACATAATCAATAACCAAACTATCCATGAACAAAACTAAAGAAAAAGGAGACAAAATGCACCCTCGTTGAACACCAGAAGTAATGCTAAATAATATATACAAGCCTTACCAACTCTCACATAAGACTCAGGTATTATAGGGAGCTTTCATTACGTTAAGTTGTCTTTAATGCCATATAATCTCACAGTTAACCATAATTTATGATGGTCCGGGCAATCCGGGTCGTCCGTATCGATGCAGCGTATATTCTTTCTGTCCAGGTTTGGCAACAGTTTTAATCAGTAGAAACCAATGGTAGAATCTTGGAGTTCAGTTACGACTACTACTGTGTGAGTTACGAGTTAAATGATTTTTGTGATTGTTGTGGTTGACTTCTGAAGTATTAAGTATGACACAAGACATAAATGGAGTAAAAGTGACGTAATAGCATTATCAATTTCTTATGGTGTTAACAGTGTGTCAGACTATGGCGAATATAGCGGTTCAAAGAATCAAGCGAGAGTTTAAGGAAGTTGTTAAAAGCGAAGAGGTATGATCTATAAAAGTTAATTCTTTAATGTTTAAGTTTATATTTTAAAGCTTTGATTAATATTGTGTATAATATATTCAATCGTGTGGTTTAAAATATAGGTATGATATTTGTACAAAAATAAATCATCTACTTTTGGTACTAAATGTCGAAAATGCCATTTAGATTAATATGTAATTTGTATTGGCAGTAGAGAATGTCTCGCATATTGCTCTTCAGAATATTAAAATGCTAATGAATAGTAAGCACACACACTGGTGCCGGGTTTTAAAATTCTCAGGTGGGACTCTCATACAACAGACAATAATACATAATTATCAGGCCTCATCGAAATTTACTATAGGAGGCGCAAGTTCTTCGCCCCTCCCCGTAGTTACTTGGTGCCAATGAGTACACAGATTGCCTGTTGACATAGAATGAAGTATTTCTTGAATTTGTTATCAACAGGTAATCTGTGTACTTACTATTAATGCATTATTTTTCATTAATAGCACTTTAGTATGGGTGACTTTCTTATTTACGTCTTAGTCAAAAGCAACTGAAACTTTGCTGCCTTTCCCGATAATAGATGGTGCCAGGATTGCCACATTTATTAAGAGATATGTCACATTATGGAAATGAATGACTGAGCCAGTATCTAATGTAGTGGTTAGTACACTCTGACATGAAACTGGAAAAATGGGTTTGAGTCCTGTGATGTTGGTAAAATTAACTTTTTCTGCAGAAATATCAAACTGTTTTTAAGGTAATCAAAGAAATTGAATTGTTTCTTTTAGGGGTAGGAATATATGGGAGCCCAGTCACTAAAGTAACAAAAAATATAGTCCTGGCAACTAGGGAATTATCATATTAAGTAGAACTACAGTTTGTGGAGCTTAAATGCAATTTCCCCTCATGAATCCCATGGCCGAGTGGTTGGCATTCTTGGCTACTGATCAAAGGAACCCAAGTTCGATCCCCTGGGTAAGGCATGGATGTTTGTGTTGTCTTTCTATTGAGGTCTTGCCTTCATCACAGACACTATGGTGTATTAAACTGACAGGCTGCTGTCAGAACTTTGTGGCACATAGCTGCTTGAGGAGTATTTTTGTTAACATTAGGTAGTGTTTCAATAGAACACCTGGCATCTAGACCTGGTAGTGACTGGTAGAAGTGGAAACAATTTTTTCGTTTGCAAAAATCTCTTGGAAACCACCTCTTTGCAACATGTTACAAAAAACAATGGCAAATGAGACAAAAATTATTACATAAATCCAGGCCTGGATCTAGGAAAAAAAGAAGAGGGGGGGGGGGGGGCAGAGGCTGCATCTCTATTGTATATAACATATTCTCCCCTGTTTTACAATTTTTTTTTATTTTATGAAAAATGTATAGAATATGCATCAGTTTTATATTTTTTTGCCACCATTACCTTTACTAGCATGCTGGACCAGATCTAGAGAGGTCCTCTTGTTGCCCTAGATCTTGACCTATGTGAATCGGATATGAACAATGGCTAATTTGACCAATTATAGCAGTAATAAAGCAAAATCAACAAGCATTTCTACGATAATTTGCAATAAACATATTTAAAAATAAAACTCATTGCTAAACAAAGAACATCTATAGGTGAAAACATAAAAGAGCAAAATATCCACAACTTTTTCATATTTTTGAGAATGAATTAAATTTTAAGAATTGGTAAATTATTGCAATTTTTCATTAGAAAACTGAAAAATAATAATAAAGTTTAAGAAATAACCAAAATTGGGTTATTAAAAATCTACTGCAACAAGATGTAAGATTTCTTGGTACTTTTCAGTTATCTCCAGTTACATTTTCTTGGCAACTTTTTTGGCGACAAAAGAGACATCCTTTGAATGACTTTTTTTGAATATTTTTTGATCACATTGTAGCTTCCATGGGTGTCTTTGTTTCCCCTCTAAGTGGATTTTCTGATTTTTGGTGAATTTTTGAAATTCACACCTTTTTCTTATACTTTTAAGTATTACTTCTTATAGGTTTAACATGGCAGTCTTTACTGATTCGTTCTCAGTTGGCTTAAAAAAATTTGGGGCTTTTTTTATAATTCGGATGACTGATTCGTGTCTTACTCTGATTCCTCTAGACACTGAGAGTGTCTTTTTAAATTTTTGTGGCAAAATGTAAGTTTTCTCTGCTACTTTGGTGTTTATTTTTTGTCACCAAGAAAATGTGACCGGAGATAACCGATAAGTACCGATTTCTTTATAAGGGAAAAATATTGAAGTAGCTATAACATTAAAAAGGTCGTCCCAGGCAAAGTGGCTACCATCCTAGGCTACTGATCTAAGGGACCTGGGTTCAAGCTCTGGGTAAGACATGGATGTTCTTGTTTTCTGCTGAGGTCCTGCCATTCTCCCAGACCTATTATGGCATATAAACTGACAGGCTCCTGTCAGACCTCTGCGGCAAGCAACTGCTTGAGGGGATATTTATTTTATTTTTTTATAGCACTAAAAGATAAATTTAAAAAATAGAAACAACGAGTAAATGGCAAGCTCATGAAACAATTATCATACAGAGAAAGTTGGAAGATGGTAGAGCAAATGATTGTGATTATAAATTAAATTTAATAAAACTCTACAACTGTATAACAAAATACTCATGCAGCCATGTGCTACAGATTCCTCCCAGACTGTATACTTTTCCTCTCCAGACATTGTGTCCTTATTAAAAATAGCGTAAAATTCTCTGTCATCGAGCAGTAAAATTTAAAAGTTTATCCTTCAAACTATATGCATGTTAAAAGTTTTTAGGAGAAACCTTTTTGAAGTTTTCAGGAAAAAGTAGTTTGAAGGATAAACTTTAAAATTTTATTGTTCAAAGACAGAGAATTTTAAGTTATTTTTAATTAAATTCTGAGCAAGAAGGTCCTTTTCATTGTGAATTGTGTCCTGAGCTTGCAGCCTCTACATTTGGCCACTGTAGGCCAATTCTAGCAATGTCCTCATTGATACTGTCCGTCCATTTTATCCTAGGTATCTCCCTTTTCCTGAAGCCTTTAGGCACACTGTTTATAATCCTGTCTGTCACTCTGTAGCTGTGCCTATGGGTCATATGGCCAAACCAATACAGTCTGCACAAAATGCTGCTTAAAGGAGGTTGATGACTTCTAACCTCATCATTACTTACAAATTCAAACCACCTAATGTCCAACATACTGTGCAAGCATCTAGAATCAAAGGCATCAAGCTTCTTATTATTTTGCTTACAAACGAGTCATGTTTTACCACCATAACTAACCTTAGAAGGAACCAAATTATTAAACAGCCTAATTTTAGTTGTTAGTTGTATATGCCTCTTTTTCCAAACTCTTCATAGATTCTTAAAAGTCGTAGCAGCAATCTGCATCCTTCTATTTATCTCATGCCACTGTATTAATAAAATGCCACTTATATAAATAAAACATTAACAGAATTAAGGCAGCATAAACCAACATTAATGGTAACAATGGAATATCAGGATCTGAGATAATAGGAATTTGCAAGATGAATGCCAAAATGACATTTGGTGTATTTGTCTATTTCAGGTACAGAGGTATCTTTAACATAGATAGCTGATAAAATATATCCTGTGAATCTATTCACTTGGGGCTGTCAACCCACAAACAGTAAAACCCAGTGGAAGATTTTCCCTCCACAGAAGCCCACCAATGCAGCAAAATCAGGATCCATAATCAAGCTCAGAGCAATAATTCCGTTAAGGTTGGTATATATGGTCAGCACCAGGACTCTGTGTGGTTGACCACTTGTCAGCAGGGTAGGAAAAAAAAAAGTAGTCATAGTTGTCCAGATCAGTAGGCCACACTAATCTGGTAGCACTCCTCTTCCGTTCACTTCCACAAGAGAGTATCTCTTTTGAAAGGTACTAGTGGTCTGCACCATGAGAAGGCAGGGTTGGACATTAGGTGCTAGGCCTGGTCGGTTCTATGCATCATTACAGGGGATTGGTGCATAGCTATCCTTCCAGTGATTACCTATCTACCATTTACTGACTATAAATATAAATATGTCTTTAATAAACATTAAAAATAATGTTAATCCTAGCATTGAGCCTTGAGGAGCACCAGAATATGCAGAGTTCAGCTTGCTGTCTTTATTACTAATTCTTGTTATAAGCAGATGTGGTTAGTAAGAAAATTTTTTAACCAGTTAAAAAGGAGGTCCACATATTCCTGAGTTTTGTAGTATTTGTTGGAGAATGTGGTGGTTTAAGATGTCAAAAGCTTTACTAAGATATGTGAAGATAATGCAAGTAACCTTATCATTTTAATTGGTTGCAGTGAGCTGATTGCTTTCAGCTGTAAATATTTTCAGCAGTAAAGCTTTGTTTGCTTGAAATCCAAATTTCTTTTTTTAGATCAGATCATTTTTTGTTAGAAATTTGGTTAGGTGATTGGAAACATGCTGCTCCATAATTTTCTTTTATCACTGGCAAAATTGCTATTGCCAATGAGGTCCATAATTAGATTTTTGTTTCTGGTTTCCTGATTTATATATTGATCTTAAAATATAATGTTATATAGAGATCTTTAGCATTGGAGGTATGACAGCAGTAGTGCAAACAGTATTTTAGAGTTTTGCTAGACTTTAAAAAATATCATTATTTGAATATTTAATGTGGTTAATGTGTATATTGTCTATGCCAGGAGATTTTGTTTCACTGATTTTTATTAGCTATGCTGTGAACATCCAAATCAGTAATTTCAGGTTAGTAAAAACTGTGAGGGCAACTAGGAGCTATGACATTAAAATTATCTTCAAGAGTAACAGTTTTGTGGAAAAGGAACATTGTCAGTGAAGTAGTTGTTGAAATTGTTTTTATTTACAGGATCGTGAAATTGGAACCCAATTTTTAAATAATTTTGTGATCAAAGCTATAGATTTGGGTTTGTTGCTCAAAACATCGTTGATAAGCTGCCAAGTCATTTTTGAGTTTCCATTAATGTCCATAACTTTCCTAAGTGAAACTATTTTTTAAATAAATAAAAAATAAATACCCCCTCAAGCAGCTGCTTGCCACAGAGGTCTGACAGGAGCCTGTCAGTTTACATGCCACAGTAGGAGATCTGAGAGGATGGCAGGACCTCAGCAGAAAAACGACACACACATCCATGCCTAATACCCGGGCTTGAAGTATTTTTAATAAGGCTATTGAAGCAATTCCTTTCCCTAACATATATAGTTTTGTAAGTTGTGTCTGTTATTTTTGTATGATATCCATATTTTATCTCTATTTTAGGTTTCACGCTTTAGGGAGTTGGTAATCCATTCTCTATCATTTTTGTGTTTGGTCTGTAAGTCTGAGCATTGCTTTGGTGAAAATTATGTGAAAGATATTAATCAGTTTACTATACAATTCATTACAGCCATTAATCTATTGTCTATAGGTTTATATGCCTATTCTCTGTAGATTCTGTAGATTCTTAAAAGTTCCACAGCAATCCCTATTCTTCTTTTTATCTTGTGATACACATCACTAGTATCTGTTGCCGAAGTCCTAAGATAATTAAACTGGGACACATGCTCAAGAGTCCAACCATTGAAATTAACTGAGCCACACCTGCCTAACTGATTTTCATTACTTTAGTTATCTCTTTATCACCAAACCTACTGTACTAACAGTCTCATCAACTGCTCTAATGAAAGATTTCATCTCATCATCATTATTTACCAAAAGGGCCAAATCATCAGCATAATCCAAATCAGATATTTTTATATCTCTAGACCAATTAAGTCCAAAATCTTCCCCTTGCAGTGAATTATACATAACGTAATCAATAACAAACTAAAGAGAAAGTAGATAAAATGCATTCGTTTTGAACACCAGAAGCACTGCTAAACCAATTGCTACAAGCCTTACCAACTTTCACACACGACTCAGTGTTTTATACAGAGATTTCATTATGTTAACTAATTTGTCTGGTATGCTATAATATCTGACAATCAACCACAAATTATGATCAACAGAGTCAAAAGCCATTTTGAAATCTACAAAGCTAGTAACTACAGGTTTCTGAAACTAAACGTTTCTAAAGAATCTGCCTAAGTGAAAAAATTTGATCTACACATCTTCTTTAACTTCTGAATCCACACTGCTTGGCAGGTTGTTATACATCAACCAAGTTCTTAATTCTGTTGAGCACAATCATGCAAAGAACTTTTCCTGATACTGAAAGTAGGCTGATATCCATATAGTTATCACAAGGACTGTGATCACCTTTTTTAAAAATAGCAATGATAATAGCTCTTTTAAAATCCATAAGAACAGTGCCTTTATCATGAAAGTTATACAAAATTTCAATCAGTCATGTGATAACAGAAACATCTTTAATCATTTGATTAGTAATTTTGTCTATCTCTGTGGGTTTATGTAGAGTTTAGAAATAGCCAAAATAACTTCAGACTATGTTATAGGGCCAACATTAAAGCCAGTAATGCATCTATCATCATTACAAACAATGGGAGTAGAATTAACCACACTGTTCAGAACATCACTGAAATGCTAAACCCACCTAGCCATGACAGAATCCTCACCTTCTATAATAACCTTACCATGTTAATCCTCCAATTCCTGTATATCTCTCTGTTTCATCCCGCATTAAGTATTATCTAAAACAATATTTAATACACGATTTATGCTGTTTTATGGGAGTGAGCCTAGGAGCAATCACATTAACACATTGACTATCTGATGAATAGTCATGGTATGAGTTGTTACAATTGTATGACAGAACTTAGAGCAGTCTTTAAAACAGTGAAGGTTCAAAGTAATAGTCATAACATTACCATTATTCATGGAAAGTCCTGCTAGCTACAGCTGGTAAAGTGACATGATATGATCCTTTTTTGGTGCCGTCTTCATTATGGATGCAAGCACACATAGATGTAATCATAGAAGGGATCATAAAGGTATGCTGTTGGTTCACAAGTATTAACTTTTGCTGTATACGTATAATACTCCAGATGCCAGTCCAGAACTACATTGATCTTAGAGGTGACATTTTCCAATTTCAGCTCCCCTATATGACCTGGTATTCCTAACAGAACTAGCCCATTATCTGTCTGGTACAGCTTTCTGATGTTATGCTGTGTAGCTGCTTCCTCTGCTTTGTCAGCCAAGCCATCAAGCCAAAGATTCTTGTCTGGTGGTAACTGATGCTTTGCACATTTATTAAGCTCTTTGTAATGTTTTCTGTTAGGACTATAGGGTGTTTAGGGTATTAATGATATTCCTGCTTTTTTTTTATGTCAAAAATAAGCTCCAGTGCCACATCACCCAAATAATTTTGCCCCCTTTGCCTCTTTTTACCCAAAAGAGTACTGTTAGTTTCAAGAAAAGTCTGTTTTGAAATAGTTCCATTCTTCAATTTCAGTAGTAAGCAAACCATGACTGTCATAATGACTAAGTAACCTATCAGGGTAAGCTTTGACTATAACTGGGTCTTTCCTAGCTTCAGTGATAAAGGTAACTTTTTTTAACCTTAGCACAACACTTTTAACAAGGTAATGATTCAGATCCAATTTCAGCTCCCCTATATGACCTGGTATTCCTAACAGAACTAGCTCATTTGCTGTTAATATATAATCAATCATATTCTTATGCAGACCATCTGGTGAAAACCCACTTGTACTTACATATGTTATGGTGTTTGTAATAAGTATTAGTTATTTCCAAACCATTAAGTTTACTTACCTGTAGGAGATGCTATCATTGGCAATGCTACCAATAACAAAGGGATCTATCACCCCTCCGCAAAGGTCAGAGTCAGTACCAACTTTAGCATTGAAATCACCTAGAACAAGGGTAAATGTCTCCTTGTAAACAAAATGAAAAAAAATATGACCTCAAGCAACTGCTTGCCATAGAGATCTGACAGGAGCCTTTCAGTTTACTTGCCATAGTAGATTATCTGTGAGGATGGTGGGACCTCAGCAGAAAACAACACAAACATCCATGCCTTACCCAGGTTCCTTTGATCAGTAGCCAAGCATGCTAACCACCCAGCAATGGACTGCTTGCCTTTCTTGACAGAATTCAAAATATCGTGAAGTTGTTCATAAAACCTATCTATCTTTCACATCCTTATCGGTACTCTTAATGGGGCATAACAACAGATAACATCTTAAATCTTTAATGTTTGTTTTTAATTAAGCTGTAAGAAACTTTTCATTAATGCACTCATATCTTAGAAGAGCATTAGTAGCACATTTGCTGAGATGCAAACACTAAATAATACTTTCCCTTTTCCAAACTTGAATATACTTTCCATCTTTCTTCCCTGAAAAGAGAAATTTAAGATTATTTTTAAGTATCTGACCTTTATCTGTCCATTTGGTATTTTGCAAGCTGATAATATGTAGGTTATATTGGTGTAAATTCTTGTGTGAGAACATCAGAGAATAATCTCTGTGTGGAGTTCTCACATTCCAAGAACCTGTGAGAGAATGGTTAGTGGAGATCATTAAAGAGACTATGTTGATTGAGAAAGGAAATGCCGACAATACCAAACAACCTACTAATCGCAGGCATAGGTAAAGACCTGTTTCCACTACTAAAGGCTGATGCCATCGCTGGTAGGACTTCCACCAATGTAGGTTTGGTAGTGCCTGTAGAAGCAAGGGTTCAGGTACCTGCAATGGCCTCTGATCAGGATTATCCACCAGCTGATATAACATCCTGTGAATCTATTCATATGGTGCTGTCAACCCACAAACAGAAAACACATGAGATTTTCCCTTTAACAGAAGCCCACCAGTGCAGCAAAATCAGGATCCATAATCAAGCTCAAAGCCATTATTCTGTTCAGGTTGGTATATATGGTCAGAACAGGACTCTGTATGGGTGACCACTCCATATAGCAGGGTAGAAAAAAATAGGATGGTCTACTAATTTGGACTACTATGTCTTGTTTTATTTTTTTTCACCAACCCTCTGTAATTATGTAAAGAACTGGCCATGCCTAACACCTCAAGTCGAGCCCTGCCTTCTTGTGATACAGAATATTAATAACTTTGTTCGTGTTTCTCTTGTGGAAGGGAAAGGAAGGGGAGCGTTGCCAGATTAGGGTGGTCTACTGATTTGGACTACTATGTTTTATCTGGAAACACTCTCCTTCTTTTCCCTTCCACAAAAGGAATTGATGAAGAAAGTTACTAACATTTTGCACCACAAGAAGGCAGGGTTGGACTTGAGGTGTTAGGCATAGCCAGTTCTTTACATAATTACAGAGGTTGGTGCATAGTTCTCCTTCCACCTAATACCTATCTACCATTCACATATTACAAAATCATTTTATCACTCCCATTTAAAATAATAGCTTTGCCATCCCCACTTTGAATTAAATTTCTTGGAAAATTTCATTATAAATTCAAATAATGATACTCTTTCCAGTACTGACATTACTTACCCCTCTGCCATCAGCATGGTACCTTTAATGCACAGGAGGGACAACCTGTTATAAATCCATCTACCACATTATTTCATTGCCTTATTAGTCACCCATGCGAGATCACTTTTAACCATTTTAATATTACCATCCTAAGTTAAAGATGAGTTTAAATTCCATTTTAAATTCTTCCAAGAACTAAATTAGCTAACTTCATGCTACTTACATCAGATGTAAAATGCAGTGTCAACACCAGAACTACCACGACATGAGCATTTCTACAACCATCTGCCTTCAGTCTGTAACGTGGTTTTCAATAGAAAGAATTCTACTGCAACTACTCACTTCTACCAATGCATCATTTAGAGACTGGTTACTTAGATAATAGCACTTCTGCTAATTATTTCAACCTCCATCAAACCCGAGAAGCCATTAAGTGCATGAGGCATTCTGAATGAGTTAGTGACTTCTACCATCAGAACTGTGGTAATATTGTATAAACGTGGTTGCATAAATAAAATTTTTAAGGGATTAACATCTTGATTTTTCCAAACTGCACATTAAATTACTAAGACATATTAAAAACTTATTTCTAACTAGCATATTTACCTGGCATTGCATGAGTCTGAAGTTCTCTGAAGTACTAGTAGATTGCATTACCCACTTAGGAGAGGGAATAAGTGGACATTTTTTTTTGACATGATAACTCCCCATGTCATAAGTTTCTAAACTAAAAAACTCTATTTCCTTGCTCAGAACATTGAGTTTTTCAAATAATTTCATACCCAGCAGAGTTGCTTTGATACAGTTTGCCAGTCATAGGTAACTTTAGAGCAAAATAAAATTAAATATGGTTAAATTGTGTTTGGTAGGTCTAAATTGTGAAAAAAAAAAAGAATTGTACGTACTAATAATATGCAGTGAAAAAGAAAAATATTATTCATTTAAGGAACATTTTAGTAAAATATGCAAAATGCACATTTGCAAATTATGCCAATTATATTTTTCATACACGAATTCTCCTTAGTTTCTGAATGCCTTCATTTCAAAAAAGAATCTATTGTCCTTTTCAAGTTATTCATTTCTGAAGCAGTGACTTTTCACACAAAAGTAGAAGGAACTTAAACTATTTCCCCTTTCAAATGCTACAATTATTATTTCAACAATCGTTAATGTTAAGTGTATGAGGATTTCACAAAATTTTTGTTGTTCACCCCAACAGGTTCTCACAAAAATCAATAAATATTTTTCAGAATCTCTCACATTGCCTATATTCTTTTCCTGGGTGAAGGGAAAGTTCATGCAAAGTTTGGTGCCACTTGCTTTTGGGGGTAGAGTGCATAAGCAGACAGAAACTCAGCAACACAAACTTTCTTCTTTATATATTAGATGATTTTTTTTAGTTCACATTTGGTGATCTTTGTATAACTTTTAATGAGCAGTGAGAAACACAACAGTGTAATGCATCAATCTTCACAATCAAGGATTTATTCAAATGTGGTTCAGGGAAATCACAAACTATAAATAGGGCTGTGAGTTTTTTGTGGGAAAAAAGGTGAAATTCACAGCACAATCATGCTCAGAAACTCCAAAATTCATGTGAATTTTGCGGGATAAGATTGCAAAATTGTAAAAATTGCACATCAGTGGTGTCCACATAAACAAGATAATGACAGAAGCTTAAAAAGAAGAAGAAAAATGATTGGCTTTATTTAAGTTCAACTTGCACATTGCATATCAAGTATCAATGATGAATTATGTTGCAGTATATTATACTGGGGTCAAAAATTCGACATGCTTTAGAAACAAGATGCTACAGGTTGATAAAAATCTGCAATTTTTTGCATCACTGAAATATTGCCTAATTTTTTTCCGAACAGGAATGGAGTGTGTTTTTTATAAGATCACATTCTTAGCTTCTTTGGAGTAATTTTACTGCCAAATAGTTCATTTCATTATAGACTTTATGGCTAAATGAATGATGAAATGCCTCCTCCAATGATCATTAGTAGGGCTGTAAGTTTTTAGTGGGGGGAAAAAAGGTGAAATTTGAAAAAAAACCTCTGAATCAATAAATATTTTGTTAAAAAATTTTTTGCCAACATAAGGGACTTGAACCCGCATCTCTTCAGAAACATGCCAGAATATTCTACCATTGAATTAATGCCAGTTGTTCGCATTAGTTCAATGGTAGAATACTTTTGTATGTTTCTGGAGAGATGTGGGTTCGAGTCCTTTATGTTGGCAAAATTTTTTCCTCAAAATATTTATTGATGTATAGATGTTGAAAAGTCAACAGATAACTCTGTGATTGTCATTTATTGTTTAAATCATCTCTAAAAAACATTTTTACATATTTCAAAGATGCCTTTTAATATATTCCTGCAATTGTTTTCCATTTTCTGCTTGAAAACTCACTTTAATCTTTTATGTATCACAGTGATAGTTCAGCTTGGAACTAAATGTTCTATCTTGTTCGAAATTCGAAAGGGTGGTGCTTTGCTAAGTTCGTCTGCTTTTTCTTGAAGGAAAAACACCTTAAAACGAGCTTTATGTGCAGGACAGGAGTGGTGAATTTGCATTTGACCACTGCAACCAAAGTATTAACAGTTTTGAATTCTCATCATATCTCATTAACAAGATTTAGAAGATGAGCATTGCATTTAGAAAAACAACTTTAAAACATTTATTCCCTGCTTTGAACATTGTACAAAGCATTTTCCATAACAGAAGCTGTGACAACAGAATGCGATAATTTGAATTTGTTTCTACATCAATTAATTGCTATGTTAAACAGCAGTAGCTGGAGAAATGTTAACTGAATCCCAACACTGAATTTTACATTTCCCCCAACGTATTACTCCATTAATGAAAATCATAAAGAGGGAATTGTCTCCCCTACCTGAGGATTAGGTTGGGTTGTTTTACTCTGAGTGACACTTTTTTGCACACATTGGGCTAAATGGCCAGGCCACAAGGACCCTCGAAAACTCTGAGAAGGTTGGGGGAGGGGACCCACTTGAACAACTGTTGGGAGACAGATGATAGCTTCCTGTCAAGGCCATCCAGTGTGTTCTTTAATGTGCACAGGGTATGGCTCTCCCGCACACAGGGCTATGACTTAATATCACATCTGACGGATGGTGGCCTTTTCAAGCCCATCAGTGTCCACTACTGACCATGGGCAGGACAGGGAGTTTTGCAGATATAAATCTCAATGCTGACCCAACTAGTCCTACCTGAGGAGTGAACATAGTGAGAAGTTTACAGCTGAATCACATAGAAATTAGGTATGATGAAAAGTTAAGATCACTAAAACAAGAGTTACACATCCACATCAGTTTTTCCACACATACATTTTCATAAATTTCAGAAAAAATAATGTAAGAAATGCATGAAAAATCAGAAATTTACTCAGATTGATTATTCTTTTCTGTGATCAGAAAATTTTCTAATTTTCAAATCCTGGTAAGACAGAATTTTAGGAGAAAATAAAAAGTAACCATCAAAGTTCGCAAAATGTGAAAAAATTAGTAAAATTCATGGAATCGTGAAAAATGTTGAAATTCATGGAAACCTTTCAAACCACTGTAATTTGTGGAAATTCACACTGCAAAAACTTACAGCCCTACTAACTTTAGGTTATATCAGATTAAAGGAGTTGCTAGATTAGAGAATGCTGGATTATGGAGGTTTGACTGTACTGTGTAATACTAAATATCAAATAAATATTTCATTTAAAAAATAGCTAACAAAATTCAAAGGTTTCCAAATTTCAAAAGGGGAATGTTCCAGTTGAATTTTATTACTGCTTTTGGTAATTGATTCCTCTATTAAAAAGGTCACTACTGAGAGTGACTAAAGTTTGAATTTTACAAATATCTCAAAACCAATTTTGTGTATTAGTATACTGAAGACATATTTTCTTTATTCTAAAGTTATTTGAAAGTAAAGTGAAATCTCTTCCAATTAATGCTAATTTTGAGATATGTCCTGAAGTTTAATAAGTTCATATTATTAAATAGTGAAGATCTTGATCAATGGCCAGTATCTCAGTGGTAGGCACCTGAAATTCCATCAGAAGGTCGTGGGACCAATGTAAAATTTGAATATATGTATTAATTGTTCTGAGTGAAAATTAAGTGAATTATTTATTGTTTGTTAGGTAGCTAGATGTGCAATTAGAGTTGAACTAGTGAATGACAACTACACAGAGCTAAGAGGGGAAATTGCTGGACCTCCTGATACCCCATATGAAGGAGGAAATTTCATTCTTGAAATTAAAGTTCCAGAGACTTATCCCTTCAATCCTCCAAAGGTATCCAGTTTAAAAGTTTATTCATTGAAACTATTTTTTATGTTGGAAAGCTATTTTTCACAATTCAATAAATATGCAAATATTACTTGTTAATGTAAAATAGTGTTTAACTCTTAAAGTGCCAGAAAACACTATAGTTCCCAGAGAACTTTGCTGCAAGTTTTTATAAAAAAAAATCAATATCTCCTCAAGCAGCTGCTTGCCATAGAGGTCTGACAGGAGCCTGTCAGTTTATATGCCATAGTAGAAGGTCTGTGAGGACAGCAGGACCTCAGCAGAAAAACAACACACACATCCATGCCTTTCCTGGGGCTCGAACCCAGGTCCCTTAAATCAGTAGCCAAGCGTGCTAACTACTCGACCATGGTTTTTATATTTTTACTAAAGGAAAGTTCCATTTTAAAAGTTTTTTTAAATTAATTATGAAAATTGACAAATTACATTGTGTACAGTAATATGAACAAGTTCTGTCAGTTACTTCAGAATAAAATTCTACAGCTTCAAATTTTCACATTCAACAGAAATGATATATAATCTGGCACTTTAAGGGTCTTAAATAACTTTTCTATGGTGTTAACACCAATTTTTTTAAAACTTTTAATTATTCTTTTCCCTTAATAATGTTTTTACAAATAGAGACCAATAATTTAAGGTACCTTATAAAAGTTTTTTTACTTACCCTCATGGAAATGCCATTTTGAAACAGTGACAATTCTGTTTAATTGTTAATGTGACCAGTAGCATACCCAAAGAAAGGGTGCTTTTTAACTAGCTTTGAGAGCTTGAATGATGCACAGAAAACTTAGTAAAATTCAGCACCTTACAATTCTGAATTTTTTTAAATCTGGCACATTTTACAAAACAACATTTCAGAAATATTAATAAAGCAATCTGGCACTCACATCTATGATCAACTTTTGTCTTCACAAATTTCAACTCTCATCACTACCAATCATTGGCACTGTAATGTAAACAATTATTGTCAATCATTGCCAAAGATTTAAAACCATTACTGAAGTATTCACTTTGTTTGTGCTATTTTATTGCAAATTTCCATCCATCAACTATCGTGAGTAAAAAATCTGGATGGAAGGATAGGACAGAAGAGAAAGCATATTACACTTTGCTAAATAATCGGAAATTATTAAAAGTTTTAGAAAACAGAGAAGGAAAGATTGGATCAGCAACATTGCATGACACAAAGGTGCAGAAATAACAGTTACTGAAGTTTTTACACTACCATAATGTTTTAAGTGTAAATTATTTTAAAAGCAAAACTCTTTAAGTTCATCCAGTTCTTTTATGCTTTCATTTATATTTTCTCAGAGATATGCTTTCGAAGAAAATAGCCCGCTTCTCATGCCAAAATTTTCTTGGCTATGTGATTTAATAAAAAAAAGTTTAACCATTAAACTTTTTTTTATTGGAATGAAAAAATAAAAAATGTTCATGGTAAAAACAGACATGAAATGTGAACTCAATATATCAAATTTATGATGGTGACGTAGAGACTGATTTCTTGTAATCATAGAAGATTGGCATGGCATCAGCTGAAGTTGCTTTAAGTAGATCATGAAGAAAGTTGTTTCCTAAATTCCGCTTGTTGACTTCAAAGGCTTTACTGTAATGGATTATACCCAGTGGCAGGCTGGGCATTTTTTTTTAAGGGACACAACTGTGGTAGGGAGTCCTGGGCTGCAATAAGTAATTGGGTTTGTTTTTCAAAATTTTAATACCTATTCTTTTAAGAGTTTGTATGTGAAGCTCAAAATAGGTTTTCTACAATTCTGTGGAATTTCTGTAGAATGACTATTATTATTTTACAAAGTCCTGCTCCTATGAGATCTCAGGGGCTCGGGACACTACAGGACTCAGTGCCCCTTAGCAATCTATACCTGATTATACCATAAAAATCATTAATGCATCACTTGACAAAAAGAGTCAAAATTTGTAGAATTGAATGCAGATGATGTTGAAAAAATAAAGGAGATAACGAGGATTTAATTCAGCTTCACAAAGAAATGAAGCTTGTTGAGAATCCAGATAAAGAGTGAATGTGAAGAAGTAATTAAAGAACTCAGCTAGTCAGTTCTTCAAAGATTCATTAATAGAATCAAAAATGCATTCCAAAAATTAGTAGATGGAGACCCAAGTGCAGAAAGAAGGGAAAGAGTAACATGAGACATGTAGGTTTTTGCAGCCTTATTATTTACTAATGCATGAAAGACATTTTTTTTTCAGAGATGGGAATTTAATAAATTTTAAAAACAGTATAAAACATATATCCTTAATGTCTTTCTTGATGAAACAACCAAGCAAAACAATCTTGTATGGGGACTTCAAGTCCTTTTCCATCTACAATTCCATCAACATCCCTTGTCACCATATTTGCCTCAGGATCATTGTCAGGAGAAAGTGTCAGTGTTCTGTCCTGTGATAATGAGGATGAACTTTCTGATGAATTTCCCTCATTAATACCATTACCTGATTCTTCCTCGGAAAAGAAGAGTTAAGCAGCTGGTCCTCCTGTTCCAGATGCAGATACTGTCTTAATAAGTGGCCCACTGTTATTCCAATTGTAATACTGTACTCTTTTACTTTATCGTATTGCCATTTATTTTTCATTTTACTTCATGAAAAATATAAAGGTGGCCCAAAACAGCTGAGAATATTTTTACTGTGAATTGGCACTTGTTATCCAATGTACCATTTAGAAGCTAAGTGAATGTACCCATTGGTTAATCATATTGTCTTGTGACCATGACAACAATTGTTAAGTTGTTTGCTTCAAAAAATTGGCACCCTCTTCAAAGTGAATATGAATTCACTGACTTCATTATTTTTTTGCTTTTCAGGTCACACATAGGAAAATAAGAAATTTTTCAATTTTTTAATTTGTATTTTGCTTTGTCAGTAAAAATGCCTATTTTCAGAATTTTCATTTGATGTACGACTCAAACATTGACCTTTTTTGAGGGAAAGAAAGAGGGGGAATTATTTGAGGCAGTGCATGATGTTTTAGGCATCACATGGGACAACTACCTTTATTAATTTGAGATATAACACACTGGAGTTGATCTTTGCAAAATTCTTAACCTTTTTGTTTTTTGGAGAGGGAGGAGGGTCAGAATTTGAAGTAGGCTACAATAGTCCTCTCATGAGAAGCCTTCACTTGACACCTAACTGTAGACCCTCACATTTATATGATACAAAAAAAAAACACTTCCTCTTTTTTAAGCAGGAAGCATGAGGGGGGGGGGGGGGGAGCTTATGACACTTCCCACATCATAAGCTTTCTTTGACATATGTATATATTAAGTTTAGCCCTTGTGTTCGAAAGAGATGGTGGAACTGTCTCTGAAATCATTTGAAGTGAGGTAAAGCTGCCTGCTAAATGCATTTTTGTGGTTCTTTCAAGTTTTTTATATTATGGATATCAAAACTGAGCAACATTGTGTTTTAATAAAATCTTGTGTATGACTTGAAAAAAAGTGTCGCAATGGATAGTAGTGGGATTTTTAAAAATGGTTGGGAATCAGCCTCTTTGATTCAGCATGAAGGCAAATCATTCATGAACACTGCTGAAGTATCCCTCAACACAATTTCTGCCATTATTCACGAGGACAGAAGTTTGTCTGTTAAAGCAATAGAAGAATTAACGGGATTGTCAAAAATATCAATTCACAGAATACTGACGGAACAGTTGGAAACATGACATGTTTTCACAATGCGTTCCTCACTTGTTATCCAATGAACAATAATAGTCATCTGTAATTTTATCAACAGTGGAAGCCCTGATTGCCAGAGATCCTCACTACCTGGACAAGGTCATCACCACAGATGAGACATAGCTGCACCATTATGACACAAACATAAAGCAAAAAAGGCACTTGAAAGAAAGTCACAAAAATGCATTTAGCAGGCAGCTACAAAGATACCTCATATTAAAACAATTTCTATGTGCAATACTATACTGTGAGAACTAAATGACAATTGCCATGGTTATAAGACAGTGTGATTAACCAAGGATACACTCACATGGCTTCTAAACAGTTGCTAATTTACAGAAAAAATATTCTCAGTTGTTTTTAGATGCCCTTTTGCATGTTCATTTTGGTCAAGATAGATATTCTTAATTTATAATATTTTACTCTGAAGTCATACTGTTTAGTTTTGTTTTGGATGTTCAAATGTACTGTGTATATATATATATTTAATTAATGTTGCTTTCAATATTTTTTGATTACAATAACTTAAAATATTATTATACCCTACATTGAAATATTTGTGTGGTAAATATTTCTATTTGTTCATTTCCCATTTACACAGCCATTTCCAGGTATCACTTTAAATTATCCTGTAACTCTGAGAATGAGGTGTATTCAGAACTGGACTTTGACCTTCTGAGGCCCTAAGCTATGACAAGTTTAAGAAGCCCTCAAAATTCAAAAGTCAAAATATATATTATTCTAATTGAAGGGAATATTAAAAAATAAGTATGAAACTTATGTGGTGAAAATATTACACTGGAATTAGTGTACAATAATGATTGTGTAAAGCTAAGATGAACAGTGTCTGCACAATAGATTAATTTAAATGTTAATAAAGATTTACCTGACCTAGTAAAACCTGAAATGCATTTTTTTTTTAAGCCCTAAATTGTAGCTTAGTTAGCTTATGTGTAAGTCCAGTCATGGTGTATTATAATTGAATGTTCTTTTAATTGCTTTCCTGCTTCTCTTCAGTCAATTGGGTGAAGTCCTGTAGGTGAATCCAACTAGAGAGTACTAGGCATACTTTTCAAGTTGACATTACACACACTCTTTTCTGTGTCTTTGTTTACATTTAATAAATTTGCCTGTTATATGTAAAAAGTTCAATTGTTAATGCTTAATATTCATTGAAATGTTCTCCAACTGCTGAACCACTAAGTGTTACCTTCTAAAATCTGGCACCTCCCAATTCCCAAGAAGGTCAGATTTGAGAGCTTACTGTATTTTCTTTAGAAGTTCCCAAACATCAAGAGACAAGCATGTCAAACCCCCATTAGACATCATTCAAAAATGACACCTATTCCCTTCCTTCCCGATTGTAAGCTTCTAGGTATGCTATTGGATGTAACAAGCACACAGTTTTAAATCTCAGTGGTTAAATGGAATGTTTTCCTGGGTTGCAAAGAAACCAAATAAAGACTCAATGGTGTCTTTCTCCTTCAGTCTCACCATCATCACAGATCTTATTTATGTTGTTTATAGTGACAATATACTGTGAACGTTTTTTAATTAGTGTAATGAATGAAGGAAAAAAAAATATGTTTTGCTAAATTATGCAAGGCAGCCTATGAAATTCTATATTGGGCCAAGCAAAGAGCTATTTAAAGTATTAGTTTTCCACCCTCACTTTCTTTGGTTATATACTACTGAAATGATCCATTTACTTATTCAAAAATCTGAAAAAAATGTTACAAAAGGATAGCATTATGAAAAGTTGATTGGCAGTAAAAGCATATCAAAACATTGTTTAGAATAATGATCTCTATGTAGCCTAATGACCACCATAATTCTTGCATGGTTTATTTATAGTGCCTATGGCCGAGTGGTTAGCATGCTTGGCTACTGATCTAAGAGCCCCTGGTAAAGCATGGATGTATGTGTCGTTTTTCTGTTGAGGTCCTGTCATCCTTTCAGACCTACTACTACTATGGCATATATGCTGACAGGCTCCTATCAGACCTCTGTGGCAAGCAGTTGCTAGAGGGATATTTATTATTTATTTTTAATTTAGAAAGGTAGATAAACCTTCTATATTATTTCTTGTAATGTACAAAATTTAGGAATTTTTTTCTTTTTGTTTAATTTAATAAAATTAGAAATTTTTTTATTGCCATTTGATATCAAATCCTTTTTTTAGGGCTTTCCATATGCACTCTTTACCTTCATCTTCTTTTAATGATCAGCTAGTTACATATAGTATTGTCAGTTTAATAATTTATATCCTGTGTTTTCCTACCTTAAAAATATAACACTCTTTAAAATATTAATCAAATGCCCAGAGAAGAATTGGAATCATGCAAATTGACAGCCCCAAGTGAATAGATTCACAGGATATGTTTATCAGCTGGTGGATAATCCTGAGCAGAGGTCATCGCAGGCATCTGAACTCTTTGCTTCTACTACTGGCATCATCAAATTCTACATTGGAGGAAGTCTTCCAGTGTAGATGGCTTCAGCCTTTAGTGGTGGCGGAACAGGTCTTTGCCCCATGTCTGTGATTAGGGGACTGTTTGATATTGTTGGCATTCCCTCTCTCAATAAACATAGTTTCTTTAAACATCCCACTAACCATTTTCTCTCCATAGGTAGTTGGAATGTGAGGACTCTGCACAGAGTTTTTTCTCTTGATGTCCTCACACAAGAATTAAACCATTATAATTTAGATATTCTCGGCTTGCAAGAGACCAGATGGGCAGAAAAAGGTCAGATTCTTAAAAATAATCTTAAATTACACACTGAACTGGGTGGGGAAGCCACTGGCTGAGGTGAAGGGTACTGGAGGTTGGATGTCAGAAGAACACCCAGGGAGGGGTGGGGAACGGCACCAGTTGAGGCTACCCCCAAGAGATGCCGTCTGACCCTGGTAGGAGCTTACCAGCTGGAAGCAAGTCACGGGAATCCTGGCTTCTCTGGAGTCCCCTTGAAAGCACATGACATGGCAAGAGTGAGTAAAAGGTTAGAATATAATAGAGATTTGAGGGGGGGGGGGGGGAATAAACGAAAGGAAATGGAGAGTAGGACAGGTTCCGATACCCTAAGAGAGAAGCAGCATGGGCTGGCTAGCTGAAAGAATAATCATATTATTACTGTATGATTGTTCTTTCAGCTAGCCAGCAAAATCTTTCAGCTAGCAAGAGAAAAATAAAATAATTTCTCTTCCCCCTCATGAATAATCCATATTTCCTATATATTACACCAAGTATCTGTAGAACCCAAAAGAAAAGGAAATGAAAAGAAAATAGGGAAATCATGGTCATGAAGAGAGGAGGGGGAGGGGGCAGTTAATTCAAGGAATTTTAAGTGTAGATAGGAAAAAGAGTAAAATTAAGGAGAGGGTAAGGGTAATTCTTAAATTCAAATTGGAGTTGGATAGGAGCAGGACCAATGAAAAGCCTGCATTGAACCACACTGAACTGAGTGGGGGGAATTGCAACCAGATGAGCTGTGCTAGTTTCGAGGGAATCGGAACTCCCATAGATGACTGGAGGACAAAAAGAGGAAGAACAGCCAAGGGGGGGGGATGGCACCAGTCAATGCCACTCCCATCATACGCCATCTGTCAGCTGGGACAGTATGCATCCCCTCCTTTTCTTTCCATATCTACAGGAGCAGGGAAGGTCACACCCTACTTGCATTCCATAAGTATTAACTCTGCCGTGCTAATTGCACAAGCAGAGCTGGACAGGCCCAATGGCAAGGGCAGAAGGGACAAAGGGAAACCCCATTTATGCACAATGAAAAAGAGAGCTTTAAGTGGAGTCTGTGGGGTAGTCAGGCTCAGTGAGGTCAGCGCTGGCGATCCTATGTATGGGCACCAGGTATAATTTGTAAAAAGGAGAAAAATAGTGAGAAACCTGCACAGAGAATAGTAATCTGTGACAGTTTTTTTATTTTTATTTATCTTGTTACTTAAGTAAAGTGGTTTCAAGTCTGATTAAGCTAAGGTACCAGAAAGGAGTAATATTTCATCAAATATGTGTATATGCCACCCCACGTCCAGCACTGCATACCACTTGGCAGTTGAGTTTACAACAAGTGCACTAACCACTAGACCAGGTATAGGCTATGTTCATATTTGTTCTTTATCTGTATTCTTACTTGTTCAATATCTGTGTTCACATTTGTTCATTATCTGTGTTCAGAACTGTATTCATATATGTTCATTATCTGTGTTCTGCATGCCAAGTAAAAAACTTATGGAAAGAATAAACAATGTTTTTTTGCAAAATTTTCAAATCATTAAAAAGTATATTTTTACGAGAAAGTACCCTTAGAAATGAGATAGCTTGTAAAACAATATTTGACTCATTTATATTCGCCTCGAATAGTGGTCTTCAAGCTTTTTGAGAATTGAGCCAAAACGTTTTTTCAAAACTTGACACAGGCCACTACAAAATTATTAGTTATTATATTAAATACATAAAGCAATTTTAATGAAGGTATGGGTAAAGTATTAGATAAGGTAGCTTCAGTTTTTCATTAGGTTCATTTAAAAATGATTTTGAATAAAAATAGATACTCTAAATTTTTAATGACCTACTACTTTGATTTTTAAATTCAATGACACATTTGTCCGCAGACTGTAGTTTGAAGACCCCTGGCCTAGAACACATTTATAGACAGAAACATAAAACTTAAGTAACTGCATGTATGACATTCTGACTGCTCCACAATGAACAGAAACCACAAGAAACTCTTATGCTACCAAAAAGTCTGTTTGTGGACAGCAACTACCCTCCTCCATAGCTAACGTATTACTGATAAAGTATTTTAGAGCCTTAACACACATCATACAAATTTTACATTTTTATGAACTCATTAGGCTCAGTGGTGCACAGAATGCCAGGAAATGCATAGTTAAAGGTTAAACAAGCTACCTAATTACATAGTTACACTTTATAAAAATTTATGTAGAAAATGCCAGCATTCAACTTATAACCTTAATTGCAATTTATCTTACCATAATATTTAAATGATTTGCAAATGAATATCCTGATAATGTCTGAAAAATTGCACTATTCACTTTACTGTAACTACTACACTTTTACACAAAAATTCCAGAAACCTTTCGTTCTTTCCTGTTTGACTTTCAGGAAAGTTTTTTTCGTTCTTTCCTGTTTGATTTGCACTGTTTGAATTGCAGCACTGGAAATAGGATTTTTTATAATTATTGCCAGAAGTGGCCAAGTTATGGCAATATAAATCCTCTTTGACTTCCTTGTGCCCCATTCTATTACCTTAGTTTTTTGAATAGCTATGTGAGAATATTTGAAATTCTGAACTGTTTTAGTTCTTTGTTGTAAATTTCATTTCTCTATTACTTTTATTGTAAATAATTATTTCCTAAAATTTTTATTTAAAGATAAACATTTATTTGAAATTAAAAATAATGAAAAATTTTCATAATTTTAGGTTAGATTTATCACAAAAATTTGGCATCCAAATATTAGTTCTGTAACAGGAGCAATCTGTCTGGATATCTTAAAGGACCAATGGTAAGCACATTTAGTGTACAATGTTTGCTGGAGATAAATTTTAATGTACTTTTAGGAAAATATTGACATGCAAGGCTGTGAAGATGATGTAATTGTACAGACATAAATGTATGATGCAATGGAACTCATTTCACTGATAGTCAAAATAGACATTTGTTTTCTAACAATTTGGCAAGTGTGAATAATCCATCAATCAGCCTCCTGGACTCAAATATAGAATCTCCTGATTTTCCTATGTAACCAAGAGATCCGATGTTCAAGTCTGGGAGGTGGATTGGTTGTTTTTTGCACACTTGCCTAATTATAAAGACAGACAGATGCGAGGAAATTAAAACAAAAATCTAATCAGCCAGCAATTTTTACCACAAGTTAAATCAAAGACAATCATAGTAATTTTTTTTTTTGCCATCTCATCTGGTGACATATTTTCATAGAACCCATTGAAACTCACCATGGCTCTGGAGGCATATTTTGCCTTTATATCCAACATTGCCTGGCATCTCCAAAGTAGTCTCAAAGATTTTATAGTCTTCCACTGGTGCAACCATCACAGATGAACAAATTATTAACAGTGTTGTAAATCCATAAAAGTCAAAAGCTGCTGAAGATTCTGGGGAAGAGGAATTGATTATAGAACAATAGAAGCTTTGTTGGAATACTGCTGAACAATATTATTCAAGGACTAATCAAATTTATGGAGCAATCCCAAAATTTTGTGCACAGGAAGTCATGCAGGTTCATGCACTTCAGAATATTGCTGGTGAAGAAAAACAGATTTGCTTCAAGCAAGCTGATATTTGGACACTCTTCAAGAGAGCATCGGAGAAAGCTCTAAGAATCTCCAAAGAGAACTTTGCAACTCTATCTCTACATTTGATGTTGCTGATCTCTCAGAGAAAGAAGTTGACGATGAATCAGCTTCTAGTGAATCTGTTACTAGAACACCTGAGGGAGGGGGAGTGTGCTCTCTTTTTTCTCTTTCAATGTTGTGTAATTGTCTTATCTGGACAACTATGGCAACTTTTTTTTTTACCCTGCTGAGGAGTGGTCAACCATACAGAGTCCTGGTGTTGACCATAAAAATCGACTGGACTGAAGTCTCTGAGCTTGATTATGGATCCTGAATTTGCTGCTGCACTGGTGGGCTTCTGGGGAGGGAAAATATTCCACTGTGTTTTCTGTTTGTTTGTGGGTTGACATCCCCAAGTGAATAGATTCACAGAATATGTTTTATCAGCTGGTGGATAATCCTGAGCAGAGGTCATTGCAGGCACCTGAACTCTAGCTTCTACAGGCATCATCAAATTCTACATTGGAGGAAGTCTTCCAGTGTAGATGGCTTCAGCTTTTAGTGGTGGGGGAACGGGTCTTTGCCCCATGTCTGCGATTAGTGGGCTGTTTGATATTGTCCGCATTCCCTCTCTCAATAAATATAGTTTCTTTAAACATCCCACTAACCATTTTCTCTCCATAGGTAGTTGGAATGTGAGGACTCTACACAGAGCTTATTCTCTTGATGTCCTCACACAAGAATTCCACCATTATAATTTAGATATTCTTGGCTTGCAAGAGACCAGATGGACAGATAACGGTCAGATTCTTAAAAATAATCTTAAATTTCTCTTTTCAGGGAGAGATGATAATAAGCATCACCAAGGTGTAGATCTACTTCTCAGCAGACACACCAGTGATTCTCTTCTAGGATATGAATGCATTAATGAAAAGTTTCTTACAGCAAAATTTTAGACAAGCATGAACGGCCCGAATGTTTTCTGCTGTTATGCTCCCATTGAGGATGCTGATGATTATGAGAAGGATAGGTTTTACGGACAACTGCGGGATATTTTGAATTCTGTCAAGAAAGCAGTTAGTAAGAAAGCAGATATTACCCTTGTTCTAGGTGACTTCAATGCCAAAGTTGGTACTGACTCTGACCTTTTGGGAGGAGTAATAGGCCCTTTTGGTATTGGTAGCTGCAATGGCAAAGGGCAACGTCTCCTACAGGTAAGTAAACTTAATGGTTTCAGAATAACTAACATATATTACATACACCGCAACATACATAGATACACATGGGTTTCACCTGATGGGCTGCATAGGAATATGATTGATTATATATTAATTAACAGCAAATGGGCTAGTTCTGTTAGAAATGCATAGATACACATGGGTTTCACCTGATGGGCTGCATAGGAATATGATTGATTATATATTAATTATCAGCAAATGGGCTAGTTCTGTTAGAAATGCCAAAGCATATAGGGGAGTTGAAATTGGATCTGACATAACCTTGTTAAAAGTGTCTTGCAACTTAAACTTAAGAAGTGATGTGCTAAGGTTAAAAAATTTACCTTTAATTATGAAGCTCTGAAAGACCCAGTTATATCTAAAGCTTATCATGATAGGTTACTTGGTGATTATGACAGTCATGGTTTGCTTACTACTGAAGTTGAGGAAGAATGTGGCCATTTTAAACAGGCCTTTTTGGAAACTAACAGTACTCTTTTAGGAAAAAAGGAGCAGAGGATGTACCAGATATGTTTTTTTTGTTGTAGATAATGGACAGGTAAACAGGAATTGAAGGATAAACAAGGTAAGATTATAGAAGGTGAGGATTCTGTCATGGCTAGGTGGGCTTAGCATTTCAGTGATGTTCTAAACAATGTGGTTAATTCTACTCCCATTGTTTTTGATGATGATAGATGCATTACTGGCTTTAATGTTGGCCCTATAACACAATCTCAAGTTATTTCGGCTATTTCTAAGCTTAAACTTGATAAATCCCCAGGGGTATATGAAATTACTCTGGAAATGCTTAGAGCTGGGAATGTTTCAGTTACTACATGGATGACTGAAATTCTGAATCTCTTTTATGATAAAGGCATGGTTCCTAAGGATTTTACCAGAGCTATTATTATCCTTATTTTCAAAAAAGGTTATCGCAGTTCTTGTGATAACTATAGTGGTAGCTGCCTACTCTCTGTTCCAGGGAAAGTTCTTTCCATGATTGTGCTTAATAGAATTAAGAATCTGGTTGACAGTCAATTGCATGATGAGCAATGTGGATTCAGAAGTGGTAGGGGATGTGTGGATCAGATATTTTCACTTTGGCAGATTCTTGAGAAATGTTTAGAGTTTCAGAAATCTTTGGTTGCTAGCTTTGTTGATTTCAAAAAGGCTTTTGACTCTGTTGATCGTCATAATTTGTGATTGATTGTGAGATCCTATGGTATACCAGAAAAGTTATGTTAACATAATGAAAACTTTCTATAATAACACTGAATCATGTGTGAGAGTTGGTAAGGCTTGTAGCAATTGGTTTAGCATTACTTCTGGTGTTCGACAAGGGTGAATTTCGTCTCCTTTTCTCTTTAGTTTGTATTGATTATGTTATACGAAATTCACTGCAAGGGAAAGATTTTGCTCTTAAATGGTCTGGAGATACGAAAATTTCTGATTTAGATTATGCTGATGATTTAGCCCTTTTGGCAAATGATGTTAATGAGATGAACTCTTTCATTCAAGCGATTGATGAGACTCTTAGTAGAGTAGGTTTGGTCATAAACAGAGAGAAAACTAAAGTGATGAAAATTGGTCAGGCAGGCTGTGATTCTGTTAATCTGAATGGTTGCAGTCTTGAGCAGGTGTCACAGTTTAATTATCTTGGGAGCTATGTAACGGATATTGGTGAAGTGTGACATTAGAGTGATTGCTGCTGGGACTTTTAAGAATCTATGGGAGTGAGGAGAAATAGGTGTAGACACCTGCAGACTAGAATTAGATTATATAATAATTTTGTTCTTTCTAGGGTTAGTTATGGTAGTGAAACTTGGATGCTTTGTAAACAAGATAACAGGAAACTTGATGCTTTTGATTCTAGATGCTTACACAGTATCTTGGGCATTAGGTGGTTCAACTTTGTAAGTAATGATGAGGTTAGGCAAAGGAGTTAGTGATGATGTGCTGAAGCAGATGGCATGAAACGCATTGCAGTGCCTAGTCACCAATACCTTGTATAGGCAACTGGCTCAGTGTCCCAATAGGAGCGCAAAGTTTAGAGTGACACCCAGTGACTCATACCACTGAGGCAGAAAAATGGAACAACACCGCACTTAAGAACTCTAGCACCAAGTGAGAAGCAACAATACCAGACCAGTGAAAACAGCTACCTAGAACAGCACACAACCCAGAATTGTCCTCTTTGAACAGCTGACAAAGCTACATTTAGAAGAACGAAGAAAATGTGGGTATGACTTTTTAACCTAAATTTCATCACACTGATCTACAACCATCAATTACCACATTAGTGTCAATGAGCTGATTGTTTGTCATGATAACAAAGATGACTAGTCTAGCACCTACAGTGTTTATAGGACTTCATCGATCTTTAATTCAGCATACTGTGTTTTACCCTTCATTTTTTTTTGTAATGTATATTTTTTTGCTTTCATCAAAATTGCTGAAGTTATATTTTGTAATAATATAGCTGATTTTGTAATGCTACAAAGTATGTTATTATTTTATTTGCCAGGTAGCTAAACTCAGTGCCAGGCAAGTAATCTTGCCAAAAAATTAAATAAGTTTTTTTTTTAAATAGCATAAGATAAAAAAAAAAACATAATTTTATGATTGCCACAATGCATACAAATTCCTTATGCAGCCATAGGCTGTGTAGGTCTTACCAAACCGTGTACTTTTACTCTCCACAGCTGTCTGTCCTGAGGTACAGCTACTACATTTGGCCACTGTAGGCCAATTTTAGCAAGGCCCTGTTTGACATTGTCTGCCCAATGCATCCTAGGTCTCCCCCTTTTCCTAAAGCCTTTAGGCACACTGTTCATAATACTGTTTGCCAATCTGCAGCTAGGCAAATGGGCAACATGGCGAAACCAATGCAGTCTCTCTGTGCACAAAATGTTGCTTAAAGGAGGTTGATGACTCCTAACCTCATTATTACTTACAAAGTCAAACCACCTAATACCCAAGATACTGCATAAGTATCTAGAATCAAAGATATCAAGTTTCCTGTTATCCTGCTTACAAAGGGTCCATGTTTCACTACCATACATAACTTAGAAAAAAACAATCTATTATACAGCCTAATTTTAGTCTTTAGGTGTACACGCCCATTTTACCACACTCTGCATAGATTTTTGAAAGTCCCAGTGGCAATTTGTAATCTTCTATTTATCCCATGCTGCACATCACCAGTAATCTTTACATACCTCCCAAGATAATTAAACTGAGACACTTACTCAAGAGTGCAGCACTCAAAGAAATTGAAGCACCATCTGCCTTACCAAATTTCATCATTTTTTTCTGTGTTTATCAACAAACTCACTCTATTATCAGTTTCATCAACAGACTTAATGAAGAATTCATCTCATCAGCATCATTTGCCAAAAGGGCCAAAATCATCTTAATCTAAATCATAAATTTTCAGATAGACCATTTAAGCCCAAAATCTTTTCCTTGCAAAGAATTTTGCATACCATAATCAGTAACTGAACTAAAGAGGAAAGGAGAGAAAATACACCCTTGTCTAATTCCACTAGCAATGCTAAACCAATTGCTATAAGCCTTACCAGCTCTCACACACAACTCAGTGTTATTTAGAGAGCTTTTATTACTCTACCTTGTCAGGTATTCCATATGATCTAATCAGCGCAAGCCTTTTTGAAATCTACAAAGCTAGCAACCAAAGGTTTTTGAAACTCTAACATTTCTCAAGAATCTGCCAGAGGGGAAAATATCTGATCTACATATCCCCTACCACTTCTGAATCCACATTCCTCATCATTCAATTTACCTGTTAACTAGATTCTTAATTCTATTAAGCACAATCATGCAAAGAAATTTACCTGGAACAGAAAGTAGGCTGATACCCCTATATTTATCACAAGAATTGCAATCATCTTTTTTAAAAATAGGGATGATAATAGCTCTAGTAAAGTCCTTAGGAACCATGCCTTTGTCATAAAAGATATTCAAAATTTCACTCAACCATGTGATAAGTGTTCCCAGCTCTAAGCATTTCAGTGGTGAATTCATCCACTCCTGGGAATTGCACCTGCAACTAACGTCATCTACTCTACCACTGCAACTGACTAATACTTCGCCACACTTGGGGAAGAAAACTTAGGATGTGCCGACATCAGCTTCATTTGCATTTGCTGATAGGGCAATGATGACATAGCTTCCGTGACCGTGCTCGACACGGTTAGCGACCATCAATCAAAATGGAGTTGAACAGACTGGCAATACTGCAGACAGGAAGACTGATGATTCAAAGTAAGTGAAAGCCCCAAAATAATAATTATAACAAATAAATTAAAACTGGTCAAGGAAACATGAAAGTGAATGGGTGAACCATCACAATTTACCCAGCATTGCTCAAGTCTTACAAATAGCAGGTCCCTGACACAACCAAATTAGCAAGCTTGATTTTACATACAACACAAAAAGATCAGCTCAGTGAGAGATTTTCCTTTACTCTTGATATAGAAAGTAGGAGATGTAATTTGAGCTAGCCCATAATATTCCCCACAGAAGTAGCTTTCATTTCAGATAAAACTCTTATCTTTGTAATAATTTATGTAGTTCTCCCTTGTTTTTGGGTGAAGAAGTTCAGGGTGTACCTTGAATACCACAGTAAAATTTTAGTTCAAAAACCATAAGATGTATAAGACTGCAGTCATTGAAGCCTGGCACATATCAATGCAAACATATCCTATTGAATTTGAAGGCAAATTTTTGAAGAATGATATTTATGAACTGAATATAAATTTGAAATTAAGCATTTGGACAACACTTAGTACTTTGTAAAGTATTTATATGATAGTTTATGAAGCAATGCCAGGCTAAACACTGCTGATTTTTAAAAAAAAACCATTTTTACTAGTCTGAAGAATTCAGTCTAGAAAAGTCAGATCTCGCTGGCAATTCAAATAGACTTCATTTCTAGAAAGCAAATATATAACACAATGCTGTGCAATTTGAAGATAGATAAACATATAACCCTATTACCTGTAAAGTCCTTTTAGTAATTGTTGCTGTCCCATGTAACTGAAAGTTCTACTGTTCAGTTTTCACTGGAGTCATCATTGGGCGGGGGAGGCTCAGTCGGTAGCGCTCCAGGCTTGTAATCTGTAGTTCCCAGGTTCGAGTCCCAGCTGGGTCAGCATTGAGATTTATCTCTGCAAAATTCCCCTCCCTGCCCACAGTCAGTAGGGGACACCAATGGGCTTGGAAAGGCCGCCGTCCATCAGCTGGAACGTTAAGCCATGGCCCCGTGTGCAGGAGAGCCATAACCTGTGCACGTTAAAGAACATGCTGGATGGCCTTGACGGGAGGCTACCATCTGTCTCCCAACAGATGTTCCAGTGGGTCCTCTCCCCCAACCTTCTTTGAGCCTTCGGGGTCCTTGTGACCTGGCCATTTAGCCCATGGTGTGCAAAAAAGTGCTCCTCAGAGGTAAAACAACCCAACCCACTGGAGTTATTGATACTAAAAGAATAAGGCAAATTAATAATTATAAAATTACTGTGCAGTGTGATACTTAAGTTTTAGGCATTCTGCCTGCTCCATCCGTACTTCCAGCAGTTATTACTGGCGTTCACTTGTATCCAGTAGCTTGCTCATTGAATATCACCAAAGGAGTTATTTACACTTTTCACTCTGTGAACTAATAATAACAATGTAGTGTCTTGATAATGAAGCTATGGCTTTGAAACATGTTGACACAGTGGTTCTTGGAAATAGTGCGCAGAGTGAAAAAGTGTAAATAACTCTCTTGGTGATAGGCAATCAGCAAGCGATCGGCAGATGTGAATGCCAGTAATAACAACTGCTGGAAGCATGGAAGGAGCAGGTGGACCACCTAAAACATAAGTATCACACTGTGCAGTTATTTTTTGACTTTGGTGAAAATTGGATATCAGAACTTTCAGTTGCACAGATAGCAACAATTGCTAAAAGGAGGATTTTACAGTTTAATTGTGTTATATGCTTTTATAAACATCATTAAGATGTTGCAAGACAGATTGCATTACAATAGCCAGAATATATTTGTAACATGATGATTTTATTAATATTGGAATTTGCTGTTATGTATTTATTTTTGAAAATAAATTATATCAATTAAAATTATTAGCTGATTTTTACTTTGGGTTGACAGTCTAATAATCTGCTTTGATACTATACCAATGCTACTTCATAACATATATTGCATCTACATACATAAAAAACTCAGTCCCTACCATGTGAATCCAAGTCTATAATCATGTAAAGCAAAACTGGTTGCTTTTCTTGACCATGTAAAACTTGTATATCACTGTGTAAGTTGAAACTGGATGCATTTTTTTGACTGTGTAAAACCAAAACCTTGTAAACTGAGTATTGTATAAATTGAATGATAGATGCAAAAGAAAATGGCACTGCATATTTAAGTAACAACACTGATTTTCAATATCAGTGTGTAATTTCAGTGTTATGTGTACAACTAAGGCATCCTCTGAAAGTAGTGTGATCTATGGGATTGGATCATTTCAAAGTGAATGCCTAACTCAGTGATCACTAGTTGGCAGACTGTGGTTAACACTGGATTGCTAACCAATTTTTTCCAGCTCTTGGGTAATTTAATTCTGACCCATTAATGTTATATAAAATAATTGTCAGTTTTATGATACAATTATGACTATTGTTGGTGACTTCAATAATTTAAAAAAGAAATGAAACATCTGTTTGATGTTTTATTTAATTTTATGCATTCATGACATTTATTTTATGATCTATTAACCCAGAGACCCCACTTGAATACAAATTAATACACATTACATGAACACGTAACTTGATCATGCAATCTGCTATCATTTCCTCTTCATAGATAATTTCTGATTTTGCATACAAGGCTGGATATGAACCCCACTATTTTTGTGGAGAAAGGCACTTATGATTTCAGAGAGAGACTGTTAGTGCCAGAGAAAAAGAGATGATATCCTGAACGCCTATGTTAAATTCTGTGCATGTAGAAGGGGTCCTAACTTTGACCTTGTCTATGATAATGATCATCCACACTGACATGATTTCCCACCCATTATCTTCAAGATCAATATATGAACTGGGCACCATGTTTTCTGAACTTCAACCCTTGAATTTCTCTGGGATACCTTAGAGAGGTGGTAATTGCATCTGAACCATCGATGTGTTAGAAATACTTTAATCATCATTTGGGCCTCACTGGCATATGAATTTTCAGATCATATTATTTATGGCATTAATTAATTATATCAGGCCTGTATTGCTATTCAAGGACACCATATAATGTACTGACAACCCATTTTGTATCCCACTACCATTTACAAGTTCTTGATTTCCTTTCCTTTTAAACTGCAATCTTCATTCTCAATTGATGCCACATGCAGTGGCATAACAAGGTAATGTTCTCCCCAGGGTGAGTGACTTTTATTGTCTCCTCCGTAGTCCAATGCACTGCAGTGCATCAGTTTTGCTGGCCTCTGAACTAAGATCCGGAAACTGAAAAAAATGTAAAATCCCCAAAATGAAAAAAAAAAAAAAAATTCCGAAATTTTGCTTCTTAAAGGCTATTTTGGTGCCCTCTGGATTGTGGCATCTGGGATGACTTCCCCGCTTGACAACCCCCTAGTTACACCACTGGCCACCCTCATTACTACATTTCCATGCAAAATTTCATTATACAACTCTCATGTGAGCTTGTCATGCACAATTTGGTTCACTGTGCTTTAATTTTGATCATTAGTGTATAAATATGTGCACACTATCTCCATAAAATCAAACAATGCCAACTGTGAAACCAGTAGCAAAGCATGACTTTCAGAGTAGGGGAATCAATTACCAAAAACAGTGCTACAACTAAATCGGAATGTCATTCCAGTAGTCAATGTTTATGAATCACTAACTGGAATACTGTTCCGTAGTTGATATTTCCAATCACTGAACCAGAACTTCAACTTTGTAACTAATGATGAGGTTAGGCAAAGGAGTTTGCAACCTCCTTTAAGCAGCATATTGTGCAGAGAGAGACTCCGTTGGTTTGGCCATGTTGCCCGTATGAATAATTATAGATTGGCGAATAGGGTTATGAACAGTGTGCCTAAGGGCCTCAGAAAAAAGGGGAGACCTAGGATGCGGTGGGCAGACAATGTCAAACAGGACCTTGTTAGAATTGGTGTGCAGTGGCCAGATGCAGTAGATGTAGCTCAGGATAGACTTGCTTGGAGAACTAAATTGCATGGTCTGGTTGGACCTCCGTAGCCCATGGCTGCTTGAGGATGAGGATGATGATGAACCAGAACCTAACTCCAGTATTTGATGTTTTTGAATCATTAAATGGGTTTGCCCATCCAGGACTTCATGTTTCCTAGAAGTGAAAATAGTTCTATACTTTTTAAATCAAATATTATTGGAAATTAGTATTATAAGTTGCATCTTTTCTAGAAAAAAATGAGGGAATGCTGTGGCCTTGTAACAATTTTATTGTGAGAATTGAGGGAAGTTTCAGAAAATGGCCCAAGTGCATGAAAATGGCTAAACATATATTTTAAAATAATTTAATTTTATTTACTGGGAAGTTAGGACGAAAGTAAAAATTAATATTACAAAAAAAAATTGTCAAAATCACCTTCAGAAAAGTTGTATAACAAACTCCAGATTTGAGTCATGCCTTCTGAGGAACATCTCGATTTCACTCTTTGCTTTTGGTGTTGACATTGTGGAATTGTAGTCCAGTGGAAAATGGGGTAAAGAAAAATATCAAATGTACATTAAAATTATTTCATTAACGAACTCAACTAAAAGATAATAATTCAATTTCATTCTTATATGGATGAAAACAGATGTGGATACAGGGCATACATGAGTATCTTCAGAAGAAAAAAAAAAGCCTTGGTATTATAGACATGTACTGGACAGAAAAATGGAAACAGTTCCATGTCACATAAATAAATCACATTGCTCAATAACTTCTTTGAACTAAGGGCTCAATAAATTCTTTTAAATTGAAGATCATAATCAAACCTATCTAAATCTTGATTTTAAATAATATTTGTTCAGTATTCAGAGAATTATGAAAGCAGCAGATTGCAAAAAAAAAACCCAAAATTTAATTAAAACATTAAAACAGGTTAAGAGATCAGAGATGACTAGTAGAGTATAGGGTGCATTGCAACCATTTCTGATCTCTTAACCTGTTTTAACATGTTAATTAAATTTTGGGGTCATTATTTTTGTAAGCTATTAAATATTCCAATGTTCATAACTCTTTTTAACCAATATTTTTTCAGTATTCAATCAGGCTCTAGATAGATGATTATGTTATGTGAATGATATGTCATGCTTTAGGCTTTAGAAATCAGACTTTAGAGATGATTATGTTATGTATATGAAAGAATTATGTATATTTCCTAAATTTGTTTCTTTTTTTTTTCATTTTGATTGATATTGTGTTTGTGTTGAATAAAGACATTATTATCAAAAAAAAAACTCTAATTTCTCCTTCCAATATTGAATTCTATAAACAGACCTTGTGTGGAAGATGCAAAATTTTGTTGCCATCCAAAAATCAATAATGTCTATCATTGCTATGCTTGTTTTGAAACACTTTACCTCTGAATGGTACTTTTGCATACACAATGGGCCAAAGATCAGGTCCCAAGGACCCACCTCTTCCCGGGAAGTGGAAGGGATCCATGGGAGAACCGTTAGGAGATAGGTGGAAATCTCTTTAAAATCATCTAGCATGTCTTTCAATAATAGGGCTTTCCTGAACATGGGGGTGGAGATGGCTCTCAGTTGGTAGCGTGCCTGGCTTGTAATCTGCAGTTCCCTGGTTCTAGTTCCACCTGGGCCAGAGTTGAGATTTTTCTCTGCCAAATACCAAGCCCTGCCTTGGTCAGTGGAGAAAACTGATGGGCTTAGAATAGTTGTCGTCTGTTGAATGGGATGTTAAGCTGTGGCACTTTGTGTGAGAGAGACCTATACCCTTTGCATGTTAAAGAGTACACTGGATGGCCTTGACTGGAGGCTACCATCTGTCTCCTAACAGCTGACCAGTAGGTCCTCTCCCCCCAACCTTCTCTGAGCCTTTGGGATCCTTGTGACTTGGCCATTTGTCCCATTTTGTGTGCAAAAGAAGTTCCACCTAGGGGTAAAACAACCTAACCTGAACATGGAATGAATGCCTTATCTGATGGATAGCAATTTTCCCGAGCCTATCAGTGTTCCCCTTCTTGTTAAGAACTAGGTGTGGGTAGTGAAAAAAATCACAGTTGGGACTCAAGAGTGGGGAACGTCAGAAAACTAGTTTGGCACGCTACAAATTAAATTATCACCAAACCAAAATGCAATGGTTATTCTGATTGGAAGTCAGAGAGAGAGAGATGGAAATATCAAAGGAGACTGTTAATGAAAAGCAGAAATTTTTGGGCTCAATATTTTGAGTCTGTGCTCGCATGAGCCCACTTTGGGGAAGAAAATTTCAGACCATTACAAAGCATACACACCGAAGAGCCAAAACATTATGATTCTGCCTAATATGGTGTTGGTCCTCTATGTACCACCAAAACAGCTCTTACTCGGCGAAGCATGTATGCTACAAGATTTCTAGAGATGTCTTATGGTATCTGGTACCAGCAGGTTACCAGCAGATCCTTTAACTCTTGTAAGTTACGTGGTTGAGCTACTGCAGATCAGATATGCTGTTCCAACACAAACCACAGATGCTTGATTGGATTGATGTCTGGGGAATTTGGAGGCCAGGGCAATACCTGGAAGTCTTCCTCATGTTCCACAAACCATTCTCGAACAATCCAGGCCCTGTAGTATGGCACATTATCTTGCTGAAAGAAAGTACTACTACTAGAGGAGAATACCATTCCGATGAAAAGATGTACTCATCTGCAATGATGTTTAGGTAGGTGGTAGATATCATAGTTTCATGACCATACTTTTTGTTGTTGTTGTTGTTAGTAAGGAAATTTAGCAATGTTGGCCAAAATGATATTCACAGAAGAATTATAAATAAGATAGGAGTTGATAAATGACAGAAAGTCTTGATTTATTGGTGTTAGGAATGTAATCCTAGAATTTCTTTACTTTCTGGTTCAAAATATTGATTAACAGAGAAATATAGACTTGAAATCTAACCGTTTCCAAATAAAAAAAATATTGGAACCTACGCTTAACTGCACAAAATTATAGGAACATACTACAGAGCAATATAGTTCAATTACAGTAGATAATAATGTCTACATAGAATGAAATCTTTTTAATATATTTAAGACACATAAAAGTTGTAAAATTGATGCTAAGCAACTTTTGATCAAATTAATCCACCTGTCAGTGAATTAGAATTCAACATTGGCCAGATGGAAATGAAATGTTTCTTACAAAATAAAAAGAATTTTAATATATAAAATACGAAAAATCATCAGAATGAATGAAGAAATCTGTTAACATAATAATAATAAAAGCCTTCAAATTGTATGTTCCTTAATGTTAAAAAAATTTCAAAGAAAAAATTATAAACAGTGTACGTTTCGTAGTGGTATAATTGTTAAATAGTTGAAAGTTTGTAACTGTTCAATTCTTTTTATTTTCCCCTTCTGCTCTGCTTGGACCATCTCCTTTACCAAAGTACGTTTCCGCTTCTTGCATTCCCTTCCTACCCCCTACCTCCCTTGGTATTGACGCTCTCCTCACCCACTCTACTTAATCCCTTTTCCCAAAAGCCCTAACAGGAAACACTCTCAGTACACATGTACTGAACGGTGACCTCTGTCATCACCAGCAAAGTTAAACCTTAGCTTCTTTCACTCTTATTTAATACGTTAAAAGTAAATATTCATTTCCAGCCTAACATCTTGTCTCTATTCCCACTCTATATTAATTCCCAAATTCTGTTTCCCTTTTCCCATTTTCAATATGTATTTTTTTTCTACACTTTTCCCCCCTTTTTCCTTCTTCTTTCTCTCTGTTTACCCTCTTTCTTTCTCCCCCCACTCCAATGAGTTCTCTACTTATATAAATTCACAAACTCAGTCAGTAATTATATTTACCCTCTAAAGCCATTTCTGCTGGCCTTGACTAATACTTATTACAAGCACCGCGACATACGTAAGTACACATGGGTTTCACCTGATGGGCTGCATAAGAATATCATTGATTATATATTAATTAACAGCAAATAGGCTAGTTCTGTTAGGAATACCAGGGCATATAGGGAAGTTGAAACTTAAACTTAAAAAGTGTTGTGCTAGGGTTAAAACATTTACCTTTAATACTGAAGCTCTGAAAGACCCAGTTATAGCTAAAGCTTACCTTGATAGGTTACTTAGTCATTATGACAGTCATGGTTTGCTTACTACTGAAGTTGAGAAAGAATGGGACCATTTTAAACAGGCATTTTTGGAAACTAACAGTACTCTTGTAGGAAAAAAAGGATCAGAGGAGGCAGAATTATTTGAGTGATAAAGCACTTGAGTTTATTTCAGAAAGAAAGAACTGCAGGAATATCCTTAATCAATACCCTACTAGTCCTAATAGAAAGCATTACAGAGAACTTAATAAATGTGTGAAAGATCAGTTGGCTGCAGGATAAGAATCTTTGGCTTGATGGCTTGGCTGACGAAGCCGAGGAAGCAGTTAGACAGCACAACAGCAGAGAGCTGTACCAGATAGTTAATGTTTTGTGTGGCAGAAAACGAACAGGTATACAAGGATTGAAGGATGAAATTACTAAGGAAATGCTTAGAGCTGGGAATGTCTTAGTTACCACGTGGATGATTTAAATTTGAATATCTTTTATGATAAATGCATGGTTCCTAAGGATTTTACCAGAGCTATTGTTATCCCTATTTTCAAAAAAAGGCGATCGCAGTTCTTGTGATAACTGTAGAGGTATCAGCCAACTCTCTGTTCCAGGGAAAATTCTTTGCATGATTGTGCTTAATAGAATTAAGAATCTGGTTGACACTCAATTGCTTGATGAGCAATGTGCATTCAGAAGTAGTAAGGGATCTGTGGATCAGATATTTTCACTTAGGCAGATTCTTGAGAAATGTTTAGAGTGTCAGAAACCTTTGGTTGCTAGCTTTGTTGATTTCTAAAAGGCTTTCGATTCTGTTGATTGTCATAATTTGTGGTTGATTCTGAGATCATATGATATACCACACAAGTTAGTTAACATAATGAAAGCTCTCTATAATAGCACTGAGTCGTGTGTGAGAGTTGGTAAGGCTTGTAGCAATTGGTTTAGCATTGCTTCTGGTGTTCGACAAGAGTGCATTTTGTCTCCTTTTCTCTTTAGCTTGGTTATTGATTATGTTATGTGAAATTCACTTCAAGGGAAAGATTTTGGCCTTAAATGGGCTGGAGATACGAAAATTTCTGATTTAGATTATGCTGATGATTTAGCCCTTTTGGCAAATGATGTTGATGAGATTAACTCTTTCATTCGAGTTGTTGATGAAACTGGTAGTAGAGTAGGTTTGGTTATAAACAGAAAGAAAACTAAAGTGATTAAAATTGGTCAGGCAGGCTGTGATTCAGTTAATCTGAATGGTTGCAGTCTTGAGTAGGTGTCACAGCTTAATTATCTTGGGAGCTATGTAACAGATAATGGTGATGTGTGGCATGAGATTAACAGACGAATAGGGATTGCTGCCGAGACTTTTAAGAATCTGTGGAGAGTGTGGAGAAATAGTGTATACACCTAAAGACTAAAATTAGACTGTATAATAGTTTGGTTCTTTCTAGGGTTAATTATGGTAGTGAAACTTGGACGCTGTGTAAATAACTTGATAGGTTGAAAGATAACAGGAAATCAGATGCTTTTGATTCTAGATGCTTACGTAGTATCTTGGGTATTAGGTGGTTTAACTTTGTAACTAATGATGAGGTTAGGCAAAGGAGTCTGCAACCTCCTTTAAGCAGCTCATTGTGCAGAGAGAGACTCAGAGAGAGCCATGTTTCCCGTATGGATAATTATAGATTGGCGAATAGGGTTATGAGCAGTGTGCCTAGAGGCCTCAGAAGGAGGGGGAGACCTAGGATGTGGTGGGCAGACAATGTCAAACAGGACCTTAGAATGGTGTGCAGTGGCCGGATGCAGCAGAAGTAGCTCAGAACAGATATGCTTGGAGAATTAAACTGCACGGTCTGGTTGGACCTCCGTTAGCCCATGGCTGCTTGATAATAATGATGATGATGAATGAATTTCTTTACCTTACATTAAGTTTCAGAACTCTGCTTCTCACTTTTACCCCCCCCCCCCCCAACACACAAACATTTCATTCAGATCTTTATCTCTCTGATGCCATGTAAAATTATTATTAACAAAGCTAATAATATCGATATGGTTCTACACATTTTAAATAGGGTCGTTATGTACACAAAATTTTAAAAATATTTAAAAAAAATGAATAGAATCAAACCTATTTTTAAAATTACAGTAACAATGTGTGTTCCATAATCGTCTACTTGTAAATTTATTTTTTAGATTATCCGATGTGTTTCCATGTTTCACTTCTTTCCAAAGATCACAAGTATTTTTACAAGACAGCCACTCTATGCTTAAGAAGCTCTAGCAGGCTTGCATTCCATTCCTTCCCCCGAACTTCCCACCTACCCTTGGCATGCAGTCTCCACAGTCAAGGTCAGACGATGGCTATCGGGGATCACCGCGATTTGTGCCATCCTCCACGTGACTGCTCGACCAAAGGATGCCCACGCAATCTCCGATATGCCACAACTTGCAGAGCGCTAACGGCGTCCATCCCTCATCCCAGTTTGGTGTGGTTCGATGTTTGTGGCTGTACCGATCCACATCGAGACATATTTTGTGAACGTATTCTCCGCCATCCCCCTTTTACACTTTACTATACTTTGTATCCTTCCAAAATAAAATTAATTATATCAATAATAATAAATATTTCGTAAAACTTAAATGTATTTTCATGATTGACATTTCTAACCATAAACACATAACAAATTCAAACACTGTCTGGACTTTAATCAAGATATTATATCTTTTTTTTTTTCTATCCCCCATCTTTCCTATTTTTATCTCACTATTTCCATCTCCCCTTTCTCCCCCTTCTCTTTACATATTATTTTTATCACTATTATCTTATCATATTATTCTGCCTCATATCTATTTCCTTACCTGTGTTTTTTCTCCCCATTCCTCTTCTCCTTTTTCCCTCCTTCTTTCCTTTTTCTATTTAATTTTTTTTATTACAGGGTTAGGTGAGGTTCAGTTAGTAGCGTGCTAGGCTCGTAATCTGAACTGTCAGGTTTGAGTTCTAACTAGGCAAGTGTAGAGTTTTTTCTCTGCCAAACTCCCTGCCCTGCCTACAGTGAATAGGGGTCACTGTTGGGCTTGAAAAGACCGCCGCCCATCGGATGGGACGTTAAGCCGTGGTCTCGTGTGTGGGAGAGACACACCCACACATGTTAAAGAACATGCTGGATGGCCTTGACAGGAAGCTGACACCCTTTTCCCAACAGCTGTTCCCTCACCCAACCATCCACGAAACTGCAGGCAGGCATTTACAAGAAATAAAACTTGGCTAGTAGTATATAGTTTCATTATAGTGTATATAGTAGATTAGGTGTAGGTGCTTAAAGAGAAATTATGTTGGATTGTAAACATAAATGATAATCACAGTGTTACCTGTTCACTTTTAAATGTCTATAAATCACTAAATATTTTGTGGAAAAAATTTGCCAGCATACGAGACTTGAATCTGCATCTCTCCAGAAACAAGCCAGAGTATTCTACCATTGAACTAATGTATAGAGCTGACATTAGTTCAATGGTAGAATACTCTGGCATGTTTCTGAAGAGATGCGAGTTTCAAGCCCCATATGTTGGTGAAATTTTTTTCATAAAATATTTATTGATGTTGGATTGTAATTTCTAGTTTCTATGAATTTGAACATTTGCCTGAATTTATAATGCATTCTTTTTTCTTCCATTGCATAGGGCTGCAGCCATGACTCTGCGTACAGTTCTTTTGTCACTTCAAGCCCTATTAGCAGCTGCAGAACCAGATGATCCTCAAGATGCTGTGGTAGCTAAGCAGTATAAGGATAATCCTGAAATGTTTAAACTCACTGCTAGACACTGGACTCAAGCATATGCTGGAGGTTTATTCCATTTTTAATTGTAATACCAGAAATGTTTCCTGTTAATATAATGATTAATAGCTGAAGACATTTATATATATGTATATACACTAGCTGTACCTTGCAAAAGAGTTATGATGTATAGTTTGTTTCCCCCTGCAGATTTCTTCATTCACAAAATTTATAATTAGATCACAGAAATGAAATCATCTATAGTACACTGAAAAGCTTAGAAATATAGTGACAAACTTCCAGATCCCCTACAGCAACAAAGTGATTTGTGTTTCTAAACCATGCTCTACTATATTTATGGACATGATATTTTATTTCAACATGAATGGCAGAGGGGGAACTTACATACCAAATTTTAGCCAAGTATTTGGGGAACCACTGGTGCCAAAAATCTGTTTAAAAGAGAGATAAAACTCAACAGTTTGCATAGTAATTAAGCAATCACCAATAATGCAGAGCTGCCAACTACTCCAATTTTATCTGATTTTCTTCAATTTTTTGGTTTAAAATACAAAAATCTGATTTTGTCTTTGAAAATCTGATTTTTAGAGCTTTTTCAGTTTCACACTAAAGAAAATCTGCTTACAAATTGTACAGTATTTTTTCCCTTTTCCTAAAAGGAGAATATTAATGAAAGGGAAGAACTGTTTCCAATTTAGCTTTTACTGTACTACAAGTGCAGCTGTGTCCCCACTCCCTAATCTGTGCTTGCTTTTGGGCTCACTTGTGTACCAATCAGAAGAAATCTACAACTCCAGATGACCATTTCCAGATAGAACACATGGCAAAGTCCACACCTAAATTTTTTTACCAAACTGAAGGTCATATATTTTTTTCTAAATGGGTATTTATTGAACCTATACCAAACTCTTCCAGCTCTGGCCAACTAAACGATAAATAGATTACTTAGAATCGGAAATTTCAGAGTGAAGGAAATAATACAGATTAGAGAACTTCCCTGATCTGTGGGCTATCATTGACATTGCAACTTGAATTTGTCTCATGCATGTCTATTGTAATCTGGGTTGGGCTTTTGGGTTAAAGGATTAAAACTGTTCTTTCACTAAAATTGAAGCACTTTTATTATATAAACAGTTATGCACTTTATGTTCCATACTGTTATGTTACTTATCTTCCTATTGCATTTCACTTGTCATTTGTCGGCTGATGTCAGTTTTATTTCACCATAACTTGGTAACCCGACAGCTGATCACAAGTGGTATGTATAATTGTTTTACGTGCAATCTGCATGAAAATGCCTCTCAGAAGTTTTTAGTCGATTATTAATCAATTAATGATATTTATATATTGATTGTTAGTTATTAATAATGAGATATTATGTTATATTTTGCCAATATAAAAAACGAATGGATGCAGTAACTTGGCTGTGGTAAGCCACTGGTTCCCGTGCCACATGACAAGCAGCTTGTTATGTGGTGATCAATTGTTTAAAAAAAAAGTTGCAATGACATTTATTGTTATTTTTGATGTATTGTAATACTAACTTTTGAAATATATTGATTGATCTATTATAGATCAGGGGATGATGCCTATATATCGAATATTAATTTTTAGCAATTAAGTTAATTTTCGTTAATATCAAAAACTCTTCTGCTGGTTCTATAGGATTATATCTGGGTAAATCATACGGATGCAGTTCAGTTGGCTGTGGCAAGCACATTTCCCGTGCTTCATTCGTAGCTTGCTACTGCCAATGATCCAGACACTGGGTAGAAAAAAACATTGGCCAAAAGGGCACAATAATTGTTGCTATTCTCTCTATATTGTAAATGTTAACTTTTGTAATATAGTGTTACAATGAACTCGTGATATGATGTATCGTTTTGAATCTCGCATGTGCTTCAACGTGCGAATTAGATCAATGACTCGGAACTCTGATTTGACTCAAAGGGTATTCAGTTACGAGTTCGGTGAATTGAAAAGAATCAAAGAGTTGATTTAGTATTGTGCGCGATTAGTCGACTTGAGGGTCGTTTTATAATTACTAATGTGTGTTTATCTTGACAGAGATGTTTAGAGTTGGTGTCAAGCAGTAAATTGAGTGCATCAAGAGCTATTCTAACAAGCTCATACAACTAACAACGAATTGCAGTTCTTGTTAATTAACTATATTAAGCATTATAATTACTATTGTGTGTTTATCTTGACGGAGATGTTTCCAGTCAGTGTCAAGTAGTAAATTGAGTGTATTCAAGAATAGAAGACAGAGGTTCTGTTCTTTCTTACAAAGTTGTGCTATTATATAATAGAAGGCACAGGTGGTGTGAATGAGACATAAGATCGTAATATAATATAAAGAAAATACTTGGTATTATTGTAAACAAAGTAAAGTAGTTTTTACTAATAATTGATTTATGTAACCTGTTGTTGAATGTTTGATAAAGTGTTAAGTATAGATTTATTTGATATTGTGCTAGCTACTCAATTAAGATAGTTCGACTTTTAAGACTTGTTAATTTGAATGTTGTATTAAGGATATTGGAATGTTCTGTTCTATTAACATTTGTCAATAGAAGATAGTGAATAATTAGTCATAAGCAGAGGCGTAGCTAGACTTTTGGCGCCCTTGGCAAATTTATAATTGTCCACCCTTGTTCAGTTATTGATAAAAAAATACACGTTATTTATATTATATATATTTATTGTCGTTATTTTCATACAGTTACATGAATAAATATTAATTGCACATAAATAATTGCCAAAGAAATTGCAATTGATTATTTTTAAAGTAGTTTCATTTTTCCTACTTTTTCGTTGTCAAAATCTCATCAAAATTAATTTTTTGAGTCAGTTCTCGCCCGATTGATAGGAAACAAAGTGATGATGTACGCTCCTGTCCTCATGTTGATCTTAAACAATCCCGGGGTTTATAAACATAATAAATTCAATATAATGTACAAATTATGAACTCCCATCCAAAGAAAAATGTACCTATGTAACAGATTTTTATTTTGTAACAGCATGATTTGTAAAAGTAATATGAGCAGTTGGAAATTGCACCCCTAAGCTGTTTTATGGCATGGGTGGTGTGGGGGGGGGGGATAATTGTCCACCAATAAAAGGAAAAAAATATTTTTGTAGGAAATAATGAAAATTTATAATATGCTGTCTTGACGATACGACGGTATAAACAATACGTATTAAATTCAACAAACTAGGGGCGGCTAATCAGTCGATTTTACTTTGCACATAAACGTCAGATATCGTGGAACGGCTCGTGCCGCCCCAGCACCGTCCTGTGATTCCGCCGCCCTTGGCAACTGCCCTGATGCCAACATGTTCCTTCACCTCTGGTCATAAGCATATTTAGTTCAATATTTAAATTACCATACTTCTTGTATAAATAATTATTAAATACTACTATATTTTTTGAATTTGTGTTCAGTGCTCATCCTTTTAATTTATAACAATAAAAAAATAAAATAAATACACCCTCAAGCAGCTGCTTGCCACAGATGTCTGACAGGGGCCTGTCAGTTTATATGCCATAGAAGGTCTGTGAGGATGGCATGACCTCAGCAGAAAAACACCACAGATATCCATGACTTACCCATGGCTCGAACCCAGGTCCCTTAGGTCAGTGGCCTAGCGTGCTAACCACTCGACTCTATTGTTAATTGTTGGATGATGCCTACCACTGGGCAAAAAAAGAAACATTGGCCAAATGGGTGCAATAATTGTTACTATTCTCTCTATGTTGTAAATGTTAACTTTTGATATATACTTATTGTGAATTGTTGGATGATGCCTACTACAGATTGTTGATTATTAGTGATTAAATTGAATTTTGTTAATATGAAGAAGCATGCATGTCAAAAATGTAACTAAATTGATTTAAGTTTTTTTTCATCATCAGTTAATGGGTATGGTAAAATGATCACCGCTAAACTCAAATTGCTTGAATGGGAAGACGTAATTTGTTTTCTCCCGTAACCGATCGGGGCTCACAAGGTGCCCAAGACTGTTTTTTTTATGTTATGTAAATATATTTTAATCACTAATAATTAGTAACTAATAACAAGAAGTAGATACATATGTAGTTTAGTGCACTCACTCACTAGATGGTGCCATGAGTGGTAACAAATTTTTTAAGGTGTGTAATACATGTAAGTGAATAACATACAGTATAATAGCTTTTCATCTTATTAAACCATTTATTGGATTATCTCTCGATGTGTTTTGTATGGCTTCTGGTTTTTGAATTTTTTTTTTTTCATGTTGATATGCTTTGCTTAAAACGGTTGTCTCCAATGAGATAACTTTTTCTGATATTTTTTATTAATGTGGATAGCAGTACATTGTTTATGATATTTTGTGTTTTTAAACTTGTTTCTGATGGCATTATTTAGTTCTGGGGCCTTTTTATGCTGAGGATCCGCAATGAGTTGTTTTGAAATTCGTGATTTTTATATTTGTTCTCTCTGATGGGATTAGTTTCTGAGAATTTTTTATACTGCGGATCAGCGGTAAATTGTTTACAGTTTTGTTTTTTAGGTTTGTTATAAGATTAGTGTGTTCTGGGGGTTGAGTAGAAAGGGTGGAATGGTGGTTGTTGTTCAGGTTGAAATAGTTATCTCTGGTAATTTTGTCCTGGGGTTTTCTTAAATTGCAGAACTGCAATTCGCTATTAGTTGTATGAGCTTGTTAGAATAGCTGTCTCTGATGAGATTTATTTTTGCAAATGTTTTCAAACTACGGAATGAATTTGTTAATGACAATAGGCTATTGAAACAAGTGGCCTCGGAAGGTACTGATCGACATTCATCACAGAATGATATGCGCAGTTAGGAAAATGTGCCTTAGATACTATTACTTCTGGAGGTTACTCAGCATATTCTCGTACTGCCTCTTCACTGTTAGTAATATGATTATTTGTAGAACTTTCCAAGAAGTTGAATATTCCTTCTAATGTGATATTGTATAATATAATATTATGTAATATATTGTATAATATGTATAATATAAATGTATATATAATGTGCATTTTTCATTAGGTTAAGTCACATATTTATTGAGGTTTTTTTTTATGGAAGTACTTTTAAGAAATTTGGTATAATTCCGGAAGAATTAAATTTTTCTGTCTCCGCTAGGAATCCGAAAATTGAGTGTTCCATCAAGACGTAATGCATTATTGTGTTGTGTAAAAAAAACGGTGCCTGAATACTACAGTATTCAGAACTACTGTGTGGTAACTGCAGAACTACTGTGCTTCGATTTCCCCCATTTTTTCATTCTTCCAAATCGTAATTTTCGTCATGCAAGGTTGGCAGCTCTGAATAATAATAATAACTTTGTTTAGTGATGATGATTTTATTGTACCCCACAACTGATTATGAAAAAAGCTTAAATCAGTTTTGTTACATTTTTGACGTGTGCCTTTCCATATTAACGAAATTAAGCATTATTAAGCACATGGTGGATGGTGGAGGAAGGCTGGTGTCACTGTGCTGTAAAAGAAACCCATTCTTGTTCATGTGTGCTAATTATTTATATTAGATATTAAAATTTTATGTAGTATTGCTGACTGTGAGATCTACCAGTAAGTGAAATGAAAACATCTGTTAATTGTACCACACTTGATGTTTAAAATTCTGTTTTAAGCATTACTGAAAGAAACTGAAACATTATAAATCTGTTATTAGCCTTTAAAATTATCTGTTAGTGTGAGCAAAAACAAATTATATTCTTCTTTGTAGCTTTTATTATGAAAAATATTTGGTCATTTGAATAAGCATAAATAATTTAAAACAGTACAAGAAATTTAATTATATTTTGTAATACTGGGTGGTGCCTACAAAGTAGCACATACTCATGCAGTCAGTTATTAAATAATAATGCTTGCACCATGAGCAGAATTTAAAGTTTACACATGTGCATATTGTTGTTATAATCATCCCGTGGCCGAGTAGTTAGCACGCTTGACTGCTGATCTAAGGGACCTGGGTTCGAACCCCGGATAAGACATGGATGTGTGTGTCATTTTTCTGCTGAGGTCCTACCATCCTCTCAGTACCATCCTCTCAGACCTACTATGGCATATAAACTGACAGGCTCCTGTCAGACCGTCAGACCTCTGTGGCAAGCAGCTGCTTGAGGGGGTATTTATTTTTTATTTTAATCATCTAATCCACTCCTACTAAGTTCTATAGTATGTGCGTGTGTGCTTAGGGTGCTGTCTTGATAATATTGATTTTCTCTATTCCTAAACATGTTGCAATTGTGGAACTATATATATATATACAGACTGTGATTCAAGGTAATGAGTACAACATTCACAGAGAATTATGTGAACTTGTCTGTACCAAGTAAATGCATAATCCAAAACTCAATGAAGAGCTGTAGAGAAACTTGCTCTATGACAGACGAAAAACATATTAACTAATGACTTGTTCAAACGCTACAGCTTGTTGACCCAATTCGAGAGAGCATAACAAATATATGAGTCATATATTATGAGCTATATGAGGGATATGTTGCAGTAAATGGCTGCATTGAGAATATCTTGTCAGTGGGTGCTGCAGATTTGCACATGAAGCCATACTGTATTTCAGTGGGTCATGAATTATTTCTCATGTTTCATACATGGATGGATCAGAAAGTAAGGTTGCAAGGTCAATATGTCATACTCATTATTTTTAATGTACACAACCAACTATACAAAGTGAAACCACAACCAATACACTATTTTTCAACATAATTTCCACAAATATTCAAACACTTGTTGCTATGAGTAATGAGCTTATCTATTCTGTCAACGTAAAAGTCCTGTCCCTGATGATTTAACCATGCAGTGACAGCACATTACACATCTTCATCTTATGTGAAATGACATCCTCCCAAGTGATCTTTCAAGGGTGGAAAGAGGAAGAAATTGAATGGAGCCAGATCAGGACTGTATGCAGATAACCATGAACCTCCCACTTAAACTACCGCAGCAAGTCCTGAGTTCTGTTCACTGTGTGTGGGTGGACATTGTCATGAATGAGAATGATGCCTTGGTAAGGAGACCAAGGTGTTTCCTCCTAATGGCCTCTCATAAACCTTTCAGTGTGTCAGTATCTTTCATTGGTTGTGGTGTGTCCATATTCTGTGAATTCCACCAACAAACCACATGCACTCCAAAGGACTGTATCCAACACTTCTCTGGTTGAAGGTATCACTTTGAACTTTTTTTGGGCTGGTGAACCCATGTTTTGTCACTTGTCACCACTGAATGAAAAAAGTTGGTTCTTTCTGTTGCATAATGTTGCAACAATGTGAGACGCCACCATTTGTGCCTTATTGTCCCCCATTAATGCATGTGGAACCCACCTTGCACACACACCTTACAGTACCATAACTCCTCCGTGATAATATGCTGGATGATGACATATGAAAGATTCAGCTCAGATGCAGTGTGCCTCAAAGTGACACTTTGATCCTGTGTTGAATGATCTCCTCAGTGTGTGCTGCATTCGCTTCAGTTGTGGAATTGCTGGGAAGTCCACTGTAATTGTCTTGTATTACTATACAAGACAAACTGCCTGCTGAAAACCTCCAATACTATTTGGTGACATGTTGATGTGACATCACACTTTCCCCATACAAGTAACAAATCAGCACTTTCCTCTAAGGGAAAAATCAACGCTAAAGTGCTGATTTGTTACTTGATTGAATCTGTCAAGTTTATTCCATTATTTACTTTCCCCATACACTGCAATGAGCTGTCAGTGGATTTTGGGAGCACAAACTTTTCTCACACACAGGAAATGAATAATTAGTCAGACATCTTCGTAAAACTACCTTTACAACTTTGTAGCCATTTTGAACTGCCACATCTCTGCTCCTATAAGTGCATACATTTGTAAACTGCACTGTGTTGCCAGTCAGGTGCACTATAATATATTTCCTTTGTGATATATAGACCTTGTAACCTTTCTTTCTGATCCATCATTGTATGTTAAAGATGTTGATGGTGTCCATTACTGTGAATGGTTACTGGGATCTGTGGATGAAGGATTGGTGGACCCATTGCAATATTTCATGACACAGAAAGCTTGGTTCCATTTGAGTGGCTACATTTTGAAAACCTTTACATTATCTACGGAGAACTCTGTGATCAGAAGGTGGGAGTTTGTAGTACCATGTCTGGTCACTGAATAGATGGGCCCATTTTCTTTCATTACACAATCAGTACTGATGAATGAATATCTGCAAATATGAACTCCCCATCCTGCCTTTGGTTAGCAGGGGGACACCGATGGATGTTAAGTTGTGGCCCTGTGTGTGGAAGTGCGATATCCTGTGCATGTTGAAGAATGTGCTGCATGGTCTTGAAAAGAGGTTTCTTTCTGTCTCCTAACATAGTGATAACATAGCCCCTTCCCCCAACCTTCTCTGATCCCTCAGGGTCCTTGTGGCTGGCTGTTTAGCCTATTGTGTGCAAAGAAGTGCTACCTAGAGGTAAAACAACCCAACTTGCAAATAAGGTATGAATTTTATGCTCAGCTGACAAGGGATACGAGTGTCTGGATTGCTTTTTTCAGCAAGATGGTTCTGTAGCCCTCACATTCCAAAGAGCATTGGCTCAATTGCAAGCATATTTCATGAAGATTATGCAATGAGCAAGGGCCTGTGACCTATAAAATCTTTGGACTGTCTTTTTGCAACTTTTACCTATGGGGAGCATTGAAGCAAGAAGTACTGCAGGTCTCTTCTAAGCATATCCTATTACAACTGTCCACCCACCTTATTCTATCCCCTTTCTGTTAAGTACATTGTTCATTACCATTTCTTAATCCCTTGTTCTGCATGCAGGCAACAAGGCCAAACCAATCTGTCCCTATGTAAGAATGCTGCTTAAATTTAGTTGATACTGACTTCATTTACCCCTCAAAGTGAGTGTAATGTGAGACGACCCTGTGAAGGTTCCACAGGTTTGGATACCTTCAGAGGGCTTGGACATTCACCTGCATGTTTGCCATGTGTTGTGACCCATTTCTCTGGAAAGCAGGATCATGGTGAATCCTCTGCTATCTCCTCAGCTCATGAATAGTAGGGTTACCTTTTATCTGTCTTGCCATTGGGGATCCTGTTTGGCATTCTGCTGGGCAGTGCTTTAGAGCACTGCCACACACTGCTTTGGTCTCTGCTTCAGGCATTGGTAAGTCCTGTGGTGACTCTTCCCCCAGAATTAATTGGCTAGGGGGGCTGATCATTCTAGGATCAGCTGTGAAATTAAGTGACTTCTGTGCCATGTTCTTAGTTGCAGGACTTGCACTCACTGTCTGGTCGGATATGCTCATGTGGCCCTGGTGTCCAATATAGTGTTTGGCTACATAGTGGGTGGGAACCATGGACACTGAAATAAAATTAGGAATTTATTAATAATTCATTTGCCTTGTGTAAAAAATGGGGACCACAAAGGCCCATCATCTTATCCACATCAGTGGCAGGGGTTGGCAGCATACCAGACTGATCTGCAGTTCCCAGGTTCAGGTCCCAACTGTACCAGCACTGAGATTTATTTTTGCTTACCCCCACTCTTCCCTTGGCAAGAAAGGAGAGGACAATAGTCTTGGTAATGCTGACATCTGTCGGATGGGACATTAAGCCATGGTGCCATGTACAACAGAATCAAACCCTGTGCATGGTAAAAAACATACTGGATCCCTGAATCCTTGAGATCTTGTTACCTGGCCATTTAGCCCATTGTCTGCAAAAAAAAAAAGAATGCCACTCAGATGTAAAACAACTCAAAACTTCTCCACCCTCCTAATCTTTTTGCTCATTGTTTTTCCTGCTTCACAATTCTTCATCATCCATTTCATGAATGATCAGGTAATTGAGGACATATCCTTTCTTCATCATAGGTTTGGAAGGTCTAGTGGAAGCTTTGAAATCAGCTGTATGAATGCATATGTATGTTTATGCTTAAGATCTGGTGACTTGTTGGTTTAAACTACATGCTCAACACATTCTGAGCTGCTTCTTAAGGTACAGGCATATCCCATTAAACACAGGGAATTCATTCCTGGAAATGGGAACACTAACTGAATCAATGCTATGCAGCTCATCATAACATATAGATGAATGAAATCCTGAAATCGTAATTTATTACCTATGATCAACATATTAGGGTTTATTAGTTTTTTAAATTAAATTAAATACCCCCTCAAGCAGCTGCTTGCCACAGAGGTCTGACAGGAGCCTGTCAGTTTATATGCCAAAGTAGAAGGTCTGAGAGGATGGCAGGACCTCAGCAGAAAAATGACACATACATCCATGCCTTACCCGGAATTGTGAACTGATCGACATTCATCACAGAAATGTCGATCAGCTTGAACCCAGGTCCCTTAGATCAGTAGCCAAGTGCATTAACCACTCGGCCATGGGAACCTAAACAATAATACAGATGATAAACATACTTTATAAATACATTCAGCATTATCAAATGAATAATAATGAAAAAAAAAAAACATAAAGTAAGTTAAAGTGTATTGTATTTGCCAGTGTATGGTCTAGTACTTGGCAGTGTTAAGAAATAAGATGGGATTTTCTGGTGGAAAGATAGGCCAGGTTGGGGCACATCCTCCTCTTTCAAGAAGGCATCAATGTTAAGTGCCTTGGCTGAAACTTCTTTTACCAGAGTATTTCTGTGTAGCAGAAGATCACATTGACAACAATTCTCTTTGCTGCAGCACTATGGTCAAAATCTACATTGTTTCCAGTGAAGAAATCCAGACCATCCATGATCTCATTGATGCCCTCTGCTGTCAAAATCTTGTGAGATTTCTTTCAGGTGCATCTTCTGTGGATCATTGTTGGCCTCAGTAGACTGCTGCTGTTCCAGCTCTGTCGGCTCTTCATTGGTGAGACTGTAATTGCTGCAGCACATTTTCGATATCAGTTTTGTTCAGTCCTAGTTGGGTTTCCAATCTGAACAAAGTCATTGGCAATTGCTCTTTTGTTCTCTTCTGAGACAAATAACACTATAATGAATGAGTGCTGTAGGGGGCAGTGCTAAACAAGGTATGCTTGTAACAACAGTTGGAGGAAAATCATCACTGTGTTGCCAAACAAATCACTGAATTCATCCTGGCTGTGATTTCCAAAGGGTTAGGTTTAATGATCTAAAAATATGCTATAAAATCAACAACCTTATCTATTCAAATCCCACTGAACCTTTGATTTATGTCTTGGACCCTAGCAGAACAACCCTGCTGTGTATTCACATTCTGCGAACATCATATTGAACTGCAAACATCATATCTTCATATGGAACAAACTGCAAACATCATATCTTCATATTCTGAGTTGGTTGTGGCTGGAATTCCTTACCTCCCGATGTTGTGATGTCACCAAACTTGCACATTTTTAACGTTCAGCTAAATCAAGTCAATTTATCCAAACTTCTAAAATGTTTTATTTTTTTATTTAGGTATTGCACTTATATGTTGTCAAAGTGGTTATTATTTTCAGCTTTACAGTTGCATCACTCTTTTTCTATCTCAGATTTAAAGTTAGAAACATCTTTTGTATATAGCTATCTTTTGTGCTGTTAATCACATTGTAAATATTTTGCTGTTCCTTCTCATCCTCACAACTGCTAACTATTCATTAATGTACTGTATATGTATGTTTATATACTTGACAATTTGTATTTATGTTTTTGATAGTATTGAATGTTATTGTATATTTTTATACCTTCCTCTCAATAGACTAAATTGAATCTGTACCATCTATCTTCCACCTGGAAATGCCATCCTCCTGGCAGACTTTGATGATTTTGTCTCACAGCTGCTGTCCCCCTTTTTCCTCATGTAGGATTTTAATGGACACAGCCCTCTTTGTAAAAGTACCGACATTGGTGGGAGGGGTGTGTTCGTAAACAATGGTTTGGGAATCCATTGCTTTCTCTGTTGAACTGGTGCCAGTAAGTATTTTCATTTTCCAACCCTCACCTTCACCACCATTGATATTTCCATGGAAGGTTGAAGACAACCTGTATGGAAATAATAACCTACCTCCCCATGGTGTGTAATATCTGTGGAGGACCATATTCTGGGGAGGATTGATTGAGCTGACTGGAGTGGTTTTGAACTGCTCTGTGATTTAGACAAACCCTCAATCAGCCAGGAGCCAATCAGTATTGCAGTGACAAAGATGACAAACTGTAAGGTTCAAGCAGCTACCTCTACCATCTCACATACATTAATGTGGTTTCCTCATTTCTCAAAATCATAATGAAATCCCAACTGCACAGCAGCTCATAAGGCTCAGAACAAGGGGGGGGGGGGGTATTTTGGAGGTATTAGATATCCTTCAATTCTGAAACATTTAAACACACCAGGGCAAAAATCTGTTTTGTTTGTCACTGTAGCAAGAAGGAATCTTCTTGTATCAAGTAAACATCTTTAATTACTGCATGTCCAGTTTTGAGTTTGTGTAGGATGAAATCTGGATGATGAATGGTAAGGCCTATTTTGTTTTCACCCATAATGGTTGAGGCTTGCAAGATGGTAAAGAACACAACAATGGAGTCTCTTGGTAGGAACACAACATATTTCATGGCATGCATCATACATATTTTTTGATATTATGGAAATAAAATGTAATTGCTAATAATTAGTATCTAACCATCAGTGTGCATCATTCGTTGATTAATTTAAATATGTATAAATTAACATTACAGAAGAATGGCAAAAAAAGATCTCCCGTGGTTTTCTATGAAAGTGTGACTTTCATCTAGTGGCACAGGAAGCAATGGCTTGCATATTTTTTTATATTTTTTAATTTGAATTAATTGCTCATAATTGTAACTAATAAAATATATTCATCATACATTGATTAATAACTTATATGTTACATAAGTGCTTGTAATTGCTCTGAATCTTCAGTTTTCCATATATTTCAGTGTGTAAGGTTGGTAGCTCTACTTATATACAAATAATTTCCCTTTCTGATCCCAAAATACAGTAATACTGAAAGAAATGCAAAGAGAGTTAGTAAACATTTCTTGGAAATGACTGATGATGACAAGCAAAGTGATATGTGTGAAAAAAAAATAGGAAAGTAAATATATAAAGTCTTGTGCACAGTGATTGATTTAAAATCAATCACCTTTCTCAAAGGCATAAATAATTGTGTGTTTCCTATTTCCTTATATAGAACTGGAAATCTGTCTGCAATAAATTACATTAAGAAGAGTAGTCTGTATCCTTTGGTTCATAATCAAGATTAAGGCCATTGTTACAAATAATCCCCATTTGACTTCAAAAGTTTTAAAACACTAAATTTTGAAAGTTTCTTTTTCTGAAAAATAATAATGTTTATCCAGTTGTTACAACCAGGTATTCAGCTTAACATGTACCATTGTCCCCTACACAGTTGATGGAATCTATAAATAAATGTTTCTAAGGAGTAAAAGTAACTTATGTTTTTACACAAAGCCATTGTTTGTGATCACAGATTTATGGAATATGTAAAAATTTATCTGGGAAAATATGGTTTTTAATAGTATTAGATGAAAGTTTGTATTTCTGGTAATCTATAGCTTCAAATTTACTTGTTCATTTTCAGCTCCATCATGTTTCCCAGAATTTGATGTTAAAATAAAAAGGCTTGTGGATATGGGAGTAGATGAGGTATGTTTCTACTACGTTTTTAAAAACTTAAAAGCAAAAATTATCCAAATTTTTTTTCAGTTTTTGGCATCACCCTCCTGTTGTAATAAATTTTAAGTGTATTTTAATTTACAATAAAATGTAAAATCAATAGTATTTGTATAATTTTTTTGGCAATAAAATCTGGGTTTTGGTGATGTTCTATTAGGAAAAGTCCATGATCCAAATCAGTTCTCAATTATAGCAAACACTCCTCTTGTAGTGTATTTTTTGAACTTTTTTAGACTATTTACTCATTTTATAGCAACTCTATATAATAGTATGCTCCTTTTTTGCCAATACACACTCCAGTGCAGAGTTACTTCCATTCTTTGCCACTTGAAAATGAAACTAACATAGTATATGTTACTAACATTTTCATAGCAATTAGTCAAAAAACAAGGGAAGCCTTTTACTACTAAATGCAGCAACTCCAAATTTGCTAAAGCATCCTGTCAGTTGATGTGTACCTAGTAAATAATGTGGCAAAATGTCACTTAGTCTAAATATGGTGATAGATCATCAAAAGTGCGTGACACAAATTATCAGGTCATGTAAAAAGTTCCAGCACTTCTATACCATCATAAATAAACACACCTGGTGTTCACAGAGAAGCACCTTTATTCATTAAAATAAATCACCAGCACATACAATGACCTTACCCCAACATTGCTCAAAGTAAAAAAAATACCCTTCTGATAGAATTAATATTCTTATGGGTGAAAAAGTACTACAGCTTCGTGCCCAAGACATCCTGTTTACATAACCATCTCTGCCAAATATGATTGTCCAGTACATGGAATATGTGGTAGTCCATTGGTGAAATATCTGGAAATATGGCAGATGTGACAGAACCTCCCACCCAAGTTCAACAGTTGTGTTACAGATCACAACGTGTGAGGCTTGTGTTATTCTGTAGCAGCAGCGGCCCATGATGATTTGCCAAAACATGCTGTAACTCTTTTAGCTTAACACTGCCATGTCAGAGCATCCCTGCATATATGGCAGCAGCAATTGTTTCCCCCTCTCTGCAACAGCTCGTAATGCACAATATTCGCCACTGCCCAAAACAGTCAACAGCACCTTTCAGGGATGCAGGTTGGGCTTTGGTGGCATTTTTTCAGTGGTTCCTCCAGTGATAACCACTGATACAACAATCGGCTCATGTCGTACAGTTCGTTTCCATCAGATGTCAGGAATATATGCAGTCCTGTGACTGCCATGTAATTCTATATAATATGTATCCATCAGATATCCTGTGGAGTATAGTCTCACACCTGAAGTGTGAGGGGAAGGAATTGCAGAGCTCAACCACTGTACTTTGTTCACTAAGAGCATGAAGAACCCACTTGTGTAACTTTCTGACTTTTCCCAACTGGTGTAGGTGTTCCACAACTTTTGACACAGGTATGAATCTTAGTGGCTATCTCCTCATACATTTGATGGGGGTTGGCCTTGGGCACTGCCTTTAGGACCTAGTTGTCCAGAACAGCAGGCTGTCCAGATCTTGAGGCATTCTTCAGGGTCTCATCACCTTCACAAAATCATTTGAACCATGTCTGTGTTCTACAAACCACTACATTTTGGTATTCCCAAGCTTAAACTCGTACAGTAGTGCACCCTTAATTTTTATTTGCAAACACACCATTATTTCATCAGCACTTTAATACCGTTTGAAGAGCAATTCACACTGTCTGATAACAAATGATACCTGAACTCTTATATGATCTGCTCCCTATCAGACTGGCTTCACAGCACACAGGACTGCATTCTGATTGGACATTCAACGTGCTGGAGCTTTTTTACATGGTCTAATGCAATTAAAATGTGCAATGCTTGCTTTCAGTGACTTCTGTGAATCTTAGAATTTGAGAACAGAATCTTGAGATTGAGGGAGACCTAGATGTGTTAATCAGTGTGAAACAGGACCTTGTTAGAATTGGTCTGCAGTTGCCCATTTAACAGCTGTAGGTCAGGGTAGACATATTTGAAGGGCTAAATTGCACAGTCTGAACCTCCTTAGCCCATGTCTGCTTGAAGATTATATGGATGGATAAACAGATGGCTGAGTGGTTAACATGATTGTCTACAGATCAGAGGGACCTGACTTCAAGTCCTTGGTAAGGCATGTGTGTTTCTTTATTTATGTTACATTCTGTTGGGCTCTTTTCTCCCTAACAGATTTTCTCTATGGTGTATTATACAAACACACTTTTGTGTCAGATCTCTGTGGCACACAACTACTCAAGGGATAATATTTTTTAATATTGTGGGTTGATGGGTGAACTCCCTCCCTCCCTCCCTCCCTCCCTCTGCCTGCCTGCTTGCGCTTCCCCTACATGCAGATCCCCCTTTGGTGTGAATCCATGTCCATGGTGAGGACCCCCCTTTGGTGTGAATCCATGTCCATGGTGAGGGACCATCCTGTGAAGGTTCCATTGGCTCAGGTACCTTCGTAGGGTCCTGAATGCTCACCCACGTTTTGTCGTGCATGGATACCCATGTCCCTGGAAAGGAGGATCCTGGTAGTTGCTTAGAGGTCCCCATTTTCTCTCCTCAGCTCATGACTGGCAGAATCCCCTTTGGCCATCTTGCCATGGGAGCCTGTCTATTGCAGGGCTGGGCAGCGAATTCTGGGGCCACTGCTATATACTGCTTTTGCTTTGATCTCTGCTTCAGGTAGCTGGGAGGTCCTGGAGTGGTCCCCTTAGGTATCGTGCTGAGCACCCAGACTTCTTGCCTGTCTTCACAGATGGCTCGAAGTCCAGCACATCAGTGGGATCGGCCATGGTCTGCTGTGATGTAATCATTGCAGACCAGATCCCACAGCAGTGTTCCATCTTCACTGCAGAGTTGCACGCTATCAGCCCCACTTTGGACCATGTGGCGACTAAGCATCATCATCGGTGTGTGCTTTACACTGACTTGCTTAGCTCGCTACAGGCTTTGATCTCGGTGAGGCATCGACCTCACCCTGTTCTTACTAAGATCCGCCAGCAGCTACATCGTCTGGCAGCCACAACCAGTGTTCTCTTCTGTTGGGTGCCCGGTCACATCGGAATCAGGGGCAATGATTTGGCAGATTCTGCTGCTAGGTCAGCCACGCCCCTGTCCGATTCTCCGTTGCCGGTTCCCTATCTGGATTTCCAGCAGTGTTTTACCACCCAGCTCCATGCACAGTGGCAGAGATCTTGGTCAGAGCAGATTACGAACAAGCTCTTTGAGATCAAACCTATTATCAAACCATGGCAGTCTTGTTATCGCAGGAATCGCAAGGAGGAAGTTGTACTTGCTCGGCTCCGCTTAGGTCATTCGTTTCTTCTACGGGCGGACGACGTACCTAAGTGCGAGTTTTGTGACACCATTTTAACAATCAAACATTTTAATCTCATGCCCAGCTTTTAACTTTGAACGACGTATGATTTTTAATTTACATAATTTTATGTCCGAGCCTCTTACACTCGGACATCTTTTATCTGATCATTGCATTTTATCTCCAGTTTTTACCTTTTTGAAACATTGTGGATATTTTAATCGAATTTGATTTTACCTTAACTTTGTGCATTATTTGCCCCAGGTCTCTTACACCTGGGATTATGTTATTTAATATTTCTACAGTTGTTTCTGTTCATATACACTTGTTTTTGTTGTTTTACCACTTTACGATGTTGAAAAAGTATTTTAAATCTTGGTTGCGGGGTTCTATGTCTTTTATCTTTTATATTGTCTTTTGTTTGGCGCATTATGGCCTTGTTGCCGATGCGCCATTAAACCCCAACCAACCAACCAACCAAGGTCCCCTTAGGATCAATTGGCTGGTGGGCTGGACTTGTTAGGACCAACCGTGCAGTAGGTGAGTGCTTAGCCCACATCTGGGCAATAGTTTGCGAGTTTCTCCACATGTTTACTAATTTTGTAGTTTTCTTTCTTTTGTGAGGCCAGTTTGGTTCTCACACTCTTTTCCTTTTTCACTTATTTTCTTTTGTGAGGACTTGAGTGAGTCTCTCACCTTTCTCTTTTACTTTTCATTCTTGTTTAGTTGTGAAGGCTTGTCACACTCGCTGTGTGGGTATGGTGCCCAGGCAGCCCTGGTTCCCGACTGGGCATCACCTTGTTGTACTCCTTAGTGGGTGGGGACAATGGGCACTGAACACCCAAAAATCCAACATGAATTTCACAAAAGGAAATTCATGGGCCAATGCAGCCAAGAGGGCTCGCCATGAGCCCCCACCTTCTATGTCTCCAAGATTCACCTCCATCCCCAAGATTCTTGATCATCCACTCTATGAGTGATCAGGATATTGGGGACATGTCACTAATAACCTGGTTACCCATTTTTTATTAATAACCCTGATCCCCATTTTTTTTTATTAATAAGAGTTTGGAAGGTCTTGCAGGTGGAGACTGCATGCTCGAAACATTTGGAGCTTCTTTTGAATGTTACAAGATTGGTGGGGTGGTCATCACACCCCACAAGACACTGAATTCCTCCCAGGGCATGATCTCCAAGTGGGGCTTCTCAAGGTTTCTGAGGGGGAAATCCTCTCGAAGCTTTCATCCCAGGGAGTGACAGCAGTCCACCGGGTTTCGCAATGCTGTGATGGAAAGTTAGTACCTACCCGGGTACTGATCATTACTTTCAACACTCCACATTTGCCTACTTTCACCAAGGCAGGGTGCTTATGCTGCGAGGTACGGCTGTATATACCAAATCCTCTGCTTTGCTTTCAATGCCAGAGGTTCGGCCATGCCCGCACAGCATGCTGGAGGTAAACCCACCTGTGTTCATTGTGGCAGCCAGGATTAGGATTACCTCAATCCTGAAGCACAGCAGAAAAGACATGCTGTGTAAACTGTAGTAGAGAACATCAGGCCCGTGACTGTCCAAAGTGGCTGGAGGAGAAAGAAGTACAGTGCCTCAAAACACTGAATAACATCTCTGAGAAATCTCACTGCATTGCCTACCTCACCCAGCAAGGTCTATGCTGGGACAGTGATTTTTAAAGCCCATTGTCCATGGCAGTGCAGGCAGATATCAGCATACCACTGGCTGAATCTTTCTCACCTGCTGCGAAGTATCTCATTATGCAGGTGAAGCCAGTGTCCATCATCACACTAACTCTGGTTTTAATTCCTTCTCTGGCCCCTTCCATTTCCACCACTGAAAGACCCCCTCCTTCCCACCCACAGACAGCTAGACTTTCCAAACCTAAGGGGTTCCCACTGGAGCCTAAAGAGAAAATTTTAACCCCTCCTTGTTCGATGGTCTCTGATCCATGTCTTTTGATGACTCTGAGGACATGGACACAAACTGCCCTATATTTCCGGCACTTCTCTTTCATTCGCCGGGATGGAGTTGGTCCAGCTTAAGGGGGTGTCACCATCCTTGTGATCAACCATTCTCCATTCCAGGTCGTTCCCTTCACCCACCATCCTTATGATCAACCATTCTTCATTCCAGGTCGTTGCCATCCACCTCTTTGTGGGATTATCATTGACTGTCTGCTCCATATCTGTACCACCCGGAAGTCTCATCTTCCATGAAGACCTAGACAACTAGTCACAGGTGCCATCCCCCTTTCTCATCGTGGGGGACTTCAATGGGCACAGTCTGCTTTGGGGCAGTGCTGACATCAACATGAAGGATGAAGGTCCTGGAGCAGTGGCTCTTGGATCCTTCACTCTCCCTGTTGAACACAGGTATCAGTACATACTTCCACTCTCCCAACCCACACATTTAATGCCATTGATCTGACTATCTGCTCCTCCTTAATCCTTCCACTCTTTATATGGGAGGTTGAGGACAATCCATATGAAAGTGATCACCTCCCCATGCTGTGCACCATCTCCCATGCAGGGCCTTGCAGCCTTACATGCATCTCATGGTGGAGGCTTGATTGGGCTGACTAGAGTGGTTTCGAGCTTCTTTCGGAGCTGGATGACCAGGAGCCAATCAGTGTTGCAGTGGTGGAGATGACAGATTGCATTGCCCACACAGCTGTCTTAACTCTGTTTCCATGGTTTCCAAAACCATGGTGGAATCCTGACTGCACCGCAGCTCGTAGGGCTCAAAACAAGGCTTGGGAGGTGTTTTGGAGATATTTGATATCCCCAACCTAGAAACTTTCAAACACACCAAGTTGAAAGCCTGTTTCGTCCGGCGCCAGAAAGAATCTTGGATCAAAAATACATCTTCTATCACCTGCACGACCAGTTCTAAGGTCTTGTGGGATACAGTCTGGAAGATGGGTGGGAAGTACATGTCCCACTCATTATCCATCCTGGAGCACAATGGACAGGCAATTGCTGATACTCTGGGGGTGTCCTTCTCCATCTCTTCTTCATCTTCCTACTCCCCCGAGATTCTGGCTCTGAAAAGCAAGGCTGAACGCTCTCTGCTATCTTTCCACTCAAATGGCCTGGAGCCTTACAACAAGCCATTCACAGCGGAGGAGCTTCGCCTTGCTCTGCATTCTTCCCATGCATCCACCTTCAGGCCAGACAATGTCCATTATGGAATGTTCCAACATCTCTCACCATCAAGTAAGAATCGGCTGCTCTGATTGTTCAACCGCATTGTCATTGAGGAGCAGTTTCCAGAGTCCTGGTGGGAGGCTATCGTTTTGACCTTCCCCAAGTCAGGCAATGATTCCTTCAAATTATCATCCAATTGCTTTGACTAGTTGTGTGTGCAAGGTGTTGGAAAGAAGGGTAAATACCAGGTGGCCTTGTGTTTAGAACATCATTACCTTCTTTCCAACAACCAGTGTGGCTTTTGCAGGCAATGGTCTACCTTAGACCACCTGATTCACCTCAAAATGGCAATCAGGAATTCATTTTTATGTAGAGAGCACCTGGTGTCAATTTTCTTTTATATCGGAAAAGCATACAACACGACATGGAGATTCGCCATTCTTTGTGACCTCTACTGCTTCGGTTTGAGAGGTCACATGCCGATCTTCATTCTATTTTTTTCTTCTCATTCTTTTCGTGTCCATGTCAGTAGCACTCTTTGGTAGCCTTTCCCTCAAGAATAAGTGGTGCCACAAGGCTGCATCCTGAGTGTAATATTTTTCACTATCAAAATAAATTCCAATACAAGGCAACTTCCTCCTACTCTAGACAATGCCCTCTATGTTGACAACTTTAACATCTTTTGCTCATCTTCCAGTATGAAGGTTATTGACAACTGCAAAACTGCCCTCTCCTTTGCCAGTTCCATATCTGTATTTTGAGCAGTGTTTTTACCATTGAGTTCCTGACACAATGGCAGAGATCTTGGTCAGAACAGCTTATGAACAAGCTCTTTGAGATCAAACCATAGCAGTCATGTTACCACAGGAATCACAAGGAGGTTGGGTTGTTTTACCTCTGAGCGGCACTTTTTTGCACACCATGGGCTAAATGGCCAGGTCACATGGACCCCGAAGCTCAAAGAAGGTTGGGGGAGGGGACCCACTGGAACAACTGTTGGGAGACAGATGGTAGCCTCCCGTCAAGGCCATCCAGCGTGTTCTTTAACGTGCACAGGGTATGGCTCTCCCGCACACGGGGCCACGGCTTAATGTTCCATCTGACGGACGGCAGCCTTTCCAAGCCCATCGGTGTCCCCTACTGACCGTAGGCAGGGTGGGGAATTTTGCGGAGATAAATCTCAACGCTGACCCAGCTGGGACTCGAACCTGGGAACTACAGATTACGAGCCTGGTGCGCTACCGACTGAGCCACCCCCGCCCCTATCACAAGGAGGAAGTTGTACTTGCTCGGCTCCTCTTAGGCCATTCATTTATTGCTTATTTGTTTTTGCTCTATGGACAGACGATGAACCAAAGTGTGAGTTGTGACACTGTTTTAACTATCAAACATAATTCATTGCCTTTGTTTTAACCTTGATTGTTAATTGTATTTTACTTCTCATAATTTTATGTCTGAGCCATTTACACTTTGACATCTTTTATCAGATAATACATTTTTATCCCCAACTTTTGCTTTTTACAGTATACAGGTTATTTTACCAGGTTGTAATTTTATGGATTTGTATTTATTTCCTGTCTGACCTGTGTCTTTTACACCTGGTAACACTCCCGTGGCCGAGTAGTTAGCACGCTTGGCTACTGATCTAAGGGACCTGGGTTCGAGCCCCAGATAAGGCATGGATGTATGTGTCTTTTTTTCTGCTGAGGTCCTGCCATCCTCTCAGAACTTCTACTGTGGCATATAAACTGACAGGCTCCTGTCAGACCTCTGTGGCAAGCAGCTGCTTGGAGGGGGGGGGGGGGGGTATTTATTATTATTTATTAACACTGACCCATGACTTGAACCATCCTGGTTTAGTTTTATGCCTTGTATATTTATATATTTATTGTTTTACCCCTTTATTGTTGTTTGTATTATTTACATCTTGTTGGTTTTGTTTTTTGCTTTTTACAGCATTTGGTTTTAACTATGGTTGAGGATTATCTTTTACCTTCTTTTTACCTCGTTCAGTGCATTATAGCTTTAGTAGCTCATGCACCATAACTCCAAACAACCAAGCAACCAATTAACTTATAACTTTTAGTGTATTGCATTGCTGTTGCCAATATTAAAATTTCCACAACTCTACTGTTGAAAAAACAAGATTTAGGTAGACTTGATTGAGTTCTTTAGTTTATCTTCAGTCACATTTTCTCCTAAAATGCTTATTTAAGAAGTTATAGAGCTTCTAAGTTAGCTTCTACTGATATAACATTGATGGGGGTGGTCATAATTCAATGATCATTCAGTATATATTTCAATTGATATGCCTCTCAAAATGTTGTTAGTAACGATATGCCTAAGATAAATAAATCTCGAAAGGCATTGTGTCTAGCAGGAAAGTTAAAAGTTAATTAGATGAAAATAGTGAAAAGTCAATAGACATAGCTTTGTCATACAGTTTTCACATTGAATAGTGGGGTTGGCTCAATTGGTAGTGCACCAGACTCATCATCTTCAGTTCCTAGATCCAAGTTCCATCTGTTTCACAGGCTTTTTGATAGTGTTGAAATTTGTCTTTGCTAAACCATCATTCTGCCCTCAGTGAGGAAGGGGACACTGATATGCTTGGTAAGGCCTCTGTCAGATGGGTTGTAAAGCCATGCTCCCATGTGCAGGAGAGACATACCCTGTACACATTAAAGATAGTTCTGGATGGCATTGAGGGGAGACTTTATAATCTTAAATGCCATCGTACAGATATTCAGTGGAGCCTTTTCCCCCCTACATTCTCTGAGCGTTTTGAATCCTTGTGGCCTGACTATTTAGCCCTTGTATGCAAAAAAAGTGCTGCTCAGAGGTGAAACAGTGTGTACTATATTTCTCAGAGAGACAAAATCAAATTGAAGGCTAAAACAGGTACCAGTGCAATAGAATTGAATAGAGTAACAAAGTAGAGAGAAGCAGTCGTGGAGTAATTTGAGAGACTGTTAGACCAATGGATTGATAGCGTTGATAACAATAATGTTCTTTTAAACTTTCTAATTATTCAAGAGAAGGCATTGCAATGTTTGAAGCATTTTAGAAGAAGCTTCAGGAAGATGGCACAGGCAGGATTAAGGTTCTCATAGGCCATAGGCATTTAGTTATGTTAAATTTGCTGGTCTGTCTTTGAATGCACAGTTTAAGTTAGTTAGGCTGTCTTTCTCTTTTAAACACTGTTCTACGTAACTAGTTATAGTGAGTCTTCTCTTAGTTCATCTAGTTGCATAATTATACACTGGAACAAATATAATATATATTAATGATAGCCTCTTACAAAAACTTATATGATCATTGGCTAGCTTCCTTTAGCTAGCTTCACCCCACTCAGGGATATTTATATATCAATGCATCCTTCTCTTCCTCAAGCCACACAAGACCAATCAACCTAGCTGTACCTATAACAGTGTTTTCCTCCTTCAATGGGTTGGAAGTCTGCTCATGGAGTCTGCGTTTATGTTTTCTCTACCTTTGTGGTACTTAAGCTGCACGTTGAATCTCATCAGAGCCAAAGACCATTGCAAAAGTTTAGCACTCTGGTGTGAGGCCTGCATCAGATAAGTCAGAGGTTTATGATCAGAGTACACACACACTTGGGATCCAGACAACCAGGTTTCATACTTTCGCAAGGCCCAAATTGCAGCAAAAGCTTCCTTCTCAATTGCTGCCCACTTCCTTTGAGCTGGATCTGGCTTTTGTGATGCAAAACCAATTGGTGCATCTTTCCCTACTTTATCATACTGCACCCAGTAGGCACAGACTGCATAATCTGAGTCATCAACATGTTAGCAGTATGGCTCTTTAAGGTTTGGTGTGTGACAGGCAGCAGCCTTATATATTGCCAAAGACTTATTCTACCTTGGGACCTTGAATTCGCCAAAGACTTATTCTACAGTACTGAATTCGCCAAAGGGCCTTGAATTCGCCAAAGACTTATTCTACAGTACCCCATGGAATTTGCATTGGGATCCCCCAATTCAGTCAACGGACAAGCAATAGTACTATTCACAACTTGGAAGGGGTGCTCAGGAAGAGTTACTGGTGTGATAGGTATCTTTTTAAACTTCCTTCCAGCTACCTGTAGTTGACACTTCATGTAATGTTTGAAATATTCTCGAACATCCACTTTAACATTCAGCCAGTGGAAGGAATATATCCATCTTTCAAAAGATTTATGCATGTTTAGATGAGCAGCCAAAAGGCTAGAATGGGCCAAATCTCTTCTGTGGGTCCTTCATTTCAGAGGGTAAGATCAGCTGATGTACTATCTCCGAGGATCTGATCTGAATGGTATAACAATCCATTTTTGCCATAATAGGAATTCTTCCCTTTCCTTGCATCTTGTCGAGTGTTTTCCAAACATTGCATCATTCGCCTGCAGTCATCAGAACAGTTCCACCTCTCCACTGAGACTTTGCTCTGTCTGCAGCATACTTCACAACTAAGAGCTTGTTGAATGGTTTAGGCAGCTAACTCTTTCTTAATTTCCTCTTCCACATCTTGTACTGGCACTTGTGTTGTTTGCAACTCCTATTATATATCATGTGTTATTTGCATCTGACTTACCAATTCATGTCATTCCACAAGTGATTACTATTTGGGGATGAAAGGCATTCATATTATTAGAATTATCCTGAATCCGAATAGGGATGCTAATCAGTAGTGCCATGCGAGTATTCCCAAAGACAGACTTGAGAAGTGTTTTCCCACTTGGTTGCCTTTATGATACTGGTATATTTTCTGGTGAATCAGATTTATTTCTGCTCCCATATCCAGCAGAGCATCGATCATTTGGCCTCCACATAAAATTGGAACTTTCTTAATGTGTGATGCTTGTAGTTTACACTACTGTCAAGACTCCACCCTTTGCCATTTTACACTATCTCTTACCTCTGTAAATACCTGAGCAATGACTCTAGCTACAACTAAATCACACCTTTCCTTATCACTCCTATCATCATCCTGCAATGGTTACCCTTCGTATTCCTGTTTGGTTTCTTTCTTCTTATGTGGGCACTCGCGAGCAAAATGATTATATTCCCCACAGTTGAAACAGCTTTTCCTTTTCAAAGTACTTCCCATTCTTTGGTAATGCTTTCCTCATATTATATATAAAATACAATAACTCTGACAGAAAATCAAAACAGGCAATAAAACTAAGCTTAACTAGCCTCACCCAAACTTTCAATGAAGGTGATGCTCGCATATATGCTGCCGTCTATACCAGTTGTCTTTCAGTCCAAGGCAAGGTGATTCTTGCTGGATGAACTGTTCAATTTGCCGAAAGCCTCTAAGTTCAGTCCTTTATTCTTTAGCTCTTCTTTGCAAGATTACTGCTTGCATGGATCTACCCAGCTTTTTCACTCTAAGGTAGCCAACAATATTGGTGTCGAAATACCCTACTTCTCTGGACATCACTATGTGAAAATCTCTCTTATTAGTGAGTATCTGTCTGCAAAATGAAAACCTTTCCTGGACCTTATTTCAGTCATGCTTAAATGTTCATAAAAGAATGGAATCAAGGCACTCTGTATCTCTAGGATATATAATATTTAATATCTGCAACACCTTACATTACAAAGAGTACTGGAATTGGGCAATTCACATTTCACAATTTCACAAAACTTTTTCATAAAGTCTTCACTTTACTGCAGACCCATTCAATGGTCAGGAGAGAAGTGGTTCTCTCATCACTCTCCCCTTCTTGCTGCAAAAACGACTGCAGATTTCATTAGATACCATACTGGTTCTGATACCCTGCAGCATGCATCCAAGCTCCACAGTAGTCATGGGCAGGTCGTGTGCAGCACATAGCTTGCACCTAATCACTGTCGTAACAGGGGGATGCACATGAACTTGAAGATTGGAACATGCTTGGCATGTCCCCTCCAAGGATCTTCACTGGTCAGCCCTACTGACTTGTTAAGTTTGCAGGTCTGTCTTTGAATGCACAGTTTAAGTTAGGCTGTCTTTCTCTTTTTAACACTGTTCTATGTAACTTGTTATAGTGAGTCTTGTCTTAGTTTATCTAGTTGCATAATTATATATTGGAACAAATATATATATTTTAATGATAGCCTCTTAACAAAAGCTTATACGATCATCGGCATAACATTCCCTTTAGCCAGCCTCACCCACACACAAGGATGTTTATATATCATTGCATCCTTCTCTGCCTCAAGCCAGACAAAACCAATCAATCCAGCAATTACCCACTTTGATCTGTCTGCAGTGGTGGTATTGGTGCACCTCTTCTACCTGAAACAGTGTTTTCCCCCTTTAATGGGTTGGAAGTCTGCTCATGGAGTCAGCATTGATGTTCTCTCTACCTTTGTGATACTTAAGCTGCACATTGAATCTCATTAGTACCAAAGACTACCGCAAAAGTTTAGCAGTCTGGGGCGACCCATTTGAGAATGCTAGTAAGGGTAGGGAGGGAAAAAAATTATAATTTGTGCATATTTCACACAGTCTGTAAATGGTAGCTAGGTATAAACTGTAAGTGAACTGTGTACCAATATTCAAGTATGATGCACAGAACTGACCAGGTGCAACACCTAATGTCAGAACCCACCTTCTCGTGGTGCAGGCTATTAGTACTTCTCAAAAGAGATATTCCCTTTTGAAAAGGAAGGAGAGGGCTGCCATATCAGTGTGACTACTGATCTGATCATCTATGGCCACTTTTTATTTTTGTTTTGCTCTGCTTAGAGGTGACCAACTTCACAGGGTGCTGACCATTTATACAAACCAGACTGGACTGTTTATGGCTTTGAGCTTGATTATAAATCCTGGACTTGCAGCATTGGTGGGCCTCTGTTGAGGGAAAATCTGCCGCTGTATTTTCTCTTTGCCTGTGGGTTGCCAGCCCTAGATGAACAGAGGCACAGGGCACATTATATCAACTGGTGGATAATCCTGATCAGAGGTCATCACAGGTACCGAACCCTCAAAAATTTCTCTCACTTAGCTAGTGGGCATTGCCAAACCTAAACTAATGTGTCTCAGACAGGTCATTATGGTTCTTGAAAAGGTGGTGTCTGAAGTTCCTACCAGCTGCCTTCAACTTTTTGCAGTTCGGGAAATAGTCTTTGCCCCATGCCTGCAATCAGGGGGCTGTTTGATATTGTTTATACTACCTCTCTCACTAAACCTAATTTCCTTAAAAATTCTACTAATCATTTTCTCTCTGCAGGTACATGGAACATGAGGATGTTGCATAGAGATTCTTCTCTTCATGTACTGACAGAGGAATTCCAGTATTGATATTCTAGCCTTGCAATAGACCAGATGAACAGTAAAAGGTCAGATACTTAAGAATGATTTTAAATTTCTCTTTTCAAGGAGGGAGGATGGAAAGCATCTCCAAGGTGTATGTTTGCATCTCAAGAGATACTGCCAGTGATGCTCTTCTAGGATGTGACTGCATTAATGAAAGATTTCTTACAGCAAAATACAGCAAAATTTTAAACAAAAATTAAAGACTTGAATATCATCTGTTGTTATGACCCATAGAAGACTGTGATGAGAATGAGAAAGAAGGATATGTTTTACAGACAGCTTAAGGATATTTTGAATTCTGCGAAGAAAGGAGATATTTGTCATGTGCTAGGGGATTTCAATGCTAAAGTTGGTAACCTTTGGACACAGGAATTTTAGGTCCCTTTAGCATTGGTAGTCACATTGGCAATGGGGAGCACCTTATATAGGTAAATAAACATAATGGTTTGTGAATAACTAACACATACTACAAATAAAGGGACATTTATAAATAAACATGGGTTTCACCTGATGGGTTGTACAAGAATATGATAGATTTTATTTTAACTGTTTCAGGGTCTAGCTTGAAAAACTGATTTACAACCAGAGGTCCAGCTATTTTTTCGTTCTCATCAGGCAAAAAAAAAATTCACTTTTGGGCTTTTTTTGCCAAATAACTAAATGAAAGGAATTATGACATGTTATACACCAAATTAATCAGTATTTAATTTTGTATTTTCTGAAATTAAAATATTTAAGACAAATAGTTTTAATAGGACTTGTTCAGGATCATGTAGTAAAAAAATGCATCTGGCAACACAAATAAAAATTTATTTGAAAAAAACTAAAGACAGAAATGATTATAATGCACATGAATAGAAGGTCTTTTTGAATAACAAAAAAAATTCTTTTTTGAGTAAATATTTCTTTTTGTAATTTTTTTTTTCTTGGTACCATACTTTTAGAAAAATCTAGACTTTTACCAATTGTGCTGATTCACGTAATGAAGTCAAATTTAGAATTTTTTAAAAAGAAAACCAATCAATAAAAATAAGTCATGTTATATACAAAATTAAACAAAATTAACTCTAAATCTTATGAAAATAAAAATTTGAACAAATTTACAAGTATATTAATTTTAATAAAACATTTTCACAGTGATATAATGAAAAAAAGATTGGACTATAAGGCTTAATATTGGAAAATGTGATGAATAAAAAAAAGCCTTTAAATTATATATTAATCAAAAGTAAATTTCTTCCCAAGTAATATAATATTTATTACTTGAAACATATTTATTTCTTTTAATGATTCTTTGCAGTTTGGTATATTTAAAATGTGGGCTAGCGTTATATAAGGTGACTTGGATTGCTTGCATTAATGGAATTTTCTGCCCTTTTTATGAAATAAACACTTTCTTGGCTGAGTGCAGAAAAGTTTGTGTACCAAGTGTAAAAAACAAACATCTATATTGTCAGGGTGGCATACGAAATATATTGAGACTGGGGATTAAATCCTTTAAAACAGTTGAATAACTCGTAATTTGATATTTTTAAAACGAAACTTTGTGTGGGGGGGGGGATAAAATGTCTTCTGTAAGTGTAGGGGAGGGGTACAACGTCCTTAGTAAGTGTAGAGGAGGGGTGGGGGGTGTACCGAAATTGCTCTCTCATAGAAGGACTTATACAGAAGGATATATTCATGCCAAGGAAGTTCTTTTTGCTTCCATTTTAAAGACCTCAATTATTTTCAGAAAATGATACAAGATGAAGTTTTTTTTACCGAAAAATGGAGAAAAAATAATTTATTATATGAAGTAATGTGATATTAAATAACTATCCACAGCAACTAGTTGTAAGCTGGCCATCCAATGTAGTATAATTCTGAAAAATCGATAACAATTGATCAGTGGAAAGATCAATAATTTACGGTAATAAAGTAGATCTGCAGAAATGTAAACTTAAGGTTTGATTTTAAAAAAAGGAAATAAAATACATGGCTGATAAAGCAGAGGAAGTAGTTAGACAGCACAACACCAGGGGGTTGTACCGATTGTTAATGTTTTATGTGTTAAGAAACAGACAGGCACACAGGGATTAAGAGATAAACATGGCAAGGTGAAGGTGAGGATTCTGTGATGGCTAGGTGGGCTGAGCATTTCAGAGAAGTTCTAAATAATGTGATTATTTCTACTCCTATTGTTTGTAATGAGGACAGATGCATTACTGGCTTTTATGATGGCCCTATATCACATTCCGAAGTCACATTGGCTATCTCTTAAGTTAAAACCGCATAAATTCCCAGGTGTAGATGAAATCACCAGTGAAATGCTTAGAGCTGGAAACATTTGTGTTGTTATATGGCTGACTGAAAATTTGAATATTTTTTATGATAAGGGTGTTGTTCCTAAGGATTTTACTAGAGCTATTACTGTACCAATTTTTAAAAAAGGTGATCACAGTTTTTGTGATAATTATAGGGAATTAGTTTACTTTCTGTTCCAGATAAATTTCTTTGCATGATTATACTTAATAGAATTAAGAATTTGGTTGATGGACAACTGCATGATGAGCAGTGTGGATTTAGAAGTGGTAGGGGATGTATTGATCAAATATTTTCACTTAGACAGATTCTTGAGAAATGTTTAGAGTTTCAGAAACCTGTGGTTACTAGCTTTGTAGATTTCAAAAAGGCTTGACTCTATTGATCAATATAATTTGTGGCTGATTGTTAGAACATATGGAATACCTGACAAGTTAAAATAATAAAACTTCTGTATAATAACACTGAGTTGTGTGTGAGAGGTTGTAGCAATTGGTTTAGCATTACTAGTGGAATTAGATGAGGGTGCATTTTGTCTCCTTTTCTCTTTAGTTTGGTTACTGATTATGTTATGTGAAATTCTTTGCAAGGGAAAGATTTTAGCCTTAAATGGTCTAGAGATTTCAAAATTTCTGATTTAAATTATGCAGATGATTTGGCCCTGTTGGCTAATGATGTTGATGAGATGAATTCTTTCGTTAATGCTGTTGATGAGGCTGGTAATACAGTAGGTTTGGGATAAACACAGAAAAAACTAAAGTGATGAAAATAGGGCAAGGCGGATGGTGCTTCAGTTGCTTTGAATAGCTGCACTCTTGAGCAAGTGTCTCAGTTTAATTTCCTTGGAAGCTATGTAACAGATACTGGTGATGTGTGCATGAGATTAACAGGTGAATAGGGATTGCTGCTGAGACTTTTAAGAATCTGTGGAGATATAGGTGTAGAACCTAAAGACTAAAATTAGGCTGTATAATAGTTTGGTTCTTTCTAGGGTTAGTTATGTAGTGAAACTTGGACTCTTTGTAAACAAGATAACAGGAAACTTGATGCATTTGATTCCTGATGCTTACACAGTATCTGGGCATTAGGTGGTTCAATTTTGTAAGTAATGATGAGGTTAGTCAGCACCCTATTGAGCAACATATTGTGCAGAGAAAGATTCCGTTGGTTTAGCCATGCTGCCCATAAGTATAACTATAAATTAACTAATAGAGTTATGAAAGTGAACCTAAAGGCCTCAGAAAGAGGGGGAGACCTAGGATGCAGTGGGCAAACAATTTTCAAACAGGACTTGGTTAAAATTGGTCTAAAGTTCCGAAATGTAGCAAATATAGTTCAGGTGAAATGTGTTTGAAGAACTAAATTGCACAGTCATGTTGGACCTTCATAGCTTGTGGCTGCTTGAGGATGATGATGAACAGCTGATTTGGTCAATATTTATTTTAGAAGAACTTTTGTTACAGGTTTTATCATACATTGGAAAGAAATTCGGGCAAAATACTTAGGCCCTGTGCACAGTGCCTACTATGTCCTGTGAAAGCTAGTGGCTGTTTTTTGCACATAATGGATTAAGTACTATTGGACAATGCAGGTTCTGAGATGGCATACTCATGCCGTAATATTTTATTTCAAGGCAAGATGTGGATGGTTTGAGAGATTCAAAATTCATGCTAATGTACATAATTGTGTAACAAGAGTTGCACAGAACTGCAAACTGAGCAGTACTATTGCATGGTATCGCAAACTTTATGAAAGGAAGAAAAAGACTTCTTTACAAACAAGAATTTTGTCAATTTTTTTTCTCCATCACCTACAGAATCTAATCCACATGAAAAGATCTTGAACTTCGGTGGGTGTGAAGAAGTTTTCCGATGATGTGCTAATGGAAACTTCCCTTTCATTACCACTACAATCACTCACCTCAGAATGACTGCCCAACTAACTCCCACACTTCTGCTGAGACATCAGCTTTTTTGGGTTAGTTACAATTAGTTTTATAATTCTTATTTAAAAACTTACTTTTAGCTTGTAGAGTAGTTTTTTGTTGAATTTATTGTCACTTTTGCATTAAAAAATGAGAATGGGCTGTGTTGCACCATTTTATACTGGTCAGTAGAAATCAGACAATAATTAATGACATTGATATGAATTCAGTGAGATGAAAACTTAGTGTGAGTTCATAAATAGCATATATGTATACCACACCTAAAGTATAAATGACATAATTTATTACAGTGACACAAAATTTATACAAATTAATCAATCTTATCTATACACAAATATTTCTATTGCTCTTAGCATAAAGACAAATCATAAAAAGGAAGTTTTTTTTTTGTTTAACTAATTCTCATTGCCTAAAACACAGTGCTGTCAATATTCAGTTTCTATGACAAAATAGAATCTTTTACTTTGTAATATCCAACAAACAAACCGATTTGTATTGAATTTTATTTATGATACAAAATAACCTTAAGAATACTTTATACCTTATAGATGTGAAATGTTTAACATTGATCTCCTCTGATAGAGGACCCAAGAGCAATCTTTACTGTTGATTCCTTTTCACCACCGGAACCAGGCTTCATCTTGAATCAAGAGCAGTCTTCTTACTTAGCATCCACAACACTAATTTAATACACTATATCTTTCTTCCTTCACTACTCCACTATACCTTTTTGCTTTCTTTCACAATTCTTACTATTCAAAACATCATTGTCCTAAAACAGTTTATAACGTAAATCATCGTGCTAAGCATAGGCGAGCGTTCATGACACACTTGCCACAAGCCATTGTTGCACATTCATCTGTCATAACAATATTTTAAGCCTCAATGCATGAATTTTTTGCATACTAAATTGTTCTTGATGTGTGAATTGTTTTCATAAATCAGAGGATGGTTGTGTGTGTGTGTGTATGTATATATATATAAATATAAAAGTTAGCTTAAAATTATGTATATTTGAAAAAATGTAAACTTTTATCGTACTAATTGCCCCATTAAGTGTGTTCACTAGGTTTGGCAAACCACATTTTTGCAGCTTTGGCAGTGTAAATTAAAAAAAATGAAAGAAATTCTATGAAATTATTTACATAAGGTAGAGTTATTTTCATTAATACATAATTATCATGCTTTGGAACTAATTTTATTTATACCCAATGTCTGCACACACATAAAAATTTCTTACAGTGCAGTTTACTTTTGAAGTTTTGTTACCTTCCATTTGTATGACACAGCTCCTATACTGTGCAAATGCATATTCTTGTTTCTGTACTAAATTCAAGAAAAATGTCAATAATTTGTGTTATAATCATTGAAAGGCATGCTGATTTGACTTCAATCTTTAGATGTCAGTTCACTCCAGTGTAATCCTTTGCATTCCTTACATCCATTCGCTTAACATAAAATAGTCCTCAAAGTAACTTTGATGTGCATCGTGTTCCCTCCTTTCTAAACTGTTTCTGAGCAGGAGCCCATTTTAATACATTACTAGAAACTCTGTTTCCAATACACATGACTTGCTGTGCACTGATAAGCCATCAGTTCTGCAGACTTAGCTAAACTACCCTCACTGACCTGTGCCCAATATTTAGCAGATTTAACCAACACTGCTGCTTCCAGTTAGCAGTGTTGGAATTAGTTTTTCGGAGTGCATATGCATTCTTGTATGTTGTACACATTGTGCAAATATTGTTTTTTCTTGTTGCACAGCTGCTTATTATAGTGGTCCTAATTCACTCCTTCTTTGCTTTGGAAGTCATAAAAATGTTGCTGTCCCAATGGAAGTGCCTTATTGGGTACCAAAGCATCTTTCTGTGTTGGGATGACTGCTCCCTTGACCTGCTCACTACAGGCAAATCAGAAGTCAGACTACATGTCACTGATCTAACTTCTGAGCCATTGGTGTACCAAAGCTCTTTGAGGTGGTTGTCTGTCCATTGGTGATATTGACTTTTGGTTACATGTCTTAATCAAATTTTCACTCAAGCAGAATTTTCACAATTACAATTTTCTTCACATTTTTGCATCTCATTGCATGCATTATAATTTAATCATCTCTCTCTTAAAGCTCACCATGTTATGTTTCTGTGAAGTACCCTCACTTACAATTAGACTTAAAATTTGATTATCAAATTCAAACTTGATATTACTGGTTTCCATACAATTTGCCATCTGAAATTTATTTTGGTTTCTGCCACAGTACAACTATCATCACCATGTTTTCCAGAACTTATCTTGACATTTGCTGGTTTATTTTCAATTTATCATTTCCCAAATTTCTGTGTTTTGATTTCTACAAAAATACAACCATCATCATTACATTCTTCACACTCATTGTTTGTGTTCATACATTTTCAGCTATATCTTTGATTTTTGCTTATCATTAGATTATGAGGGTGGATCATTTAATTTGTGGGCCACCATCGCCAAGAATTTTGTACAAATTAATGCATAATATTCCATGCAAATTAATGCAAATGTGGCAGCACAGCAACTTTTCAAGGTCATATCCCAGTGTGTTCAAATTGAAACACATTGTGATTGCAATATGTTTTAATTTGCACATACTGCTCTGTGACCAGCAATGTGTGATTTGCACACACTGTTCTTTGATGTGTTGCTGTCACAAGCAACAGCAGAACAGTACACAGTCAGTCAGGCTTCCCCATTTTTTTGCTTTGGAAAGTGAATGTGTGATTTTGTTTGTGTGTGTGTGTGTGTTTTTTTTTCAGGCTATGGCCGGATAAGGCATGGATGTTTGTGTCCTTTTTTCTGCTGAGGTCCTGCCATCCTCTCAGACCTTCTACTCTGGCATATAAACTGACAGGCTCCTGTCAGACCTCTGTGGCAAGCAGCTGCTTGAGGGGGTATTTTATTTTTTTATATATGGCTGATCTGGAAATTGAGCAGTGGTATGTGTAACTATTAATGTGTTCAACAAGGCTTAAGTGGTGCACAATCCTAGAAATGACTCAAATGTATGGAGAACAGCTTGGTTGCTCAGATCTTGGGTGGTCCTCCACAGAATTGTGCCCACCTATGTATGAAGTGTTTTTACCACTTGAAAATGAAATTTGTTTCATGCATTGTTCTTCATACATTTGAGTCATTTCTGTGACTATCTGTTTGCCACTTAAGCCTCGTCTGACAGTAATGTATCACATACTACTGCTCAGTTTCCAGATCAGCCATTGTGAAAAAATCACACGCACGCACACAGAAATGAACACCCTTTCAAAGCAAGAAAATGACAGAGACTCACTGCATACTGCTCTGCTATTACTTGTGATGATATCACAACTTGTTTCAACCTGTACATAGTGCTCTGCACCCTTGAAGAGTTTCTCTTGCAACATATGTATTAACTCACACGAAAAGCTGTTAATTGTTGCCAATGGCAGTTCACGAATTAAATGATCTGCCAATGTACTACCAGTAAGCTCCTTCATATCTGAAGAAAATCATATCTTCAATATCATTCTTAATAGTATTTCTTTACACTCTCTAAACTTTTCAATTTACATTAAATATATTGAATGAAAAGGTAATTTGCAGCTAGATGCATACATTTGTGATATCTAATAACATCTTCAAAAGTCCAGTTTTGTTATCTCCCAATTTCTGTTATTGTCATGTAATAAATTTTCAAATCAAAATTCTGAAATGCATGATCAACAACTTCACTATCATAATTTGTACTATCTTCTGCAGGAATTTTTGGTACATTGTTAACCTTAACCTTCAGGTATCTACCATTTACTTTTCATTCAGTTCATTATCAGTATTCATTGATTTATCACTTCCAACAGCTGTACATCAGGTTTTGCTGATCTTCATCTTACTGTCCCTTTCACTCCCTTACTGCACTCCAATTTATTATCTCTATAATTCCAGTTTTATAGTCTAATTCATAAATCATTTCCTTGTGTTTTTGTATTTCTTTAGCTCACTTTTGTTTTGCAACTCTCATCTTTTTTCCGGTATGATTCTCCAGCATTTGCATTCTAGTTTCAGGGGCAGGAGTGGCTCAGTCTGTAGCATGCCAGGCTCGTAATCTGAAATTCCCAGGTTCGAATCCCAGCTGGGTCAGTGTTGAGATTTATCTACACAAAACTCCCCACCCTGCCCATGGTCAATAGGGGAGACAACAATGGGCTTGGAAAGGTTGCCGTCCATCGGATGTTAAACCACGGCCCTATGTGCGGGAAAGCCATACCCTGTGCACGTTAAAGAACACACTATATTTCATTGATGGGAGGCTACAATCTGTCTCTCAACAGTTGTTCCAGTGGGTCCCCTCCACCATCACAGCCTTCTTTCCAACACCAAGTGCAGCTTTCACAGGCAATGGTCTACCTTAAACCACCTGATCCACCTCCAATGGCAATCAGGAATTCCTTTTTACACAGAGAGCATCTGATGTCAATTTTCTTTAGCATCAAAAGCATATGACGTGGAGATTCGGCATTCTTCGTGACCTCCACAGCTTTGGCTTGAGAGGTTACATACCGAACTTCAACTTCTTATTTTCATGTCCATGTTGGTAACACTCTGTTGCTGTCTTACCCCCACAATCAGGGGTACCACAAGGCTGCTTTCTGAGTGTTATGCTGTTAGCTGTCAAGATTAATTCTGTTATTTGACAACTTCCTCCATCTGTAGACAATGCCCTCTATTTCTGATGATTTTAGCATCTTTTGCCCTTCATCCAGCATCAGATCATTGAAAGACAATTGCAAATTACCCTGAAAACTCTCTGTTTGGGTGATACCAAGGGGTTTCTGTTCTCCCTACAGAAGAACTCCTGGCATTGGCTGAGTGCAGGAATCGGTGAAGTATCATTTTAATTTTGTGGATGGCACTCATACGAATGCATAAAAAAAATGATAAAATAATTTAATTGTTTAAATATGAACTATCAATTTTTTGAAATGAAAATGATTGACCTAATGAATATTAATATTCAGAAATTGAACACCATTCAAGATTGTGTTAAAAGCTCAGAATTCCAAAAAACCAGACGATTTTATCAAGATAATGGCCATACAACCCTTTGCACTCGATCTTTTTTTGCTAAAAAGTTGATGAAATTTTTTACAACTAACATAAAAATAAATCATACATAAACAATGTAAAATCAAACTCATCTTCACTGCTACTAATTTCATCATTTGGCTCCATTTTAATAACCACTGAAAACAGACTAAGTTTAAAATAGTAATTTTAATTAAACCCAATGCTGTATTATGAAGTGCACATAGACAATAGATTTACACGTCTAAAATGTAAAGAGGAAAGATATCTGTTTATAAAACAATTATTGTCATCTCTCAGTCGCCATTTAAGTTGCTGCATTAAACCAAGTGGCGACTGAAGGTCGTCTCTTGAGTGCAATGGGTTAAAAGATATTAAAGAGAAAAATCTGAAATTAGAAACTGAAAATAAGCAAATCAAAAAGGATGTACTGGAATTACAACAGCAAAGGAGTAGAACTGAAATTATTGAGATAAACTGACTTGAGGAAATTTACAACGAAAATATAAATGAGACTGTGACCAAGGTTGGTTTAGCACTGAGAATATCAAAGGAAGAAATAAAATATACAGTTGCACATCGAGCCCCAACAAGAAATGCGAATAAACCAAAATCAATCATTGTAAAGATGAATACCAAAGAAGAAAGGGGTAAATGGATAACAAAATGGTGATCACTTAAAGGTCTGAAGATCAAGGGCTTGGAGATAGCTAGAAATAATAATTACATATATATTGGCATTCCTTAATTCCTTAATTGAAATTAATCATTCCTTAATTGAAATTAAGAAGATCAAAAGAGAGAAAAATTATATATATTCCTGGGTGAAGGAGGGAAAATTATATGTAAGAAAGGATGGGAACTCTAAAGTAATAAATATAAAATCAATAGAAGACTTGAATCTGTTGTAATATGGAAATTGAGGTTGATAAATTAGTTATTGAAGAAATTGGAAGAAATCAACTAGTAACAAAGGACAATAATATTTGTAATATAACCCATATGAATATTAGATCCATTAGATAAAACTTATTCTTCCAAAATGAAATAATCATAAGGGACCTTTCATCATATATAATTGTATTGTCAGAGATATGGATCAAAGAACATGAACTAATGCTTTATAATATAGAAGATTTTAACAAATTTTACCAGTGTGGATTTTACCAGAGTGGTTTTTTAATCCAAGTTAAGAGCTAATCAAGTAGATTTTAATTGTAATAATGCAGACGTGGTGTCCCTAAAGTTAAGATTAGTAATGTTGACTATAACATTATTTCAGTGTATAGATCCCCTACCAAGATAAGCAATGTTTTATTGACGAATTTTCCTCTCAATTTTTACGAAATAATGATAAAAAATGTCATATTGATTATCATTAGACAATGAAAATATTAATTCTAGTTACTCTGATACGTTAGTATTGTTAGGATTTATCCAGTGTATTACATAACTAACAGATTTTTGGTTAATATATGTGTTGATCATATTGTTGTAAGGTTAACTGGGATTAAGAAGGTTACATCGATAATTATTAAAACAACCGTGATGGATGATTATTTGGTAATGCTGCAGCTAAAAAGAGATGTAGTAGAAAAAGATACCAAGGAAGTTAGAAAATATCTTACTAATTTTAAAGAACTTGAATTAAAATTAAAGAATACAAAGTTGAATACAGATATTATTAACAATGATCAAAGATATTGCGAGTGTGTTTTTGATAAAATTAATATGTGTGTTAAAGATTATACAAAGCTGAAGTACTTATTTGCCAAGCACCAAAAGGAAAGCATTAAAACCATGGATCACAGATGAAACACTTCAGTTAGTTACCAAAAAGAACAAACTATATAAAAGGCTTAAAAGCTGTCCAGATAATAATGAGGAATACAAGGAAATTAAGAATAGATTCACTCTTCTCCGAAACAGCTTAACTAATAAATTAAGAACTGCTAAAAATAACTGTTACAAATGTAAAGTTTTTTCTGTAGGTAATGACTCAAAACAGCAGTGAAAGTGGTAGTTTTGTTTCTAGATATGTCTAAAGCTTTTGATTCCTTGTCTATTGATATTTTATTAATAAATTAGAGGTTATTGGTATAAGGGGACTGTCATTGAAATGTTTGATCCTTTAAAGATTGATTCCTTTAAAGCAGTAATGAGCTCCCCCTTTGTGTCAGGTTGAGGGCAGCAACACATCTCCCTAGCATCCCACACATGCTCAATCGGATTTAGGTCAGGAGATTGAGCCGGCCACTCTATGAGCATAATGGTCTCTTCTTAAAAGTATTGTTCCACTAGTTGAGCTCTGTGTCGATGAGTGTTATCTTTTAAGATGAATGTTTCACCTATTGCACCAGCATAAGGACATACATAAGGGTCCAGGGTGTCATCTCTATACCTTTCAGCATTGAGGTTCCCACTCATCAACACATAGAGGTCTGTGCATCCATCTAAGGAAATGCGACCCCAATCACACACGCTACCTCCACTGTAACTGTCTCTTTGACGGATGTTACTGGGATGATAGTGGGCACCTCATTCTCTCCACATCAAACAAATGTCCGGAATCACTCTGCAAGCAATATCTGGACTCATACATGAAGAGTACGAATCTTCATTGCTCTTCTGTCCAGTTAACATGCGTGCGTACCCAATTCAACTGCTCTCTCCTGTGATGTGACGTGAGAGGGTATACAAATTACTGGCCTTCTAGTATACAGACCTCCCTCATGAAGCCTTCTATGCACAGTAGAAGCTGATAGAACCCTCCCAGTGGCTGCTGCAAGAGAGGATCATAGCTGAGAGGGAGTAGATGGCCTGCTCCTTCGTGCTGTTAACACAGATACTGGTCTTGTATGTACAGTGGTCGTACTCTACCCCTTCCTCGGCTAAACCTCCAAGCCACGAAATCTATGCTAAGAAATTGATTCCACAGTCTATGGACCACAGAAGGACTCACATTCAGCCATTGTGCCCCTTTTGACTGACTTTGGCCTGCTATGAGTGGCCAATAGCTCTCCACTGCAGTTCGTTTGGCAAATGATGTCTTGAGGTCATTCCTACATAATGGCTATTTCGAATTTCTTTACTCATATTTACAACACAAAATAATGATCCACTCCAAAACACCCATTTTTATGTCGGTACCCAATTACACAAATTGATGCAATCCAGACAAATTTGCATATAAAATTACTTAGTATTACTTTACTGGTTACATGAACGAGTTTGGTGAGGATCACACAATTTTTTCGTGAATTATTGCGATTTTTCTCATTTTTTCTTAATTTATGGAAACTACTGTAAATATTCACTTGCGAGTTAAATACTAACTCTTGTGAAACTTGATTATGTATTTAAATATTGTATAAATAAATTGAATTGAAAATTGAATATTCTCCCTAATGTTGACTGAATTGATAACATACAAGCATTATGTACACTAATGTATATTACATATTACTAATATATTTTTAACTGTATAATAAAATATTGCGTACCCAAAAGAACTAGTAATGTGCTACTCCATCACATATTGATAACTATTAAGCTCTGATAATCACCTGTTGGTGGCACTGTAATCAGTAATATGATCTCTACATATTGTGACTGTTGTGGGAGCCAGTTTCACAGTTGCCCAACTCTCACTTTAACTTGCACACTGTTGTAGGGGGTGCAGCAAATGACTGATACTAGTATGGTAAATGATGGAAATTTATGGGCACACTTAATTTCTATGCCCAGGAAGGAAGTCCTTTTTCCTTCCATATTCATGACCCCATTTTCAGAAAATGATACAAGATCAGAGTTTTTTTGTGTGGAAAAATGAAGAAATAATAAAAGAATGCGATGAGAAATAAAATATCCATAGCAAAAAAGTTTTAAGCCACCCATCCAATTTAGCATAACTCTGAAATATTGATAATAATCAATCAACCAAATGATCAATAATTTGCGGAAATAAAGTAAATCCAAAGAAATTGAAACTAATGTTTAAGCATAAAAAAGAAAATAAAATGCAAACTTTATGAAGGGAGTGTATATCCAATTTATTGGGAGGAAGTATTTGGATTTAAATCATCCATGTAAACAACTTACCATGCAGCCACTTAGCTGCTGGCTGTCCCCACTCTTGCACGTCTGAGCAAGCAGTTGGAACACCTACAACTTCTGCATCTCTTGTGACACAATGCACTGCTGCCAGTTCCAAAAATTGGCTAATAAAACTTCTTTTTAGTTATAGTTTCAATTTGAAGAGTGGGATAGATGCGTAGAATGCTGGGATAAATGATAAAAATAATTCTAGGAATAGTGAAAAAAGAGTAAACCGGAGGAGAAAAACAGATATGTATTACTGGGCAATTTTGTTCTTAACTATTCGTTGCTTTTCATCTTTTTCCAGAATATTGTATTGGTTATAAAGAGAAAATTTTCAAAATTCCTGTTAAAGGTCTTCATGATTATGTTGGTGATTTGGCCAATTTAATTAAAGCATCATCTTTATTTGTTCAGTTTTTGGTGTTTTGAAAATTCTTGGGATCCAGCGAAACAATTTTTTTTATCCATTTTTAATCAAAGCTGAAGTGTGTATTTATATGTTGTAATGTGGTGTCAGTAATAATGTTTAAAAACATTGATATCAGTTCTTAAATGGGGATGTTCCAACTTTTCTAACCTCAGAAGTTACAAGTTCACTTGAACTTTTTTTATGCTGCTGGAATTTGTATTATAGGGATATTTTGTCAATAGTAATACATTTTGGAATCACTTATATGACTATTAGTTGGTTGCCCCATTTTGCTATTGGCCACAGTGGCGATCACCCCTTCACTGCCTGGGCCAGTCTGCCCCTGCTAACATCTGTTCATTGAGTCCCCTTCCCCCAACCTTCTCTAACCTCTTAGGGCCCTTGTGACCTAGACATTTAGTCCATTTTATGCAAAAAAAAAGTGCTGCTCAAAGTTGAAGCAGCCCAACCTGGTAAGTGTGTAGGGAAATTCCTGTTCACTGTAATAAGCATTAAGCAAATCCATTGTGTTGCTGAATTGTCTACTTATACTAAAGATGTTAGCTGGAAACTACCAGAACACTCTCAAAAGATAGCTTTGGCTGTTTTCAGAAAAACAAAAAAGGAGATATTGTTTTTCTGAAAACAGCCAAAGAGTCTTCTGAGGGTGTTTCCATCTAGCATATTTAATATGATAAGTACACAATTTATATATTGGTGAATTGACAAAAAAGGAGATTTTTGTAAATAAACTTATAATTATCCTATCCATGATTACAATTGGAGGCTCAATCATTATTTCTTTATCTCTTGCATACTTACAGATGTTGTTCTAATGATTTGTTTTGTTTTTATGAAGAGTTTACACATCTTGTGTTTGAGATTGTTGTTTTCGATAAATATATATGTTTATCATTATTAATAATTTTATTCTTCGATATTGATTATAGACTATTATAAGTTCTGAATAAACCAATGTATTTTGCAGCATAAAGCACGTGTGGCCTTATCTTCTTGTTCCTGGGATCTTGAAAAGGCAACAGAAACATTATTCAGCTAGAAACCAAGGAACAAATGAAATTATTTCTTAAGAAGCACCATTAAAACTTAACTGAACATTTGAGATGCTTCATCTTTCTCACTGATTTATGTACAAATGGTAAATCAGGCCATAAACCATACATAATGTAATATATGCAGATCTTAAACAAGCTGACCCTTCTGTGGCTATTTAGGTAACAAGCATATTATTAAGATATGCTCAGGTAAGGGTATTAATATTATACTTTAGTATTTTATTTTATTATTGATTATAGTTCTGTTTTCAACAAAAAAAAACATATTTGACATGAAATGTATGAATGTACAAGTAAATCTGTATGGATGAAAAATGTATGATAGCACATTTGATTACACTTGTGTATTAAAAAAAAAGCAAACTTCATTAATTCATTTTTTTACATGGGATATAAATTATATTTATAAAGAAAGACAGGAGCAGAATGTAAACATTATCTTTAAAATAATAGTGAATAATAATTATTTAAAATAATAGTATAAAAGATATAAACATGTTTGATAAACCTTAAAAAGAACTCAAAATACTAAATTATAATTAAGCAAAATTTCTTATAAACGGAATCCCAAAATAACATACTACTTTTAAGGTAAAATATCAATATTAGTTACTAGAGGTATCCCCAGATATGTCAGAGGATTCTGTTAGTGGAAATAAAATTAATTTTGGCCATTTAACACAAAAGTAAAAATGGAAAAAAAAAATTGTATAGTGTCACATATATAAAATGAAAAAACACAATGTCATATATATCTATATATAATTAAAAATTGTATAACATCACATTTTATGTTATTGTTTTTTTAATTTAATATAAAGTTTCAAGTGTAGTGATGTTTTCATTTTTGTGACTTTAAAATTACTTTTCAAGTATGGAATATAATATGGGGCATCTGACCCTTTTGATGCCATGGATTGTATTCAAATCTAAAGCATTGAAAAGATTCTTCTTTTGCTGAAATATTGGGTGCAGAATTCAAACTGTAAAACATACATGTACATATACTGCTTATAAAAATTAAAGCACTGATGACAAAAATTTAAAATTTCTTATGGACAGTTGGTGATATACTAAACTCAGTAGCCACTTTATTAAAAACAGATTCATATTTTTTTTAATAGAAATATTTTTAGCTCAGTAAATTCTTACATAATTCAATAGTAGAATATCAAAAAGATAGCTGAAAAATTTAATTTTGCAATGAGGTGGATAACACTCATGGTGAAAATCATTTTTTCAGCTATTTCATTCTTATATCAGTTTTTTATGGAAAAAATATGATTGAAGATGATGAATGCAATCAAATCTATGCAAATATTATCGAACAATATTAGTTAGTACATATTTAAAGAGTGATAAAAGCTGAAACCATTTAACAACTTTTCTCATTGTGCTAAAATAATTCAAAATTTGCAAAAGTTGAAAATTTTTATATACTGCTAAAAATACACACATATTTTAATAAAATTTAATATCATGGTTTTTTTGTTAACTTCTTTGAATTATCTTTTCATGTCAGTGTTTTGACTGGAATTGCTATTTATTATTGCAGCTGAAAAGTGAGACTTTGTGGAAGGAATGTTCATAGCGTTAATTAGAGGAGATCTTGATCAGCAGCCGGTAGCTCAGTGGTCCAGAGCACCTGACATGTTATCAGGAGGTCGTGAGTTCGTATCCTACCTGGCTGAAGGCAATTTCTCCTCTAAAATTAGAATAGACGTCAAAGTGCTGATTTATTAGTGGATGCTGAACAGTCGAGTTTATCTCATTATTTGTGATATTTAATTTGGCAGTTTGCATTTTTTTTTTGCGTTAACATTTCTCTGCAAAAAGTTATTTAATGACCGATTTCTGAATCTGAATTCCTTATTGACTTCAGTCTGTTCTTAATAAAGTGGCTATTGAGTGTGTAAAAACTATATTACGTATAAAATTAGAGTGGTGTGGGTTGACAAAGAACGAAGACAATGATGCGACAGAAAAAAATTGTTATAATCCCACAAAACATCTGCATTTAAAAACTCCAAAAAGTCGTAACATGTAATAGTGAAGTTTCTTAAATAAAGGCCACTACCTCTCTAATAACAGCATTGACTTCACAATATTGATTCATATTCCCAAGCAGATTATGAAAAAAACTTGTTGGAGTAGTGAGCATTAATTCCAAAGTGCACTCTGAAGCTCTTGCAGGTGTTGGAAGGTTGGCAATGTATTGTCTGAACAGAGGACATTCCATGTACCTTATTGAGATATTTTTCCAGATGTTTGATACCAACTTCTCGGTGTAGCTTCATATACTATCATCCATTAGTAACTTTCCATAATCCATGAGGTAAACCTTTCATATCCTTGAGGTAAACCTTTCATATCCATGAGGGTTAGAATCTTGTAAACCCTGCAAATATGGAATTTTGTGGGGAGGGGGAGAGATGTGAATTTGAAAAATTATTAAAATTGTGAATTTTGTAAATCTTGTGAATGAAGAAGGTTTACTGTAATAGTTTGGATGATGATTTACTGTATTTGTCAATTGCACTTGCATAATTTTACATAAGGATTATTTTTGTGTATATTTCTTCCATCTGCTGCTACAAAGCCAGACCTTAACTATCTGCAAGGTAAGGATTTCATTCATTTGCTCAAATAACTGTGATTTTGAGAGTTTGCACATTTTAGTCAACCTTGGCCAGGTCTGTGGGAAACAGTTTCATAAATCAGATAATTACATGGGGCAGATTCAGTTGTAGCACACCATGATCTTAATCTGATAGTCCCAGTTTTTGAGTCCCCATTGCATCTGTTTTATGGTTTTCTACACTAACATTTTTAAAAAATTTAAAATGTTAGTGTAGAAAATTTTAAAAAGTTTAACATTCTTCCTTGAATGAGAAAGGATACACCTATGGGCACGGAAAGTCCACTGGCCATTGAATGGGATATTAAGTTGTTGCTCCTATATACAGGAGAGCCATACCATGTACACATTGAAGAGAATGCTGCATGGCCTTTAGGCTTTCGTTTTCTCCCGACAGTTGTTCAGTGAATATCCTTTCCCAACCCAAATCTGAATCCCTGGGGTCCTTGTGACCTGATCATTTATTACCTTATTGCACAAAATGTGGCTCATAAGTAAAATAACTCAACTGGAAAGCAGTGTAAATAAATCTTGCTGTCTCTACCCCAGATTGCACTGCATTCAATCTATCATTATATTCCAAAATTACATGGCGATGTTTGAGGATTATTGCCCAAATTTTGACTATTCTAAAATTACCCTGCAAATCAGAACTGAATCTTGTTGATATGTGTGTTTTGTAGAATGGAAGGATATGAATTTCAGATAGCTTAATCATTTCAGATGGCTTAATAGTTAAATGACACTGCAATATTTTTAGATTGTTTCCTCTGCGTGTGTTGTATATTTTCATGTATACATCATGTGTAGCATGAAAGTTATATTAAATCTGGTTTTTGACTTATTATTGATTTTCTAATTTGTGCTTTAATTTTGATGAACAGTGTATGTTTGAGGCACACCAGTTTATTGCTGGTGATTTGGACCTAGTTTCTTTTATGATTTTCTGAGGCCTTCATGGCAATTAGCTTCTAGGGAACTTTTTTTTTACAAAATGGAACTATAGTACTTCATGTTTTCAAAGTCAAAGCAGTTGTATATCATTCACAAGTCTTTTTACATGATATATGTATTTAATTCTACCATTTGCTTGTAAGTATAAATTGTTTTACCTTTAATTCATGAAATTTGTAGTTATTTTAAATAATGTGTAACTTTGATATGTTCCTCAAATTAAAAATAACCAAAAATGCTACGTATACTTCATTAGTATTGGGTTAGTGCATATGAAATATCTGAAATGAGAGTGCCACATGCAAACCCTCATAAAAATGGAAACCAGGTATCTGCTTAGTGAAAGTAGTTCCCCCCGGCATTGACACATTTCTGCCAATGGGTTACAAGGCAGAAATTACAGTCCGAATGCACAATAGCAGTCCAAATTGATGGTTACCTGGTCAGAGAAAAGAATGATGGATCACTCCAGCAGCAGACCACCATATGAGAACCAGCACTTTCTGTGGGTGTAGGGATGACTTTGGACAATGTTTTGGTGGCTCTTGGGTATCCAACCACTGTGCTGATAGATGAAAATTGTCAGAGAGGACCACACTTTCATCGAATTCGATGCAGGATTCTGTCCCATTTGTCCTGGGCTTGAGGGAAATGCACATCTCCAGATGGTGTGCTTGTTGGTGTTGTCAATTGTGTGGCACTCAAACATCCAACTTTTACACCTTTCCCAGTGCTGACAGGCACCAGACAACCATAGAATGATGCATGTGGACTTTACTGTGATCTCACAGACACTTTGCCATGGGTCAGCTTCCACAATATTCTTCACCTCCTCTTACAGCTACTGGTGGTTGACCACGAGACTCATTTTCAAGGGACATGTCTCCTGCTTGGAATTTTGTGAACCATTGGCGTATGGTACGTTCATTCACAGTACCCTGCCCAAATGATGCATTAATGTTTTGGGCCACTATCCTGCAGAATGACCAAGTTTGAACTCATACAGAAAAATCACATGCAACTGACATGTCTCCACAGTCCACTTTGATTAAAGCCTGTGCATTCATTGTGCCCCTTCATGAAATGAGGCACATAATGCATACACCATATACCGATCTTGTGATTATGTCATGTGACATTGCTGGAGGGGTCGAACATGTCCACCCTCTGAAAGCAGACATTTCATCTGCACCAACCTAATACTTCAACTAAGTGATAGTTAAATATATATATAGATTTTGTGTTCCAATCTAAAGAGTATGGTATTTGTCTTATTATAATATGTTTGTCTTTTTTTCACAATAAAAACTAAAAATTCTGTACTAATATAATTGAACTTGATATCTTCTGATCACAATCATTCTTGTATTCACTAACAAGAGTCTTAACTTTATGTGATCGAGGATATTGTTAAACATAATATTTTCCATAGTTAATAAAGATAATTTAACTACAGTGTAATTATATAAGTAAAAACTTTGTGTACTTTGTTTAGATCAAATTATAATGTCTTAATAGTTAAATGACAATCAGAGCCTCAAAACTGTTAGTAAATTACTATTTCTTCAGAAGTCTAACAACTGAGCTTGCTGTTAGATGGTGAGAGAAGTTATCTCTTAATATGTATCCATATCTCCAGAATTTTCTCAATGTAGGTGAAACTACATATATACTGCCTATGGAGGTCCAACCAGACTGTAATTTTCCTCTCCAGATGTATCTGATCTGAGCTACAGCTGCTGCATTTGGCCACTCTAGGCCAATTCTAGCAAAGCCCTGTTTGACATTGTCTGTCCATCGCATCCCAGGTCTCCCCCTTTTTCTGAAACCCTTAGACACACTGTTTATAATCCTGTTTGCCAATCTGCAGCTATGCATATGGGCAACATGGCCAAACCAACTCACTGTATCTTTGCACAAAATGTTGCTCAAAGGAAGTTGAGCAACCAACACAAAGTCGAACCACCTAATGCCCAAGATACTGCATAAGCACCTAGAATCAAAGGCATCAAGTTTCTTGTTATCCTGCTTACAATTGGTCCATGTTTTGCTACCATAACTAATCTTAGAAAGAACTAATACTTGTTGTTGAGTGTGGAAAAATAGAATATAATGCCTATTTTTCCACACTCTTCATAGATTCTTAAAGTCCCAGTCACAATCCCTAGTCTTCTATTTATCTTATGCTGCACATCACCAGTATCACATAGCTCCCAAGGTAGTTAAATTGAGACACTTGCTCAATAGTGCAGCCATTCAATTTCAAAGCAACTGAAGCACCATCTGCCTGATCAATTCTTGTCACTTTAGTTTTTTCTATTTTTATCACCAAACCTACTCTATTACCAGTCTCATCAACAGCCCTAATGAACGAATTCATCTCATCAACATCATCAGCCAACAGAACCAAATCATCTGCATAATATAAATTAGAAATTTTGAATCCCTAGACCATTTAAGGCCAAAATCTTTGCAAAGAATTTCGCATAACATAATCGATAACCAAACTAAAGAGACAAAATGCACCATTGTCTAAATCCACTAGCAATGCTAAACCAATCACTACAAGCCTTACCAGTTCTCTCACACAGTTGAGTTGCTTACCTCTGAGCGACACTTTTTTGCACTCAGTGGGCTAAGTGACCAGTCACAAGGACCCCGAAGGCTTGGAGAAGGTAGGACAGCTGTTGGGAGACAGATGATAGCCTCCCGTCAAGGCCATCCAGCATATTCTTTAACATGCACAGGGTATGGCTCTCCCACACATGAGGCCATGGCTTAACATTACATCCAATGGATGGCAGCCTTTCCAATCCCATCAGTATCCCCTACTGACTGTGGGCAGGACGGGAGTTCTTCAGAGAAACATCTCTGACTGGAACCTGAAACCACAGGATGGGACAGGAAACCAGACCCTGCAACCTGGTTCACTACCGACTGAGCACCCCTGCCCCTCTAATATATGACTCAGTGTTATTATAGAGAGCTTTCATTTCCCACTCTAAGCATTCCAGTGGTAATTTCATCCACTCCTAAGGATTTATGCAGTTTTAATGTAGAGATAGTCAAAGCAACTTTGGAATGTGAATATAAGACCATCATTAAAGCCAACAATGCATCTATCCTCATTACAAACAATGGGAGTAGGAATAATTTGTTTAGAACATCTCTGAAATGCTCAACCCAACTAGCCATCACAGAATCTTCACCTTCAACCACCTTATCATGTTTATCCCTCAATCCCTATATACGTACCTTTTCACATAAAACATTAATAATCTGGTACAACCCTCTTGTTGTACTGTAACTGCTTCCTCTGCTTTGTCAACCAAGCTATCAAGCCAAAGATTCTTCTTAGCTGTTAAAATATCCTTTACACATTTATTGAGTTCGTTATAATGCTGTCTGTTAGGACTAGTAGGGTGTTGATTTATATTCTGCTCTTCCTTCTTTCAGAAATAAGTTCCATAGCCTTATCACTCAACTTCAGCAATAAGCAAACCACAATTGTCATAATGACTAAGTAGCCTATCATGATATGTTTTGGCTACATCTGGATTTTTGGCTCCCCTGTATGATCTGGTATTCCTAATTGAACTAGCCTATTTGCTGTTTATTAAAATATAATCAATCATATTCCTGTGAAACCCATCACATGAAACTTATGTGTATTTATAAATGACTTGTTGTTTGTAATATCTGTAGTTATTCGTAAACCATTAAGTTTATTTACCTGTAGGAGACATTCCCCATTGGAACTACCAATGCCAAAGGGACCTAAAACTCCTGCCCAAAGATCAGAGTCAGTACCAACTTTACCTATGAAGTAACCTAGCACAAGAGAAATATCTCCTTCAGAGAATTAAAAATATCCAGAAGTTGTCTGTAAATATATCCTTTCATTCTCATCAGAGTCCTCTGTGGGGGTGTAACAGCAGATGACATTCAAGTCTTTAATTTTGGTTTTAAATTTTGCTGTAAGAAATCTTTCATAATGCAGTTATTTCCTAGAAAAGCATCAGTGGCATATCTGCTGAGAAGCAAACCTATATCTTGGAGATGTTTTCCATCCTTCCTCCCTGAAAAGAGAAATTTAAAGTTATTTTTAAGTATCTCACCTTTACCTGTCCATCTGGTCTCTTGCAAGCCTCGAATATCAATGCTGGAATTCCTGTGTGAGGATGTCAAAAGAATAATCTCTATGTGACATCCTCATGTTCCATGTACCTGCAGAGAGAAAATGATTAGGAGTATTTTTAAAGAAACTAGATTTAGTGAGAGAGGTTGTACCAACAATATCAAACAGCCCCCTGATCGCAGGCATGGAGCAAAGACCAGTTCCCCCACTGCTAAAGGCTAAAACCACCCATGCTGGTAGGAACTTCAGGCACCACCTTTTCAAGATGTAAATTTAAGTGATGCCATCCGATGCTCCACTATACAGGATAATACTACATCTAATGGAAGGCACCACGTCACTCTCGTGTGCTAATTGACGCAAAAGGAAAACTCACATTGAAGCTGCAAAGCAGCAGAGAAGGAACCTATTGAAAAGATCTGTATTACACAATAATTGTCTAAATCCGTCTGTACATTCAATTCAAGAAGATTGACTTTTTGAATTTTGAGCTTGCCAAGGAATTATTGCCAATAGGAATTGGTAGCGATAAATTCGGAATATATACTGTAACTCTGTAATTGAATTATGCCCAGAGTCGATCGTTTTCAAGGGGGAGTTCCGAGCTTTGTTTTTTGTTATATAAAAAAAATGATTATCGCTACCATGAAATCAATTAGTTGGGACTAATGTCCATGTTCCAAGCTCTCGTGGGTACAAGTATGGTTGGGAGAGGGAACCCACTGGACAGCTGTTGGGAGAAGGGTGTTGGCCTCCTGTCAAGGCCATCCAGTGTATTCTTTAACGTATGTGGGGTGTAGCTCTCCCACACACAGGGCCACAGCTTAACGTTCCATCCAACGGACGGTGGCCTTTTCAAGCCCAACAGTGACCCCTATTCACTGTGGACAGGGCAGGGGAGTTCGCAGAGAAAAATCTCTACACTTGCAGAGCTGGAACCTGAAACTAAGAATTGCAGGTTATGAGCCTGGCATGCTACCAACTGAACCTCTCCTACCCCCATAATAATAATAAAAAAACAGTTAAGAAAATAAAAGTTAAAGAATGAAAAAAGAGAATAAGAGAAGAATGTAATAAAAAAATAGGTAAAGAAAAGAGACTTAAGAGAATAATAAGATTAAAAAAAAGGAGAAAAATAAAATAGATGTTTGGGAGTTTAAAATACTTTAACAGAAGTTTATAAAGTAATTAACATGTACAGAATAAAGGAGTAAGAAAATTGATAAAATGGGAATAGGAAAAAAATAGAGGTGAACAGAAATTTAAAATGCACAATCAGAAGTACATATAGTAATTTAATAATATATTACATATATCAATTGAAAGTCTAAATTTAGTTGACATGTACAGAATAATAGAGTAAGATAATATGTTAAAGGGAAAAGTAAGAGAAATCAGAAGTGAACAAAAATTAAGAACAAGAAAGAAAAGTATTATACAAAAGTACACAGTGATTAGCAGGTACAGAATAAAAGTGTAAAATAATAAATAGGATGAGAAAAGAAATAAAATAAATGGAAAAGAGATGGAAGGGAACAGAAATTTAAAATATTTACATATATAGAAGAAAAAAATAAGATAATGATTTGAGGAGAAAAAGAAAAGAAAAAAAGAAACACTGAAGGGAACAGAAATTAAAACATTTATGCAGAAGTACTTTTTCAAGAGTCATATGACCTGCCTGAGACACATTACTCTAGTTTAGGTTTGGCAATGCCCATTAGCTAAATGCGGGTTCAAGTACCTGTGATGACCTCTGATCACCAGTTGATATAGTGTATCTTGTGCCTCTGTTCACCTAAGGCTGGCAACTCACAGGCAAAGAGAAAACACAGTGGCAGATTTTCCCTCAACAGAGTCCCACCAGTGCTGCAAGTCCAGGATTTATAATCAAGCTCAAAGCCATAAACCAGTCAAGTCTGGTTTGTATAAATGGTCAGCACCCTGCGAAGTTGGTCACCCCTCAGCAGGGCAAAAGGAAAATGAAAGTGGCCATAGATGATCAGGTCATTAGTCACACTGATATGGCAACCCTGCCTTTTCCTTTTCAAAAGGGAATATCTTTTTTTAGAAGTACAATAGCCTGCACAATGAGAAGGTGGGTTTGGAGAGACCTGGCCAGTTCTGTGCATCATACTTGGGGATTGCAACACAGCTCACTTACGGTTTACGCCTAGCTATCATTTACAGACCGTGTGAAATATGCACAAATTATTATTTTTTCCTTCCCTTACCCTTACTAGCTTTCTGAAATGGGTCGCTCCAGAGTGCTAAACTTTTGTGGTAGTCTTTGGCTCTAATGAGATTCAACATTCAGATTGCAAAAGTAGAGAGAACATCAACTCTGATTCCACGAGCAGATTGCTCCATTAGTACACAGCTCTTCTTCCAGTTTATGCCTAGCTACCATTTAAATTCAATCGAAATGGGATTCTGGTATGTAGTTTCTCTTAATATCTTGGTTGTTTTAACTTGTATATGTTTGAAAATTGATATTCAGGGTTTAGTAATTCTAATATGAGACCTATAAAGAAAGTTTTACAAACTACCACTCTCTAAGTGTCCCATGTCTAGCACCATGAATTTTACTAGCAAATTTCTACTCTAAATTACTGGATACTTAAAGTGGAAAATTAAAAGTGATTTCAAACTTGATTCTGCCTTAGGTAGAAACTTGAATTTTTAAAGCTATACAGGATAGTCGGAGGGAAACGTCCAGGAAAAATTATGCACTAGGCATTCAAGTATTTTGGAAGTTATGGAAGTTGAAGAGTTAGGTGAAAGTTTTCAACTGATAAAGTATTAAAAAAATGCAAAATGTGGTCTAAGATTTGAAATTGGGCTTTTATTATGAATATGCACTTGGATTTTTAATGCAGCAGCATTGGGACTGGGTGTTCAAGTATTCGAGTAATTACAGAGGTAAACATTGTTTTTTTTTACTGTATATTATTATTATTCATACAAATAAAGCAGATATCACCTTAATTGTGTATGTCCTGTATATAATATTTAAAGTTCTACATCAACAGGCATTGTTGGAGATGCTACCGAGAAGTGCCCCCACCACAAAAAAAAAAGTAAAAAAAAAAATAAAAATTCTCGCAAACTGTCCTTAATTTCAAAGTCCAGCTGTTTTAAAAGGTTTTTTAATTAATTTGCATGTATAAAATTCTGATGGAAATATGTATACATATTCATAGAAAAGGAAAAAAATAGGTTCATCCATCTAGCACATGTTCAGTTGTTGAACTTCTGAAGAATCAACATACTAACAACAAAGTAATTTGGTTTAGTGTGAGACTATATGATTGTCCTCAATTGTTAAGTCTAGAATATAATCTAAACGGTGTACATAGGAAAAGATTTTACAAATAATATATCCCTTTTTCACTTTAAATGTTAATGTCAGAAAATTTTTCCAGACAGTCAAAGTAACTTAAAAAATAAACATAAAAATAAAATATTTTAAGGAGCCTCTAAAATCAGAGCTCATCTTATATTCAAGGTCTTTATATGAACAAGCAAATACAGCATCTATCCAATTAGCCAATGTGTAAAAAAGTGCTTTTCCTAGAATTAAAATACTAGATATTCTACTAATGAACCAACTACTCTGTTGTTTGAACTAAGAATTCAATAATAACCACACTGGTATCAGTAAATGATTTTATTCATAAACATCAAATGGAAAAGCATATCTCTGTGTCTTTTTTTTTTATTTGGTATCAAGAAATAATTTCTGTGCCATTTAATTTAAAATAGAATAAATATTTGTAGTATACAGTGAAAATAAGGGTAAAAATTTTCATCGTTAAAGCAGTGATTACTGAAATGTTTGTAAATTGTTATCTTGAACATTTATTAATGGCTGTTACATCAAGCCATTAATATTACAGGCTGACCTATGTAAAAATATGCCATGGCTAAAAAGACTGTCATCTTAGCTCAGATTATAGCATAAAAAATGGTGAATGATAAGATGGCTTAGGCTGAAGAAATTCTGTGATTGGTCTTGAATGATAAAACATTCACTAGTGATTGTACTAAGAGAGCATGCTTAAAGTTTAGTAGGTAAATTTAATAGTAATTGTTTTTTTAAATAAAGAATTTTAAACTTGCATTTATTACATCAGTATAAGTCTAACCACTAGCAGAGCACATTCTCTACCAGTAATTCACTTGCTTCCAAGTGATTTTGGGAAATTTATTGAACAATTGAACCAAATACTAATACTCCGAGTAGGAGGTTCCATTTCATTGTATTCTAGCTGAATTGAATGTTTGACTTTCAGTATGGTTTTAAAGTGTGTTTAAAAATGTATAATGATTTTGGTTTGCTACAGATGCAAACTAACAAAATTGTAGATTACTGGCCAATGTGATTAAAAAAATTATTAAAGAAAATTATAGCAGCAATCTACATTAATATTTAGTCCTAGAATTTTAAATGCATGGCAGTTTTTTAAAGCAAAAAGTATTATTTCTGTTTTCAACAGCAGAATGTAATGGATGGAAATGCAGGTGAAATAATGCAAAATAAATAAATACCCCTCAAGCAGCTGCTTGCCACAGAGGTCTGACAGGAGCCTGTCAGTTTATATGCCATAGTAGAAGGTCTGAGAGGATAGCAGGCCCTCAGCAGAAAAACGACACAAACAGCCATGCCTTACCCGGGGCTCGAACCCAGGTCCCTTAGATCAGTAGCCAAGCATGCTAACCTCTCGGCCATGTGATAAAAGAATATGAAAAAATTAAAGTTGTTTAAGATCTACAGTAAAATAATCTGATATGAAATCTGATTAACAGCCAAACAAATCAGTTGAGTTCTATATAGTTCAAATTAATTACATTCTAATTCTAATAAAATACAACCAAGGAAATTATACTGACATTTTTATAACTGATCAATAGAAACTCATTACAAGAAATAGTATTAAGCTTTAAAAGGACATCTTTATTTTATATAAGCTAAGTTTATCTCTAAGTTTTAACATGCTTTAATTCTTATGGTTGTCTTGACAGGAGACTACCATCTGGCATATGATGGCAAATAATTGATCATATTTGCTGTAATAATACCATACAATGATTGTATACATGTGAACGAAGCTTTATTTAATAACCCTTTCTGTTTTAATTTGGTTAATCTAACAAATGTTGGAGTACGATGTTATTGTCTAGGACTACCCATCTGTCTCCTAATAGCTGCGCAGTGGGTCCCCTTCCTCCATCGTTCTCTGAGCCCTCGAGATCTTGCGACCTGATTATTTAGCCCATTGTGTGCGTAAAAGTTCTGTTCAGAGGTAAAACAACAAGCCAACCTCAAATATCCATATGGGAACACTGACACCAAAATTATCTTTAATCAATATTAAAACTGTTAATGTGTAGTTGTGAATATTATTTCCTATGTGAGAACTAATAATTATATACAATGAATGGCATATTTTTTTCATTTTATCATTTTTTGTGAACGATGTTTGAGTCAAAAACAATAACATCGTACTCCAACATTTGTTAGATTAACAAAATTAAAACAGAAAGGGTTATTAAATAAAGCTTCATTCACATGTACACAATCATTGTATGGTATTATTACAACAAATATGATCAAATTCACGTCAAAGCCATAAGTCTAAAAATATCATTATGGATGTTGCAAAAGTATATACTAAAAATAATTTTCTTCATTTAAAATAAAACCGTTTTTAATGGCTTTTTGATAGTACAAATGGAAACAATTCTATTCAAATTTATTTTCAAAAGTATTGTCTACACAAATATTTTATATTAAAAATACCTATTAAGCCGGAGTTTATGGCAGGGAATGTATATGGATTTGACAGATCTGATATAGATTACAGCAATATCATGACATTGAAGGAGAAAAAATAAGAATAAAAAAAACCAATAAAACGATAAGCTTTTTTAATTAAAAACATCATTTTTTATCATCGGGAATTTTACTCAAGTTCGCAATTTCTCTAGGAAGTAAGTTAAATAGGGAATTTGATAATGTCTTTGGAATTTCGTCCGTAATTATTATAAAATTTTGATTGTATCAAATAACCCTTAGCCTTTTTTCTAGTAAACTTGTGGCAAATATTTTGCTTATATCGATTATTAAAGAAGTTATTGATAACACAAACACATATAAATTTTCTATAGGTAAAATTTTGGACAAACAAAATATATCATCTTTTGTTGCAAGGGAATTTTTAACTTTTGAATTACAAAAATTTAAATTAATTTTTATTTTAATTTTATTTAATTCTGTCTTATAGGCTGTATCATAAACTGTTATTCCATATTTAATTATAGATTCAAAAAGGGCTTTATATACTAAAATAGTTAATTGTGTATCGACAAACAAGTTAAGTTTCCTAATTTTAAATGCTGCAAATCGTAATCTTGAACAAATCTAGTCAATATGTTTATTCCATTTCATTTTTGAATTCATTTCCAAACCTAGGTAACAATTGCATATATCAGATAATAAGCCATCCAACTTAGAACAACTGGTTCGATGCTTAGTAATACTTCAATTAAGTGTACATTGTTGAAAACAAATACACAGATTTGGTTTTTTTCTCGTTTACACTCGGTTTGTTAAGAGCAAACCATTTAATTGCTCTATTAAAATAATTTTAAAATCATTTTCTAGATTGCAAATGGCCTAATATTAATTTGCTATTAAGATTAATATTAGCTAAATCATTTTTGTGCGTTTGAAATAGCATAGGGCCGAAAATACACTGCTTGACATAGAAAATGTCACACCATGAAGGAATACCCGAAATGAGACGAAACTTACCACACATGTAGACAAGTAGATGGGAAAGAGAGAGAGAACTATAATGTGGCCTAAGTCAGTAGATCATGTGACGTCATGCTGGGTTATACATGAGGCAAAACAGCGTGGCATCGAGTGGAAAAGCCCTCTGATGGATGCTGAGGTATCGCAGACCATATGTCGACCTGTGTCCATAATTCATCGTTATTGCAAAGGCGTGAAGTCGTTTACCATTTGCATCCCACACTTTCTCTATTGGGGAGAAGTTTGGATTGTGCTGGCCAAAAGCAGCACCTGGAAACTTGGTGTTAGTGTGCAAGCAGGCAATATGTTGAAATTGAGCATCAGGGATACCACGGAGATACGGCAACAAAACGGGCTGCAGCACCTCATAGATGCATCATCGTGCGTTATTGCACCCACGACACCAGGCTGAGAACCTATGATGCTCACTGATGGCAGCAAGATCAGCCCGAATACCACGGCATCTCCACACTCTTAATTGGTGATCATCTGGGTTGAGACAAGCAAGATTCGTTGCTGAATATAGCATGTTTTGTTCGCCCTGCCACACATCTGGTATGACACCACTGCAACCTTGCACAAAATATGCTGTGGGGAGTAGCAGTCATCAATCGTCGCAATGGCTGATGAGAGTGCAAACCTAACCTCAGCCAATCTGCGATTCACAATCCATGTCAACACAGGTATGTCTGTACACTGTGTCGAATGTCGTCCATTGTGGAGCTGCTACAGCCTGCCATCGAATGCAGCGATCGAGGCATTTGGAAGCCCACCTATGTACATCAGCCCCACTACTGCGACACACGTTACTTTCCTCCAACCACTTGCCAAATTCGACTGACAGTTGTTGCATCCCGATGTGACACAGGGACCAACCAGACGTACACAGCCCTTTGATGAAACCTCTGGTAAAGGTATCGGTGTGATGGGAGGATTCCCGATGATATCGCTCAGGCTTTCTCACTACTTGCATGTGCTTTTTGCATGGTACTTCGACAAGTATTTCCTGGTGTGACATTTTATATGTTGAACAGTGTAAATCCTTGTAGAACTCCAAAAGTGATCTGATATAATTCACTGTAATTATCATTTATTTTTGTAATTATTTCTTTATGTAATAAACGGGCAGATCCAGAAAATGTCTAGGGGGAGGATTTTCGAGGTAAATTTCCTTTTCAAATTAAGAGATCCGCTGGCGAAAAAATTGATTTTGCAACTTTACTAAACCTTTTGGCTGAAAAACAGCCTATTTTTATAAATTCTCTGAAGACAAAAATATTTTAATAAAATAAGATTGCACCCACTCCTCAATTTACCTGGTAGATAGGTTCCAGACTTTGGTGCATTTATCCTAAATTTTCTCACCAACCACCAACCAATTTTTTCCAAGACGGCAGAGAAAGGTAAATAACATTTTGATGAACTCTGTGAAGACGTACAGTTAAAAGACCTTGAAAGTTTGTTTCGAGTGTGTGTTTATTTGCACGCTGGAAAAAACCATGAATCAACTTGCATGGTCTGTTCAATAATTTGCATAAGATGTTTTAAACATTAACACATATCCCAGTCCCGAGGATGTTCTGTTCTCGGATCAGATGGTGCAGGATGAATTTCAACATCTGGTTCCAGCGTTCAACTAAGCCATTTGACTAGGGATGTGCTTGAGGCGAGAACCGTGGTGATGCCCCTAAACTCCAGATGAATTCTTGCATCAGATTAGATGTGAAATTCGATCACTTTAGGTACCTCGGTTCTAGCAAATATTTTAAGTAGAGCTTCACAACTTTCCTTAGCAGTTAGGCACTGAGAGGCAAATGGCCTCAGGCCATCTGGTATGCTGATCTACTAGGCACAGTATGAATCGATGTTTCTGGCTTGACTGGCAAAATCGGGCCTCATTTATGAGGGGGTGGGTCCCGAATTCATGGAGGGCGGGTCTTTCGGTACCCGCTCCCAATGAAGGAACACGAGTCATGAAGGACTTTGATGTATGGTTGGTGTTAAAGGGGGTGTGCAACGCAGCCGAGAGGAAAATTGGACCAATAATATCAATATTTACAATTTGGAAAGGATGCTCAGGTAGAGTTAGTGGTGTGATAGGTACCCTTTCAAATCTTTTTTCAGCCATCCATACTTGGCAATTGTGATAATGTTTTCAATATTAAGACCAACTGATGTACCAAATATAAGACCAACTGATGTACTCTCTCCGAGGATCCGATCAGAATGGTATAATAATCCATCTTTGAAATAATTGGAATTCTTCCATTGCATCTTGTCGAGCACTTTCCAACGTTGCGTCATTGGCCTGCAATCGACCTGTGATGTTTGCAGCTCTTGGTAGGTATCGTGTGTAAACAACATCTACTTCACCAATTCATCTGTCATTCCACAAGTGATTGCTATCTGGGGATGAAAGGCATTCATATTATTAGAGTCGGCCCGGATCGGAATAGGTAATGTTAATCAATGGTATCATGCGAGTGTCCCCAAAGGCAGATGAGAAATATTTTCCCACTTGGTTGCCTTTATGACATTGGCACATGTTGGCGAATCAGATTTATTGATGTCCAAATATCCAGCATAGCCTCCACATAAAATATCAACTTTCTTGCGTGATACTTTTAGCTCACGCTGCTGTCGAGACCAGTGGCAGTCTTAAAACCCTCCTTAAGACTGCCACTGGGAAGCTGGCCATAGCACCCTTCAAGAGACCTATAATTGTTTCATTTTTAAATTTCAATAGCCAGCCAATTTCTTTTCCAAGAAGGCAAATGTAAGGACATAAGGATTTTGTACTCAAATGACACTTCACTACAAAATCTTTCGTCTGTCCCTAAATGGTCCCCTCCAGGATTGAGCCTTATGACCGCAGACTCCTCCCTTTGCCATTTTACACCATCTCTTTGTAAATATCTGAGCAGTGACCTACCTACTACAAAATCGCACCTTTCCTCGTCATATGCAATGGTTTTCTTTTCGTATCTTGGTAGTAGTTTCTTTTATGTGGACATTTGCTAGCAAAATGTTTATATTCCCCACAATTGAAACATTCTTTCCTTTTTAAAGGGGTTCCCATTCTTTGGGTCTCTCATTTTCTCTATAATTAGTGGCACTGCCATTCCCACAGTATCTTTTCATTGGGTAACATATCTCCTCTCATTCACCCTCGATTCATGGTTTGCCATTTCTCGTGCTCTGTATCCCCACTTGGTTTCACCAACTCGATCCAGCGGTTATCTAAGTAGCTTCACTACATCGGCCAATTTTGGAGGTTTCATCCATCCATCAACTTCTCACTGTAATCAAATTGCCCTGTGGCTGTTGGCAATTCATGTTCTTGTCGGACACCATGAGATTTTTCACTTCTCCAAATCTTTAATTTTTCTGCTATCCAAGTAATAGGAAAGCATAGCGAAAATTCCGCCCAGCTTTCGCTATCCCCCTTTTTTGCCATTTCAAACGCCGGTGATATTTTGTTGCCGTCAATCGACACCGATATAAAATTATTTTTTTCTGTTGCTCATAATCTCCTGCCTCTGCTGGCGGTAGTTGGGCGATAATCGGCTGGAATTTCTCGCCTAATGGTGCCAATAGTTTTCCTCTTATGGAGGCAGGCACACGATTAGCCTCATAAACTGCCTCCACTTGCTGGAAAAACAAAGGCATTTAGCCAACCTCTGGCGGAGCCTTGCCCAATGCATGTTTTAGTAGCTGGGAATACCTATGAAGCCTATTCAATTCCTGGATCTCGGGGTCGGCTCCTTCCATAGCCAAAGCTGTTGTATCATCGCCCAAGGCTGAGCTGTCTTTCCTGAGCCTCAATTTAGCTAGCTTCCATTCATGAGCTCTGTCTAATTACTCCTCCTTAATCTGATCTTCCCTTTCTTGTTCTCTTATTTGATCTTCCCTTATATTGTCGTCCCTTTTTTGTGCTCTTATTTGATCTTCCCTTGTTCTCTCATCTTTCTTGCTCCCTTATCCTATCTTCCCTCTCTTCTTTCCTAAGATTCATCTCCATCTGTTTATTCTGATGCGCATTCCCCTTCCCAGACGTGTCCACTCTGACAGATTGTGCTTTCGATGCAACTAGTCAGGTTGCACAAGTCATATCATCAACTCGACTCCGAGGGCAATTCTCCATGTCTGTGTCAGGTAATAGGGTCGAGTGTTGTGTCCTTTTCCGTGTTTGTATCGTCGCTGGCCTGATGTGGCATTTTCATTGCCCTCATACATAAAACAATAGCACTGACAGAAAATCAAAACAGACAATAAAACTAAGCTTAACGAACTTCACCCAAGCTTTCGACGAAGGTGATGCTCCGCAACAGGTGCCACTGATCACTGCCGTCTATACCAGTTGTCTTCTGCTCACAAGCGAGGTGATGATATTTGCCAGATGAACTGTTCAGTTTGCCAAAAGCCTCTGAGTTCAGGTCCTTTATTCTTTAGTTCAGGTCCAAAAGCCTCTGAGTTCAGATCCTTTATTCTTTAGCTCTTCTTTGCAGGATTACCGCTTGTACGGATCTACCTAGCTTTTTCACTCTGAGTTAGCCAACAATATTAAAGTAGAAATACCCTACTTCATGGATACCACTATTTGAAGATATCTCTTATAAGCGAGTATCTGTCTGCGGAATGAATGCTTTTGCTGGACCTTATTTCAGCCGTGCTTAAATGTTCATAAAAGAATGGAATCTAGGCACTCCGTATCTCTAGGTGTCGTGGCACGACAGATATAGATGTCTGTCGTGCCACTAAGATCCCCTCTCCCTCCAACTATATCTGAGCCTTAGGGGTCTTTGTGACCTACCCATTTAACCCATTGTATGCTAAATAGTGACGTTCGGAATTAAAACAATCCAACTCGCATTTATTTATTAGTGTACGATAAAAGAATGCCACACCACTTGGTTTACTGTTAGAAGAGAAACGAGAAATTCTCCAACTCTTAAAAACATAAGTGCTGCTACACTGTGACCTCTTGAGTTTCATGCATTATAAAGCTTTCAGTTGTTTTACCTTTCAGCAGCAATTTTGTACACACAATGAGTTAGATGATCAGCTCACAAGCACCACGAGATGTAAATTTCCAGTCAAAACCACCCAGCGTGTTCTTTAGCGTGCAGAAGGTATGGTTCTGCTGACACACGGGGGCAGGAGTGCTGAGCATGCGAGGCTCGTAATCTAAAATTCCAAGGTTCGAATCTGGTTTATGCTGGCATTGAGATTTATCTCGACAAAACTTCCTGCCTTGCCCTCAGTCAATAGGGGACACATGGTCTTGGAAAGGCCGCTCTCCTTCAGTTGGTATGTTAAGCTGTAGCCATATGTATGGGAGAGCCTTACTCTGTTGCATCCCCTATAAAATACTGGATGGCCTTGAGGACAGTTTACCATCTTTCTCCTAATAGCTGTTCAGTAGATATCTTTCTCATTTTTGAATGCTTCTAACCTAACCATTTAGCTAATTTGGTGCAGAAAAAGTTCTACTCAGAGCTAAAACAAACTAGTGGATATCCCACATTTAAAATGACTAGAGGTATACATCTGATATTGCTATTGTCGGTAAGTTAACGCCTGAAATTTGGTCAACTCTTCCCGTGGCCGAGTGGTTAGCACGCTTGGCTACTGATCTAAGGGATCTGGGTTCGAGCCCCGGATTAGGCATGGATGTGTGTGTCATTTTTCTGCTGAGGTCCTGCCATCCTCTCAGATCTACTGTGGCATATAAACTGACAGGCTCCTGTCAGACCTCTGTGGCAAGCAGCTGCTTGAGGGGGTATTTATTTTTTTTATTTTTAAATTTGTAATACATTTTTGACTCTAGATTATTAAAATGTCTTTCTATATAATAAACTTGTAACGTTCGTCTATTGTAAAATAAGTCAAACTGGTAAAAAAATATTACATAAAAATTGCAAAGGGAAAAAAATACAATTAGGTATCTGCACATAGCTACCTAAAACTTACAACCTCTCAATTTTTAATGCTGTTTTTAATCCAGCTAAAAAAACCTCAATCCATATAATGAACAATATTTACAAAATATAAAACACATCATTCTACTTATTGAAATATTTATGGCAATAAACTCGATATTAATTACAAAGAAAAAATATACAATTCAGTATCTCGCATCGACTCCAGAAAAATCGCCCAAGTTAGGAAACTGCTGAACATTCTGACATCACTGCCCTCCTAGCCATCAACGACTAACAACGCTATCAATACTCAACATGTCTGGTGGAGTGTTTTGGAAACTCGACATCTCAGGCATCCGTCTCCCATGAATTTACATCAGCCCATCCGATGGAACCCAACCAGTGGGCGTTATCCTTGGCGTGATTACCCTGCTTCATCCTACAATTGAGACTAGGATTTGCCGCGGTAACAGTGTGATCGATGTCTCTATTCCTGGTCAAATAGTTCGGAGCTATGTAAACTCCGACTACTTACTGCCCACTGAATAGCTTTTGGGAGAAAGATGGAAACCGACATCCAATACATGATCAGGTTTCTCATGAACATAGCGCCAATGCTAGGTATCCTATCTGATAGACAGCACCTTTCCATTCCCATCGGTATTCCGTTTCTCTTCGATGGTAAAGTGGAATTTGATAAAGGAACAAATGAAAACAATGCAGGCACAACCTGGGAGTGACAGTGGGTAACTAGCGTTGTGCTATCATATGACACGTCCGCAATCACGTTTGCAATCTCAAGACCGCAATCTTGCAAAAGGCTCTAAATTTTAAGTGACATACTGATCTGCCACTTAAAATTTAGAGCCTTTTGCAAGCGATTTATACAAAATATTAAGAGTTTTGAAAGGAAATTGTTTGAAATGTTCCATTTGTGGGCATCCATTGTGTCCCACTAGCAACCGACATTAATATAACATTGGTAATTTGTTTACGAATATATAGGCAATAATTTTTACCGCTTATCAATGATTCTACCAAGCAACCTTGATTTCGCGAACTTTCCTGAATTGCAAAAAATATCTCAATTTTTGAAAAACCTCTAAATTTCGCCAAACGGCCATAACAGTAAAATTCCCAATTTCTTCAACTCTCATTTAACTAATTTACTTTCAATTTTGGATTTTGCGAAGTCGTCACAATTTCACAAAACCAATCCTAAATTTCACAATTCGCATGTATTTTACCAAGTGCTGTGGTTTTGAATTTTGCCAAATCTTATTTGCACAGAATCAGTACTAAGTTTGGCAAGTCTCCTTATTTGCCCAAAAACAATACCAATTTTCCCAGCTCCCATATATTTTGCCAACCTGTTGTAATTCAACGGAAAAAATCCCAATATTTACACATCTCACCTGAATTTCACCAAGTCACTTCGAATTTTGAGAACTCCTCTACATTTTCCCAATTCTTAATTTAACAAAAAAAACTATTTTTTTTTCATCTCATCTGAAATCTCTCCAAAGTTTGCAAAATCAAGGCAACTTGGCAAATTCTATGGTAGTTGGTAAAATTCGAAGACATTTCATAAAATACAGATGATTTCCGAAAATTGGAATTTTGAAAAATTGGAGTCGGTAAAAAACGATGTAACTTCGCAAAATTGGAAGCCACTTGGTAAAATTCGGGTGAGATAAATATATAAAAGAACCCAGGGCCGCAACTCCCCAAGATTTTGCCAACTCGCCATAATTTTCCAAAAATTACATTTTACCTGAATTTATACCAAGTCGGTTCAAAATATACAACAACCGATATTATTCCAATATTTACGATATTACGGTATTATTCCAACAACCGATATTATTCCAATATTTACATTTTACCTGAATTTTACCAAGTCGGTTCAAATTTTACCAACTCCGATTTGCTTTGGGGGGTGCCACCCATAGCTATGCCCCTGTATCCAGGTTAAAGCCTGGAATACATTCATACTTTTGTCAAGTTTTTCCACTTTGTCTGCCATCGATCTTTGAAACAGATATTCAAGAACCCTTTGTCGATATATTATCTTCAAATTCTATGTAATTCCTTGATCAAGGAGATGTGGATGTGACGTTGGGAGCAAAAGTACTGTTTCACAATTAATCTTTGTATGAATGTTGCATCACCAAGGATTAAAATAACTTTTCTATTCCGGCAATACTTTTTTTTTTATCTCAGCCAACCATTGCGTCATTACCCATAGACTCATCATCATCATCACCATCCTCAAGCAGCCATGGGCTACGGAGGTCCAACCAGACCGTGCAATTTAGTTCTCCAAGCAAGTCTATCCTGAGCTACATCTACTGCATCTGGCCACTGCACACCAATTCTAACAAGGTCCTGTTTGACATTGTCTGCCCACCGCATCCTAGGTCTCCCCCTCCTTCTGAAGCCTCTAGGCACACTGTTCATAACCCTATTCGCCAATCTATAATTATCCATACGGGCAACATGGCCAAACCAGCAGAGTCTCTCTCTGCACAATATGCTGCTTAAAGGAGGTTGCAGACTCCTTTGCCTAACCTCATCATTAGTTACAAAGTTAAACCACCTAATACCCAAGATACTGCGTAAGCATCTAGAATCAAAAGCATCTAGTTTCCTGTTATCTTGTTTACACAGCGTCCAAGTTTCACTACCATAACTAACCCTAGAAAGAACCAAACTATTATACAGTCTAATTTTAGTCTTTAGGTGTATACGCCTATTTCTCCACACTCTCCATAGATTCTTAAAAGTCCCAGCAGCAATCCCTATTCGTCTGTTAATCTCATGCCGCACATCACCATTATCTGTTACATAGCTCCCAAGATAATTAAACTGTGACACCTGCTCAAAACTGCAACCATTCAGATTAACTGAATCACAGCCTGCCTGACCATTTTCATCACTTTAGTTTTCTCTCTGTTTATAACCAAACCTACTCTACTACCAGTCTCATCAACGGCTCGAATGAAAGAGTTCATCTCATCAACATCATTTGCCAGAAGGGCTAAATCATCAGCATAATCTAAATCAGAAATTTTCCTATCTCCAGCCCATTTAAGGCCAAAATCTTTCCCTTGAAGTGAATTTCGCATAACATAATCAATAACCAAGCTAAAGAGAAAAGGAGACAAAATGCACCCTTGTCGAACACCAGAAGTAATGCTAAACCAATTGCTACAAGTTTTACCAACTCTCACACACGACTCAGTGTTATTATAGAGAGCTTTCATAATGTTAACTAACTTGTCTGGTATACCATATGATCTCACAATCAACCACAAATTATGACGATCAACAGAGTCGAAAGCCTTTTTGAAATCAACAAAGCTAGCAACCAAAGGTTTCTGAAACTCTAAACATTTCTCAAGAATCTGCCTAAGTGAAAATATCTGATCAACACATCCCCTACCACTTCTGAATCCACATTGCTCATCACGCAATTGCCTGTCAACCAGATTCTTAATTCTATTAAGAACAATCATGGAAAGAACTTTACCTGGAACAGAGAGTAGGCTGATACCCCTATAGTTATCACAAGAACTGCGATCACCTTTTTTGAAAATAGGGATAACAATAGCTCTGGTAAAATCCTTAGGAACCATGCCTTTATCATAAAAGAGATTCAGAATTTCAGTCATCCAAGTGGTAACCGAAACATTCCCAGCTCTAAGCATTTCCGTAGTAATTTCATCTACCCCTGGGGATTTATGAAGTTTAAGTTTAGAAACAGCCAAACTAACTTCAGATTGTGTTATAGGGCCAACATTAAAGCCACCAATGCATCTATCATCATTGCAAACAATGGGAGTAGAACTAACTACATTGTTTAGAACATCACTGAAATGCTCAGCCCACCTAGCCATGACAGAATCCTCCCCTTCTATAACCTTACCTTGTTTATCCTTCAATCCTTGTATGCCTGTCCGTTTTCTACCACACAAAACATTAACTATCTGGTACAGCTCTCTGCTGTTGTGCTGTCTAACTGCTTCCTCGGCTTTGTCAGCCAAACCATCAAGCCAAAAATTTTTATCAGCAGCTAACTGATCCTTTACAAGTTTATTAAGGTCTCTGTAATGCTTTCTATTAGGACTAGTAGGGTATTGATTAAGGGCATTCCTGCAGTTCTTTCTTTCCGAAATAAGCTCAAGTGCCTCATCACTCAGATAATTCTGCCTCTTCTGCTCCTTTTTTCCTAAAAGAGTACTGTTAGTGTCCAAAAAAGCCTGTTTAAAATGATCCCATTCTTCCTCAACTTCAGTAGTAAGCAAACCATGACTGTCATAATGACTAAGTAACCTATCATGGTAAGCTTTGGCTATAACTGGATCTTTCAGAGCTTCAGTATTAAAAGTAAATTTTTTAACCCTAGCACAACACTTTTTAAGTTTAAGTTGCAACACACTTTTAACAAGGTAATGGTCAGATCCAATTTCAGCTCCCCTATATGCCCTGGTATTCCTAACAGAACTAGTCCATTTGCTGTTAATTAATATGTAATCGATCATATTCTTATGCAGCCCATCAGGTGAAACCCATGTGTACTTATGTATGTCGCGGTGTTTGTAATAAGTGTTAGTTATTCTGAATCCATTGAGTTTACTTACCTGTAGGAGACGTTGCCCATTGCTATTGCAGCTACCAATACCAAAAGGGCCTATTACTCCTCCCCAAAGGTCAGAGTCAGTACCAACTTTGGCATTGAAGTCACCAAGAACAAGGGTAATATCTCCTTTCTTGACAGAATTCAAAATATCCTGAAGTTGTTCATAAAACCTATCCTTCTCATCCTCATCGGCATCCTCAGTGGGGGCATAACAGCAGATAACATTCAAGTCTTTAACGCTTGTCTGAAATTTTGCTGTAAGAAACCTTTCATTAATGCACTCATATCCTAGAAGAGCATCACTAGCGTGTCTGCTGAGAAGCAGACCCACGCCTTGGTGATGCTTTTTGTCGTCCCTCCCTGAAAAGAGAAATTTAAGATTATTTTTAAGAATCTGACCTTTATCTGTCCATCTGGTCTCTTGCAAGCCGAGAATATCTAAATTATAACGGTGGAATTACAATATTCAAAATATATCTAATATGACCCACGCATTTACATCGGTTATCGTAGATATATGGATATATTGTGGTTACGCTTTTAGTTATTCATGCCTTATTGCTCGCCCAATAACAATAAATTGGTTAAAAATAGGTTGGTTGTAATGATTTCCCAAGAACAAAAGAAATTTCACGAAATCCCGTCATGCTTGTACTATATGATATGCTCGTTTGCAATATTGGAGTCGGGGGGGGGGGGGGCGGTGACACAATCTAATTTTCCGGAAAGGGGTAAACTTGGTTAAAAACTAAAATAATGCGTATTGTCCTTGGTACATAGTGGAATCTCGTTTTCAAAGAAAGTTAATTTTTTCGTTTATTCAGTTTTTCTTTCTTTAAAATTTTAATAATTTAATTGGTAGGTTGTGTCAACTCCCTGCTCCAGCAGATTATCGTGCGAGGTATGTTAATCTGCAGTTCCCAGGTTCGAATCCCAACTGTGAAAGCTTTGAGATTTATCTCTGCTAAACCCCACTTTGCACTTGGAGACAAAGGGGACACCGATGGACTTGTAAAAGGCACCGTCCATCGGATGGGAAGTTAAGCTGTAACTCCGTATGCTAAGGTGATGTTTCCTTGTTTTTCCATGATTAATGCTACTAAGATTTTTCTTATTTTGAAATGATCAGCTAACCTACGAAATCCACATATTTCTTTCCACCATGCTCTGTAACTTCTACCAGAGTAGTAGCTATGGGATGGGGTGAGGCTCCCTCCCAAAGTAACAAGGAGTTTTCAAAATTCGAAAAGATTTCATAAAATCTAGATGAGTTGCGAAAATTTGTAATCTTTTTTTTTTGGTAAAATTAAGTGGAGTTGTATAAATCGAGGCAACTTGGCAAAATTCTAACCCACTTGGTAAAATAGGGCAAGTTGTGAAAACGGATTGTTTTTGTGAAATTAAGGAGAGGTAGTAAAAACGAAGCAACTTGGCAAAATCTAGTGAAATTGGGATTGGTTTTGTGAAATTAAGAATAGTTGGAAAAAACTAGAACTCTTGGCAAAATCAAGGGGAGTTGGCAAAATTCGAAGCCACTTGGTAAAATACATGGGATTGTAAAAATTGTGCCTTTCTTGTGCATTTAAGAAGAATTGAAAAAATTCCAAGTGACTTGGTAAATTCAAGGAAGATGTAAAAATTGTGATTTTTTCTGTAAAATTACGGCGAGTTAGCAAAATCTAGGAGAGTTAACAAATTCTAGGGCAGTTGGCAAAAATCGAATCCACTTGGAAAATACGGGCGAGTTGTGATAATTGCGATTGGATTTGTAAAATTAAAGATAGTTGACAAAATCGAGAAAACTTGGCAAAATCTTGGGGAGTTTGAAAATTTTGAAATGATTTGGAAAATTTAGGAGATATGTAAAGCCTGGGATTGGTTTTGTAAAATTAAGGAGAGTTGGCAAAATTCACACTAGCTTGCTACAACAATTCAGGCGAGGTGTAAATATTGGAATTATTTCTGTGGAAAAATTATGGCTAGTTGGCAAAATGCGGGAGGGTTGTGAAAATTGACTCCCCCCAAGGAGCGAAAATCTAGGTACGAACGAGATAGACATTATTTTCTCAGTTGGCAAAATATTTTCGATTTCTGCCACCCCAACCATAGTCCATCGCTACGTCCTTGACTTCTACTACATCTTTAAAAAAATAAAAGCTTCGGTATATACTAAGTCCTTAACTTGATCTGAATCTAAAATTCCTATAAACTACACAAAAATTTCGCTACGTATTTGAAATCGATGGTAACAACTGCACACTTATTTATAAGGAACACAACTAAGCATTATGAAATACGGATAATAGTCCCAAGTTAGATGAGACTAGAGAGTTAAGTGTACAAAGGAAACGACTCACCTATGAATATTATTAGTCTATTTAATGGGTAAAACAGACTCGCAGAAGAGAATAATTTCCTTAAACCCAAAATATTTTACCACAAAATTTTGCAGTAATTGTTAGATGTCAAAATTAAAAAAGGGACGAGTTTTCAAGTGACCATGTCTGAATTGGAGAATCAATTTTAAAGAGGTTGCTTAACATTTATAATCCTTTCGAGAGGGACCCGACGAAACTCTCCTCTATTGCGGTGTCACTTAAGAGAAGTTTCCCTATATTTTATTAGTAATTATAAACACAAAAAGTATGTCTTTTATACTTTAAATTTAAAAAGATGTTATTGTCAGTGGAATGGATAGGCATGATTTATACCGCACAACATGGTCACGTGAGGTATTATGTGTTGGAATGAAACGTTTATGTGATGAAGGGGACACAGGAGCAGGAGTGCCTGAGCATGCGATGCTCCTAATATAAAATTCCAAGGTTCTCATCTGGCCAATGCTGGCATTAAGATTTACCTCGGCAAAACTTCCTGCCTTGCCCTCAGTAAATAGGGGACATTGATGGTCTTGGAAAGGCCGCTCTCCTTCAGTTGGTATGTTAAGCTACGTATGGGAGAGCCAGAGCCTTACCCTGTTGCACTTCCGTATAAGATACTGGATGGCCTTGACGGCAGTTTACCATCTCTCTCCTAATAGTTGTTCAGTGGGTTCTCTTTCCGTAACTTTCTCTGATGCCTGGAGTCCTAGTGATCTGTCGATTTAGCTTTTAGTGTACAAAAAAATGTTGCTCAGAAATAAAGCCACCCAACAACTCCTGCACAGAGCTTAGCATATGATCCGGGAGACCGAATCCCAAGAGTTTCGGTCTAATATAATATTATTAGTGAAATAATGAAATATTTAATATAATATCACTAATGAAATAATATAATATCCCAATTTTCACAAGTCGCATGTATTTTACCAAGTGCTGTGGTTTCGAATTTTGCCAACCCTTCTTGTTTGCACAAAGTGCTTAAAGTATATATAAATGATGAATATTATATAACAATTTTAATTTTTGTAATGGTCAACGATTTTTAAAATATATTTAAGTATTCCAAAAGAGTGTTTTGCTAGGGACAGACAAGCACTGTTTTCGATGTTTACATGGATCGAATTCTAGTTAGGCAGATCTAATAACTGTAATAAATAAAAGTTGTGGTCTCACTATTCATTTTGCATGTGTCCACTGTTATTGGATCATTGACCTATTGTTAGCACATTAAATAAATAAATAAATATGAAACTAGAAGGGAGTGGCATAGTTTTACATACTTGTTTCGGAAGCAAATTCTGCTAGTTTTGTCACTGTTAAGAAAATACTGTATATGAGAGGAACAATATTAGATGTGCAGCATCGAGCGAAGCACTGAAAAGGTAGTCGACTTGGTGCCTTCCGACACCTCTGCGCCTTCTAGCCATGATATAGATAAAATCCGTAACTGTAAATATAAGTGTTTGAAATTCTGACCAGTTGTTGTCGTACTCGCTCTGCATACCGACGTATGGTGAACGACGTATTGAAGTTGCAATTCAAAAATATTGTTTAGGAAGGATGCCGAATATAAAAGTTTTTAGTGGATCATCACATGCTGATTTAGCTCAAAAAGTTGTTGATCGGTTAGGTATAGATTTGGGTAAAGTAGTTTTGAAGAAATTTAGCAATCAGGAAACTTGGTAAGGAACCCTAAGAAAAGAATATCGAATAACCGAATTATGAAGTGTATCTGTTTTGATTCAAGTGTTTTTCGTTATTTTTATTTGCTTAATTTTATATTTTTTGCCTGTATAGTGTGTTATTAAGTATTTATGATCAATATGGGATTCATACTTTTATCATTTTAAGTTAATTTTAATAGATGTCGATCTAATTGCGAAATGCATTTTTGCTGATTATCAGTTGACTTAATCCGGGTTCAAGGCCAAGAGTACAGATGTTTCTTATCATAAAGCTGTAATCTTGCACTAGACTAGTTGTGAGCCATATTATCACAAACAAAGACATCTGATTTCCTTGCCTTCTGCATACTGTTTCACATCTTAGAATTTTTTTTTTGCATTTTAACCCCTTTTAACTGTCGGGTAAAAATGGTTTTTTGATTTCCACAATTCCTATAAATTAGCCTGCAACATGCTTTTTGTGTTTACCATTTTTCTCCTTTACAGTTTTATAATTTTTTGTTCAAAATTAAATTATTTTGCTATTGGTTACTTTATTCATTAGTTAAGCAAAATAAGGTTCAGAGATTTAGTTGCCTTTTCTTAATTTGGCTCTTTAAGAAGTTGAAGATTTGAATGTGGTCTTTCAAAGGAATTCTTGTTGTTGCTAAGATAAATGCATGAATTCTTTTATTATAATTTTAAATAAGTATTATTTTAAGTGTAAACAATGCTCAGCAAAATCACTTAATTTCGTATTTTTTTGAAAACATTTAAAATGGTACACTGTAATATCTGAAGTCTGAACTTATATGACATATATCTGAAGAATGAACCGAATATGTCATATATGAAGCCTTGAACTTGTCTACCTGCTTTGGAAACCAAAACAGTTTTCTTTGTATAATTTGATTTTGGCCCATAATGTATGTCTGACACCAAAAACAGATTTAAAAAACAACTATAAAATTTTATTTCGTATGAAATGTCATTTTAACCTTTCCTGTCTGCTAGAATATTTTAGTAATTAGGAAATCCTATAGGGGTCTTACTATTGGACTAAAATCTAAAAAGAATAAATCCTGGGTACGTTCTTTTCATGGATACCATTCATTTCAACAATCCACCTGTGGCATTATAAAAAAAAGATAACGAATTTTTTGTTTTCAGATTTTTTTTATAATGCAGCAGGTGACTCATTTCAAAATCTGAATCAATAGCATACCAGCAAATAGGGTGACACCTGAATACCTTTTCCATTATATGTATACAGTTAAAGGACACATAACTTTTAATGCTTAGATAAAAACAGGTAGTAAATAAATATTTAAGCTCTCTAGAATACACGCTTAACACATTTTGCAAAAAGTAGGGCAGTAGTGCACATCATAGTCCTCAGCTGCCATTTTTTTTTTTGATGGTGGCGTAACAAAACTACACAGACCCTGACCCAAATGGATTTCAAGAAAAAAATTTTTTTTTTCGTTACCATGGTAATAACTCAAGTTTACGTCAAATGCAAATTACCGTTACCGTGGTAACGGTTATTTGCTTTGTAAACAAACGCAACGTAAAAAAAAAATACGATTCCACTAAAAAAATCCCTCACAACCATGAATTACTAAAAAATTAAAATTATCAAAAAAAATCCCATAAAGAAACTACAACACATTTGCCTTCCCATAGACTACAAATTCCTGAAATCTCCCCCCACTCTTTTCCCAATAGCTAAAACACTCCACAAATATATTTCCACAAACTAAATTAATAAATCTAGTCACATATATAAAAATTAACCTAAATAAATCACTAGAATTAATTAAATCGAGTACAAATCAGAAAACTAAGAACATCATGAACATTGCACCACCAACTGGCATTATGAAAAAGCCCTCAAACTAAATAATGTCCTCAGAGACAACACATACCAAAAAGCATGAAAATAGGAAACAGTGCACCACTAATCGAATTACACTGTAGTGCCATTGAATGAGGGATAGCAACCTAGTAACGTGTTGGACCCCCTCTTGCCCTGATAATGGTCACCACATGACGAGACAAGATTCCACAAGTTTGCATAAATGTTCCACAGGTATGGTGACCCATGCATCCTCCAGAGCTGTCCACAATTCTCTCAAGGTCGTCACTGATGGGACACAGGCCCGAACCCTGCTCAACGGTATCCCAAAGATTTTCAATGGGATATAAATCTGAGCTTCTAGGTGGCCAATTCATTATTTCAAAGTCAACAGAATGCTCCTGCAACCATGTAGTAGCCAACCTGGACCTGTGAGATGTTTTATAGTGTTTAACAGTTGTCTTGCTGGCAGATGCCATCTCCATTGGGATGCATGATGACCATAAATGGGTGAAATGGTTAGCCATGAGTTCTACGTAGTGGGATGCATTGAGAGTCGTCGGCACTTGTACCAAAGGTCCCACAGACGTCCAACTGAAGACACCCCAATCCAACACAGAGCCACCAGCAGCTTCTACTGTTCTGACCTGACATGCAGGATCCATGACTTCATGGGGTTGGTACCATACCATCAGGCTCCCATTGGTGTGATGAAGTTTAAATTGGGATTCATCACTCCAGGTTATCTGTTGCCAATTTTCGATGGTCCAGTTTCAATGTTCTTTAGCCTAGGCAAGCTGTTGAACCCGGTATCATTCGGTTAGAAGTGGGACTCTCAAAGGTCGGCAGCTCGTGAAGCCGAGACTATGAAGTGAGCATTGCATGATCCGCATGCACTGACCCGCATTCAGATGGGAGGTGATTTCAGATAATGTTTGGCCCCTATCGGTCCATACAATGTAAGTCAGACTGCAAAGCCCACAATCATTCAAGGTTGATTGTCCTTTGCAGTTAGTGTAGGTGCTTGTTTTTTGATGGAATTTTCATATTCCCAGTACACTCTTGAAGCTGTCGTATGAATAAATCCAAGGTCGTTGACAATTTTGGAGATTGAGTGTCCCATCCATTGGGTACCTATGATCTGTCCTGTCAAATGCATCTAAATCCCATGCTTTTCCCATTATGCTTCTCACGAGGAATGCTTGGGGTAGCCAAAGCTGACAGCTATATATGACCAGAGTTTCAGCCACACATGCATGCAAATGCGGGACTTGTGGTATTGAATTTGTATAACATCTATCCCTATTTCAATAGCACTTCAGTGTATAAAAAGCCCCCAAAACCAAATAATCTCATCAGAGACAACAACAACAACCCCCCCCCCCCCCCATCATATAGTTCAAAGGACCCTCACCTAAATTACTCATTAATCTTCTTGAATCCTCAAAAACTGACATTCTTTCATACTTGTCGGTGCCTTTCCTATATGGTACAAATTCCTGAAATCTCCCCACCTCTTTTCCCAATAGTTAAAACACTCCACAAATATATTTCCACAAACTAAATTAATAAATCAAGTCACACATATAAAAATTAACCTAATTCTACAATATCCAAAATTTCTATACGAAAAAGCTGCCAAATGCTTCCTCATATTGATAATAAATCATATTAGTAACTTTAAAAGACTTCTAAATATCTAACAAAATTAATATATTGCTATAATACACTAATAATTACTATACTGCATGTAACTACTAAAAATCAATTCATCCCAAACTACTATAACGAAACGTGTTCGTTACTACCGCCATATTCAGTCCCACATGGAAAAATTTGCAACTTTCCCTCAAACATACTCCCACATACACACATTACATTAGAATCTTCTGAAAATTTTCTTTATACATTTCACCAAAAACTATTCTAACTCCATAAAAATTAATTTTTAACATTTAATTTCCCCACATTCTAAACTTTTATCATTTACTTCCACATTCACAACAAAACACGTACACCATATTAAACACAAAAAAAAGATTTAAAATAATTCTAATTGGTTCTAACCACTACTCCCTTCCCCTTCAAATGTCCCTCACTACAAAGAACTTACAACAAAAAATTCCCCCAAGCACACAGCTACAAAAAGCTACTGAACTCCCACTTCCAAAGGACATAACCATAACATTACAAAACAGTTAACTAACACTTTCAACAACAAACCTCCTAATATTAAATAATTTCAATTCCAAAATATCTTAAATAATTTATTATTTATCATTTTAACTAAATTTAAAAATAAGGGTATGTATCAATTACCCCTATTCTGCCTATCATTAAAAATCCCTCATTAAATGGGGCGGGGGGTGGCTCAGTCGGTAGCGCGCCAGGCTTGTAATCTGTAGTTCCCAGGTTTGAGTCCCAGTTGGGTCAGCGTTGAGATTTATCTCCGCAAAATTCCCGCCCTGCCTACAGTCAGTAGGGGACACCGATGGGTTTGGAAAGGCCGCCGTCCATCGGATGGGACGTTAAGCCGTGGCCCCGTGTGTGGGAGAGCCATACCCTGTGCACGTTAAAGAACACGCTGGATGGCCTTGACGGGAGGCTACCATCTGTCTCCCAACAGCTATTCCAGTGGGTCCCCTCCCCCAACCTTCTCTGAGCCTTCGGGGTCCACGTGACCTGGCCATTTAGCCCATGGTGTGCAAAAAAGTGCCACTCAGAGGTAAAACAACCCAACCCTCATTAAATATATTATACATATGTAGTTACGTCTAACTGTGTTATCCCAAGGAGTAATCCAGCAAGAATGGGCAAAAAAAAGCAACATAATTCCTTATTCACATCAAATCACACACATGACAAGTGACTTTAAGTTACCTACCCAAACAAAATAAATAATAGAACCATAGGCACCAACAGTTACGTTTCTACATCATAACACTTCGACGTCATACACATCTTGAGCAGTGCCATCTGTTGGCTGAGGACTGTGAATAATACACTGACCAATAGTAGTAAATACATTATATAGTTAATAAAGTTAAAAGTGTTTTAGTGTGCTAAGTAAGGATGTTAAGCCAGAGTGAGTGAAGGAAGGGTGGTGCCACCCCATGAGGAGGCATTTCTTGACGGTCATTGGCTAGGCATTTTGATGTCACAGTGGGGAAACAAAGCGCATAAGAAGTGTATGGTAAGGTAGATTTCTGTTAGCAGAAAAAGTTTAAAATTACAATTTCAGTTTTTATTAACTTTTTGTGGGCAATTTAGCTATCAGGGAAATATTTTTGTTATAGATACACACTCAGCAGCCACTTTAATAAGTACAGTTCTGTGCTATGTCAGTAATAACCGAGATACAGAACTCTGGAACATCTTAAATAATCATTTTTTGAAAAATAGCGACTGAAATCTATTTCACTCTTAGATTTTTAACATTATTCGTTTAGAACATTATTCGTTTAGAACTTAGATTTTTAACATTATTCGTTCTCTATTTGGAGTTAAGAAAATTGACTATTTAACGTCAATAATTTCAATTTAAATAATTGCTCTCAAAAGTTAATAATAGATATAATAATAAATGTAGTAAATAAAAGTTAAGAAAGAAATTCTATGGTAATTTTATATTGAATTACTATAGAATTTCTGTTAATGATCTGAGAAATTATTATGATCTTGCTCTTAAAATTTAATTCAATCTTAAATAATACACCAGATGATTATTGATATTTACCAGTGAATAAAGCACCAGATCATTATTTCAACATATATATATATTTTTTACCAACTATGTTGGGGCAGGGGCGGCTCAGTAGGTAGCGCGCCAGCCAGACTCGTAATCTGCAGTTCCTAGGTTTGAGTCCCAGCTGGGTCAATGTTGAGATTTATCTCTGCAAAACTCCTTGCGCTGCCGATGTGCTTAAAAAGACAGCTGTCTGTCGAATGGGATGTTAAGCCATAGCCCCGTGTTCAGGAGAGCCATACTCTATGCATGTTAAAGAACATGCTGGATGGCCTTGATGGGAGGCTACCATCTGTCTCCCAACAGCTGTTCCAGTCGGTCCCCTCCCCCAGTCTTCTTTGAGCCTTTGGGGTCCTTGTGACCTGGCCATTTAACCCATTGTGTGCAAAAAAAGTGCCACTCAGAGGTAAAACAACCCAAAACAATACCAACTATGTTAATAATCATAATGAAAATAATAAAAATATAATATTTTGTCGCTGTGAGTAGTGGTTTAAATTTTATCCCTTCCAAAAAAATATTTAATGTGACCTGGCATAAATACAGTTTTCAATTTACTAAGAAAATTTTCAGCTTTTTTCCCCCTCGTTTTGGTTAATTCTGAAATTTTTATTCTGCTTTATCAAATTTTATAATGATTGCAATCTTGTTTGCAAAGCAGAGATTTTCCCCTCGGCTATATTTCAAATTGCTATTTAAAACTAAATATAGCCTTTTAATAGCAATTTGAAACTGCTGCTGTAATTTTCTAGTGTGTAGATTATGACAAACTGACGTTCTCATGAATCAGTACAGTATAAGTTAAAGTATTTAAATTATTAATTGCCTGAGATAATGCTACTTTTTACTGGGTACACTGATGTAGGTTTGAGAACAATCAGTTTCTTATTCCTACAATTGTTTCATCATTTCCTGATATAACAATTATATGGTCGATATAACAATTGTCTGGTCAGATTAGAAGTGGTCATAGTAACAAGACTGAATTTTTTTATGTGACAGGTTAAATCTGAAATGACATTATTTAATTTATGCGTAATAGGTTATTCTAAGAGTTTGCTTCATAAATCTTACAGGCGATTGATCTTAACAGGCATCTGAAAAATGTTAATCATGTATTTTCACGCCGACACTGCAGCACCCACTTCATACAAATTTTTGTTTTTAATTCGAATGTGTATGAAACATTAATTTTCTTGTTCTTCAAAAGATTACTCATGTAGTTTGCTATTGCACAGTTGGACAAGATAAAAAAAATCTGAAAAGTCTTCACAGAGAGAGAGAAATTCACCAAGCAAAGAATGACGCAAAAGAACAGACGATTATGTAAGTACATTAGCTGAGCTCTCCCCAATGTGATATCATGAATCCTTCTCAGTGACACATGAATGACCTTGGTAAAACAGAGCCTTCTGATGTCACCTTATATATACTCACCCTGATGTAAGCAACCATGAATAGTGGCGGGAGAATTATGATATCCATTAATCCCCAGGGAGAAAGGTGACACTGATGGGCATGGAACAGCTGTCATCCATCAGATGGTACATAATGCCATGACACTATGTGCAGGAGAGTCATACCTGGTGCGCATTAAAGAACATGCTTGATGACCTTGATATTAGGATTGTCCCCTGGCAGTTTTCCATTGGATCCCTTCCCCAATTTCTAATTCTTGTGATTCTTGTTACTGGCCCTTTAGTCCAGTGTATGCACAAAAGTGCTGCTCAGAGATAAAACAATTGAATTGGAACTATATATATTAAAATCCCTGTGCTGAATGTGACTGAGAAATTTATTGATTATGGAAAACAAAGCAAGGCATGCAATCAGTCTAATTTGTGATGTAATGGTCAGAATGGAATTCTTATACTTTTACTGGGAACAAAATTGAATCTGTCGGGATTTTGTTTACAAATCAATAAATAGTCTGTGGGACAGTTTCCCAGCCTTTTAGGCACACTGTTTATAACCCTATTCACTAATCTACAGTTATGCATATACATATGAGCAACATGACCAAACCAGTGGGGTCTCTCTCTGCACAATATGCTGCTCTAAAGAGGTTTCAATCTCCTTTACCTAACCTCATCATTACTTACAAAGTAAAACCACCTAATGCCCAAGATACTGCATAAACATCTAGAATCAAGGGCATCATCATCCTCAAACAACCATGGGTTAGAGAAGCCCAACCAGATTGTGTAATTTAGTTCTCCAATCATGTCTGTCCCTGAACTACATCTGCATCTGAACACTTGTTAGAAATCGGCATTAGCCGAATTCTAACAAGATCCTGTTTGACATTGTGTGCCTACTATATCCTAGGTCTACCCCTCTTTCTGTGGTCTTTAGGCACATTATTCATAACCCTATTTGTTAATCTATAGTTATGTATATGGACAATGTGGCCAAACCAATTTAGTTTCTCTCTGCACAATATGCTGCTCGAAGGAGGTTGCTGACTCCTTTCCCTAACCTCCTCATTACTTATCAAGTCAAACCACCTAATGCCCAAGATACTGCCTAAGCATCTAGAATCAAAAGCATCAAGTTTCCTATTATTTTGTTTACAAAGCATCTAAGTTTCTCTACCATAACAAATCTTAGAAAGAACCAAACTATTATACAGTCTAATTTTAGTCTTTTGATGTATACGCCTATTTCTCTACACTCTCCACAGATTCTTAAAAGTCCCAGCAGCAATCCCTATTAGTCTGTTTATCTCATGTGGCACATACAAATATCTGTTATATGACTCCCAAAATAAACAGACATCTGCTCAAGACTGCAACCATTCAGATTAATTCAACCACAGCATGTGTGACCAATTTTCATCACTAGGTTTTTCTCTGTTTGTCACCAAACCTACTCTACTGCCAGTCTCATCAACATTTGCCAAAGGTCTAAATCATCAGCACAACAAGCATAATATAAATCAGAAGTTTTCAGATCTCTAGGCCATTTAAACCCAAAAATCTCTGCACTGAATTTGTGCATAAAATAATCAATAACCAAACCAAAGAGGAAAGGAGACAAAATGCACCCTTGTCGAACACCAGAAGCAATGCTAAACCAATTGCTACAAGCCTTATCAACTCTCATACATGACTCAGTGTTACTATAAAGAGCTATTATGTTAACTAACTCGTCTGGTATGCCATGCGATCTCACAATCAACTACCAATTATGACGGTCAACAGAGGCAAAAGCCTTTTTGAAATCTACAAAGCTAGTAACCACAGGTTTCCTAAACTCTAAACTTTTCTCAAGAATCTGCGTAAATGAAAAAATCTGATCTACACATCCTCTACCACTTCTGAATACACACTGCTCATCACGCAATTGCCTATCAACCACATTACTAATTCTATTACACACAATCGTGCAAAGAACTTGGAACAGAAAGTAGGCTGATACCTCTATAGTTATTACAAGATTTGCAATCGCCCTTTTTAAAAATAGGGATAATAATAGCTCTGGTAAAATCCTTAGGAACCATACCTAGATCATAAAAGATATTCAAAATTTCAGTCAGCCACGTGGTAGCAGAAATATTCCCAGCTCTAATCATTTCAGTGGTAATTTCATCTACCCCTGGAGATTTATGTAGTTTAACCCTTTCTGGGTCATCATTGAACATAGACGTTAACAGAATCCAAAATGAAAGGTCATGGATGTCAATAGACATCTTTTGTACAACACATGAAACTTCCTTTTTGTTTTTTTAAATTGCCGTTTAAAAATTTTCTTAGACATATCCTTTAAAAATACGCAATTAAAGTTTGAAAAATAATATTTCCATTTGATGCATATTTTAATAAACTATAATATAAATTATTTGTTAAAGCTGTCTGATTGCCATTTCTTAGAAGTGCCATAGTATTGCCGATTTGTTTGTTAATGTTGATTGTTAATCATCTGATTTAAGCACACAAGTTTGATTTGAACTATTATCACAAAATTTTCCTTAAAGTCTGAAAATCTTTTAAAAAATTAACAAAAAACTGCTATTTTTAAAAATAGAAGTTTTTGGAAGTAATTGCAAAGTACATAGCACCATTTTTTTTCCCATTTTACACTCCTTCCTGCCACAAATCTATTTCACTGTTACTAGAATTATTTTTATCATTTATCCTAGCATTCTATGCATCAATCAAAGCTGTAACTAACAAAAGCTTTCTTTGAAAGCAAGCCGAATTGTAGTTCCTAAGTTCCTTGCAGTCTAAAGTAGGTCAAGTAGCAGGTGCAGTGACCTTGTTATTGCTCACACCTGCAGTACAGTGACTCTATAGTGAATGTTTGCAGAAAGAGTTCTTCTTGGATATAGGACAATGTGACCCATACATCTATCAAGTCAGTATTAACCTTTGTTTTCATTTCTGTAGATTTATATTATTTCGGCAAATTATTGATTTTTTTTTCATCAGCTGATCTTTTGGGGTTATACTACATTGGATGGCCGATGTTGCAAGTCTTGGGAATATTATTTAACATCGCAGTAGGATATATGTTAATATTTCTTTTATTATAGCTTTCTTTTCTTGTAAAAACTTTGATCTTTTATTGTTTCCTGAAAATGAATGAGGTATTGAATAATATGGAAGCTAAAAGGACTTCCTTCACATGGCAAGTTGTTTATATGGCTGATTTAAGTTAAAAACTTCCAACAAATTAGAATTTAAACTCCCTGCATAAAGTTAATAATTTATTTCCAATTTTTTTTATAATTAAACTTAGTTTTCATTTCTGTAGATCTACTTTATTTTCATAAATTATTGATTTTTTTTCATTGGCTGATCTATTGATCTTTCTGAGTTATGCTACATCAAATGGCCAGCTTAAAAACTATTGTGGATATTTTATTTAACAACCCATTAGATTATAGGTTTTTTTTTTCATTATTTCTTGGTTTTTAAGTAAAAGAAACTTTGAGCTTGTACTATTTAGTGAAAATGAATGAGGTCTTGGATAACAGAAGCAAAATGGACTTGATAAATCAATAAATGTTTTGTGGAAAAAATTTCTTGATTTATCAATGCCAAAAGAGCAGCAGGTAACGCTGTGATTATCATCTATGTTTAAAATGGACTTGGCCAAAAATCAGAGTTTATGTGGGATGGCAATTTCGGGAAGGGTTTTTACCCCCTCCCGCTCCATAAAAATTTCATTGAAAAAAATTGCAAGTTTTTATGTATACATTGAATGATTTTAACCCCCCAATATCTTGGCTGTGTCACTCTGATGAGTAACATTTTTCTTTTTGCTTTGGTGCACAAATCTTTTTGCGCTTAGCCAGATTGCCAAACTTCAACACCCAAAGAAAAATTTATAATGCTTAATAAAAAAGCAGCCAAAAAATTTTTTATTTTTCCATTTCATGACCAGTCACTTTGTATAGCACTGGCTGTGTTTAAAATATGTAATACTGAAAGGAATCATAAAAGGAAATAAAAATCATTTCCTATTGATTAATATATAATTTAATTATTTTTATTCATCAGATTTCCCAAGATAAAACTTAATTTTTAAATCTGAACTATTTTTATTTCTATATCACATTAAAAAAGGCTTATTAATATCAGTATGTTTGTAAATTTGTTTAAATTACTTATTTTGTAATTAAATTTCGTAAATTAATTCTTTTTAATTTGGTATATAATATGACCTATTTCTGTTGATTGGTTATTTTTGAAAAAAAATATTTAAACTTGACTTGTTATCTGACTCAGAACAATTAGCTAAAAGCCTGAATTTTTTCAAATGTATGGTATCAAGAAAAAATTACAAATTGGTAGTAATTTTCTTGCTTCAAGTGAATATTAATATTTTGTTATTCAGAAATAGCCTTTCTATTCATGTGCATTTATAATCATTTCCGTTTATTAATTTTTTTTAAATAAATTTTTATTTGTGTTGCCAGATGCATTTTGTTACTACATGACTCTAAAAAAGCCCTATTAAAATAAAACTAGTCAAAATTAAAAATAGCTTAAAATTATCTGCCATTGAGCAATAAAATTTAAAAGGTTATCCTTCAAACTATTTGCATGTTAAAAGTTTTTAGGAGAAAACTCAGAAGCTTTTCGGAGCAAGGACAGCACTCTGTCTTCAGTAAAGTGACACATGAAACTTAAATTTTATTGCTCAATGACAGAGAATTTTAAGTTATTTTTAATTAATTTCTGAGAAAAGAACTTTAATAATAAAAGGAAGTGAAATACTAAGTGGAAGATAAAAACCCTTTCCAAAATTGCCCTCCCACATGAGAACTCATTTCTATGCCAAGGAAGTTCTTTTTGCTTTCATATCCAAGACCATTTTCAGGAAATGATACAAGATAGTTTAACTGGAAATCAAAGAAATAATAAAAGAAAAAATAACATATAACTAATGTGATGTTAAATAAAATATCCATAGCAACAAGTTGTAAGCCGACCATCCGATGTAGCACAACTCAAAAAAATCAATTATCGATATATGGAAAGCTTGAAGTTTCCATCTATCGATATTATCAGCCCTGTGATGCTGTGTGCTGGCATTCATTCTTGAAGCTAGTAAGTATGAAGACTTATTTTTACTTACAGTTTCTATTTGTAGAGCAGGAAAGATATATATAGAATCTTGGGATAAGTGATATAAGAGATAAAAATAATTATAGGAATAGTAAAATTGGTTTAAGGCAGAAAAGAGTATAAAATGGGAAAACATTGTGGTACTTTGCAATTACTTCCAAAATCTTAAATTTTTGAAAACAGCAGTTTTTTTGTTAATTTTCAAGAGATTTTTTAAACTTAAAAAGAAAGATTTGTTGATAATAATTCAAAATAAACTTGTGAACTTAAATTAGGTGTTACTTTAACATTGTAACATTAACAAGCAAGCGGTAATACCATATAGCACTTGTAAGAAATGGCAATAAAATGGCTTTAACAAATTATTTATATTGTAGTTTAATGAAATATGCATTAAATGAAAAAATATTTTTCAAGTTTCAATTATGTATCTTTATAAGATATATATATGTAAAGAATTTCAAACGGCAATTTTTAAACATCTTTTTTTTTGTTGTACTAAAAATGGATGCATATGTCCTTGGCCTCTCAATGCGAATTCTGTCAACATATACAGATGACATGACACTGGAGTAAATGACTGATAAACTGGTAATATCCCAACATTAGCAAGGAAAAAAAATTCATCCATCTGAAACTTAATCAGGAGATCCGAATCTCCTGATAAGTAAAGTTTAAGTTTATTTTTATTGAGTTTCAGTTTATTGTTTCAGTTTATTGAGTACAATATAAAAGTTCCCTGACAAAGGGAGTATGCAGCTTATAACTTCATATAAGCATGTATGGATCACCATCAGCTTACTTCAAGTGATTAGAACAACTCGTGCATAATAGAACTCATCTTCAAATCCAGAAGATGGATGGCTAAATTTGTTACAAGTGTTTAAAATGTTGATATGCACTAAAAATATTATGCATTTTTCAGTTATTTTTGCTGTTTCAGTTTGCATTTTTTTTTGATAAAAAGGGAAAAATATGCAGTAGAAAGTTTGCACTAATATAAATTTATAATAGAATGTTTTTGTTTTCCAGTGTAGAGATTGGTGAATCCGTGAGAGGAGAAGATGTTTATATTATACAGAGTGGATGTGGTGAAGTTAATGACAACCTAATGGAATTACTTATAATGATAAATGCCTGTAAGATTGCATCAGCATCACGTGTAACTGCTGTCATTCCATGCTTTCCTTATGCAAGGCAAGACAAGAAAGATAAGGTTCATAATATTAAATATTTCTTTTGTTTTATGTCATGACAGTTGTGAGTAACATTAACCCATCCAAACCTAATATATGCATGTAGAAAACCAGGTACAGTCTTGAGTAAGCATGTAATTATAAGAAAATATGAACATACTGAATGAAAACTAAAATAGTTTGTTGATAAAATGACTAGATATCCTAGTGTGTTGGGCAAAATCAATTAGAAAAAGTGTTTTTAAGAAAACTAGTTAATCAAAATGCAAGGAAAAAGACAGAGAATATTGCATTTTTTTATGTTTCGCTTTTTTTTAATGTGGCTATTAGTCTTGTGTGTAGAGCAAGTGTATAGAGAGTTTTTGCATCCTTCTGTACAGTATGTCTTGAAACTGTGGTCCTCTTTGGCTGCTGACAACTAGGAAAACATTTGTCTCTCATTTTCCTATGTTGTCCTGAGAAAGTGTGGCTTGGGATGACCTGTCCTGGTGGGTGATTAACTCTAGTTTCTTGAAATTATCTCATCTCTTGAAAGGACATTTGTGGTGCATTTAAGGCCCTTGATACCTTGATCTAGGATTAACCCACTTCCATTTTACCTATCACTCTCTACTTTATACAATCATCCATGTGTTGGATTTGTGATATGATGAAATCAAATTACTACTCAAGTTAATGCCAGGTTGGCTTGAACAGAAGTGAATGGTAACTACAGCCACACACTATTTTATCATAGTCCTAATTTGCATGCTTATGGTCGCATCATGGTGGTTCACCATTTACTTTTATGTTCCTTTACCAGTTTATTTGTTATTATTTGGGGTCCTTACCTTTGAACCATCCAATTCTCCTATCGATAGCTCAAGTTACTGATCAGCAGCTCGTTTGGATTGATGGCCACTGAGTGTCCCTCCACATTGAGTGTCAAGATTACAATCACTTGTGTCATCACCGATTCACAATTATTTAATCAAATGCAGTTCACTGACCTGTTTGTAGGCACATGCCAGTATTTGTCTGAATCCAGCACAGCAGCCAAGGAATGCCTCTTGAAATTGTACTAAGAGTAATGGAAAAGCTGCAGAAATTATTAGAAGAAGCAAAAATTTTAAAAGACTTTGATGTGCATTGTCTTGTAAGGGGAATGACAAAAGCCCATGTCAAAATTTAGCTGATAGTACTAGATCAGCAAATGAACATTTAGCTTTTGAACAGAGCGTTCCAAATAATGTTCCTTCAGAAACTAGTGAAAGAGCAGAATACTATGACTACCCCAACAAGTTGTTGATGCAGTTAAGATTATATGTAGGTTCCAAATGCCCTTCATCATGGACTTTTATCAAGTCCATGGCAGAGCACTTCCATTTATACTGAAGTGCCATGCAACAAAAAATTGTGTGCAGTATCCTGTTTAAATGGATGTGCCAAGCACTGGTGATACATTGTTGGATGTTACAAGGGATGGAATATTGGGAGGATTTTAAGATATAAATTTCAAAAATCTACCTTATATGTTTGGCCACGGAACTCTTTCATGAATTCAATGTGAAGGGGAAAATGTCGTAAAGTAAAGAGTTAGCATAGTTCTATAATACACCAACTTGTAGAACTATGCTAACTCTTTACTTTACGACATTGGTACTATAGAACCAATATGGTTCTATAGTACCAATGTACTATAGAACTATGCTAACTCTATAATACATGTACTATAGAACTATGCTAACTCTATAATAGAGGTGTACTATAGAACTATGCTAACTCTATAATATTAATGCCACTGAAATTGATATTATTAACCCTTCCAGTGTCCAGCCTGAAAAACTGGTTTCCATCCAAAGGCCAAGTTATTCTCTCCCTATGCTCAGCCAAAAAAATAACTTTAGAGCTTTTTTGCCACACAACTGATGAAAGGAATTATGGCATGTTATATGCCAAATTAATCAACATTTAATTCTGGATTTTCTGAAAATAGAATATTTAACCTAAAAGACGACAAGTTTTATTTTAATAGAATTTTTTTAGTCATGTAGTAAAAAACTAATAGACCGAAATGATTATAATGCACATGAATAGAAAGGTTATTTGTTTCTGACTAATAATAAAAAAAAAATTTTTTGGTTTCAAGTAAATATTTCTCTCGTTTTGTAATTTTTTTTTGGTACCATACTTTGACAAAATTTCAGGCTTTTTGCCAATTGTGTCAAGTCAGATAAACAAGTCAACTTTAGAATTTTAAAAAAAATAGCCAATCAATGGAAATAAGTCATGTTACATACCAAATTGAACAAAATTTAATTACGAATTTTATGAAAATAAGCAATATAAAGAAATTTACAAGCATATTGATTTTAATGAACCTTTTTCAATGTGATATGGTGAAAAAACGATCGCGCTATACAATTTAGGCTTTATTTCGGAAAACCTGATGACTAAAAATAGTTAAATTATATATTAATTGAAAGGAATTTTCCTCCAAAATAATGTAATATTCAACCTGAAATATGATTTTTATTTCTTTTAATGATTCTTTTCAATATTGTATATTTTAAACATGGCCAGTGTTATACAAAGTGACTTCTCACATTCACAGGATTTTCTGAACTGGTTATGAAATGGAAAAAAAAACTTTCTTGGCTGCTTTTTTTTCCTAAACATTTTGAATTTTTTCTTTGGGTGTTTAAGTTTGCCGATCTTGGCTAAGTGCAAAAAGGTTTATGCACCAAAGCAAAAAAAAAAACAGCTTTATATTGTCTGTGTGGCACAGCCAAGGTACTGAAGGTGGGGGGGTGCCTTTAAAATCATTCAATATAAACATAAAAACTTGTAATTTTAAAAAAAATTCTGGGGGGGACGGTGGGGGTGAAACATTCACAGTAAGTTTAGCTGAGGGAACACTTCCCGAAATTACCCTTCCACATGACAGCTGATTTCTGCAGCAAGGAAGTCTATTTTGCTTCCTTATCTAAGACATTCATTTTCAGAAAACAGTACAAGCTCAAAGTTTTTTTACTAAAAAGAAACAAGAAATAATAAAAGGAAAAATTCCGTATAACCTAATGGGATGTTAAATAAAATATCCACAACAACTTTTAAGCCAGCTTCCATTGGTAACATAACTCAGAAAGATCAATAAATCAGCAGACTTAAAGATTGCCAACTTACGGAAATAAATCTACAGAAATGAATTTGCTTCCATATCCAAGACTTTATTTATTTTCAGAAAATGATACCAGATCAAAGTTTTACTGGAAAAGTAATAAATAATAAAATAAAAATTAACATATACCCTAATGCAATGTTAAAATATCCACAGCAACAAGTTGTAGACCAGCCATCTGATGTAGAATAACTGTGAAAAATCAATACTTATCCATCAGCCAAAAGATTGTTAATTTACAAAAATAAATCGAATGAAATGGAAATTAAGGTTTAAATATAAAAAATTAAATACTAACTTTACAAAAGGGTATCCAATATGCTGTATCAAAACTGTAAACAATATGGGAGCCAGATAGCACATGGTACAGAGCATGTGTTAACCATCTGCCTCAGTTAGCCATAATGTAATTAAATGCACCTGCACCCAGAATTTCTAAGAAGGATGTTTTTACTTCCAGTTTTGATTTTAAGAGCAGGAAAGATACATAGCATGCTGGGAAAAATGATAAAAATAATTTTGGGATTATTGAAATAGGTTTATGACAGAAAAGAGTGTGAAACTGGGGGGGGGGGGAGGAATGGTGGTACGTACTTTGTAATTACTTCCAAAATCTGCCATTTTTAAAAACAGCAGTTTTTTTTGTTAATTTTTAGATTTTCGATAAAATAGGGAAAACTTTGTTGATAATAATTCAAATCAAACTTGTGAGCTTAAATCAAAAAGTTGCTTCAGCAAATAGGAAGTTAACAAGCAAATCAACAATACTGTTTAGTGCTTCTAAGAAATGGCAATCAGATGGCTTTATCAAATTATATATATATTGTAGTTTAGTAAAATATACATAGAATTAAAAAACAAAATATTAATTTTCAAGCCTGAATTATATATTTTACTAAGATATATATATAAATCACATTGGCAATTTTTATTTAAAAAAGGATTTTTTTTTTGGTGTACTAAAAATGTATACGTAGGTTCGTGACCTCTCATTTCGGATTCTGTGAATGTATACAGATGATGTGGACACTGGAAGTGCCGTTTGGCAGAATGAAAGAGGCATAGCTTTTGTTCCACAACAATCTTCGAAAAATGAAACTAGGTCAAATAGTTTTGCAATCAAAGAATCTTTAAGATGTAATTTTTGTGGGTGATTAGGACATACTAAAAGAGTGTGTTGTAGGAAAAACTACAAGTCAGGAAACTTGAAGTAGGATCTATGTAATGAGAGGCTAAAGTTCTTCAAGTAAAGTCCTCTGATAAGTCTTGCCACTGAACTCGCACATAATGTGTTGAATTTGCCTTATGTGAAGCTTTATCATAAAAATACTGAATTTATAGCTCTCATAGATAGTGCAGCTGATATTTATTTCTTCCACAAAAAGGTTTGGAATAAGATTAGCAGAAGTAATAATTTGAAAATGCAGTTATGGGCCTATGGACCCAAGCAATGTTTTCCAGAAGGCACAATTGAATTTCCTATCACATTAAATAATGTGGAGATAATGCTTGTGCTGTTAAAAGATGTTCATAGGCTTAGATGTGATAAGAAAACATGCATACAATTAGACTTTATAAATAACTATTTTGCTAAAGATGACTCTTAAAGCAAAACTCGATGTCAGCAAAATAAAGTTAGATATAAGGGAGTGTGTTAATAATGCACACCAAAATTAGGAAGACAATTTAGGTTAGAAGATATTCTAAATTAGAATTTACTTTTTTGGCAAAAAAAATCCCAAGAAAGTGTCAAATTTTAGAATATCATATTGATACTGGTAATCATAAGTCTGTGTATAGCAAACTTTATAATTATCCAATTATTAGCAAAGAGAATGGGATTTCAGAGCAAATTCAGAAAATGGTGAAGGATGGCATTTTGAGTCCAGTTTTAGCCCTTGGGCTTCACCAGTTCTAGCAAAAAGAAAATAAGGTACTTAAGATTTTGTGTGGACTGTAGGAAGTTGAATAATGTCACACTCCCTGATAGATACCCTCTACCTATTATCCAGAGCATGCTAACCACTTGTCCATCAGAACGGCTTTTCAATGATATACTTCTATAATTGGATAAATCAGTTTATCCAATTGTATACTTGTCACATACTTTGTGAAGCTGTTTGTGAGCAGTGAATAACCTGCAACACAACTAGCTGGAAAGCAATTTATTAGCACTTTAGACTTGCCTGCAGGATATTGGCAGATGTCTGTACATCCCAAGATCTGCCCAAAACTATATTTCTCATGAGGAACAGCTTATTCCAATTCCGTTGTTTGCCATTTGACTTATTCGGAGCACCTGCTATGTTTCAGTGTGTTGTCTGTGATCCTGGGTGATTTAAAAGGAAAGATATGTGAAGTGTACCTTGACAGCATAGTCGTTTTTTCCACATATTTTTCCAAACATTTATAAGATTTAGACTTAGTTTTCTCAAAGTTAAGAGAAGCAAATCTCACTGTGAAGTTATTTAAATGTGTAGATTTCTCCAAAGAGACATCCCATACCTCAGTTTTACCATCAATGCACACAGAGTAAGAATTGTCTGATAAGGTTGAGGATATAGAAAAAATTTTCATACCAAACAATATGGAACAACTCTGTAGATTTTTGAGAATGTGTAGTTAGTTCCACCAATTTGTGCTAAACTTTGAAGATTTAACTGAACCCTCTGTGTGAGTTATGCCACAAACTGCGACGGGAGTGACTCAGTAGCATGCCAGGCTTGTAATCTGCAGTTCCCAGGTTTGAGTCCCAGCTGGGTCAGCATTGAGATTTATTTCCACAAAGTTCCCCGCCCTGCCCACAGTCAGTAGGGGACACTGATGGGCTTGGAAAGGCCGCCGTCCATCAGATGGAACATTAAGTCGTGGCCCCGTGTGTAAGAGAGCCATACCCTGTGTACGTTAAAGAACACTCTGGATGGCCTTGATGGAAGGTTACCATCTGTCTCCCAACAGCTGTTCCAGTAGGTCCCCTCCCCCAACCTTCTCTGAGCCTTCGGGGTCCACGTGACCTGGCCATTTAGCCCATGGTGTGCAAAAAAGTGCTGCTCAGAGGTAAAACAACCCAACCCATTTACCCCTGAGTCATAAGTGCAACACAAGTGATCCTTGCAGTTTTAATCCAGCAGTAGCGATGCCTCATAACTGTGTTAACAGTGCAGATACATTTTGTTGCATTTGTTGGGAAATGATGTTTGCAAGCCAGAAAAGGGCCATCACTCCAATAGTTAAAGTGGCGTATGAGTTTTATTTTGGATGCAAGATCGGAGACCAGGACAAGGCCTGGGCCCCGACACATATGCTTATTTTTCTAACTGCGCATATCATTATATGATGAATGTCAGTCAGTATCATTCAAGGCTACTTATTTTGCATATGCGACACATATGCACAATAAATGAACGATCTTGTTCACGATCTCGAGCTGTCCAACACCAAAGCAGAGTTACTTGGATCAAGACTTAAACAATGGAATCTTCTCAAGGAAAATGTCTGAGTGACTTTATTTCGAACTTGTCATGAGCAGTTTGCACCTTACTTCAGAAAGGAAGATGACTTTGTGTAGATGACCGATGTGACCTGATGAATGCCCCGGAATCAAACATGACCCTCAAGAATAGCGACTACTCATAGACTCCTCGAAATTGAGTCTCAAGGCAGTGTTGCTGCATAATGGAAATCGATTTCCATCCATTCCAGTTGGACATGCTGTCTACATGAAAGAAACCTACGACAACCTAAAACAGCTGTTGAACTGTCTTCAATACAGAAAATATGGCTGGCATCTCTGTTGTGACTTGAAGGTAGTGGCTCTGTTAATGGGTCTGCAGCTGGGATATACAAAGTACTGCTGGTTCTTATGTGAATGGGACAGCCAAGCAAAGACTTTGCACTACGTGAAGAGAAACTGGCCTCAGAGGAAATCTCTAAAGATCAGAGAGAAGAAAGTGGAACACCCAGCATTGGCAGAAATGCACAAAATCCTGCTACCGGCCGTACACATCAAACTCGGTGTGATGAAAAACTTCACAAAAGCCATGAACTGGACTGCATCAGCGTTCAAGTACTTGGCTGACAAATTCCCTTGACTCAGCGAAGCGAAAATTAAAGAGGGAATTTTTATGGGTCTTCAGATCTGCGAGCTGTTCAGAGACCAGATGTTCGACAACCTGCTTCAGGGTGATGAGAGAAAGGCTTTGGACGCGTTTCGTCTGGTGTCAACTAAATTCCTCGGGAATGTCAGGGCAGACAACTACAAGAAACTGGTTAAGGACTTGTCTCTGTATCACAAACTTGGCTGCAATATGTCCTTAAAGATCCACTTTCTCCATTCTCACTTAGATTTCTTCCCCGATAACTGAGGCATGGTTAGTGATGAGCCTGGTGAATGTTTTCACCAGGACATTGTAATGATGGAGAAACAATACCAGGGAAACTGGTCCACTTCAATGTTGGCTGACTACTGTTGGATGATCTTGAGCAGCTCTACAAGCAATGGGCAAAGCCATGATTGGCATTGCAACTTGAATGAGTCTCATGCATGTCTATTGTTATTTGGGTTGGGCTATTGTGTTGATAAGAAATTAAAACTTTTCTTTCACTAGCACTTTTATTTATAATCAATAGTCAATTATGCACTTATGTTTCCTACTGTTATGTTACTTATCATTCTATTGCATTTCGCTTGAGGGGCTGGGTATAATTGTATTTTTTTTAAGGCATTTGCAATTTAATTCCCATATATAGCATAATGGTGTAAATTTTGTCTCAGGTAAATACTGAAAGTTGCAGATGGTTTATATTTAGTTAATGCATATGCCTTATTGTTGTGTTAAGCAGAAAATGGGATGATTTCTTCTTTAGCAATATGCCTTGAAAATGGTTGTCTCCAATGAGATTATCTTGTTCTAGGCATCTTTTCTAATAATGTGGATGGCAGTGCATTGCTTAAGATAATTCGTATTTTCTGGCTTGTTGTCTCTGATGGTATTATTTGGTTCTAGAGGCTTTTTTTTATGCTGCAGATCGACAGTAAACTGTTTACTATAATTCTTGTTTTTTTAGACTTGTTTTCTCTGATGGAATTATTTAGTTCCGAGATATTTTTTATGCTGAGGATCTACAGCGAGTTGTTTACAATAATTAGTGTTTTTTAAGCTTGTTGTCTCTGATGGGATATTTAGTTCCAGGGGCTCTTTTATACTGCAAATCAGTGGTGAATTGTTTAAAAAAATTTAGGCTTGTTATAAGACTAGTGTGTTCTTTGGGGGGGGGGGGTAAATGGGCAAAATGCCAGTTTATTGTTTAGCATTATGTTCAGGTTAAAATAGTTGTCTCTGATAATTTTGTTCTGGGGTTGTTTTTTTTTCAATTGTGGAATGGCAATTTATTGTTTAGTGGTGTGTGCTTGTTAGAATAGCTGTCTCCGATGAGATTATTGTTTTTGCAAGTGTTTTTAAATTACGGAATAAAAGTTTGTTGTTAGTGACAGTAGTCTGTTGAAACAAGTGGCCTTGAATGATACTGACTGACATTCATCGTATAATGATATGCACAGGTAGAAAAATATGTATTAGATACTGTTACTGTTGTAGGTTTTCTTTTATTTGCAGAGACAAAATATAAATTATATTATAAAAGTAATGTTGTTGCTAGTGTATAAAATTATTTGACGTTTTTAATGGGTTTGTTTTTTAAACAGAGTCGTGCCCCAATCTCTGCAAAATTAGTGGCAAACATGTTATCAGTAGCTGGAGCTGATCATATAATTACAATGGATTTGCATGCTTCCCAAATACAGGTAATTCATTAATCTATATTATATTATTGTAGAATGTATTAAATGAATTTAATTGAAAAATGAGATGCAATGTTTTAAACATCAATCCCCAACATTTTATAGATAGTGTAAATCAGAAGTTGGTCATGAGAAAGAAAGTTTGGTAGCATCAAAGAAACAAATGTTTTTTATCTTATTATACTATATGTGTATGTAATATTTTTGTAGGGAATATATTTGTTGATACTCTAAAAGTGTGATTTGGTTACCATAGCATTTAAAATGTAAACTACTCTTTTTGCCAAGACTTCCAGTTTGCATATTAGTCTTTTCAGATTCATTATCACAATTAAATTACTATATTGCACAAAACAATTAAAAAAAGCTGAAAACATTAGCTAATATTGCAAAATACTTACACTTACTGATATTTGGATTGTTTTTACAAAACACAATAATAATTGTTTTTATTAGTAGTCATTTATATGCCAGCTTCAAAAGTGTTCCATTTTATTCACTGAGCAATTTGTTGTGGTAATTTTCTGTCTTTAGATGCGCTTTGACATATTATTTTAGTACAGTTTTCTATACATTACTTTAAAATGTTCCTAGATTACTATTGTATATAATTATTTAATCATTAATATGTTTTGCCTATTTTTTTCATATTTTACATGGGCTGAGAAATCTAAAAGTTAATTCTAGCTTAACAGTCTTGTACAAGGACATATCCAGCATGACAGAAATCTGGTTCTCTGATCTTAAAACCAACACACAAGAGTATGCACTGGAAGAGTAGTTAGCTCCCTAACCACTCACCCAAATAATGCTAGTAAGACTATACACATTACTTGTATATCTGTCATTTTCTTTTTGTGTGGCTTTTTTCCTCTTACAAACATGGGTTTTATGCTGTGTGACTGAAATAGCAAATTATATTTAATAGATTGGAGACTTTTGAAAGCTTACTTTCCCACACTTTTTCCTGTTTTAGGGTTGCCTGCATTTAGACAGCATCTCATTCCTTTCTGTTCTTACAATCGTCTTCTCAAAGACCTTTTCTCATCACTTTTTTTCTTATCATCTTTTCATTTCTTCCCTGACCATCATCATCATTTCATCCCTTTCATCCAGTGAATTCCCGTATTTTCTTGGCCATCTTCTATCCTCCATTCATATGCCAATACCATCTGTTTCTTTTTTGCATAACACTCCAACATCTTTCTCTACTCCAGTAATCATTTAATTTCCTCATTTCTCACATTATCCATTCTTCTATGCACATCTCAAGAAATTTGTTTTGACTGCTATTACCTTAAATGTTAACCTTTATATCAGCATCCATGCCTCTGATCCATTGGCATTTTTTCCTCTTACAACCAGTTTTTCCTCGTACAATTATGGCATTTTTCCTCTTACAACTGCATTACTTCCTTTTGCTTTTTGCTTGTCATTTGTTGGTTTTTGTGTTTGTCAATACAGTTGTTCTACCATATCTTACAAATGTCATGGTGAATTTTATGATATGTGTGTCAAATGAAAGCTTGTAATGCAGGGAGTATCAGCTATAAAAAATTGACCCCCATGCTTTCTTATCCCCTAAAAAAAGGGGAAATGTGAAGCTTATTATTCTGCTATATCTCCAGAATGTGACTGTCGAAAGTAACAAGTTGTATATCAAATGAAAGCTTGTGACATGGGGAGTGTTGTGGGTAATAAAAATATACCGCTCTTTTTTTCTTCTCCCTAAAAAACTGGAAATATGAATGTCATTTTACTATATCTTCGAAATGCAAGGGTTGTAATTACAAGTTAGGTGTTAAATGAAAACTCATATAATGACTGTCATAAACAATTTCGAATTTTACCCCCACCAATCTCCCTTCTGATAAAAGAGGTAATTGTTGTAGGGGTTGATCTTGCGAAATTCTCAAAGCTTGTGATGTCTTCAGTGTAATGGGCAACCTCAAACAGCTCCAAAAGTGAGAGAAAATGTGGTCGATGTTTAGAACTAAAATAAATATAAATTAATTAAAAAATACTTCCTCTATGCACCCTAAAAAGGATAAATAAACCTAAGGCATATTTGATGGTGTAATCAGTCACTGAATTTGTATTTACTTCAAAGGAAGATAATGCACTGATTTACCTGCTCAACAAGATTGCTGGCCTCATTTTCCTCTGAAGTGAATATGAACTCGGTGACTGATTGCACCTTCGATATGCTTGTGGTTTATTTCTAATTTTTATGGTGCATATTTTTTTTTATAGAAAGATAGGTATTTAAAAAAAAAATTATTTATTTATATTTTTTTCTTTACAGATATGCTTTTCTCTAATAAAACTGAATTTAGTGTTCATGTTGCTTTTCATGCCTGTTCTTGCTCTCACTTTCTTCATATATATATATACCTCCTGGATGAAAGACACCAGATATTTAAACATGTTCACTTTTTTCACCATTTTCTTAATTTTTCTTTTATTATTTCCTCCCATTTTTTTTTTTTTTTTCGATTTTCATTCCCCATTTTACATATTCTTTCTTAATTTCTTCACCATGTATTCCAAATCATTTTCATGTTGGTACAATTATTACCTGATCATCTGCAGAAAATAAGGAATGTGTCTTCCTCCAGTTGATATACCCATTCCAGTGCATTTTCTATTACTTTCTTGCATAGTCTTTTTAATATGAGTAAAGTTGGTAGCATGCACCACCCCTGCTTCAATCTATTGTTTAATTCTCTTCAACTTTTTATTATTTTATGGTCTTTGTTTAGTTTTTCTTTTAATCTCACTTTTTTTTAGTGAATTCCACAGTTCTTTTTGAGGGTACTCGACCCTGTCCTCTTTAACATAAGGGGGGCACCGATGAGTATGGAAAGGTTTCTGTCCATTGGAAGTAGTGGTCGCATATTCAGGAAAGCTATACCCTGTGTACATTAAAGAACATATTGGATGGCCTTGATGGGAGGCTTTCATCTGTCTCTTAATGGTTCAGTGGGTCTCCACTTTTGAGCCCTTGAGGTTCTTGTGACTTATCCATTTAGCCCATTATGTGCACATGTTTTTCCAAATTGATAGAAGCAATAGGTTAATATTAATATATATATACAATTGGCAATAATTAATCAGAGTTTAATGTAATATTTCATGTTTTACTGCAACCATATATGTAACATCTTTAAGTTTTTTTTTAATTTCATTTTCATAATGTTTTTCTTTTTATTTGTTTTTCAAAAATTCTATAATTTTTGGTATATGCAAGACGTTTGAAGAAAAAAAATGAGCTCAAATAGTACACTCACATGGTTACATTTAAATTTTAAGCTCCTTAAATATAATGAGCTTTTTATGAGAAAAATTGAACTAACCATAAATTAAAGATCTAAATAGTTAGAACCAAATTTTTGCCTATAATGTTATGTGAATTTAAATTAAGTATTTTTCAGCCTGTTGAAGTAGTGTTCAAACATACCTTATTAGTTTTATGGTAATTAAGTTCTTGAAAGTCTACTTCATGAGACAAACAATTGAAAAAAAACATATTATCATTTAAAAATGTACACTAAAGATACCCAGCAAAAGGCTGGAAATGAAATTTATGGCACATGCAAAATTTGTTTATTCACAGCACATCATACATTTCAAGAGTATTTTAGTGGTTTAGATTGTATTTTGAAATAATCATATTTATGTATAACATAATACTTTATTTTTACAATATACACTGGTAAATTAGAAATAATAAATAATACTTATTTTTTAGGGTTTCTTTGATATTCCTGTAGATAATTTGTATGCAGAGCCTGCAGTCTTGAAATGGATTAGAGAAAATATTCTTGAATGGAGAAATAGCATTATTGTATCACCTGATGCTGGTGGTGCAAAAAGGTTGGGTTTAAATTAAAACCTTTAATAGATTCTTTGTCTATGTTGTATTGCTAAGATTAATAAAGCTAGTAACACTCTATCTTAATTGATACAAGGGGAATTCAAAAAGTTCTTGACATGCATCTGCAGAACAAAAACCATTGCACTTAACAAAGCTTTTGCTTCCTTCAGAGTACTCCCCTCCATCATCTATGTAAAGTTGCAGACATCTACACCCAGTGATGGTCATGGGGGGGGGGGGTCACAGGGACTATGCCCCCTTCAAGAGACTCACAACTGTTTCATTTTTTCATTTCAACAGCCAGCCAATTTCTTTTCCAAGAAGGCAAACTCTTGACACCTTCAGTACCCCATATGAAGGAAAATGTAGACATATAAAGGATTTTGTACTCCAGAAATGGCACTTTTCACTACAAAACCCTTCATATGCCCCAAAATGGCCTCCTTCAGGATTAAGACTTATGGCCATCCCTACACCAATTCTGTAATGCCTAGTGGTAAGTTCTTGAGGAAGTTCCTTTTTAATTTTTGGAAACAACCAAAAATTGCATGGTGCAAGATCTGGTGAATATTCAGGGTGGGGTAGTTGTTTGATTTTTTTCCTGCTCCAGATTGGCTGTAATGCTGTGATTTGTAAATACTGACATTGTCATGAAGGAGGATCCTTGACATGCCTGTTGCTGATGCTGCTCCTTCATCTCCTTAAGCATTTGGTCAAAACAATTGTGTATTATTGACCATTTATAGTCTTCTTTTTTTAGGTGAGGTGTCCACTCATTGGGAATTGTAAAAAATTATGAACATCCTCTTCCTTGAGTGATTTGGAGGATTTGGGGATGCTGTTCAAACAGTTGTTCATTGCAACCCAAACATAGTTGTTGATTTTTCTGGGAGTTGTACAGTAATAGTACCACATCTTATCACCTGTCGCAATGTCTATAAACCATTTGGTGCCACTTGCACGAGTCAACTCTAGCCCTTTTTTGCTGTACTGTCAGTTTCTGGGGTATTCATTTGGTACAGATCTTCCGAACTTCAAATGTGGATGAATAATTGTTTCCGCACTGCCAATCAATAAATACACTGCCATCTAAATTTATTTCCTGAATGGTGATGTGTGGGTTTTCATTAATGAATTCACAAACAGCAGTAATTGTTCTCTCATTCATGACCTCCTTCTGTCTTCTTGCTTAAGGGAGATCTTCTAAGTTCTGCCATACTCTGAATTTGCATATCCATCCTATAACAGTATATATATAAATGCCATATGAATAGGTATGATCCCATATACTTTTAGTAAATCAGCAGGAATTTTTTTTCATGTTCCCAAGCTGCATCCTTGTTAAAATGTAAAATCTTACCCTATCTTTTTTAGGTTTCATAGGAACAACACACAGATTTTGCAGACCAAACTTTAAACACGGCCAGCGAAGATAGAAATGGTGATATGGCCTTTGTTTTTGGCATGTAACGATAAGTTTAGACAAGTCGTAGATCATTAACTTTGGAGGAACGAGTTCAAATCTACAAGCATGTGTGAAGAACCCCATGTTTTGAATGTCCTCCATAATAATACCATTAATCTTGTTCTGTCAAAGTACTGACAATGGTACTATGATCACTGTCAGATTCTGGTTTTGAATTTGGTCATATGACTTTAAAAGGAGAAATTTGACCTTGGTTTCCTCTTTGCTGTTCAAAGGTTTAATGTTCATACCTTTAATGCCTTTAATGTCCATACTTCTTACCAACTTCTGCTAATTGTTTTGGCCATTATGAGAATTAATGGTTCAAATGCATATCTAATGATTGGTTCTGTATTAAGATTAATATTGCAAAATGGAATCACGGGAAAATCCTCTGTCTTTGTAGTAACTTAGTAGATAAACTTCATAAATCAGCAATTGCTGTGGTTGCCAGAATAAATGTTTCAAGATATTGCCAGAAGATCCACAAGCAACTCAACTTGCAACACTCCAAAGATTGTTCTGAAGAACTTATGAAAAGTTAAATGTTTAATGAAATATATAAATATACAATAAATAGAAAATCCACAGAGTTATATGTTGATTTTGAAGTCAATAAATAGTTTTGTGGAAAAAAATGAGTTTTGCTGGCATGCCGAATTCAAACCCATGTCTCTCAAGATACATGCCAGAGTGTTTTAAGACCACTAAACTAATGCCGGCTCCATCATTTGTTCACTAATGTTGCTTATCAATTTCCCATCTTTGTCACTCCTGGTACCGTTTATTATCAGGGAAGGAAACTTTCCTTTTTACTGTTTCACTGAGTAAGATGTAAATAAATAACTATTTATTGATTTATTGACTTCAAAGCCAACAAGTAACTCTGTATTTACCATTTGTTGATTAATTTATTAATAATACTTTAGCATGAGTGACTTACTATTTACATCTTACTCATTGCAACAGTAAAAAGTGAAATTGCCTTCCCCGAACATAGATGACACCAGGAACAACAAAGATGTGAGACTGATAAGTCATTAGTGGGTGAATGATAGAATTAGTTCAGTTGTTTTATAACAACTGAACTAACACAGGTTCTATCATTCACCCTCTAATGTGCTAATCAGCATGTATCTTGAGAGATGTGGGTTTAAATCCTGCATCTCAGCAAAGCGAATTTTTTCCACGAAACAATACTTATATACACTATTTAAATGCTGCAACAAAATGTCATAATATCAGTTGACAATCTGGTATAATATTGGTTGCAGACAAGAAGCAAGTACAATGGTGTTCAAGAATAAAGAATAATATACCTTGAAAAGTGTATACATGTGGATTATGCAATGTTGAAGAAGAGTTTTAATGTGCCTTTAACCGATGAACCATAAGACCATGAACATGCAAATAAGGGTTGTTATAGATGAGTGTGTGACATGAGTGTTATAAATGAGTGTGTGTGACATGAGTGTTATAAATGAGTGTGTGTGACACACAGTTTTCCGTTTTTACCTGGATTATCTAAAACTATCAAAAACGTAGTAGCTAAATATGACTTAAAAATGCCACACAAGATTGATAATACTATTAAGAATCTAATCGTAAATGACAGAGACAAATGAAAACCAATGGGGGGTGTATACGAAATTGAAATACCTGATGAGAATAGAATATTGAGGGGGGGGAAACTTCTATATTGGTAAAATTTTCCGTTCATACGAACAATGTATGTCGGAACATCAATCTGATATTAAAAAAGGAAATGACAATCTGCTCTGGCACAGATAGTAAAACAAAATCAAATACAGATTAGTAATCTAAATTTTAAATCAATAATGGTACCGGAAAGTAAATTCCAATTACAATATGCTGAAAAATTTTCATTAATTTAAATAAAGATTGCTTGTGCAACACAGACATTGCATCCCTACCGGCAGCGTGGAATCTCCTGTTACACGAGCATCAAACAAATCAGGTAACTGACCGATAGGGGGATACTCATATATATCCATTACTTCAATGACCTCTTCACCTGATGAAGTCCCACACACATCCAGGAAGAAACATGTTGTATATTTGATAGTATATGGGAAGGGCGGGCCCAGAGTTTAAACGTTTTTAATGTCTAGTGCTTTGGCCTTGTTTTTTAACTTGCACTGATATATGCTTGTTCATGGAGTTTGTGGGATGCAAACTTAAAAATAAATCTGAAGCAAGATTATACCAGACATTAAACAAATGGAGCTGCTTCCTGAGCTTATGTTGTGCCACATCAACGAGTTTGTTAGCTGAAAATTCAAGCATCGATACCATTTTAATATGTCATCTATAAAATCAACGTAGTTCCGGACTGGCATCTGGAGTATTATATGTATATATCAGTGGTTAATGCTTGTGAATTGACAGCAAGTGTGCTTTACATCTATGACGAAGATAGCATCAAAGAGATCATGTCAAGTCACTCAACCAGCTGCAGCCAGCAGGACTTTCTATGATAAATGGTAAAGTTATGACAATTACTTTGAACCTTTAACATGTTAAAGATTGCTTTAAGCTTTGTCATAAGAATTGTAACAACTCTTACCTTGACTATTTTTGAGATAGTCAGTGATTGCTCCTAAGCTCACTCCCTCAAAAACAGCATAAATCGTGTATTAAATTTGTTTTAACTTTAATGCTGTGAACTTATAATTATTTGGTCACCACTCATTCTGTTCCAGCTAGCCTAGCTTTAACTTGGATAGCAATTTTCTTTTTCCATGTCACAAAGACAGTGTATGTATGATGTGGGGACTGAGGTATCCAGGTCCTTAAATTTACCACAAAATGCCCTCTCAAAACTTGGGAAATGGTTTCAAGAAACAGGAGAAGTTAGTCATATACCAGAGTTGGGTTGTTTAGCCTCTGAACGGCACTTTTTTGTACACCATGGGCTTAATGGCCAGGTCTCGAGGACCCCGAAGGTTGGAGGAGGGGCCCCACTGGAACAGCTGTGGGGACAGATGATAGCCTCCTGTCAAGGCCATCCAGTGTGTTCTTTAAGGTGCACAGTGTATGGCTCTCCCGCACACAGGGCCACTGCTTAACGTCCCATCTGATGGACAGCGGCTTTTCCAAGCTCATCAGTGTCCCCTACTGATGGTGGGCAGTGCGGGGAGTTTTGCGGAGATAAGTCTCAGCACTGACCCAGCTGGGACTTGAACGTGTGAACTGCAGATTACAAGCCTGGCACGCTACCGACTGAGCCATCCCTGCTCCTCATATACCAGGACAAGGTCATTCCAGGGCCACAGCTGTTAAGGACTACTGTCTGTCTTGGAGCTTCAGCAGCCACAGGGTCAATAGCTTCAAGATATACTGTGTATAGAAGACTGCACGAATAAAGTCTATGCATGAAAGCCAATGGTTTCTGTCTCCCTCACATACTTCAACAGAAGAGCTTGTTCAATGTGATGCAGACATCACTTTTGTAGTTCAGGGTAATTGGTAAATGTGTTTGAATGCTTATTCTCAATACGTCCATTTGGAGAGAAGAAGGAATACCACAACTATTATAACATCAGAAAAAGGAATCATTTTGGTGATGGTAAGTGTGATGGTCTGGTGTGGCATCAGGATGATTGTCCAAATTGTGCATTCTGACTGTTCAGTGATACAGAGACAAAATTCTTGCACCCTATATGATGCTTTTCAGGGTGTTCTCAACCCCTGATTTACCTTTATGGACAATAATGCCCATTTGGCTCAAGTGGTTGATGATTTTGTTGGAATATATTCATAGAAGTGGGCATCCAGATCTGAATCCAATTGAGTTTTCCTGGGGAGGTGAGTTCCAGGAAGCTCCATCTTAGATCTGTTCTTTTGGAAAAGGGGACTTTATTATCACAAAACCTCATTGATACCCTCATCATTCCTTAGTTTTAAATTTTAGATTTTATAAACTTTAAAGTAGTAAATATTCTTGTTAGAATGCACCTGTTGTACTTATTATCAATTGGCTTTTTTTTTATGTAAATAGCATTAATTTCTTTCTCTACACTAGATAGTGATATCATCAGCAGTACCCCCACTCAACAGCAATACCCCCATTATTATTGCTGTTGAGATCCCATTGCTATTGAGTCACCTTATGACTAGTATAAACTCCTTTGCTGCCATTGCATCCTTTTTGCCTGATGATGCATTGCATGGATAATGTAAAATACTTGCAACATTTTAACATGTCTACTTTTTTAATGTTTAAAATATTTTAATGTTTTAACAATCAGCGAGTGTGAATAGTTTCAATGATGTTGTTATGCAGCTAAGAAGTATCCAGTTCTTAAATTTTTTATGTCATCCAGCACAGAATTGTCAATTATGATAGGCCATAAGCACGATTTTTGGGCCATTGCAATGTTGTTTTTGCATTTCTGGAAAATGCATTGAAAAATATAGATCTTACCAATGAACATTCAACTGGAAATGTCTAATTTGCATGTTCATGGTCTCACCTGAATCTTCATTCTACTGATATGACAATATACTGATAGTCATGATAGAATCAGAGGATACTTACCAACTACAACTCTGCTGCAACTTCAGCCAAAAATGTAGTAAAGTGCTATATGTAAAGGAATTGATTGTCATAATGACATTAGTTAATTTATTGTATTTTACAGTACTACTATGCCTTTTATCAATGATGTATGGGATATTCACTTTTTTGTTTTATGAGAAAATTTTTTTTTTAAGTTTTTGGTTTGGTATGGATTATTAAAATATTAATATTGTCATTTTTTAAGTTTTCCATTTAGTTGAATTTTCACTGAGGACACTAAGCTTTGAAATTGATATAAACTATTCTCTTTAGAAATGAGCATTTTATATTCATCAGAGTTAATTGAACTTTTTAGTTATCTATCATTTTATTCTTATGCAATTATAATAGATATTATTGCTAATCTTTAAAATAAAGAATGACAGGATAATTTTTTATTGGGACTATGTATTTATTTGTAATTGTTCCATTAGTGTATAGAATATTGAACAAAGTAAGTATGTCACTAAGCAAAGAAATAGTTTTGCATGTAACAGTCTGTATTTTATATTTTTAAGATGAAATTCTTTTTAAATGATTTTTTTTCATGATACCTTGGCTCATTATAATTTAGTTTTTCAGTTAATCAATTTCTTTTAAGTTTCAATAAATATATAATGATGCATCTAATATATATATGTGTTGTTGACAACTGGCTGCAGAAAAGCTTAATATGTAAAATCTCTTGGAAATTTAGTTCAGTAATCTACTTACGTATGAGCTAAGAACTTTTAGCTGGACTCAAGCTAATCTAAATTGAAAAGGAAATTTCCTTGAACTGACAAAGTTATTTATGAAGATCTCTTACATGATTTTGTTGGCATAAAAGCTCAAAAAGCAAATATTTTAATGAATTAAAGGCATTTTTATCATATTTTAAAATCATTTTATAATATATTTGATATTAAATTTTGTAATTCCATTATATTTGCCTTGCATTTTTTTATATAAAAAAGGAAGGTACTTTTCTACACCAAGGACGTAGATACTTAGAAGCTATAGTAGGCTTGTCCTGGTTTCTCATACAACATATAAACACTTACACAAGGGCATGCCCCACTGGGCTTAGTAGTCAGGTATCTAACCACTCTATCAGGTAAGGCCAAGGTACAGGGGTTTATCAAAATAAAGGAAACAGGTACTGTTTGTGGAGAATATTTTATTAATAAACTGTAGGCCCACCTCAGGTGTTCAGAACAGACTCACTTCAACTTGGAATAGACTTATACAAGTCATGAATATATGGTAATGGAATGTGGGACCATTCTTCCTGTAAAATATGGCCCAACTGTGCCAGTGATGCTGGAGATGGAAAGTGTGATCTGACCTTATGCTCTAGATATTCCTATAAATGTTCAATAGTATTGAGGTAGCCAGGCTAGCTGCTGTACCTCATCCTCATGCTCTGCAAACCACAACTTGACATGTTTCGCACAATGTATGGGAGCATTTTCCGCTTGAAACCAGGGATGGTCATTAGGGAACAATGACTGCAACATTGGGTGCAGTTGGTCCCTGAGAATGGATTCTTACGTTGCATATATGACACATTCCTGTAGAATAACTAATGGACCTAAAGAATGCCATGATATGGCACCCCACAGCATTAGGGATCCACCTCCATGCTTCACATCTGGAACCAAACATTCAGAGTGGTATGCTTCTGCAGGTTTTTGTCAGGTATACCAGTGCTGTTTTCACCAGATATACCATTGCTACCAGTGGTGGGAAACAATGTGTAACATGATTCATCCGACCAGATGACACTTTGCCAGTCTTTAGCATTCCAGCTTTTATGTGCTTTGCACTGCCTTACATGTTTTGTTGCATTGATGTTGGTAATCAGAGGTTTGTGAGTTGATGCACGGCCATAAATACCAGCATGATGAAGTTCCCGATGAACTGTTGTGGCGAAAATGAGATCATTCCGAGTGGTGTTCAACTCTGCTGCTATTTGTGGTGCTGTGCTCTTGTGCTTCTGTTGTACAATCCGTGCCAATATTCGCCTATCCCTATCCGACAACTTTGTATGATGTTCATAATTTGCATGTTTGGGAGCAATGTTTGTCCTTTTGGATAGATAGTCATAATCTTCAATACAGTTCCTTGTGTTACACTTACTATTTCCGCCGTTCTGGTTATTGAAGTTCCTGCAAGTTGTGCACCAATGATCATGCCATTTTGGAGGTCACTGAGATCTGACATTGTGACAATTGCACCACAGTAACTGTTTTACCTGCATCTGTGGCACTGCTACTAGATAGCCAACATCATACTTCTCCCCTTTATATACCTCACATTGCAGGTGACGTAGTCCCTGTGACGATGCATTGCATGTACTTCAATCACTGTTGGTGTTTCCATTATTTTGATAAACCCCTGTAGCATTAAGTAATAAGATTGCAGTTCTTAAACAGTTTGCATGCTCAACCAGAAAGCAATGGGACCTGAGTTCAAATCCCAGAAAACACATGGATGTTATCTTTTTGTTGAGGTATTGCCTTCCTCACAAATTCTTCTCTATGTTGTTCATTGTTTTATACAGATAGGCTCATTTAAATGGACTGTATGAGGATGTTTATTTTTTAATAAGAGTTTTTCATTATTTATTTTTTATATATATAAAAGTAAAATAAAGTAATTCATCCAGCAGGAAAAACTTTATTGTTAATATTTTAGCAGTTTAAAAGTTAAATAAGTAGCTATCATATGATGTGGTAATGAATTTTCATATATAGTATAAGATAGGAATGAATGTAATATTTGTTTTACCAGGGTGACATCAATTGCTGATAGATTAAATGTGGAGTTTGCTCTTATACATAAGGAAAGGAAAAAGGCCAATGAAGTAGCTTCTATGGTTTTGGTAGGAGACGTTAAAGATAGAGTTGCTATTCTTGTTGATGATATGGCTGATACATGTGGAACAATTTGCCATGCTGCAGAAAAGTAAGTTCATACTGAGACATTTGTAATTAATAGGTTAGAGGCTACTAAAGAAAAGGGAAAAAAAAAATTAAGAAATAGAAATTTGAATTTTTTCCCCGGTTTGGAATTGAACTCAGTTTTTGGTTATATGTTGGCTGATCTTTCCTTTTGCTGTACCAGGGAATTGATACTTTCTCTGTTTTCTTGCCTGTAAAGAATTTCTGATGTAATTGTTGCTAGAGTCAACTGTTGGTGTGACTTGGAAACAGGGATTTGAACACCCTCATAAAATGACAATGGTGCCCTCTGTTGGCTCTGGTAAAAACTACACCAAGGAAGCATTTGTAATCAAGATCACATAATAAAATGATCAGTTTCTAAGTAGTATAAAAGGAAAAGAACAGTTTGCATATAATCATCAGACTGTAGGTTAGTTCCTACTTGAGAAAAAAATTTTTTTTTTCTTTTTGTAAGAAATTGGACTCTCCCAGATTATTGTTTTTATGTAGCATGAGTATTTGCATTATATAGCAATTTCAGAATGTTTTAGAGCCTCATTCCTCAATTTCTGAAGACAAGCTTCCCAAAGTGCAGAATTTATTCTCCAAATAGTTTCTTGGATTTTGATTGATCAACAAAAGAGAGTTGTGAATACTATGAAATGAAGGAAAAAATCTGATTACAAGTGGCATAATGCAAAATACTCATTTAAAATAACTAATGTTTTTGTAAAATATATTCCTGTTTGAGCTTGTTCTGCTGCATTGACAGGGACATTGATTCAAATTGTGAATAAATGTATATTTGTGCATTCTGTTGAGAATCTATGAGTCTCCTCTATGTAAATTTGTAATAAGAGAATCTTGTAAAGTCTTTGTAGGAAGTATCTTCCTGCAGAAGCACACCATAACTGTGTGATGCTCTATTGTAATCCACAAAGCTTGAGAAACACGGTGTTAGCAAAGCCCATTTTTTGATGTTCCAGTTATTGATAAAATTCAGATTTGTTCTCTAGCTTATGCAATTTCAATCAGTAATCAGTAATTTGATTCTGATAACATAAACGAATAATCATCATGGGAAGCTAATGTATCGTTATTGATTCTTACAGTTCTTAACGTGAATTTTTTTTTAATTAATGAAAGCAAGATCCAAGTGTATGCTATATTAACTCATGAAATATTTTTGAGTCCTACAATTTTCGGAATCAGTAATACCTGTTTTGAAGCAGTAGTTACCATTCCTTCAGAGCAGCATATGAAGTATTTTTATTGTGATTATATCCTAATATCATATTTGATATTTCAGTAATTTATTGATAGAAGTTCAGACTTGTTCTCTAAGTTATGGTATTTATGTGAAGTTGATGTATTATAGATTCTTACAGCTCTTCAAATGAAATTTTTTTAGATTAATGGAAGCAGGAGCAAGTAAAGTGTATGCTATATTAACTCATGGGATATTTTCGGGTCCTGCAATTTCCCGAATCAATAATGCCTGTTTTGAAGCAGTAGTTGTGACTAACACAATTCCCCAGGAGCAGCATATGAAGGAGTGTGCCAAAATACAGGTATGTTTTTGTCTTATAGTAGAATTTAGCATCCTTATACCTTCACATTCTTTTGAATATTTAAATTGTGCATTCAGTAGAATGTATTCAAAATGGCAGTACTTATAAATTTTAATTTTAACTCTGTTAATATTTTGAAACTCCTAAGTTCAGTTGCTGTTAATTAAAATAAGTGTTACAATTTTAATGTATGACTTAAAGTTTTGCAATGAGATATAATTTTAAAAAATCAGAAAGTATGAAAATTATTTGTAACTTTTTGTTACTCCATTAATTATGAATGGCTGAAACATGCTCTAACCAGTCATTCATTTATTTTCAGAAACCTGTAGCATTTAACACACGTTCAGTGGGGTGTCAATGCACATAAAGTAGGAAAGATATCAGCCTCACTGGTATTCTTGAACATGACCACTAAAGGTCAAAACTCCATTTTAACTTTATAGGTTTTCTGTTGTAACAGTATAATTGATTTTAATATATAATTTCTTTTAAATATAAAAATTAATGCAAAATTGCATATTATTCTGATACATTGATTAAAATGGACTTAAGTAATATAGTCTTCAAGTAAATATTTGAAATGTGAAAGCAAAATATTGTGTGTTTAGCAAATGTAAAGGGGAAAACTTTTATACTTATGAAGTGAGAAGGCATGAGTTAAATATTTTCCATTGGACAGAAGCTAGGAAGGGTATATTGAAAAGTTTGTCTGGTGTTTACATAAAAATAAAACACATGGAATAAAAATTTAAAAAATACACATCTTGCATGCATCCTAAAAAGGTAGAAAATAAAATTAAAGCATATTGATGGTGTAATCAGTCACTGAATTTGTATTCATTTCAAAGGAAGATAGGGTGCTAATTTACATACTCAAAGAGATTGCAGGCACCTATTTTTCTTTGAAGTGATTGATTGCACTGTCAATATGCTTTAGTTTTATTTTCTGTTTTTTAGAGTAATGTAGCCGTCGAGTGGTTAGCACGCTTGGCTACTGATCTAAGGGACCTGGGTTCGAGCTCCGGGTAAGGCATGGATGTTCGTGCTGTTTTTCTGCTGAGGTCCTGCCATCCTCACAGACCCTTTACTATGGCATATAAACTGACAGGCTCCTGTCAGACCTCTGTGGCAAGCAGCTGCTTGAGGGGGTATTTATTTATTATTATAGAAAGATAGATGCTTTTAGTGACAAACAAATAAATAAATAAATGGTCATATCCTTATCACTAATCATGTCAGGTTCTAAAATTTTTGTTCAACTTCACAAATGGCTCAAATTCTGCCCTCTCAGTGGAGTTAGCCACTCTTGCAAGTCTAGAATATCTAAATTATAATGGTGGAATTCTTGTCTGAGGACATCAAGAGAATAATCTGTGTTCAAAGTCCTCACATTCCAACTACCTATGGAGAGAAAATGGTTAGTGGATGTTTAAAGAATCAATGCTTATTGTGAAAAGGTAATGCTGACAATATCAAACAGCCCCCTAATTGCAGGCATGAGCAAAGACCCTTTCCCCCACTACTAATAATATGAAGCCATCTACACTGAAAGATTTCCTCCAGTATAGAATTTGACAATGCTCGTAGAAGTAAGAGTTCAGGTGCCTGTGATAACCTCTGCTCAGGATTACCCACCAGCTGATAAAATGTATTCTGTGAATCTATTTACTTGGGGCTGTCAACCCACAAATAAACAGAAACCACGTGAAAGATTTTCCCTCTACAGAAGTCCACCAGTGCAGCAAATTCGGGATCCATAATCAAGCTCAAAGCCTTGTTCCAGTCTGGTCCAGTAGGTTTATATGATATCAATACAATGACCCTGTGTGGTTTTGACCACTCCTCAGCAGGGTAGAAAAAGAAATGGCCATAGTATTCCAGATTAGTTGGCCACACCAATCTGGTGTCCCTCCACTTCCATTCACTTCAACAAGAGAGTATCTCTTTTGAAAGGCACTAACCATCTGCACCACAAGAAGGCAAGACTTTAGGTTCTAGGCCTGGCCAATTCTGTGCATCATCACAAGGGATTGGTGCATAGCTCTCCTTCCAGTGACTACCTAGCTACCATTTACAGATTCACAAGCAAACAGAAAACACAGCAGCAGATTATCCCTCAACAGAGACCCCCCAGTGCAGCAACTCCAGGATCCATAATCAAACTCAAAGCTGTAAATTAGTCCAGACTAGTGGGTACCAATGGTTGGCACCAGGACCCTGTGAAGTTGACCACTCCTCAGCAGGGCAGGAAAAAAAACTTGCCATAAATGACCAGATCAGTAGGCTATACTGATCTGGCAGCTTTCCCCTTCCATTCCTTTCCAAAAGAGAATATCTCTTGAAATGTACTAACCGCTTTCACCACAAGAAGGCAGGGTCGGACATTAGGTGCTAGGCCTGGCTGGTTCTGTGTTTCATCACTGGGGATTGGTACACAGCTCTCCTTCCAGTTTGTCTAGCTACCATTTTCTTAGATGTTTAAGTGTCTTTAAATGTTTAAAGTTCCCTTCAATTGATATCAAGGAGTAGAAATGTGTGTTCATTAACCTCAGTCACATAGTCAGTGCTATCCAGTAAGTCCTACACATCCAAAAAATAGTGCATAAGCATGGTTCATATTAATAGATTATTGACCAAGCATACACCAGACTTTATTTTCTGTGTTGAAGCACATGTTATTACAACAATATCTTAAGTAAAATCATAAACTAAAAATAAAGTAACAGAAAAGATGAACACAATAAATAAATTTTATAATATATCTTGTTTCAGTGTCTTATGTGTTGCAAAAATTTATCTGTTAATGATGGTAATTATAGTGCTGATGTTTAATGGTTAAGATGGATCTTCACATCAAAAATCAGCCTATATTATTATTACTAACAATTTTGTTATTAACTCAATTGTTTAGTTTTGTTGAGCAAATAACTTTAAAGCCAATCTGTATTTTTAATCCATATACAACATATTAACTAATGACATGCCAAATTTACTTTTTTACAGTACTAAAATCTTCAACCTAACCTGTTTTTATTATTACAATATTAATTAATTACCAGAGATTGCAATTGGTTTTTGTAATCAATAATTACAATTGATTTGTTCAATATTGCGATTAACTTTCTGTTTTTTTTACAAAATTACTTTCTTATAATATTGAACACTTATTTTTATATATTTGAATAAATATTTTATTTATAAGACTATTTCTTATAATATTGTTAACTCATTTATATATATATTTGTTTTTTTTTAATGGAGGTAACCTCCCAAGCATTTATAATGCCCTAAATTGCCATTTCGAAATAGTTGCCATAGCATGTGTGATGAGTTCTGTCATCAATGCATTTGAATTAGATATCTGTATTACCTCTTAATATCTCACTGAGTGATATGCACAGTTGTATCAGAATAATATGACCACCTACCTAATAATGGGAATAACCACCCTTGGCCCGGATGACAGCGTGGTGTGGATGCAATGAGGCCCTGGAAAGTTACCAGAGGCTCACATTCCCATTTGGACTCCAGCAGAGCACGGAGGTTCCGGAGATGACGTGGGTCCACACACCGAACCTGTCAATTCAAATGGTCCCACAAGTGCTCTATGGGATTGAGGTCGAGCGATTTCACCGACCAAGGGAGAATAGAGACATCGCTGTAATGTTCCTGGAACCAGCCACACACCACCTTAGCAACATGGCAGGGCGCATTGTCCTGTTGGTAGACACCATCACCACCAAGGTAAACATCTAACATGAAGGGATGCATATGGTCAGCGAGGATGGACAGGTAGCCATTGGTGTTCAGGGACCCATCCAGTGGTACCAGCTGTTCCAGGTCATACCAAGAAAACATCCCTCAGACATGCACACTGCCACCGCCAGCCTGTACTTGACCGACAGGCGTGTCCGGGTGTTGGTTCTCGTGTCTGACACCTTATCCGCTACCGCCTGTCACTTCTGTGGAGTAGAAACCTCGATTCGTCGGAAATTGCTTTGGAGTCTGTACAGACGGTGCTGGAGCAATGATGGGCGAGAATGTTGGATTTGGAGCAAAAGTTAAAGCTGGTGGCAATGAACATATCACTTTTACTCACTGCATGATGCATCGAGAGGCACTCGTAGCCAAAAATATCATCAGAGTTAGATGTTGTGCTTTGCGATATTATCAAAATCATTAACTTCATTAAAAGCCTTGCCCTTAACAGTCGTTTGTTTTCAAACCTTTACAAAATATGGACTCCGATTACAAAAGCTTATTACTACATACAGAGATAAGATGACTCTCAAGAGGGCGAAGTTTAAACAGATTATTGTAATTGAAAGATGAAGTTGTTATATTTTTTGACTGAGCAGAAATCCGATTTTGTTAATTTTTTTCATAATGACTTATGGCTTTCAAAACTGTGTTATTTGGCGGATATTTTCGAAAAACTCAATGATTTAAACATGTTGCTTCATGGAAAAAATTGTAACATATTTATGTTAAAAGATAAAATTGAAAGTTTTCCTAAAAAAAAGTCAACATATGAAAGAATAGGGTGGAAAATGGTACTTTAGAAATGTTTACAGCTACAGATAATTTTATAATTGAAAATAACCTTCCCAAAGATTTAATTGTAAGAGTCATAATTGATCATCTGAAGTGCTGGAGACACATTTTCTGAAATACTTCCCTTCAAATTTTGATTCTAAAAAACTAAGTTGGGTTCATAAACCATACTCAATTGAAATCAAAAACGTCAGTCATCGTCATTAAAAGTTCAAGAAGAATTTGCTGAGTTATAAAGTGACACAGGTTTAAAACTTGAGTTTCCTAAACAAATTGTTAAATGAATTTTGGCTTTGGATTAGGACAGAATTTCCAACAACTTCTGAAATGGCTCTAAACATACTTCTCCCATTTTGTACTACATACTTATGCGAAGTGGCATTCTGAGCATTGACAATTATAAAATCAAAATATCGATCAACTCTGAAAAACGTTGAAGATGTTCTACATCCTGCAGTGTCAAATATTCAGCCAAGATTTAATTCTTTATCTAAAAATAACCAAGCACATCCATCTCATTATTATGCCAGTTTGCTTTCATCTTTAATAAATGGTAAAATTATATGAATGCCAAAGAATTGTTTCAAAATAAATTTCTTTTTGATTTATTATGTTTGATTTGTATGCCTATTTTATATACCAATATACCCGGGTCACGTAAAAATTTCTCGGGCGAAAAGGGGTCGCGAGGTGGAAAAAGTTGACGAAAAGGGGTCGCGAGTGGAAAAAGTTTAAGAAGCCCTGCTCTATACAATCAAATTTATGATAACATACATAATAGTTTGTGTATGATTGTTGACCTGACTTTTATGGCATTTTGAACCTGGTGCTCATTTAAAGCTGCACTCGTCGAGTTAAGTTCAGAGATGGTTTTGGAATGTCAAAATTTTGCATACAGGAAAATTGAAATGAGTTCTTAAGATTTGAATCCTGATATTATATGCAGACCCAGCCTGTAGGGTTACAGTTTGAAAAATCCTGAAAATATTTTACAGCTGGATGCTTTATTATATAGTTTGTTTTCTCTATAAGCGAGGCATTTTTTTACTGCTGTAGGTGGGAAGTGGTGGAAAATTGAAAATGTTAATACATTTCTTATGACAGTATTATGAAAAACTCATATAACAAGATTTTACAAAATAATCAGTGTCAGTCTAAATGCTTTTATTTATAACATCCGAAAAGATTCCTGTGTGAAAAAACAACAACTAATAATTTCATTAATAATATATTAAAGGGATTTAAATTCTTGAAGTATTGAATGCATTAATTCTTGATTATAAACTTTGCATGGCATTTATAATTTTAACGTTTTAACCAAGGTTTCATTTCAATAGCATGCTAGTTTTAACCAACTGCACATGTTCTTTAAGGAAAACTGGTTTTGCATACTTCATAAATTTTGATGCAGTTGTTTAAATAAGCTCTTAAAGCTGAACTTTGCAAAATTTATTTTAAAATGGATTTTAGAATTCACCTTTATAATAATACACACTGCATGTTACTAAAGTATCTTAAAATTCTAACAACCAAATGAACCAAATAAATATTTATATCTATGGCTGAACCACAAAAGTAGCGAACTCAAAGATAAAAATTTTCATTGAGTATAAATATTATGATAAAAAGACCTAATTATGAGAATGTGCTCTCAACACTTTCATTTATAAAAGGTACCATGCAAACTTGAAAATTTAAATTGTGTGAAAATTGATTTGCAGAAGATGTGGTTTGCCAAAAAATGCCAGGGGAAAAAAAAGCATGCAAGTTCAATGGCTTTAGTTAAATATTTTCAGTGTGAAAATTTATTAAAATTTTCTTTTGTGACACATTTTTTTTCTGATTATTAGGATTAATTTTTCATAAGGTTAAATGTTACTTTAGCATGCAGCCTTTAGAGATATTATTTTGATTAACTTGGCTGTGTAGGTTTGAAAAGGTAATGTAGTTTTATGTGCTTTCTTTCAGCACTGGTTTTCTTATTTAGTATTTAAAAGTAGGTTTTTGCAAAAAAATTTCCTATAATCATTATAAATAAACATTAATGAAACCTTCGTCTTGTAGTTTTAAGTTGTTGAATGCTTAAACACAACTTCAAATTCAGAATTGGGTATACAGTCTGAGTACAAAGGTGCATGGTAGTGACATTTCTGTATGCCATTTTGTTTTGGATTGGACTGCTGCATCCGTTAAGATTTTGAATTTAATATACGCTTAAACATTTTTGTATTTTTTTCAACCTTTTTTGAATGTAATAAGAATGTCCTCCCCAGTAATTGAGCCTGCATAACAAATCCAGCAGTTTTTATCTTGTGTCTTTACAGTGCATTGATGTCTCGATGATCCTGGCAGAAGCAATTCGTCGCACTCACAATGGCGAGTCTGTCTCCTATTTGTTCAGTAATGTCCCCATGTAGCCTTGCTGGCTTTGAATTCATTATCTTCATCTCCTGGCTCCAGATACTGCATGGTTCAGTCGTCCCTTTGATCAATCCCCACCTCACTAACAAGGGCATGGTGTGACCAAGAATGACTGCTCTGTCATTATTGACAGCATTTGCATTTTTTTAGTTATTTTTCAATCCTCTAGCATGTTAGGTCAGTCAGACTGCTCATAAAATTGTAGTGCCATAGCATTTTAATATTTTTTTAATGTAGTAAGTACTTTTATTTAAACAGAAGCATCAGTAACTGGCATTTTGAAAGTACAATTGATTTCCTTTCATCTTAATGTTTTTAAGTAATAATGGGGATGCTGTGAAAAATGTGGGTTGATATATGTATATAATGGATATATAAAATACTTAAATGTAACCCATCTCACTGGTTCTTCAGGATGAAAATAATTATGTATATGAGCTCATAATACACCTAAGAATCAACTGAAGGGAGCTTAATCTGATGCTACTAGGATTTATTGTCTACTCTATCATATGTCTTGTGTAAGATGTATACTATTTGAAATGTGTTGGAATGGATAAAAAGTACTTTTGTGTATATTCTTATAGCAAAAATGTGTGTTTTCAAGGAGTAGTCAACTATTCCCTTTTTTTACTGTTATACAGTTCTTTTATATGCAGTTGAACAAAATGTTTTATTAGGTTTACATGAACAAGCAACAAAACAGATGCCACTTATCTAACAAATCAACAAAACACTTTATTTTTATTCCCTCTTAATTTCAGTGTTTAGACATCGCACGTTTTTTTAGTGAAGCCATACGTAGGATCCACAATTGTGAACCACTTGGTCCCATTCTCAGTGATGTGCCATACTAGTCGACTGTTGACCATGATGGAGAAGCATACTCCAATAATTGGAAACATTGGAGTACTCATGAAGATATCATGTTAGGAAGTTCACCTGGTAATATTTCATGATTTTAGCAGTTCCTCATTGGGAAGACGTCTAGTAATAGATGAATAATTCACCTTGTTTATGTTATTGGTGACTGCTTCATAGCAACAGGATTTTCAGATATAAAAGAAATTTTTGCATTTGATAATATTTCGCAGTTACAAGTCTTGAGCATAATGATAAAAGGTTTTTAACCCTTACAGTGTCGGATTTCTGAAACTGAATTACGTCTAGTGGCTGAATAAATTTTGAAATGTTTTGGAAAATATCTTTAGAACCTCACCTTGAAGTAACTAGCAAAAAAAGTCATATACCAAAAGAAAGAGCATTAATTGTGATTCAACATAAATTCAAATTAAAAAAAGTGAAATTTGATCAGCTTTTTTTTAATTTCAGTTATCTTTACTTTTTTCCTGAATGTTTTTAAACATGCATATGCTTTAGATTTTTGGCTATCTGCAAATTCAGGGCTTAAGGAAGTAATGCCATAAAAATTTGTTTTCCCTTAAGAGCAAGATAAATTTAAGTGTGAATCAAAAAATAAAGATAAGAGCTATAATATTTTATTTAAAAATGAAACATTTTTTCCCATGAAATCATTCTCCTTTTCAATGCACCATCTCACTCCACCAAATTTTGTATGCCTACAAAAAAAAAAGTTTCTGCTTTGTACATTGAAAAAGGTTGTGCCACTTTTTTCACTGTTTTCTCATTTGGAAAGTGTTTTTCTCATCTTTCATTTCTCCATACAGAAAGTAGTCATATAGCAACAAACCAGAGCTGTATAGTGGATGTTTCAATGCCTCAAACTTTAATTCTTCTGTACTTGAAGGGGTGGCTCAGTCGGTAGTGCATGTCTCATAATCTGTAGTTCTCAGCTTTGAGTTCTATTTGGGCCAACATTGAGATTTGTCTCTGCAAAACTACATGTGCTATCGTTGGTCAGTAGGGGACACCAATGGGCTTGGAAAGGCCACTGTCTGTTAAATGGGACATTAAACTGTGGACCTGTGTGCAATACAGTCATACCCTGTGCATGTTAAAGAACACACTAGATGGCCTTGATAGAAGGTTACCATCTGTCTCCTAACTGTTGTTCAGTGGATCCCCTTGCCCCAACCTTCTCTGAGTATTCAGGATCCTTGTGACCTAGCCATTTAGCCCATTGTGGGAAAAAAGTGCCACTTAGAGGTAAAAAGCCACCTCTAGACTTGAAAACTAAGTATTTATCTATTAGTGATCAGGGCTTCCACGTTCAGTATTGTCTTGTGTTCTGGATGTTTGAGGCCAACCTGAAAGAACTTCATCCATCAGGATTGTTTGCCCATTCGTGTAATGGTTTACCCACTTGCTGACATTTTGTCAATTAAAACAACTCTCCCATTATTGTGCCAACATTCTTCTGGGAATCTCTGTTGAGTGACACCTTTTAGCATGCAAAAATCGAATTATCGCTCATTGTCCTTCCTTGGTGCAATCTGATAGGAGAGCAGTCATGTTAATATGTGTGCGTGTGACAAGACACTATAAAGTACTGACTTCTATACACATGACAAATAATGCATAGGATGTAGCAAAGAATTGAAACATTCTTTACTTGAGTTGGGTTATTTTACCTTTGAGCAGCACATTTTTGCACACCATGGGCTAAATGGCCAGGTCACATGGACCCCGAAGACTCAGAGAAGGTTGGAGGAGGGGACACACTGGAATACCTGTTGGGAGACAGATGGTAGCCTCCCATCAAGACCATCCAGCGTGTTCTTTAACCATAGGGTATGGCTCTTCCACACACAGGGGCCACGGCTTAATGTCCCTCTGACAGACGGCAACCTTTCCAAGCCCATCGGTGTCCCCTAATGACCGTGTGCAGGGCGGGGAATTTTTGCGGAGATAAATCTCAATGCTGATCCAGCTGGGACTCGAACCTGGGAACTACAGATTACGAGTCTGGTGCGCTACCGACTGAGCCACCCCCGCCCCTGCTTTGCTTGTCTATCCAAGAAATTACATCACCTGTATCTTTAATTTTTGATTTACCTTCATAAATAAACATCAGTTTGGCAGGAACAAGTTATTTTTAGTTGTGGTTTTGGTTCCAGTAACCATAGAGCACTGTTGAATGCTGGGATGAATGATAAAAATAATTCTATGCTTATTAAAATAGTTTTAAGGCAGTAAAGAGAGCATAAAATTAAAAAAAGAGATATGTACTTTGTAATTACTTTCAAAAATTTTCATTTTAAAAAATAGTTTTTTTTTCTGTTAAAAAATAGTTTTTTTTTTCTGTTTTTTTTTTTGTTCTTGTTTTCAAACTTTAAGGAAAATTTTATTGATAATAGTTCAAATCAAATAAATTGGCAATACTTTATATCATGTTTAACAAATGGTGATCAGATAACAAATTATTTATATCCTAGTTTAATAAAATATGCTTCAAATGGAAAAAGAAAGTATATTTCAAGCCCAAATTATGACTTTTTATTATACAAAGAAAATTTTGAAATGGATTTAACTTTTTTAAAATTGAATTTTTTTGTATTTATTTAGATTTAAATTTCATTGTCGTAATTTAATATTTTAAAAAAGTATAAGGTTGCCATGTCAGGTTTCTACATAAAGAGCAAAATTTCTTACTAACTTAAAACATTTTTTAAAATGACTTCTTAATGTAACAGGAAAAATTCATCTTTTTCACAGTTTTTTACAGAGTGACTGCATTGCATAAATTATTGCATTTCTAGTCACTAATTTTTTGTGCAGTGTTTTGTATAACAAACTTGGGCATCAAAGTAAAAATTTCCAATATGCACGGGTCAGTACATTTTCTAGATTCCTAAGTACTCGACTACTTAGAATATGCAACTTCCAGCAGTAATAAAAGTGTATATCTTATGTTAAAAGCTTGGAAGGCATTAACTTTGCTAGATGGAAAAATGGATCAAGGACATTCAAACCCAAACTTATTGATAATCTATGTATGGTACAGCAGAAGGAAACAGTAAACTAATGCAATGCTACATGATGCTATTTACGATTGCTCAAGTAGTGAGTGTGATGCTATACAGGCACAAATGGAATATTTTTAAACTTTATCCTCTATTTTTAAAGTGGAATCAAAGGTAAAAAATATGTATCATAAATTTAAATGCTATTTTCAGTATTTCATCAGAAACTTCTGAAAAAAATTAGGCAATTTCTACTCAAAAAATATTTTTTACAGCCTTGTGCTATGGAAATTGTGTATCATTTTCAGGTCACTAGAATTCAAATGAAGAAACATATATCAGGCTCCGACACAGAAAAATATTAATTCCTATTATATACATTCTGATATATAAGGAATTTTATATAGTATGTTGAATATTTGATGCTTTTAACATGTGCTCAGTGTTTGTACATTACATTCGTATTCATTTAGTAAGCATAGATGCTTAAGTTTAACCCTATTTAATGTAAGATAAATCATAATTTATGCACTGATGAAATGTATTTCCAGTTAAGTTACAGCTAAAGTGTACAAACAGAAGATGAAACTCTGTGTACATATTTTAAGGTTGCCACAAGTCTAGATTTTTTTCTTGTGGTATTTGATGTATGAAAGTGTGATGGATTATGCACATCTTTGCATTATATGAATAAGTAGAGTATGCAAAAATTCTTCCCAGCAAATTTTTTTCTTTGCATCATTTGGCAATTATTGAGTGTCTTAAGCTCTAGTGTAGCCATATATAAAAAAAGGTTAAACCATAAACAAGATATGTAAAAAAAATCATATAATTAATATATAACAAGAAAAGAGTTAAAAAATCATCATACTAGTTCACTGCTTTTTAATCTTATATTTTACTTTTACAGCTATATTCAATTAAATATAGAGAGATAAATTTCATAGATTAACTTCTCAAAGCTTTTTGAGTCATTCTTGTTAATACCAGGTTGAGCTCATAAATTGAAAGACTATAGGTTTGACTGCTTAATTATTATTCTAAAAATTTCAGTTAAAACAGAAAAGAATAAAAGGAAATAAGATTAGCTAAAAATTAATAAAACAAAGGTAAAGATAATTTGGCAAACAGCCAGTGGCTGCCTTATCCTTATCATAGTCTGTATTAGTATTTTGATAGCAATAGCTAGTGATGACCAACTTTCAGTTTACTACCAAGTTATAATTTGATCTTTGTTTTCACTTTGTTTTCTTAATGATTTTGTTTTTATTGATATTTTTATAATATGAATTAAGCAACAATATCCAAATCAGCTTGGTCTTGAGAAGAAAGTTTGAAAGGCTTCAACATGATGTATTCTAACCAATAAAGGCTATATCGATTATTTTTCTTAGAAACAGCTATAAACATTTGGTATGGAAAAATTAATATTTTTTCATTTTACAAAAAAGTTATAACTTTTGAAGTTGGTAGTTTTTAAATGCAAAAGTTTTAAAGAAAACTTAGTAGTTGGACCATCAGGTGTGGTGTTAGAACACACATCACAATCCATACATGTATTCACCTCATATACAGAACACATAGTTAAAACATGGACAGTAAATATTGAACAATATTCACAGTGGTACTACTTTAGATTTAATAAATATGCTCAGTATAGATCAATGTTGATTTTCAGGATGTTTATCTTAATCATGGCTTTTTAGTTGGGAGATGCACCTTTTGGAGCTGTAGGTGCCTTCTCACTCCAGTTGGGTGACAGTTGCTTGAGGATGAGGTTTGAGCTTCCTTGGAAGACATCATTAGGTTAACTTTTCAATCTAGAGAGAGTCTTAAAATGATATTTAAAAACTAACCTATGTGTGAAATTATTTTATGGGCAGAAATGTCATATATATTGGGTTAAAACAAAAGTTTGTTTGAATTTTATGCAAAAATTCGAACTTAAATATAGTAAAAAATACCTTTAATCAGTAATGTATCCACCAATTTGTTCGATTATCTTAAGCCATATGTCAGCCAGCTTCATTATTCCCTCAGTGTAGTAGAACTTGGTTAAAGAACTAAAGGTTTTTGATGGCCTCCAAAGATTGGAACTCTTTATCATTCAAACAGTTTTGCAGTGACCAGAATAAATGGTAATCTGAAGGTGCATTGTCACGTGAATATGGCAGGTGGCACAAAACAACCCACACAACTGCAACAATTTTTGGCGGGAGAGCAAGGACGTGGGGTCACATGGTGGAACACAACTTCTTTGCATTTTGCCAATTTGGGGTGTTTTTCATCAATCACTGCCTTCAATTGATCCAATTGCAAGCAATACTGATATGAATTCATTGTTCAATTTCTTGGCAAGAGCTCATAGTGAAAGATTCCCTTCCAATCTCACCAGATACAGAGCATGACCTTCTTTGGATGCAGGCCAGCTTTGGGTTGCAGTAATGAAAGCTCACCTTGCTTGCTCCAGAATCTTTTTTTGGACATTGTTGTAAATAATCCATTTTTCATCATCCATCACTAACCGCTTCAAAAATAGGTCATTTCATTGCGTTACAGGAGTGAATCACAATCTGAGATATGGTCTTTTAGAATTTTTTCGCTCAATTGATGTGGCACCCACATATTTTATCGATTCATGTATCCAAGCTGCTCCAAATGCCTTGCAACTGAATTTTGTGATATTTTTAGTATCTCAGCAATCTCTCTTGTAGTGCTGTGCTGGTTAGTTTGAATTAATGTGGCGATTTGGTCGTTGTCAATCATGGAGAACCTTCCTGAATGTGGGACATCTTCCAGAGATAAATTCAGTTTGGAACTTCACGAACCACTTCTGACAAGCTCAGTCATTTACAGCATCATCTCTGTACACTGCACAAATCATTTTCAGGTTTGTGTTGCGTTTTTCCCTTCCAAAAAAAAAGCAAAGATGGCAAAATGCACCTTTGTATCTGTTATTTTTAAATTGACCCTACATGATTATCACTCACTTAATCTGCATGATTTCTTTTTCAGGACACACTAGCAACTGTCTCCTGTTGAAAGCCCACACTATTTATAGCTGCTAATGCATGTGGTTGTGTAGATCACATCCAACAACATCTCTTGGGAAAAATTCGAACAAACTTTTGGTTCAACCCATTAATAGGCATATTCCAAATGACTGACTGTGTGAACACCAATATGCTTGTGTTTCTTGTATGTCTCAGGTAACATCAATAGATGTTACCTGAGGTAATACCAATTACATCACCCTGTAATTCTGCAAGTATGCGACCAGTTGATTTCAAATTTGGTATGCTGGTTCTCTCTATGTTGAATTAAAAAATCAGATCCCATTGTGGATGTCGTAAATCTGTCGGGCATTGCTATCACTTGGTTACTTGTGAAGGTTATGATTGGAGATACACACTCAGATGTTATGAATGGGACTTCTGGTGGCAATTGTAAAAGTTGTTATTGGAGAGGAGAAATATGTTTCCTATCAAACTTTTGGCAGGCTGTAGCTAGTTAATAAATAAATTTCTTTATTTTTCCTAAAAGTTAACTTGATTTAAGACCATTTACTTTCAAAATTATCCATAGAAGCACCAAAAAGTGCATTCCAGTTACTGTGTTTGGTATAAATTATTGCGTAATTCATAAGAATTGTATTTTTATATGATTGAAGGTGGTGGGACTGATTATAACAGATCCCATATCAGTAGAGACTCCTGAAAACTGAAATTTCTTTGGCCCCTGAAGTTAAATAGTTTGGTGTATTTGATTAAATGCAGATTATATGGTGATAGGTCAAGAGCAATATGTAGGGGGAGATTGGTTTTTAGCTTTAAAATTGACAAGGCAAATTTGATACCCAGTAACTATTAAATTGAGACTGAATCAATAGGCTTTGGCATGAATACAAAATACATAATCCAATATTAGAACTTCTAATTATGAAAATTAGCATTGATTTTATATGCTATATTAAGTTTCTACCATCATATTTTCAAGGATTGAGAGTCAATAAAAAAAATTGTTCTGAAAGCTTTGATAGGTGAAACAAATTAAAATCTGACCCCATGCATGCAAGATACCACAACTTGACCTGAACCCAAAGATTTTGTAGCCCAAATACCATTATTGAATGTCAATTTTGTTATTTTTGTTTGATATACTAAATACTTGTAACATAAATTTGGAGTATAAAGAAAAAAAGAATTGAAGTAAAGTGAAAAGTCCCTAAAAATATTCAAATTTAAGTAAGTTTCAATAGATATTGTTGATTATTAGAAAATAAAAACAAAAATGTTCCATGTAGTTCACTAAGACTTCCAAGACAGATATACATTAAAATAGTGGTGTACTCATAAAGTTTATGTGGAAGTGGGGGGGGGGGGGGGGTCATGCCTTGAGTCTCTGATTTTTGATAACTGCCTTCTAAATTATGTTATTCAAGACTGGATAAAATATGTGTACTGTATTGAAATATGTTAAAGAAAAAGACTGACTAATATTTGTTCATTCTCTAAGCCCTTGATTGAGGACCTTGTGACGTGGCCATTTAGCCTGTTAGTGTTAAAAAATGCCACTCAGAGGTAAAACAACCCATAATAAAAATAATAACTATTTTTTAAATATAGACATTAAACTAATGATAAAAAGTTTAATCTATCCAAACTGTGATATATTTTAAACAAGCTATACACATTTCCAATGCATTTCATTATTTGATTTCTACACTACTGTTTTAATTCTGTTCGAATTGTACTCTACTGTTCTAATTTTGTAGTGTTTGTGTTCTGAAGCACTTATCAGTGAATCTTCCAGCTGTAACACAATGCACTAGTAAATTGCAAGTTTCAATATTTTATGTTGTGTCTAACATATTCATTAAGGAAATAATTAAAAAATTAAATGGAAATATTTTATTGCTTATTTAATCTAGTTGAAATCAGTTTAACAGATTATGGTAAATTGCTTTTGTTGTCATATAGAAACCCAGCCAAAGTAGCTTGTGAGGTGATTTTTTTATCAGAATGCAGAATGTGTATTAATGTACAAAAGGTTAAGCAAGCAACGGTAGAAACACCCCCGTAGCAAAGAAATGCATAATGCTTTGTAAATAAAAATATTCTGAAAGTCTTTCAGAAAAGAAATAAATATTTTATTATATGCCTTTTTATTTACATTTTAATTTTATACCACATAAAAGACGAAATTTATAGCATTTTCCTTGCTTACAATATTTTTAATGTATGTGGAGTGTTCAGTAGAAATCCATCTGATGGCTGTGATCCATTTGGTTGGTCACACAAAATCATAAACATTCAGGCATGAATTTCATTAAGTCGCCAAACAGTGCTTTTCATAGAGAATTCCTTCAGTTTCTGGTCAAATCACTCACTGAGAACCTGCTGGCATTTTTAAATGGAATCGGAATGAGTGACCTGAAGATACAGAAACCCAATAGGAGAGATGTGGAATGCAAGGAGATTGCTCCTCCAACACTTGTATGATAAAACCTTGATGTTTTCTGTAGTACCATCATGAAGGATGATTCTCATCATCATCAATACACATCAAACTTTGAATATTCCTGCAAAGAATTAAAATAATGCAGACTCATTCAGGAAGGATTATTCTATGTGCAAACTTTCCTGGAAGCTTACTAGATCTAGCAATAAATTAAGGAAACTGATTCTGTAAATTAAAATATGATATTTAGTTTGTGGAATAGGGGGGGGGGGGCTGTTCATTGGTCTTTAGCCGCATCCCCATGTTGAATGGAGAGGCTCGACATTCTGATAATTCCACTTAGAAACGAAAAAAATTATTCATTTTTAAATAACTTAAAATGTAATTTTATTCTGTAATTTTTAAATTTTCCATTTTTAAATGGAATTACTATTGAATTGCAGTTTCATATGTTAATAATGTTAGCATAAATAATAAGTTTCATTATTGAGCCACTCCATATATCTAGTTGCATTTTGAGCTCTACTAAATATCAAGCTGTTTTTGAGCCTCCTCCCTTAACGACTTTTCATTTTAGTCCACCAAATACCCATCCATCCTCAAACATGAATTGCTACGCCATTGCATGTGGAGCGGGGTGGCTCAGTCGGTAGCGCGCCATGCTCGTAATCTGCAGTTCCCAGGTTCGAGTTCCAGCTGGGTCAGCGTTGAGATTTATCTCCGCAAAATTCCCTGACCTGCCACGGTCAGTAGGGAACACCGATGGGTTTGGAAAGGCCGCCGTCCGTCGGATCGGACGTTAAGTCGTGGCTCCGTGTGCGAGAGAGCCATACCTTATGCACATTAAAGAACACACTGGATGGCCTTGACGGGAGCCTTCCATCTGTCTTCCAACAGCTGTTCCAGTGGGTCTCCTCCCCCAACCTCTGAGCCTTCAGGGTTCATGTGACCTGGCCATTTAGCCCAGGGTGTTCGAAAAAGTGTTGCTCAGAGGTAAAACAACCCAACCCAAAGCCAGTGCATGTAGTAACCTTCAGTGTCATCTTCTGACTATATACACATTTCAGCATCTTTACCATTCCTGGGAACATTGCTGAAAATCATTTTCCAGAAGCCTATTCTCAGAAATGCCATTACATTGTTTTGAATATAATTGAAAATAAGGCGATTCCGACTTTTGTATCTACATGAAAAAAAGATTACAAATCCCCCTTGTCCAGGCAAAGATTTTTTTTTCACTTTTCACTAACTCTTGGTAAGACAATTTTTGACCAGAACCGAATCCCAATATTGGAGTATCCAACATATTGCCTGATTTTCTCCCGTCTCTTTCATTATCTTAAAACCGGGAAAACACCTAGAAAGAATCTCATTTTAAATCAATCGAAGACATCCTGAGCAATGTGGCGGCATTACTGAAAGGCTACTTTAGAAAACTACTTTACTTTAGACTACTACTACTTTAGAAAATGATTTCCAATGTTTCCACCCATGGGGGAGACGTTTAGATACATACAGTGGTCACTGAACGATATCAGTAGTCCTAACGAAGAGCGAGAAGTTAGGTTTCCCCCAACATGACCCCACCCTCCCCTCGCCATCAGCTGATGGTGAAGTCAAACGGTTTGACATTTATGACCGCTTAAATTTTTTTTAAACCCCATCTGTCTGGACAAAGATTCATTAGAATGCCCAAAAACAGAATAAAGGATTGGAAATATAGCTTCCGATTGAAATACTCTCCTAATAGTGGGTGGTGCAGAACACCTCCAGGATCAAAGACTTCGTTTGTTAAAACCTCGCAGTATCAAATCCTATAAGGAATGGGAGTGTCAATAATGGTTCTGGTAAAAATGTCAAAGACGACGTTAAAAGTAACTTTACGCTTAGAGAGAGAAAGGAATTCTATGCCCGGATCAGCGAAGCGGTAGGAGGGTGGGCCCTAAAAACCATGTTCGCTTCAGAAGTAATGTGTAAGATCAATGGGAAAAACGATAATTCATTCTTATGTCGTCGCTTAAAGAGGAGTCAAAGGTATTTGTGACGAATAACGGGTTGGGAAATATAGCTTCCGATTGAAAGGCCTAATAATGAACGTCGCACATCAGCTCTGACACGGAGTTAAAAAAAATAAATTCTCTCTTTTTGCATTTCTAATCAGATTAATTGCCTTGTTTCTAATATTTAGGGATAAATTGTGGAAAAGGTACATTGTAACAAAGGATTGAGAGTCAGTAAAAAACTTTTTATTATTATAAGACTTACAAAGAAGGCTGTACATCATCTAGAAACAATGTCAATAATCTGATTAGAAACGCAAGAAGAGAATATTACTTTAAGCTTTTTAAAATGATGCTGGTAATACTAAAAAACACGGAATTACATTAATGAAATTACTGGCGTAAATGTCAACCGTTTTTACAACTGAATGATCGGGTCTCGTTTCTGATTTCCACTCTTGTATGTCTATCATTTGATCATAGCCAAAATCTGTTTAATATTTCTATACTCCTCTAGCCCAGATTGATATGGATATTAAAAGCACATTATTTAGAATCTGATTTTCTTTAAACCAATTTTTAAATCGAAGCTAGGGGATCTGTATGTTGCAACAATGCGAAGTTTAGCATTGAAATTTTTAAAAGTTTCAGCTGGGGCAATAGATTCGTTGATCAATGTATAACTTAAATTAATACTCCCTTTGATAAAAAAAAATATTTCAATTTAAAATGCTGGAGCCATTGTGTATAAATCGTTTTTATGCACGCTATATTACTCTCCGTTATAATAATTATGTCAAGTTCATACAATATATCATCAATATGTACCATAAGTGAGTCCCAGTTTTTTCTCAGTGATCTTAAATTAATGGGAAATACAAAAGTTTCCTTGAAATAGTACATTCGACAACCCATTCTTTCAAACTGTCTGTTGTCTGAAAATCACGGTTGTAATCAGGTTCATTTTGGAACTTAACTATCATGATAAAGATGATAGATCACCCATTCTTAAAAAGATCTTCCCATTTTTATACCAGATCTATTTTACGTCATTTTCTTTTGCGTATTTTTTAGCTTAGCTTAGATTTCTGTTCATGGAACTTAAGTTTTCGTTGATATAGATAGGGTGAAGTATCTTGATTTTTGAATTGCAGTATGCATATCAACAGAATCTTAAATTTCGTGAAATATTTCGTTACACTGATATTTTAATTATTATGCAACAGTTTTTTCACAAGTCAATGAGAATATGTTAATGACCACTTTATATCTTTCTGATACCGGATGGGCTAATTTCACAAGCAGTTGTTCTGTACATATATGACCAAGAAAAAACGAAGTTTCAATTCAGTTAACTCGCTCTTATTTCAAGGATTCATCGTGGAAACAGACGTGTTATTAAAGATGTAAATGTGTGAAGACCTTATAGATTTTAAGATAGGAAAGAAATTACAAAACAAATCGACGTGATGTCAAACCCTGAAGTTTATGGAGCACATTGTTATTTGACATGTACATCTATCAAATATAGCATTCCTGTTCAGTAAGTTGTTGATTTTAAATTTTTAGGGAATTTTGACCCACTCTGCATACAAAGAGAATTTCTCCCAATGGTATGTTGTAAAAAGCAAAATATTCTTTTTAACATGCATGACAATGTTAGAATAATTTCTAAACAATCTTTTGAAACAAATTTATATGTAGTAAAACTTTTTTAATATAAAATTTTTAAAATATACAGTGTTTTCTTCAACCAGTTATATTTCCGAATGTAGCAAATGACTGCAAAGCCATGTTTCTGTTCGAAGTGGAAAATATTCTTTAACATTTGTTCATACATCAGAACAGCGGTTAATCATTGACTAACGGATTTGGTAACTTTCGTGGCACCAAAATTCCATTGTTGACGATGTTTCATGTTCTAAAAATATCTGTTTAAATGGCTCTCTGCTTTCGAACAGGGACCGAGAACAGGGACCGACGTGAAAAAGGAATGTGTAATGTGACAACTGCTCTTTTTGGCTGACGTGTTATAAATGAAATATTGTCATTTTACTTAGTGCAATAAAATATTACAGTAAATAAATATCTTTTGATATCGTTTACATAATTTGTGATAGTTCACTTTTAGAAAAAGCAATTGTGAAGTAACTATTCGAAGATTAATAAAAAAAAAAAGCTTTCTTATGAAATTACAGAAAGAACTAGACAAACACTGTTAACGCTTCTGTTTAGATCTTCCCAACTACTCGAGATGCAAAAAGATTCATGTGACCAAATGCAAAAGCTATCAGTCAGTTCTTACAAATTTAGCTCTAAGAGGCGAGTTGTGGTGTCTACACATTTCTCTTTATTATGATTTGTGGGACATAGGCGATTGGGTTACACAATTTAACACGATGGTTCCACATCCTCCCCCGATAGGGGACCACCTTGTCGTGGTGGGGAGCTTCGGGCCCAGCAATCGGTCGAAGGCTTTGCTGACCGCATTGGGTCCCCCGTTGGACAGAGCCAAGACCAACCGAGGTCGAGGACATCGCCGACCGGTTTGGCTGGCCAGGTTGGACGGTGCCAGGACCTCCATCAGGTGCTCCGTGGAGCAAGTTCAAGGGCACCGCCGAACGAATTTGGTCCCCTAGTAGGCACGAGCCCTTTCAAAGTCTGGGCCTCACCGGGGAGTCTCCACCCCGGATGCCGAGCGAACTTGGATTTACATATCCTTGTTCATGGCTAACCGGGGAACATTAAATTTTAGGTTTCTACCGGTGGTTAGCTTTCCTTTTATAGGACTGCTGCCATGTGAGGTTGGGGATGAGATGCATCTATATGGTGTATTCTTGCCCCCCGACTCTAGATAGTCACGGCTTTCCGTTAACTTGGTAGTGTCGTAAGACGGAACCGGTGGTTGCCGAACATCTGGCAACGAATAGTACCTTGGAGGCTAATTTCACCATGATCTTACAACACCTTGCAAAAACTTGTAGATTCATTAAACACCTCCGATATTTACGAGTGTAATGAAATGCATTTATGACATAATTTGTATTTTTCAGTTTGAAGTCGAACAACTCTCGACCTGTTTGAAGCATTTTAGCTTCATGCCTTTATTTTCAGTGCAAAATAGTGTTTTAAAAAAAACAGACGTTGATTTTTTGGGCGAAATTCCAAAAGTTAACCACCGGGCTAGAACTTTCATTTCCTGCGGTTATTCTCAAAATAGGATTGAACATATCAATCAGCCGTACCTCATAGCCGTACCTCACTATTCTCACATAGAACTGAACATATCAATCAGCCGTTTCACGAGTTTGTAAAGTGCAGAGACTTAAGATCGTAAACTTAACTGCGCAAAGAAATAAATCAGAGATACAACACTTTATTTAGTAACGATATTTCTACACTCAATATTTAGTTAGTACGTATTCAGCTGATCGTTCATCGTACACAGTAACAGGAAAGTTCCATTCCGACAAAAATTATCTTCCTGCCTGTTCTACAAAAAGTTTAGCGTTATCGATTAAATCTTACGGCTTCTGTTAAATAGTCGACAACTAATTCAACGGTTATTGCAAGGCACGAATGGCGATTCACTTCACATCCGAAGCAATTCTAGGTAGGGCACATTGTCTTTCTACCATTTTTCTTTCGGTTAAATTCATTCACGTTGAAACTTTGGTCACGCAAGGCCTTGAGATGAGATTGTATGACGATGAGATAGCGGCTGATTTTGTCAGGTTCCGAAGAGTTCATCACAGATGCGATTTGCTGGTCTAGCCATTCCCAAGATGTTATAGCTTTTTCTTTGCATTGGTGGCTTTTAACGCGTGATACAAGGCCGATGACGTCTTTGTTACAATATAAGCAAACTCCACGAAACTCCTTACCCTTTGGGTATTTCTTGAAACCCTTCCAAATAGGATCACTCTTTCGTCCTCTCATATTTTGACACCGCTTCATTGCTGGCCTGAAATAAAGATCATACGAGACAGCAGTATTTAAATCAAAGTCGTTGACCAATGAGTATAGGACGATTTTAAAACTACTATGATTGAAACAAGATTAGTAATGGCTCTACATCATTTACATATGTATTTCAATTATTTACTCTAGGTACAGCAGAGTTTTTAATCAGCTGGTATAATTAAGATGATACATATCAAAAAATACTTCTCGCTCTGCGTTTTTCATGTTGTGTCAATGGAATTCTATTATAAATGATTTCTAAAGATTAAAGTTTCAGCCTAGTCTAAATCTCGATTTTCAACAATGTTCCCTTTGTATTTAAAGAGTAATGGATGTTTTAATAAGAACAATGCAAGTCTTAAGAAAATTTTAAAATATCGAAAGAATTATTTATACAAACTTCTTAAACACTTGTCTATTATGTAAATGGTTTGAAATAATGTTTCTTATTTCTTTTATAATTGTGAGATAAATTCTGATGTTTGGTATTGCTATTTTTAAATATTAAAAGCGAATTTTGTTGAAAAATCTAGGTTTAGATAGATTTTATTTAAATCTTTAATTTATCTTCAGTCGCATTTTCTCATAAAACACTTAAAGTTAGAACTTCGAAATTAGTTTCCATTGACATAACGTGGTGTGTGTGTGTTGGGGTGGGGGTGGGGGGTCATAATTTAGTGACTACTGAGTGTATGTATAGAAAGTCGGAAGGAGGTTACTTTGACGTCCTAACAGTAAGGGATATTTTCATTTACTGAATCGGTCTCGATTATTGTTAGATTCTTTTCTTAATGCCTATATGCAGTCTTATTGTTGTTTAGGATACATAAGCAGTATTCAGCCTACGTCCTGTGATGAATCTGCCAGACTAAGCCCTCTACGCGTAAAAATATGCTGTGTGCTGATCCTGGTCGAATTTCGAATTATATACGCTATGGAATACATATAGACCTGGTCGAATTTCGAATGTTATACGCTGTGGTTTTCAAGCTGTTACAGATTTCACAGCAGATTCTGCTTTTTCACCTTCTTGTTTGGCGCATTATGGCCTCAGCTGTCAATGTGTCATTAAACCCTAAACAACCAACCAACTGCTTTTTCACCATCTAATCCGATCTGCTGACCATACTGCTCTTTGTAATGAATGAGTTCATGTCACAGAATGATGCAATATTTCTGTTCAGTGGGCAACGGACCGATTTCATCTCAAGAAGACCATTATCTTGTTTTAGCTGCCAGTCATCATAGAGCCATGACAACTTCCCAGTTGCTTCATCCACAGGAAGGGTAATTTCAAGGTTGATGGTTGCCAGGAAGTTTCAGGAGATGCTCTATAGAAGAGTATTAGTGGATATGTCCTCTAACTCTCACAAAAGAGCCTGTCTGAATTGGTCTCAGCAACATGTTCATTTAATAGTTTGAAAGTCCCATTGTGTAAGTTGTAGAATATAAATCACCTTGAAACACAGGTATACATATCTATGTACGATGTGAAAGTTTCCTGTTAGTAGAAGCACAACAGATGAGCCAAGATGACAATTCAGCAAAGTTCAATTTAATATAGTAAATACACTTGTAGTTCTAAGTAGTTGGAAATGAACGGTAACTTCTAGATGAACGAATTTGATGATGTAAATTTTGGAGCAATGAAGAATCATTTCGCAACATTGCGCACAATATTAAATAACAAGAATTTGAACATGCAAATCATAAAACGTAGTAAACGTTTCGATAGTAAAAAATAGAATCGCTGATGAAGAACAAATTGTTCGTTTCGTAATATAGATTCTGTTTTTTACCATCGAAAAGTTTGTACTATGTTTTATGATGGGCATATTCAATTTCTTGTTATTTAATATTGTGCGCGATGTTACCACGAAGTGATTCTTCGTTGATCCAAAATTAACATCAAATTCGTTCATCTAGAAGTTACAGTTCTAAGTAGTTGGAAATGAAATGGAACTTTGTCTTCATCTCGGCTCATCTTTTGCGCTTCTATTAACAAGAAACTTTCACATCGTACATAAATGTATACCAGTGTTTCAAGGTGAATTATGTTCTGCATGTTTTCACAGTCATCGGGATTCAGCTTGACTGATTCTCGATGAATATTAAGCTGGGGAGTGTATGGGACACAGTATCACCCCTCTAGCATCAGGAAAAGGAGTCAGGCCCGGATATAGGAAAAAGTCTGAGGGAATCAAGAAGCAAAATCGAGCTGGTAAAGAGGGGTGGCGGGAAGAGACTATTTCCAATGCAGTTAACATTTTCCCCTCCGTTTTAAAGGTCTTGAAAAATGCATGAAATATAAACAAGTTTACTGTTTTGCCTCTTTTTACACTTATTAGCATTCTGAAATGGAGTAGCATTCACCAAGATCGGGCCCTGAAAACTATCAATAAGAAGGTAGTGGTTTGATAATTTGGGCAGGCATAAACATTAATAATCGCACTGACCTTTCAAGTAATTACACTGGTTTGCACAAATTAAAGACCTACCTGAAAACCCATTGGCTCTGCTGCATGTAAATTGGGGGATAGCTGTATATAAACACTGCGTAAGAATAACAGTTGAAAAATTAAATAATAATTTTAATCCCAAAATTATATATGAATACAGCATGTGGTAAAAAGGTGAATGTCAGCTGAGATATCCCAAATGGTTTAATATTGGATTGTGGTCATTTACCACTATTCAGGCCTCGCATCGATGTCTCTTCCTTTTGATAAGTCTGTCGAGCAGCGCTATGGGAAGTCATCTCCATTGTTACCTCAAGCACGTCGATCTCTGAGGCAATTCGTGGAAGTAAACAGTCTCCGGAGAGCTTTCCAAGAATGTTGTATCGAATTTAAACTGGCGGAAATTGAAAAAAGAACACCAGAAGGAATTCCTTTAGGAACGTCATATTATAATATGTTAATAGTTAAGGGCAACAGAAACCGTGATCCAAGATTGAAAGTCATTGGATGCAATAATGACGTCACTAAGAACGACAACATGCAAATGTATGCTGCGCGTATTTAAGGACTAGGGCGTGAAGAAAAGTTATTCGGCTTGTGTCGTGTTGTTCAGTGCTCTTTGAAGAAGCTACCATGCCTGGACGATGCAGGCGCATAACGTTTGTTCAGTTAGCGGAGTTTGAGCGAGGTCGTATAGTGAGTGCTTTCATAAAATTGCACACTGTTTTGGACAAGAGGTATCCGCAGTGGTACGAAGGTGGCGTCGACGGTCAGAAGAGCATTCACACACTTGCTGACGTGCTTCCGGGCAACACAGAGTTATTGATGCACGAGAGGATCCGCGTATCAGGAGGGTGGCAATGGCAGAGCTAGCAGCTACAGCATCACAAATTCGATCCTCTATCGTACCAAGGGTTCTACAAGAACAATACGCAATCATCTTTTGGAAGCAGGACTATGGGCACACATGCCACTGGCATGGATACCACTGTCAAGGATGTTTGCAGTGGTTTCAAGAACAAGTTCATTGGAGGGAAGAATGATAGTCTGTGGTCTTCAGTGATGAAAACCGATTCTACTTAGGAGCGTCTAATGATCGTTTACGTGTCCTAAAGCGACAAGATGAGTGGCTTCTTCCATCATGCATCTACCAGTGGCACACAGGGCCCATGCCAGGCATCATGGTGTGGGGAGCGATTAACTATCACTCTCGTACGTGTCTGGTGTTTGTACAGGGTACACTGAATAGCAATACATACGTCAGCGACACTTTACAGTTTGTCGTCCTGCCACATTTGCATGTAATCCCAAAAGTGATATTTCAACAGGATAACGCCCACCCACACTCCACCCAGGCAACTCAACATGCTCTTCAGGCAGTGCACCAATTCCCTTGGCCAGCACGCTCTCCAGACTTGTCTCCAATCGAGCATGTCTTGGACTGGATCGGACAAAGACTCTTCCGTGGCAGGCAACGATCATCGCTGAATTACGCATTCAAGTTGAAAGCGCATGAAACATCCCCCAGCGTGATATCCAGGATTTGCACGACCTATTGCATGCCAGATTGGAAACTTGTATTGCTGCTCGAGGACGTTCAACACTTTTTTAAAATATGCCTTCTGTAAAATGTAATACTCATTAAAAGGTACAATAAACATTGAATCATTTCACACGTGTATCACTGTCCTTTCTGAACAAGTTGTTTCTACTAAATAAATTTCACACATTACGCTTCAATTGTTAATGGGGTTTTTTTCAATTTCCGCCAGGCGATTGGGAAGCTGGGCTGGCTACTCCATACAGTTAACAGTGCTATTCTCCAGACAGCAAGGCAACAACACTGCAGGAGGGAGGTATCGCATATTACACACATCACACACATGATAACACGGAAGATTTTAAAATTTAAATCTTTGTACTTGCAACCGGTGATGAAGCCTGTTGAAAGTACATACAGATTCGTGCGACCACCCAAAGATATTCCTGCCTAATGGCATACCAGCAGCGTAGGTGTCCTATTCACGGATATTTGTGGCATGATGGGTGTTCCTTGTTCGCTCCATATCAACTGACACCATGAAACACTGGAGGGTTATCCCGATTCATCCACAAAGAGCACATACTGCCATTGTGGATAAAGTTGATATGTGTTTGTACCAGTTTAGATGCTTTCTCCTGCGCGCATGTGAAGGATATGCACACCACTGACTGCGTAGTGTGCAGGAACACCACATGAAGATACTCAGGTAGTAATGGCGATCATCATTGCAGTCGCTGTCGTGATGTGGAATTGCAGTTGACACCCTGCTCCCCCAAGTGTAATACCAGATTGTTGGATCCCCCCCCCCTCCCTTGGATTGTTGCCCATTGTTCACTACCGAATCATCTGGATGTGCTCTGTTCTTATTGGAATCTCTTCCAAACTCTATGAATCACTCACATTAAACAATCTGGCAACATCTGCTTGACTTTTGGCTGCCTCGAGTCGACATATAGCTCTTCACCTCACTTTTTCCGATAAACGATATCTGGTAAATCTGCTATCTCGAAAACTCTACCTTACATTTCGCTGGAAAACAGATTCGAAACGCATGCCTTTAACACTTTATGCATTTGCTTATACTGCTGCCAACGCCATCCATTTGCGTATCATACCTCAACACTGCATCGTATTTTAAATATTGCCTAGCATGAAAAATTATTAATCACCATTAATTTCAAGTACAGGTATGCACCACATAACGTCCGTTCGGACAACATCCGACCACGTATACGTCCGTGATCCCATAAGGTTATTAATAGAGTTCAGAAATCCTGATGGGAAAATGGGACGTAGCGAAGTAACAGTTTCCCGTACACAACACTGTGTATCTCGTGTCTCTTGTATACAGTACAAAGCGATTGCGATGCCAGGCATATAATGTTACAGTACATATGTCTTGATAGTCATATTAAACGCCTATGTTATTGGTCTCTGCAAAACTCCCCGCCTTGCCCACAGTCATAAGGGGATACCGATGGACTTGGAAAGTAGGATGGGACATTAAGCCGTCGGATGGGACATTAAGCTCTGGTACCTTGTGCGGGAGAGCCATACCCTATGCACGCTAAAGAATACGCTGAATGGCCTTGATGGGAGGCTACCATCTGTCTCCTAACAGTTGTTCCAATGGGTCTCCTCCCCCAACCTTCTCTGAGTCTTCGGGGTCCATGTGACCTGGCCATTTAGCCCATGGTGTGCAAAAAAGTGCCGCTCAGAAAAAAAATCCAATCCTATGTTACTGGTAGTAGTAACCTAAGGTTAGTTTATAGAAATAAAATAAGTATTTATTGTACATACAGCTGTACACTGTATTATAGTATATATAAAGTAATTTAGCGTAAGTTCAGTATCTTGTACAGTAAAGAACTGTACCAGCAACAGCCTCCAGACTCACCCCAACTCTACGTTATCCCTACAAGCTCCAATTGTAGAGTACAGATTACATATTAGCCTATGTACAGTATTTTACATTATTTTTCTACTTAACCCATATACTGTACAGTATTATATTGCCAGATACAGTACATTAGCTGAAATAAGTACTATGTGTGTACAGTATCTTGGCTATTTAGTCAATACAGGTACACTAGAATATCCCATATAATTTGGGGCGGAGGTTGCTCAGTCAGTAGCATGCCAGGCTCATAATCTGTAGTTCCCAGGTTCGAGTCCCAGCTGGGTCAGCGTTGAGATTTATCTCCGCAAAATTCCCCGCCGTCCATGGTCAGTAGGGAACACCGATGGGCTTGGAAAGGCCACCGTCCTTCGGATGAGACATTAAACCGTTGCCCCGTGTGCGGGAGAACCATACCCTGTGCACGTTAAAGAACACGCTGGATGGCCTTGACGGGAGGCTACCATCTGTCTCCCAACAGCTGTTCCAGTGGGTCCCCCCCAACCTTCGGGGTCCATGTGACCTGGCCATTCTAGCCCATGGTGTGCAAAAAAGTGCCACTCAGAGGTAAAACAACCCAACCCATAAAACTTTGCTAAGTATATAGTATGGTGTTCGCACAACGTCCAAATCACACAACGTCCTTTTCACAGAACCTATCGTGAACGTTAAGCGACGCATAGCTGTACAGTGAACACAATGCCGATCAACCTTTTGCCATCCTGCATGCAAGAAAAAGGCAAGTTCTGAATGTTCTTTAAAGTAATTCCTTTGCGATCTCAATGTTAGAGGAACACATGTACTGAAGTATTAAAGAACTTTTTATATCTAACAAATGTCATTATCCATTATTTAATAACTTTTCCATCCAGAGATAGTCTCATGTGCACTATTCATTGAGATTTCTGCTGTTTGTCCTCACTGTAGAGAGAGTATTTTTCATCCCCTTTTATTTATACCGCCGTCCCATGGCAGAGTGGTTAGCACGCTTGGCTACTGATCTAAGGGACTTGGGTTCGAGCCCTGGGTAAGGCATGGTTGTGCGTGTTGTTTTTCTGCTGTCTTGCCATCCTCAGACCTGCTACTATGGCATATAAACTGACAGGCTCCTGTCAGACCACTGTGGCAAGCAGCTGCTTGAGGGGGTATTTTATTTATACCAAATGCTATTAAAGAAATGTGGCTCATACAGGAGGATGGTGTTCTACTTCAATTTTTTAAGGGGCACAGGTTTTGAACTCAAAAAAAAAATTTTAATTTACTGATTATTCTCAGCCATTCCGTGGCTGAGTGATTAGCACGCTTAGCTACTGATCTAAGGGTCCAGGGTTCGAGCACTGGGTAAGCATGGATGTTTTGTTGTTTTTCTACTAAGATCACACCATCCTCATAGACTTTCTACTATGGCGTATAAACTGACAGGCTCCTGTTTGACCTCTGTGGCAAGCAGCTGCTTGAGATTATTCTGAATTAATTAAATAAAGCTAAAAAAATGCTATCATGAAAAATTTTGATATTTATTATAAGCAAGTCGTAAATGAATAGAGTGATCTTGATATTCTCAGACCGAAAAGGGGCGGGGGTGGCTTAGTCGGTAGCGTGCCAGGCTCGTAATCTGTAGTTCCCAGGTTCGAGTCCCAGCTGGGTCAGCGTTGAGATTTATCTCCGCAAAATTCCCCGCCCTGTCCATGGTCAGTAGGGGACACCGATGGGCTTGGAAAGGCCGCCGTCCGTCGGATGGGACGTTAAGCCGTGACCACGTGTACGGGAGAGCCATACCCTGTACACGTTCAAGAACACGCTGGATGGCCTTGACGGGAGGCTACCATCTGTCTCCCAACAGCTGTTCCAGTGGGTCCCCTCCCCAACCTTCTCTGAGCCTTCGGGGTCCTTGTGACCTGGCCATTTAGCTCATAGTGTGCAAAAAAGGGCCGCTCAGAGGTAAAACAACCCAACCCAAACCGTAAAATCTGTTTGGATATAGCAATATGACTTACAATAACTTGCTGTATAATAATAATAAGCATAAGTAATCCATGGTACCATTTCCCCTATTTTAGTGCTCATTCGGGTCCTATTTATGATTAGGTTCACTTGGTAAAAGAACCGTTGCACTTTAGTATTATTCCACCAAAGCACAAGAGGAGTCAAGAGTGAAGCTGGCAAGATTTTTAAGTGGATTTAGATCTGAGTATGAGTTGATTTCATTTCAAAACTGGATGTACCACCAGTCGTAGTCCATTTTATCATTGTCAAGTTGGGTTGTTTTACCTCTGAGCGGCACTTTTTTGCACACCATGGGCTAAATGGCCAGGTCATATGGACCCCGAAGGCTCAGAGAAGGTTGGGGACCCACTGGAACAGCTGTTAAGAGACAGATGGTAGTCTCCCGTCAAGGCCATCCAGCGTGTTCTTTAACGTGCACAGGGTATGGCTCTCCCGCACACGGGGCCACGGCTTAACGTCCCATCCGACGGACTTTCCAAGCCCATCGGTGTCCCCTACTGACCGTGGGCAGGGCGGGGAGTTTTGCGGAGATAAATCTCTACGCGGACTCAGCTGGGAACTGCAGATTACGAGCCTGGCGCGCTACCGACTGAGCCACCCCCGCCCGCAATTTAAAGGTAATAACTACTTAGTTACTGATACTGTTCAGAGATATAGCTCTCTATACAGGGGCTTCGCGAAAGTCTATGGTTCGGAGGGGGAGAGAAAAATTTTCCAACACGGAAACCAAATTTTTCCAACTGAGAATATAAGACTCTGAATTTCGCTAAGTGGGTCGCCATGATTTATGCAAAACAATTCCTGAATTTTAACAAGTCACTTCGAATTTTAACAACTTCCCTACATTATTCCAAGTTTTCTCGATTTGGCTAACTTTCTTGTAAAATTTTGTATTCCTTGTATAAATTATTTTTTCACAACTCGCCTACATTTCACCAAGTGCCTTCATATTTTGCCAAGTTATCTCGATTCTGACAACTCTCCTTAACTTCACAAAATCAATCCCAATTTTCACAACTCACCTGCATTTTACCAAGTGCCCTAGATTTGGCAAACTCCCGTAGATTTTTGACAACTCGCCATAATTTTACAGAAAAAAAATCACAATTTTTAGGTATCCCCTGAATTTTCCAAGTCACTTCGAATTTTGCAAACTCTCCTTAATTGCCCAAAAACCTTCTCAATTTGCCTGTATTTTACCAAGTGGCTTCGAATTTTGCCAACTTGCCCTAATTTCATGGAAAAAATCCCAATTTTTATATTTCACCTGAATTTTACCAAGTCGCTTCGAATTTTGCCAACTATCGTTAATTTTACAAAACCAATCCCAATTTTCACAACTCGCCTGCATTTTACCAAATGGCTTTAAATTTTGACAATTGCTCTTGATTTCGCCAACTCGCTATAATTTTATAGAAAAATCCCAATTTTTACATCTCACCTGAATTTTGCCAAGTCACTTCGAATTTTGCCCAATTCAACCTTAATTTTACAAAACCAATCCCAATTTTCACAACTCGCCTGTATTTTACCCAGTCACTTCATGGCTTGGTAATCTACTTGGCAAAATCTGGGGCAGTTGGAAAAATTAGAAGCCACACAAGTGTCTTCTAATTTTGCCGCTCCCCCCCATAACTATGCCTTTTTCTATACTTACCAAGAGCAATTTTTTTTTTAATCTGTGGAACTGAAAGTTGTTAGGATCTGTTTGGAATCTTAAAAGGTATTAAAAAAAAAACAACCAAATATCTGAAAATGTGAGCATGCAAATTACAATTTCTAACTGCAGTTTAGCTTTTTAAAGGATAGCAGAAAATGGTCTGAGCTGCTTTTTGTGTTCTCCCAGAAAATCCAGTTTTTATGAGAGCAGAAAAAGATTTTAATACAAATTTTCCAAAAATGTAGAGGATAATGATTGAAACAAAATATATACTTATGCTGTTTTTTTAGCAAAGATTAAAACCCTTTTTGCCTAATATTTATTAAAAAAATAAAATAAACATTAATGTTAAAACAACTTCCTAGAGCCTTGTTCTATATATTTGTCTATTTGTAACCAATGATACGTGAAAAGTTTGTTGTATCTGAAGTTAGAATGTTAAATATCTTTATTTCTGTATAGAAACTGCTGGAAAAAATTATATTATGAATAATTTTGTGACAAAACAAAATGAAATATGCCTGTTTATTTGCTTTACAGAATGGTGTGACATGATATTGTGATTTCATATACTACATTTTAAATGAATTAAAGGAGATGGGTTAAATGAATTATTTTGTAACTATTTTCAAACACAAGGACAATGAAACTACACATATCAAATAAATACTAAATACTTCATTTCCTATTGTCCAGTAATTTTCTCTCCAATGCAATGTTGTCATTATCTTTTGCAAGTCCAATTCTATTTATTATTCTGCATGCCTTCTGAGGATTTTTCATGCCCTTGCAATTGCTTTGGTTGGCAGTGGATTCTTTTTGTATCAAATAAGATCAAAATAGTTAAAACTTTAGTAATTTTTTTTCATCTGAGATTTTTACATTTTTGAAAACTTTCTGCCCAAGTTTTGAATTTGAGTTGAAAAAATATGAGTAAACTATGCCATCATTCTAAATGCAAAATTATGTTTTAATTTCTCACAAGTCTTTTTCTACACATAATGCAGTGGCAGATCCAGCAGCAGACCAAACTCCTCATTTAAGTATTTTGATAGATTAAAAATAATAACCCATTAACAAAATTTATTTATTAATCAAAATGATAAATTTTATTTTTCTTATTTCAAGCCAAAATTTAAGTCAAATTTACGAGAGAAACTGAATGAATATTTTTTTCTGATGTATCCAGGAATTATCAGGTACATATAAGTTCTGATGAAGCTGCTAAAGAAAAAAAAAACGTAAACGGTTCAATAGAGAGATGTACATCATTCACCTAAAATTATGCATGGACCTTTCTATGTATAGTAATAAAGGTGCCCCTGGAAGTTTTTGGGTTCTAGAAGGTCCAAAGGGTGGTTTTCATTCCTTCTGGAAGTGTTGGGTTTACCTCTGAGCGCCACTTTTTTGCACACCATGGGCTAAATGGCCAGGTCACATGGACCCCGAAGGCTCAGAGAAGGTTGGAGGAGGGGACCCACTAGAACAGCTGTTGGGAGACAGATGGTAGCCTCTCGTCAAGGACATCCAGCGTGTTCTTTAACGTGCACAGAGTATGGCTCTCCCACACACGGAGCCACGGCTTAATGTCCCATCCGACGGACGACAGCCTTTCCAAGCCCATCGGTGTCCCCTACTGACCGTGGGCAGGGCGGGGAATTTTGCGGAGATAAATCTCAACGCTGACCCAGCTGGAACTCGAACCTGGGAACTACAGATTACGAGCCTGGCGTGCTACCGACTGAGCCACTCCCGCCCCTCTGGAAGTGTTGAAGTTTGGAAGTTGGTGAACTGGTTTTGCTGATTAGGGGATAAGCAGATTAGGGGAACTGTGACCTCTTAGTCATTTTGCTTCAAAGAATATTTTAGCAGCTATTTTTATGTAAATATTAAAGGAAATAGCATAACCTCAATTGCACAAACTCCACTGATTTTCACATAAAAGACATATGATGAATGAAGCTAAGGAGTTTGAACTGATGCAAATATATATTATGCAATTTTTAACATACAAACTTAAATAATCCCAGTGTCCCTAGATTGGCTTGTGGCACACAGAAAGTAAAAGATCCACAAGCAAACTACAATACCAGATTAACATGGAAGGGTCACTAAAAGTTTGTAAAAAAAAGCCACCAATTTTTTCATTAGATGATAAAAGTGTTTTTGATGACTTTATTCCTTGCAATTGCTTTGTTTTGGCATTGTTTACCTCCCAGCAATTTTCATTAGATGACAAAAAGAGTGTTTTTGAAAGGTTTTGAAGACTTTATTCCTTGAAATTGCTTTGACATTATTTACCTCCCAGCAATTCTGGAAGGTTAGCAAGGCTGCAGCTTGATAAACTTGGTTCAACATGGAGCTGGCCCTGGAATGATTCAGCAAGACACTACACTTTGGTACTGCCTCTTGGACTCTAGATTGTGCTGTTAGCAGAATGGTATTTGTTTTGAAGATTATAGATCTATCTCCTACACACTAAAGTGAATATTATATATGCAAATAAGTAAACAGCTAAACTCTTTTATTTTGTAACAGCAGAGTTAAAGGGTAGTGTATTTTGCAATCTGTACATGTTAAAAAAAATGTAAAACAAAAGTAGTTATTTTTTAATTCACATTGTTATCAACACAATCAGTAAGTCTTGTCCACATAATCAGTGAGGTCATCAATGAAACCTGACATCTAGCATAACAATCACTGAGGAGAAGGGTCATGCTTAGAATTAGAATTTCACACTTAACAAAAATGTTTCTTTTTTTTTTCTACGTTCTGGATCCACCAACTGCAACAATCTAAAGTTATATTGCCACAACAAGTTTATATTTTTTAGTGTTTCTGATGGAAAGATAAAAAGCATTATGCCTCACCTTTCTATATGCTATGAAAAGACATTAAAATACAATTTTGTAATTACAGTTTTAGAGATATATAAATTAGAAATTAATAATTAATTGCAATATGAATAATCAATAACAGACCACTGCTAAAAAAAGATCACTCGTTTATATACATATATATTTCACTTTATTTATATGAAAAAAAAATTCTTAATTTTCATATCAATTGCACAAAGTGTTTTACTATTATTATTTCTCTTTCTAATAGTAAAACTAATTTTTAAAACACTACAAAGGCTTAAAAAGTGTAATTCATTTTTAACCACCTAATCAGATATCTTGAATAAGTTTGAGTCTGCTTTTTTGAATATCTCAGCAGTCCAGGTTTTTTTCTCTTTTGTTATCTATTTCAGTCCACTTATGTTCATCTATTTCAAATAAATTAGTAATAGTAACAATGTAAAGCTGCCATCAAAGACTTGTTATATCATTACACTATTTAAAAAATGGAAACAAACCTTGGTTATATGCCCAAACACTCTGAACATCATTCCTGTTTAGAAAAAATATTCTCTTAAACTAAATAGTGAAACGTAGGCATGAAATTCTAATGTTAAATCACAAGAAATAATTTTGACAAAGGGATAAAAAAGCAACTTACTAGGTAAAGAACAATTTTAAAATGTTGACTACTGCATTGTTGGTTTCTGTTTATTTTCTAAACAACATTTGTTTGCTGCTCAATGGACTAAATGGCACATCTCAAGAGCTTTGTGGACCAGGTTGGATTGCATTACTTCTGAGCAACACTTTTTTGCACATATGGGGTTAAATGACCAGGTCACAAAGACCCCCAAGGCTCAGAGAAAGTTTGGAAAAAAGGAACCTACTGGATAGCTGTTGATAACCTTTCATCAAGGCCATCCAGTGTGTAATTTAATGTGCACCAGGGTATGACTCTCCAGAATATGGGACCTAGGTTTTAAATCCTGTCTGATGGATGGTGGCATTCCCTTCCCTGACTAAGAGTAGTTTGGGTTGTTTTACCTCTGAGCGGCACTTTTTTGCACACCATGGGCTAAATGGCCAGGTCACATGGACACCGAAGGCTCAGAGAAGGTTGGGGAAGGGGACCCACTGGAACAGCTGTTGGGAGACAGATGGTAGCCTCCCGTCAAGGCCATCCAGCGTGTTCTTTAACGTGCACAGGGTATGGCTCTCCCACACACGGGGCCACGGCTTAACGTCCCATCCGACGGACGGCGGCCTTTCCAAGCCCATCGGTGTCCCCTACTGACCGTGGGCAGGGCGGGGAATTTTGCGGAGATAAATCTCAATGCTGACCCAGCTGGGACTCGAACCTGGGAACTACAGATTACAAGCCTGACACGCTACCGACTGAGCCACCCCCGCCCTGACTAAGGGTAGAGTGGGGATTTAGCGGAGGCAAATTTTAATACCAGCAGATATAGAATTTGAGCCTGGTAACCTGCAGTTTACGAGCCTGGTGAGCTACCTACTGATTGAGCCAAACCCCACCCCCCAAGTCTATGAATTCTGAGATATGCCATATTAATAACTTAAGTACCAAATTTTTTCAGCTGCAGCACTGAGCACATGTTAATTTGTGCCAAACTTCTGAATTGATATGATTTAGAACTTTCTCATTCCATTCAAGCAATTTGTTGGGATACAGTAAATAAATTTTTGTCATTAGTGATATGTTTTATTACAGAGCTGTGGAAAAACTATAGGCATAATAACATCTCTATTATGTGCATGCATCACATTTCTGAAGGTGGTATTTAAGGAGTAACTACTATCCAGATGCAACCTATACAGTCAGTAGGTTGGTGGCTGTGTGTTTAACAATCTGTTGGCGACCAATAATCAACAAGTACATAAAGTAGTTGGAGCGGATTTGGGGGACAAAAGTGGAAAAAAGCTACAGATCAATAATGCATCATTCCTATTTGAATACCTCCTGTTACTTATTCCAAACCCTAGGTATAAGGATTCAGTATTCACCTGAGATGCCAACAGACAATCTGGCACCAGGGCTTCCTGACTAAATCTTACTCAATAACAATCTCCAGAAGAATGTAGCAGCAAGATCAGGTGAACTGGCGAAATCTGAGCATGCTCCCTCACCCCTCCTTCATGTCGTGTGAGCTGATTAGGCAGCATGGGGGTTAAAGATGGTTAAAAAAAATATAAATTAAAAAATACCTATCTTCCTATAGGGCTCTAAAAAGTAGAAAGTAAACTTAAAGCATATTGATGGAACAATTGGTCACTGAGTTAGTATTCGCTTCAAAGGAAGATGGGGTGCCAATTTGCTTACTTGACAAGATTGCTAGCAACCTATCTTCCTTCGAAGTGAATATGAACTCAGTGACTGATTGCACCATTGATATGCTTTAGGTTTACTTTCTACTTTTTGGGACCCTATAAAAAGATATATATTAAAAAAATTTAAAAATTCCTATTTTTTTTTTGTCACACTTACCTTTCAAAATTTTGATATATGACTCATATGCATCAAGCACATTTACCCCCTTTTGTAATCATGTTTGAGGTAGACCATGACATTGCAGACATCACAAGCTTTAATTTGAGATACAACTCGTTAAAGTCGATCCCTGTGAAAATCCACCCTCCATATTTTATCAGGAGGGAATAGTGGGAGTGAAATTTGAAATAGTTTACAACCGTCATTACATGAACTTTCATTTGACAACTAACTCATAATTGTAGGCCATCGTGTTCCCATTATTTAGTAGAACGACTTTCAAATTTCCCCTTTTTTAGGGGGGAGAAAGCATGGGAGATCAATTTTTCATAGCTTACAACACTCCCCGCATCAAAAGCTTTCATTCAACACATAGCTCATTAGTTTCCACACTCGCATTCAGAAAAATATGGGAACAATCATTTTCATCCCCCCCTTTTTAGGGGAACAATCATTTTCATCCCTCCTTTTTAGGGGGAAGCATGGGGGGTTAATTTTTTGTAGCCTACGACAGTCCCCGTGTCAGAAGCTTTCATTCAACGTATACTCGTTACTTTCAGCCTTCGCATTTTGGAATATAGCTTAAGAAGAGTTTTACATTTCCCCTTTTTTAGGGGAGGGAGTAGAAAGCATGGGGGTAAATTTTTTTACAGCTTATGACATTCCCCACGTCATAAGCTTTCATTTGGCACATAAATTATTAAGTTTCTCCATTGCGTTTGAAAGATATGGTGTAACAACATTTTGTCAAATCCACAAACTGACCAACTGACAAATGTCAAAGCCAAAAGCAATAGGAATATAGTAAAAAGACTATTGCTGCATCTCTGTGAGGACTGTCAAGCAGGGACTGTCGCTCGTGCATTCTCAGGTCATCCTATATTGGACATGAGGTCCAGGAGGCCCACATTTGGTTGGCTGGCTCAGTGTAGATAGTTCTCAATCAAAGTGTGGTTGAGGATAGGCATTTGTAGATATATAGTGTGTATAAGTATGTAAATAAATTGATTGTACATAGTAACTTTTGTAGTGAAGCAATTTCTGACCACCAGGGACTTTACCTGCAATTTTAGAGTACCCAATAAATGCTCCTGCCCACAATCCTATCATGCTCTTCTCTGAAAGAAGAGTCGACATATGGTGTCAGTAATTGTGGGATCTAAAGGAGTGGGTACAGGTGGCTTACCATTAAGGGATTTTTTTTTATTGTGTTGTGTGCTGCAACAGACTGTCTCATCTACAGAGTCGTTCTTTCAGTCGTTCATTAGTAAGATCTAGCCTGTAAGTTTGGTCAATGTAGCTTTGAATTTTGCCAACTCGCCATAATTTTATGGAAAATATACAATATTTACAACTCCCCCGAATTTGTCAGGTCAATTCGATTTCTGCCAACTGCCCTCGATTTTGTCAACACTTTTTACTTATATAAAAAACAATCCTAATTTTCACAACTCGCCTGTATTTCACTAAGTGGCTTCGAATTTTGCCAACTACCCTAGATTTTGCCAACTTCCCATAATTTTACAGAAAAAATTCTGATTTTTACATTTCACCTGAATTTTACCAAGTCCCTTCGAATTTTGCTAATTCCCGTATATATTATGCCAAGTTGTCTCCATTTTGCCAATAGTCCTTAACTTTACAAAACTAATCACAATTTGCTTGTATTTTACCCAGTGGAATCCTGTCCAAATTGAAAATTTCGAATTTTTCCAAAGTGCCTCGTTTTTTGCCAACTGGTCATAATTTTACAGAAAAAAAATCCCAATTTTTACATCTCACCTGAATTTTACCAACTCTCCTGAATTCCATAAAACCAATCCCAATTTTCACAACTCCCTTGTATTTTATCAAATGGCTTCAAATTTTGGCAACTATCCTAGATTTTTCCAAGTTGCCTCAATTTTGTCAACTCCCCTTAATTTTCCAAAAAAAAAAAATCCCAATTTTCACAACTCACCTGGATTTTGCAAACTTGCTTTGAATTTTTTCAACTTCAATTTACTTTTGGGTGGGTGGGGGCTCCCCACATCCCCCCCCCCAAAGCAGCACCCCTGCATACAACTTTGGAATTGTTCTTTTTACTTTTGGGTGGGTGGGGGCTCCCCACATCACCCCCCCCCCCCAAAGCAGCACCCCTGCATACAACTTTGGAATTGTTCTTTGGCTAGCATTTGGACAGGATGCCATTGCCAATTTGATCAATATTAACAGTGCAAATTGTGAGACGATTTGGTGTGCTCTATTTTTTCTGATTTCAAAACTGTAGCAGCTTAATGCCAGAAGTTAACTATCACTTGCCTTTTAATCAAAGATATGCAGAACAGCTGAGATCACAATTAATAGCAATGCGTGAAACTGAGGATCTAGTTTCCAACACAAATCATGAACTTAACAAAAACAGCCAGATGATATCCCTAGCCTACTCTTGCTCCAGTACTAGCCAAGTCAACACACTACTGCATCAAGTGACCACCATTAGTTGCAAGCAGATTTTGCAGCTGCTGTGAGATGCTATTCACCAATGGGTGGCTGGCAGATAGAAGCAAAGAGCAGATCATGACATCAGATTATGAGAGTAGAGATGCTAGTTTCAACAACGGATCTTTAGCTGTCAATCTGGCCACACAGTTTCGTATCGTGCAGGAGTAAGACTATTCTTGGAGTAACTTGTAGTTAGATGCCAGAGACAACAAAAACAACTTCCTTATTTGCGATGGTCTCTTGTTTAGAATGGAAAAGGGAATTGATGCAATTTTTTTACAATTAGTGCTACCTGTTGCAAGGCATGATGAGGTAATGGCTTTAGCTCATAGCAATGTTTGGACATCCCATCTTGGCTCTACAAAAACGAAGCAGCGGGTTCAGCTATTTTATTGGCCGTGCATGATGCTAGATATAAGCAACAGAGATGGCAGCATGCATTAAAACCCAGAAGGCTTGGAGTTCTCAATGTAATCAGTAAGTCAGTAGGCAAAAAAGTAAACATGTGTGTTACAGATAAATTTATAGTCTTATATCACATTGCTCTACTTATGAAATTCTTAGTAAAATGGTTAAAAGCTTAATAAATTAAAATTTTTATGAAACAGTTTGCATAATCTTTTAAAAATCATACACAATTAAATATATAAATAAAAAAGCCTAGCTTCTTAAATGTGCCACAAAATATAAAAAAAATATTGCCAGTGACAAAAATCACTTACTCAATTTCTATTAACTTCAAAGGATGTAAAAGCTAGGAGTAACTTCTATATCCTGTGTGTTGCAAAATGGAAATGAAAGTTATGATGCCAACAATATATCGTTGCATAAAAGACTTTTGTTGCTCTATCTTCATTTGAAGTTAATATGAATTGAGCAAGTAATATCATCATTGGCAATATATTTTTTCACTTATTCAGGACATGTTTAGGAAGATAAATATTTTTTAAAATTTATACATATTTTTTGCTTTTTAGTGATAATTTCAACAAGGGACTTTGCCACTATAAACATCTCTCTTCCCCTGCTTTGGAAGTAATTTTACATGTCCCCTTAAGTTACTATGCATCTCATAAGATTTCGTTTTAGCATAGTTCATTATGATTAACTACATATTGTGGAGACTTTTTTTTATAAGATAGGAAAAAAATGAGAAATTTTTTATAGCTTAGGTCACTCCCTATGTTATAAGCTTTCTCCTGACATATACTCATATATTGGCATGTGAAATATTAAGGAACAATTGTCCACACACTGTACTTTCTTTGAAGGGAAAGAAGTATGGGAGACAGATGTTTTATAGCCTCACATCACAAGCTTTAATTTGATACAAAACTTGTCATTATCAGTCACCATGTTTAGAAGAAATAATGGAAAACAAATGTTTTGGTAAAAATCTACAAACCAACTGACAAATTACAAGCAAAAAGCAATAAAAAATAAGCAAAATTTTTCTCCTATTTTGCAAGTAAATTTTAGAATTCAAAAATCAGATGACAATCATGGAAAGATTTTAAACTTAAATCAGTGGCATTTTTAAGTAATTTAAACACTGAATGGTTAATTTTATTTATAGATGCCTGTCTAGTACAACTTTAGTAAATAACTGGAATTTAAATTGTATTTTAATTATGGCATAAATTAACACTGAAAGAGACCCAATATTTAGAAAAACATAATATTCATTTAATAGAGAATTTAAATATATATTTTTGGCTGACTAGAAATTCAGTCCAGTCATGACAGTATACATGTGATGTCCAAACTTTAAAAAATAGTCAGTTTGTAGATTAAAAAAATTGTTTTCATATAACTTTCCTTATCTTGCTTACAATTGCAATTAATTTAAAACTAGTATAAAATATCACACTTGCAAGTAACATGCAAATAAATTACCTTTACATAACAATACTAATTACAAGATAATACATAATAGGTTGACAGTCTTTGTGTTTTAAAATTCCTAAAAACTGCCAAATATTTCAGGAACTGTTCATTATTTTAAAATGAAAACTATGAACAAGTTTCATTATAATATTAACATAGTCCTAATATAAAACTGAGTATTAATTTCTAAAACATTATAAAGTTTTTGAAGTTATAACTCATAAGCCTCAGCACAATTTACATTGTAGGCTTTGAAGATTTTTTTTCTTATGTTGCAAGACTAACATTTTTTCTTTTTGTCCACAATGCACAGTGAAGCAGCAGATACAAATTGAACACATCTGCTGGAAAGCACACGCATTTTGAGGTTTAGCTGACTATCAATGCTTGTGTCGTTTCAAGTACCATGCAGATATACATTTATTAACATATTTACAAAAACCAAAAAGATTACTCTGTTAATGTCACTTGCCATACAATAAGATGGCTCCTGTCACCTTTTGACAAGCCACTTTGTGGCTTTTTTTCACCTTCTGCAGGAAATGCTGCCAACACTTCTCCATCTTCATCACCATCACCTATATAAATATAAAAATAACAAAAGCATTTGTTGAAAAAACATGATACCAAATACTAGTAAATTGTTTTACATTGTAGAATATCTTTCAAGTGTTGTCTTATTATCAGAGCTTTAATTTTTACTACTTCAGAAAACTGTAGAACCATTCCAAACAAATAACATATAACAACTTTTACATCTGCAAATACTATCTTGTTTGAAAGCTTTTAATTAAAATGACATGCAATCAGAACACAATTTAGAACTAGAATATATTTTACCTATGCGGAAATCTATATAGCCTTCTCCTCCAGAGAGTATTAACATAGAGCTGGGTTTTTTAGCATTATTGTCTTTGATATTAATGTCTTCTTTCTTCTTTCCTTCCTTACTTAATGAACTGCTATCAGCTTCAGAGGCTACTTTATTTACAGAGCTTGCTGCTGCTTGACCTGGAATAAAAAATTTAAAAGCATTATGCTGCAGGTTCTATTTACAAACTACACCAAAGAGCATCAAACTGAAAATAAAAAATTACGGATAAAAATATTTGGTACTTTTAAACCAAAGTTTAGAAACATTTATTTAGCGTTTGGTTACCTCAATTCACAGATAGGATTTAAAATGAAAATAGCATTTAGACAGAGAGGAGATCTAATACACATACAAATGGATCTATATCTTCAGAGTATATACAATTTGCAAAAAAAAACAAGAAGTTGAATATTGTTAAAGAAGTTTAAATCTAAATTATCAAATTTTCAGAATCTGAATTTAAAGAAATGCAAAAAAAAAACAAGTTTAATAAAATATATAAAAACATTACAAAGGCAGATGCACCTGACAAAGATTCTGTAGATATATTTGTGATCCTGTTCTTGATGGAACTGCTTTTTTCTCTACCAAAAATGCATAATTTAAAACTTTTTTTGGGTTTTAACTCTTCTGCTGTGAATCATTTGAAAATTATCCACATCTTGAAATATGAACCATATGCATTTATATTTCATCATACTACTGGATTTTTTTACAATTCCCTCCTTTGAAGTGAGGTAACAAAGCTTTGTATAGACCATATTTATATGGTTTTATACTCTCATTTAATTAAAAAAAAATTTAGTATGAATTGCAAAATATACTGCTAGCAAAAATTAAAGCTCTGAATATGAAAAACATTAATTTAACTCATCTCATTAAAAAAATATTTAAACAGAATATCAGTAACTATATATATAATATACATGTATACGATATGTATGACATACTGAAAAAACAACTTATTATACACACCCACCTAACGTGTGGAACCACCTAACGTGTGGGTTCACATTTTGCCCTACAACAGCAGCAACCTATTGTGGCATGGGTTCTATCAGGTGTTAGAAAGGTTTGGGTGGTACTGTGGTCCATGATTACAGGAAATTTTCCTCTGTAAAGTGCTGAGAGTTGACAGTAGTGGATTCTGGATTGAATGCATCACTCCTCTTAGTCCCACAGATGTTTAATAGGGTTCAAATCTGGAGAGTAAAGGGTCATTTGAGGGTTATTAACTCACTGGAATATGTCTCCAACCAGTCCTTCACTAAACGGGAGTGATGAGATAGGGGTTTTGTTGAAAGAAGGGACCCTGCTGTGGAAATGGATAACCATGAATGGGCATAGGAGGTTGGTGAGTACATCAACATAGCCTTGTGCAATGATGGTGGCCTCAATAGGTACAAGAGGCCCCAAGGTGGCAAATGTTTGGGTCCATGGCCTCATGTGGTCTATGCCATATACATAACCTCCCATTGCTGTATTGTAGTTGGAATTTCAATTTGTTGGACCAAGCTATCCATTTCCAGTCTTCCACAGTCCATCGGTAATTTTCCTTCACCCACTGCAGTCTCATAGCTCTGTGACATGCTGTTAACAAGAGTTGGGTTGTTTTACCTCTGAGCAGCACTTCTTTACACACAGTGGGTTAAATGGCCAAGTAACAAGAACCCTGAAGGCTCAGAGAAGGTTGTGGGGAAGGGAACCACTGGAACAGCTATTGGGAAACAGATGGTAGCCTCCTGTCAAGGCTATCCACCATGTTTTCCAAGCCCATCGGTGTCCTTACTGACCACGGGCAGGGCGAGAAGTTTTGCAGAGATAAATCTCAACATTGATCCAGCTGAGACTTGAACCTGGGAACTGTAGATTACAAGCCTGGCATGCTACTGACTGGGCCACCCTACCCCCTGTTAACAAGAGTACTTGATGTGTGTGCCAGTTGCCACAGTCCAGTCATAACATTTTACTTCAAATGGCTTTTCCATAAACCTTCATAGCTGCCCTGTTGTTAAATGCCAACTTTATTATTTGCAATGTGGCCCTATGTTCTGATATTATGATATGGGAGAGGCAGAGCTCACTTCAAACATCAATGGTCTAGTTATACCCACATAAATTCCCAGCGGCTGCAGGTTTTACTGGTTCTTATGCAGTCGCGGTACACATGTGACAGTCACACATGGAAATACCAGACATTCTGCAGTTGTAGATATGGAACAACCCATTTTTTTCACACTGACTATCTGCCCACGATCAAAACCCTCAGGTCATCGTGTTTACTCATCATAATGGTTGGAAGTACGCTATACAGCAGGTAGGTATCAACTTATTTATAACCCACAAGGGGTTTCAGCTGGCTGTATTATTGGCAGAGTAGAGCAGATTTGTGGATGGGTGCATTGTATATACTTAATAAATTGTGCCTTCTGTGTATATTTGCATGCATGTTCACATCACTTGGATGGTTTAATGCTTGTATCATATTTACTTGTATATGTTACCGCTAAAGTGCAGCAATCAGTTATTCTACAGATTATCTAGGTATTGTGCAGATTAACTAGGGTGATCCGTTAACATGCAGAAAATTGTTTCATTTCTCAAATTACCTAGGTAATCTGCAAATTACCTGGATAATCTGCACATTACCTACTAGGCACTCGTTAAAGTGAAAATAAGATCTTTGTAGGAACAACAGGAACATTTCTGTACGCTTAAATTAACATAATGTTATTTATCTAGTGTCCGAGAGTAGAGTTGAAACCAGGGTCATCCCTCTGTCAACATGAATCAGTCGTCCGAATTATAAAAAAAGCCCCCAAATGAGCAGGCCAAGTGAGAATGAATCATTTTAGTGATTCGTTATCAAGAATGAATCACTTTACCGATTCGTTCTCACTTGGCCTCTGCTGATCTGGGGCGTTTTTACAATGCGGACGAGTGAATCACGTGACACGAAGATTCATATTCAAGAGATTCACCACTATGAGAGAAATAAACTTTTGAACTTTAATGATACGGAAGCCATTAATGTGCACATTACCTAGGTAAAATGCGGAAAACTCTTGATTCCTCATGTTAACGGAGCAAATCAGTTAATCTGCAGATTAGCTAGGTAATGTGCACATTAACGGCTTTCGAGCTTTAGCGGTAACATATACATTTTAATAATAAAACAAATTCCTTAATACTAATGAAGAAATTAAAACAAAATGAATTTTGGCTGTATTGTTCTGTTTTGAAAACATAAACAACAAATGCTTTTCTTGGAGATCAACTCTAGTAGTCACTTGCATCACATTTTGACTATGCAAATATTCTATCAGTCATGAATCATCATCTCCCCCCTATCAGCAAAGATTAATGTTTAGTCTCTTGACTACAATCTCAGCAGCAAAGATTAATGTTTAGTCTCTTGAATCACATCATATTTGTTCTGTGTAGTGAATGCTGTTAATCAGACTGTGCCTATGGAGATTGTCTGAAAACAACTTTGACCAATAATTATTGATCTTCCTGCTCTATAGCCAATTTTTAAATGAAACTGCAACATTATGTACTCTAAGTGCAGTCACATAAAATTGGCATGTGTTTTTACTGGATGTGTTACCAAAGTACAATTACACCCAAACTAATGAATATTAATGACAGAACATGAATATGCACAGAAATTTAATTCCAATCACCAAATGCTAGTAACTCTCTTAGCAGTGATGGTTTTAACACTAAATCAATTTACAAGGATAAGAAAATGAAACCAAAGACAATTTCATCCAGCTTACCAGTGCTTTGAAATGTTGTCTGTAGCCATATGCAAAAAAAAAGTTTCAAGAACTTTATTATTGTAAACAATTTTCAGCCAGCATAGTCCTATCTTTATTGATACAAATAAAGATAACCCCTGTTGAATGTGGACTTCTTTACACAGATTCACTACAACAGTTTCTTTTCCCTATATTTTTTAGTAAAAGCCTTTGAAAAATCTTAAAATCATATACACATATAAATACACCTAAATATTTGGTGTATCAGTCAATCTGGTTGTTAAGACTTGTAAATAAATATTTTATTTATAAGAATCTACAATTTTTACAAAATGTACAGTTGCAATTATTCCTCCCAACAAAACACCTATTTTCAAATTAATGAATCAGGGTGTGATTGCAACATTTAAGGCCTATTACTTAAGAACTTTTAAATACTCATTGAAGAAATGAATAACCAAGACAAACAGATCATCTGAGCTTGACAGAAAAATTTCCACACAGTGAAGGCAATTGCAACATTGATGAATACTGGAAAGAAGTTTCTTTGTCTTGTTTAAAGGGGTTTGAAGCAATTGTATTCAAAACCTGCACAAGTCTCAACAGTAGAAAATATAGTGTCTAATACTAAAGAGCTATTGGGGGAAATAGCAACATAAGCAGGGTTTGAAGGTATAACTTTGGATGATGTGACTGAGTTATTAAAACTCTCAGAGTAAGCTACTCACTAACAATGAACTTCAGGATTTAGAATTTAATGCTGCTTTTGAGAAAAAACACAAGAATCTGAGCCAGAAAGAGTGTTAACAATTCAAGTTTTAGAGGAACGCCTTCTACTGTACAATAAATGCATGGATTTGTTGGAGGAGCATGATAATGATTTTTTACAAGTGGATGCTGTAAGACGAGGTTGCAACCATTTAATGGAATGTTTACAATTACACACAAAATGAAGGCAAAGCAAATCACAATAGATTCTTTCTTTATTTAAAAATAAATAGTAAAATTAACTGATCAATCATGCATGTACATATTTATGCAATTATACATTGAGTAATTTTTTAACAAAAACTGAATTATAATTATTTTTGTTGAAATTATAATACAAAGGAAAAAATATTAAGAAATACAACAACAACAACAACAAAAAATTTATATGGATCTCCCCAGAACGCAATCTCCACATTAGTTCCATACGAGCTATTTATGCTAATTCAAAAGTTACACATGGATCACCAAAATGTAGATAAAAAAAAAATCATTAATATCCAAAAACACAAGAGTAATTAGGTATAATACTTTAATTGCAACACAATTATACTAATGCTTTATGTCCAAAGACAAAAGAATGCAATTACATGATGCGAGGGGAACCAGAGTATTACTCTCTGACACGCCTGAACCTGCAGCACAAAGAATGAGTACATTCAAATCACAAGGATGAATTGCCTATGATCCATGTAACATTCATTTACTCAAGCAAACATTTTATATGTACAATTATGATCGACAAGTCCATATCAATTATGCTTTGTGGTGCATTAGTTTTAAACACAGGGCAACATAACTTGTATGCTACCTACATGGCCGTGGGTCACAATGTGAAATTAGGCCATACATGGCCCCATGAACTGTGATAGAGCATCTATGGAATGTCCTGGGAGATGGTATTGCTGCCCTTCTGCCCCCTCCCTGAACCTTTTAGGATTGCTCTTACTACTCAGTGGAATTTATTGCACCCCTTTCCATTTTCTGGATTGAGAACAAGAATTAATGTTTTCAGGTCTGTATTAGTGCTAGAAAAGGGAGAGGGATTTTAATACGAAAGTCGGCAGCTTGCCAGGCTCGTAATCTGCAGTTCCCAGGTTCTAGTCCCAGCTGGGCCAACAATGAGATTTATCTCCACAAAACTCCCCACCCTGCTCACAGTCAATAGGGGACACTGATGGGCTTGGAAAGGCCACCTTCCATCAGATGAGAAATTAAGCCATAGCCCTGTGTGCAGGAGAGCTTGTGCATGTTAAAGAATAGCTATCCAGAGGGTCCTCTTCCCCAACCTTCTCTGAGTTTTCGAGGTCTTGTGACTGACCATTTAACCCATTGTGTGCAAGAAATTGCCACTCAGAGGTAAAACAATCAACCAACCTTATTAATTTTTCTTAGGGGAATACAGGGCTGACATTCAGCTGGTATGGCCATACCAGTTGCTAAATAGTATAATAATAACTATGATAAGTGGAAAAATTAATCAATAATATAAATACTAATATAAACTCATTAGTTCAAGTTAATTGATGTAGGATGTTGCGATAACCACTTATCAATGGTCATTGCAACGTCTGGTATGCTAATTTATATAACCATACTGAATGTTAAACATAGTACAGTAATTTATATTAGCTCACCAGTTGTTAAGTATTTTGAATATCACCTCTGGATACATGTATATTTTGGCCAAATTTTCGTGGTATATTGAAACATTATTTTTGCACCTTCTTGGGAAATTTACATTTGTCCAAATGTATTTTGAGATGTGTGCATTTTATTGATCCATGCTTAACTTTTGATGAGTGTCCTTTCAGATTTATACATTGAAATTTTTATTTTTCATCTCTTTTTCATCCCTTAATCTTTATAACCTAGAAAACTTTTGTCGAAATTTTTTTTCCACAAAACATTTATTGATTTATAGATGTTAAAAAGTCAACAACTGTGATTATCAATTATTGTTTAAGCATTAATAATGCTAAATAGTGTGAAATGATTTCATTATTTATTCCCAGCTTACTCAGCACAATGGAAAATAAATAGTTGCCACCTAAGATAACAGATGGCACCAAACGTAGGTACCGAAAAATCACAGGAAGAGTGAAAAGTCATACTAAGTGGAAAAAAAGACAGTGCTGGCATTAGTTCAATGGTAGAATACTCTCACATGTTTCTGGAGAGATGCAGGTTCAAGCCCCAAATGTTGGTGCAAGTTTTTCCACAAAATGTTTATTGATGAATTCTTTAAATTGCATAATGTGCGATTATCTAAGTCTTTTTACATGTTTAAATTAGTGTATTATAGAAATGAAACAATAAAATCTCAATAAAAATGACTGAGGGTATTACAAAATATCTAACTAAAAACGAATAAATTACTTTGTTTAAAAATGCAAATGATTTTACTTATTTATATATTGTATGGACAGGAGCCAATTTCTACAATTTTCTGTTATTTAAAATTTGAAGTTTCCCTCATTTTGCTATGCTTCTTTTTCCCAACTTCTGAAAGAAGAATGGAAAGTTACATTAACTTCACTTTGAAAAAAAACAAACATACCCGGTACGGCTACAAAGAACTTGACAGCATCTCTATGTCCATGAAATGACAACTGAGCTTGGGCCATGGAACAGAAAGGAATAAAACTTGCTACATTGATGTTATCTTTTTTGTCGCTATATACTCTCACCACTCCACCTGGTGCCTTTCCAGCAGCTTCAGTAGAAAGCTTTTGTTTACCTAAAGAAAAATTTTGAACTCTCAGCAAATTTCACAAATTATAAACATAGTTCAATTTTCTACCAGTCACACTGCTCATATATGTAGTTGTTTGCAAAACTGGTAAACTGATAGTTTCTTTTTTAATCTAGTGTTACATTGGATTTTTTTTACTTTATATACCTTATCCATGAAAACTACTAACTTTATATAAGTTATGAAATGATAAATTATATAAAGTTTGATGCATATAATCACTGACAGATAATATATTTTGGTGATTTATGATTGCATTTCCTCAATCTTTTTAATATTTGCTATATCATTATTTACATTTACAACTGATTCAAAAATTACTTCATAAAATATTACACAGGTTTGAATTTAAGAAGAAATGTTCAGTTCAGAGCATAATGTTCTCAACTAGTATAGCAAATCACTTGCCAGCTTTTAAAACAAACTTTCCAAATGCTACCAAAGATTGCTAAGAATCAGTGAACTACAAGGATATTTTTTGGAGGGAAAGAGGCACTGAATTCAATACTGAACAGTTAGTTTCAAATCTTAAGGCTTGAGAAATCCACAAGCTATTTGCAAAAATTCATTGAACTTTCAGCTGTTTCTTTACAATTGTAACTCATCATATATCAGTCAAAAATTAAAAAAAAAATTCCGCATTGTTCCAGAAGAACAATGCAGAATTCTGTAGTAGTATAAATATACATACCCTCAGTTAAGGGTACAGAAATAATTACTCCATTTCCTGTACCCATCCACAACCTTTTACAAGAAATTAGTAATGCTGTGATACGGACAAATGAAAAGCCCAGCTTGCCAGTTCCTATAAAAAGAAATAGAAGGGCATTACAAAGGAATGTGACAAACTATTTAAGTAGATGCTGCTTTGTTAGATGCATAACACTTTGCTATGGGACAATACACCAATAAAATAAATAAATCATACTAATAAATGATTATGATCATTCAAGTCCTTGAGCATGCAAAATACTTTTGTGTGCTCAAGCAATATTTACTTATAAATTGTAAAAACGAAATATTTTTACTTACAAATTTTTTTGTTAAATACAAAATATTTTTACTTACGAATTGTATAACACTATTCTTATAATGGCAGTAAGAGGAAAAAAGTGAATTACTACCACCTGCAGAAATACAGACATCTATATTATTGTGAACCTCCACAAGCAAACTAGTGATAATGGTAACATTTCTTTAATGCTCCAATGAAATGCTCTTTCATGGATAAGTTGATTATTGCATGACTTTGTTCTTAAGTAAGCATATTTTAAAGGCATTTGCTGGAGGACTTAAAAATATATACATTTGGAAAATTTTTGGAAAAAAAAAAATAAAGAAATAAAGACTTAAACCGACCTTTACTATTTATTTACTAAATTTCAAATTGTTTGAATATTATTAACTTATGGATGACTAAAGTGGTTTTACACTTTTTTTCCCCAAGGAATTACTTTTGAACCCAGTTTTAAAAAAAAAACATATGAGCAAAGTTTCAGTTCCCTAATGCATAAATTCAAAGTGCCAAGCTCCAAAATTTTGGAAAAAAGTGTTTTCCCCGAATTTTGGATTGTTTTACCTCTGAGCAGCACCTTTTTGCACACGAGAGACTAAATGGCCAGGTTGCAAGGGTCTTGGTTGTTTTACCTCTTAGTGGTACTTTATTTGGCACACAATGGACTAAATGGTCAAGTCTCAGTACTCCAAGGATTTGGAGAAGGTTGGGGGAGGGGACCCACTGGACAGCTGTTAGAAGACAGATGGTAGCCTCCCATCAAGGCCATCCAGTGTGTTATTTAACAAGTATAGGGTGTGGCTCTCCTTTTAACAAGTCTGGATGGGGATTAGCGGAGATAAATTTCAGTGCTGGTCCAGTCAGAACTCAAACATGAAAACATCAGATTATGAGCATAGAATGCTACTGACTGAACCAATCCCCACCCCTTTTCCAAAAATTCCCCTTATTAAATAGGGGAAGGAGTTGGCTCATTTGATACTACACCAGGCTCACAGTTTGCGTCCCCACTGTTTAAAATTAAGATTTCTACAAGACACTTCCTTGCAAATTATTAAATTCCTCAGTGATAATACTGAATTTGCACTCTGAACTATAAAAAGAAACATATTTCTGTGGTCACTCTACATGTACCATTGCTGATTAAAAGGTCAGACTACTTTTAATTGCAGGACTCTTCATAGTTACTGTTAGTCAGAGAAATAAGCATAGTGGAATAGTTGAGTAGGATAGTTATCAGATTGTTGTTTTGGGTTGATACCAGAGATAGGCAGAATGGGAATTAGTGGAACTAAATCACAAGTTGCAGAGCTGAGAATTGAACTTCAGAGAATCAGATTATGAGCTTGGCATGATACCAACTGGCTCACCCTCCAAATGGAACTTTTGTGCACATAATGGGCTTAATAGCCAAGTCACAAAAAATCACAAGAGTTCAGAGCTAGGTTGAGGAAGGAGAACAATGGACAGATGGAAGCTTCCCATCGAGACCATCTAGGATGTTCTTTATGCTGTATAGAGTATGACTCTCTTACAGATGGTGCCATAGTTAAGATTCCATCTAATGGATGACAGACTTCCCAAGCCCATTAATGTTATCTTCACCAAGGGCAGAGCAGGATTAGTGGAGAAAATCCTAATGTAGACTTGAATCTGGTGCACTACATTGACAGCCAATCTCCACTCCCAGGCTACGAGTTTAATTCCCACTCTCAACAAAATGTAATTTTTTTTACTAGCTTTTCACTCGTCTTATATTCCTGAAATAACATCTATTCAATATCAAATAGTTTGGGTTGTTTTACCACAGAGTAAAGAGTTGCACTTTTTTTTGCACACAATGGGCAAAATGTCAGGTCACAAGAAGCCCCAAGGACTCAGAGAAGATTGTGGGAAAGGGACCCACTGGACAACTATTAGGAGACAGAGGGAAGCCTCCCACTAAGGCCATCCAGCAAGTTCTTTAACATGGCTCTCCCATACATGGGGCCACATAACACTCCATCTGATGAATGTTGTCCCCTACTGACCAAGGGCAGGGTGGGAGTTTTGCAGAGATAAATCTCAATGCTGTCCCTTTGTTACATGCAGAAATAAAGTGTATATAACTGCTCCAGTGGACAAGTAGTAGCACATTTGACTGCATAAAAAAAACTGGGTTTAACCCTGGAAAAGAATGTTTTTTTTTTCTTTCTGATGCCTTTCTGTCAAGATCTCACCCTCCTTAAGGATTTTTTGTGCCATATTATACTGACCTGTTATTGCAGATCTCTGTGGTTTTTTTTTTGTCTGTATGTGTAAAATACATTACTAGTGCATTTTTCAGCTATCAGTGTGACATACAAAGCTGTTTTAGATAGTTTGCATAATAAAAAATGATGACACACCATTTAAAAGGCTAACCATCATTAATGAACATAATAAGAAAACAATATATACCTAACATTTTACTGACATATGGTTCTATGTCAACATCCTGCAAATGTTGATGAGTATGAGCATGGTACAAACGTAAAGTACTGTCTAGCCTTATTGTTACCCATACACCATCTCCTGTCCATGCCATCTGCCTCACTTGGCTTTCTTTCCTTGGATGAGCATCAAATGACTTCTGCAATGAAAACAAACATCAGCTCCGGTCAAAATTGAAACAACCAGTCTGTTGTGATCTAAGTTAATTCTAATTGCAATTTTCGCAAGACAAAAAGGAATTAAATTAATTTATTGTCATTATCGTTGCAAATTATTCTCTGACAAAAAAAATGACGTAAAGTGTGCAGCCCTTTTTAGCCAGTTGCATCTCATAGATTGCAATTTGTGCAAAGAAATAAAAAATAGTCTTCTGCTAAAGGTAACATCACTTATTAGAAACAATATAAAGTAATTTAAAGTAAACCACATTAAAATTATGCATTTCTTAAGTTACACTAAGTGTACAGCCAGTTAAAAACTGAAAATCTGAAATGGAAAACAAAAAAGATTGGATGAAAAATGGTTCTAGGCTTTGAAATTGAATTTTATTAGGTAGGGATTTGAAGTTTTCCAGCAACAACTTTGCTATTACTGCAAATTTATATTAAATGAATCGATTGGAGTTTAGTTGTTTGCAAGTGAAAATGGTACAAGGAGGAGACATAGATAGATGAAACATTAAGTGACCAAGTTCACAATAAGAGGTATACTAAGGATGCAGCACTAACAACTAACGAGAAGAGCTGTTGTTAGTCTACACAGTCCTGTACACAACAAAGAGTACTGGATAGTTAACTGATGTGATAAATTTACTGCAATTTACCATAATAATCCTGTCATTAAAAATATTTTTCCCTATGAGCAAGCATCTAAAACTCTGTATAATTATTAACTATCAAGTGTCACTTCAGCAATAATAGAAACTCAAAAGTGAGTTAAAAATACTCTATGTTCTTTTAGAGCATAAAAGTTTTTGAGTCTTGGAAACTTTTGGAACATTCAGTGGTGGCATTTGCCAACTGCGAGTTCTTAGGTTTTAAGTTGGAAGTGTAAAAGGATCATATCACTTGTGAAGATCTCTCTCATTGGCTGGATCAACTGGTTTTCCTAATAGTTTGTTGACACTCAACTTGTTGATAACATCCATTGTTGGAAACTAGCTATAATTTAATTTATCACAATAATACTATCAATAAAAACTTTGCCTATGGGTAAGCATCTAAAACCCTGTATAGCTTACTATTCTGTAATATCCATAAAAGTTTCACATATTTTGCCATGGTTGCATCCTTGATGTTTTCTTTTCAACTTTTTTATGGTACACTACAAGAGATAGGAGTATGCTCAATTGGCTCAAAGTTTAAAAGACTCAACCCTCTCAACATTTAAAATAACATAAATGTTAAGACCATTAAAATTCAGCCAACATGTTTCACCTCTCACATCTGAGGCTTCATCTGGCAATGTTAGATGTTATATATGTTTTTTTATGTGACTCTCCCTTGATGGTTATGCTTATCACTAGGGCTGTACTCATTGAGTAATAGATTCCAGGCTATCAGGAGGGGGCTGCATTGGAAATGTGCTCTTTTTGCAAATTAAGATATTTTCCATTTAGTTTAACTGAAATCTCATTGGGGTGCAGCTATTAATGCAGTCAGCAGATTTCCTACTTCTATTTCATTTTTAATTATTGTTTGTGCTATGGCCATTGTTGGATTTTGCTTTAACATATCTCATTTGTGCTCTGTTAGTCTTTGATCTATTATTCGGTATATCTTTCCCATATAACTGGGGTTTTTTCCATGTAATTTATTGTCTGGATCAAGGATTTTAACCTTATACACTCTTCCAGTTGGCCCACTTTTATCTCTTATCTTTTATCAGAAGTTTTTTAGTATTATTATTTATTGTATGGGGTAGTTTCAAATCATATGTAGTTAATTTTTTTTAGATTTAGGAAATTCCTGGTATAAATGCAAAACTGCATGCGTATTGGAAATTTTCATAATTTTGGGTTGGCATTGGTTGCGAATTTTGGTTTAATCTGCATTTTACAGATCTATGTACCTTATCAATGAACTTAATTATTAAGTATCAGGCCTATGTATTAATATTATAAAAGAAATCTATTTCTTTCTTTAAATCTGATTTTTTTTTTGTGTACAATATATGTATGTTCTTGTAAGATAGGTATTTATTACTGATTTTTTATAACTTACTGAATGTGCTGAATTTTGGGGAATAATGTTAGGTATAAATGTCAGTTTTCTGCATCTATGTTTCATATATTTTATTAATATATCAAATATAATAATTCTCCATTAACCTACAATTCATGAGTAAATTTTATAGTAGGGATTACATTGTATGTATTAAATGTATTTATTAATTCTTGAAGTTGTTATACAGGGTGATCCCAAAAATATATTATATCATAAATGCATCAGAGGCACAGTGAAGGTTTCAAATTTGATTTCTGTAGAGCTGCTCTACACGTCTCATAACTATGTCGATCATGAGCCTACAGAGCAGTGATCCCAATGGGAACCCTTCTACCTGCACCCAAGGCCGTCCTTTTACTACAAGCCAATTTGAGGTGGTAACCATGTCCAGGGCTTCATGAACACTGAAGTATTATTGAGCTGTGGGCCTGGCAACTTTAAATTATTCACACGTGAGTCATATTGCTACATCAAGAATAAGTGTATTCAGTTACAGTGATACAACATCAAGTGAATGAATGGTTGCTGTATCTCGAACAAGTTTTTTTTTTTTATTAATTTGAGCTGCTGTTAAGCATGAAGTTATATTATATTGTGTGGGAAGTTAGATTATATTGTGCCAGATGTGTCCAAAAACTAAACATAACATAGAAATTTGATCAAGTACAAATAATAGCAAGCCCTAAAATAGAATATCAATTAAATCTAGCTGAAATATATGTCATACAATATAGAAATAGAAAAACCGACTGCAATGACAATATACTGATTCCACCACACCCATGGAAATTGCTCATGGATGAAGAGGAAGATAGGAATACAAACAAATGGAAAGGAGCAATTCCTATTAATAGCAACACTCCCCAAGGAAACATGGAACCCCCCCCCCCCCTCAAGTAAATCAACCAGGCACAGGAAAAACTCAAAAACAATAACTGCCATTAACCCCTACAATATGTACATAAGAAGATTTAACATTCTCTGAAAATGATGACAAAAAGTCATCAAAACCAATTAGGGACTTGAACTAACTTTGAATAATGTGCGAGATCATCAGTGCATCTCTACAGCACAATACAGGATTTAGTGAACTGCACAGTGAAAGACGAATGCCTGCAGAAAATTCATCCTCACAATGAAGCATCAGTAACAGCCAGTGGGAAGGTTGACGACAGAGCCTGGATTGGGTTGTTTTACCTCTGAGGAGCACTTTTTTGCACACGATGGGCTAAATATCCACATCACAAAAACCTTGAATGCTCAGAGAAGGTTGGGAGAGGGGATCCACTGGAACAGCTGTTGGGAGGCAGATGGTAGCCTCCTTGTCAAGGCCATCCAGTGTGTTCTTTAACATGCACAGGATATGGCTCTCCCATACATGGGGCCATGGCTTAACATCCCATCTGATGGATGGCAGTCTTTCCAAGCCCATCAGTGTTCCCTACTGACCGTGGGTAGGGTGGGGAGTTTTACTGAGATAAATCCCAATGTTGACCCAGCTGGGGACTCAAACCTGGGAACTGCAGATTACAAGCCTGGTGAATATGATCCAGATTGAATAGATTGAATGTATTACAAGGAAAAACCAGTTACATAGAAAAGATGTACCAAACAATAGACCAAAGGCTAACAGAGCACAAATGAGATTATTAAAGCAAAATTCAACAGCCCTAGTATAAAATTGAAGAAAAAAAAAAGAGGTAGAAGATTTGCTGACTACATTATTAGTGTACTCCCAATGAGATTTCAGTTTAAACTAGATGAAAAATATTGTAATAAATTTGTAAAAAGAGCACATTTGCAATACCAATGTAACCCTTCTCCCAGCAGCCTGGAACCTATTACTCAATGAGTACAGCCCTAGTGATAGGTATCACTAGAGGCCCTATATAGGTAGAGGTTGGCCATCTCAAAATTGGATACCATGTTTTGTTGTCACTCTGTTTGTTTGGCATGCAAAGCTGAATGGTATTGCATGAATACTTATGGATTTCAGAAAAGAGTAGGGTAATATCTGATACAGATTTTAGTACTCATGATTGGCAGTACTTTAGAAAACAACTAAAAGGAAAAGTAACTTTTAGGACTGTTTTTTTAAAAAAAGATAATTTTTGCTTTGTCATCTGTTCGTCAATATACTTCAGACTTTTTCTTTATGCAGATAAATAAAAATTCATTTTGTGTTGAACACGTATTAATGATATATTACAATTTGCATTTTTCGAATCTCCCAAGTTATAATTGCGCCCTCTAACAGTGGAAAAAAATTCCAAAATTTTGAATGAATATTCAGCATTTTCTAACAAATATTCAGTTGAAATTTCCAAAATTCCAAACGAATATTACAAACGATGTAGATATGTTAGAAATTTTAAAATTTGGTGGTGAAATGTGACGGTTACGAAGTTACCATTGGCAATAATCCCTTGGCCTTTTAAGACCCATGGGGGAGGGGTGTGTGAATGCAACTTTTTTTTTGCTTTAACAGAAAATTGTATGTTTTTAGAGATAAATAAAAAAATATTTTTGGGTTGAATAAGTATTGATGAAATATTACAATTTGCATTTTCCGAATTTCCCAAAAGTTATTTCGCCCTCTAATCGTGGGAGAAAAATCGAAAAATACAAAATTTAAAATGAATATTAAAAATGATGTAGTTATGTTAAATATTTGAAATTTTGGTTGTGGAATGGACAGTCTTAAAAAGATCCATTGACTGCAAGGAGTTGACCCCTACATCCAAGGTAATATTTGATATTACCTTGGGTGCATTATATCTAATTACTTATTTGTGGGTACTAGGCTACACCCAAGGTAGGTAGGAAACGAAACGGTTTTGTTTTAAGAGCTAAATGGTAATCTTTTTTTTTAATTGGTACTAATAAAATATAATTTGCACTTTCAAAGGTAGTTTTAATTTATATCATTAGAGATCACTAAATAATCAAACGACAGAACTTTTAACGAATGTTTCAAGAGATTTGTTTGTAGTAGAAATTTTGGCAGTAAGAGTTCTGTTATGGTAGAAATTTCACTGACAGCAATGATCTGCCCATTATTTTCAGAGAGGTGGGAGAAAAGCAACTTTTTAAATTGACGAACTAAAAGACAAATACTTTTTATGTTGATAATTATTAATAAAATATTACTATGTGCATTTTACCCTATCATACATTAAAAAAAATAAAAATAAATATTCCCTCAAGCAGCTGCTTGACACAGAGGTCTCACAAGAGTATCAGTTTATATGCCATAGTAGAAAGTCTACAAGGATGGCAGAACTTCAGCAGAAAAACAACACAAACATCCATAATTAAAACTTTTAAGGAGTAAAAAAGTAGGCAAAGGAAGAATTTCATTCTCTTTGAAAATGATATTCCCATATATCCTCTGATAGTGAAAATTCAAACTACTGCAAAATTCGGAAAATAAACTATTAATATTTTATTAGTATCCATACAAAAAAGCATTTCATTTATCACTTAAAGCAGCAAAGTTATATTTTACCAATCCCCCTTGGTATAAGGGGGGGGGGGGGGGTAAATCATTACTATTAGTGTAAACCATTTGACCATTACATTCTTTCACCAAAATTTTAAGTTTCTAGCATAAATAGATCATCTGCAATATTCATTTAAAGGTTCAGTATTTTTCAGCTTTTTTCACCACTAGAGGTTGCCTTTCGAGTTTTTACCACCTTTAGCACTTTCTAATAGTGGAAATTCCAACTGATGGGGATTAAAAAAATGTAAATATTAATATTTTGTTAGTACCTGTAAAACAAAAAAAAATTTTTTTTTCATATATTTCTTAAAATAAAAAAATTATTTTCCCTCCTCTTTGGGGGTAAGAGAGCAAAGCCTTGTTGCTATTGTAAACCTTCTAACCATAACAATATACTACCAAAATTTCAGATTTCCAGTGTAAATAGCTTGCTTTTAATTTCCATCTTTTTCCATCATTAGAGGGCGCTATTAAAGCTATTGGAAGATTTCAAAATTGCGAATCACAATATTTTTATGACACCTATCCAAACCAAAAAAAATTTTTCATTTATCTCTAAAGGTAAAAAAGTTGATTGTCTATAGACAGATAGACAGACAAACAAACATTGGCATAGGCAGACGACAGAGTGAAAACATTAGACCATTTTTCAAACGAACCTAAAAAGAAATTATTTGTTGGGTTTCAGTTAGCTCATTTCTATCTTCTGATGGAATTTCTTGGAAAAAACTTCATTAATTTATTTCTGTGAATATAATTTTTCTGCCAAATGCAGTGCAGTGAGACATTAATAAAATATGGAAGCTTTTAAATGCAAAAAAATGGTAGAAATATATAAAACTATAACAACCGAGAAGCTTTATCTAGGTACACACACTAACTCATAGGCTTTCAACTCACAGTATGACAAAATATGGCACCAATAAACCATGTGACTCAATCACCAATGGCAGTCAATCACCGAGATGGCCAGCCACTAACTATACAGGACCTCTAGTTATCACTACCAGGATGTTACATAAAAAACACCTAAGGTTGCCAGATGAATCCTCATTGTGAGACAAAACATGTCAGCTGAATTTTTATGGTCTTATATGTTCTTTTAAACATTGACAAGGTTGTTTTTGAACCAATTGAGCATGGTTCTAGCCCTTCTAGTGCAACCACAAAAAAGTAGGAAAGAAAACATTGCAGATGCAACTATGGAAAACTAAAGCCATATTGCAACAGCAAGTTCAATATGATAAACTGGTATCCAGTGTGAAATCAACAGCTAGTTTCCAACAATGGACATTACCAACAACTCAAGTGTCAACAAGCTGTTAGAAAAAAAAAGGTGAGCCAGCCAATGAGAGAGATCTTTACAAGTGGTATTATCATTTTACACTTCAACTTAAATTGTAAGAACTCTGAATTGGCAAATATTGCCATTTATGTGGTACACTATTCCAAAAGTTTCCATCTAAGATTCAAGAACTTTTATGCTCTAAAGACCTCAGAGTATTTTTAAACTCAATTGTGAGTTTCTATGATTGCTCAAGTGATCATGCAAACATGTTTAGATGCTTGCTCATAGGCAAAAATTTCAATCACAGTATTATCACGCTAAATTAAATTTGATTTAACAAAATGCTATGTTTGAAACATTATTTTGTATAAATTTACTGCTTCATATATGAAAACAGTGCATCAAAATTACATAATAGAAATACTGAGTAACAAGGTTTGCATTAATAAGAACTATATCAAAGATGTAGCTTTCATTGGAAACATGTAGAAATGTGCATTAGTCTGCAATAGAATATTGGTCTTCAGAAAGAATATGCGAAGAAGTAAGTACACTCAGCCATAAGTTTCCCAAAAATAATAATTTCTACCAATAAATCATTCTTAAACCTGAAAAGATATTCACATCTGATCAGTCAATTAGCCAAGTTTCTTTGTTAAGCACTATCTGGACTCTAGAGATTACAGCTCCTCTCTACTTGTTGGCTGTTTGCACTATGTCTTTGGTGTAATTCTCAATATTGTGAACTTTATCATTGATGTTTCCTCCACACTGTATACTCCTCACACCATTTTCACCTACAAAAGAGTAAACTCAATTTGAACTTCTTTGTGTACTCTTACAGCAGTGGTGCACTTAGCAAGGATTACTACATCAGTCATCTTACTAGGTTGTTTCAAATGCTTTCTTCAAGATTCTGTTAAAGAATTTACTCACCATCTCTCAACTTTGCTAACATAATGCAAAACGTTTTTATTTGTACTTACTGTAAATAAGTAAATACTGCAGTACTATTTTAATAACATTTTAGTGTTTTTAATTACTGTGTATTTTTATTCTATGATTTCACCCATTTGATAAGTTTGTTATTGAACCAAGTATAAAATTTAATAAAAAAGCTAACAAGAAGTTTAAAATTTATCATTAATTATAAGAAAATCTCATAATGTGTTAAAGGAAACAAGAAAACATTTTTATTCCTACCACAATAGAAAGAGTTTGCGAATCAACAACATGGATGCAGTTTCTATAGCCACACCACACTTTATCATGAACTACTGTCATGCATCGTATTGAATGCAGTGGTCGACCAAGATCTAAAATATGATAGTTGGTCAAATCCCACTGTCCATCTGGAAAAGAAAATCTATTTTAATGTCTGTTATTTCTTTACCACATTAAATGGTTTCACTTGTTACATTGTATACATCGTGATTAATTGTAAGGTCAACATAAGGAAGAACATATTAATCTTAAAAAACTGTTCTAAATATAGCTTAATACTTTTATGTATTATAACAATATTCCACATAAAATATGCTCATAGTTGTTCCCTAAGAATCATTATAATTTCTTTTAAAAACATTATCAATTTGAAGACGCTAGAACAGTAGTTCAAAATATAGACTAATGCTTGTAAATTTGACAGTGAATAACATTCTACAGTTCAAAGATAAAATACAAAAAAAAACACTGCACTGTCCTTCTTTCAACAATTTTTGCTATCCATGCAATTTAAAGTTTAACTGTTAAATTTTTGCTGGAGTCATCAATTGCAAAAGAAGAAAAAAAAGGTAAATGAATAGCCATAAAACCATTATCTGAATGAGTGAACACCAATTGTATCAAGAGTCAGGAGAATGAGCAGATTGATGAATTGTATCAAGAGTCAGGAGAATGAGTGAACACCAATTGTATCAAGAGTCAGGAGAATGAGCAGATTGAAGAATTGTATCAAGAGTCAGGAGAATGAGCAGATTATTTGCAATTGATGCCTCCAGTGAAAATTTAACAGTTAAGCTTTCAATTGCACAGATAGCACTGTTGCCAAAATAAAGGCATACAGTGAAACAGTATTTTTATATATTTCATATATCTTCAAATTGTGTAGCACTGTTGTATATTTGATTCTTAAAACTCTGCTGTATCACTAAAAAGTGATGCTTAAGAAAAAGAAGCTGAAAGGTGATATCTATAATTATCTTAAATACCAATATAACAAATTATTGAGGTGGGTGGATGACATTAAACTGAAGCATTATTTCACTGTCTCAAGTGCAGATGAAATTTATACTTTAACCCTTTTGGTGACTTCATTTTCAATCACAGCCAGAGGAATCAATATTAAGTTTGAAGGATATAAAGTTGCACACCACATTGCTAGACCTTTTCCAGTATTAAGTTCTTTCAATTAGCTTGTTCAGTTTACTACTTTTTTTCATTATATTTTATTTATTACATTGTGTTTGTGGTCAAATACAAGAAAAGAATCAATAAAAAAAAGAGTACTAATTATATATATATATAAATGTTATATGAAGTAAAATACATTATATAACTTAAAATATAAGTAGCCATTTCATACTTGTTTATAGATGCTTTCTTGTGCTATAAGTTACTGAACTTGAATGTGCAAAACCTAAATCAGCTTTTTTATAGAAGAAAGGATAACTTTATCCTAGAAGTATTTTTTTTTTCAGATTGGGCATTTCTTGCATTTCAGGACAATCATTAAGCAACTTGATGAATAAAATCTGTTGTACAATGAATCTAATGTTATGCACCAATAAACATCATCTATTATCTAAAAATTTGCAACTTTTAAAATTTCTTAGGTGTGAAAAATGAGACTACAGAAAGTTTACTGATCACCCACCATAAGTCATAGACCAAAAAAAAAATTTACAAAATATATATTTATATGCATTACCTTGAGCTCTATGAAACACTGCTACAGTACCATCAGCAAGTGCAACAAATACTCTTCCTTTCACATGCCTGTAGAGGAACATATAAGATATTATAAGAGCTATTCTCCCGAATAAAAAGAATCTAGAACTCATAATTTTCTTATAATAACATGTTTAAAAACAATTTTTTACAACCTAATAAGTAAATATTTATTTCAGTTAGCCAAAAAAATGCTTTGGAATGCAGCTCCCATATTATCTCTCTCTGTGTGCGTGCATGTGTGTGTGTGTATGTTTTTTTTTTTGGGGGGGGGGGGGGAGAAATCCTGTTATTATTGCATGTGTAGAAATTAACTTATCATCACCAGTAGAATTATGGAAACAAAGTGAGTTACCAGAGCCTAATATATGCCAATTTGCTAGGAAGGTAGTATAACTAGATAAATGATAAATGCATACCTGTTTATTACTACAGAGTAATCACAGTTATGCCACCACTCCACAAAAGGACAGTGAACAATCTGAAAGCTCATTGAAATCTGAGTATATTATTTTTATGGATTGTAATGCCACAAAGTTTTTTTAATCAATTATTTCTTAATTATTTTAATTCAACAATTTTTAATAATAATTTGTTGTACTTTTTGTTGGATGTACAATGAATATTTAAAAGCTATACAATTTCAAAAGACCTGAAATTATTCTAACACAAGTTTAAACATTTTATATCATACTGTTCACTATTTATGAATACAATAGAGTAAAAAAAATCTCAAAATTTTAAAATATATTTCCTATCAGAAACCAAACATCCATAATGATTCTACCTTAAAAACACATCAATGACACTAATACTACAATCATTTTCAATATATGTTTATAAAAATGCCATCAAATATGCATAAACTTTTCAAATTTTTCATTTGTGTAGAGCAGCACAAGAAATCGAAGACATCAGAAAAATAATAACATTAAAAAACTGAATATATTCTTCCAAACTTAACAACTGTTTCAAAATACTGATGTAAATTAAATGCTACAGAATTTTTTTGTAATTAAAAAGTATACATATATAAACTTATGTGACAGTGGAATACAAACAGTCCTGTGATGCCAACAAAAAGCCAAATTTGAAGCTTTGCAACTTTTAAAATTTCTTATGATGTAAAAAATGAGACTATAAATAGTTTACTGATCACAATTAAATCTCTCAATCTTAATTTTTCAGCAGTAATGTATTACATAGAGTTATGGAAGGACTAATATCCAACAACAACTTGCCAGTGATAATTTAACTCAAAAAGTTAATTATATCAACAATCAATGACCACTATTTTATCAAAACATTCACTAAAATAAGTGCATTTTTAAATTTGTTTAACAAATTAGTTTCACAAGTATTTGAAGAATCTTCTTAATCATGAATGACACACTGTTAAATATTCCAATATCTATAATCCTTTTAATACTAAATATATATTGGAAAAATCTATTTATATTAATAATACACAAAGTCAAACATCAAAACATAAAATGTAAATGTTGTCAGTACAATTATAACCAAGGGGTTACCAGACCAGTCCAGGCTACATATATTTAGGATAAGTTTAAACTTATTTTATCATTATCTTTAGTCTTATATTTTCAACATTCATTTTAAAATATTTTGTATGAGGTTATTTTTATTTCAAAGGCATTGACAATAAAAAAAAATAGTAATTTAGGTTTAGTTATTATAATGATTAGCAAACACTGACTATTATACTAGTAAAGACATCATAATAAAATATTTGCCATTGAGAAATTAAAAAAAAATAGAAAATTTCTAGATTTCTTTGTCTTTGATATTAGGAAACCTTCATTCCTTTTTTTATGGGGGAAAAAAGTAACATACATCAACTATGGAAAAAAAGCATATTTTATATTCAAAACTGCCTCCATAATCTGTTACAAAAATAGAGAAACACATACTTACGCAATATTTAAAACAGAATCTTTTAATCTACATGAATGAATGCATCTCCACCATTGAGCTACTGATGAGTGAACATAAACACTAAAAAAAGAAAATGATGTTTAATATAGCTATCAAATGTGACAGATTTGTAATAACAAACAATAACATACTAAGTTTTTCCACTTTTTTACATCTTGACATTATCATGTGAGAAAATATTTTGTATGAGGTTATTTTTATTAAAAATTATTTCTTAATTATTTTAATTCAACAATTTTTAATAATAATTTGTTGTACTTTTTGTTGGATGTACAATGAATATTTAAAAGCTATACAATTTCAAAAGACCTGAAATTATTCTAACACAAGTTTAAACATTTTATATCATACTATTCACTACTTATGAATACAATAGAGTAAAAAAAAATCTCAAAATTTTAAAATATATTTCCTATCAGAAACCAAACATCCATAATGATTCTACCTTAAAAACACATCAATGACACTAATACTACAATCATTTTCAATATATGTTTATAAAAATGCCATCAAATATGCATAAACTTTTCAAATTTTTCATTTGTATAGAGCAGCACAAGAAATCGAAGACATCAGAAAAATAATAACATTAAAAAACTGAATATATTCTTCCAAACTTAACAACTGTTTCAAAATACTGATGTAAATTAAATGCTACAGAATTTTTTTGCAATTAAAAAGTATACATATATAAACTTATGTGACAGTGATACTAATAGTAATCATCCCACTGGATTGCCCATTCTGTGACACCACTATTACCAGAAATATCAATGGCAAAGAAATTCAAGAATTTTAATATTAATCATTTACACATTCACAGGGATCATTCATTATTTAATAACACCTTGAAGAAGGAGAATTAGTGAATGCAATATGTCATGTTACATGAGATAGAGGGATCAAAGTGATGTGTGTTGGTCCAGATCTAGGGGGCGGAGAAGAAGAAACAATCAAACAGGAAAACGTAGGGAAAAAATGCTAGAGACTAGATTTCCAATGCAGTAAAACATTTTCCCCTCCATTTTATAGGCCTTCTTAATTCCCTCTTACTCTTACTAACATTCTGAAAGGGGGCATCATGGCCCTGTTGCCCCTCCTCCTAGATCTGGCCCTGATGCTGTGCATAATGTAATTATTTCTTCTATAGAATTATTACTTGTTTCCTGATAAATCAGTTAGTTTATCTTATCACTCCTCTTTGAAATAACATGGGGCCACAGCTTAACATCCCATCCGATGGATGGCAGCCTTTCCAAGCCCATCGGTGTCCCCTACTGACTGTGAGCAGGGCAGAGAGTTTTGTGGAGATAAATCTCAACGTTCACCTAGATGGGACTCGAATCTAGGAACTGCAGATTATGAGTGGAGTTCAATGGCACCCCATACCATACCAGAGACCGGACCTGTATGACGCTGCATCATGCATGTCTCACTGAGCCTGTTGCCGTTGTACCACCAGATACGGATTCATCCATCATGGTGCTGCATATTGAATCTGGATTTGTCTGAAAAGGCGATGTGATGTCATTCGCACATCCATACGCAATGTTCTTGGCACCATTACAGTCACATATACCTGTGTTGTAGAGTCAATGGTAGCCGAAGCAATGGCCACCTAGCAAAGATGCCCCGATGCTGCAGACAATGTCTAACCGTACATGAGGACAATGGTTGATGTGCAACACACCTAATTGTTGAGCTAAGGTGTTTGATGTGGTTGTACAATCATTCAAAGCCATGCACACAAGATGTCTTCCTCTTGTTCATTTGTGTGACAGGGTCATTGAGATCTCTCATGTCAGTGAGTTCATTCCTCCTCTACACACTGAAGCCATATTCTCATCACTGTGGCAGCATTCCATCCAACACAAGCACCAATGTCTCAGTATGATAATATCATCATCATCATCCTCAAGCAGCCATGGGCTACGGAGGTCCAACCAGACAGTGCAATTTAGTTCTCCAAGCAAGTCTATCCTGAGCTACATCTACTGCATCTGGCCACTGCACACCAATTCTAACAAGGTCCTGTTTGACATTGTCTGCCCACCGCATCCTAGGTCTCCCCTTCTTTCTGAGGCCTTTAGGCACACTGTTCATAACCCTATTCGCCAATCTATAATTATTCATACGGGCAACATGGCCAAACCAACGGAGTCTCTCTCTGCACAATATGCTGCTTAAAGGAGGTTGCAAACTCCTTTTCCTAATCTCATCATTAGTTACAAAGTTGAACCACCTAATGCCCAAGATACTGCGTAAGCATCTGGAATCAAAAGCATCTAGTTTCCTGTTATCTTGTTTACAAAGTGTCCAAGTTTCACTACCATAACTAACCCTAGAAAGAACCAAACTATTATACAGTCTAATTTTAGTCTTTAGGTGTATACGCCTATTTCTCCACACTCTCCATAGATTCTTAAAAGTCCCAGCAGCAATCCCTATTCGTCTGTTAATCTCATGCCGCACATCACCATTATCTGTTACATAGCTCCCAAGATAATTAAACTGTGACACCTGCTCAAGACTGCAACCATTCAGATTAACTGAATCACAGCCTGCCTGACCAATTTTCATCACTTTAGTTTTCTCTCTGTTTATAACCAAACCTACTCTACTACCAGTCTCATCAACGGCTCGAATGAAAGAGTTCATCTCATCAACATCATTTGCCAGAAGGACTAAATCATCAGCTTAATCTAAATCAGAAATTTTCCTATCTCCAGCCCATTTAAGGCCAAAATCTTTCCCTTGAAGTGAATTTCGCATAACATAATCAATAACCAAGCTAAAGAGAAAAGGAGACAAAATGCACCCTTGTCGAACACCAGAAGTAATGCTAAACCAATTGCTACAAGCCTTACCAACTCTCACACACGACTCAGTGTTATTATAGAGAGCTTTCATAATGTTAACTAACTTGTCTGGTATACCATATGATCTCACAATCAACCACAAATTATGACGATCAACAGAGTCGAAAGCCTTTTTGAAATCAACAAAGCTAGCAACCAAAGGTTTCTGAAACTCTAAACATTTCTCAAGAATCTGCCTAAGTGAAAATATCTGATCTACACATCCCCTACCACTTCTGAATCCACATTGCTCATCACGCAATTGCCTGTCAACCAGATTCTTAATTCTATTAAGCACAATCATGGAAAGAACTTTACCTGGAACAGAGAGTAGGCTGATACCCCTATAGTTATCACAAGAACTGCGATCACTTTTTTTGAAAATAGGGATAACAATAGCTCTGGTAAAATCCTTAGGAACCATGCCTTTATCATAAAAGATATTCAGAATTTCAGTCATCCAAGTGGTAACCGAAACATTCCCAGCTCTAAGCATTTCCATAGTAATTTCATCTACCCCTGGGGATTTATGAAGTTTAAGTTTAGAAACAACCAAACTAACTTCAGATTGTGTTATAGGGCCAACATTAAAGCCACCAATGCATCTATCATCATTGCAAACAATGGGAGTAGAACTAACTACATTGTTTAGAACATCACTGAAATGCTCAGCCCACCTAGCCATGACAGAATCCTCACCTTCTATAACCTTACCTTGTTTATCCTTCAATCCTTGTATGCCTGTCCGTTTTCTACCACACAAAACATTAACTATCTGGTACAGCTCTCTGCTGTTGTGCTGTCTAACTGCTTCCTCGGCTTTGTCAGCCAAACCATCAAGCCAAAAATTTTTATCAGCAGCTAACTGATCCTTTACAAGTTTATTAAGGTCTCTGTAATGCTTTCTATTAGGACTAGTAGGGTATTGATTAAGGGCATTCCTGCAGTTCTTTCTTTCCGAAATAAGCTCAAGTGCCTTATCACTCAGATAATTTTGCCTCTTCTGCTCCTTTTTTCCTAAAAGAGTACTGTTAGTGTCCAAAAAAGCCTGTTTAAAATGATCCCATTCTTCCTCAACTTCAGTAGTAAGCAAACCATGACTGTCATAATGACTAAGTAACCTATCATGGTAAGCTTTGGCTATAACTGGATCTTTCAGAGCTTCAGTATTAAAAGTAAATTTTTTAACCCTAGCACAACACTTTTTAAGTTTAAGTTGCAACACACTTTTAACAAGGTAATGGTCAGATCCAATTTCAGCTCCCCTATATGCCCTGGTATTCCTAACAGAACTAGTCCATTTGCTGTTAATTAATATGTAATCAATCATATTCTTATGCAGCCCATCAGGTGAAACCCATGTGTACTTATGTATGTCGCGGTGTTTGTAATAAGTGTTAGTTATTCTGAATCCATTGAGTTTACTTACCTGTAGGAGACGTTGCCCATTGCTATTGCAGCTACCAATACCAAAAGGGCCTATTACTCCTCCCCAAAGGTCAGAGTCAGTACCAACTTTGGCATTGAAGTCACCAAGAACAAGGGTAATATCTCCTTTCTTGACAGAATTCAAAATATCCTGAAGTTGTTCATAAAACCTATCCTTCTCATCCTCATCGGCATCCTCAGTGGGGGCATAACAGCAGATAACATTCAAGTCTTTAAAGCTTGTCTGAAATTTTGCTGTAAGAAACCTTTCATTAATGCACTCATATCCTAGAAGAGCATCACTAGCGTGTCTGCTGAGAAGCAGACCCACGCCTTGGTGATGCTTTTTGTCGTCCCTCCCTGAAAACAGAAATTTAAGATTATTTTTAAGAATCTGACCTTTATCAGTCCATCTGGTCTCTTGCAAGCCAAGAATATCTAAATTATAACGGTGGAATTCTTGTGTGAGGACATCAAGAGAAAAAGCTCTGTGCAGAGTCCTCACATTCCAACTACCTATGGAGAGAAAATGGTTAGTGGGATGTTTAAAGAAACTATGTTTATTGAGAGAGGGAATGCCGACAATATCAAACAGCCCCCTAATCGCAGACATGGGGCAAAGACCCGTTCCCCCACTACTAAAGGCTGAAGCCATCTACACTGGAAGACTTCCTCCAATGTAGAATTTGACGATGCCAATAGAAGCAAAGAGTTCAGGTGCCTGCGATGACTTCTGCTCAGGATTATCCACCAGCTGATAAACATATCCTGTGGATCTATTCACTTGGGGCTGTCAACCCACAAACAAAAAGAAAACACAGCGGAAGATTTTCCCTCCACAGAAGCCCACCAGTGCAGCAAAATCAGGATCCATAATCAAGCTCAGAGCCATATATCTGTCCAGTCCAGTAGGTTTATATGGTCAGCACCAGGACCCTGTGTGGTTGACCACTCCTCAGCAGGGTAGAAAAAAAAGAAAAGTAGCCATAGTTGTCCAGATCAGTAGGCCACACTAATCTGGCAGCCCTCCCCTTCCGTTCACTTCCACAAGAGAGTATCTCTTTTGAAAGTTACTAACGGTCCGCACCACGAGAAGGCGGGGTTGGACATTAGGTGCTAGGCCTGGCCGGTTCTATGCATCATCACAGGGGATTGGTGCATAGCTCTCCTTCCAGTGACTACCTAGCTACCATTTACAGACCTATGATAATATGCCTTCCCATAATCCCACAATTTTCCCTCATTCAAAGTCAGAAGCCTGGTCGTATGGATGCAGTTTTCTTTGACGGTGCTTATCAAAGAGCCAGTGCTTTACACTGGCTCTCTGTATTCTCCTCTTACATCATTTCCAGGGGAAATTACTCTCACACATGATGTGAGAATCATACCAGACACCAGCAGCTGCTACAACAGATGAACTTTGGCTACATATCGAAACTGCATGGACTGTCATTCCTCAAACACACAAAAACACGAGACAATCTGATGAGTTCTTCCTGTTGTTGTACTTTTAATGGCTAGCAGTGTAGTTGTAACAAGTTGTGACAATAATGACAATAGAGAATGGCAAAAAAATTTATTCACTTAAAAACAGATCTTAAAAGCTTTAATTATTACTTTAAAAATAACATCACCTTTGTTTCCAGACTTTCATAGCAGATCTGGAAATCGATTTTTCAAATCTGCCAAGAAATGTCAATTAAACAGTTAGGTTGTTTAGAACAACAATCCCAACAACATTTTGAATGTGCTCTACTGTTTCAAAATGAGCTTTTTTTCAAACAAATTTTTAGTTTGAGGAATAAAAATAAGTCAAATGGCGATAGTTTAGAGAGGTATGGAGACTGTTCTGAGAACTGTAATTTGATTTTTTGCCAAGAAAGTTTGTATCAAAAGTACTGTGCAAGCTGGAGCATTTCCCCTTCTTCATAATTTCTGTTTGCCAGTCAGGTGCTTCAATATCATTTTCATGCAAACTTTTCACTTAAAATAAATTACACTGTCTCTCTGTTCATGCCCATCATTTCTGCTATTTACCAAGCTGTTAAACGATAGTCATTTCTAAAAATGACAAATCTTTTCCACATTTTCATCAGTTTTCAAGCCAAATAGCTATTCACTAATCATGTAATCTGCCAGATTTTCTATCTTTGCAAAAACATTTAACTCAGTCTTAAACACGAGCTCTTGATATCATATCCTCTCCATGAACCTACTGTAACATTTGAAGAATTTCTGGCAGTCTTAACCAGTTTAATCAAAAATTTAAAATTAATTGTTGATCCAGATAGCAGCAATTTATTTTTATGACAAAAAAAGGTGGTTTTAGTAGAAAAAGCATAGCTATTAACCACAATGATAACTAACTACTGAACACTCCCAATGTTGCATCATATTACCTCCCAATTTCATTGATGCAGCATTACTCCAACCTAAGTTATTAAATTTTTATCATTACTTTATCATCACACTTTGCAATTCATGGTTGTTTAAACATGATCACTAACTGAACACCATGTAGCACCTTCTTAGACTCAAATAATTGTCTTAATATCGCATGGCATATGTGCTACTAGGTTATCATATACCTCTGGAGATATATTCAGTGGTGGACTGTAAAGCACTCCACAGCTGTGAGTAACAGTAACTACTGATGTAACTCAGCCCACTGGATTGTCCATTCTTAAACATCTCACAAATGTTCAATGGAATTATGATCTGGGGAGTTTGTTAGCCATGTGTAGAGGGTGAACTTGTCTGATTGGAATGCATTATAGGTAATAGTAGATATTTTTTTTAATACTGTCCAGGCTGAAACCAGTAAAAATAAGAAACCAGTAATATAAAATTTGGAACCAGATAGTCATGCATTTGAAAAATTATGGAATAATCTAAAAATGTTAAGAGCCAAAATGGAAAAATAAAAGTAGTTTTAAATTGAATTCTGATTCTGTTATAAGTAGGGATTTGATTTTTGAATACAATATGGGATGGTATGAGAGAACCCTTATGTAAAATTGGAACTGGTCAAGTATTTGGGAAATTATGAATGTCTAAACTGTTAAAACAATAGCAAATGTTTCAACAGTCAATCAAGCGATATCACTATGATGTAGAAATGGCCAATGGACTAAATGGGCAGGCACAAGAACTCGGAGCAGGTTGGGGGAAGGGGACCCACTGGACAGCTGTTAGGAAACTGATGGAAGCCTCCTGCTAAGACCATCCAGCATGTTCTTTAATGTGCACAGGGTGAAGTACTCCTGCACATGGGGCCATGGCTTTAAATACCCTCTGATGAATGACAACTTTTCTAAGTCCATGCCCACTTCCTGATACAGCAGGGTGGGGGTTTAGTTGAAATAAATTTCAATGCAGGCACAGTTGGCACTTGAAATTGGGAACTGCAGATTATGAGTCTAGTGTGCTAGGAATCTTTTTTTTTTTCTTTTTGCGACATATAGGACAAAGAAGAATCCTAGAAGTTACTCCTAGCTTTTACAGTCCTTCTCATACAAGGACATGTCCTACTAAGACAGAAGTCACTGCTGATCACTGCCTCAGATAGAGCTAACACAGCACACAAAGTTTGCCTTGCTGGAACAAGGGCTAGCTCCCTAACCACTATGCCAGTTATAGAATAGTGATTAGCTAAGGCAAGTTACAGCATAGTGATTATGTAAGGCCAATCACAGTATAATAAATAAATAAATAAATGCCCCCTCATGCAGCTGCTTGCCATAGAGGTCTGACAGCAGCATAATGGTTAGATAAGGCCAGTTAAGGCATAGTAGCAATGGTATTTACATAAGATGACTCTGTGATTTACATAATGTGACTAAGACCAAAATCACTGCTGACCACTGCCTCAGTTAGAGCTCACACAGCACATAAAGTTTGCCTTGCTGGAAAAGTGGCTAGCTCTCTAACCATATGCCAGTTAAGGTCCTGTTTGGAACATATAGACAAAACTCAGGACACTCAATAACTATTTGCATATTTTTTCCTTGTTTTGGGGACAAGGAATAAAGGTTGGGGCATTATTGCCTTAAGTTACAATAAAAGGAAGTGAATTTGGTGATTCTAGCTCTTAACAATTAGCACAAGTTCTTGATTAAAATGCAAACTTTATAGACACAACCTCTCTAATATACATTACAGATAACTGAAAAGTTTAGAGTTAATTACATGACAATATATTGTTATATCTTCTAAATACTTGAATAAGTAAGAAAACTTGTTTCTCTATATTTAGTAAATAATTTTTTATAGTGACCTGGCGAAGCATATTTTTTTTAACCCTTCCCATGTTTAAGTCATATGTATATGTTGACAGAATCCAAAATGAGAGGCTGAGGATGTCTGTATCCATTTTTAGTACCAAAAAAAAAAAAAATTATTAAAAAAAAAATAAAAATTGTCGTTTGAAAATTCTTATATATGTCTTATAAAAATACATTATTTGGGCTTGAAAAATAATACTTTATTTTTTCATTTGATGCATATTTTATTAAACTAAGATATATATAATTTGTTAAAACCATCTGATCACAATTTGTTAAACCTAATATAAGATATTGCATATTTATTTGCTAACATTACTCTGTGTGAAGCAACCCCCAATTTAAGCTCACAAGTTTGAAATATTATCAACAAAATTTTCCTTAAAGTTTCAAGAATCCCCTGAAAATTAATAAAAAAAAATTGCTATTTTTAAATATGAAAGATTTTGGAAAAAATTACGAAGTACTGCTGTTTTTCTTTTTTTTTTACACTCTTTTCTCCCTAAAACCTATTTTAATATTCCTAAAATTATTTACATAATTTATCCCAGCACTCTATTAATTATTCTCTCTCTTAAATCTAAACTATGAATAACAAGAGTGTTCTAGTCAGACAAGGACAGAGCTTGTTATTGTGAAGCTGCCAGTAGCGTCACAGCAGAGCTGTCAGGCACTGTGACCTAGTTTAATTGTTCACAAATGCTGTCAAGTGGCTGCAAAGTGGATTGTTTACAGCGAGAATTATCAGATTACACATTGGTAATGTCACCATGCATCAAGTTAGTATTTATACTTTTATATTTAAACCTTTGCTTTCATTTCTTTAGATTTATTTTACTTCCATAAATTATTGCTCTTCCATTTGGCTGACTTATCGATAGATTATTATAGAACTTTCAGAGTTATGCCACATTGGATGCTGACTTGAAAGTCTTACTATTTCTTTATTTTCCAGTAACTCTGATCTTGTATCATTTTCTGAAAATGAATGAGGTCTTGGATACAGAAGCAAAAAGGACTTCCTTGGCAAGGCAATCAGTCCTCCCATGGGAGGGCAATTTCAGCAAGGGTTTACCTCCTCCCCATCCCAATACACACTCAACTGAGGACATTTTACACCACCAATTGGAAAAATTTAATTTTTGCAAAAACAAATTATGAGTTTTAAAGTTTTTATATTAAAATGGTTTTCAAAGTGTTACCTCCCACTATCTTGGCTATGCCAATCTGATGATATACTGTTTTTTTTCCTTTGGTGCACTAATGTTTCAGCACAGTTCCCCAAAATTCAACACTCAAAGAATAAAATTTATAATGTTTAGTGAAAATAGTGTCCAAGAAAATGTTCCTCCATTTCATAAACAGGAAAAAAAAAATCCCATTAATGTGAGCAATACAAGTCACCTTGTATAATGTTGGTTCATGTTTTAAAACATACCATACTGAAAATAATAATTAAAAGAAATAAAAATCATGTTTCAGGTAAATATTACATTATTCAGGAAGAAATTTACTTTTATTAATATATAATTTAATAATTTTTATTCATTACATTTTCCAACATTAAGCCTTAATTGCATAGTCTATTTTTTCATTATATCATTATGAAAACATTTTACTAAAATTAATATGCTTGTAAATTTGTTAAAATTTATTTTCATAAAATTTGGAGTTAAATTTTGTTTAATGTGGTATATAAAATGACCTATTTCTATTGAATGTTTTTTTTTTTAATTCTAAAGCTGACTTGTTTACTTGGCTTGTCACAATTGATAAAAACCTGTACTATTCTCAATTGTGACTAATATTATAATAATGGTAATTCGAAGTATGGTATGGAGAAAAAAAATAATACAGTAATTTTCTTGTTTGAAGTAAAATATTATTTTTGTGTTATTCAGAAATCAATAGCCTTTCTATTCATATGCATTATAATTATTTCTATTAGTTTTTTTTAATAAATTTTTATTTGCATTGCAAAATGCATTTTTTACTGCATAACTCTAAAAATATCTTATTAAAATCAAACTAGTCATCTTTTTAATTAAAAACTTTATTTTTCAAAAAAATCCAGAATTAAATGCTGATTAATTTGGCATATAACATGCCACAATTCCTTTCATTAGTTATTTGGCAAAAAAGCTCTAAACTTAAAATTTTTCTTTTTTGGCTGAGCATAAAAAGAAAATAGCTTGGCCTTGATATGTAAACCAGTTTTTTAGACTGGACACTGGAAGGGTTAATAAATAGTAATGCCAGTATAAAGATATGTAAAATTATTTTGAGAGAAATGCTTACTTTCCATCTTGTGATCCTAGCCACATAGTTGGGAGTACACTGGACATTCTTTCTATTTCCTCATGAACCAAAGAGTTTTCTTGAGAAAGGTCAGAAACACCATCTTTTACTATATCCAATACTTCTTTAGCTGTGATTCGCTTATGTTGGATTTCAGCATCACCATATTCCCCCAATGAAGCATCTGATGATTTTTCTGATCCTTTGTGGGGGAAAATATACATAATAAAGTATTAAGAGTAAAAAAGTTAATATCTTGTGAGAAAAAAAAACAACTACTAGTTATAATAATGTAATATTGGATTTGTATCCTGCAGATTGTTGCTGTTCAACTAAATTTAGACCCATGTACAAATGCTGATCAAGAAATTTACTCTCTTGTCAGCTCCTTATGAAGCCTTAATAAGCTCTCTTGTCAGACCTTATGAATACTGCCAAAATAAAATTACTCAGCACCCAAGATTTATTTTTCAAAACATCATTTTTTATGGAGTTTAAATTTAAACTCAAACTTCATATAATTATTATAAATTTATATTGCTTTTATTATTATTAATTTCTCTTATATGAAATCTTTAAAAATTAAGCTCTATTTATTGCATTTATCTGAAATCATATATCATGTTACAAGTTAATAAAATTGCTAATTTCAAATTATTGAATGCATAGTTAAATAAATACACAAGTATATTCTTAACCTTCTAGTTACTGAATAATAGGTTGTAATTATAACAATGATAAAACTGCATGTCTGATGGATACATTCAATTATATAGTAAGTTGGAAATTCAAGCATACTAACTGATTTAACATGTCTGTAAAAGCATTTTTACGTATTTAAAATAATTTAAAAATTCTCTGTCATTGAGCAATAAAATTTCAGAGTTTATCCTTCAAACTATTTGGATGTTGAATGTTCTTAGGATAAAAACTCTCAGAAGCTTTTCGGAGCAAAGACAGCGCTCCGTCTTCAGTGAAGTGATGTTGACGGAGCGCTGTCTTTGCTCCGAAAAGCTTCTGAGAGTTTTTATCCTAAGAACATTCAACATCCAAATAGTTTGAAGGATAAACTCTGAAATTTTATTGCTCAATGACAGAGAATTTTTAAATTATTTTAAATTAACTTTTGAGCAAGAAGGTCTTTTAATTGCATTTTTACGTAACAAGTTATATCACTTATTGTAGGTAACTGATGTGACATTTGTCATATGTCATGAGTGCAAAACTATTTTACTATTTTGATGCTAATATTTTCACACTACCACTCTTTTATGTACTTGTCAGGCTTGGGGACTTATTTTAGTGATTGTATAAGTGTTTTAATTAATTGTTATGCCCAGAATAAATTTTTATAACAATATTTTAACATAATAAACATTATATTTAATACAAGAATTCCAGACTAAAGCATTTACAGTGGGATGTTAATACAGGTTTATAATGAGCTTCATAACAAGGTATATCACAATGTAAAAAATGTGGCATTTAGATCAATCACAAAAAATTTGAATACACACAGATTCACGTGGGTGTTAAGAGAGATGCCATTTCATTTTCTGGAAACATCCAAAGGTTGTCTCAAAAGCATGCCCTTTTTTTCACACAAATTATTCTATTCATTTACAGTTACATCTGAGTTAAACTTAGTTACTTCCTATTTATACACATAAGTTTCCTTTGCTTTCAACATAATTTTGTTGGCAATGAACAGAACCTTAATTTTGTTTGGTAGAAAGTTTCTGAAGTTTTGCATATCCTTTCCAGATTTCAGTTTTATCTTCTCTGAAATGATGCCCATGCAAAGAATTTTTCAAAAGACCAAAGAGAATAAAGTCTAAGGATGCTAAGTTAGTACCATATGGAGGGGAAACAGTACTGTCTACAATAACATTGTGATCTCTTCTGGTGTCCTCAGACTTATCTTTGTTGCAAGTCATTGCATTGAAAATACTTTTTCTGGTCTAGTCCTATAAATACATACCTTTAATTTATGCAATGTCTCAACATACCATTCAAAATTCATAATGGTCCTCCAAAAGTCAGTCCCCAACTTTTCCAAGATTCATAACACAATCTTTGCAACAAATGATTGAATTCTTTCTTGCTGGTAAATATTTATGACACCGTTCCAATAACTGACATTTTTTTTTCAGCTTAAAGAAATGAACCCAAGTTCTATGAGCCATGATATTATTAATTAATCACTCTTTTTCAACTTCCTAATGATTTCCCATTTGTTACTCTACTGGGAATTCAGATGAGAAAGAGAAAGTTATGCTTAACTTTAGGATATTTACAGTTCTCCCAGAAAACGACATATTATTCTTGTTCTGGGTGGCTTCACTGTCACATTTAATATAATAATAAAATAAATAATAAATACCCCCTCAAGCAGCTGCTAGCCACAGAGGTCTGACAGAAGCCTGTCAGTTTACACGCCATAGTAGAAGGTCTGTGAGGATGGCGGGACCTCACCAGAAAAACGACACATACATCCATGCCTTACCCGGGACTTGAACCCAGGTCCCTTAGATCACTAGCCAGGAGCGGTAACCACTCCTAACTCTAATCTTGAACCTGGAGTGAGGTGTTTCTGGCATTGTAAGTTACAAGAGTAAAGGGGATTATTGTCTGTGTTTAAGCAAATTTCATAGTTTGAGAATAATAGTGTCATTTTGGCAAATTAGCTGCTATATCTAGTGAATTTTGATAGCATTTACTAATAAAAATATGTACCTAGTGTCTAGCAGAAAATGTAGTAACCTCTCTTTGCACAAGATGATGCTCAAAGGAGGTTGATGGGGGTGGGGATGGCTCAGTCGGTAGCATGCCAGGTTCGAGTCCCTGCTGGGTCAGTGTTGAGATTTATTGCCGCAAAAACTCCCCACCCTGCTCACAGTGAGTAGAGGACACCAATGGGCTTGGAAAGGCTACCATCTGTTGGATGGGATGTTAAGCTGTGGCTCCATGTGCAGGAGAGTCATATCTTGTACATGTTAAAGAACATGCTGGATGGCCTTGATGGGAGATTATCATCTGTCTCCCAACAGCTGTTCCAATGAATCCCCTCCCCCACTTCTCTGAGCCTTTGTGGTCCTTGTGACCTGGACATTTAGCTCATGGTGGGCAAAAAGTGTCACTCAGAGGTAAAGCAACTCAACCCAAAAGGATGTTGATGACTCCTTCTAACCTCATCAATACTTATAAAGTAAAACCACCTAATGCTCAAGACACTGTGCAAGCATCTACAATCAAAGGCATCAAGTTTCTTGTTATCCTACTTGCAAAGGGTCCAGGTTTCACTACCATAACTAAACTTAGAAAGAACCAACTTTATATAGCCTAATTTTAGTCTTTAAGTGTATATGCCTAATTTTTCACACTCTCCATAGATTCCTAAAGGTGATAGCAGCAATTACTACTCTTCTATTTAACTCATGCCACACATCACCAGTATTGGTTAACCAGCTCCCAAGATAATTAAACTAAGGCACTTTTCTCAAGGGCACAATCACTCAAAACAACTGAAGAACTGTCTGCCTGACCAATTTTCATCACTTTAGTTTTCCTCTGTTTATCACCAAACCTACTCTACTGCCAGTCTCATCAACAGCCCCAATGAAAGAATTCATCTCATCATTATCATTAACCAACAAGGACCAAATCGTCTGCATAATCTAAATCAGAAATTTTGAAATCTCTAGACTTTTTAAGATGAAAAATTATGCAGACCCCTGTCCCATATCACTTCCATAATAATAATAAAAAAACCTAAGGACACTTATCTCTAATAATTTGAAAACGCATTTAATGCAAAATAACTGCCCAATATTAAAAGTTATTTTTTCTGCTATTCAAATGATTTCTGCCATATTATACAAACGAAAATTTTTTCTCTTTGCTTTGTCACGTGGAACCAAAAAGAAACGAACTTTATATGACAATTTGCAACCCATTTAAAAAAAATTAAATGATACTTAGTAAAATGCAGAGGTATTAAATACACAATGCTACAAATAACAATTCCATGAAAAATAATGACACCTGTAATAAGCGGATATTGCAATTACGATAGTAGTTCTATTGAAATAAAAACAAATAACTATTCAATAAGTCAGCAATTCTCAATATGTGCCCATGAAGCCCCTGAAGAGGTCTCAGGGAGTCCCAGGGATTTACAAACCACACTATGAGAAATGCTGCTCTATACCATTTATGGCCAAAATATTTCCTTTGCACAGCAGTCCAGATAACATAATCAATATCCAAACTTAAAAGGAGACAAAATGTCACCTTGTCAAATGTTGCTAGCAATGCTAAATCAATTGCTATATGCCTTACCAACTCTCACACACAACTCAATGTTATTATAGAACTTTCATTATGCTAACTAACTTGTCAGGTATTTCATATGATCTAACAATCAACCACAAATTAAGTCAATCAACAGAGTCAAAAGCCTTTTTGAAATCCATAAAGCTAGTAACCACAGGTTTCTGAAACTCTAAACATTCCTCAAGAATCTGACTAAGTGAAATTATTTACTCAATACATCCCCTACCACTTTTGAATACACACTTCATCATGCAGTTGTACATCAATCAAATTCTTAACCCTATTAAGTAAAATCATGCAAAGAACTTTATCTGGAACAGAAAATAAACAATTCCCCTATAATTATCACAAAAACTATGATCACCTTTAAAAAAAATAGGGGTAATAAAAGCTCTAGTAAAATCCTTAGGAACACCTTTATCATAAACAATATTCAAAATTTCAGTTAGCCATGTGACAACAGAAATGTTCCAACTCTAAATATTTCAGTAGTGATTTCATCCACCCCTGGGGATTTATGCAGTTTTAATTTAGAGATGATTAAAGAGACTTCAGAATGTGATATAGGGCCAACATTAAAGTTAGTAATGTGTGTATCAACATTACAAACAATGGAAGTGAAATAATCACATTGTTTAGAACATCCTTGAAATGCTCAGCCCACCTAGCCATCACCGAATCCTCATTTTCAACAACCTTACCATGTTTATCCCTACATCCCCATGCACCCATCTGTTTCTTCCCATGCAAAAGATTAGCTATCTGGTACAAACTCTTGTTGTTGTGCTTTGTAACTGCTTCTTTGTCAGCCAAGCTACCAAAGGCTCTTATCAGCTGCTAACTTGTTTATTAAGCTCATTATAATGTTGTCTGTTAGGACTAGTAGTGTGTTGATTAATATTAGTCCTGCACTTTCTTCTTTCAGAAATAAGTTCCATAGTCTTATCACTTCAAATAATTTTATTTCTTCTGTTCCTTTTTATCTAAAAGAGTACTGTTTGTTTCCAGAAAAGTCTGTTTAAACTGACCACATTCTTTCTCAACTTCAGCAGTAGGCAAACCATGATTGTCATAATGACCAAGTAGTCCACGATAGTATGCTTTAAATATATCCGGATCTTTCAGACATTCAGTGTTTAAAAGTAATTCTCTTAACTTTAGCATAACATTTCTTAAGCTTCAATTGCAAGACATTTTTGACTAGGTAATGGTCAGACCAAATTTCAGCTCCCCTGAATGATCCCGTATTCCTAATTGAACAAGTCCATCTGCTGTTAATTAAAATATAATCTATCATATCCTATTCAACCCATCAGATGAAATCCATGTGTATTTATAAATGTCCCAGTGCTTGTAATACATGTTAATTATTTGAAAACCGTTAAGTTTACTTACCTGTAGGAGATTCCCCATTGCTATTGGAACAGTACCAACTTCAGAACTGCAGTCACCTAGTACAAGAGAAATATATCCATTCTTGACAGAATTCGAAATATCTTGAAGTTGTCTGTAAAATCTATCCTTCTCATTCTCATCAGAGTCCTCTGTGGGGGGAGTAATGACATTCAAGTCTTTAATTTTTGTTTTAAATTTAGCTGTAAGAAATCTTTCATTGATGCAGTCATATCCTAGAAAAGCTTCAATGTGTCTGGTGAGAAGCAAATCTACATCTTGGAAATGCTTTTCATCTTCCCTCCCTGAAAAGAGAAATTTAAAGTTATTTTTAAGTACGTCTCCTTTATCTGTCCATCTGGTCTCTTGCAAGCCTAGAATATCTAGGTTATAATGCTGGAATTCCTGTGTGAGGACTTCAAGGTAATAATCTCTATATAACATTCTCATGTTCCATGTACCTGCAGAGAGAAAATGATTAGTAGGATTTTTAAAGAAACTAGGTTTATTGAGAAAGCTAGGGGCAACAATATCAACAGCAGATTTTCCCTCAACAAAGGCCCACTAGTGCAGCAAGTCCAGGATGCATAATCAAGTGCAAAGCTATAAACCAGTCCAATCTAGTGGGTAAAAATGGTCAGGACCTTGTGAAGTTGACCACTCCTCAGCAGGGAAGAAAAGAAAAAAGTGGCCACAGATAATCACATCAGTAGGCCAAACTGATCTTAATTCTAACCACTTATAAAAAACATTCAATCACAACTTAGCACCATCATAACTGAACTCATATTTCAGATATTACTGTGAAAAAAAAGAGTAGGATGATAGGAATAAAACAGGTTTCTCTGATGCTGAATAGAAAATGTTCATGGAAAGATGAGATAAATTTCAAATTTCTTTGATAGACAAAATTCAGAAAAAATTGCCTGAAAGAATTCAAGTCTTAAAACAAATTTTAATGTTCTCTAAAGAAAAAATATGTGTACTATTTAAGGAGACTATTGTTCCAGTATTAGAAGCATTTGATATTCCACCCATCAAAATTGAGAAAAACTGAAAATCAGTGATGAAGCTAGACTTGTTAATGCTTCTGACACACAAATTATTTCTGGTCAACATATGCTTTTATAATGATGTGGCCCTCACCAATCCATACAAAGAACTTTTCACATTTGTTTCCACTAAACGTATCCCCACATTCAAACATAGAGGTATAAAGAACATTCAGTATGAACCTTGTGAAAAGCAGGCTACAAAATTGAATGCAAACATCAATGTTAACTGCATTACTTTGCATCTGTGCTGGGATGATATGCTATAACAAATAAAATACTTTTCCTTTGTAAGAAATATTGCTTTCTTCTCAACATTGATGCTATCTTTAGACAGTGACAGAAACAATGATGGACATACCTTGAAGTACCATGGCACATTTATGGATCATGATAAGGACTTTACTGACTACTTGTGTTGATGATCCCTGGTTGGGACAAATCGATTTTTAAATTGAATAGTAATTTTATAATTAGTGTCCTGTAGCCTTATTATAACAATTTGAAAGTTAGTTGAAAAAATTTAATTTAGGCTGGAAAGAGAAATTGAACTCATGACTTTGATTTCAGTAGATCATGGGTTCAATTCCCATTTCTGGCTAAAATGAAATTTTTTCAGCTAATTTTTTAACTGATTTTGAAATTCTTAATTATTATTACAATCTACTGATATCTTATCAATTTATAATTGCATTTTTTTACATGTACTTAGCATTGTGTAAAATTCTAATAAATGTTAGTTTCAGCATACAGCTCCCCAGATTTGATAAAAGTTGCATTATTATAATGCAACACTCATACAATGTAATAAAGTGTAATTTTATTCTTAATATCAGGTACTTTTTATGGTATTTATCAATTAATATTAAAAAAAATGGTTATAAAACTTTATAGACTACAATATGGAAATATCTATATTTTTTACCCTAAGGGTTTTATTTTTAACTTTATATATAGAGAGAAATTAGAGGATTCTTTTGTTGACTTTTTTAAACCCAGAATTAAAGATTTTAATTTAATTCCATCGATTCTGTTTCATAGGAATATAATTATTAACAAATGTACTATTATTATTAGGAACATCAAATCATAAAGGAGAGTTAAGAATAGTTCTTATAAATACCTTGCTATAAGTGTTTTCAACTGTAGTCTAAAATATATTGTTCAAGAACCACTTTAACACTAAGGCTTTAAAAGACTCAGCAATAGCCAAAGCTTATATTGATTAGATTCTTTAATCATTATGACAAATATTGATTTGCTTAGAATTGAGGCTGAAAAAAAAATGGACTGCTTTAAAACAGGCTATATTTCAAACCAACTTCTTAATATTTCTGGGTAGAAAAATAGCAGAGAAGAACAAGAATTACTTGAGTGATAAGATTAGCTTATTTCTCACAGAAAGGAACACTGGAATCTGTTTCTTAGCTAGTGAGTTTCATTTCTTACTAAAGCAATGATTCTCTACAACTTTATTAGACATCTTTGATTATTTTTCAGTTTTGAAGAGCTAACAATTTTTATATGTCAATAGGGGTTCTGCAATCATGACAAACATATAGGCTACCAGTTTACTATGTGCACCTGTCATTATTCCCATAGGATTATGTATTTGTAAGATATTCCCTTGATTATGGACTTCCTATAAACCTGTATACATCCCAAATTAGAGGACTATTAGGCTCTGCCAAGCTTAGCTTTTCAAGACTTCTGGTACTCATATGCACCATGCTACTCTATATCTGCAAAGGTCAGAAAGCCTCAAATCATGTTAGACATGGTTGAGATATGCATCAGTTTATATTTTATGGAGAACAGAAGGGTTTTATTCTGTTAACATTAGAAAAATGTTTGTTTATTGCAGTTACAGTATTTACTGCATTTGCATTACATTTACAGTTGCCATCACTAATAATATAATAACAATCATATAGCAGAAATGGCATACATATACAATAAGTACCATTTACTGAATTTCATGGACTGAAGGAAGGGAGTTTTGGAGAGATAAATTACAACAATGGCACAGTGGGACTCAAACCTGGGAACTGTAAATTACAAGCTTGGTGTGCTACCAACTGAGCCACCTTCAATTAAATGAAGACACACCATTAGTTCAGGAAATGAAATAGTAATGCTAGTAGAGACTTATAGTTTATAAGAGAGGGAATTTTGTTATTAAAAGCTTACAACATATGAGTAAGAAGTGGATATTGGATATCAGTATCATGTGATTTCTATTAATACACATCTTTTTTCAGAAATTTTCTCTACTGCAACTGGAATGAAGTTGATGTTGCTACTAATAGTTTTCTTCCAGAGATGTTTGCATTACTTTTTACTATTTTTTTTTCCCCCAGCAAATGCAGTAATTTGTATATCTTGACAATTCCTTACATGCTATTTAAATTTTTTTTATGTTCCATAATACATATTGCTAATGTTATATATGTAGAACAGATCATTTTAAATTATGACACCAGAATTGTCAGCTTGTATCACAAAACATCATTATTAATAGACTTTAATGTAACTAATCAAAGGACTATGGCTAAAGGTTCACTTTATTCATTTCTTTTGTAAAAATTTATAGAGCTAAAAACCAAACCCAGTGAATAAGGAGGCAGCAAAACATTTTAAAATATACACAAAAAAAAAAGCTACAAAAATCTGAAAACATTTTTGCAATACACTTTGCTAGTAGTCAGAAAATCTTATTTTTTAATGTATTATATATTAGAAAATACTAAGTGCTGATGGTATTTAAAAAAGGAATTTCTCATATTTCTGGATTTCCCAAGGAATAATGCTGCAGCTATTTTATCTTTTTCTGTACTCAATCATAAACATCATAAAAAAAAAATAGGGGGTGGGGAGTTGAGATTAATGCTATATATATAGGTCGAATCTTTGTTTCCTTTTATTGAACAGTAGACATAAGTTTCTGGTGCAATTTTTAAGAAAACATTTGTAAATAGAAAACAAATGCAACTGTTCAAATATTGGTCATGGTAAAGATTTTTCAGATGCAAAGATAGATTGTACAAACATTGTTGGTATACTTGTGGATCAATACAGAAGTACTAATGACTTCAGAATTCTGGTCACAAAATTACAATAATAGGTAGAGGTAAAACAATATTTTAATTTAGAATAATGATAGGGAATCTAAGGACTGTAGAGTGGTTATGTTTTTGAGCTTAACTACCAGTTCCCTACAAATTTTACATTGCATATATTCACTAGCTGCAAACATCAGAGTTAGTTAATGTGGCTTTGTCATATCACAGTTCAATGCACGAAAATATTTAGTGATTGTAAAAATGAAGAAAAACTTTTCTTATGTCTTATTATCAAGTTTACAATGATGAACTTGTGATCAAAATTTCTAAGTTGGCAAGAATCAGATTTAGGCTTTCAGAGTTGTGGTGCAACCTCTGAAATAACTGTTTATGAAAATCTGAATGAATAGTTGAACAAAATGAAAATCTTAGAAGCAAATTGTTCTGAAGCAATGATTTTCAGATGCATTACATGAAAGTAGGAAATTAAGCTGCTTTCCTTGCAGTTATGAGGAAATTAAGCTGCTTTCCTTGCAGCTATGAGGACATTGAACATTCTTCTACATGCACTTAGATTTCTCTTGATATATAATTTTTCTTGAAAAAAATAATTTAGGAGAAAGAGCCTAAAACTTTAGGCAAATTAGAAGGCAAACTGACATAGCAACCAAAGGGTTAAAAAGCAGTAAAGATGAAAAATGTCAGTGGCAAAAAAGATAATCATTCTTTAAAGCTAATGTGCTAAAAAAAATCACATGCATAGATTTAAAACTTACTTTCTTGATTATCACAGTAAGAGAGATAATGGTTAATATTGTCTGCAACATTTTTTGTATTCCACTGGACATTGCAATTAGAAGAAACATAAATCTGCGATACACAAGACCCTGAAATAGTGGGCAAACAGAAAACACACTACACTTATCAATAGAAAAAGGCACAGTACTTTCACATAGCACAATACATAAGCACAGAACCTAGAGCAAAAAAAAAAACACTCATATAACAGATTGCAACATTTCAATCCTCACAATGATTAACTAATATGGCCAAAAAAAATTATACACTGCTGAAAATTTCAGTTAGGTAAAATAGAAAATATTTATTCAGATAGACATAAACATGAAAGAAATTCAATTTATATCTTTTAAAAAATGCAGGAATGCAAAGGATGCAAAACTGAGGGATTAAAGAGGAGTTTATGATGATGAGAAAAATGGGTGAATTACATAAACTAGGTAAGCGTTATTAAAAAGGATCTAGTAAATTAGTTTTGCACTGATGAAAGCAGATTAGTAGGCATTCAGGGGATAATTTAGCCAAATATCCACAACAAAGTTTACCATATTCTTTTACACAAGAACAATTACATTAATTACAGATAAAATAAAAGAACAACATTTTATTGACAGGGAGAATGCAAAAGCCTTGGAAGTTCACAGCCAATGCTTTTTAATGATTAATATATATCACATATTTAAAATGTTTTCCAAAATGCACTTTGGCAATTTTTTTGTGTGAGAGAGTGGAGTAGAATTCATTTACATACCATGATCTATTTTGAACATCTATTCAAAATGGATACAAATTACTTTAACATACTAATGCATCCCTTTATTAAAAAACAAATTTCAAAATAAAAATATTTTAGCAAAAAGTAAAATTTTCTTCTTATAGCCACATGGTCATGATTTTTGATATTTGTCAGCATAATTATTTGCCATAAAGGCCTATGAGGGAGGCAACCCCTCAGTAGAAATATAACCATTAATGCCTTATCTGAAATTTGGACCCAAATACACTAGGCAGTATACATTATTAACTGACATCAATAAAATCTGATGAACATTACCAGTTGAAGACTAAAATGTCATTGGATTACGCTTGTAAAATTATCTTATTGAAATCAAGCTAAAAAACAGAAACTCTACCTCAATACCAAATTGTTTTTTTCCTTTAAATTTCAAGTTCTGAAATAGACTAAGGCTTTTATACTAATTTCTGTAAACACCACAGCTTACATAACATAAATACTATTATTTATATAAAACATAGAGCATAAAAGCAAGATAGCTTGTACTTTATAAAGCATACCATGTATAGTACAACATCACATACATTGGTTACATGAAATTACCCATCATGAAGTGCCACAGAATTTGGCAGAAACTAGGTAAACAAGTGTATGTATATTATCAATTGAAGATGAAGGTTGCATAAAGGAGGATATACAATTGAAGTAGCATGATTTGTAACACTAGTATATTTATTGTAGTGCACTGAGTCAACAGTTGAAGACAACTTCTTAGTAATGTTTGAGCATAGAGATAAATTAGTTTGATAAGGTATTTGGGGTTTTAGGGTGCATTAGCAAATAAGTCTGTAGTGCAGCAATAGAGAACAGTATACTTAGCTGTTAGAAAACTGAAATCTTTGACTATTCAACCTCAGTAAGATTCTAAGAACTTAGAAAAAACTTAGAACTTAGATCACAACTTCTTGATATCAAAATATTGTAGAGATTAATTTCTTAAACAGTTTCTTTTTTATTTAATAATATTGTGATTATCAGCTAGTTTTTAGTAATAAAGAATAATATTTTCTTTCTCTTTGTGAGTTGGCATGCATTAAATGTACTCACATATTTAATAAATCTTTGAAATCTCTTTCTTTGCTAATTTAATGGGAATTATTCCACTGTGAGACAAGAAAACAATTATTTTCGAGAGGTATATTCAGATTAGTGTGCTCAATTTATTATTTGCATCCTAAGAATAAATAACATTTTACAAAATATTTTATATGATTTTAATGAAGATCTGAAGAACTATGCATTAAAAAATCTTAAAAATGACATGCAATTTATTTCTAAATTACATTTTGCATAGAGTTAAGACTGCTTCATATTCTTAGAGTTAATGCTAATTTTATATTATTATAGCAAGGAATTGGTTTGCTTGACATTGTATTTGATACTCTAGTGCCACGAATAAATTATGTAGATATTTCTACATAATTAAGTCACTCAAACCTTCTTGGCTTTGTGTATGTTAAATTATATCTATGAGCAACTACACATTTCTGCAACCCATTACAGATATTTCAATAAATCTTAGATTAATGCCTTTAATGATGAAGATTCTTAGGCAGATATTTCTGTTTTGACAGGCTGCTTACCAAACAATGAATTAGCAAATCAACATATAATTATCAATTTCTATTAGAACAGCCTTATAAATGTTATCACCATTTGAATTATCAGAATATTATATGGCATACCTGCTTCACTAGAAACAGGGGAAATTGGTCTACTTGTGCCTGTGGAACAACTAACAAAGCTAATACCACCAGTCTTTTTAGAAAAAATATCATCCTTTTCTAGTTGACTGGCAGTATCTTCTATATTAGCTTCTCTTGTTTTTTCTTGTTCCTTTCCTAAATGGATAAATTCATCATCAACTGGATAGTCATTTTCTTTTGTTCCTATAAAACAAACAGAGGGAAAAATCAAAACACACATTTCAAATTATTTTGAAGTTTATTAATAATGAAAATTTACTAATAATAAAGGCTAAGAAACCAGAAAAAAAAAATGAATGCAACTTAATGAAGTATGTTACACAATATTGCTAGAAAATGATACTAAATCATCCTTAGTTATAGATGCTAACATGTAAGAATGAAATTAGGTGATATACACCATGTATTTATATATTGCACAGCAGAATAGAATTCAAACATATGCTATAAAATGCAAATTTAAAACCATAAAACAGAATGACTAACATTAAAGATGATAAAGTCTACTCTGTACAATTTTCAGTTTCAAAAGAAGTAAAATCATTTCATTTTCTTAATCACATTACAACATAAAGTGTTTTGTAGCACTGCTGTAATTTACTATTAAAACTATTTGAAAGTGTGTAATATAAAGGTGATTAAATGAACACTTTTCATACTTAGAAATAAATTTGAAAAACGGGGAGGTTATTAAATCTGATTAATGATGCTAAAATTATGGTATGACAAATATTAGTAGTCTAATAAAATTATTAGTAGCTTACTCTGTACATCATTTTCTCCCAGTCTTTCAGAGACTTTTCATGGGTCATTCCCTTGAATTAGATGGATTTTATTTTTACCCTGTACTGAAACTCAATGATGTTCATCCCCTTCTAGAGAATCAGTGTGCATAGAATTATTCACATTGTGTTGGTTTCACAGTTGAGACAATTTCACAATTACAAGATTGGTTCCATAGTTTCATTCACTTTAACTGTGCAACACATTTAACTTATATAGTTCCTATCATACAGTTGGGACCTAGGTTCATATTGAAAGATATTATTATAATGCTAAGAGAAACTTAAGACTAGGATTACAAAATATATTGTTTATTAGCAAAAGTGTCCCCCCTCAACTATCACCACCACTGGCAGTCAGTTGCAATCCGAGGTGATATAACAGTTGGGAAAACAATGGATTACTCCGAAAAACTTTGAATAAGAGTAGGCACTGTAGTTAATTTCAAATTCTTCCCCCTTCCCCATTCCTATATAATCCTATACCTATACAATTTTGGGCTCACAGAGTGATGGATCCGAACTATAGCAGTTATGCCATCAATGAGTACCACAAGCATCTATACAGAGAACAGAAAAAGAAATAGTACTACAAACTGGAATAGGAAATGGGGAAATGAATTTATAACAAATATATGTATTTAATTATGAACAGCCACATTCAACATAGACTATGTAGAGCTCAAAACAAGAACAGAGAACAGAAAAAGAAATAGTACTACAAACTGGAATAGGAAATGGGGAAATGAATTTTTAACAAATATATGTATTTAATTATAAACAGCCACATTCAACAAAGACCATGTAGAGCTCAAAACAAGTGAAGAGTTAGTAGACTCTTTATATGCATGGTACCAATGGTTTAGTTAAAGTTGCAATTCATACAAAACTCTTGCACGGAAGCATCCAAAGTTGAACAATGTGAGGTATGCAACATTTTAATTTGACTTTCATGGTCTGCCCTTGATTTTGCTGAACTTGGTGACACCATCAACTTGTAATGATATTGTGATACTTTGGGTCATTTAAAAAGGATATAAAGTCAAAGTCCCCAGGACTTTTCAGAAGGAAGGTTATTTTGCTGCATAACACTGCTTGCCTTATACTGCCCAATTAATAGTAATAATGTTGAAAAGGTATTGTTGCAAGTGATTGGAACACTTTCCCCACAGTCCTGACTTCTCTCCATGTAACCTTCACATTTTCAGTCATTTAAAAATCATAAGAGGAAGTTTGAGTCAAATGAAGAGCTGCAGCGTATGGTCACAGAAATCCTCAGACAACAGCAAAAGTCATTCTATAAACAGAGTATCATGTTGCTAACTTCAAATTAGGACAAATGTCTCAACAGATATGAACAATATCTATAAACACTTATGCTTTATTTTCAACTTTTCTGTTATTAATTGGAATGACTCTTATATACATAATTCATCCGAAACATGTAATAATATAAAATTTATTCCTAATTTGACAGGCACTTTAAAAATGATCTATGAGCATCTGCAGATCTAATTTGTAATTCATTTGAGTACACAATATTTTACCATCAATCATGCTTTTCCATTAGTTTCAATTAGTACCTTTTGAATAACTGATTATAAGATAGACTATGTGCTACAGTAAATTTTTGGTTTACTCTGTTAGTAAAAGTATATAATTAAAGTAGCCACTAAGAGAACATAAATAGTAATAACACATTAACCAATTCAACAAAGTTTATGTTAATTTTTTTTTTTTTTAATCTATGTTGGGTGTTAATGCATGCTAATTTGTGTACTAAACTGAAAAAGTAAAAAAATATATTTTTTACTATTGGCTTACTTTTAAGTTATTTGATATTGTAGATTAACACAATTTTACTTCTTTTGGTAAATCAATAGTTTGCTTTTCTGATACACTGAATGTAAATAAAAGTTTGGTTGTATACAATCTCTAATATTTGAATTCGTCTCTTACAAATTCAAATAATAGAAATTTGCAAATATTACATCAAAATATAACTTACCTGGAACACTTGAAATACAAAGGAGGTGTGAAGCACAGATATGGAAAGAGTCTAAAATGTCACCAGGATTATTGGCATCTATTACACTGACTTTACTGTTGGAGTGAGTACTTGTGCATATCCACACTAAAGATGAGAGACTATGATCAATGTCATCATGTTCTTTTCGCAACTTTTCTTTATCCTGAGTGAAAGAAATGGACAAATCCATGTTTTATAATAATAGTTTAGGAAAATTTATTGATGTATACAAATAATAACAAATATTGCAATATTTGGTTTTTCAGTTTCAAAAGAAGTAAAATCATTTCATTTTCTTAATCACATTACAACATAAAGTGTTTTGTAGCACTGCTGTAATTTACTATTAAAACTATTTGAAAGTGTGTAATATAAAGGTGATTAAATGAACACTTTTCATACTTAGAAATAAATTTGAAAAATGGGGAGGTTATTAAATCTGATTAATGATGCTAAAATTATGGTACGACAAACATTAGTAGTCTAGTAAAGCAAGTCTTTTAGCATCTTGTGTACTTCTCTCTTCCTCTGCCATCATTTTTTCTTCTTTGGTACAGTGATGGAATCAAGCATATAGGTGGTAACATATCAATTACAGAGATAAGTAGCCATTTGCATTTCACATCTGGAGGAGAAATTTCTGTAATCACTCACCACTTTTATGAATTAATTTTCAGTTTTGTATAAGCTAATTCTAGAACACTCCCAGATGTTTTCTGCATTTAAATTTGAAAGCACACTTACATTATTATCTCTCTACAACATTAGTTGTATGAACCATAATCTGTGTATTTTCAAAAGAATGCAAAGGCCTTAGAAAGCCCTCACATATCACTATAACAGCTATTTAGAGCTCTTCTGATCTCACATTTACTTTGTATACGTTCCAACTTTTCACACTATTTCTTCCTTACCAAAGCCTCATATTTTGCTATTTATTGTGGTCATTATCTGTAAAGTCTCTCACTCATTTACTAAATGGCTAATTAACATATTTGGATCAAATGCCTTGTTCCACACAGTTCTTAATAGAGTGCATAAACATTTAATCCTTTGAGGGATTGGAGTGTTTTTCCCACCACACCTATCTGGTCTAGTAGTGTTGCTGATATGACAGCACTGCCACACAATTACAACTTATGATTTCCTCTGACATTTACAAGACAGAGGGATGGCTGTGTAATGCTTGGAAGGTTTATAACTTGAGTAGTGACAACATTAAGAGTAATTGAAAAATGAAGTAATTACAAACTTTTGCACTCAAAGTCACCAAATCAGCCAGAAACCAATCATTTCAGTTTTTCTTACTGTGTCAGTTTCATAATAATCAAAGCTATTTCCCCAACATTTTGTTATCTGAGTATCTAACAATAATGAATGAATAACATTTTTCAGACTTACAGTATTTCTTTTTCAATAAAGCTGGTCTTATATACATTACAAATGAATGCATTTATACAAGACCAGCTGTGATGGTCAAAACTGTAAACAACTATGCTGTGATTATGACAATACTGTGATAGACAATGCTGTGCTAATCAAAACTATAAACAAAATTTCCAATAAAATCAAAAATATATAATTTAAAAAATACAAACTGAAGAATATAATTTAATAATTAATATTATTTTTGAAGTATTCTTTAAAGTTTGCATTTTTCTAATTATGACATTCTACTGACAGAAATAGGCATAGATAGCTTTATGGGGTGGGGATAAAGCTCCACTGAGGGTTATCATTAAGAAAAATATTACTACAAGGTAGAAATGGAATAAAGGACCCCAAAATTAGAATTAACACTTGAATCCTCAACACAAGTTTCAGATATAATCTAAAAATGCTAATAACAAGAATACAAACAGTAAAAACATCAAAATAAATATAAAATAGATAAGGAAGGAAAGGACCCTGTTATATGAAATAGTGTCAAGAAGTTCACATTCATTCATTTTTAAAGGCAGGATATTCAAATCAAATAAACAATATGCCAAAAATGATTTAATAAAACTCACACATAGGTCACTTGGTGAAATATTATATCACATATCTCAGACATACATTGATTGTTTAAGCATGGAAAGAAACAAATGAGTAAATAATAAAATGACTTTTGTGCAGTTGAGCAAAAAAAAAAAAGTTTCCCTTGCAACTAATAAACTGTTATGGTTTGACAACAACATTGATAGGCATAATTTGTCACTAGTTGGGAATCACAGATATACCAATAACAAGTCTAGAGCATGATATTAAAAACTGCTAAAAATCTACAAACAGAACTAGCAGGTCAGATAAGGACAAGGTTGACAGTAATATTATCTGTTCAGTCATTGATGCTGATTTAGCTTGGTACTTCCTCAAAGATATTTTCAATGCTGCTGGTGGTGGCCAGATGAAGTTTCTGCTGACTCTTGGACATAACAGGGTTAGGTCACACCAAAATCTCAAGTGAGCTAAGAGAGCAAGTATATATATTTTTACCCTGGTGATAACACAGTCTGTTCCTAAAACATCCCTGAGTGGTATTCGGTAATTAGAGCCATCTCTGTATATGGCCCTAATTTGGTCACTTGCAAAGAGTTCCAAGCAAACCCAGTTAAGGTCCACTCTGTCTTTAAGAGACCAATGCCTATGACAAAGCACAATGGTTGGAAAGTTATACAAATATCAGCATTGTATTTACTTTTCTTACCAGTTGGATAATATTCAAAGAAATAAAGATATTTACTTTGTTCAGGAGAAGCACAAATACTGACATTTACCAGGAGTTCTAAAATCTTCGATGCAAGAAGGTATAATTAAGATATTGAGGGAGAAAAGTCTGAGAAAATGAAGAAAGATGCTGAAGAATTTGCATAATGGGTGTTAGCTGATTCAGTAGAAAAGCATTCCATTCAACATGAATGGCTTGTAAACATATAAGCTAGTTGAGTAAATTTTCAGCAGACAGTATTCAGCCTTCTCTTGGAAAACAAAAACTCTGTAGCATATGAAGATATAAGAAGAGATGAATGAAAAGGTTTAATAGTATTGGCAATTGTAAAGGATCTTCAATTGCATATCAATTATATTCCAGTATCAACAGTGGGCAGATCACAAAATTTTCCTCCATATTACAGATTTTATCTCACAACACCTTAGGAAGCTGTACTAATAGATGATATGAAAATGATCCTAGATTCAGTAATAAAGTGTTACAGGAAAATGTCTGCTAAACAAGAAACACTTGAAAAATTAGCTGGAAAAAAAATGGTTTCGCTCTGAGTGGGATTCAAACCCACATCTCCCAGAAACATGCCAGGTATGATAACCACTAGACCATCAGCAGCTAACCATTTTTTTCAGCAATGTGACATACAGACATTCTAGTATATTTTTGTTGATTTGCTCCTGGCACATCTAGGTAGTAAATTGGGCAACCAAGCTGCCTCATATAATGGAAATAACATTTGTTGCTCACAGCATTTTTGTTGATTTGCTGCTGGCACCATCTATGTAGGAAATCAGGCAACCAAGCTGCCTTGTACATTGGAAATAACATTTGTCACTCACAATGTTATGTAAATAATTCAATAATCAAGTATCACAGGAAAATGTCCTGTAGACAAGAAACACTTGAAATAATTAGCTGAAAAATATTTACTGAGTGGGATTCGAACCCACATCTCCCAAAACATGCTAGGAGTGAATCAACAAAAATAAGCAGGAATATCTATATATCACATTGCTGAAAAAAATAGTTAGCTGCTGATGGTGTAGTGCTTATCACACCTGACATGTTTCTGGAGATGTAGGTTCGAATACCACTCAGGGTAAAACAAAATTTTTTCAGCTGATTATTTCAAATATTTCTTATCTACATGACATTTTTCTGTGATATTTTATTACTGAATTATTTATATAATGCTGTGAGCATGAGTGAAATATTTCCATCATACAAGGCAGCTGGGTTGCTCAATTTCCTACATATATGGCATAAGGGGTGAATCAACAAAAATATGTGGGAATGTCTATATGTCACATCACTGGAAAAAAATGGGACACTGATGGTGTAGTGGTTATCATACCTGGCATGTTTCTGGGAGATGTGAGTTTTAATCCCACTCAGGGCAAAATGATATTTTCTTCAGTTAATTATTTCAAGTGATCCTATTAGATTCTTTCTCACTAGGGAGCCAGATGAAACAAATGAAAACTGAACAGAGATTATACAAATATCTCTAAGTGAAAAAAATAACCACACTGTTGAACATTGCATCCCATTTTGTTACTTTGTGTCTTTTACAAATCTTTTCTTACATGAGCACGAACATGTTTGTATTGTTCATGGCACTCTTTTGCTTATTGCTGTTGCAACCTTTCAGATGCTCTGTATAAAGACATGATTGAATACTAAATGTGTGGAGGTAAATGAAAACTAAAAAAAATGAACACAGTTGCAACCTACATAAAACAGTTTATTTTCATAAAAAAGATTAAAAATATCAAAATTTATGTGATGAAGCATTATTTCAATTTTACCTTTCCAACAATATTTGAATGTTTCCAGAGGAATCATTTAAAAATACCCATATAAATTCAAAATAAACAATTACATATTAATTTACATACTATGAATGTTTTCCAAACACTATACTTTCCATTAAAGGAAACAATTTTTGCAATAGCCATCAAGAAGATGTTACACCTGTTATAACAATTAGCAGCTGTATGTATCTAAGGTATAAATAGTAGGTGTAATCTTCATGATACTAAACTACAAAATTTTCACACCACTTACCAAATAATTATTCTTTACCTACTTTTAATTCTTGATCAAGTTTGTCAACTTCACTTATATTTTTGAACTGTGGCACATTAGAACTTTCTGTATTACTTGAGTAAAACACACTTGCTCCTACTATTTTTCCCCCATCTGCAGTTCTTCCACCAGTCAGATTTACTCCTGCAGCACACCACACCTGAAATATTTGCTGTTATAATCAGTAGTTCACATTTTAATGATTATAAAGAGAATTCTAACCAAACTTTTATGCAAAATACCAATCTAATAACTAAACTGTTTTACTTAAAAAAAAAACACTTGATTATTAGAGCACTTGAGAAGTACATTACTGATATCAATTTATACCTTTAGATTGACATGAACAATACCTATTTAGAGTACAGTTCATGTTAACTGCATCTAAATGTCAAGTTTATATTGTGAATGTGATATATCTAAAATTCCCTAGCTGGATATCAAAGATACAATAAGGTAGATGCAAGTTCCTTTAAATAATAAATACCCCTCCAAGCAGCTGCTTGCCACAGAGGTCTCACAGGAGCCTCAGCAGAACGATAACTCAAACATCCATGCCTTACCCGGGGCTTGAACCCAGGTCTCTTTGATCAGCAGCCAAGTGCGCTACAACATGTTAAATATGCACAGCCAAAATGAAAAGGATTGAATGGTAAGCTCAGAGGTTATTAGCTTTAAGTGTTGTTTTACTGCTGAAGCATTATATATAAAACAAAACAATATATTGGTGATCTTGGTAAAACTTGAGGCAGGAAAATGACCTGTATTTTAAAGAAAGCATTAACACTTCTGCTTTTATGATGTAAAAATATTAACTGTATATTTCGAAAATATGAGATCTCATTCTCTACAATAATTATAGAAAAATAATGCCAAAATATTGTAATAGAACAATGCCAAAAATTTCTCCCCTTTATTTTCACATTATCAAAATGAAGGCTACTTCCTGTTACTGCTGTTTATGATGAATATCACCCAGAGGATTTTGAAATGTCAATATGCAATACATTTTGAATATAAAACCACAATAGCTCAAGTTTCAGCACATGGCATAAAAAGACATTCAGTGCCTTAAAGGCTTTGTTGTTGAAATGTGGTTGCATTGTATGGAAGGAGTAACCAGAGATACCCAATGAACATTACATATGTATGTGCATGGACATATTTCACATACCCAGCAATGGTTTGGAGAATGTAAGAGATATCTAGAGCCCACCATACAAGATAATAGCATGTGTGTATGATGTAAAAGGTATCAGATGCTTTTTGTTTGCATGTTGTTCGGCAATGGCGTGCTTCAAAGTGAGTCAAGTACACATTTTTTGCTCCATCAGTCCTAAAGTGATATCAGTAAATTTAAGAAAAAATACAAAGACAGAGAGAATGCCCCATGGGGCCTGAATAGGCTCACTGAATTTTGTTGATATACCACTATACCAGTTAAGGCATAGAATAGGCTCACTGAATTTTGTTGGATATACCACTATGCCAGTTAAGGCATAGTGGAATATTCAACAATAGCAACAATAGAGAGCTATCTACTGTTCCAGCAAGGGAAATTTTGTATGTTTGTATTAGCTCTAACTAAGGCAGTGGTGAGCAATGACTTTGGTCTCAGTAAGGCATGTGCTTATATTAGAAGGCCTGTACAAGCTAGGATTCTTCTCTGTTCAAAGTGTTGCAAATTAAAAAAAAATATCAACATCACAATAACCCTGTTAAATCATTCTCTAAGGTAGGACTGGGTTAGCTGCCACAATTCATGTAATTTATTCAAGTCAGTGGTATGGGGACTGAAATTAATTCTGGATTTTGTTTGCTGTAGACTGCACAATTATAGCTGCTGTTTGTTGTCTTGTTATTCATCCCCTCTTAAACGTATCCAAGAGACACACCTATAAGGTGAAGGCATCACGAGGGTGTGCGGAGGGAAACGTTGGTTTCAGAAAGGGTTTTGTTTAATCCAGGGCAATTTGAATGTTACATGGTACTAGATAGAAATCAAATTATTCTTCCTATGATACATCTGTTTTGGTGGTAATTGGTTCTGATTCATATAGGAAAATATATACCCCACACCACTCAGCTCACAAGATGAAATGGAAAATAGGATATCATATTATTGTGATATGTACAGTCACTAGTTCTGAATTCCACGGAATCTGTGTGAATAAACTTGTTTGTTGCACATCTCAACACCCTTGGCATGCACAGAGTTGGCTGGAGATTTGTAAAAGACCTGACATCCCCAAGATGAGCTGGATAGGCTCATTGTATACATGATCAGAAAGTGTGTAGCTGTAGTCAGCTATTGTGAACACACAACCTATTGTAGACTATATCATATTTCTTTATGTCTCAATTTACAATTCTGTACCACCATTCTTATAATGTACCTATCATTATCTTATACCTGTACACTATGTTGCTCAACCACTACTTGCTCTTCACAGTGCATACGAATCAGCATTTCTTAAATGACATTTTTGTCTTGTTTGCTGCATTTTTTTGCAAAAATGAACTTGATATCTTACTTTTGAGCACTATGCTCGTTAATATTCACATCATTCTATGACTACACGCTGATTCAATGACATAATGGAACTAATAATTTCCTTGCATATTAAACAAGTTATTGCATACATATCTAAACTAACCTAGTCGTTCATTAGCTCTATTCCTTCATCAAATTACAGTAATGTCTCCTAATATAATTAATTGATCAGAACATTTGGAATATGCCACTTATTATAATTATTTAACACAAATAAAGAAAAAGAAAAGGTAAAATCAAGTAACCTTCATTCCTGGTTCTTTCTCTAGCAAGGGACGACAGTAAACAGGAACAGGTACAGGTACATGAGAAGCATTAGGTTTCGGGCTCTCAGGGTGTGAACTTTTTGCTGCTGAGCTTGGTGTTTTTGTAGGAAGGCTCCAACCATAGGCTTGCAATCTCCCATCATCTTTTCTTACATGAGCACGAACTTGCTTGTATTGTTCACGGCGCTCTTTTGCTCGTTGCTGTTGCAACCTTTCAGATGCTCTGTATAAAGACATAATTGAATACCAAATGTGTGGAGGTAAATGCAAACTTAAAAAAAAATGAACACAGTTGCAACCTACATGAAACAGTTTATTTTCATAAAAAAAAAGATTAAAAATATCAAAATTTATGCGATGAAGCACTATTTTAATTTTAATCTGTAGAAATATACTATGATTCTGCTGAGAGGAACGTATAAAGATACATAACACCATTTAATATACATAAAATGAAATACAACTTGATAATTATGTAAACATGCATGTACAGTACATAACCACTATTTAGAATGTTAAAGTGACATGCTCACAAGAATAATAAGCAAGAATGGGATCAATTTACGATGAGATAGATGTTAAACCTGAGACAAAACTAAAGTGTTTTCTTCAAAAACTAAAGATTATATTCTTTTTTTTTGCAATATTAACTATGCTCTGATAGTTTTAACTAAAGTCATATAATTTTATGGCACAGGTAATGTAGCTGAAAGCCTCTGTTGCTTTTGTAGTGAAATGCAACCTGACTTTCAGCAGAAGCTTTAACTGCAAAAAGAAATGATAAATATAGTACTAATAGCAACATATAAACATTTGCATATGTATTAAATGCAAATTGAATTGTGTAAATAATAAATATTGCACATCAAGATCTTTTTTCAAAATCTGCTTTTTTTTAAATTGTTTCATTTTAATACAGCAGAAGCTTTGATATCCAGTATACACAGAAAATGTGGGTTGCCAGCTAATCACATATGCCAGTTTCTGCAGCTTTGTAACAGATGGCTTATGGTACTAGAGCTTTATGCTATAAGTTTAAGATTAGAATCTGAAGTATTTCTGCATTATTAAGTCATATCATAGTATCTCTCAGTATGATCAGATTAAATGTTATAGAGCTTTGAATTATTAAAGTTTGCACAGTACAGATTTAATGTAGAACAGTAACTATTGTTCTAAACTTGTTCCATCAGTTCTTATTGTTTTCTTCTTTCAAGGCTTTTAATTATCCAGCTGGTCTTCATTACCCATGGTTAATTGGGACTGAAAACATGGCACTTAAAGTGAATCCCCTTTAATCAAGGAATTTCCACCAATAAAAAATAATGAAAATAGGTTAAAAAGTACCAAATCATCTGATTACATATTTTTTAAAACTACCTTGACTTATCGTAATATAAGTTATTGATCTGTCTATCTTAAAAGTGAGATGCTAATTTACATCCTGTGGGTGTTTGTATGTGCATGAATTTGTGCGTATGGGAGCATACAGTATTTTTTTCAAAGAAACATTAATTAGGTGTGAACAATTTGTTTTAATATTGTTTTAAAATATCAAAAAATAGTCTAGAGGTACACAGTGCAGTAATTAAAATTAAAGCTATTTAATTATCTATGACACTGTTAATATAGAATTAAAGTGTCATAGAGAATTAAATAGCTTTAATTTTAAAATATAAGTGATTTTTTATTACCTTCAAAAATATGAGATGTTGGGCTTGATTGGACAGTCATTTATTGTCATCTGATCTTCTCTTTCTCTTTAGGATGTCAGATAAAAGCTGAGATGACTGAAATAAAAATACTTCTCCTACCTTCCTAAGGTTGATTCTTACATGATATGTAAATGGGTGTGTGTTTTGCAAAGAATGAGTTTAAAGTGTTGAGGTCCAGCTTGCATTTTTACTTGTAGAACTGCTTTGTATAATGGCAAAACATTTTGTAGCTCATGTTCAACTTTGGTAAAATGATCAGAGAGGATCACTGTCCTTCAAATAATCCACAGTTATCAATTTTGCTGAAGGCTTCTCTTAAGTCTTTAATTGTTGATATCTTTTCTTATGACTTTGTCATCATCATTTGTGGTCCATGGATGCGATCCTTGGAAGTGCAGGGAAATTTTATGTAGAGTTTCTCAATAATTTGTCCCTGCATATGAGGGGAAATGGATAATGGGGACTTGGATAAAGAATACCTCCTGTATATATATATTTATTATCATCAACACTCTGACCCATACTTCATAATGGTGTATTGTTAGCAATAGTTAAATAAAGAAAAGAATCATAACACATACACAAGGAAAGATGCTCTTTGCAAATTTGACTACTGGAAGTATCCATAAACCTTGGAAAACGACTAAAAATGAGAAGTGTGCAAGACTAGACAGATGACCATCAGAATGTTTTTGGTTCCTCAAAGGAAGATTTGTATTGACATCTGTGATACGTTGATTACCTGAAATTTGTGAATAACAATGCTTTTACTGTATATTATTCCTAGAATAAACATTGAGTTTATCAAAAGCTAAATCAATTATTCCAAATTTTATATATTTCAGTACTTTTTCAGAACCTGCATATTTCAAGAATTTTAGAGCACATTTGTTTGAAAGATTAGCTAGGAAATTGTAAACTAGATATTTTTGCTGGGAAAGTTATTCAGTAATGGCTTACAAAGATACACTTTTCAAAGTTTTATTTGGTGGAGTTAACTGGTTTAGCTTTGAACAAACCATTTAATGAACAAAAGTAAATTATATGCATTCCTTTATATTGTTAAGCATCAGAGAAATGTTCTCAACTGGTTTTATATTTAGCCAGTTGAATAACACATTAGAAACATAACAATTAAAATAAAAAATTGGAACCTACAAATCACTATCAAGAAAATCCAAACTTCTGTGTCTGTCACCAAGTCGTTTTCTCCTCATTGTGTCTAATGCTGGACTAACATGAGAGGTTGGAGCATTGTAATGTACGTTGACATAAGGCATAGCTTTTCTAGGAGGCTTTTCATTTGGATTAAATAAATTGCTAAAACTACAAAAGAAATTCAAAACATAAAAAATTATCATAAAAATACAGTTTGTAAACTTAGAAATTATTAAGCAGTCACTAAACACCATAGTAGCTAATCATAATAACTAACAAAAAAATTCTCTCTCAAAATAAAAAAAAGGATTATGTAAAGAAACACTAAAATAATTTAAAACTTTATAACCTCAGATTTCCCCATATCCTCACTTTATCCTCTTGCATAATGAAATACAATAAACATTACACATATTATTGAAATTTTACTTTATTTGTCTAATATAAACTATTAATAAAATAGACTTTCACTAACTTGGTTTGAAAATAATATGAGTTTTTTTCCATTATAAGACTAAGAACATGAAATACTATGGGAAACAGCTTTATCTGAGAATATAGGGATTTTTTTTTCACTAGTAACTTAATCATACAACACTATTACATACACTGAAGAGCTAAAACATTATGACCACCTGCCTAATATGATGTTGGTCCTCCACATGCTGCCAAAACAGGTCTTACCTGGTGAAGTATGGATGCTACAAGATTTCTAAAGGTGTCTTGTGGTATCTGGTACCAACACATTACCAGTAGATCCTTTAACTCTTGTAAATTAGTGGTTGAGCCACCACAGATCGGATATGCTGTTCCAACACAAACCTTAAGATGCTTGATTGGATTAATGTCTGGGAAATTTGGAGGCCTGGGCAATACCTGGAAGTCTTCACGTTCCACAAACCATTCTCGAACAATCTGGGCAGTGTGGCATGGTGCATTATCTTGTTGAAAGAAGGCACTACTAGAGGGGAATACCGTTGCCATGAAAGGATGTACCTGATCTGCATTGATGTTTAGGTAGGTGGTAGGCATCACAGTTTCCTGCACATGAATGACTGGACCCAAGGTTTCCCAGCAGAACATTGCCCAAAGCATTACACTTCCTCCACTGGCTTGTTTTCATCTCACAGTGAATCCTGGTGCCAATACTTCCTCAGGTAAATGACAAACATATACCTGGCCATCCCCATGGTGCAACAGGAATGAGAATTATCAGACCAGATGACCTTCTTCCAATCATTCAAGTCCAGTTTTGTGTCCATTGTAGGTGCTTTCGATGGTGAACCAAGGTTAGCATGTGCACTGGAGCAGCCTGCAGCCCCATTTTCAGAAAGATTCGATGTACTGTGTGTTGTGACACATTACTTCCATCACCAGCATTGAAATTATGGGTGAGTTGCACCACAGTATCCCTTCTGTTGGCTCACAGCATACAGGATAGCATTTGCTCACCTCTAGCGTCGATGAGTCATGGGTGGCCCACAGCTTGCCAGCATTCATGGTTTTTTCCTCCTTAGACCACTTTTTGAAGGTACTAACCATGGCTGACCATGCACCCCACAAGCCTTGCCATCTCAGAAATGCTCTGACCCAGTTGTCTGGCCATTACAATTCGGACTTTGTCAAACTCACTTAAGTCCACTGCCTTTCCCATCTGAAGGACAAGAATAATACTGATTAAGAGAGCTCAGTATCAGGTGTTATTTATACCATTTCATGACCTTCACACATCATTTACCTGCAGTTGCTTCAATTTGCATAAAGATGACATAATGTTTTGGCTCTTTGTATTAAGGGCCACAAATATGAGTAATTTTTTTCATGTTGCTAAACTACGGATGCTTTTGTGTAAAACATTGTTTCTAAGAAAAAAAGGAAATGCCTAAAAGTTATGCTTACTGAATAGTAAAAAAAATAAAAACTGATTATATGAACAATCTTGTATTATTTATTTATGTATTTTAAGTATAATCAAATTAATTGCTAATATGATCAATGCCAAATTCTAGAAATTTACATTCCCAGAAACTTCAATAATTTGTAGTTCAACACCAACAGTTAAGTGGAAATAAAATCCCCTCAAGCAGCTGCTTGCCACAGAAATCTGACAGGAACCTGTCATTTTAATATACCATAGAGAAGATCTCTGAGGAAGGCAAGACATCAGCAGAAAGACAACACAAGCATCTATGCCTTACCTGTGGCTTAAAATCAAGTCTCTTTGATCAATAGCTGAGTGAGCTAACCACTCAGAGACTGGAGAAAGCCATTTGAATATTGGGGATTATAGTTTATTCATATATAATATATATTGTTATAAAAATGGAATAAAAATATCAGCATTTTTGTTTATTCTTCATTGTGCCATTCTTATGATTATGGCTGCAATTCACATTTTCAGTGCATGAAGCTGAACGATTTTTTTACAAGTAGTGGTTTTTTACAAGTAACTGCCAGAATGCTTGGTGAAACTAGGTTAAAAAAGAGTCAATCAGTTATTGCATCTAATAATTTTTTGCTTGTGAAAATATATATGCATTGATCAAGGGGGATAAAGGGGTTCATGCCCCCTTTCAGAATGTTAATAAGGGTAATAGGGGCAAAAATTAAACTTATTTATATTTCACACAATTTTCAAGAAAATTTTTAAAGACCTATGAAACGAAGGGGGAAATGTTAGATTGCATTGGAAATTCAGTTTTTGTCCCCCCTTTACATTTTTTTCAGTAAAACTATGTTCCTTGCCCCCCCCCCCCCACTACCAGTTTTTTTTATGGATCAATTTATATCTGTGAACAGATGTCTTCCTAAATTACAATAAACAAGGCTAAATTTACATTTCAACTGACAACTTGCCATACATATGTAAAAATATCTCACAAATGAAAACACAGATGTCTGACCATTAAATATAACAGTTTATTCTACCTTATATTTAATAAATAACATTTAAAGATATTTACATACATCAATATTTTTCAAGTTGTTTTTAATGGAACCCAAGTTTGTAAAGAATAATTCCAAAATGGAAAATAATTTTCCTGTTTTCAACCTTGCATTTTTTATTCATGTCTAGACAAATATTAGATATGTGGAAACACATAAGACTGAATATTTTTCATAATCAGTGTCCAATTTCTTTGATTTAACAAAAGGTTTTAAGCTGTTTTTAACAATGTAATCTGGGTAGTGTGATAAAGAGTTCCATGGAATAGAAATGGGAGAAAGGGTTTTAGGACTTCAGAAAGATTGAAAACAATTGAAATAAATCAATGAAATTATTGTAGATGGTTATCGCTGAATTATTACTTTAAGAAATTGTCTGTACAATCATATTGCTTAATTATAATAGTATCATATTATTCCATTAACCCTTAAAGTGTCAGGTTTCTTACAATGTATACAATTATGAACAAGATAATTCTTTACTTTCAGCAGAAAAACAAAGGACAATTTAGAACTTTATCCCACAGTGGCTAACTGACATGTAAATGTCATGTTGCATACCAAATGAAAAAGCATTTCACAAATAAATAACAAAAATTCGAATTTAAAAGTAAGCTGTCTAAACCTAATTTAAAAAACAACAACAATAAACTCTTTGCACACTAAGCATTAAAACAATGATAAAGAAAAGTTACATTACAACTCTACAAGAGCAAAACTAATAGTGCAGTTTATACAATTTAAATATTCTTACTTCAAGAACCTACCTCAGAATTTGGGAATTATTCTTTACAAACTTAGGTTATATTAAATAAAATTTGAAAAAATTCCTTTACTTCATGGAGAACATTTTAACCTTTGGTTCATTTTTGAATTATGATTGAATTAGGTTGTTTTACTTCTGAGCAGCACTTTTTTTTGCACAAAATGGGCAAAATGGCTAGGTCACAAGGACCCTGAGGGCTCAGAAAAGATTGGGGGGAAAGGACTCACTGGACAGCTGTTGGTAGACAGTTAGTAGCCTCTCGTCAAGGCCATCCAGTGTGTTTTTTAACTTGCACAGGGATCATTCCCCCACACACAAGGCATGGCTTAATGTCCCATCCGACAGCACATTTTCCAAGCCCATTGGTGTCCCCTACTGACTGAGGGCAAGATGGGGGAATTTTGCAGAGATAAATCTCAACACTGGCCCAGGCAGGACTTGAACCTAAAAGCTGCATATAGTACATGCTGGCATGCCACTGACTGAGCTGCCCCTGCCCCCTGAATTATGATGTGAACTTGTTGGTGAAAAATGACTGAAATGATTATGCTTTAGCAGATCAGTGGTCAATGGCCATAAAAGAAAGCTGTAATCTTAATAATTATTATTCACAAAATAAGTAGCAAAATGAAAGAGATCTTACAATTTCCATATCGATGATTTATTTCTCTTGGAATCAAGAGAAGAGTCACTACGAGATGCCCTGATCATCTCAGTCCAGCGAACAGCTTCTTGCAGTTCCATTAATCTTTCTTTGTACTGATTTCGCTCCATTAAAACTCGAGCCATTTCGACCCTTGTAAAACGCTTTCTCTGAGACATTGGAACATCCTCCTTTAGAAATAAACATTTAGTATAATATTACAGTAACTTAGCACTTTGTACAATAATTAGTAGTTTATCAGATACCTTAAAAATTTTAATGCTATTTAATGCAAAGCCTTTTTTTCCTCTAAATATCAATAAAACATCTAAAAAAATACAAAGAAGAATCAGAAAAGCATCAACCTAGTTTTATAAATAAACTAACCTCATCATCTGATTTATTAGCCTTAGACTTTTCAGCATCTTCTTTAACTTTTTTCAGATCTTCTTCCAGTTCACTAACTCTATGCTTTAATCGTTCTTTCACAGTTAGGACTGATTTTATTTCCTCTCTCAATATCTCTTGCTCACTGCAAAGAACATTAAAAGATTTTAGAGTTCAAAAACATGAAACTACAGAGTTTATTTCACAATTAAAAAGACCTTCTTGCTCAGAAATTAATCTTTTATTTTTAATAAAATTTCAAAGTTTATCCTTCAAACTATTTGCAATGTTAAAAGTTTTTAACATGCAAATAGTTTGAAGGATAAACTTCGAAATTTTATGCTTAACGACAAAGAATTTTAAGTTATTTTTAGTTTATCTCACTGCTATCAACATTACACTTATATATATATAAATTCAAATATTATTTAAAGTTTCAAAGCTAAATTATAAATAAAGAATTTGAAAACTTAATTTGAAATTTCCCAAATTTTTGCTGAATAAAACAATATTTGGATTGGGTTGTTCTGAGCAGCACTTTTTGCCCATAATGGGCTACATGGCCAAGTCACAAGGATTCAGAGAAATAAAGCATCAATAGGCAAGCAGATCAACTGGAGCACTTAAACAATTTTTAGTATTTGACAAGGAAAACATGCATTAGTGCAATCATAAAGGCTTTTTATTATAATCTGACAAAAAAGTTTGTCTGCTCACAGAAATAAAAAAGCATTATTACTAATCACATCTCTAAAAATGTCCTAATCAGATATTCTTACCAAATGCATTGATATAAATGCTTTGGAAGTAAATTATAACATACGTTGAAACTGAATGTAGCTATCAGTGAAATTTAAAATTAGTGAAATTTTAAAACCACAATATCTTAATTACAAAAAACTTGATTTAAACAACAATTTAAATTGAAAAAAGTTTATAATGTTATATTAAGCATTACTTGTTCCTGCAGACATATATGTATATGTGTGGGATATCACAAAATTTGTTTATTTATACCACAAAAGCAGAGTAAGATTTAATAAGCTGTGTTGCATGTCAAATCAGTAAGTAACAGTGGAACATGCATCCTGAAGCTCCATGGGTTGGGTTATTTTACCTTTGAGGGATACTTTTTTTTTGTATACACTGGGCTAAATGGCCATGGAAGGGGTTGGGTTGTTTTACCTCTGAGCGGCACTTTTTTGCACACCATGGGCTAAATGGCCAGGTCACATGGACCCCGAAGGCTCAGAGAAGGTTGGGGGAGGGGACCCACTGGAACAGGCTGTTGGGAGACAGATGGTAGCCCCCCGTCAAGGCCATCCAGCGTGTTCTTTAACGTGCACAGGGTATGGCTCTCCCGCACACGGGGCCACGGCTTAACGTCCCATCCGACGGACAGCAGCCTTTCCAAGCCCATCGGTGTCCCCTACTGACTGTGGGCAGGGCGGGAAATTTTGCGGAGATAAATCTCAACGCTGACCCAGCTGGGACTCGAACCTGGGAAGTACAGATTACGAGCCTGGCGTGCTACCAACTGAGCCACCCCTGCCCCGCCATGGAAGGGGACCAACTGGACAGGCTGTTAGGAGACAGATGGTAGCCTCCCATCAAGGCCATCCAGCATGTTCTTTAACGTGCACAGGGTATGGCTCTCCTTCACATGGGGTCACGGCTTAACGTCCCATCCGATGGATGGTGGCCTTTCCAAGCCTGTTGGAATTTACAGAGATAAAACAGGAAATTACACAGACATTAACAGGAATTACAAGGAAATTTTACAGAGATAAATCTCAACGCTGACCCAGCTAGGATTAAAACGTGGGAACTACAGATTACGAGCCTGGCGTGCTACCAACTGGGTGGAAGCTCCATGAAAAAGGTGTGAACTTAAATCACTAATAGTAAAAATCAATGGTTCACTACAATAAAAGTAATATTTCTAAGATTAAATGAAAAATAATGGCCAATTAGTGTAAAACCAATAAACAGGCACAGTTTTATTTTAAACAATTTTTAACCAAAATTATAGTTGAACACTGGTATAGACCAGCAAAAATGTTCTTAAAAACAGCATGCTATTTTAGGCATAACTTGTTGCTGTTTAACTTCTAATATGAACATTACTGTCATGGACAAACTTGCAGAACTCCAATACACAAAGGTATTCTGAACAGAATACCTCAGTAAACACATTTAATAACAAAAATTGCAAATAATGCAGTATGACTTAAAAATACAAAATATTTTAAGCCGAGATAGACAAAAACCATAAGTAGCATTTATGAAAACTTTACATACAGCATTATGGGAACATTTATCAATCCAGCTGTCATGACAAAGAAAGACTAAATTTTCTTGCAAACTGCTGGAGAAAAAGTCCAGGAAAAGTTTGCTCTAATAGCTAATATGAGCTGGTCAAAAAATATCTTCAGGCTGATAGCTAACCTAGAAAACTTACAATATGTAACTCTTAGATAGCCTTTTGTCTTCTAATGGCAGAGGCAGATTTCGTTACCTACTATACGGAGTAAACGAAGAACCAGACTACTAACAGAGATGATGGCAATTTAGTTTTGTAAAGTTTCAATGTGCAAACAAACATTTTTAGATAGCAATACTAGTGTTCTAAATTACATAGAACATGCTAATAATGAAGTACATATAAAAGTAATGAATATAAATAACATAAATTTATCAAATAGGGAATGAAAATTGAAACTAAAATCATTAAAACTCCTAATATGTAGTTGTTTCCTATTTCACCCACATTAAAAAGACATCTAGACAATGAAGGTAGCCTTTTTAAGTTACATTGACATGTGCCAGTTGCTAGCAATAATATTAGTGGCATAGCAGCATGATTCCAGGCCCTAAATACTTCTTTTTATAGGCCTTCTTCTTAAAACATTTTTTTCTGGGGGGAGGGGGGGAGAATTAAATATTTTTTCTGTACCTTTATTTTATTACTTTATTAACTGTAGAGTGTACATGTAAAAATCATGAGATATATCAGTATTATGTATGACATTACATAATTATAAACATGCACTTGTTATGTGACAAAAAATCTTCTTTAGAGATTTGCTTTTGATAAATAATTACTGAAGTATCAAGTTTAACAGCACACTTCTAAAAAGAACAGGGTGCTGAGCACTGGGCCCTGATTCAGTGAACCATTGGCACCATGATAGCTACACCACTGACTGGTATTCTGTATACCTATCTATGCAGAATTATCATTTACTTTTCCTAATGGTGTATGATACATGTATCTTAAGTTATTAAATGCTGCACTTGTCTTCTTTATTTCAATCTTATAATAAATATAAGTAAATTAAAATAAAGTGTTCTATCATTAAAAATATTTAGTGCCCATTATTAAATTTTTTTAGCAACATTCATTATTATCACTATTAAGCATTTACTTATGCATAAACTTCACGAATTTTTGCTGTCTTAGAGTATGATGAATGAAGTCATATCCTATAAATTACAAAGAAATAAAATCAGTGCCGCAAATTATATATACATAGAAGTTGTGGTTCTAAAAAAATAGTTATATATAAACTAAAGAACAAAACATTTTCAGAACCAGGGTTATTTTAAACACAAAAATTGCTGAAACAAGTTGTTGAAAAGATACTCAAAATGAATACTGCAAGCTTTTTTTAATAAAATTTAACAGTAACTCAAAATGTAACACATACCTAGTAAGTTCATCAACTTTTGCTATCAAGTCATCTTTAACTATATTCAGAGCATTCCTGAAATAATAAATTGCATTTAAGTCATAATTAATGAACATCATCAGTAATTCAAACTGAATGAAAGATTATTAAAAATAAGTAGAGGATCAGAAACAAATTTGGGTTTGCACCATTTCTGTATCATACAATTAACAATATAGATTCAATTAAGAATTATTAAATAAGATCAGATGCCTCAAAAGCTGAAAAGTGGAAAATAATCGATGACAAATCAAAGTTTAATTCTTACTGTTGAAGATTGTTCCGTTTACTAACAAAAGCTACATAAAAGTGTTTACAAATATTAAAAATCAAAAACCATTATATTTTACAAAATATATATATATTTAAAGTGGTTAGTAAGTTTGGCTACTGATCAAAGGGACATGACTCAAGCCTCGGTTCAGGCATGGATTGTTTGTGTTGTCTTTCTGTCGAGTAATCACCTTCCTCACACATCTTCTCTATGGAACATTAAACTGGCAGGCTCTGTCAGACCTCTGTGGCAAGCAGCTGCTTGAGGGGTGTTTTTTTTATTATAAGTATGTATTGTTCAATATACATCATTAAACTGAACAGAACAGGATAATTCACTAACAGGAAAAATTCAAATTAACATAGAACCATGCAAAATCAAGAAAATTAACCTAAAATCACATTTCTTACAAGTTTACTAGTTAATACTACTAAACTATTGTAAACTCTAATACATAACCAAAAAAAAATAATTTCACCATTTTACCATTCACAATTGAGTAGTTATACTCATATATTAGCACTGATAATTTTAATTTATTGCATTTATATTGTGTTATCAGTTTTAATAAAGTTTGCAATAATAATAAAAATTGCATGAAAAAAAAAATCTAGTAAAAAATCTGTTAATTTAGTAACTAATTTCAAGCATAAATTTATAAAAAAAAATTCCAAACATCATGATTACTGTAATGCTCCAAATTATCAAAGATTCGAGAGATAACATAAGAAAATTAGAAATACATTAATATCCTCCAATAGCATAAGGAATTTTTACTTGGGGACTAAATTAACTTTGTAGACATTAACAAATTGATAGATTTTAATCTTGGAAATTATCATTTGGGAGAAGCATAATTTATCCTTATTAGTAACAAGAGAATTCATGAAACCTGAAGCATTGATGAACCATTTCATGAAGCCTGATGAATTATGCATTCACAAATTCAAAGCTTCTATAGGTTCTCAAGACTGATGCCAAACAATGCCTAATTGATTGGCATAGTGGAGTTCTCTAGCACTGTACTACATTAGCATAAAGGCTATTAACATATTTCAGAGTAAAACTTTTAATTTCAGAAGTTTGTGATACAACTGACTTAAAATGAAGATATATAATTATAAAATGTGCAATACAAATCAAATTCTAATCTGTTTTGATACACTAACTAATGCATGTGAAGTTGAACAGCAAATTGCAAGCTCAGTACAACAGATCCTCCTAAAATACAGGGATTTGTTTCTAAACAACCAAGTGTAATGGGAATAGGATTTTAAGTTATGTGGGAAAAACAGAAATTTTAAGCTCTACTTTATTTGAATAAAATGCTTGGAAAAAATTTTTTAACCCCAATATGATAACACAGACAACAATAACTTAATTTTTTTTATAACATCGGGAAAGAACATTCATCTCGTTTTAGCAGTGGTAAACTTACTAAGGTCAGAAGGATTGTTCAACGATACGGAGCCTTAAAAGGGGGAGAGTGAGGCTGAAAAAGGGTTGACTCTTCCTGGGCATAATTTCTAGAAGGTATTTGGCTCTGAATTAGCCATGAGTTAGTAGGTGAAGAGAATTCACAAGTGCCTTGATGTAAATTCAAACATCAACTGACTATGAAATAATCTCCTCAAGCTGTCAGTCATATTTTATGAAAATAATATGAACAAATCCACATTTTACCAGTCCACATTATAGAAGAGTTGTCTATTAATAAAAAGGGCATGCTAAGTGCCATCAGGGCCTGAAAGAAAAAAAAAGGGTGGGAGAACTCCTCCAGATCTGGCCCTGTATGCTGTGTTAGTGAAAAATTAGCACATCAGAAAATTGATAATATTGCTCATACAATAAATAAACATTGTGTAAATGTCTTCTGAGCATGTTACACATACAGATGACAAATAGAATTCAGCATCTAATTTAGGATGACTACTTGGGAGTAGCTAAAATGAGATGGTAAGTTATAGACACTAATGCCCTCTTCTTCGTAGATCGTATAATCATATTCGATGTACCAGGTAATAATTTTACCCCTAACCATCTCCATCATAAATATATGCCTATTTGGCATGAGTAAGAACAAAATATATAAGTAAATCACCCTTAGGTGGGCCATAAGGGCAAACATAAGAAAAGCTAAAATAGCAGTAAAATTGTATACGAAACCTAAAATGGTAGGTCTCCTCAGAGAACACTACAGTTTTAGGCCTCTTGTATTTGTTCAAAAAAGTACAATTGTAAAGGATCAGGGAAGAAATAATCTCATTGGGATTATTGCTTACAGCCTCAAAAAATCTTTTTGAGGTGCGTTTTATATGTGTGTATATATATATATGTGGTTGATGCCCAGGTCTTTATGGAGTTGTCTGTTAGTGACAAACCAATGGGGTCACCCTCTTTTTAAGACCATTTGTATGGCATAAGATAACTCAAATAATAAAATGTCAGGTAGTTAATGCATTTTGAAGAAAAAAAAAGTACTTTCTCTTCCTTTGCAAAAGCACATATCCAAAATCTTCTGATGCTATCAAGTTATCTTTACTGCATTATAGAGCTCACCAAATCCTGCAAACTCTCAGCCCACTCCAACTACTATTTATCAGTTGAATTAAAACAAGACAGCCAACAGTGCAAAATCAGTTTTTTTTTTACATAAGAAAACGAAATGATGAATATTTTTAAATGTTTGATAGATGCCTGACAAGGGACCCAAATGATGGACTTTAAATGGACATGAATGACAGAACCAATCTAGCTTGTGAAAGTAGCAGTTAGAATATTATTTGTAATGTCCTTTCACATGACTATATATCACAAGGAAAAATGTGCATATTTTTTAACTATATATATAATATATAATGTTTTTAAAAACAATTTTCAGCAATTTACTAAATGTTCTTGCTGCTGTAGAATTAGTACTTTTTTTTTAAAAAATTGTTCCAGTGAAACCAATAAAAGAATCTGTGTATGAGGTGTATGTAAGCCTGTATGTGTATCATAACACCAGAGCAAAAAGGTTAAAAGTGTGACAACTGTACTTCTCAAAAATACATTAGATTTATTAACCCTAAAAATGCTGGTATAATCTTGAAGTGAAGATAAAGAACTGTAGAACTTGAAATAATGAACAAAACTTGCTCATGTTATTAAACAGAATGCAATTTGTTAATCTTTACAGATAATTTAAAAACTTTTAACAAAATTATTTGGGAACTATAGTGTCTCTTCTGGCACTTAAAGGATTAAGCATCGACTTTGTAAAGGTCAGGACAATATTTTTTTCAATTTTTAGTGTTTGCTTGGAAACTTTTAAATTATTTTATGTTAAACTTCAAACTTAACCCTTTCAGACCCTTTGTCATAAAATAATTCAGATCCGAATGGGTTAAAGTACTGGCTATTTAATTTGCATCTTCAGAAGCATAATTTTATAGTCATTTATTTTCTATCACCAAAAATGAGTTTGTTACATTTCAAAAACTGAACATGAATACTTATATTGACATTAATGCAACAGCTACATATATTTCTGGAAAAAATATCAGTGGTAAGCATTACATTTCATTAAAGGTTTCAACTTTGAGCTATAAGTTTGCATTACCACCAAGACATCACATTAATATGAACACCATTACAAAGACTAAAGTTCTTTAGCTCTTTAATGCCCAAGGAATCTGAGAAAAAGGGTAGAGACAATTTTAGAGACAAAGAAATAGCACTATTCAGACTAGTCCATTTCAAAATCTCGGCTGTTTTGGGCTGTTCTGGGCATTAAAGGGTTAATGTCATAGGATATGAATATTTTATCAGATATTTTCTGAATATTTTATCAGATAACCTTTATACATCCATCAGCATGTGTACAATCATACCACACATCATATGAATTAACATCCCCAGATCACGATTTTAGTAGTCTCAACTGTGGGTGTTAAAGTGTAACTTATGTAATCTTAACTGCAGGGAATTATAATTTATAGAGTGAGAGAGGTGCTGCTGGAGACAGATTTACAGGTATACATATCTGAAACTCTCAGGCTACAATGTTTGCAGCTGTAGATAGCACCATTGCTCTATATTAATTCATATTTTGCTTTTTTTTTCACCAGTAGCATCAACATTTGTATGTTTTTATCCAATATAATCAATTTATTTTAATTCATCAATGACTCTTTTTTTCATGAATGACTTTATTCACTTACTTGGTGGCAAGAAGCTCATTGTTTTCCATAATCAAATTTTCCACTTCTTTTCCCATTCCTAGAATAAAAAGTATAAAACTTATCAATTGTTACATACATGTAGATATGAATCTTTCTAAAAAAAGGTATTCTTACACTTTTTATATATAAGGTATCTTAGAATTTTAAGACTATGTTTTCTTCTATAAATGCAATGGAAAAGGAAATCAACACCAAAACAAAATTCTTTAACTACCTCAATGTAACCTGATATGTATATCTAGTCAATTGGTAGCCCTACATAAAATCAGAACTTAGTTCTTCCTAAACACATATCAGGCATGAGTGATTCAATATTTTCAATCCAATGTCTCAAATGCTCTATAAATGTTACATAGTGACTGTATGTGATTAGTTGATGGTTGTGTGATAGGTCCTGCTGTAACAGCTCAAAGGTTTGAAATTTTCAGACCCTGCACATCAATACAGTTTTGGTAAAATTATGTTAAACACCGTCTAAAGGGCATATGATTTCGAAATTTAATACAAAAATACCCCAACAACAAGAACTTTAGATAAATCAGAAAGTAACTTATTTCAAAAAGTAATAAAGATCAAGTATTTGTTTACCAGTAAACACTAGAATTTTGTTTTCATATTGTCACCAAGTCTCTAATGTTGACCACTCAATATAAATATTAAGTAAAAAGTAACTACAGGGATAGATAAAAAAAAAACCTGCTTATATTTATACAGCAGTAACACCTATAATTTGCTGATATGCAAGGTCATGCAAAATTAGCTTTGACAAGTTATTTCATAAATGGAATGTTACAAAGGATTCTTAAAACATAGATGAAATTTTTATGAATCTTGTCTTATTGTAGTCTGAAGTACTAGGTATGGATAATTTAGATTTCTAATCATTGTTTCTTGAAATTGTTTGTGTGACATGTATGCCATTTTGACTATTATTATGAGCATGCTAATATTCTCACTGCATACTGGTCAGAGACTTTAGTACACCTCAATAATCAGCTTAAAAGTAGCATAATTTTAAAATACCTAAGAATTGTTTTGTGGATATCTTGTGTTAACAAGTAAATTAATTTCATAATGCAAACATTATTAACTTACACAATTTCTTTAAAACAGCTTAAATCTTTAACATATGCTTTACTTAATAATATTAATTTTTAATATACATTAATAATCATTTTTAAAAGTTATACTACAGAACACATTTTAAAAAACTACAAATACTCATTTCAAAGTTCACAGAAATATAAAATTTGAAAAACATTAATATCTATGTAACAACAGTTTGTAACTTAATGAATAGAACTTATATAGCATGCCAGTCCCTTTCAGACTTCATAAACTCTAATAAGGAATGCTAAGAAACAATGGGAAAGAACATAATACAATAAACTTCTAAGATTAAATAACTTAATAATATATATGTATGAACATATCTATATATTCTTTATTGACCACCTATCAAAAATGCACTCTAAATGCATATCAATACTACATTCCCTTCTGCTGAAGGAATAACCTTGAATATATTCTAATTTTTTTAATCAAAACCCCACAACATTCTATTAACACACAATAATGTCTACTAATACGAAAGACCATTTCAATTATATTTTTTGAAAAGGAAATTAGAAACATACATGGTTCTCTACTAGTGTTCATATCTGTGCAAAGTTTTAAAAAAGTTGTCTTTGGATAATGGATATATAAAATTAATTAAATATTTAAAATAATTTAATATTCACAATAAAAGCTGTTACATAACTTATCAAAATTTCTAAATTTCAAGTATTGAGTGAAAACATGAAATTATGGTGGTTTAAACTTGCATAGAGCCCTAATCAGCTTTCGATTGCAAATCATACCTATCTCTTGATGTTACCTTACTTATCATTAGTCTTTATAGTTACCCTTTGATATCTTATGTCAAGATATGTTAAAGAACATTAAGAAGAAAACCATGGGCAAAATAACATCCATCGTGCATCTAATATGGTGGCTTAAGTACAAACTAAAAAAGAAACATCAACCATCTTAAGTGCAAGTAGTCTAAAATCTTCAAATAACATCAAATGTGTGCTTCAATGAAGGGCTGGTATGCAATGGCCTGTCATCAGCTTCTACAAAAGATCGCTATTCAACTGGAAGAAAACACAAGTGTGAAACGTACCCCATTGCAGCTGTACCAGCCATCACAATATTGGTAAATACCTTTAAAATATTATCTACTTTAGGTTTCCTTTGAGGATAGTAGCAAAGGATAACTGTAAAGACTAATGTTAAGTAAGGTAACGTCAAGAGATAGGTGTGATTTGCAATTGAAAGCTAATTAGGGCTCTATGCAAGTTTAAATCACCATAATTTCATGTTTGAACTCCAATACTTGAAATTTGGAAATTTTGATAAGTTATGTAACAGTTTTTATCATGAATATTAAATTATACCTAAATAGCTCTATCTAACAATTATTTAAATATTCAAAACATATTTAAATTTCTAATAAATGTTGCTGAATGAAATTTGAAAAGTAGATAGCCCTTACTAAGTTTTTATAGTAATTCACAGTTCAAAAAAGACTCACCAAGTTGCTTCTGAAATAACACATGAATTCAATAATGGAGAATTTACAATCAAGAAAATTGGTATTGTAGTGTTGAGACAACTGAACCATTTAATGCACTGCAGAGGAAATTTGATATCTTTGTTACATCGATCAGGTGAGGAAAATAATACATTCCAGAGATTCAGAAAAGAAAATACATCATATCTTCCATATTGTTAATGCTGAATGGTTGATTTAAAACTCGGTAGAGGGAAATTAGTATCCTTCTTGATGTACCAAGTTCTAAACTCTTTTCTATCTGATCAATTGTACTTAGGCATCAAGTCATCAAATAAGGATTTACCAAAGATGTTAATCACTGATTTTAACTTTAATTTCTTCAATGTCTAATAATGGCAAATGGCTATGGGGTAGGGTTTGGCTCAGTCAGTAGCATGTCAGGCTCATATCTGTAGATCCCTGATTTGAGTGCCAACTGTGTGAGCATTGAGATTTATCTAATACTAACTGCTCATTCCCCTTGTTGAGAAAAAGATACTATTGAGCTTGGAAAGATTGCTATCAGATGGGACATTAAGCCATGCATATGCAGGAGAGCCATATACCCTAGACATGTTTAAGATGTTGTTGGCATTGATGAAAGACTGCAATCCATTTCCTAACAGCTGTCTAGTGAGCACCTTTTACACAATTTTCCTCTGAGTGCTTGGAGTCCTTATGAATTAGCCATTTAGCCTATTGGTGCAAAAAAAAAAAGTGTTGATCAGAGGTAGAGCAACCCAAACCAAGTGCCATACATAAAATACATGGTGGTCACAACTATACAGGAGTACTCAGAAGCCCATATGCCTTATTCTTCTTCAAAAAGTTATGTCCAACAAGGAACAGGCTAAAAAATAAAACTGATTTTCACATATGAAAAACAAATGAATGGATGAAATATATTAAGTGAAGACAAAAAATTTTAACATAAAAATTATACTTATGTTACTATATAAATGTAATTGTGTATGGGATTTTTCTTCTCCACCTCTGACCTACAATTCAAAAAATGGGATGAGTTCGGAAATGCAGTTGAGTAGCCATGTACTATTGGTGAACAGATTATTTCTATTACTTCTTACCAATGTCTACCAATCAATTATACCTCCAATTAACTTCTATGCAGATAGTCAATCTTAAATTGAGGTTAATAGTAAGGAAGCTTTCCAAGTATTGTAGAATGAAGCTTTTCACATGTACAAGTGTAAAACACTACTTGTTATATATTTACCTAAAATTGTTTCTAAATTTATCATGTGGAAACTAATAATCAGCATATATTTGCATACTTGAAAAATGTTTACTAGAATTTTTGTGTTGGCAATAGTATTTTTAAGTCAAATTGAGAATGTAGAATGCATTTGTATACTTTGACATGCCTACCAACACAAATGATGGAAAAATAACAATCATGGGGGTAAAAATTACTGGCTATGAATAATATGTATTGAAATATATAAGATGTAAAATTGAAAATTAAAATAATCTGAATTAAAATGTTATTGAAGTATATATTATTTAGTGACAAAAGTGAAGACATCACATGAATTGCACATGAAACTGATTTAAGTAATTCTTTGTATTAGTTTGCATTGCAATTAGCATGAGAAGTTGGTTGTAAAGACGGATCATAGATTGAATATGGGATTATTCTTTGCAGTTACCTGTTATGTTATTAATATTTTGAGCATTAATTCAGTATTTATTGCAATTAATTTAGGCACACAAGTTTTAATGCTATTTACAATATAAAAAAATAATAAATGAGGAAAAGGAAGTCTGGCTAATACTAAGCTGAAATATTTTTTAAATAAATTTTAAAAAATCTAAGAGAGTATTGTTTTCAGTAAATGTGGTAAATAAATCATTAGGGCAGTTACAATAAAGTATATTTTATAATATATAAACAATATAGTGTTTACAAATGAAATACAATTTTTATAAACTTCTCTGCCAACTTTTTTCATTCTATAAAGCATTATAATTTAAATTTTGCATACTGAATAAATTTATTATTAATACTCAAATCTGGACTTTTAATATTTTCATATTATTGGTGAACATGAAAAATTAAAATATTTAATAGATTGCTGGATGAAAAACTGTTTCAAATCCTACTGGGAATGTTTCATAAAGCATTCAGAGCAGTCCTTTGACACTGGGAAATAAGATGAAAGCTTTTAAACTAATAGACAATGTTAATATTCGACCTTCAATGTTGGATTTGTTTACTCCCAATAATGTTTTATGTATAGTGTGCTAAATGCATATGCTATGTGAATTCCAAAGTCTCAGAGAACAGGATTGGCAAAGAGATTTATTAGAGGTTGTTGGGGGAAGAAAAGAGCCTATCCTAAATATGCTTTTCACTATATGCATATTAGCTATGCTTCTCTTGTACATGAGACCAAGGCTTGAACATACCATCTGTTGTTGTTGTTGTTACTGGTCTCTGATTCTAAGCCTCAAGCTATTAGCTTTTTTCTCACAAGGCAGGATGGAGACAAGAAGGGAAAAAATAAATTGTGGCAGAGTTGATTCTAGAAACATGGCAGGCTTATATATTGATCCTAGATCCTTCATCTTATATACTCTACTAGATCCTGTCAAGGCAATTCAAAAAACTATACTTCAAGTTTTAATTAATGATGCAAAGAATATTAACTAGAATTTGCTGCTAAATTAAGATTACAAATTATAATGTGATATATATATATATTGATGCATTAGAGAGGCAAACTCATTTAAATAATAACCTGCACTGTAAGGATGAAACCATACTTAAATGTTAATATTTCTAGGCATATATTTAGAAGAAAATGGAACTTTCAAGTAAAAAGATGAATAAACCTAAAAGCTTCAGTAGTTTATTTTCCCAATCTGACATGATAAAAACAATTAAATCTTGAATTTATATGTTTTATCTTGGAATCAAACTCAGGCACATCATAGTTACATTAACCACTATACTATTTAATTGAGAATTTCAACATATTAATTGTGTAAATATCAAAAAGGAGATGTTTTGTTTTCATATTCAAATTACACATTTCTGTCATAGATCTTTGTGAAAGAAAATGAAATATTCAACCATAACAAATGCAAATTCATGCTTTTCTATACAACAAGCTTGATATTTGACTCTAGGATGGACAGTCTAATATTAAAAAACACGCAGTCTTTACAGCAAAAAAACTTTAAACTCTCAGTGCCAAGACAATATACTACCTACCTGGTTGGAACATAAATAACAATAACACTATTAAAGGTTGCTTGAAGAAGGCATGAAGTATTATATTAGTAAGCCAAATGGGTCAAGTATGTACCATGCAACTAAATGATTCAGATTTGTTTCCTTATATTAGAAAAATTCACTTCATTCGTTATAAATAATACACATGTATTAAATTGTTCAATAATGTTCAGAGAATGCTTCAAAAACAAAGTTTAGTCACTAGCAAAAGTGGTTAATAGCAAGGAAAATATTTGTTAGCTTAAATAAAACAGCAAGTTGTGCTTACCAAAAAAGTTGTCAGTAACTAAATAGGCAGCAGGATGGCATTGTCAAGGAAAACAAAACATTATTAGTGCCACAATATGCATCATAAAGTAATAGGAATTAGATTCATGCAAATATATTTCACAAAACTACACAATTGATATGTTATATTAATACATAACTAATTAGATTTTCACTTATAATTAATATAATTTTATAATAACAATAATACCTATAAAATAGTAAGAAAGAGAGACAAGCATATTTTTTCTACATTTAAATTGTTTACTAGTGAGAGTATTCTGGTAAACCAATGTGTCCAACAGTACTTAGTATCTACTTGTAGCTTTTCTTACTTAGTATCTACTTGTAGCTTTTCTTTCAACATTTTTTTTGTGTGATGCTGCAAATCTATCCCATTTACTCTGCTTTTAGTTTTTTTTTTTAGTTTTTTTCACTAACCTTTTTCCTTAAAGCACAGGAGACAATAATTTCTATATTTAAAATTCTAAGCAGCAAAACAGTCATGAACATAACTGTTAATGCTGAACTCTTTTCTTGTCAGTTTTTTTATTTTAAGACCATTCAAAACATTCTATAGATTTTTATCTTTCTCTCTTCTTCAGAAACAAGACAGAAGATGTTGAAAAAAATAATATTATCCTTCAACTTATGTTAGTAGGTGTGATTTAGTTTCTGCTAAGAGGAATTGTGACAAAGATGAAAAATTGATGTCCACAACAAGGGTGCACTTTTTCAGATAGTGCCACATATATTATGTAGTTATCTGAAGAAGCACAATCTTGTTGGGAACTTCAACGTTTTTACATCCTGCAGCAGGAATTAAATCACAATCACCCATATAGTTTGAGGAATAAGTTCTTTTTGCAATAACATCTAGTTGCTTTCTAAAAAAGAGAGCCAGATGTAAAGTTTTCTATCTGAAGATGGACCATAAAATAAGTTGTAAAGCCTTAAGTCCTTCAGTGAAAGCCTAATAATATAAAAGGTTAGTGAAAGTAATATCTGCTCATATGTAAAATAATTGTTTAATAACACAAATATAGCTCTGGTTTAAAGTATGTCCTCTCTTTACATGGGATTTAACATACCTGGAAAATGCAATGCTATATGAAACAGCATAAAACGTATTTTACCATTCACTTAATAACTGAAAATTTATGGACAGACCAACAACAAATTGAAAACAATAGCTTCTTCTTTGAGGATCTTTTTTTTATTGGAATTTTCAGAAAATAATAAGTACCAAAAGATATATAATGAGTTAAAAAAATAACACAGTGTATTGTACTCACTAAAGATGGCAATAGAGATTGAATTGATTCAGGTATTTATCACACTGGTTTGATTATTATTTTCTAATACTATACACACTGTATTATTCTGTGTTCCCATCCAATACTACAAAGGTCACTTGTTTATCTCAATCTGAATTCTTAAGTATTGAGATATAAGATAAAAACTAATACTATATTTTTCATTGGCATGCTGTGGGACAGAAAGTCTTTGTTGCTTTTCTGCCCAATGTTAGTGAGTCAGCTTGACAAATTATAGAGACTGGCTGCTGTCCCTTGCCAGCTTGCTGGTATGCCATTGTTTTGTTGGTGCCGGAAGACATTTTATTCTCATCTTGGTCCTATTTGGATTGCATTCATAGACAGTGATGGCACTCCTCCAGCCAACCAGTTCATGATACATGTTAGTTGCTGTTACAGATTTTAATTATGAAGGGTAGACTGTGAATAAGGCAAAAATTTGACAACATATCTATATTTTCATATAAAATTTACATTTAATTTTAAAATACATATATTCATCAAACTACATATCTCAACACTTTAGTGCCATTTTCAAGATTATATTTGCACCATTTAAAGATATTATATGATGATATGACATGGATGGGATGAAGCAACTAGTTTATTTGAGCCTACTCACTTTTGCTTGCATGGGGGGGGGGGGGGGGAAATTGGGTTGATAACCATAAAGAAATGGTCTGAATGAACCAATTGCCTCATGCCATCCACATTATACCAGTATATAAGACCTTCAGTGGCGTGCAAACACAAACATCTTGAAAATTCTGTAAAAGTGTAAATTAATGTATATATGCATTTTAAAATTACATGTAAATTTCAAACATAATATATATATGTTGTCAAGTTTTAACCTCATTCATAGTGTATTCTTCATAACTAAAAATACAATGACCCTGGTACATAGCATGAACTGATTAGTCAGAGAAGTGCCATCAGTTCCTGCAATGCAATCCAAGAAGAACCAATATGAGAACAAAACATCTTTCTGCACCAATGAAATGATGGTGTACCAGCAAGATGGCAAGGGATAGACCAGCAAGTCTTTACAATTTGGGGAAAACATTGGGCAGAACAGCATTAAAGGCCTTTTGTCCCACAGCATGCTGAAGAAAAAGGTCATATTAGTTTTTATCCTATTATATCTCAGTACTTAAGAAATCTGACTTGAGATAAACAAGTGACCTGTAGATTTGGAAGGGGTAACACAGGATAATATAATGTATAGTATTAGCAATTCGAGATTGAATGATGTTTGCATTTGTCCCACAGCATGCTGAAGAAAAAGGTCATATTAGTTTTTATCCTATTATATCTCAGTACTTAAGAAATCTGACTTGAGATAAACAAGTGACCTGTAGATTTGGAAGGGGTAACACAGGATAATATAATGTATAGTATTAGCAATTAGAGATTGAATGATGTTTGCATTTGTCCCACAGCATGCTGAAGAAAAAGGTCATATTAGTTTTTATCCTATTATATCTCAGTACTTAAGAAATCTGACTTGAGATAAACAAGTGACCTGTAGATTTGGAAGGGGTAACACAGGATAATATAATGTATAGTATTAGCAATTAGAGATTGAATGATGTTTGCATTTGTCCCACAGCATGCTGAAGAAAAAGGTCATATTAGTTTTTATCCTATTATATCTCAGTACTTAAGAAATCTGACTTGAGATAAACAAGTGACCTGTAGATTTAGAAGGGGTAACACAGGATAATATAATGTATAGTATTAGCAATTAGAGATTGAATAATGTTTGCATTTCCCTACAAATAAGAAATAATTTTTTATTTTTCCTTGAGAGTATGACTATGCAAAATTTAACTTTTAAATAAATAATTAACTTTAAATAACAAAAATATTGGAGAATTAACAAATAAGAAAATCTAAAAGAATTAATTTTAAATTATTTGATTTGGAGATTTATCTATTTTATCTATATCTGGTCATAGATCTCGTGGTTAGCGCACTTGGCTACTGATCTAAGGAACCTGGGTTCAAACCCTGGGTAAGGCATGGACGTTCGTGCTGTTTTCTGCTGAGGTCCTGCCATCCTCTCAGATCTTCTACTGTGGCATATAAACTAACAGGCTCCTGTCAGACTTGTGTGGCAAGCAGCTGGTTGAGGGGGTATTTATTTATTTTATTATTTACTAGATTTCGTGTAACGAACAAAATAAGTAATGAATAGTTATCTGGTTTGTCTCCTCTATTTCAACAATGGCACAACCAAGCATCATGCCTGTTGGTTTTTTACCTCTGAGCAGCACTTTTGGCACACAACTGACTAAATGGCCAGATTATAATGACTCCAAGCGTCAAAGAAGGTTGGGGGAAGGGTTGGGTTGTTTTATCTCTGAACAGCACTTTTTTGCACACAATCTAAATGGCCAGGTCACAAGGACCCAAGGGCTCAGAAAAGGTTGGAGGGAGGGGACTCACTGGATAGCTATTGGGAGACAGATGGAAGCCTCCTGTCAAGGCCATCCAGCATGATCTTTGATATGCATTGGTATGGCTATCCCACACATGAGGTTACAGCTTAATGTCCCATCCAACGGATGGTGGCCTTTCCAAGCCCGTTGGTGTTCCCTACTGACTGAGGGCAGGGATAGGGAGTTTTATGGAGATAAATATCAATGCTGGACCAGCTGAGTTGTTGGGTTGTTTTACCTCTGAGCGGCACTTTTTTGCACACCATGGGCTAAATGGCCAGGTCACATGGACCCCGAAGGCTCAGAGAAGGTTGGGGGAGGGGACCCACTGGAACAGCTGTTGGGAGACAGATGGTAGCCTCCCGTCAAGGCCATCCAGCGTGTTCTTTAACGTGCACAGGGTATGGCTCTCCCGCACACGGGGCCACGGCTTAACGTCCCATCCGACGGACGGCGGCCTTTCCAAGCCCATCGGTGTCCCCTACTGACCGTGGGCAGGGCGGGGAATTTTGCGGAGGACCAGCTGAGACTCGAACCTGGAAACTGCAGATTACGAGCCTGGCATGCTACCAACCGAGTCTCACCATTGGGGGAAGACAGTCTTCCCCCAATTCAGTCTTTCCTTGGGGAAATGGATCCACTGAACAACTGTTAGAGGACAAAAGGAAATCTTTCATCAAGGTAATCCAGTGTGTTCTTTTATGTGCACAGGGTATGGCTCTCCTGCACACAGAGCCATGGTTTTATGAGAGCAGGGGAGGGTTATGGTTAGCAGAGATAAATATCAATGTTAGTACAGTTGAGACTGTAACCTGAGAACTGCTGATTATGAGCTTGGCAGGCTACCAACTGAGCCAACACCAGCAACATCACGATTGTAATTATACATAATCTTGCTGTTATACATAATTATGTTGCTATTATATATACTATTATACATTATAAATGTTGCTATTATATAAATGTTGCTATTATACATAATTTAAAAGCCAGTAACATTTGACAAAATAGTAGTACTGAGTATGGCAATGTTGTAAACACTTAGAGTGCTGTGGTGCAATATATCAAAGATATAAACTATCCAAATTTAGTTCTTTAAAAATTTCAAAACAATTCTGTAGAAAATCAATACATTTTAAATTGGCATACATTTCCTAATTAATTGGCAATGTAGTTGGTATGCAGTAAATAGAGGACTTACTGTATTAAATCCACATGATATTGGTTCACTATATAATACCCATATATTTTTAATTGAACTTAAGTGGATAAACTATTAAAAATAAAAAGTCATGACAGAAACTAATCTGCTAGAATAGTTCTGCCATGGCTTTAAGAAGGCAATAATTATGGCACTGCATTTGAAAGTCAGATGAATGTAAGAATTCTTAAACATCAACATTGAAAATAAGTTTCTTACATTAATGTATTAGAATGTTTTGTGCAGATTCCAGTTCTTGGAATCCATATTTTGGATTTTAAAATTTCTATTTCACATACTAATTTTCAATTATTTAGAATCCAAATCACCATATTTACACATATCTATAGTTATTTGCAATCCTGAAGTCTTCCTACAGCTAACTCTTTAGTATTACAATTACACCCAATTAAACCATGGCATCAAGATAATTAAACAATAATCTTCAAAGGTACTTATACATTCATGTCCATTGACTCTGATTTTATCATATATTATTGACCATTCAGAGCATGTTTCATGATTTATGCTTGTAAAAATATCTAGATATAAGTGCCAAAATTTTGTTTCATAGATTATTTTATCAATATATCCCTTGCTTTCCCCTGAATTTTGAAAAACCTTATGCACATCCCTGAATAACACAATTTATTCAGAAACATAATTTTGTTGTAGAAATGCATTGAATTTTCAGAACTGAAATTTTTTACCCTTTCCAATACAATTTTTTTCTATTGCCCTTACTTATATACTAGATTCCACATATGCTTATTTCATTTAAGATTTATTTTGTTTGTGGGCTTTTGTGCAATTCAGATATTTAAATACTGAATTTCTTTAGAATAAGAGAAAGGCATAAAACATCACAGTAGATTGATTATTGCAGCATCAACTGAAAACGTGATTTGCTAGAATGCTCCTAAAGCAGAATACAAAAACTTAACTAAATGAGAAATATGTGACAGCCATTTCTTATTCAGGATTCAAACAAAAGCTACTGATGTACAACCAGTTGATTAACTGCTCAGATAGCCACAATTCATTCATTTTATGGAAGTTGGGTTTTATTTGAGATACTTTTTACCTGTTGCAAAATGGGATAATCAGATAGCCCAGTGAAAGTGACTATTTTTAAAGACCACACAGAAAATTAATATCTCACATCTTCCTATGATAAAATGATATAGTCAGAATCATTCTTTTGGCAGTTTTTACATTTTTGGAATTGAATAAAGAATTAAATAATGTAATATCAAAAATAAGAACAAAAAACCCTAGAAAAATAAACTTTTACCAATAATTCACATTAAATATCTAACATGGATTTAAACTTTAAAAAATTAACAATAAAATTATTTTATGAAAAGTAAATGTGAAATAGATTTTTCAAATGCAAAATAGAATGTGAAAAGTGATATTTTGTTTCACATTTGAATCAACCAGAAAAATTATAAAAAAGAACACCATAATCTGCAAGTAAATCATGAGATTACTCTTGGGATGTGTAATATGTTAAGCAAAAAAATACAGAAGTTACAAATGATGAGATAAAAACAGAACACCGATTCTGGCAGCAACAAATCAAGAGAACAATTAATAATTATATCATGCTCTTTAATAAATTAAAATTCTACATCTTTTTTCAGAATAAAAGCTTTCAACAACTTGCATTGCCCATCTTTAGATGTGTACACCAAACAAAATATCTATCAAGTTTCTTCTAAAATTCTGGAAGTATTAACTATATGCTTATATTAGCATGTGTACCTGCATATCCCTAAAGATTTTATATTATTTTGTAGCTGCTCTAAGTGTGAAGTTTGGATATTTCTGGTGTGCAGAGGTGACTCAGTTGGTAGCATACCATAAATGTAATTTGCAGTAGCTACTAGGTTCGAGTCCTGCCTGAGCCAGCAATTGAAATTTATCTCTGCACAACTCCCTGCCCTCGTCAGTAGCAGACACCGATGGGCTTTGAAAGACCATCATCTGCCAGATGGGATGTTAGGCCGTAGTCCTGTGTGCAGAAGAGAGTCATAACCTATGCAATTTAAAGAAAATGCTGGATGGCCTTGACAGGAGGCTACCATCTGTCTCCCATCAGCTGTCCAGTGGGTCTCTGAGCACTCAACATCCTTGTGACCTGCCATTTAGCCCATTGTGAGTAAAAAAGTGCTGCTCAGAGGTAAAACAACCCAGCCCAACAACTCAGGATATTTCTTAAGTCTAGTAATATCTGATCAGATACAAATCCAGTTCATAATGCTGACAGTTAAATTAATATTAAAATCCCTTAAGAAGCACAATCACACAGCAAAAGATATCCACTAAGCCTAAAGGAATCTCTGTGGAACTGGGTTGTGGGTTGTTTTACCTCTGAGCGGCACTTTTTTGCACACCATGGGCTAAATGGCCAGGTCACATGGACCCCGAAGGCTCAGAGAAGGTTGGGGGAGGGGACCCACTGGAACAGCTGTTGGGAGACAGATGGTAGCCTCCCGTCAAGGCCATCCAGTGTGTTCTTTAACGTGCACAGGGTATGGCTCTCCCGCACACGGGGCCACGGCTTAACGTCCCATCCGACAGACGGCGGCCTTTCCAAGCCCATCGGTGTCCCCTACTGACCATGGGCAGGGCGGGGAATTTTGCGGAGATAAATCTCATCTCAACGCTGACCCAGCTGGGACTCGAACCTGGGAACTACAGATTACGAGCCTGGCGCGCTACCGACTGAGCCACCCCCGCCCCCTCTGTGGAACTGGGATTTTGATGTGAAGATGATTGACTAGAGAAGTATGAAATATTAATTCTTTAAAGATTAGAGCACTTTTAATTATTTTCATTCAATAATGGTTTTAATAGAGAGAAAAATATGATAATTTTGGAAGTAGAGGTTAATACAGAAGTGGATAACAAAATTACCTGATGTGTTTAAATTTTTCAACAGCCTAAAATATTTTAATATAAACTTGCTATTTAAAGATTGACAATGACCCTCTAAAAATGCATATTAATAATTCACAGGCAATTTATATGCTGATTAAACAAGATACAAGCAATGAAAATTGTGAACAATTAAATTTTTCAAGATAAATTATTACAAGTTATCACTTTGCTAAGAAAGCATAAAATGACTCAAAGATCTGAGAAACATAAAGACTCTACAAGATTTTATATTATTTTTGCAGCTGCTCTAAGTGTGTGAAGTTTGGATATTTCTTAAATATAGTAAGATCTGATCAGACACAAATCCAGTTCATAACACTCACAACTTTTGAAATTTAGTTTAATCATTTCCCCCATTTCAATTACTTGTCTAAAACTCCAAGGGGACAACATTAAGGGAAAATGACAGTAAACTTCTGTGTTGTGCTTTGTGAATTTATTTGATGTATACCTATTTTGTGGCTAAATAACCTATGTTTAATTTAATTATTCATTTTCCTGTAGATAAGCTATTTAGCTTTGCGAGTCAAATGGTAAATGTACTGTATTCTTTTCTTTTATGAATAAAAAATTATATTCTTCAAAAAAAAAGAACTGATTTACCTGATTCTAATGAAGAAATATGTAATACGGACAGTAACTTATAAAAACTTGATTTTTTTTATTTATGAAGTTTTATAATGCTTAATATATATATGCATTTTAAGTTCTAACATATTAACATCCCAAGTCTAAATACTACACTTCCAACCATTACCATGAACAGTAGTAAAAATCAAATAAAACTGCTATGCCAACTGAATAACAGTATATTTATCGTTCAAAAAGTTAATGAAAGAGAAAGCTGGCACCTGTTTGTGCAGATTTGCCTCTATTTCCTTTACACCTTACTTCATTACTACCATTACATTTTTACATGCTATAAGTGCTCATTTTCCATTTAAAAATTTCCTGTTATTCTAAAAACTTGAGTAAAATTTTACTCTTCAACTATTATGCCTCATATGCTACGTTTGCTGTTCGAAATTTGCATTGCCTCTGTTATTCTGTTCTAAAAATTTTCAGTACATATTAGATGTACCCTAAAGGATAAATTATATTCTAAAACTATCATTCAGTGTATTCTTATGCATTAAATTTACTTTAGCAGCAGGTGACTATTTAAAACAGGTAAACTGCCCACAAATGTTTAAAAGTTTTACAGTTACTAGATATTCTATGGATCAGTTATCAATATTTTATTTCATAAAAGTTAAACTGGGTTTCACTATTGCATGTTATTAAACTGTCAGTGTCATGAACTATAAGATTACTGAAGAATTTCTACATGTTACATATCAAAAATATTTTAATTCATTATACAATTGAATTATTTTGAGATGAAAGACACCTTTCTTTTTGAATTCATCAAAAAACCTAATGTGGACAAATATATTAAGCACTTTTTTTGAAAGGTTTGGAAAGATCACACCATTTTTCAAGACATCTTTATGAAACTTCTTGCAGATGAGCTAGAAATGTGCATTAAGGAGAATTTGCTTGAGGAATAATATGACCTTTAAATGGAAACAAATGAACTCTAAGTTTTCTACAGCTTTCATGGCAAGTTAATGGTACATTCTTTCATCTCAAAAGATTTAGCTTAGAAAATATTCTTAAGACTAAATATAGAAACTACAGAATGTGCTGTGCTAAATTACAACTTATACTGCAAAAGGAAAATTTGCACTATAGAAACAGTTTAAGAGTAGAAATAATTTATTTAAGAAATGCTACTGTTTCACACTTGGTCAAAAATAATCAGCATTACTTCTCACCCTTAGGGTCATGATCGGTGTCACTTTCACTGTCTGTTAACAATAATAACAGCATACATGAAGGCAGGCAATTGTACATGCAGTGGTAGTGGTGCAGCCAAAGGAAATAGGAAACAAAGAAAAACTCACTAAATGAAATCATTCCAACTATTAAAAGAAATTGCTGAAAATATGATAGTGAAATACTAACAAAAACATTTGTATTAGTATTATATTCTATTTCATGCATTTCTGATGCAGAGATATAAGCCAAAAAGCAAGAATTTTTAATAAGACCCTAAAAACGATTTAGATTTCCTTATGGTACAAACCATATTACTTTAAACATTTAATCTTAGGAACTTGCTTCTACAGATCTTTCTGAAAATCACTCTAAACAAATACTTTTGCATCTCAGAACTGGAATTAGTGGCTATCGATTGCACTTATTATTCACTAAATTTCAGAATACAAAAATAAAACTTTACCATAAAGTGAAAATTTAAGGCATCATATACTACAAAACAGACCCACATTCCAAGTACCAAATAAATTCAAAAGCCTTTGGTATTCTGTAACTATATATATAAAAAAAAACTAAATGCTTGAAAATCCCCAAAAATCAATGAACAACAGAATAGGTAAAATGAGATTAATACAGAGGTTGCATCCTCTCTATAAAACATCTACTGCAAATAGTACCTGGAAAAATAAAAGCAAAACATTAATCTCAGAATGACTTCAAAAGGTCTAAAACTGATTTTCAATATTGAATTTATATTCAAATTATAACTAATTTTTTTTATGAAACCATGAAGGTACTGCCCTAGGCAAAAGCAAACTTTTATGTGAAACTGCATCCAAAGTTGCTTACTAATTCACAAGAAATATAGATACACTGATGGACAAAGCTAAGTTACAAATATAAAAGTTGATATATCAATGTAGCAATCTTCAGGGGGCAGATGTGAGCTCATAAAGCAAAGGGGCAATGATATTTTGCTGGGAAAGTTGCCAAAAAAGAAATTCACTTTCCAATTGTATTTAGAATTTTCAGGCTCATGGATTTTACTATCACAGGGATAGGAAAAGCAGCACATAAGGCAAAAAGTTAGAATAATCAAAGGGAGGAAATTTTTAATTTCCTTGTTCATTACTATTATTTTTATTTGTTGTAATGTACTGAGAATAGGCTCTCCTTAAACACCACTCCAACATCAACCAGCACAATAGACATACCTCTTTCTCCACTCACATATGCTCAGTAACATGGTGTGCAAAAAAAGTGCCACTCAGAGGTAAAACAACCTAACCCAATGCTCAGTAACATTGCCATTTCACTTGCAGTAGAGTCAGAACTGCAGCATCAATATAATGAACTGTTATACTGATGCTGCAGTAATTTTGAAATTGAACTGTTATATAAGTGTAAATTTTTACTAGGTTACTGTTTACATCTCAGTTTAATTTTTGCCAATATCTTCAAAATTTTCATTATAAAGAAATGCATGAATCTAGAATTTTAACATGAACAATATCAGACTTTTTATGTTGAATTTTAACTGTCAACATGGCAATGTTGGTAGTGGTAGATATCAATAGTTCTTAGAGTGATCAAAGCATTTCTAAGCAACCCCTGGTAACTTTTCAGATTCTACAGAACTCATTTCAAAGAAAATACATTGTATGTCCATGACTCAAAACTAAAATAATGAATTTATAACTTAAAATATGTATGATTCAGCATAATCAGAATACTCAGCAGCAAATGAAAAATATTTTGAAATTCTAATATAAATTATATAGTGAATAAGTTATGTTTTGTCTATGAAGCAGTAAACAAAATATTGCAGTTCTGCATACTATTTGAATCATGTTAATCACAAACTTTATCCATAATTGAGAATGCCTGATCTAAAGTAATTATCTAAAGTGCCCTATACTATCAATGGAAACCCAGAGGCTAAAAGTAGTATTTTTTTTTTACTCTGGGTTGTTTTACCTCTGAATGGCATTTTTTGCACACAATGGGCTAAATAGACAGGTTACAAGGGCTCCCAAGGTCTCAGAGGAGGTTGGGAGGAGGGGACCCACTAGACAGCTATTAGGAGACAGTAGCCTCCAGCATGTTCCTTAACTTGTACAGGGTATGGCTCTCCTGTACATGGGGTCATGGCTTAACAATCCATCTGAGGGATAGTGGCTTTTCCAAGTCCACAAGGTCATCTATTGACTGAGGGCAGGATGGAGTTTTGCAGAGATAAATCTCACACTGGCCAGTGTGACTCAAACCTGGGAACTTACTGATTACGAGTCTAGCGAGCTATCGACTGAGACACCTCAGCCCGTTTTTTTACTCTGCTATCATTTCAATTAGTCAACAAAACAAAGCCTATTCCATAATTTCAATACAAATAGCCATTAAACTCATTCCATAATGCAAAAGCATTTTTACAGATTACTAAATGTGGTGGTCTATTCACCAAATAACATGAGAGCTCATGAGAGTGAGACATATTTAAGAGATCTATTGCAAAAATTAAAAAACAAAAAGACATTTTAATTTAGTAGAAGTTATTTAAATCTTAGTTGCATATTAAACATGAAAATAAAATTATTTTTCTGTATGTAAATAGCATGTATTATACAAAAGAATACAAGAAATTATTACAAGAATAGCTTAACACAAGATCTGAAATGAGTTATTACTTACAAACATGTAAATAAATTGTATTATTAATGCAGGCTGGTTTGTCAGAAGTTTAATAAACAGTGCAGTAATTGAATAAATTTTGAATAATAGTTGTCTTTTGAACATATTTTACTAAAATTAATGAGTCTACAACTAAAACGCTACAGAACTCTACATTCAACCCTTTAGATATTAATAGTTACATACGATAGATTATAGTACCGATTCTACAGAAATCTACTAAAAGGCTAAATTAAGGCAGCATTGTGCAAATGGATATGCCCCCATGCCTCCATAAAGTATATAAGATATACTATACTATATGACTTTAGTATATATATATGACTATAAATACTATATGACTTTAGTATGTAGTAGTACAGAGGGACTGATGTAAAAACTATTTAAGGAAAAATATAATTTTAAATGTGTACACTTTTGTTGTACAATGTTGTTCAAAACTTAAAACAATTTCTGTATGTAGCCTTTAAAACCAGATGAAAAATACAAATTTGCAACAATACATTTCACATAAAGATTTCACCATTATATTGGCTAAATAATTAAACCTTCATTCATAATCACAAAATTTAGTCATCACTGTTCAGTTGCCTAATAGCTTTAATTGTATTATTGCTATTGAGGAAGGTAGAAGAGAAACTTTGTGATTTATTAATTAGTTAGCAAAGAAATGTGCATTAAACTGTTTTATTCATTGCAGAGAGGTGGGAAATGAAATTGGCATAGGATTTTACCAGATGATGAATCATCTAGTAGTGCATCAGTAGTGCACCAGACTCATACAACCTGATGTTCCTAGGTTTGAATCTTCAGTGTGACTTACATTGAGGTTTTCTTCACTAAACTGCACTCTGCCCTCAATAAGAAAACTTCTCTCATTAATTGAAACTGATGGATTTGGAAAGGTCACTGTTATTCAGATAGGATGGTTCTATGTGCATGTGAGTCATACCCTGTTAATGCTAGATGGCTTTGATGGACAACTTCATTTATGTCCCACCAACTGCCCAGTGAATCCCCTTACTCAGCTCTGAGAACTTGGGATTCTTCTGGCATAACCATTTAGAACCTATGAGCAGAAAAATGTCACTCAGAGGTAAAATACCCCAACCTAGAATGAAATTTGGCATTTGTTTTGTACGTGCATTAGGTTGAAATGATTATATCGTATTAGGTAACAGTACTACTGAAATGGGAATACTGTTTCTGATATTCTTTTAAGAAAACCATGAAATGAACATTTCTTTAGCAATGCAAAAAATCATTTTAACTTGGTGAAAATTTACACTAGATAGAAATGATGTACACTCTAGAAAAGTGAAAAAAAAATGTTTGTGTCCCTTAACACTTTCAAGTCTAAGTATGTTTTATGTAGACCACAGTTTGGAGACAGGTTTTATATATACTTGTAATATTAGATGAAAACAGCTAAATTAGAAAGTTAATCCTGTTGAATTCAGTGAAATTCATTTAAAAGCGCAAGCACTGGGATGAGAAATCTTTCAAACATCAGTGGATCAAAGTGAGAGTTAAATCATAATTATTACGTTTATTTGTGGACTGGAGAGAAATAAGTGACAAGATGGTGGACATAGTGGCTGGCTGGAACTCGTGGTTAAAGTATACAGCAAATGAGGAGATGCTTGTGAGTCACCAAGAGTGTCACAAAAGGGGGTGATAATTTGCAGAAACAGTTGATAGCTTTAAGAAAAATTGACTATTCTTTTCTGATATGAAGGATCCCATATTAGGAACAAGTCTATGATAACATGACAAACTTGTTCATCAAAGATCAAAACTGCTATCTCAGAAATTGTACTGTATACAAGATTGGATTCCCAACAAATTCTTTTGTTGATTTATTATTTGGTTCAATATAAAATAACTTACAACGATATCATGTGCATTGTATAGAGAAGTATTCAACTAGCATTTTTGCCATACTTATGCACAGTGAATGAGCTTAGTATGATATTGGCAAGTTTTGTTTGAAGGAGCATTTCTAGGATATCAAAAATAAGGATAAGAGAAAAAAGTTTAATAAGTAGAGTGCAAGGCTTTAAAACTAATTTACTTGGATGGCTGTGGGGAATTATATGGTTGTATAAACTTTGAAAGCTTTATGTACAAGTGTTAGCACCATAAGCACTTTCAGATGATGAAATAAGAACTATTGTTTCAGCCAACTGATCAAGCTTAAATTAAATTTGGACAAAAATTAAACAGTTTAAATGGTCTCTACAAGACAAAGTGATTAAACAGTTTAGTTTATATGATTACTGTTTTAAAAAATATGCTTCAGGAAATCTTGATAAGACTCACAAATGCTGAAGTAAACTGTTTGCACTGAGGGAATTGTGACAACAATAAGTATGAGTAATGATCAAGAGCTTGTATAATTGCTTTCCTTGGTAAAGGGACTAGTAGCTGGATTATGGTGGAAAGTTCAAAATGAGGATATATATCAGTGTTCCAAATGATGCAAGATAGCTGGCTCAGATTGCCTTTTAAATATTATGCTGCCACAACCTTGAAAATCCAGTTCACAAAGCCTGCACATAAAGCCACAAACAATAAATCCTGTCATTAATACCATAAAAAATTAATTTTTTTAAATTATTAAAGTTTGAACTAACTTCTTTATATTTATATATTTAAAATAGATATTTTTAAGATACTAAATAATGCCAGTTTTTTTCAACTTATTCCTCAACTTGACATATCACAAAATAAAGTCTTTTGCTCAAACTGTCATTAGAACAGTACACAAGACAGGATTGCTGTGGAGCAGAGTTTATTTTTATCTCACTCCCCCATTAGCTGATAGAGAGCTCCAGCAAGCTAATCGAGTTGTTTAACAAAAATCCGACATTCTGTGCTCAGAAGAAAACAAAGTCAGATGCCAAGGGAACATTTTTTTAGTGGAGGATTTTAATTATTTGTATGAAAATACAGCCGTTACATTTTTGCTATATTTTAATATATTTTGAAATTAAAAACTATCTTAATGTTTCTATATTATTTTTATCTATTACAGAATATATTTTACAAAAGGAATACGAAAAGTGATATTTCTTTGCTCATGTGATCGGCAATGTCATAGGAGAATGATATCAATTAGCAAAAGAAAGTTTAAAAACAAAACTAGAGGTTTATCTAATTTTATTTTTAAACCTTTCTTTCTGTGCACTTGTCAGGCTGTACAGATAGATATTTATACTATGTTCAGGAAGTACTGAAATGTTTTTACATTTTGTTTTGCTGATGAAATATAAATAAGTGATATAACAATACAAACATTCATGCTTTACCCAGGACTCAAACACAGGTCGCTTTGATCACTAGCCAAGTACGATAACAACTCAGCCATGGGATGGTAGGTTAGCATGCTTGGTCACTGATCGGTAACATGACCTATTTCTGTTGATTGGTTATTATCTTTAAAAATTCTACAGTTCACTTGTTTATTTGATTGGCACAGCTCATGAAAAGCAGGACTTTTCTCATAGTAACATAAAAAAAATTCCAAAAGAGTAATTTTCTTCATTTAAGAAAAAAAAATTTTTTTTTGTTATTCATAAACAGATAGCCTTTTTATTGATATGCCTTATAATCATTTTTGTCCATTTTTTTAATAAATTTTTTATGCATTGCCAGATATATTTTGTTTCTACATGCCTCAATAAAACAAACCTAGTCATCTTTTTTTGTCAAATACTTTGTTTTCATAAAATCCAGAATGAAATGCTGATTGATTTGGCATACACAACATGTGATAATTCCTTTCATTAGTTAGTTTGGAAAAAAAGTTCTAAATTTCACATTTTTTTTACTGAACTCATTTGAAAAAAAGCCTGGCCACAGGATACAATTTAATTTTTCTGGCCTGGCAAGGATTAGGCTGGCTGCTATCTGATGGTTGATGGCAATAGACATTAGGAGCATAGGTAACCTATATCCAGAATACAAATCTTTTTAGATGGAATTCTGGATATAGGTTAGTTTAGATCAGTTGAAATTTACAGCTGCTGTTGGATTATCCATATAGACAAACATCTGTTGCAAGTAGAAGATAGGTGGAGGTGACTCACTTTGTGGCAAGTTGCTCTGATGTTCTTGCATCATCAACTTAACAATGTTGGTGCGCTATTAGCAGTTTAAGTTTACGAAGCATTTATAAAAGCAGACCAGTTAAACCAATTTAAAATGGTAACATTAAAAAGTAGATACATTTTGCTCTTATAACTTGGAGGTTTCATCTCAGAGTGAAATGCTGATGAAGAGGATAATTTAAGAGTTCATCCTTCTAATAGTGTTCTCGAGTATTAGAGTTATGTGTAGAAGATTGTATGCTGATTACAGGAGTTAGATGTCATCTACGCAATACAGATATATCAGCACAGCCTTGTTCCAGTTCCAACTTATACTGTCATAAAATTACTTGAATCTTGGTTTAAAAGCTTTAAGAACTTCATAGTTCAGTATAAAAACAATGAAAAACTATATCTGCATGTAAAATATAAATAATGATCCGGCCAGGCCTAGCACCTAATGTCCGACCCCGCCTTCTCGTGGTGCGGACCGTTAGTAACTTTCAAAAGATATACTCTCTTGGGAAGTGAACGGAAGGGGAGGGCTGCCAGATTAGTGTGGCCTACTGATCTGGACAACTATGGCTACTTTTCTTTTTTTTCTACCCTGCTGAGGAGTGGTCAACCACACAGGGTCCTGGTGCTGACCATATAAACCTACTGGACTGGACAGATATATGGCTCTGAGCTTGATTATGGATCCTGATTTTGCTGCACTGGTGAGCTTATGTGGAGGGAAAATCTTCCGCTGTGTTTTCTGTTTGTTTGTGGGTTGACAGCCCCAAGTGAATAGATTCACAGGATATGTTTATCAGCTGGTGGATAATCCTGAGCAGAAGTCATCGCAGGCACCTGAACTCTTTGCTTCTATTGGCATCGTCAAATTCTACATTGGAGAAAGTCTTCCAGTGTAGATGGCTTCAGCCTTTAGTAGTGGGGGAACGGGTCTTTGCCCCATGTCTGCGATTAGGGGGCTGTTTGATATTGTCGGCATTCCCTCTCTCAATAAACATAGTTTCTTTAAACATCCCACTAACCATTTTCTCTCCATAGGTAGTTGGAATGAGGACTCTGCACAGAGCTTTTTCTCTTGATGTCCTCACACAAGAATTCCACCGTTATAATTTAGATATTCTTGGCTTGCAAGAGACCAGATGGACAGATAAAGGTCAGATTCTTAAAAATAATCTTAAATTTCTCTTTTCAGGGAGGGACGACAATAAGCATCACCAAGGCGTGGGTCTGCTTCTCAGCAGACACGCTAGCGATGCTCTTCTAGGATATGAGTGCATTAATGAAAGGTTTCTTAAGCAAAATTTAAGACAAGCGTTAAAGACTTGAATGTTATCTGCTGTTATGCCCCCACTGAGGATGCCGATGAGGATGAGAAGGATAGGTTTTATGAACAACTTCAGGATATTTTGAATTCTGTCAAGAAAGGAGATATTACCCTTGTTCTTGGTGACTTCAATGCCAAAGTCGGTACTGACTCTGACCTTTGGGGAGGAGTAATAGGCCCTTTTGGTATTGGTAGCTGCAATGGCAATGGGCACGTCTCCTACAGGTAAGTAAACTCAATGGATTCAGAATAACTAACACTTATTACAAACACCGCGACATACATAAGTACACATGGGTTTCACCTGATGGGCTGCATAAGAATATGATTGATTACATATTAATTAACAGCAAATGGGATAGTTCTGTTAGGAATACCAGGGGATATAGGGGAGCTGAAATTGGATCTGACCATTACCTTGTTAAAAGTGTGTTGCAACTTAAACTTAAAAAGTGTTGTGCTAGGGTTAAAAAATTTACTTTTAATACTGAAGCTCTGAAAGATCCAGTTATAGCCAAAGCTTACCATGATAGGTTACTTAGTCATTATGACAGTCATGGTTTGCTTACTACTGAAGTTGAGGAAGAATGGGATCATTTTAAACAGGCTTTTTTTGACACTAACAATACTCTTTTAGGAAAAAAGGAGCAGAAGAGTCAGAATTATCTGAGTGATAAGGCACTTGAGCTTATTTCGGAAAGAAAGAACTGCAGGAATGCACTTAATCAATACCCTACTAGTCCTAATAGAAAGCATTACAGAGACCTTAATAAACTTGTAAAGGATCAGTTAGCTGCTGATAAGAATCTTTGGCTTGATGGTTTGGCTGACAAAGCCTAGGAAGCAGTTAGACAGCACAACAGCAGAGAGCTGTACCAGATAGTTAATGTTTTGTGTGGTAGAAAACGGACAGGCATACAAGGATTGAAGGATAAACAAGGTAAGGTTATAGAAGGGGAGGATTCTGTCATGGCTAGGTGGGCTGAGCATTTCAGTGATGTTCTAAACAATGTAGTTAGTTCTACTCCCATTGTTTGCAATGATGATAGATGCATTGGTGGCTTTAATGTTGGCCCTCTAACACAATCTGAAGTTATTTTGGCTGTTTCTAAACTTAAACTTCATAAATCCCCAGGGGTAGATGAAATTACTACAGAAATGCTTAGAGCTGGGAATGTTTCGGTTACCACTTGGATGACTGAAATTCTGAATATCTTTTATGATAAAGGCATGGTTCCTAAGGATTTTACCAGAGCTATTGTTATCCCTATTTTCAAAAAAGGTGATCGCAGTTCTTCTGATAACTATAGGGGTATCAGCCTACTCTCTGTTCCAGGTAAAGTTCTTTCCATGATTGTGCTTAATAGAATTAAGAATCTGGTTGACAGTCAATTGCGTGATGAGCAATGTGGATTCAGAAGTGGTAGGGGATGTGTGGATCAGATATTTTCACTTAGGCAGATTCTTGAGAAATGTTTAGAGTTTCAGAAACCTTTGGTTGCTAGCTTTGTTGATTTCAAAAAGGCTTTCGACTCTATTGATCGTCATAATTTGTGGTTGATTGTGAGATCATATGGTATACCAGACAAGTTAGTTAACATTATGAAAGCTCTCTATAATAACACTGAGTCGTGTGTGAGAGTTGGTAAGGCTTGTAGCAATTGGTTTAGCATTACTTCTGGTGTTCGACAAGGGTGCATTTTGTCTCCTTTTCTCTTTAGCTTGGTTATTGATTATGTTATGCGAAATTCACTTCAAGGGAAAGATTTTGGCCTTAAATGGGCTGGAGATACGAAAATTTCTGATTTAGATTATGCTGATGATTTAGCCCTTTTGGCAAATGATGTTGATGAGCTGAATTCTTTCATTCGAGCTGTTGATGAGACTGGTAGTAGAGTAGGTTTGGTTATAAACAGAGAAAACTAAAGTGATGAAAATTGGTCAGGCAGGCTGTGATTCAGTTAATCTGAATGGTTGCAGTCTTGAGCAGATGTCACAGTTTAATTATCTTGGGAGCTATGTAACAGATAATGGTGATGTGCGGCATGAGATTAACAGATGAATAGGGATTGCTGCCGGGACTTTTAAGAACCTATGGAGAGTGTGGAGAAATAGGCGTATACACCTAAAGACTAAAATTAGACTGTATAATAGTTTGGTTCTTTCTAGGGTTAGTTATGGTAGTGAAACTTGGACACTTTGTAAACAAGATAACAGGAAACTAGATGCTTTTGATTCCAGATGCTTACGCAGTATCTTGGGCATTAGGTGGTTCAACTTTGTAACTAATGATGAGATTAGGCAAAGGAGTTTGCAACCTCCTTTAAGCAGCATATTGTGCAGAGAGAGACTCCGTTGGTTTGGCCATGTTGCCCGTATGAATAATTATAGATTGGCGAATAGGGTTATGAAGAGTGTGCGTAAAGGCCTCAGAAGGAGGGGGAGACCTAGGATGCGGTGGGCAGACAATGTCAAACAGGACCTTGTTAGAATTGGTGTGCAGTGGCCAGATGCAGTAGATGTAGCTCAGGATAGATTTGCTTGGAGAACTAAATTGCATGGTCTGGTTGGACCTCCGTAGCCCATGGCTGCTTGAGGATGATGATGATGATGTAACATATAAAATATTTGGATACTTCTAATACAAGAACTGCAGAGTGGGTTCAAGGGTAATATTTTATTATTTTCCTTAGTTTAAAAAAAAACAACTGAAAAGTTCATCCCAAGAGTTTAGTCATTTTACTCTTCTGATGCCAATAGATGGGCATCATGAGAATAAAAGATAGCCACATAATGGCATCTTTTACTTTTAAGATTCACTATATTAACTTTTTTCCCCATTGACACCACTAAAATTTATTATGAGATTCTTTTAATGCAACCATTAATTAAACAAATTAGCCACCACTGTTTAGCATGGACTAATGTATGATACTCCCCCCTTATGTTTTGCAATTAACATTTATACATAATCCTTAAACAGCAGATGGACTATGAAGACCAACCAGAATGTGAAATTCAATCCTCCAAACATCTATACTGAGCTAGTGCATTTGACCACTGCAGGCCAATTCTAACACTCCTGTTTGACATGTCTGCTCACTGCAACTTAGGTCTTTTCCTTTTTCTAATGTCTTATTGGCTAATATGTAATTCTGCATGTTACTTAGCTAAACCAATGTAATATCTTTCTTCACAATATTCTGCTCAAAGGTGGCTACTGGCTCCTTTGGTAACCTCGTCATTACTTACAGAGTCAAACCACCTAATGCCCAATATACTGTGTAAGCATATGGAATCAAAGGCAACAGGTTTCTTGTTATTTTGCTCAAAAAGGATACAATTTCAGGAAGAATCAAACTGTTATATATATATAATTTTAGTGTTTAGATGTATGTCAATTTTTCCACACTGTAGATTCATAAAGTTAGCTGAAAAAAGCTGCATTCCATCTTGAGTAGGATACAAACCTACAACTTCCTGATAACATGCCAGGTGCTCTCACACTGAGCTATTTTTCAGCTAATTCTGACTATAACATTTCCCAGTGCAGTCACTTGTAAATTAACTGTGATTTTTCTCTATGCTATAGATTTCTCATCAATAATCAAGTCCCAGTCTGTCTCATCATTACCAAGTCCCAGTATCAACAATATCTGCTACAAAACTAAATGTTCAAAAGAACTGAAGCACTACCAGCTTATCCAATTTTCATCACTGAAGTTTTTCCTATCACTGAACCTACCATTTTACCAGTCTCTGCAACAGTTCTAATGAAAGAGTTCCACTTGTTAACATCTTTTGCCAAAAGGGTCAAATCATCAGCATAATCTAAATCAGAAAAGTTCATATCTTTAAACTAAAGCCCTAATCTCTCTCTTGCTGTGAAATCCATATAATTGATAACCAAATTAAAAAGAAAAAAGTTAAAATGCAGCCTTGCAAAACTCAAGTGGTGATGCTAAATGAATCATTACAAACTTTCACATGACTTGGTGCTATTATAGAGAGCCATCATTAAATTAACTAACTTATAAAGGATGCCACGCAATCTCATGATCAATTACAAATTATGATTATCCATAGAATTAAAGGCCATTCCATGGCAAGGTGGTTAGCATGATTGGCTTCTGATCTAAGGGACCTGGGTTTGAGTCCCGGATAAGGCATGGATGTGTGTGCTGTTTTTCTGCTGAGGTCCCGCCATCCTCTAATACATCAGACCTTCTATGATGTATTAAACTGACAGGCTCCTGTCAGACCTCTGTGGCAAGCAGCTGCTTGAGGGGGTACTTATTTTTATTATTTATTTATAAAATCAAAAGCCTTGTTCAGATCCACAGGTTTCTGAAACTCTAAACATTTCTCAATAATCTGCCTAAGTGAAGATGTTTTATCTACACAATTCCTACTTCTTCTGAAACACAGTGTTCAACTTGAAGTTGTTCATCAACCAAATTCTTCATTCTATAAGTATAATAATGTAAAAAAACTTTACCTGGAATAGGAAGTAGACTTAGATCCCTATAATTATTACAAGAACCATTATCATCTATTTGAAAATAGGGATAATAATACCTCTACTAAAATCCTTAGTAACAATACTTTATCATAAAAATTTCAGTCAGCGAGGTGACAACAGAAACATTTAATGCTTTAAGCATTTCAATGGTATTTTCATCTACCCTGGGGATTTGTATAATTTAAATTTTTGGATAGCCAAAGCAATTCAGATTATGATATAGAGCTAATATATTAAAGTCAATAATGCATCTATCTTAATTACAAATAATGGGAGTAGAACTAATCATATTGTTCAGAACATCTATGAAATGAGTCACCTCTGTTATGACAGAATCCTCACCTTTAATAACTTTAATATGTTTATACCTCAATTCATGCAAGAAAGTCTGTTTTTTCTCACAAAACATTCACAATTTAATTCTCTGCTTTTGTACTGTCTAGTTGCTCTTCTGTTTTGTAAGCAGGCTAAGAAGCCAAAGATTCCTATCAGTTTTCAACTGATCCTTTAGATTAGACCCATCTAACCCAAAGTTAGTGAAGAGCCACTAAGAAAAAAAAAACTGTAAAAGTGATAATGCAAAGAACAATAAAGTTACACTGAAACTTAAAAATATATAATGGAGTAAATTTGTATAAATCCTTGTATAAATTGCTAATGTATTCATTTATGGAAAATGTACTGTGCTTTATTGTATCAAAATTTTACTAAGTTGGATGTTTATAATACAACAAATGTCTTTTTGATCTACCTCTTTACAAATTTGTTACAGGCTACTGAATTGTAGAGAATTTTTTCAAATATAAAAATGAGTAAAATGTTGAGCATATTTAGGAGGTGAAGGTTCCTTTTAATTAGATAAGAAGTTAATAAAATGTTTGATCATTTTTTGATTTCTTAAAAATTTTGAACAAAAAGTTCTAAGGAATTAAGGTATTTAAGTAACCAAAAGCAGTCTTTTATACTCTTAATTGAGCCAATACTCATGAAAAAAGTACCAGAGCCAAATGTATGAAAAAGTAGTAAGTCATGTAAAAAGTATGAAAAAAGGGATGTGCATGAATCTTGATGATTTGGCCGTGCTAAATTTCACTGATAACAGATTTGCACATACACAAAAAAAAAACAACAGAAACTTAAGAATTATATACATAGAGCAGCAACTTTTAAGGAATTAGTGATATTTTAAAACCTTGAACTGCAAGTATACAAGAGAACTGGACTCTTATTTTAATATAAGACTATAATAGTTGCTACAACAATGCTTTCAAAGATTATTTTTAATTCTAACTAAATGTCTTTTTTTTTACTCAAAAATATACCCTGACCAAGAAATGGCTGTCTGTAAATTGTTAATTAATTATGGTTATAAAAAAAGCTCAGCATTGCAAGAATATACTGGATCACTGGAATATTGTGCTCATCTAAATATGTGGCTTTGTGTGGATTGCAGAATATCAATGTCAATAAAATAAACAAAATATCAACCAACTTATGCTCAATTTAATAGAAAATAAATGAAAAACAATTTACTCCTCAGGTGGCTACTTGCCATGGATGCTGACAAAAGTATGGAAATGTGTTGAAAAATATAAAGTCACTCTTAATTTTGATATCAAATTTAAAGCAAAAATTGTTTTGAGTTGGGTACGATTAAACCCATGACCTGATATCATATTAGATGCTCTGGTCATGGGTTCATATCTCACCTGGCTCAAGACAATTTTTCTCCTAAATTCTATATTAATGCTAAGAGTGACTTTATCCTTTCAACTGAAGAATCACAAAGAAATTTAATATGTACATCACCTAAATACAACATGAAGAAGTTCTGTAAGGAAGGTAAAACCTCAGTATAAAGACATCAGAGAAGAAATATCCATGCCTTGTCTGGGACTCGATCCAGATTTTTTTATACAAGCCAATCATAAAAACAACTCAGTCATTGAGACTATTTTTCTGTCCTTTTAAAAACTTGAACTCTTAATATTTTTAATATTTTAGAACACTTAAAAGAAGTATAAAATTCTACATTATGAAGCTGTTTATTAACTTTTTCTATGATGAAAGGGATTCTCGCGTTTTTTTTTCCTACTAGAGAAAATTGTCTATAAGCTTGTAGCCTGTGGCATAATGTTTGTAAAATAACCAGATCAAGAGATTTTGTGTATTGCAAATTATATACATGTGTTGTGTAATTTCATTTTTCTATATGATGGATTGTTACATTTTAGAGCACATCATGCAGATAGAAAGCAATTTTATGCAACTATAAATATTATTCAGTTTACTACTTAATTGCATTGAACTACAAGGGTTATTTATTGCCTGTAAATTATTAATATTAAATTTATAATTCAAAGAGCAAATAATGCAGCTTCTGTAATGCCCAAATTCCCCGAGTAAGACAAAAATGAAGGTATTTACATAATGGTTAAACTGTTGAAATAATTCGACTATTCATTAACCATAAAATCTATAGAAATTAATCTGTTGCAACTATAGATTAACAAGATACATCTCTTAAATCTTAATGAAAGAAATTAAAGAAACAGTAACTTTAGAATCATCCCCTGGGGAGTTTGAAGCAATGGTGCAAGCTAGTAAAATATAGCAAAAATACAAAAGGAACAAAGCAATAAAAAAAAGCACTAAAGGTCACCTGGTGAATCAAACATCTTTTACATATATATAAACATACAAACCTCCTCCACACTGCTTAGTCCTATTTAGTTTCATGATCATATTCTCCCTTATTTCTAAACACTTATAAAAGTTCCCTTCCCATTTCTCATCAGATGTTTACTTGCCAAAGTTACTACATGCCCTTGACTGAATTTACTGCCTTCTTTATAACATGACCAAATCATCTCATCAATATTTCTGTTTTTTATTTCAGCATGCAATGTTCAAGATTCGTTTATTTACAACAGATTTCAATGATGAAATTTATGAAAAATTTAAGTTTAAAATTAAACTTACAAGTTACAGACTTATTACTCATAACAGAGCAAATGTATGTTTACACACTGGGATAAAACTATGTAGATTGTAAGAATTGGGACTGAACTAAACTACAATGCATCAGGTGAAGGCAGGCTAGAGTGGGTTAAAGCTGGATAGTAATAGTTAAACATCAGTTGCTTATTTTTAAATTATGTGATAAGAGAAATGAGTACTAACCAGATGATGCATACTCTCCAGGATGAACATAACCACCTATAAAATAGAAATTAAGCATTCTTTTGAGAAATACCAATACTTTTCATAATCATGCACTAAGCAATAATATATTATCAGGATTTAAAGATTACTGAACATTTCTTATTAATTCCCACATAAAAAAATGGAATGATAATTTATTCAATTTCAAAATTAATGATAATGCAAAAAAAAAACCCCACATTGGTATATAAAATAAAAGTAATAAAGATACGCTTTACTTGATTTTTGCTATTATACACCTATACACTTCAACAGACTGCAGACATCAATTGTTGGCAGAGCAACTGAAATCTCCCAAGTATAAACTCCCAAAAACACTACCCCCTATCAGCATGGCAATTTAAAAATAACACAATTTGATTACCTGAAACATTACTCCTGTCCACCCTATTTATCATCACAAGAATTCTCACAATAACAGTGTGCTTCATTCATAGCTCAACATGCCTATTGGCATAGGTATTGAGATCAATGAAGCAAAATTGAATGATGCTAACATTGCCTGTTATATTAAAATATCGAGTCTTTGAAGTGCCACAATTTATGGTACTAAGAAACGTTTTTCATATTAATTGCATCTACCAGCAGACCAGTGTAGCTTTATGGGGTTTTATGTAAAAAGGCATGTAATACTAGGAAATATCTGTCACTTATTATTATGTGTTTTTAAGTATTACCATGTTTTTTGAACAATGGCAAAAGTAATGATACCTATGGAGTCACTACTCTTTAAGTTTTCTGGCAGATGTTATACTGCAGCATCAGAGAGGAACAGTCATCTACAATCTGCTAGACTAACTCATTTATTCAGAAATTTCAATATCACTTTCAATTACTATGATTAGATATACTCCAGAGATCAGTACACTAATTTAATGAAAATATATTTTATTACTTATTTACCCATTTTTGATTATTTTATTCACACCTGTTCTCCCTTCCATTCCTTGGATATTTAAAGTATAATGTAAAATAATTCACTTATGCAGCAATTCTTGTTCTGCTTCATAAAGATTATGCTTCATTCAAATTCTGCTTCATTCAAATTAATTTATTTCTGCTTCATTCAAATTAATGAAGCAGAAATCTGAATAATAGCATTTGAAGAAAATTTCCTCATAACCAAGTGAGTACAATTCCACACACGATGAAATTTTCTTCACATTCTGATTCTTCACATTCTGATAAACTGCAAAACTATGTTATTGCCATCAATAATGTTCTTTCTTTTCTTCAATTTCATCTTTTACTATTTTAAATAAAAATTATTAACTTTTACAGATTGACATCAGATTCTAGAATTCATGAAAGGCAAAATATATAAAATGAAAAACTAAATATCCCCTCAAGCAGCTGCTTGCCACAGAGATCTGACAACAGCCTGTCTCTTTATATGCCATAGTAGAAGGTTTGAGAGGATGGCAGGACCTCAGCAGAAAAACAGGACAAAAGTCCATCCTTACCCAGGGCTCAAAATCCAGGTTCCTTATCACTAACAAGTGTGCTAACCACTCGGTCATGGGAAATATAAAATAAATATCCCTTCAAGCAGGTGCTTCCAACAGAGGTATGACAGGTCCTGCCACAGAGAAGGTCTGTGAAAGAGAGACCTCAGCAGAAAGACAACATATACATCCAGGCCTTACCTGAGGATCAACCCCTAGATCAGTAGCCAAGCACACACAAATTACCCCTCAAACATGGGATTTATACTCCCATTGTACACTTTATACACGAGTGTGCATAAAGTGAACAAGAAATATGATTCATTTCTTTCTTGCCCTGACACCTCCATAATGAAATTCTTGAGCAAGTTTGTCCCCTTATTCACCAATACTTTATGCATGTACCCTAGCTATGTGACAATCAGCAGACTGAAAAATTTAATTATTTAATTGACCTAGGTTGACTCATTTCATCCATTTATTAGAATCTTTGTGCCAATCCAGCTTCTGGGTAGAGTTGGGTTGTTTTACCACTACTGAGCGGCACTTTTTTGCACACCATGGGCTAAATGGCCAGGTCACATGGACCCCGAAGGCTCAGAGAAGGTTGGGGGAGGGGACCCACTGGAACAGCTGTTGGGAGACAGATGGTAGCTTCCCGTCAAGGCCATCCAGCATGTTCTTTAACGTGCACAGGGTATGGCTCTCCCGCACACGGGGCCACGGCTTAACATCCCATCTGATGGACGGCGGCCTTTCCAAGCCCATCGGGGTCCCCTACTGACCGTGGGCAGGGTAGGGAATTTTGCGGAGATAAATCTCAATGCTGACCCAGCTGGGACTCGAACCTGGGAACTACAGATTACGAGCCTGGCGTGCTACCGAATGAGCCACTCCCGCCCCTCTGGGTAGAGCTTCACTGACTTAGTTTGAAATATTAACGATGATTCCTAGGTGGGCAAACACGTTTTTTCTAGAGAAGAGGTTGGGTTGTTGTACCTCTAAGAGTTAAACATTTTTGCAACCATTTTTGCATACAATGGACTATATGGCCAAGTTACAAGGACCCCAAGGGCTCAGAGATGGGGACCCACTGGATAGCTGTTAGGAGACAGATAGAAACCTCCCATCAAAGCCATCCAGCATGTTCTATAATGTGCACAAGTTATCGTACTCCTGCCCAAGGGGGGGCGGCGGTGGCTCAGTCGGTAGCGCGCCAGACTCGTAATCTGTAGTTCCCAGGTTCGAGTCCCAGCTGGGTCAGCGTTGAGATTTATCTCCGCAAAATTCCCCGCCCTGCCCACGGTCAGTAGGGGACACCGATGGGCTTGGAAAGGCCGCCGTCCGTCGGATGGGACGTTAAGCCGTGGCCCCGTGTGCGGGAGAGCCATACCCTGTGCACGTTAAAGAACACGCTGGATGGCCTTGACGGGAGGCTACCATCTGTCTCCCAACAGCTGTTCCAGTGGGTCCCCTCCCCCAACCTTCTCTGAGCCTTCGGGGTCCATGTGACCTGGCCATTTAGCCCATGGTGTGCAAAAAAGTGCCGCTCAGAGGTAAAACAACCCAACCCAACCTGCCCAAGGGGCCATGGCTTAAGTCCCATGCAACAGATAGCAAGCTTTCCAAACCCATCAGTGGCCTCTTTCTTAACATGGGGAGGGTAAGTTAGCAGCGATAAATCTCAACAGAGACACCAGGTAGGGAACTGCAGATTATGAGCCTGGCACACTACCAACTGAGCAGCCTCTCCCCCCCCCCCCATTTCTATTGAAGAGGACTGATCATTCTGCTTTATGAGGAAGTCAGAGCCCCCAGGATTCAGACAGTTTTGAAAATTGCATTACTGCAAAACTTTCAGATGAAAAAAGTCAGAAAAGTTAAAAATTGCATTACTGCAAAGCTTTCAGATGAAAAAAGTCAGGAAATCAGTTGATTTCCACTATTCTGTATGCTTTGATTAACAAGGACCATTAAGGACAGAAAAGGTTCATTTATATCAGTAACGAATGGAAAAAGTATTTGCAATAAAAAAACACATAAAATATACAGTCAAACTTGGTTATAACAAGCACCAGGGGATCGACAAAATTTCCTTGTCACAACCATTACTCACTATATCAGTGATGAGTTAAATCTACCAACTATTTTTTTCAGTTCTTAATAAAAAGAGATTCAAAAAATAAAATATTTATAGAGAGAAAAATATTATAATTACATACCTACATATTATTTGCATTAATATGCTGATATAAACTACAATACACTTAATATTTAACACAATTTATTTGCCCGTAATTTTTAAAACCATACACTTAATACTAAACATAATTTATTTCTCCAAAATTAGCAATAATACTAATTAGTAATAAACACAACTTCAATAAGTCTTTTTATTTATGAATCTTAAAATTGATGTTTATTTTAAAGATTTCACTTTGATATTTCTACAATTTCCCCTTAAAACACTCAACGCATTGTCTCATTTTTCGTTTCTGATTTTACAGTTGTGGTGGTGTTTAGGTAAAGTGGGGGAGCAGGGCTGGATGTTAGACACTGGAGAGGTAGGCAGAGTGGGGACGGTCCCCGAGGACAAGGTTATATCATAAACCAGTCATAAACCAATGTGGATGATCCTAAAAGCTACGTCACCCATTTCATTTTTGTCTATTGCAAGAATTGGGTACTATTTCCGACAACCCGAGCAATTAAGAATGTTTGCACATTTCCATAGTTACCAAAATTTGTATGGTGTATCTGTGTAATACATTCATTATAAAAGTGAGCAACTGTATGGGAATATGCATAAATTAAAAAAAAAATTATTATAAATTATGACTTTTTGCTCATTACAGCTATGATCTCATTACAACCAAGTTCAACTGTAGTTTTAAAACTCAACTTGAAGGGGAATGGGCTTTGTTTTATATTCTGTTATAACTGATTTCATTAGAAATGAATTTGACTATTTGTTGTACATATATATACTCTTGTTACATTAGTACATCCCCAACCAAACATTTGGTGGAATGGAAACAAATTTCTGCTCCAGCAGACTTAAAATCCCTCTCAGTACCATAATAGCCCATACTAAATGAAATTTTAAATGAACTCATCTAAACAATGCTATTCCGTTTCCTTCATTACCTTCTATCACCAGTTTGAGACATTAAGGTTATGGTACTGAAAAAGTTCAAAAGTCTGCACCTGTCAGAACTAAATTTAACTTTTTTTCTACATTGCAAGAATACAGCACCCAAGTCAAGCTTAATGTTGCTTATTACAGATATTGTTATTAAAATAAATTGACATTGTGACAAGTAGAGTATAAAAATTTTCTTTATTTTAGGAAACTAATTTCAGACACAACAAACATACCTGTTATATCTGCACCTTCATCCACTTCTCCAAGGGCATCAGAGTCCTGGAAACTAAGTTCTTGATATAATGTATTTGGTCTTCTCTGCTCCCTAAAAAAGAAAAGTTACTAATATAAATCCTCTATTCCCTTTTAGTCTGCAATGATAGAGATAGCAAGAAATCACACTACAGGAGCTCAGAACAAGATACAACTGTTATTTTTATTTCATAAACTACATAACTAAGACTACAGCACAAGAAAGTGTACCTTGTCAAAGCGAATGTCGGGTTTTTACAATTGGTTTTACACTGTAAACTCCATGTTATGTAGATAAGCAAAAAAATAATTTTTGTAAACAGCTGTGTACATTCATAAAGTTACATGTATATAAAAAAAATCACCTTATCTTATAAAGCCGTCACGTGGCCGAGTGGTTAGCACGCTTGGCTACTGATCTAAGGGACCTGGGTTCGAGCCCCGGAATTAGGCATGGATGTGTGTGTCGTTTTCCTGCTGGGGTCCTGCCATCCTCTCAGATCTCCTACTGTGGCATATAAACTGACAGGCTCCTGTCAGACCTCTGTGGCAAGCAGCTGCTTGAGGGGGTATTTATTTATTTTTTATTTATCTTATAACAAATACAAACATTTAGGGAAACTTTGCAGAATAAGAACTTACTACCTGCTTGTATCAGCTATTGAAACTGAATGCAAAGGAAGTTCTCAAGATGAGTTAGGTTATTTTGCCTCCCCCCACATACTTTTCTATTGCATATATCACACTTTTATATAACTGAGTTAAATGGCCAGGTCATAAGAACTACAAGAGCTCAGAGAAAGTTGAGGAAGCGGATCCTTTGAACAGCTGTTAGAAGACAGATGGTAGCCTCCTATCAAGTCATCAGCATGTTACTTAATGTGCACAGGGTATGGCTCTCCTGGACATGGAGCCATGTCTCAACATCCCATCTGATGGACACTGGCCTTTCCAAGACCAATGGTGTTCTGAGAGCAGAATAGGAGTTAGTGGAGGAAATTCTCAATGCAGGAACAGTTAAAACTTGAACCTAGAAACTGTAGATTATGAACCTAGTGTGCTACTAACAGAAACAACCTCCCACACACCAAAACTTTTAAAATGTCATTTTGCTCTTGCATTGCAGTAAACTTGGATAAGATGCAGATTAACAGCTTGAATTACAACAATATTAACACAACAAAAATGTCACTTCAAAATTTCATTGCATTGTGAACCAATTTTTCATCAGCTCCCTTTATAATCTGGTTCTGCCATGTTATAACAATCATCAGAACAAAACATTAACAGAAAGTTTACCTATTAAGATGTTAATCACAGTGCAATTAGTTACAAATCAAAACCTTTACTCCTCTTTGACACTGCAGAAAATCTTAAAAGAACAACTCATATATAATGCCTTAGAAGAAAGGCTTACCTTCTAACAGAACTTTTATCAAGACCAAAACTGAAGTTACTTATTTCCTCAACATCATCTAGCTCAGGAGTTGACACTACAATATCATTCATGTCAGATTCAAAACCATCTATCCAGCCACCCTCTGAAACAAATATTTATATAAGTTGAAAGAAATTAATCTCTGTGAAATACACTACAGAATTCATATAACAAATGTTAAATTCATACTTTATAAATAATTCTGTTATTAAGACTTCAATTTAAACAGGTCATAAATACGGAAAATATTGTCAAAAGTTCAAAATATTTTCTGGAGATGTTAACAGTTTTTTTTATATTTATTATAATAAAGTTTCCAATACAGTAATTATAACATTTTTTAAGGGACAAGAATTGAAATATATATATATGAGTGAAATGTCAACAGTCGCAGTTCAGATTTTGTTAAAGATAAAAAAAATATATATATTTTTAAGTACATTCTACATTTGCATTTTAGAGAACTTGATGTGTGTAACACAGATGACAAAATGAATTAGCATATTTAAGGTAAAAAAAAAAATCTTTTCTTTGGGCATGTCTTTCAAACCTTCAAATCATTAAGTAAAACATATTGGTTAAAAAAAACTTAATTCCAAGATTATCAAAGGGAAGAGGTATGCAAGAATTTAAGTAGTATAAAATATTCTAGTATGCAAGAATTTAATCCCTCAAGGTTTCCAGGAATATCACTTTCCAAAAGAGGAAAACATGTGGAAATTCCCCTTTTTTTTTTTGCTTAGGTGTACTCTTCTAAATTATTACTAATTTTTTTTATGGCTCTAAGCTAGGGGTTCTCAATGTGGGGTACATGGTAAAAATTTTTGGGGTACAATGTGAGAGCTCAAAAGTCGCTAGATCTAGTAACAAAGTAAAAAATATAGATGATAATCGCACCATGACCTGATGCTCTTTTGGCATTGATAAATCAATAAATATTTAGTGGAAAAAATTTTCGACATACGGGATAACATGCCAGAGTGTTCTTACCAGTTGAACTACAGGTTCAATTCCCGTATGTCGGCGAAAATTTTTGCCGCTAAATATTTATTAAGTAAAAAATAACCATTGTCATACTATAACTATAGTTTTATCTGTCTATACAAGGGGTACACAAGTTACATACACATTTCCAGGGTGTATGTGAAGCATAAAAGGTTGAGAACCACTGCTCTAAGCTATGCAGAGCCATGATATGTCAAGAGCAACAGGAAAGACATCACAACAACAATATGATCATATATAAAATGTTTTTTATGCAAAAATGCAATGGTGCAATTTATGGTTTAAAATGCAAAATGCATTTCCTTTATGAGATATAAAAATTTTATCTGGAAGAACTAATAATTTGGCTTGTTGGTGTAAGAAGTCAACAAAGGTTTTACTGCACTCATTCATACACTGCCTGGCCAAGATATTATGAACACCGCCTAATATTTCAATATATGTATCATGGTACAGTTCCAAAATTTAAAGTTCACAATTCTCTGCACATAGTTTTGTTGAAATTGGTTTATAAATACCACTAGCAGCCATCTCTTTCAGCTGATGAAGTGTAGCAGCTCTGTTTTAACATGCAGTTTGTGCCAACAAACACTCGTCCCTGTGTGCCAGAGCCTTTTATGACCCTTGCCATTCTCCATACACTTGAGATATTATGCCATGTGATTTTCTGCTGAATTCCATCATCTCCATTACGGATTCTCTTGACCATCATGCTCCAATGATGAATGCCCAAGTCAATCAGATCAGCCTTTTTACCTATGTCACACTTGACTTTGCTTTCCATCATGATTTTATAGGTCTTCATACTAATATAGAATACTTATATCCATAAGAAATTTTGCATACATTGGCATGTTTTATTATACTTTGCACACAATACAGTGTTCACAATAATTTGGCTACGAAGTGTTCATAATAATTTGGCTATGCAATATTGGCCACACATGTATATTAAATTGCGATATAATATTATTAAATTGCTTACTACAACACACAGAATTAGCATGTCAACTAAGTTTTAATGCAGTAAGCAGATGATAATCTAATATTATTCATCTGCTTATGGAAATTTATTACATTCATTCAATATTCCTTATTCTGCATTGAAACATAGACACCCGAGGATGCAACAACATTGTGCACAGAATAAAAAAGTGAACTTCAGTGAATATATTTCTTAGTAAGTGATACACTGTATTCTTTCAACTAATATTTAATAGAGTGTTATGGTTAAGTGTACATTAAAATAACAGAAAATTTTAGAGATGAAAATTTGCAGAAAAATATTTTTAGTATATTCTCACACAAAACATTCTAATTTACAACTCTGTCATACTATTCCATAATTTAGAATTTTCCACAAAAATAAGCCATTTCTAATGAACAAAAGCAAAATATTTACACACACACATATACATATAAATGTGTGCTAAATATTTATGATGAAAATTATAATAACCTATCATTTAATCTACTGTATATTTTAGACAGTTTTTCTGTTTATTTGATCAAGGAACTTCTAGATATAAGAGCTAAATATCACCAAATTTGGCACACAACCTCATCATTTTTTGATATATATTTCTCTTATCATAAACTAGCAGAATTGCCTGGCATTGCTTGGACCTTAACATGTAATAAATGGCTCAGAGTAGCAAGCATCAAGGCATATTTCAAAGTAGTGCTCAGATACTTGTTTCTTGTAGCAACAGGGATGATTCAGACAATAGCACACCAGGATTGTAATCTGCAGTTCCCAGGTTTTGAATTCCAAATGGGCCAGCATTGAGATTTATCTCTACAAAACTCCCCACCCTGCCTCATTCAGTAGGGGATACTGATGATCAAATCACTCAAAACAGGGAACACTGATGATCAAAATCACATCAAAAACACTGATTGGTTTAGAAAGCTTGATATAAGTCAAATGTGACATTAAGCTGTGGCTCAGTGTGCAAGAGAACTATATACCCCGTGCATGCTAAAGAACATGCTGAATGGCCTTGATGGGAGGCTCCCATCTATCTCTTAAGAGCTGCCCAGTGAGTCCCTTTCCCCCAACCTTCTCAGAGCCCTAGGGGTCCTTGTAACCTGGTCATTTAGACCATTGTGTGCAAAACAGTTCTACTCAGAGGTAAAACAGCCCAATCCATTTCTTTTATGTCTGGGGTGATGTCACTGGTGGCAAATGTTTTTGTCTCCCATAATTCAGCAGATATTTGACCAATCAGTCCCAAATTTGATGTGGTGGTCCCACTTATAGTTGGATCTTAGCTTTGGTGAATCAGGATTAAACCTGCAGCAAGTGTTCAAAATCTCTGGGGGTGATGTTGTAACCTACTTTATGAGTTGAGAGTTATGGAGTAGTACATTATCAATGAGGAGAGGGACTAATTTCATGTGGGAGAAACCCTTACAGTGCACTAAATTACAATGAAATGATGAAATTTAATGGTCCCAGCTCTCATCATTTAGGGGTACTCAAAACAGAAAAAGAGTTTATTTAAATATTAAATAAACTCTTTCTGTATAAAAATATATATATATATAAAAAGGGGAAAAAAAACAGAAAGAGAGATAGACAAATTTTCCAAAATACATTAAAGTAACACATGTTTGGTTATGCCAGGAAAATGCCATATGCTTGGAATAGGACTGCTTATTTAAAAAAAACACAGAAAAGAGATGGTTTATATGCCATAAATTATCTGTTAACAAATGAATTAAAAAATTAAATAAAATTACCCTTCTAGCAGCTACTTACCACAGAAGCCTAAGAGACTGTCAGCTTAATATGTCTTAGAGAAGGACCAAAAAAAAAATGTAGTCAACTTGAAACTATGTAAACAAAATTTAATCAGTTGAGTAGTGTAAGCAGTGCCATAGCCAAGTGTGTGTATGTGCAAATAACTACTCAAAGAATTTTTTCTTCTTCAAAAGCTTCGCTTTATCTATTTAGTTAATAAAAACATTCTTTTTTACATTCAAGCAAATTCTTCATTTCCATGAACATCACTGGGTCTAATATTACTACTAACTGGGCAACATCACTGGGTCTGAAGGCAATATTTACCAAATATCTTGTGCCTCAAAATGTTCAAATCATTTTTCATTTCTTGCAAGTTCCCCTACCCACAAAATTCAGATATGAACCAAAAAAACCTCCCTCATAGCATTTACAAAGAGAATTAAAAAAAAAGTTAATCAACAAAAAACTGCCTTACTTGTGGCTGTACTTCTATCACTTTGTGTAATTTGATCTGTTACTTGGCTTTTCTCCATTGTCTCTTTATTTGGATCTCTCTCAGAAGTGTGAAGAAACTCTAATTTTGGACTTGATGGTGATGTAAGTGATGATAACTGAACATCCTAAAATGGATAGAAATTGACATAATTATTTGATTAAATTTATAGGCTGCTTTCTGGTTTAAAGTAACAAAGCCAAATGCAAAAAAAAAACTTCATTGTATTTTCATAATAAAATAAAAATGCATTTTTAAAATATGGTAGATAAAGTGAATTTTTACTGACATTTGATTTAAATACTTTTTATTAAGATGAAACCGATTCATTTATACAATTTCTCTTTGTTAAACTTTGTTGATACAAATTTCTTATTCCAAAACTGCAAGTTAAATACTGGCATAAAACTTTTAAATGAAACATTTTCTCAAACTTAATTTTTTTTGCATAAATACTGTTCCAAGATACAGAACATAGAAATAATAATACTGCTTCAAAATACAATACAATCCACTATTAAAACCATTAAAAGAAATTTTAATATTAAAATAGTATCACTTTCAAAAATGATAAAAGAAATCACTAATACTTTAAATATCACCCTTTTCTATATTTAAAAATAACTTTCAAAAGTTGCTAAACAGGTAAAATTAAAGTAACCAAAATATTATATAACACGTGGCATATGGGCTTTGGGTTGGGTTGTTTTACCTCTGAGCGGCACTTTTTTGCACACCATGGGCTAAATGGCCAGGTCACATGGACCCCGAAGGCTCAGAGAAGGTTGGGGGAGGGGACCCACTGGAACAGCTGTTGGGAGACAGATGGTAGCCTTCCGTCAAGGCCATCCAGCGTGTTCTTTAACGTGCACAGGGTATGGCTCTCCCGCACACGGGGCCACGGCTTAACGTCCCATCCGACGGACGGCGGCCTTTCTAAGCCCATCGGTGTCCCCTACTGACCGTGGGCAGGGCGGGGAATTTTGCGGAGATAAATCTCAACGCTGACCCAGCTGGGACTCGAACCTGGGAACTACAGATTACGAGCCTGGCGCGCTACCGACTGAGCCACCCCCGCCCCAATGGCATATGGGCATGTCCGTCTCGTTGACCTCTACAGTCGGGGTCACTTCCGGTTGTTTTCCGACGATTAGGGGGGCGTGGTCTTTGTGGGATTTTTTGGGTCACTTCCGGTTGACTGCTGGTCATTTTGGGACTTTGCAGGGTCACTTCCAGTCTGTGTCTACCTTCTGTGAAATTTTGGGACTTCTGGGACCGTTTTTCGAATTTTGGGGAATTATTTTGTGTTTTTTTAGAAAGGGAGCAAAGGTCAAAAAACAGATTGTCAAAATGGACCAAAAAGAACAGAAAAAGACATTTTAGCCAGAAAGCTAAAAAAATGACCCTTTCTATTCTCCAAAGTATAGTCACGTGACCTAAAGATTCATACTCAAGAGAATCACCACTTGAGGGATTTATTCTCACTTGGCCTCCGCTCATCCGGGGCGGAAAAATAGATGAGAATCCCTTAAAAAGGTGATTCAGAAAAAACGGAAAACTAGTAAGAATACCTTAAAAAGGCGATTCGGAAAAAACAGAAAAGTAGAAAAGAATACCTTAAAAAGGCGATTAGAAAAAAACGAAAAAGTACAATGTACCGGCTATTACAATTCCGTAATAGCCGATACGTTATATCTTTCCTAAGGGCCACACTTTGACTAGAAATAATTGATTTTATTCTCCAATAGCTGGCCAGTACTGGATATCTTTTCCTTATATTAGTTTTAGAACCCCATCTCCACACTATTCTTATACTACCTCATTACCCCCCCCCCCCCCATTCTTATTTCATTCAGATCTTTATCTCTCTCTTGCCATGTCAAGTGTTTGAGGAAGCCATGACCCTCCACCCCAACTTACTTCTGGCCAGCAAGCTCCAAGCTCCACAGTCAGGATCAGGAGCCTATTGTGGGTAGCCTCCACTTGTGCCCCCCCCCCCCCCCCCCCCCCCCCCCATGGCTACTCTCTTTCCATATTGACCTTCTGTTGGCCACGGAAGCTCAGGCTTCACTGGAACTCATGCAGACAAACTGCAGCCATCCCCCACTCAGTTTGGTGTGGTTCGGTGTGGGCTCTGCTTGGGTCCACTCCTATCCAGGCATGTTGGTGAATGTGTTTCCCCTTCCTAATACTTCACTCCCTTTCCTTCCTAAATTTAAACACAAAATATTTATCCTCACAACTTGCAATTAAAAAAAAAAAATTTTTATTTATTCTTAATTTTCCTTATTCTTAAAAGTTACTAATAATATAAACTGAAAAATATTTTGTGGAAAAAATTTCGTCAACATTTAGGGCTTGATCTTGTTGAAGAATTTAGTCTTAAATTAGTGGAAAAAAGACAGAGCTGGCATTAGTTCAATGGTAGAATACTATGGAAAGCTTCTGGAGAGATGTGGGTTTAAGTCTAGTGTACTTGAAAAGACTAAAAAATATATCACTATAATATTTTAGTCATGATTGGGAAACCCTTGACAATATATAAACTTTTACTTACAATTCCCAAACTATGGGTGATACAAATCATTTTCAATTTACCTCCTGTGTCAATGACTTAAAAGTTTCTCACATGTCATACATAACGCTGCTTTAAATTTTGGTATTTTTATTTTATTTATTATTTATTTTTTATTTATATGCTAAGAGTACACTGCAATACTTTAAAAAAACTATGAAATGTAATCCTACTTAACTAAATAATTTCCAATGTATCGACAGTAAAAAACTCAATATTGTTCATTTTACAAAATTATTACCTGAAGTTCACTTTTGAGACTTGCATTGGAATCGGAGCTCTGATTTGGTGAAACCAAGGATGAGAATTCGATGGGGCTTTTTAAAGAGTTTGTTGGTGTATCACGAGAATTTGAGCTGAACAATGAGCCATCTGATTTTAAATGTGAAAAATGCAGCGATGCCCTGAAATGCAAAAAATGCAGAAATTTACTAGTTAAATTATGAACATGAGGAAAAAAAAAGCTCATGAGCAGAAATTATCATTTCATAACACTAGAAAACAAACTGAAACTCTTTTTTATAACACTGGTCAAATAGGATGTTTGTAACTAATTTTGGGGTGCTGAATTCAAACATGGTATGAAAAATCTGCAGCACATACAATTTTTTTTAATTATGGATTGATGTATTTCAAATTTCAATGAATATGCATATCTGGGAAATGAAAATAAATATGACTATTTTATTAAATTACAACTTAAAATTCATTAACTAATTACATTATTACAATGAAAAAGATTAGAAACATCATAGTTATAGACCACTGAATATAAAGTAACAAATGAAATAATATTGAAATGCAAAATAAGAAAACATGGGTAAGGATCTTTTATAGTTAAAAGAATTTCATTTTTGTCTTTTATGTGCTGAGGTATCTTCCTTCAGCAAGAACTAGCAATAGTCACCCATCATTGCTGGGTCTCACCTGCCTTGGTATCTCTCCTCCATGGTTCGAATAACCTGGTAAAATCTTTCCCCTTGCTCATCACTGACAGCTCCTAAGTTATTGGAAAAGAAGTCAAGATGTGAGTGCAAGAAATGTATCTTCAAAGATATTTGGCAGCCATTTAAACACAAAATATTTATCCTCACAACTTGCAATTAAAAAAAAAAAATTTTTATTTATTCTTAATTTTATAGTTTTTGAGAAGATCTTGAATGAGCTGATAGTAGTTTTCCTCTGTGATTCCTCAGAAAACCCTGAACCACAGGCGTGAAGGATTTCCATACAGCACACTCCTTCATATTCAGTTTTTTCTCTGAAGACAGCATCAATCAGTAGCTTCCTGATCTGAAGACCAACAACGATCCCTTCTTTGAGTTGGCATCACTTAGTTTTGGAAAATTTTCCTTCAAATGCAAAAACCTTTTACCAGTTTTATCGATAGCCTTTACAGAGTTTTTCATAAGCCCAGTATGATGTTTTTTTAGTGGTAAGCTTTTTTTAGTGGTGGGAGCAGAACATCAGAGGGGTCAACTAGAGGCTTATACATCACCTTAATCTTTCCAGGAATAAAAACATCTCTTTTGGACCAGTCTTCTGTAGTATTCCTTTCTCGTCTTACTGTCAAATGAATACAGAAAACAGCAAATTTTTACTAACTTTTCATTCTTACTAATCAAGTAGGCCATCTTTCAAAAGGAACTAAATAAATTTTAAGTCCTTCCACGATTAAAATAATGTAATTTTCTCTCACACACATTGCAGTTATGAAAATATGCAACCTATTAATATAAATAACTGAATATGTCTCTTACATCATTAGCTCTTGCTAGTTTTATCAGGCAGTGGATTATTCATTCCCTACCACTATCATCAGATGCAGTTAGCAAATAACTCATAAAATAAATGACACAACTTTTAAAAAAATTGTGTTACATGTTTTCAAGATTGTACTGTTATATAAAAACTGCAATAATTATTGATTTTTAAGTAACATTTTACTTTTGCATTTTTTTCCTGTTATGGTACAACCCTAGTATGTTTAAATTAGCATTCATTATTAAATTGCAATCCACTTTAATTTTTTATTATTTTTCAGTTACTACTAAGTATCAGAAATTTCACTGCATTCATATACACTCAGCAGTCACTTTATTAGTTACAGTTCTATGTTATCTCAATAGTAACTCAGATAAAGAATGCATAGAAACTTTTAAAATAAGCTTTATATGAAAAAATACAACTGAACATAATTTAAAGATCGTAAATCAAATCTATTTAAATCTCAATTTCCAACAATGTGCTCAGTACTTAAAGAATTATGAAAGCTGGAACATTCTGCAGTTAACTCATTCTACAAATACAAAAATTGGTGAAAATTAATGTATTTATTACTCAAACTGTTAAAAATGCTATTATGTGTGTTAGTTACATTAGCATAATGGTTGCTTTCATTTAAACTTGCTTTATCAACTTTTCAGAACAATTATTTAAACTGGCATTATTACTATTAAATATTCTAGTTTCTTTAATTCTCTAAATACCACATAAACATTGTTGAAAACTGATATTGAAATAGACTTAATTGATATCTTTAAATTATCTTATAATTTATATCGTCATATGTTTTCATAAAAGTTTATTTAAGAGCATATATATTTAGACAACAAAAATTACTATTAAAACTTTGCCAGGATCAAGCATATATATATAAAGAATTTAAGGAATAAGATCAATAAATATAAAAATTTTTATCTTTAACAATGCATAATCTGGAGAATCTTATTCACTTAAAACTTGTTTTTAATTATGATGAATACTAATAAATGCAAAATAATTAATTGCATATAACACAAAGTTAGGTTAATCATTATGAAATTTTATATGAATAGCCTTTAGACAACAAACTTTAAATAAATATTATTGTGTACCTTGATTTGTTAGTCAGAGCTTCAAGTCTATCAGTTCCAAACAAAATTTTAGTTCTTTCCATATAGTCCATATGTGTTTTAAAGAGCTAAAACAATAATAAAAAAAACATTGTAGAGTACTCCAGTTTGCTTTTTTTACAACTAAAAATTCACATTACCAGAACCATACAGAAATAACATTGCAATTTCAAAATTAGGGTACAGACCCAGAATTACTGCATGGTTTATTGTTATGTTCAAATTATTATATAGCAGAGAACACTGGTATAGTCATTATGAAGGCATCCATTTTACATTCAAATTGGTGCATATTCTGGCTTCATTCCTCTCTTTTACTTTGGCAGTTTTGTTGGAGCAGTGATTCTGCAGTAGGATGTAGCAATGGGTTAAGGGTTATCAAAGCTGCAGCTTATGCTTCAATGGCATAAATTTTGATCATCTCTATTTGATGTTGGGGAAGCAATGATAAATGCTACGACAAAGATTGTTCTAAGTTATGAATGATTGTTTTATGCTAATGTTGATGAGGAACTAGTCTTTAAGATGGCCTGCTGATGTCCTGTGGTGTATTGAGAGAGAGAGGAGTTTTAGCAAGAAACACAGTGATATATTTGTGACCAAGATGGAACAAAATAAATAAAAAAATAAAATAAATACCCCCTCAAGCAGCTGCTTGCCACAGAGATCTGACAGGAGCCTGCCAGTTTATATGCCATAGTAGAAGGTCTGAGAGGATGGCAGGACCTCAGCAGAAAAACGACACATACATCCATGCCTTACCCAGGGCTCGAACCCAGGTCCCGTAGATCAGTAGCCAAGCATGCTAAACACTCGACCACGGGACGGCAGGAACAAAATACCACCACTATATGCCACTACACACCATATGCCAGATGTTCTTGCCATCTGAGATGACAATCCCTTTTCTTATCACTTTGTTATTTAGTTTGGCTACAAAGAGTTCGATTGTTTTGCCTCTGAGTGGCATTTTTTTGCATAAAATAAGCTTAATGGTCAGGTCACAAAGACTCTAATGATTCAAGAGCTGGGTAGGGAAATGGGATCCATTGGACTGTCATTCAGAAACTAAAGGAAACATCCCATCAAGTTTGGTACAAAGAATCCATTGCAGTCTTCCTCCATATATTAACAGTGGCCCACTCTGTTGACAATAAATCAGCCATAAAACACGACTATTTATTAATATTATTTATTAAACATTAATTTACTATTTATGTTAATTTTACAAAGGATCTATGATCATTAAAGCACAGTAATAAAAAAAAGTAGGATAACTTTGCAAATGATGAGCTACATATTTGAACCACATTTCTTATACCTCTTGTTTTATTGCATCTAATGAAAGGTCATCACAGAAAATTAGATGGACAGGCATTGGTCAGATAATAAAAAAATGATATTAAATATACCTTTTCAGGTTGGGATGATACTCTTTTAAGATAGGATTACACTAAAGAAAGTTTTTTTTTTACAGCTATATTTAAAACAAGGATTGAAGAATGTTATCTGATGTTATGACACAACCAAAGACTCTGAGGAGAGTCAGAAAAATGAGTTCTATGGATAACTTACAGATATTTTGAATTCTTTCAGGAGTGGACAATGTTCTCATGCTGAGTGACATTAACACAAAAGTTGGTAGTGACTCTGTTTTTTGGGCTGAATAGGCACCTCTGGTATTGGTAGTTGCAATAACAAATGGAGAAATCTCCTAAATGTAAGAAATATTATGGTTTGGGAAAAAATGATACAAACACCAGGATATTTATAAATACACATAGGTTTCACTTGATGATCTATGACAAAGACTATGTATTAATAGTAAATGGGTAGTGTGTTATGACCACCAGGTTTTCTATGGAAGCCAAGTTTGAGTCTGATCATTATCTAGTTAACAGTGTCTTATAGCTTAAGAAATGTGCAAATGCTAAAAGGATTACCTTTAACACTGAGACTCTGACTCAGAAATTGCCAAAGTTTACTATAATGTTTTTTCACTGTGACAAACCAGTTTGATAACTGAGATTATGGGGAAAATGGGATATTTTAAGTAGTCTATACTTAAAACCAATAATGTTGTTCTGGGTAAAAAGGGGTAGAGGCAGAGTTATATTTGAATGATAGACAATAGAGTTAATTTATGAGAGTGTAGAAATAAACTGATTCAAAATCTTACTAGTCTTAACAAACAACATTATGGGTTTAATAAATATATGTATGAATTAAATGGCTAATGATTGGTATATATTGGCTGTCCCGAGAACAGCCAATATATTAAGGAATTCTAATTAAATGCAATTTATTGGTAATGCATATTATGAGGAACAATAGTTGTTGCTCTTAGAATTTAAAATAATTGTGGAGTAGGGAAAAAATACATATATACATAAAGAAAAAAATGAGGTTCAAAATAGTTTGGTCCTCTCTCAAGTTAACTATAGCAGTGAAATGTAAAAGGATTTGTAAGCAATGTAACAGGAAACTTGATGCTTTTAATTCTAGATGCTTACATAGCATCTTGAGTATTATGTGGTTATTTAAATAATGATGAGGTCAAACAAAGAAGTCCCTAATTACCTTTAAGTAGGAGAGACTGGATGATTTGACCATGTTGCCTGCATGGAGAACTACTGATTAGTAAATGAAGTTATGAACAGTGGGAGCTAAATGCCTCAGGAAAAGGGGCGCTCCTAGAATAAGGTGGTGAACAATGGCAAACAAAATCTTATTAGAATTGGTGCAGTGGTCAAATGCAACAACTGTTCCTTAAGATGTTACGAGAACTAAACTGCACAATCTGGTTGGACCTCCATAGCTGTTTGACAATAATGTACGTACGATCATAAATGATGGAAACTGTTGGTGTTTTGGATATGCTGAACAATCTAATTTTTCTCTTATTATATTTATTTGTATTTCAAAAAGGTTGTTAGAATAGCAGCTTTTACTTTTGAAACACCCAAAATACACTATTGTACACTTTTCCAATATCACATAAAACAAATACTAATGCATTAAGAAATTCCACTTACCTCTGTGTATCGTTCATGAAGTTTGGTATATTCTTTCTTCATTTCAGATTCTTTATCTTCTAGTCTTGAAGCTGTTACATATAAAATAATTATTAAAATTATTTTCTAATATACTACACATATGACAAACAATCTTTTAATACAGAAAATGTAACACAAAAACAATACTAGATACCAAGTCTTAACCATTAATGTGTAAAGGCCCTATAGGATTATGAGCATTCTTCCAAGGTGTGGGTTAATGGGCTTTATAAATGCTTGAATTCACAAATATATAACAAAACATTAAAATTTAATGTTGATAGCAAAATTTTTTTATTTGTAATTATTGGCTTTCTTAAAAGAATCAACACTTAAGCTTTAAAAGTCATCACTAACTGAATAATACCTCCATACAACATTAGCACAATATCACTTACATTTCAGTTTAAGATGGCAATAGTCTTCAATAAAATCATTTCACTTTAGGCTGCTCATTTAATAGCATTGAATTATACACTGAAAGCACAATTTATTATACACACTACACCCATCCACAAATCTGCCCTACTCTGCCACAATAATGCAGCCAGCCAAATTCTCTTGCAGGCTATAAATAGATCACATACCTACCTGCTGTACAGCATACCTGCAACTGTTATGATGAGTAAACATGGCAACCTGAACAAGTTTGATCATGGACAGATAAGTCAGTGCAAGGAAGATGGGATACTCCATATCTACAACTGCAGAGTGTCGGGAATTTGCCTGTACCAGGACTACATCGAAACCTGCAGCTGCTGGGGAAAATGTCTGCAGATGTTCAAGGTGAGTGCTTCCTCTCCCATATTGTAATGTCAGAATGGAAGGCCACAGTGCAAATGATAATGTCAGCATTCAATGGCAGTGCAGCAATGAAGGTTTGTGTAAAGATGATTCAATGGCATAGCTGGCCCATGGCAGGCGACACCTACATCGAGTACCCTTGTTATAACAACATGTCACTGGGCTAAGAGGCTGCAGTGGGTGCAGGAACATCGCCAATGGACTGTGGGAAACTGGAAATGAGTAGCTTGGTCAGATGAATCGAGAACCCAATGCAACACACTGAGAGAGGTTGTATATGTGGCATAGCCCACATTAGGCTACAGGCAGGTGGAAGTAGTGTAATGTTCTGGGCATGCATATGTGGACCACCTTCGAGGCCTCACTTGTACCTATTGAGATCACCGTTACTGCACAAGGCTATGCTCATGTACTAGCTGACTATCTACACCTGTTCATTGCTATCCATTTTCAGCAACAGGATGCCTTCTTTCAACAAGACAACACCCCATCTGATCACTCCTGTTTGGTAAGGGACTTGTTGGAGGAGCATTCCAGTGAATTTACAACCCTTGAGTGGCCTTCTCACTCTCCTGATTTGAACCCTATTGAGCATCTGTGGGACAAAGTGGAGCAATGCATTTGAGCCTGAAACCCACCACCAGCAACTCTTGGCATTCTACACATGGTTGTCCTGTAATCATGGGCTGCAATTACCACCTGGACATTTCCAACACCTGATAGAGTCTATGCCACAATGTGTTGCTGATGTTGTGAGGGAAAAAGGTAGACCCACACATTATTAGGTGGATGTGTAAAATAAACTGCCCTTTCAGTGTATATGTCTATTTATAAGGGATGTTCAAATTCGAACTGCAATTTTATCAGTGTATCAATAAATTGTATTACCTGTTTCATACTAGGTAGTCTACTCAAGATACTCTCCTTCTACATATACACATTTGTACCATCAATATGGGAATGCACAAAATTTTTAGGACAGGTTTGAAGGCAGAACATTGCTGCATTATTGTCAAATTTCCACCTACAAAATATTCTTTTAACTGTCTGAAGAGATGAACATCTGAAGGAGACACGTCTGGACTATAAAGGAAATGAATGGTCCAGGACATGTCAACCCACAGTGTTGAGTGTTGCATGGTCTTATTGGCAGTACAGTGCCAAGCTCACTTTTCTAAAAATGCTTGTTAATGATTGTCTCTACACTACTAGTTCATGGTCAGTTGTGAGATTTAATGCCCTAAACTGTAGCAATTACCCAGAATAAGCTTCTCAACTTTGCTAGTGTTCCCATGACTGATTGCTGTTTACAATCATACAGCATGTGGAGATTGCAAATTGGTTCATGATTGTCCTTGAGTGCAATACACCATTCATATACCTATATTTTTGATGGTACATCATCCCTGAACTGTACTCTAAATCTTCAGTGAATATCAGTTAGTTTGAGCATTCTTTAACAAAAATATATGATTACATGGATTCCATCTTGTAGTATGACTAAATGATATACACAAATACAGTTAATCTGTGAAAGAGGGAAATATGAAATGACTATGCAACAAGAATACACATCACCTCTGGCAAAAACGCAATGCTGCTTTCAAAGAGGATGAATTTTATCCTTTCCAACTTTTACACCCTTTAACAGTGATAATTCCAACTAAATGGATGATTGGAAAAACACTAAAAGTAATATTTTATTAGTATTTATAAAACATAAAATTAATTTCTCATTCATTCTTAAAAAATGAAAATGTTACATTTTCCTCACCCCCAGTGAGAAAATGGGAAAAATTATTCATCATCATCATCCTCAAGCAGCCATGGGCTACGGAGGTCCAACCAGACCGTGCAGTTTAATTCTCCAAGCATATCTGTCCTGAGCTACATCTGCTGCATCCGGCCACTGCACACCAATTCTAACAAGGTCCTGTTTGACACTGTCTGCCCACTGCATCCTAGGTCTCCCCCTCCTTCTGAGGCCTCTAGGCACACTGTTCATAACCCTATTCGCCAATCTATAATTATTCATACGAGCAACATGGCCAAACCAACGGAGTCTCTCTCTGCACAATATGCTGCTTAAAGGAGGTTGCAAACTCCTTTGCCTAACCTCATCATTAGTAACAAAGTTGAACCACCTAATGCCCAAGATGCTGCGTAAGCATCTGGAATCAAAAGCATCTAGTTTCCTGTTATCTTGTTTACAAAGTGTCCAAGTTTCACTGCCATAACTAACCCTAGAAAGAACCAAACTATTATACATTCTAATTTTAGTCTTTAGGTGTATACGCCTATTTCTCCACACTCTCCATAGATTCTTAAAAGTCCCGGCAGCAATCCCTATTCATCTGTTAATCTCATGCCGCACATCACCATTATCTGTTACATAGCTCCCAAGATAATTAAACTGTGATACCTGCTCAAGACTGCAACCATTCAGATTAACTGAATCACAGGCTGCCTGACCAATTTTCATCACTTTAGTTTTCTCTCTGTTTATAACCAAACCTACTCTACTATCAGTTTCATCAACAGCTCGAATGAAAGAGTTCATCTCATCAACATCATTTGCCAAAAGGGCTAAATCATCAGCATAATCTAAATCAGAAATTTTCGTATCTCCAGTCCATTTAAGGCCAAAATCTTTCCCTTGAAGTAAATTTTGCATAACATAATCAATAACCAAGCTAAAGAGAAAAGGAGACAAAATGCACCCTTGTTGAACACCAGAAGTAATGCTAAACCAATTGCTACAAGCCTTACCAACTCTCACACATGACTCAGTGCTATTATAGAGAGCTTTCATTATGTTAACTAACTTGTCAGGTATACCATATGATTTCACAATCAACCACAAATTATGACGATCAACAGAGTCGAAAGCTTTTTTGAAATCAACAAAGCTAGCAACCAAAGGTTTCTGAAACTCTAAACATTTCTCAAGAATCTGCCTAAGTGAAAATATCTGATCCACACATCCCCTACCACTTCTGAATTCACATTGCTCATCATGCAATTGACTGTCAACCAGATTCTTAATTCTATTAAACACAATCATGGAAAGAACTTTACCTGGAACAGAGAGTAGGCTGATACCCCTATAGTTATCACAAGAACTGCGATCACCTTTTTTGAAAATAGGGATAACAATAGCTCTGGTAAAATCCTTAGGAACCATGCCTTTATCATAAAAGATATTCAGAATTTCAGTCATCCAAGTGGTAACCGAAACATTCCCAGCTCTAAGCATTTCCGTAGTAATTTCATCTACCCCTGGGGATTTATGTAGTTTCAGTTTAGAAACAGCCAAATTAACTTCAGATTGTGTTATAGGGCCAACATTAAAGCCACCAATGCATCTATCATCATTGCAAACAATGGGAGTAGAACTAACTACATTGTTTAGAACATCACTGAAATGCTCGGCCCACATAGCCATGACAGAATCCTCCCCTTCTATAACCTTACCTTATTTATCCTTCAATCCTTGTATGCCTGTCAGTTTTCTACCACCTAAAACATTAACTATCTGGTACAGCTCTGTGCTGTTGTGCTGCCTAACTGCTTCCTCCGCTTTGTCAGCCAAGCCATCAAGCCAAATATTCTTATCAGTAGCTAACTGATCCTTTACACGTTTATTAAGCTCTCTGTAATCCTTTCTATTAAGACTAATAGGGTACTGATTAAGGACATTCCTGCAGTTCCTTCTTTCTGAAATAAGCTCAAGTGCCTTATCACTCAAATAATTCTGCCTCCTCTGCTCCGTTTTTCCTAAAAGAGTACTGTTAGTTTCCAAAAAAGCCTGTTTAAAATAGCCCCATTCTTCCTCAACTTCAGTAGTAAGCAAACCATTACTGTCATAATGACTAAGTAACCTATCATGATAAGATTTAGCTATAACTGGGTCTTTCAGAGCTTCAGTATTAAAGGTAAATTTTTTAACATTAGCACAACACTTTTTAAGTTTAAGTTGCAAGACACTTTTAACAAGGTAATGGTCAGATCCAATTTCAGCTCCCCTATATGACCTGGTATTCCTAACAGAACTAGCCCATTTGCTGTTAATTAATATATAATCAATCATATTCTTATGCAGCCCATCAGGTGAAACCCATGTGTATTTATGTATGTCATGGTGTTTGTAATATGTGTTAGTTATTCTGAAACCATTGAGTTTACTTACCTATAGGAGATGTTGCCCATTGCCATTGCAGCTACCAATACCAAAAGGGCTTATCACCCCTTCCCAAAGGTCAGAGTCAGTACCAACTTTGGCATTGAAGTCACCTAGAACAAGGGTAATATCTCCTTTCTTGACAGAATTCAAAATATTCTGAAGTTGTCCGTAAAACCTATTCTTCTCATCCTCATCCTCAGTGGGGGCATAACAGCAGATAACATTCAAGTCTTGAACACTTGACTGAAATTTTGCTGTAAGAAACCTTTCATTAATGCACTCATATCCTAGAAGAGCATCACTAGCGTGTCTGCTGAGAAGCAGACACATGCCTTGGTGATGCTTATTGTCGTCCCTCCCTGAAAAGAGAAATTTAAGATTGTTTTTAAGAATCTGACCTTTATCTGTCCATCTGCTCTCTTGCAAGCCGAGAATATCTAAATTATAACTGTGGAATTCTTGTGTGAGGACATCAAGAGAATAATCTCTATGTAATGTCCTCATGTTCCACGTTCCTGCAGAGAGAAAATGATTAGTAGGATTTTTAAAGAAATTAGGTTTATTGAGATTGGTATGGCCAAAAATATCAAACAGCCCCCTGATTGCAGGCACGTCCTCCGCTAAAGGCTGAAGTCACCGATGCTGGTAGGAACTTCAGGCACCACCTTTTCAAGTGGACTTTTTCAAGAGCCATAAGGCCTGCCTTAGACACATTACCCCAGTTTAGGCTTTACAATGCCCTACTAGCTAAGTAGGTTCAGGTACCTGCGATGGTCTCTGATTAGGATTATCCACCAGTTGATATAAGGTATCCCATGCCTCTGTTCACTTAGGGCTGGCAACCCAGAAGCAAACAAAAAACACAGCGGCAGATTCTCCCTCAACAGAGGCCCACCAGTGCAGCAAATCCAGGATCCATAATCAAGCTAAAATCCATAAACAAGTCCAGTCTAGTAGGTATAAATGGTCAGCACCAGGACCCTGTAAAGTTGACCACTCCTCAGCAGGGTTGAAAAAAAAAGAAAGAAGTGGCCATAGATGACCAGATCAGTAGGCCATACTGAGCTGGCAGCCCTCCCTTTCCATTCCCTTCCAAAAGAGAATATCTCTTTTGAAAGGTACTAACGATTTGCACCACAAGAAGGCGGGGTCGGACATTAGGTGCTAGACCTGGCCAGTTCTGTGCATCATTACTATCAGTGTAAATCCCTTATCAACACACTTTACCATCCAAGTTTCAAATTTCTAGTATAAATAGATCATTTGCAATATTTGTTTAAAGTTTTGACATTTTGGATATAACCCTTTAATGATGGAAATTAAAACTTTCTGGAGGATTTAAAAATGTGAATCATAGCAATTCATTAGTATTTTTCCAATTCAAAAGTAATTTTTTATTTCTTAGGTATAAATGGTCAGCATCAGGACCATTTATACCTAAGAAAATGGTCAGCACCATATAGGAATGGATGTTTCTTTTTAATATATGTTAAAAATATTTAACTTACTACTTTTATTAACTACTTTTTAATATATGTTTAACTTACTTATTTTATTAACTACTTTTTAATATATGTTAAAAAACAAAAAATTGTGTTTTTCTACCCACATAGTGTTAAGAGAGAAAAATCATTGCTGTTGGTACAAATCTCTTGACCCTCACATTCCACCACCAAAATTTAAATTTTAGCATACATATATTTTTTGCAATATTTATTCAAGTTTTGAAGTTTTCAATTTTTTTTCTGCTGTTATAAAATATAACTAAATATCCCCTCAAGCAGCTGCTTGCCACAGAGGTCTGACAGGAGCCTATCAGTCTATATGCCATAACAGAATGTCTGTGAGAATGGCAGGACCTCAGCAGAAAAGCACCACCAACATCCATGCACTACCAGGTGCTCAAATCCATGCTTTGGTCAACTAGCAATGCTTTGGTCAGTAGCCAAGAGTGCTAATTACTCAGCCACAGGACAGTATTTTCTGCTGTTAAAGAGCACAATTGAAACTTTTGGGAGATTCAGAAAACATGAATCTCAATATTTCATCAATACCTATCCAACCCAAAAAGAATTTTTAATTTATTAAATATATATATGTCTACAGACAGATGGAGAGAATGAAAACATTAGCTCATTTATAAAAATAAATTACTCCCTGAGTAACCTATTGAACATAGAGAGATTTGGAAATTGGATGTTTGACAGTGGTCTGTCAGTACACCATGAAAAAGACTAGAAAAAACAGATACACCTCAGTGAAATGATAACATATATTAAAAAGAAACATCCATTCCTATATCCAAAATTCAAACCCTTTGATCTCTACAGCCAAGTGCACTAATAACTGCTTCCAGGGAATTTTATATTCAATTTTATTTCCAGCATTGTATAGTTCCTTGATTCATAGTTACTGTTTAGCTGCAATTTACCAGAATTGAGAGCTGACCAGTAGTCAAATCCCTTGCTGTTGCCAAAAGGTTGTAGGATCATACACCTATTTGACTGAAAATAAAATTTTCTAACCTACAAAATATGAACAACCAAATTTGAATATTAGTAAATAGGATAGTGACAAATATTTCAGATTATTTAGGCCTGTAATAGAACTACAGCTACAAGCATTTCACTAATATACCGTATTTCTTCGATTCTAAGATGCCATCGATTGTAAGACATACCTTAATTTCAGTACCACTAACAGAAAAAAGCTTTGATTCTAAGAAAAAAATAAAATGCTAAAATATATCTAACAAATATCTATATTATAATAGAATTCAATTTACTAACAACAACAATACCTATTTATCAGTAGATATGTTATTCATCACTTCCTTCTGAATCAATATCAGAGTCCGATTCTTCCGAGCTGTCATATCTGAATCAATATTAGAATCTACTTCACATTCAGAGTCTGATTCTTCTGAGCCATTTTTATTTTCATTATCGCATAATATATCATCTTCTGAGCCATCGAGAGCGTTGGTGATGCAACATTTTTTAAATGAGTACTTCACTATTCTTTCTGGGATTAGCTTCCAAGCTGTTGATACCTATTCCACCAATTTGATGCCGGTGCTTTCTTAATTTTTCTGGAAGGTGTCAAGTGGAAGGTTGTCAGTCAATAGCCAGGTTCCAAGCTCACTATAATTCACTCACAGAGCTCCATTATAATGAAATAACGGTCAAACTTGGAGGTGGAGGTTTCCGTGTAAAAACAAAACGTGTGATGCCGTGTGCAAAGAGCGAAAAAATTTGAAAAAAAAAAAAACTGTGATTCTAAGATGCACCCCGTTTGTAGAGACGTTTATATGGAAAAAAAAGTGCATCTTAGAATTGAAGAAATATGGTATAACAATTAAATACTCCAGTTTAAATAACATTTGTGCAATAGAATATTAAAAATTTGCAGTGGTGATTTTATCTAAAAAGCTAGTTTTAACTTAATAAATTTTTTTCCACATTTTTTCCTAAAATAAGTGCATTTTCAGAAATTTGTATGGATCTTCAGAAAAAAACAAAAACAACACAGCCTTAAATGGCATAGTGGAGCTAGCTACTGTTTCAGCAGGCAAACTTTTTTGGTTGTGTCAGCTCTTTCTGAGGCAGTGGTCAGCAGTGATTTCAGTCTTACTAGTGCATGAGAAGGCCTGTACAAACTACGAGATTAATTTCACTATTGCTTAACTACTACCAATACCAGTTTCTAGAACCTTCTCTTCCTAAATGTTACAAATAAAAATGATTGTTGTCAAATTGTTTACTAATATAAAACTTCACTGCCAAGATTTGAAGATTTTTCCTCGGCTTCTTTTCAGGTAAATTTTTTACATGAAGCTTATTCTAAACATTACGGCTTTATTAGATGTCCTTTATCATAATATTGGACTACTATAAACTTTGGCCAACCTTCAATACATTTGTGTGATATTAGTTGTACTACTACATGTTAGCATAATAGCATAATATTAAAATCAATCCAAAGTGAATGCACAGTATTCCCTGTTAAGAAACATTAATTAACAGATTCTGAAAAAATTCATCGCCGCCACGGCGGGAATCGAACCCGCATCTCTCCAGATTCATGCCAGAGTGCGCTAACCATTGCACCACGCGTCGGACAATGTCTGGCATGAATCTGGAGAGATGTGGGTTCGATTCCCGCCGTGGCGGCGATGAATTTTTTCAGAATCTATTAATAAATAGCATAATATATTATCAATCTCCAAAAGATATAAAATTTTAATAATGTAACACCAAATACAGATGTTTAAACACTCAGTAGCATTAGTCATGGCCAATTTAAGCTTTCTAGATAGGCAATTAATGAGGGCACTACTGATTAACGTATGAGAAAACTGTCACTGGGATTCACTCAGTTAAATGTCAGCAAAAATTAATAATGATCTTACCAAATATTAATTATAAAGATGGCAATGTAAATAATTACTAAAATTGAAAATCAATAAATTATTCATGCAGAGTGTAAATTATATTACCAATAAGACAACAGGAACAAAATGAAAAATTAGTGAGAAAATTTACCATGATCACTAGAATTCTTAGATTTCAGCTCAAGCATGCGAACAATGGATTCCAAACTTTCTACTTTAGCTTGAAGATTTCTACGATCATCTTCCGTAGCATATTCCATTTCTAATAGCCTCTAAAATGAAAATTTACAATATTATTACAAATCATATTTCTTTCATAATGCATAAGAAATATACCAATTATCTCTATTATAAACTAACAGCTTGATAATGTTTTTCACACATGCCTAACTGTTTGACTTTTTGCTATTCCAGAATATTTTAATTTAATACTAATAAAAGTAGTAATGTGTAAAAATTTCAAAAATAGAGAGCAGCAATTGCTTTCCCATTTAGATTAAAAAGATTGATAATTTACATATAAGTAGTATCTGACATACGACATCATTACACATCTGTGCAATATCATGTATGGTAGGGGTAGGTTTAAAATGGAATGTTTTTTTCTTTGTATTCTGCTCTTTGGTTCCACTTTCTCAACCATGATAAGCTCCTTTCTTTGCTGTGTCATTATTTATGGTGGGCATTCAGCATTTTTGCTTTGGGGCAGCAGCCCATCATGCACAACACATAGTTCAATGCATCAATGTGGTGATTTTTGGTCAGATATAAACCTATATACAATAAATATTTTGTGGAAAAAATTTCACTGACATATGGGACTCAAACCCGCATCTCTCCAGAAACATGTCAGAGTCGGCGAAATTTTTTCCACAAAATATTTATTAATATATTAATGTTAAAATGTCACCCAGGTAACGCTGTGATTGTCACCTATATATAATGTCTCTATGATGCAAGTATGACAATTGCACACATTTAGGGCCAGCAGTATATTGATATACCAATGATTTGAATAAAAATTGATTTGTCATTGGCACTTTCTAGTACAATTAACTACTCAGTCCCACACTTCCTGCTTATGAGAAAACTTGCTTCAATATTGCTAAGACATATGAATTGGCATGACATTTTCATCTTCTTATCTCAGTGGTTGCAGCAAAGTACAAATTTCCACAGTGCATAATTTGGAAATGGGTGCTTAACATTTTAAGTTCAAATACGTTTAATATAAGCCATAGTTTAGAATGGGGTTTTTGACAGGCTTTTACATTTTTTACTCAATGAAAACATCATCATCATCATCCTCAAGCAGCCATGGGCTACGGAGGTCCAACCAGACCGTGCAGTTTAATTCTCCAAGCATATCTGTCCTGAGCTACATCTGCTGCATCCAGCCACTGCACACCAATTCTAACAAGGTCCTGTTTGACATTGTCTGCCCATCCTAGGTCTCCCCTTCCTTCTGAGGCCTCTAGGCACACTGTTCATAACCCTATTCGCCAATCTATAATTATCCATACGGGCAATATGGCCAAACCAGTGGAGTCTCTCTCTCTGCAAAAACAGTTTGTTAAAAAATTAATTCCCCTAAATTTAGTGAAATTCATTTGAAAGCATAAATATGGGTAGGAGAAATCCCTAGGTGATAAGCAAATCTGACAGCAGTTTTAAGAGTTAAATCATAAAATCACTTTTATCCATGGGCTGGAAAAGGATTGGGTCGTTTTACCTCTGAGCGGTACTTTTTTGCACACAATGGGCTAAATGGCCAGGTCACAATGACCCTGAGGACTCAGAAAATTGGATTGGATTGTTTTACCTCTGAGCGGCACTTTTTTGCACACCATGGGCTAAATGGCCAGGCCACAAGGACCCCGAAGGCTCAGAGAAGGTTGGGGGAGGGGACCCACTGGAACAGCTGTTGGGAGACAGATGGTAGCCTCCCGTCAAGGCCATCCAGCGTGTTCTTTATCGTGCACAGGGTATGGCTCTCCCGCACATGGGACCACGGCTTAACGTCCCATCTGACGGACGGTGGCCTTTCCAAACCCAGCGGTGTCCCCTACTGACCGTGGGCAGGGCGGAGAATTTTGCGGAGATAAATCTCAACGCTGACCCAGCTGGGACTCGAACAGGACTCAGAAAAAGTTGGGGTAGGGGAACCACTGGACAACTGTTGGGAGACAGGTGGTAGTCTCCCATCAAGGCCATTCAGCATGTTCTTTAACATGCAAAGGTATGGCTCTCCCGCACATGGGACCATGGCTTAACATCCCATTAGACAGACAGCAGATTTTCCAAGCCCATAGCTGTCCCCAACTGACCAAGGGCAAGGCAGGGAGTTTTGCAGAGATATTTCAATGCTGGCCCAGGTGGGATTTGAATCTGGGAAAGATAGAAAAGGTTTAAAGGTTAATGAGCCAAGACCAAAAGTGTGTTATATCATACTTGTTGGCAAAATCAGAAGTTTTCTTTCAGGTTTATATAGCTTGATGTTATAAAATGAGGCTTTGCACCTTAGAATGAAAGCTTCAGTGACTTTTCTCCAATCTTTGCTCTCTTTGGCTATGTTCTTAAATATAACTTTTCTAGGCCTTTAAACAGTTTTAATCTCTTTAGTTTGCATAATAACTGTACTTTTTATTCCAGTTTTTTGGTGTAAAAAATGGGTGTAATCATTGTGCACATTTTTTATGCGTGGTTATCACAAGAAAATATTACTTATTTTTCTTGCACTTCAATTAGCTAAATAAAAATTGCATAGAAGTGATATTTTAGGACAATAAAATATTTAACTCATTACAGCAAATCAAGCAGACTACAGTGGCATTGCATGAGAAACAATTGGGGAGACTATAAGACTGTAACATTGATATTTTGACTCCTTCTGACACTTGCAAAGCACTAATTGTATTTTCTTTTATATATAAAGGTGAGATAATAACTTTTGACTAGTGTCCTAAAAAAAATCTTGCAAGTCTTAAAGGAAACTGATGCTTTACAGGATCAACAATACTGTGAAATTATGTTCCCTGGATGTGTCTTATACTGAGAATTAAGTAACAGAATTATATAAGTCAGACTAAACCCAACATGCTATCTATTTATAAGCAGGAATCAACATTTCTTTTACAAAAAGATGGAATCCAGTGAACACTGTTGAAAAAGTAGCTACTTGGCTGGTTATGACAAGTAAAAAGTGATTGGACCTTTTAAACATATTAATTATTTAGATCATTAAATTACATTAACCAATGTGTCAAAATTTAGAGTAGAAAGGGTAAAAAAAACTAGTCACAATTCTAATTGCTGACGTGTTTTCTTGCATGTGTGCAACATGGTGAAATATTGAACCTTACATAGGACATATACAAACTGTCAATTTGTTAATAGTAAATACACAGATTACCCTATCTTAAATTTATCCTCAGTGACATTTTTTCATAATATGTTTATTTTAGAAATTATGGAGCTTCAAAAGTTAGCTTTTGGTTTTACCTGATGTTAAATAGTGATAATAAGGTCTTAGTGCTAATAATAAGCACTAAATGAACAATACTAAATAATTAGTAAACCAACTAAAGTTAATAATAAAGAAATTAGCAGTGAAATCACAAGTTAATATTCAAAAGGTATAGTGTGGACAGAGGAGCTGATTTTGGCTTTGCCATGAATGGACTCATTGTGAGATGGGATCAATATGTGGTTGGGATCACTGAGGAAGTGCATGCTACTATTCTAGGGTTTGGTTGTTTTACCTCTGAGTGGCACTTTTTTTGCACACAATGGGCTAAATGGCCAGGTCACAAGGACCCCAAAGGTTCAGAGAAGGTTGGGGGAGGGGACCCACTGGAACAGATAGTGAGAGACAAATGATTGTCCCCTGTCAAGGCCACTCAGTGTGTTCTTTAACGTGCACAGGGTATGGCTATCCCACACATGGGGGCATGGCTTAATGTCCCATCTGATGGATAGCAGCCTTTATAAGCCCTTCGGTGTCCCCTACTGACCGTGTGCAGGGTGGGGAGTTTTGTGGAGATTAATCTCAATGTTGATCCAGCTGGGACTCAAATCTGGGAACTGCAGATTATGAGCCTGGTGTGCTACCAACTGAGCCCCCGCCACCCTGCCCATGATCAGTAGGAGACCAACATGCCATTTTTTTTTATAAATTCTTTGAACAAATAAATGTGTAACTTACTATGTTAAGTTGAAAGTGATATTGCTATAGCACAGAACTGCAATAAACTCTCTTCTTCCCTCCATGTTAGCATATCAGCTTCAATAAAGTGTTGCCATATGCAGTTTTACCCTGTCTATGGTCAAAGGGTGAAACCAATGCAGTCTCTCCCTACAGAGGTTGTTGCTTGAATCTGCTGGAAGACCCTAGTTTTCAGAGTGAATTTCAGTATCTTGGTTACAAGTCACAATGGTACTGTTGCTTTTCATTTTTACTCTTTTGACTAATCATCCCTTTTAAGTTTTTTATCCCAAAGGTTCACAAAAAATTACTCTTGGTATTATTTTCCAGGCAATCCCTCACCTTTTATATTGGCCAGACACTCCCCCTCCCCTCTAAACACAACACTTAATCAAAATATAAGGTACAATTCCATGTAAAAACTAATAACTGCTTGGTACTATTTTCCCAGCAATTGTCACAGCAGTCATTGCATATTATTGCAAGAAATGGAATAACCCTCTTAATATGACCTATTTTTGTTACTCCTGGATAAAGTTAAATATAATACCTCCTCAAGCAGCTGCTTGCCATAGAGGTCTGACAGGAATCTGTCAGTTTATATGCCATAGTAGAAGGCCTGGGAGGATGGCAGGACTTCGGCAGAAAAACAACAAGAATATTCATGTCTTACCCGGGGCTTGAATCCGGGTCTCTTAGATCAGCAGCCAAGTGCGCTAACCACTCAGCCACAGGAAGAGTTCTTTTTGCTTTCATGTTGAAAACACTTTAAAATTAATTTGGCCACCAATACTTCCAGTTTTAAAAATTTGGTACTTGTCAATTTTAAATTTTTTTAAACTCTATCTTCAATTCTGAAATTATTCCAAAGGCATCAACTTGGATTTTAAATATCCTTGTTTGTGGCGACCTAGAACGAAGATTATAGTTAGGTTTTGGCGAGTGCTTGGACTTTACTTCTATAGTACTGTTCAGCCCCAACAGTGGATAGTGGTAAACATGGCATTATCCCGATAGATGTAGTGCAGTCTCTGAATTGCAGAGCATCTGGGTTTTGTCATTCATTATATATTACCTAACACTAAAGGTATTGTGTAATGTCTGCAATAAAAAAAATAAGCTTTCTATTATTCTTCTAAAAAAGAAACCACATTTCAGAACTATGAGTAGCTGCTTCAAAAATAAAATATTCTTATAATTCTTAACCCTATAATGTCATAGTTTTTCTCTATACTTTTTACTAAAAAAATGTTTTAATGCATATCCCTTCTACTCTGGGTTTAAGGAGTCAATTCATTCTTGCCAATAGAAACTTCATGATGTTCACTTCACATTTCAACACCAAAATTTCAGATTTCTAGCTTAACTGCATTGTAATATTTGTTTAAAACTTTAGAATTTTCAAATTTTTCTACCTTAGAGGGTGCAATTAGTTTTTTGGAAGTTTCCAAAAATGTGAATCATAAATAAAATAAAAATAAATATCCCCTCAAGCAGCTGCTTGCCACATAGGCCTGACAGGAGCCTGTCAGTTTATATGCATAGTAGAAATCATAATATTTAATTAATTCCTAGCTAATCCAGAAAGAATTTTCCATTTACCTCTAAAAATAAACAATTATCTACTAAAACACAAACATTGTTTTCCCACCCACCCTGGGTCTAATGGGACAACTCAGTGTTGGCAATGAAAATTTTATGAGTTTCAGATTCCACCACCAAAATTTTGAATTTCTAGCATAAATACATTATTTGGAATATTTGCTTGAAATTTTCAACCATTAGAGGGTGCAATTATAACTTTAGAGAGATTCAGAAAGTGCAGATCATAATATTTCATCAATACCTATATATAACACAAAAAGAATTTTTTATCTCTATAAACAAAAAACAATGATGTCTACAGATGGACAGACAGACAGATAACAAAGTGAAACCATTATCTTGTTTTCTTTGAAAATGAGATAAAAAGTAAATCATCAGGTATTTTAAATTTGAATACCATAGTGCACAGAAGAATAGCTGCAGAAAAGTACAAAAAAAGGGGGGAGGGGACTAGAATATTGCTTTAATGTCACATTAGACAACAGAGGGTTAAGAATTTAATATTAGGTTAGTATAATGCTCTTCTACTACATTTTTTAAAATCAATTACCAAACAAAAATGAGAAGTCTGAAAATGCAAACTCCAGCTGTAAAGCTGAATTAATTACTGCAAGTATTACCAAATGTCACATATGACTCTGTGGTTATAATACAGAGCCATCATTAAAAAAACTTTTAGACATTCCATAAAACTTAATGATCAACCATACATTATGTAAATCTCTAACTAGTTAAGTTGATAAAGCTTTCTATGATAATGAAACTTTACATTTTTCATAGGCAAGATAACTAGAAGCTTAACCCTTCCAGTGTCCATGTCGTCTGTATACGTTTGGTGAATCTGAATTGAGAGGCCAAGGATGTATGCATATGTTTATAGTACAACAAAAAAAATCGATTTAAAAAAAATAAAAATTGCCATTTTTTTATACATGTAACTTATAAAGATATATAACTCAGGCTTCAAAAATAATATTTCATTTTTTAAATTGATGCATATTTTATTAAGCTACAATATAAATAATTTTATAAAGCCATCTAATTGCCATTTCTTAGTAGCACTAAACGGTATTACCGATTTGCTTGTTAACGTTCCTATTTGCTGAAGAAACCTTCCGATTTAAGCTCACAAGTTTGATTTGAACTATTATCAACAAAGTTTTCCTTAAATTTTTGAAAATCTCCTAAAAATTATAAAAAAAACTGCTATTTTGCAAAACGATAAATTTTGGTAGTAATTACAAAATACATATGGCAATTTTTTTTCCCTTTTCACAATCTTTTCTGTCATAAACCTAAAAATTTCATTTCTGTATATTTACTTCTGTCAGTTAGCGATCTTCAATTGGCTGATTTATCAATCTTTCCAAGTTATGCTAGATCGGAGGCCAGCTTAAAAGTTGCTGCGGATATTTTATTTAACATCCCATTAGGCTATATGTAATTTTTCTTTTCTTTTTTTTCAATAAAAAAAAAAATTTGAGCTTGTACCCATTTTCTGAAATTGAATGTCTTGGATACAGAAGCAAAATAAGACTTCCTTGCTACGGCAATCGGCCATCATTTGGGAGGGCAATTTCAGGAAGGGCTGGTCCTTGGTGCAGAAACCTTTCTGTACTTAGCCAAGATTGCCGAACTTCAACACCCAAAGAAAAATTTCATAATATTTAGTAAAAAAAAATCATCCAAGGAAGTTTTTTTCTATTTCATAACCAGTTCAGAAAATCCCGTGAATGTGAAAAGGCCATGTCACGTTGCATAACACTGGCCATGTTTAAAATATACGTTTAAAATAATTTAAAAATTCTCTGTCATTGAGCAATAAAATTTCAGAGTTTATCCTTCAAACTATTTGGATGTTGAATGTTCTTAGGAGAAAAACTCTCAGAGAGTTTTTCTCCTAAGAACATTCAACATCCAAATAGTTTGAAGGATAAACTCTGAAATTTTATTGCTCAATGACAGAGAATTTTTAAATTATTTTAAATTAACTTTTGAGCAAGAAGGTCTTTTAATTGTATACTAAAATATACGATACTGAAAAGAATCATTAAAAGAAATTAAAATCATATTTCAGGTTGAATATTATATTATTCGGGAGGAAACTTCCTTTCGATAAATATATAATTTAACTATTTTTATTCAGCAGGTTTTCCAAAATGAAGCCTTAATTTATAATGTGCGATCCTTTTTTTTCCACATTACATTGAAAAAGGCTTAATAAAATCAATATGCTTGCAAATTTGTCTATATTATTTATTTTCATAAAATTCGTAATTAAATTCTGTTTAATTTGGTATATAACTTGACCTATTTCCATTAATTTGTTATTATTTTTTTTTTAATTTTGAAACATAACTTGTTTATCTGACTCAGCACTCTGAGAAAATTCCAGGCTTTTAGCCTGGAATTTTCTTCTAAGTATGGTACCAAGAAAAAAATTACAAAATGAGAAAAATATTTACTTAAAACCAAAAACGTAATTTTGTTTGTTATTCAGAAATATATAGTCCTTCTATTCATGTGCATTGCAATCATTTCTATTAGGTTTTTTTTTCAATAAATTTTTGTGTTGCCAGATGCATTTTTTTACTACATAACTCTTAAAAAAGTCTTATAAAACATGTTTCTTTTTTGTTAAATACTTCATTTTTATAAAATCCAGAATTAAATGCTGATTAATTTGATATACAACATGCCATATTTCCTTTCATTAGTTATTTGGCAAAAAAGTTCTAAAGTTAAAATTTTTTTTGGCTGAGCATAGTCAGAAAATAGCTTGGCCCCTGGATGGAAACCTGTTTTTCAGCCTGGATACTGGAAGAGTTAATGCTTTTGTCCAGACATTTATTCAGTATCTTTCACATACAGTACATGTATTACATGCTTTGATTTAATAAAATACTGTTTACCATTTACAAACCTACCAATTTTAGAATTTTTGAAAAGTAGCCTCACCTAATATATATTAGCAAATCGAATAGTTTTTTCACCAAGCTCAAAAAGTGTTTAAAATACAAGACATGAAGTTAACACTTACGTAGTCAAGTGCAGATCAAATCATAACTCTGGTTTCTTTTGAAAGGTTCAAATGTGATTTGAAATAAAACCAAATCTAAAAATTTTTTCTTTAAAACAACCTTTTAAGTTTTTTAATTAACAGGAAAATAAAAGTTCAAATTTGATAAAAGTTAAATTCGATATCATCAAGTTTATGAGATAACGATATATAACATTTTCACTACCTCATCATTATCATCATCATCCTCAAGAAGCCATGGAGGTCCATCCAACCAGACAGAGCAATTTAGTTCTCCAAGCATATCTGTCCTGAGCTATATCTGCTGCATTTCACCACTTCACACCAATTCTAACAAGGTCCTGCTTAACATTTTTTCCACAAAATATTTATTAACATAGTCTGCCCATGCATCCTAGGTCTCCCCCTCATTCACACTGCTTATGATCCTATTCACTAATCTATAATTAGCCATAGGGGCAACATGGCCAAATCAACGGAGTCTCTCTCTGCACAATATATTGCTCAGAGGAAGTTGCCGTCTCCTTTGCGTAACTTCTCATTACTTACAAAGTCAAACCACCTAATACCTAAGATGCTGTGTAAGCATCTAGAATCAAAAGCGTCAAGTTTCCTGTTATCTTGTTTACAAAGTGTCAAAGTTTCACTATCATAACTAACCCTACAAAGAATCAAACTGTTATACAGTCTAATTTTAGTCTTTAGGTGTATACACCTATTTCTCCACACTCTCCATAGGTTCTTAAAAGTCCCGGCAGCAATCCCTATTCATCTGTTAATCTCATGCCGCACATCACCATTATCTGTTACATAACTCCCAAGATAATTAAACTGTGACACTTGCTCAATGGTGCAACCATTCAGAACAACTGAAGCACCAACTGCCTGACCAATTTTCATCACTTTAGTTTTATCTCTATTACCAGTGTCATTAACAGCTCTAATGAAAGAATTCATCTCATCAACATCATTAGCCAACAAGGCCAAATCATCTGCATAATCTAAATCAGAAATTTTGAACTCTCTAGTCCATTTAAAGCCAAAATCTTTTGACTACCTACACTACAGAATTTCACCTGACTACTTTAAGGGTTAATGAAAATATTATTCGTGCACCTCATAAATTTAAAAAAAGCAAATAGTAAATAGTCTAACTCATTAAAACATTCATATTAATGCAAGATGTTTTATATTAATATAGCACCTCAAAAAATAAAACTGCACAGAAACTTATTGCTATCTAGGGGTACTATTGGATAGAAAGATGACGTGGAACAAACATATACAATCTGTCTGTATTAAGATTATATAATACTGAGAATTTGTTACGTACATAATTTTGAGGATATGTCTCTATTAAAATAGATATAAAATGCTTGGATAAAGTCTTATCTAACACATTGGATATTACCTTAGGGCGTGACTTATAGTAAATATATAAAACGCTTGGAAATTATGCAGAAGTATGTGATTTGATGTATTTTTAAAAACAATAAATAAGACACCACTGTAAATTGTTTTAGGGAGCTAATTTTTTTGGAGATTAGAAAATTATATGTGTTTTAAGCTTTAAAAATTTTAAGAAAACATGAGGGAATAAACAGAATTAGTGCATTTGTTTTATAAGATTATCAGAGAATAGATCATTAGTATAAACACATGTAAAGTGGAGCATTTTTACTATACACTAAGTATATAAAAAAAAATAAATAGCCCCTCAAGCAGCTGCTTGCCACAGAGGTCCGACAGGAGCCTGTCAGTTTATATGCCACAGTAGAAGATCTGAGAGGATGGCAGGACCTCAGCAGAAAACAACACGAACATCCATGCCTTACCTGGGGCTCGAACCCAGGTCCCCATAGAACAGTAGCCAAGCGCACTAACCACTCGGCCATGGGACGACTAAGTATATATTGCATCTAAAATTGTTTCATTATTAAATAATTTGAAACCTAGCGAATTTTAAATAATTTTAATAACAGACTTCAAAAATGGATTGTAAATGAGATTAATGCACTTCAGATTTTTCAATAATTCTATGTTATTATTATGATTTTTTTTGTACTGTGGGGTACTTAAATGAGTATTCTTGTTAACAGACACCATTAAAATATCTCTTTTAAATCTATTGTTTGACCCACAAGCAAGTACAACTCAAATGGGCTATTACTAACAATAATGTGAAAAGTTACACAGCACATGTGATATATACATATTTGTTTGTACATTTTGAATTTCTTCTATGTATTCTTATTTGTTCTATATATGTTATGCAATAGATTGTAATCTGTATCTGAATGAAACGTGTGTACAAGTTAGAAAACAACAAAATTAGATGAATATAAAAATGATAATGGAGAGTTAGAGAATAGGAGCTAGTCAGCTGTCACAAAATGACAATTCCCTATTCACCAACATGGTATTTTTAACCCACCAGATTTTAGGAATTTTTCCACTAGCGAGTTTTAAAAAAATCAGTTAATCTGCAAGGATTTTTCAACACCCCCATGTGAGCAAGTGAAATGATATTTTCAGTTTAATCATCTTCCCTTCTCACTTGGCTCAAAATTTATCTTCACTTGATTTTTATTCCTCAAAACTCTTGACATTTCTTATTACTTAAAGATGGTGAGTTTTACAGTAATTACATACAGCAAAGATAGCAAGCCAAAACCTATATTTTTTTGAATAGCTTACCTGCTCAGAATTTTTCCTTAGCTGTTTTTCTCTTTCATACTGTGTTACTAGCTGTTCATTATCTTCTCTCAACAGCTCCAACTCTACTTCATGCTCCTGATTTTCCATAACTGCAAAATCTAGATTTTCCAACACATTTACTACTAATGGCATTAATTCTTTAACAACGTCTTCGTCATACTTTTCTATTATTTTTTCAAACTCCTGGTAAATATTTCCTGCCAATGTCTGCACTTTTTCTGACATAACATGGCTATCGTCATTATTAGTTCCATATACAGTTTCTTGCATAGGGGATTCAGTTTCCATCTTTGCTTATATATTTCAAATCACTCAAAGCCAGAATTTAAGAATTTCATTTAGAAGTAATAGTAACCACATAGTATCTAACAAACCAAGAATTAAAATAGGCTCATATTTATGCTGTCTGGAAGACAATCATTTCTAAAAATATATTAAAATGATAAATCTAAAACACTTTCAGCTGATTTTGAATTATAAGTTACCATTATGATACATTTTAACTGCAACAATTAATAATACAAATTATTCCTAAGAAATATTACTTAAATAATACGAATCTATTGCTTCTAAAGAATTTTTTTCTAGATTTTAAGGGAAACCTCAACCTACTCCCAAATTCTTTACCACCTGATTAAAAACAACTGATCAACTGGGTTGCCAGATTGATCAACTATGTTCCAAAAAAAATAAAGAAATAAATATCCCCTCAAGCAGCTACTTGCCACAGAGGTCTGACAGGAGCCTGTTATACAGTTTATATACCATAGTAGAAGGTCTGAGAGGATGACAGGAATCCATGCAGTACCCGGGGCTCGAACCCAGGTCCCTTAGATCAGTAGTCAAACGCGCAAACCACTCAGCCACGTCAGAAAATTACTAATTTTCGCACATATCTATCAATACAGAATTAAAAACTTTCGGTATTTGATATAATATCTGTATTTTACCATAATTATTTTGAAAACTTGATTGGATAAAATAATCTTTACACTTTCTCCTTGTATTGATTACATGAAAAATTTAATCCTTCTATTCGTTTTTAAGGCAATTTCTATGATTGCATAAATAATATATATTAAAAATATATAAAATAATATAGTAAACATACGTATTAAACATATTTTGACGACGAGTGTTTAAAATAGGAGTAGAATGGAAAGGAAAATACATATATGTAGGTAATTAATATAGGGGAGGAATAAAATGATAAATTGAAGTGGAATGAATCAGAACGCCTTTCCGAGTTTGCTTTTTATCCGAATCACCTTCATCACCATATTCAAGCAGCCACTGGCTACGAAGATCCAACCAGATTATGCAGTTTATTACTCCAATCACATCTGTCCTAAGCTATATCTGCTGCATCTCGCTACTGCAGACTAATTTTAAAAGGTCCTTTTCATAGTGTCTGCCCACTGCATCTTAGGCATCCCTCTCTTTTTGAGGCCTTTAGAGTTCATAGCCCTATTCGCCAAACTCTAATTATGAATATGGGCAACGTGGCTAAACTAACGTAGTCTCTCTCTGCACAATATAATGCTCAAAGGAGGTAGCATAGTTTCTTTAAATATCCCACTAACCATTCTCTCTCCACGAATAGTTGAAATGTAAGGACTCTGCACAGAGATTATTCACTTGATGTCCTTGCACAAAAATTCCACCATTATGATTTAGATATTCTCGGCTTGAAAATGGCCATATGGACAGATAAAAGTCAGATTCTTAAAAATAATCTTAAATTTCTCTTTTCAGGGAGGGAAAATAATAAGCATAATCGAGGCGTAGGTCCATTGAGGTAGTAATACTAGAGACAGGATTCCGATTCCCGTAACATTGACCACCATGATCACAGACGGCTGTGTCTGCCGACTGCTTAGTGAGGCAAGAATACTCACGATGCCTTGCGAATTGACTGGGAACAATGATGAAGGCTATTTAAAAATGCTTAACAAATGATTTAAATGAAGCAGAAATTTGCTGTTTCTTGTTTTTTATTTCAATGAGATTATTCCGGTGTAGTAATTAAAGCAAAATAGATTTAATTAATACACACTTATTGATTTATATCGTATGAAAAGCGAAGACACTGGAAACTACTTCTCTTTCAAATCGAGGTTTTGTATGAAAATTTTTAAAAAATGCGATATGCTCTTAATATGTGATTAAAGCTGAACAAAATTGATTGTAAACTTAGCAGACTTTAATTTGAGTACGTTTAAAACAGGGAATATGTTAAACATATTTTAAAATCTAATACATGATCAAATCATTCAGCTTAAGCGAAAGCCCTCAAAATATATAGACCTTAATAGTGCAAATCCGCGCCTCATTAAAAAAAAACATGAAAGTCACATTTATTTTCTTCTTTTATTAAAAATATTATTTTTTTTTAATTGAAAGAAATAATAAGAGAGTGTAAACTTTTTTTAATTCAGCTGAGGCAAGAAATCAAATCTCCTCCCAATAAATGACAAAATTTAATTTCATGCTATAAAAAAAACAAAATATTTTAAGCTTGTTATTCAACTGAAGCATAAAGAAATTGAAGCCCCCCTCCCACACAAACACACAAATGGCATAATTGAAATACGATGCTATGAAAAAAAAATATTACAAACTTTTATATCAGTTAAGGCAGAAGGAAATCAAGGTCACACACATACATACACACACACACACAAATGACATAATTGAAATTGCATGCAATATATATAAAAAACAAAATAATTTACACTTTCTGTCATTTCCACAAGGCAGAAGGAAAGGCAATACCCCCCCCTCCTCACAAACACAAATGACATGATTTAAATTTAATGGAACAAAAACAAAATATTTTAAACTTTTATATCAGCTAAGGCAGAAGAAAATCCAAGGTAACAAACACAAATGACATAATTGAAATTGCATGCTATATATATATAAACAATAATTTACACTTTCTCTCATTTCAACTAAGGCAGAAGGAAAGGCAAGCCCCACCCTCCCCCCACACAAATGACATGATTGAAAATTCATGCAACAAAAACCACATATTGTAAACTTTTATATCAGCTGCGACAGAAGGAAATCCAAGGTCACACACACACACAAATGACATAATTGAAATTGCATGCTATGCATATAAAAACAACAATTTACACTTTCATTTCAACTGCATGTGTGCACTTTGGAACTAAAGATCACTAGGTTATTATAGTTTCCCTAAAAAAAAATTAAATATTGTCCTGGCTGAATTTGTAAGTAAAAATATATTTTGAGCCAGGCAAACCAACAGTTAAAAAAAAATCTATGGGGATTTTCCAGCTATATAAAACTAAAACAAACATAAAAATTAGAGCTTCAGAAGCTATATATGAATTTTTATCATTAGCATTATTATCATAATCTATATATCCACAACAGCATTTGCCATTGAACAGTATTTGTTTCCTAATTGACTTCTCATCAAATAATAAAGTGAATATCTTATGCTTCTGCTTACTATCAGTAAAATTTTCCATGCAGAAAACTTCAATAAATCCAGCAAGACCATCTATAAATCTGCACCAAGTTAAAATTGTGGAGCTATTGGGAAAGAAGATTTTCTCTTACAAATCCATAAGCCTTTTAAAAAATAAAAAAATAGAACCTCAATTTTTAATCAGCCTTTGGAGAATGAAAATATCAGAGTAAACTTATTTATCTCTTGGCAATAAAATATGCCATTGCTTCTTTCAGCATTTTTGCTGTGAATTTCTGAACAGGCAGGCTCCTGTCAGACCTCTGTGGCAAGCAGCTGCTTGAGGGGGTATTTTTTTTTTTTTAAAGTTATATCTAGAAACACAGGCTTTTGGTGTCTCAAGGTCATCTTGATCAGCTTTTTTGAGCCTTGAACAATCAATATTTCTTTTAAAGAAGAATCTGATTGCTTGGCTCTTAGCTGACAATAATTTCACCATTGCATTTTCTTTAAGCTCTGGATTTCATTTTGCACTGACACATCAGCTTTCTCTTAACTTTTCTAGGACTCTTCCCTCTTACACAGAATGAGTGATGATTTTTATAGGCAATATCTGTTTCACTGCAATTTCTATTATATCTTCTACAAGTGTCTCTCAATTTGTTACAAATGTTACAATGTTAATTACAAATTACATTTGTTACAAATGTGAATAAAGTTGGCACAGCATCATTAATTAATCCTACTATTCCATTTTCTGTAGTTTTATTTTTAAAACAGTAAAGTTCTGGGAACAGATAGTATTAGCTACTGTTTAAAGAGAGACAGTGGAGCATCTACAACAATTAACCAACCTCAGCATTTCAACTCACAAAATTTTTTATCAAATATTAAAAAACAAATTTATAGGTTTCATTTATCACTTGCGGAATTATTAAATCCCTATTTCAGGCGTTTCGTTTGAGAAAAAAAAAGCAATTTGTGTTATTTTGGCAAAATAAAAATGCAAAGCAGTAGTCGCATAAAATTAATGTCTAAGTTCAATATATCTTTTAGAAACAAAATTCACGAAAATATTCTGTAAATTCCATGCTGTTTCAATCTGTAAACCGCCTGCTTTTCATAAGTAAATATTATTAGTTTCATTTATGAAAAAAATCGTGAATTACATTTGATTATTATACTAGGACAGAACGGTATTTTAAAATGCTTTATTTATTTTTAGACTTCTCTGCTTTAATAATTTAAATTTAAAAGCATTTCACAATATTCGTAAATTACTAACCTATGAAATGTCGAATTGCTGCTTTTATAGTATTTTTCAGTAGTTAGTACACAATTCATGTAAATATAAGAGCGTGGTGAAAGGTTTGTTTACGCTACTCAAACACGCCTCTCTCTCTTCCTCACCGAGGAGTATGCTTAAGATTTTGTACATGTTTATGGCGTCCATTGCGAGTCCTGTCTCCAGTAATATTACCTCAATGCGTAGGTCTGCTTCTCAGCAGATACGCCAGTGATGCTCTTCTAAGATATGAATGCATTAATAAAAGGTTTCTTACAGAAAAAGTTCAGATAAGCATTAAAAACTTGAATATTATCTTCTGCTATGCCTCCACTGAGGATGTCAATGAGGATGAGAAGGATAGGTTTTACGAACAACTTCAGGATATTATTAATTCTGTCATGAAAGGAGATATTACCCTGCTGACTCTGACATTTGGGGAGGAGTGATAGGCCCTTTTGTTATTGGTAGCTGCAATGGCAATGGGCAACGTCTCTTAAAGGTAAGTAAACTTAATGATTTCAGAATAACTAACACTTATTACAAACACTGCGACATACATAAGTACACATGGGTTTCACCTGATGAGCTCCATAAGAATATGACTGATTATATATTAATTAACAGCAAATGGACTAGTTCTGTAAGGAATACCAGGGCATATAGGGGAGCTGAAATTGGATCTGTCCATTACCTTGTTAAAAGTGTCTTACACCTTAAACTTAACCAGTGTTGTACTAAGGTTAAAAAAAGTTGCCTTTAACACTGAAGCTCTGAAAGACCCATTATTGCTAAAGCATACCATGATAGGTTACTTAGTGATTATGACAACCATGGTTTGCTTACTAGTGAAGTTGAGAAAGAATGGAGCTGTCTTAAACAGGACTTTCTTGAAACAAACAGTACTCTTTTAGGTAAAAAGGAGCAGAGGAGGCAAAATTATTTCAGTTATAAGGCACTTGAGCATAATTCGGAAAGAAAGAACTGCAGGAATGTCCTTAATCAATACCATATTAGTCCCAATAGAAAGCATTACAAAGAGCATAATAAACGTGGAAAGCGGAATTCGTCTCTCTATCTGCTATTAATAAAGGAAGGCGAAAATCTACGCCTTCCTTTATTAATAGGAAACTCGAATTCTTTAATTTGATGTGGACTCCTCTCAACCACTATTTGACGAGTTTCAGATGACATGCAGAAAGCATTCCATAATGCATGATCAGAAGGAATTTCGATTAATATCTGCTGGCTGCCACTGCTACTGCTACCCGGCTCTTGACGAACTTCTGATGGTGTTATTTTTTGGCTCTCTTCAACAACTTCTTCTGGAAGAGATTGGGGCGGCACTGAGTTTTTATTTGCCAAATCCAAAGCAGTCGCTGTTGATGTGGATGGCTCATCTAAACAGGACTTTTATACTAAGAATTCCTTCATAACATAGCTTAGCTTTCTTCCTTGTTCATCTTTCTTTAAGCATTTCTTTTTATATTGACTTCCAGACAATTTTTTCCTTTTCTGTTCCATACTGTAATAAAAATATTAAATAAAAATTCACAGTCCTTCGCAAAGATGCAACCGGGGGGGGAGGGGGTCATTGAAAATGATTAAATATGATGATGCTTATCATGCTATTAAAATAGGGTAGATAAAATAACGATAGAAATGAGTTGCGAAGCTAGTAAGATTTGTAGGTAACAGAACATAATAAATAGATAACGAATATCTGTCAAATTGACAGCTAGCAGCCGTTTTGACATATGGCTTTCTTTAACTTGTTATTGTATTGTCTCCACTTCAACGTATATGAATTTGGTAAAAATAGAACAATAAATAACGAACGCAAAAGTAGGCAAATGCAAATATTTCCTGAGCAACTCTCTCTCTCTATCACACACAGAACGCAAAAGTAGCCCAATATTACCTAAATAACTCTCTATCACACAGAGGCACACGTTCCGCACCTGAGATATACCCAGTCCATGCAAATGCTACTTTTTAATTCGAGTCCCTATTGTCATAACATAATCATCTTCAATGATAATAAGTAACTACAATTGCTGTAAAAAACAATAATTCTCTACCTGATCTACTTTTTAAACACAAAAACTGAATTAGTATAACTGCACAAATATTATACTGATACAGATATATTATATATCTGATTTACTGATTTAAATACAGCACAGCCACTTGCCACTTCTCATGACAAACTAACATTAAAATCAAATATTGTCAATAATTGTAAGCTCAAAGCAGAACTATCAACATGTAACACGTGCAATTGTCTTTTGTGATAATTGCCGCCTCAGCTTTTAGGAGCGGTCGCGCGATATATTACAAACAAAAATAATAGCTCGCGCTGTCATCAAAAGTCTTTCGCTAGCGCTCGCCAACGATACACCTGCATCGAAACCGAGATCAAAGGGTACCGAAAGCGCTTAGGCAGAGGCGTACGATAAATCATAAATCGTATACATCAATATCGGAATAACATCAATATCGGAATATAATAGACCAATATAGAAAAGCGTTGCGTAAAGATTTTTAATTATTGAATGGTTCATATTGTATTTTGATTTCGCTGCTTATGCAACCCCCTTATGGTGCCGCCTGATGCGCCCGCCTCTCTGTATCGTAGCACGGCACGGCCCTGGTTACAACAGATGAACGTGTTACAGTGAATTTATGGTAAACGTGTCATGAACGCTCGCGTATTCTTCTACATGAAAATTATTTAACCAACGAATTGAAATACAGAACCGATTTGAAAAATAGAAAAGACAGAATTGTTATGTTAGAGTTGTGGATATCCGGAAGGAGGCATAATTAGTCTCAGTATGTACGCGAAAGGTGTATAAAGTGAAGAAGCATTCTTATGTGGTGAGTGCGCGGAAGGTTGATTAGTTGATTGGTGTGGATCGTGTTGTTAAGCTGGAAAAGGAAAAGAAGAATTCGTCGTCTTCTGCGTGGTGATCAACGTCTGAAAAGAATTGGTTCTGAGAAACCACTACACTTAACGGCTGTTTTGGAGTACTTGATGACTAAAACCTAAGAAGGAAGTCATTTATTTGCAAAACCGTACTCAAGTCTTATTCTCGGAACAACTCCCCTCCTCCCGAAACTAAATCCTGGGTAGGTACCTGCCCAAGCCAACACAAATGTCTTGATAACACCACTGCAGAAACTCGAGAGGAAGGGGGGGGGAATGTAATAGGGGGATGTAGGGGTGGGGAGGAGAGTGGCAATGTATAGATGCTTATGGTACTCATTGATGGCATAACTGCTATAGTTCAGACCCATTACTCTGTATGCCCAAAATAAATTAAGTGGCAAGGGAGACTATGTTTCTAATGCAGTATGACATTTCCCCTTCCTCCTTTTTACAGGTCTGAAAATGCATGAGATGTAAAAAAGTTTAATAATATTTTCCTTCTGTTACCATTACCAGCATTCTGATAGGGTGAATATGTCCCCCCCTCCCCCACACACACACACTAGATCCGGTCCTGAGCTACTGTATGTGGCGTGCAAAGATTTTTTTGAAGGTTATTGAAAAATAATTCTTGGATATGTTATATCTTGGATATCTAATATATGGTGGGAGGTATCGACCAAGCCTCACGTGGAGTTTATATACGGGCTGTGGTGTGCTGGAGCGGCGAACCGCTTGCTCGGGCCAACTTAAATTTTCAAGAATTTTGCGAGCCAGTTGTTAAATCGACAATGTCTGTAGGCTGTAGAGCGGCACGCACTGCAATCCACAATGACTAGAGGCATTTGGGTGATAAGCTTGTATATGGTCGAAACGACAGAGTGATTTAATTTTTTGACAAAGTTTTTTAAATGTGAAGAAGGTAAAAACAGATACAGAAAATAATAATAGTATCGAAAATCATTCGGGAGCATCAAAATCAACGGAACCAAATTTCGAATCTGTTGAACGACCAATGAGTGAAGAGAAACCATCATGTTTGTCATTGAGAGAAATAGATAATCTATCCTTCCCAGATTGTTGGAAAGAAAAGCAAGCAAGTGTGTTTATAGAACAGTACAAATGGCTTTAAGTAAAAGAAGGTAAATTAAGATGTAGGAATTATTCAAAAGTTAAGTGTTTAGGAGTAACAGCAGAAAAACATGTCCATGTGTCCAAGGAATGGTGCATATGTTTAGTAACCGCAATGGCAGTAATAAAATTACTAGACAAGCTTCTCTACGAAAAAAAAAATTAGGGAACAAGATGTTTCTAAAGCTCATATTAAAATTCAAGATTTGTTAAAAGAATCGGTTAATGACTCAAATCTGACTGATTTCAAATTTAGTACACAAATTAAATAATAAAAATATTGATGTTATCGTAAAAGTTTTAAATGCTGTTTATAGTTTGATAAAACGTAACAGGCCTTTCTCCTACATTGAGGCGGCATTGGAATTACAAGAAAAAAATGTCGTAGATATAAGCAATTGTTTGCTTACAAGATACAGTGCAACAAGAATAACTGAACATATCACGCAAAAAATTAAAATGAAGCTATTTAAGAATATTATAGAAGAAATACCAAAATCTGTATCATAATTGAGGAAGCATCTGCAATTTAGAAAAAAAAGCATCCTAGTGATTTATCTCAGGTGCCCAATTAAATCCGCTCCCACACCAATAATGTTATTTGTCGCTTTAAAAGACTTAGTGTCTACTACAACAGAACGAATATTTGAAAGCGAATTTGATAGCATTTTGTTCTGATGGTGCTAATACAATGTTCGAAAGAAAGTCTGCTGAGCTGCTAAGTTGTTAGAAAAAGTTCCTAAAATCGTCATTTGGCACTGTTTAAATCATCGATTGTAATTGTCACTCAGCGATGCAATATCTGTAATAAAACAAGCTAATCATTTTAAAATATTTTTAGATAAAATTTATCTGTTTATTACCAATCTAATAAAAATCAAACCGAGCTAGAAACTGTAGCTAAAGAACTTTAAATTGAAATTTTTAAAATTGGTCAAGTACTGGGACCACGATGGGTGGCATGTAGTTTACGAGTTGCTACTACTGTATGACACACAAATCTCGCTTTTCTTCTTCTTCTTATACATCCTTCTTTCTAAGCTGGACCTATTTGTAAAGGGGGCCTCGGCCCCCTTATCATCAGGTCCATATGAATAAAGGGCAGTGGGTGCGGATGAAAACAGCAAAGACTGGCCAGCACAGTGAAGGCTGGCAATCGTACATATTGGCAATTGGGCTTTAGGCCACCCAGTGGTGGAGAGGCAGATGTTGAAGGGTGAAGGAGAATAAATACCAGTTGCATGTCATGTGAAGGGGGGGGGGGGGAGAGATAGAGGAAGAGGTAGTGTATATATATTTTTTATAATTTTCCGAGTGGCGAATGTTATGTTATTTTATGAAGTTGTGGCCATGGTTGGTTGCCAGTATGGTAGATTTGAGTCAATCAAAGGGGGATGAAATATTTGGTGGGGGAGCTGAGATGGTGGGATAGGTAAAACTCCTGTGTCAGGAAGATGGAGAAGGAAATATTTATGGATGCTTATCTAACACCAGAGGTTAGCATTGGGTTGCCCTGCCATGCAGTGAAATGTTGCGCAGGGGTGGATCTGGGAAAAGTCATAGATCAGTGACAGCCATATATATGGGAAGGAGTATGATAAAGGTAATCTTTTTTTTTTGGAGGAGAAGGGAGGAAAATGATATAGCAACGTTATATGAGTTGGAAATCAAATTTATGTGTTCAGTGTGTAGTGGTCAGTGTTTAAATTTTATAGAGCCAGTAGAAGGTCAGCCATGAGCTTGGGGTGTGTGGCAGGAGTGCAGTTTAAGTTCCCATCAAAGGGTAGTGGGAGATGTGGTGAGATTCCATATGTATATTAGGTATGATAATGTGTATAGAGATGTTATGTTCTGGGAGAGATTCCATATAAGTTATTGGGTTAAAGAGAAATATAAAAGTTTCCAATATAGAAATAAAGTTTTCTTTTATGTGACTTTATTTTTGATAGTTAGATTGATTTTTTTTTTTGATGATTTTATACTATATATTTATTTTTATTTAGTAGTTTATAAATGTAAAAACATGAAATTGATTGGAATGAATTTCGGGATTTTGTAGATTATAATATAGGATCAAAAAATGTTTCAATCCGTTCAAGTATTCGAAAAGCTGAAAAGATAGCACTATTGCAATCGGTAGTGCTGAAGCTGAAAGAGATTTCAGTTTAATGAACAAAATTTGTACGAGGGTGAGAAATAATTTAAATATAGATCTCATATGGGATTTAATAACGATAAATTTATTGGGAAAAGAGTTAGCGGATTGAGATGCAACTCCATTTGTCAAATTATAGTTGAACACGCACCATGGCTATGGATACAAGAGCTCGGCAAAAGTCACAGAAACATTTTGTAAAAATCAATTGGCTATATGGAAATTACAATAAAAAAATTATATTTTACTGTTTGAAAATTTTTAATTCCAAATTGTTGTAAATTTACAATAAATATAAAAAAAAATAAATACCCCCTCAAGCAGCTGCTTGCCACAGAGGTCTGACAAGAGCCTGTCAGTTTATATGCCACAGTATAAGATCTGAGAGGATGGCAGGACCTCAGCAGAAAAACAACACATATATCCATGCCTTACCCGGGGTTCGAACCCAGGTCCCTTAGGTCAGTAGCCAAGCGTGCTAACCACTCGGCCATGGGATGGCCACAATAAATATATATACAGATATATTCTTGGTCTTGTTTTTTAGCGAACCGGTTGTTAAAAATTTACCAGTACACCACTGCATACCGGCAATATGGGCCATGTAGGTCAACTCCTCCTAGATAATCTAGGTTAAGAGTTCTCAAGTGGTGTACAAATGGTATAAGAAATATATTGGTGTTAATCTTTTTAGTAATAATATTTATAATTGTTATTGTGAAGTGGAGTTTTGTCCAAATACATCAATTCCAATGTCCCTTTGTTTTCTTTTCCGAGAGACCATGAAAGATAATGTCAAAAATTGATTTTGTCACATAAGAACATAACTGGTTTTCATATCTTAACACTAGTTTTAATTCTACGATTCTAAAGATTGTTCTAAACTTGTATTAAAATATTTTTTCGAAGTTATTTGTGTTTAGAATATTAAAATATATTAGTGGTTTTTCAGAGGTGGTTTATCTATATGGCAAACCGATAGTGGTAGTGAGTACTGTTACCAATTTTCATATAGTTTGATTACTCTGTGGGATTTAGAAAATAATTTTTGGTTTAAAGGGTTGTTAGGAAATAATACTTTATTAAAGGATATTTGGAATACAAAAGTTTGGGAACCAATGAAATATGCTTTTAAAACTTTCCAGAAAAGAAAAAGTCAGTAGTAACATTTATTCAGCATTTTTTTCCTCCCAAAAGTTGTTTTCCAAATGTGAATTTGATTTAGGCTACCAAAAAATTTGTTTCCTTGGTACTGTTTCTTAGTACAAACAGTGTCTAAAAATCTGACACAGATTATTTCTTTGACATTAACCAAGTATTGATTGCTTTAAGCCATTTCAATATTTTTCCCTTTTTGATTTGGAGAATTTGAGCATTTTGCCCCCCCCCCCTTGATTCTTATCAATTTAATTTTCAGTTGTTCTTAATTCATTAACAGAAATGAAATAGTATGCAATATATCATTATTGATTTAGGTTAATGAAACATAATATGGTACTTTAAATAGGTAAAAAAATATTGGCTGAGACCCTGGAACCATGGTCGCACTTTTTACCTTTCTCTACTGTTATAATTTGATTGATTGGCATCGTTCACTACGCATTTCTCATTAGATGAATTCATTATATATTTATGGTATTGGTATCCTTGTTGTCTCACTAATATTTCAAACTTCAAATATGGACAAAAATATTGAAATGGATATAAAGAAATATATTTATTCCAGTGGAATACACTTGAATGATTAGTACGCTTTGTTAATGAGGTGTGAACCTGGTTTCAAATCTAATCTGAAACAAATGTACTGATTATCTCCTGTTGGATCTCTGTAAGTACTTCTAGGATAAATTTATCAGTTGCAAAAGTTCTGAAACAATTTAATAATAAACTTCTTGGGGAAAGCAGCATGACAAATCTGGGCATATTATTCTACTGCAGGCTCAGAATAGATGAAGCAGAACAGAAATAGGTGTTATTGTAAAAGCAAAACATTAAAAATAGAATACTGGAATATTTCAATGATAAACTACCTTCTAATCAACTACTTGCCACAGATTGTAACTAATAAATTGTATAAAACGTATTTTCAAATTAATGTGAATAGCAGTAATTCTATCAAATATTTATCCATTTTTGTATTTTCAGATCACTGCAGTGGCTCGAAAAACTGATTAAAGGCATCGAACAGAAAATTTAAAAATGTGTGTGGCAATCATTTCAAAATGGAGGCATTTACAGACACATTTAAACGATGTCTTATCAAGTTTGCCGTGCCATCAAGTGATGAATCACCAAGAAAAAAGGTCTGCTCTAAGCTTTTATATCAAGGTATGTATGAATAGTATGCACAACTTCTATACAACATTAATAATAAAATGTGCTATCTGTAATGAAAATTGAATTGCAAATTTGGTAATTCCAGTTATTTTGTGATTTTTGCAAAAATTGCATATCAGTTGCCACCTGAGATATATTTCATTGTGTAGTTTGCTCTTCATAAGTTAATTTGCCTGGTGATATTTCAATTTACTAATAAAGTATCACAGGAAAGTTTTAGGGTGCTTATATTGAAGCTCAGCTACTGTGATTTATGAATTAGCGATGTAATATAAACTGTAATTTACCACACTACAGTAACAATTATTGCATGGAGTTGTATTGTTAATGCTATTATTTTGAAGCCACCAAGCTGGTTGTTAGTCAATAATCAGGCCTGCTAAACAGAATAATGTTAAAGATATGGCTCAAAGTCAATGCATGTATAAGGTCAATTTACAGTATATATACTGATATAGAGGATCAACTCATAAATTATCTGTAATCTTGAAATATTTGAGATGTTTCATATTTTAAACTGGTGACCATTTACCCCTTGTGCATAAATACAGATTATTGAATAGGGTTAATAAAAATGTGCCTAAAATCTATACAAAATATGGGGGGGGGGGGCCTGGGATCCTCACATTTTGTATAGATTTTAGGCACACTTTTATTGTCTTACAGTGGCTTTACTTTTATTTTACCTTATTTAATATTAGCATAATTACTTATGCCAATATTTTTATATTGCCTTACTTTTATTTTACATTACAGTGGGCAGATATTATGAAACATGACTAATTAGATTTGTTTACAATGGCAAAACACATCACCTGTAGCTCGGGACAGACTTATAGAGGACACATTGTTATCTAAATAAGTGGATAACACACTATTGTAGTGATGTATGATATAACGGTGAAGAGTTTATGAATTATACTGTATGTATTAAAAGTCACAATTTGATATGCTGAAGAGAAAGGACATTTCAAATTGTGACTTTTATTACACACAGTATAATTCACCCACTGTTTACCATTTTATATATGTCATACACGGTGCAAAAATATACTATCCACCTATTATGATAGTATCACTAACACATTGTTATTCATTAATTTATGGGTCATTAATTTAGTAATAAAATATTTTGTTTTTAATTTAAACTAAAATGTTTTAAAAAGGAAAACTTCAAAATTTAATATTTTGCTCTCAATTATTAGTAGTAGGAAGTGAGCAGATGAGGTTTTATACATTCATATATGTATGCCTTCTCTTAATAACTGCATTGTGAAGTATTTTCTGATATATACATACAAATATGCTAATTGATCAAATCCAAATGACAATTCCTTACTCTTTCTTTACAGATCTATGACAGATGCTGATATGTAATCTCCTCTTTCTGAAATCACAGATGGTAATGAAGTGGATCATTCACTAGTGCCTGTAGCAACTTCAAGTCCAGAACCAACAGCAAATGTAATTTCGATAAAAGGAACTAGTTTAAAACATGCGAAGGATGCAGATTCTACTTATGATAGCACATCAAAAGCAGTAAAGAAATATGATTCTACTTCTAATAGTACTCCCAAAACCAGAAAACTGTGTTCCTTGAGCATGACTGTATCTCGGTTGAGGAAAAAACTATACAAATCGAAAAGAGTGCCCTCTGTTATACACCAAGCACAACTTTTGTAACAGTTGAGGAATGTATTGAGACCTTCGTTGTATACTATTGTGGCCAGCCAGCTAAAAAATTCATACAAACATCCACGTGGTCGACAATGGCCTGTCTGTAATAAAACATTTGCCCTAAATATTTACCTGTGCAGCCCTGTAGTTTACAGATTGTTAGCAAAAATTCATGTATTTACCTTCAATAAGTAGACTAAAGAAAGCCATTGTTGGTGTTTTTCAGAATCCAGGATTCTGTGATGTGTTATTTAGAGCTTTACAGAAGAAAGTGAACAGTATGGATGACAAGCACAAAAAATGTGTTTTCTGCCTGGATGAGATGTCAATCCGACCATCCCTCCGATACATCAGTGCCAAAGACAAAATCATTGGTTTTCCAACTGACACTAAATCAGGCCAATCTTGCAATGAAGTTGCTACACATGCTTTTGTATTTATGATCAGAGGTTTGACAAAAAAAGGTGGAAGCAAGTTGTAGGATACTTTTTATCATATCATGGAATGTCAGGCAATACCCAGTCAATTAATTTCACAGTGCATCGAAAAGTTGCAGAACATCGGTTTTAAAGTTATTGCCACAGTTTGTGATCAGGGGGCAAATAATATGCAAATGGCAACAGAATTGGGTGTGTCTGAACATAAGCCATACTTTATAATTAATTGCCAAAAGATATATTTTTTTCTATGATGTTCCTCACCTTTTTAAGTCTGTCCAGAACAATTTACTTCGATGTAATGTTAAATATGCTGGTAAAACTGCATCATGGAAATATATTTGCAATTACTATGTTTTTGATTGAAAACTTCAGTATCGTCTGTGTCCCAAACTAACTGAAGAACATGTTTGTCCCAATGGTCAAAATAGAATGAAAGTGAAGCTGGCTACTCAAGCACTTAGCTATTCAGTTGGAGCTGCTTTATGCACATTAATAGCTCATGGAGCATTGTCCTGCTGCATCACAAACAGCTGAATTTGTCATTAAAATGGATAAATTATTTGACTTTCAATAGCTGTTCAATATTTGCCAAAAAAGAGTTACTTTGTGCAGCCACAAAGCAATCACTACATTTAAAATTCTGGGGAGAAATGCTAAGTTTTGTAACCTCATCGAGATTTCACAATCACCAAGGCAAAACAATGTATGTACATTGCAAGAGAGGGTGGAAAATTGTACTAAAAGCTGCAATTGGGCTCTGCAATGATCTTTTTGTTGACCAGAAATTTGTAATGATGAGAAGATTAAACCAGGATGTCCTGGAGAATACATTCAGTGTTATTCGAAATAAGTGTGGTTGTGATAGCAACCCAGATTGTCTTCAGTTTGTGTAGTGCATTCGAGCTATTTCCATTAATTCTTTGCTTCATTCATCCAATGCATGTAATACAGGAGAGGAAGCAGATGAAATAGTGGCATTCCTTAATAGGAAACATATTCAATTAGAAAGTGATTTAACTGGTGTGACAAATACAACTGAAGAACAATTTCATCATAACAGTGCTGAAAATTCCATTGCCACAAATAGTTTAAATATTGACAGTATATTAACAAAGGATTTATCAGTGACACATATACCTCATGTAAATTTTGCTAATGAAAATGCAATATTTTATATTTCTGGATTTATTGCTGAAAAACTTAGATCAATTACTGTTGTGATTGCGAAAAACAGTTGTGCAACTTAACAGCAGAAGGCAGGTCTGATCCAAAATCATTATTTTTGTCCTTCAAAAAGTTTTCTGATGATAGACAGTCACTGAAAACACCATCTGAAATTTTATATTCCATCATTCATAAAATGTCTGAACTAGTTACAAGTAATGACTTACAAACATGTAATATAATTAAGAATATGAGGCATAAATTGTTACACGAAATAGATTTTCATCAGCTTAACATATATGATGAACACAAGGCATTTGTGTCAACTTATGTAAGCACATTGTTTTATAGGATTTTTATTTTTTCTTTCATAAAAAAAACTAATCAGATTTTAAAAGAGTGTGGTGCTAAAAGGATTGTGAAATTTGCAAATAGCAACAAGGTGAAGCAGGTATTTAAGGAAATAAAATTTAAATTGTGCTAAAAAGTCATTTTCATCACCCTATTTCTATAATGAATGACAGCTGACAAAACATTTTCTATGAGTATTTCATTTGTAATGTTTTTATTCAATATTTTGTATTGAGTTTAATTACTAACTTGTATGTAACCCATTTAAAATTAGTGTTTTAAATTTACAAATCTAAGTTATTACAATCTGTTAAACACTTGAGCTGTTGAATAACATATTTTCTAAGGATGTCTGTTAAAATCAGACTGCTTATGACTGCAATGCCCCCTAAATAGACTCCAGGTTGTCAAATCCACACCCCCAAGCCAATAGAAGTTTCTGGTATTTATGAAAGGTTAGCACACTTTCCTATTGATCTAAGGGACCTGGGTTCGCATCCCAGGTAAGGCATGGATATTTGTGTTGTGTTTCTGCTGAGGTCTCACAGACCTACTAATGTGTATAAGCTGAAAGGCTCCTATCAGACCTCTGCAGCAAGCAAGCTGATTGAGAGGTATTTGTTTATTATCATTTTTCACCTAAGTGGATAGGTAAGAAAACTGGAAGTCGGACAGGCAACTGAACAAAACAAATATGTTGACTGCTGCCTTGTTTGTGCAATAATAAATTACATTAATAATGTTAATGGTCAGACAATCTCATTAATACCTATACTAGATATTTTTCTCAGTGCCAAATAAGACAAATTTAAAGTTCAGCCATGAATCCAGAACCCTCAGTTGCTTAATCCAGCCAATTTTGGCACATCTTATTTTTTTTTACTGAAAAAAGTGGTGCGTCGATAGTACGTTGTTGTTTTACCTCTGAGCGGCACTCTTTTGCACACCATGGGCTAAATGGCCAGGTCATAAGGAACCCGAAGGCTCAGAGAAGGTTGGGGGAGGGGACCCACTGAAACAGCTGTTGGGAGACAGATGGTAACCTCCAGTCAAGGCCATCCAGTGGGTTCTTTAACGTGCACAGGGTATGGGTTAACGCCCCATCTGAGGGACAGTGGTCTTTCCAAGCCCAGCGGTGTCCGCTACTGACCGTGAGTCGGGCGGAGGATTTTGCGGAGATCAATCTCAACGCTGACCCAGCTGGGACTCGGAACTGGATAGTAGGTAATTTAGTACTAGTAATTTACAAGTGATATACAAGGCATTGACGTGCTGTAAGGTCTTGTACAGATTTGTAAATTTAAGAGAATAACTGTATATGTAAACAAGTTAATCTTTCTAAAGGCTTGATAAAGAAATATTGAAACAATTGCTTTAGGCTTTCACACAGTTTTAGACAAAAACTTTCATATGTAGGATTTAATTCAGGTCAAATCTTGATGTAGGAAAAAAATGTATTTTTTATTTAAGAGCACATTTTTTCTCAGAACCAAAATATTCAATTAAAGATTAATGCACAAAAAATAGTAGCAAATTAGCAGTTTTTATATGTATCTGGAAGTGGAAATGAATAATAGCTGTAAGGGTTCCATTTTTCTGTCCAGTATCTGTAGATATTAACACGCATCTGTGAAAGGGAGGTTGGTTAATAAAGGTGATGCTGTTTTTAACATAGACTGGGCACATTAAAAAAGGTTACATTGCTTTAATGAAAGTTCAGCTGCAATATTATTTAAACAGCACTCTCTGATACATTAAGAGTGGCATTTATCTCCGCGAAACTTCCCGCCCTACCCACGGTCCGTAGGAGACATTGCTCAGCTTGGAAAGGTCATCGTCCATTGGATTGATTGTTAAGCCCTGGTCCCATGTGCTGAAGAGCCATACCCTGTGCACATTAAAGAGCACACTCGATGCCCTTGACAACAGGCTACCATCTGTCTTCTAACAGCTCTCCCAACATTCTCTGAGCCTTCAGGGTCCTCATTTTCAAAAGAGTTTCATAATTTTAATACTAATGACATCTACACAACAAAAACGAAAAAGGATAATAAAATATTGTTGATTAAGTAAATTCCTAAGTAGATGGTACATAAGGGTTGAAAAGTGAAGAAGATAACAATTTTAATAATTTTCTAGGTTCTGGACAAAATATCTATTTTAGGTTTAAAAAAATTAGGCCATTAGTTATACTGAATATAAGAAATCATTTTTTAAAGAGAATGAAGTATTATTTACCGATTTCTACACTCCCTAACATTGGAGATTTTGATATAATTGGTAATTACAAAAATGCAAATACTATTCTTTTAATAGTACCGCACTCAACAAAAACTTTAAATATAGTCAAATATCTGTATTAGAAATCCAGATTTTTCCTTTTTCCCACCGTCAAAAGGCAATATAATCCTGACTTGGAAAAACAGAAACTTTGTATTTCTTAAATAACTATCAAAATTAAAACAGAATTAGTTATCCTTATAATAAAAAAACAGTTAATATATAAAAAACAGTTAATATCTGAAAGACGGTCAAAAGCTAGGCCACAAAAACGCTTTCTCATTGAAAGAAAAGTAAGCAACAATGTAACTTTTAAACTTAATCTTTGCAAAAAAAAGGAATTGGAAACATGCTTTATAGCCCATTATTTTCGATGCTATTTTGTTATACAATTTTTTCCCATTGATATTATTTTTGATATTTCTTCAGTAATATGCTGAAGAATTGTAAGAAACTGTATTTTAAAATATTATTCGCAATAATATGTATTTATCGAATTTCTAAAAATAAAGGTTTTGTTCCTTAAAAATGTATTTGATTTCTTTTTTATTGAAGTACGTAAGAAAAAATTCGAGGCAATTGTGAAAGTACGAAAAAAATCTTAAGCTGAAGTTGAGCGCGTGTCTGGGGGATGGGTGATCACAAAATGTAACAGCCAAACGGGGAGTGCTAGATACTTCTATGGAACAGCAGGACCTTGATACTAGGGGGCGCTTCTGTCGCTTCCTTATAACCATGCGGCCTATGGGAGTTACCTATCTGTACTCTCTCTTGTCTGTGAGTTTTATCTATCGATATAAGAGGTACCCCAGTTACACACACATTTCCAGGGGGTACGTGAAGCATATAAGGTTGAGAACCACTGTTCTAGGTGGTGGATAGATAGGTTTAAAATTGGCCGAAATATCGTTACGTAATATATGAACGACCCCTATACATTGCAACACATCCTGTTGACCGTTTTGTAATCCCGTTTCAAGGAAGTCGTACAGCTACACGCGAGACACTACAGGTGTATGGTAGCCTTCAGGGTGAACAGGTGGTTTAGGCTTACTCTCTGTAGTTTTTCAGACTTTAATTAAAGTTCGCCTATAATGTGATTTATTCTACTATTTCAGTGAGATTTTTAGTGGACTTTACTACCTTATTATAAAGGTTTACGACTTCATTTGGCTTTATATACCAGGTCAGAAAGTTTTCGATTCTTCACACGATTGATAAGTTGTTATTTTTCATTATATTAAGTTCTATTACTATTTATATTCATATTCATTCCCTTTTTGGAGCCCTTAGGTGAATTTTCTTATTCCACTCTCTTTATTATTATTTTATAAATCTGAAAAAATGTTTAGTGAGAGAGGGAATGTCGACAATATCAAACAGCCCCCTAATCGCAGACATGGGGAAAGACCCGTTCCCCCACCACTAAAGGCTGAAGCCATCTACACTGGAAGACTTCCTCCAATGTAGAATTTGACGATGCCAATAGAAGAAAAGAGTTCAGGTGCTTGCGATGACCTCTGCTCAGGATTATCCACCAGCTGATAAACATATCCTGTGAATCTATTCACTTGGGGCTGTCAACCCACAAACAAACAGAAAACACAGCGGAAGATTATCCCTCCACAGAAGCCCACCAGTGCAGCAAAATCAGGATCCATAATCAAGCTCAGAGCCATATATCTGTCCAGTCCAGTGGGTTTATATGGTCAGCACCAGGACCCTGTGTGGTTGACCACTCAGCATGGTAGAAAAAAAAAGAAAAGTAGCCATAGTTGTCCAGATCAGTAGGCCACACTAATCTGGTGGTCCTCCCCTTCCGTTCACTTCCACAAGAGAGTATCTCTTTTGAAAGGTACTAACGGTCTGCACCACGAGAAGGTGGGGTCGGACATCAGGTGCTAGGCCTGGCCTGTTCAATGCATCATCACAGGGGATTGGTGCATAACTCTCCTTCCAGTGGCTACCTAGCTACCATTTACAGACCCTCTCTCAATAAACATAGTGTCTTTAAACATCCCACTAACCATTTTCTCTCCATAAGTAGTTGGAATGTGAGGATTCTGCACAGAGCTTTTTCTCTTCATGTCCTCATACAAGAATTCCACCATTATAATTTAGATATTCTCGGCTTGTAAGAGACCAGATGGACAGATAAAGGTCACATTCTTAAAAATAATCTTAAATTTCTCTTTTCAGGGAGGGACGACAATAAACATCAGGATCCATAATCAAGCTCACATTTTTGTTGTTGAGTGCAACTGTACAAAGGTTTCACATTTCGAAAATAATTATTTACTCATGTCACACGGGGGGGGGGGGGGCACTTTTTTTTTTTAAAGATAAATTGAAATCGTTTTTGGTTAAATAGCTATTTTCAGGGAGGGACGACAATCGCCTAAGAAGCAACAAGGCGTGGGTCTGCTTCTCAGCAAACACGCTAGTGATGCTCTTCTAGGATATGAGTGCATTAATGAAAGGTTTCTTACAGCAAAATTTCAGACAAGCATTAAAGACTTGAATGTTATATGCTGTTATGCCCCCACTAAGGATGCCAATGAGGATGAGAAGGATAGGCTTTACCGACAACTTCAGGATATTTTGAATTCTGTCAAGAAAGGAGATATTACCATTGTTTTAGGTGACTTCAATGATAAAGTTGGTACTGACTCTGACCTTTGTGGAGGAGAAATAGTCCCTTTTGGTATTGGTAGCTGCAATGGCAATGGGCAACGTATCCTATAGGTAAGTAAATTCAATGGATTCAGAATAACTAACACTTATTACAAACACCGCGGCATACATAAGTACACATGGGTTTCACCCGATGGGCTGCATAAGAATATGATTGATTATATATTAACAGCAAATGGGCTAGTTCTGTTAGGAATACCAGGTCATATAGGGGAGCTGAAATTGGATCTGACCATTACCTTGTTAAAAGTGTCTTGCAACTTAAACTTAAAAAGTGTTATGCTGGGTTAAAAAATTTACCTTTAATACTGAAGCTCTGAAAGACCCAGTTATAGCTAAAGCTTACCATGATAGGTTACTTAGTCATTATGACAGTCATGGTTTGCTTACTACTGAAGTTGAGGAAGAATGGATCATTTAAAACAGGCTTTTTTGGACACTAACAGGACTCTTTTAGGAAAAAAGGAGCAGAGGAGACAGAATTATTTAAATGATAAGGCACTTGAGCTTATTTCAGAACGAAGGAACTGCAGGAATGTTCTTAATCAGTACCCTACTAGTCCTAATAGAAAGCATTACAGAGAGCTTAATAAACGGGTAAAGGATCAATTAGCTGCTGATAAGAATCTTTGGCTTGGCTGACAAAGCTGAGGAAGCAGTTAGACAACATAACAGCAGAGAGTTGTACCAGATAGTTAATGTTTTATGTGGTAGAAAACGGACAGGCATACAAGATTGAAGGATAAACAAGGTAAGGTTATAGAAGGGGAGGGTTCTGTCATGGCTAGGTGGGCTGAGCATTTCAGTGATGTTCTAAACAATGTGGTTAGTTCTACTCCCATTATTTGTAATGATGATAGATGTATTGGTGGCTTTAATGTTGGCCCTATAACACAATCTGAAGTTATTTTGACTATTTCTAAACTGAAACTACATAAATCCCCAGGGGTAGATGAAATTACTACGGAATGCTTAGAGCTGGGAATGTTTCGGTTACCACTTCGATGACTGAAATTCTGAATATCTTTTATGATAAAGGCATGGATCCTAAGGATTTAACCAGAGCTATTGTTATCACTATTTTCAAAAAAGGTGATCGCAGTTCTTGTGATAACTATAGGGTTATCAGCCTACCCTCTGTTCTAGGTAAAGTTCTTTCCATGATTGTGCTTAATAGAATTAAGAATCTGGTTGACAGGCAATTGCGTGATGAGCAATGTGGATTCAGAAATGGTAGGGGATGTGTGGATCAGATATTTTCACTTAGGCAGATTCTTGAGAAATGTTTAGAGTTTCAGAAACCTTTGGTTGCTAGCTTTGTTGATTTCAAAAAGGCTTTCGACTCTGTTGATCATCATAATTTGTGGTTGATTGTGAGATCATATGGTATACCAGACAAGTTAGTTAACATAATGAAAGCTCTCTATAATAACACTGAGTCATGTGTGAGAGTTGGTAAGGCTTGTAGCAATTGGTTTAGCATTACTTCTGGTGTTCGACAAGGGTGCATTTTGTCTCCTTTTCTCATTAGTTTGGTTATTGATTACGTTATGCGAAATTCAGTTCAAGGGAAAGATTTTGGCCTTAAATGAACTGGAGATACGAAAATTTCTGATTTAGGTTATGCTGATGATTTAGCCCTTTTGGCAAATGATGTTAATGAGATGAACTCTTTCATTCGAGCTGTTGATGAGACTGGTAGTAGAGTAGGTTTGGTTATAAGCAGAGAGAAAACTAAAGTGATGAAAATTGGTCAGGCAGGCTGTGATTCAATAAATCTGAATGGTTGCAGTCTTGAGCAGGTGTCACAGTTTAATTATCTTGGGAGCTATGTAACAGATAATGGTGATGTGCGGCATGAGATTAACAGACGAATAGGGATTGCTGCCGGGACTTTTAAGAATCTATGGAGAGTGTGGAGAAATAGGAGTATACACCTAAAGACTAAAATTAGACTGTATAATAGTTTGGTTCTTTCTAGGGTTAGCTATGGTAGTGAAACTTGGAAACTTTGTAAACAAGATAACAGGATACTAGATGCTTTTGATTCCAGATGTTTACACAGTATCTTGGGCATTAGGTGGTTCAACTTTGTAACTAATGATGGGGCTAGGCAAAGGAGTTTGCAACCTCCTTTAAGCAGCATATTGTGCAGAGAGAGACCCCGTTGGTTTGGCCATGTTGCCCGTATGAATGATTATATATTGACGAATAGGGTTATGAACAGTGTGTGTAAAGGCCTCAGAAAGAGGGGGAGACCTAGGATGCGGTGGGCAGACAATGTCAAACAAGTCCTTATTAGAATTGGTGTGCAGTGGCCAGATGCAGTAGTGTAGCTCAGGACAGACTTGCTTGGAGAACTAAATTGCACGGTCTGGTTGGACCTCCGTAGCCCATGGCTGCTTGATGATGATGATGATGAAAAAATGTTAGGTCTTCTAAGCTTGTAACTTTAACACCTAAAACGACATCTGAAAAATGAATTGCTGAGTAATAAGTAATAATGGTGAAATGAATCAGTGTCCGAGAGGTTACGTATTTGGCTGCAGTGTAAACGAACTCGAACCAGGTTAAATACGCATGGACGTTCAATATTTTGATTGATGTTTTCTTTTCGGTGAGATGTCATTATTCTCATAGACATTCTCTATCAAGTATAGCTGTTAGGACCTCTGTGACAAGCAAGGTGATTAGAGGAGTGGATGAATCTATGTTAAATTTTTTACCATTTGTTTGAATCTGAATAATATAATTTCCTGTATTTCCAGTGAGTGTTAATCATGACGTTTATCTAAAAATAGATATTATTTACTTTTTTGTCACCTAAAAATACAACACATTCCCTCCAGTAATGAACCACATTTAAATAATCATTAGCGTTAATAATACCTTATAATAGTATTCCCATTTAATTTAGTGTATATTACAATAACTAATAGTGTCCCCATTAATGCATTTCGTTTAAAACAGGACAGTTTTTAGCGGAAGAGCCACATAGCAAACTGAAATAGAAAGGCTGGCAGCCAAAGAAATACATTATCAATAACGTATATTTAACCAATGGGGAAAAAAAAAAGCTAAAGTAAAGCGCAAACAATATAATTTTGTTAAAAATATATCGTTTGCTTTTTACTTTAGGTTTTATTTTTTACGTTGGTAAGAGGGCAAGAATTCCAACTTCGAAAGCTAATTTCCATTAAAATAAATTTTATTAAAATTAATTATTTTAATGGAAATTTGCTTCTTCGAAGTTGGACTTCTTGTCCTTTTACGTTCGTTTTCTCTTTTTGCAAATTTAACATTTTTGTCATCAGTCGCTCGCGGGGTCGCACAAAAAGAGGTGGCGAGCCGTAGTTTGCCCAGGCCCACTCTAAAATTGCTTTCAAGAAAAAGAGTTGAAAAAAATTGCCCGAATTGAAACTAAATTTCTTATAAATTGTTGTCAGTATTTGAATGTGAATAAGAAATTTTCTCCATTTCCACTGAGTGTGTAGATTCCCAATCGTGGCCTCTGTCTAAAAATATATATTATTTATTATTTTGACAGATAAGAATACAACATATGAACTCCAGTAAAGATTCATATTTAAATGATAATAATCTCTATATAATATTTGACAATACTATTCCCATGTAATTTACAGTATAATACATAAGAGTGACCTGTATTAACTCTTTTCCTGTAAAACGCATCATCATCATCATCCTCGAGCAGCCATGGGCTATGGGAGGTCCAACCAGACCGCGCAGTTTAATTCTCCAAGCAAGTCTGTCCTGAGCTACATCTATTGCATCTTGCCACTGCACACCAATTCTAATAAGGACTTGTTTGACATTGTCTGCCCACCGCATCCTAGGTCTCCCCCTCCTTCTGAGGCATCTAGGCACACTGTTCATAACCCTATTCGCCAATATATAATCATTCATACGGCCAACATTGCCAAACCAACGGAGTCTCTCTCTGCACAATAAGCTGCTTAAAGGAGGTTGCAAACTCCTTTGCCTAGCCCCATCATTAGTTACAAAGTTGAACCACCTAATGCCCAAGATACTGTGTAAACATCTGGAATCAAAAGCATCTAGTATCCTGTTATCTTGTTTACAAAGTTTCCAAGTTTCACTACCATAGCTAACCCTAGAAAGAACCAAACTATTATACAGTCTAATTTTAGTCTTTAGGTGTATACGCCTATTTCTCCACACTCTCCATAGATTCTTAAAAGTCCCGGCAGCAATCCCTATTCGTCTGTTAATCTCATGCCGCACATCACCATTATCTGTTACATAGCTCCCAAGATAATTAAACTGTGACACCTGCTCAAGACTGCAACCATTCAGATTTATTGAATCACAGCCTGCCTGACCAATTTTCATCACTTTAGTTTTCTCTCTGCTTATAACCAAACCTACTCTACTACCAGTCTCATCAACAGCTCGAATGAAAGAGTTCATCTCATTAACATCATTTGCCAAAAGGGCTAAATCATCAGCATAACCTAAATCAGAAATTTTCGTATCTCCAGTTCATTTAAGGCCAAAATCTTTCCCTTGAAGTAAATTTTGCATAACATAATCAATAACCAAACTAAAGAGAAAAGGAGACAAAATGCACCCTTGTCGAACACCAGAAGTAATGCCAAACCAATTGTTTTAAGCCTTACCAACTCTCACACACGACTCAGTGTTATTATAGAGAGCTTTCATTATATTAACTAACTTGTCTGGTATACCATATGATCTCACAATCAACCACAAATTATGATGATCAACAGAGTCGAAAGCCTTTTTGAAATCAACAAAGCTAGCAACAAAAGGTTTCTGAAACTCTAAACATTTCTCAAGAATCTGCCTAAGTGAAAATATCTGATCCACACATCCCCTACCATTTCTGAATCCACATTGCTGATCACGCAATTGCCTGTCAACCAGATTCTTAATTCTATTAAGCACAATCATGGAAAGAACTTTACCTGGAACAGAGGGTAGGCTGATAACCCTATAGTTATCACAAGAACTGCGATCACCTTTTTTGAAAATAGGGATAATAATAGCTCTGGTTAAATCCTTAAGAACCATGCCTTTATTATCAAAGATATTCAAAATTTCAGTCATCCAAGTGGTAACCGAAACATTCCCAGCTCTAAACATTTCTGTAGCAATTTCATCTACCCCTGGGGATTTATGAAGTTTAAGTTTAGAAATAGTCAAAATAACTTCAGATTGTGTTATACGGCCAACATTAAAGCCACCAATGCATCTATCATCATTACAAACAATGGGAGTAGAACTAACCACATTGTTTAGAACATCACTGAAATGCTCAGCCCACCTAGCCATGACAGAACCCTCCCCTTCTATAACCTTACCTTGTTTATCCTTCAATCTTGTATGCCTGTCCGTTTTCTACCATATAAACATTAACTATCTGGTACAACTCTCTGCTGTTATGTTGTCTAACTGCTTCCTCAGCTTTGTCAGCCAAGCCAAAGATTCTTATCAGCAGCTAATTGATCCTTTACCCGTTTATTAAGCTCTCTGTAATGCTTTCTATTAGGACTAGTAGGGTACTGATTAAGAACATTCCTGCAGTTCCTTCGTTCTGAAATAAGCTCAAGTGCCTTATCATTTAAATAATTCTGTCTCCTCTGCTCCTTTTTTCCTAAAAGAGTCCTGTTAGTGTCCAAAAAAGCCTGTTTGAAATGATCCATTCTTCCTCAACTTCAGTAGTAAGCAAACCATGACTGTCATAATGACTAAGTAACCTATCATGGTAAGCTTTAGCTATAACTGGGTCTTTCAGAGCTTCAGTATTAAAGGTAAATTTTTTAACCCAGCATAACACTTTTTAAGTTTAAGTTGCAAGACACTTTTAACAAGGTAATGGTCAGATCCAATTTCAGCTCCCCTATATGACCTGGTATTTCTAACAGAACTAGCCCATTTGCTGTTAATATATAATCAATCATATTCTTATGCAGCCCATCGGGTGAAACCCATGTGTACTTATGTAAGCCGCGGTGTTTGTAATAAGTGTTAGTTATTCTGAATCCATTGAATTTACTTACCTATAGGATACGTTGCCCATTGCCATTGCAGCTACCAATACCAAAAGGGACTATTTCTCCTCCACAAAGGTCAGAGTCAGTACCAACTTTATCATTGAAGTCACTTAAAACAAGGGTAATATCTCCTTTCTTGACAGAATTCAAAATATCCTGAAGTTGTCGGTAAAGCCTATCCTTTTCATCCTCATCAGAATCCTCAGTGGGGGCATAACTTTAGTGACCAGATTTTAACATTGGTAAAGCGGGGCACCATTGACCCGGGGGGGGGGGGTTCTTGAATAAAAATTTGGTCTATATGGAGCAACAAAAATTTTCATAGAACGCAAAAATAGTATTGTAATATATATTTTTTAATTTCAACATAAGTACAATTTACAAATATAATACATTAGAAAATATTATGTATAGTATTATTTTATTCTTTGGCATATTTCTCATTTGAGTGAATTATTTTTAGTAGATTGCTGTCGTTGTTTAAAAGGTCATGAAATTTTTCACAAGAATTTGTTAAATTATATTTAACACATAAAATGGCTTTCAAAGTCTCAACACTTAATAGTGATTTTTCTGATATCCACACTTTATTTACCGTAGAAAAAACGCGTTCAGTCGCAGCATTAGTTCCTGGTAAGGACAGCGCGTATTCCACAATTTTTAGTGCATTATTGTAAGGAACATGGTTTGTTTCAAAATGATGAAATATTTCTAACCATTTGTTCTCTATTGTGATTTTTGCTGATGCCCAAGATTTAACCTTTTCCTTATCAATATATTTTTTAAATAATGATACCTCATTAAAAAGATCATTTTCGGAAATATTACTGTATGGGAAATTATGAGTAATATGATCGAATGATTTTTGCACATCATTCCAATTAAGTTCTTGTTTTAATGTAACCCAATGAAAATGTTCAATATCATTGTAATGTACCGTCCACTCTTCTAATATTCTATGCAGTTACTATAGAACTTTTTAACGTGATTCATGATATCTGCACGATTTATTGCACCTTGTTCTTCTAGCTGGCTTATACTATTACGGATAGTTAACGGAAGAAAATTATTTTCTAACCGCTCTTGACACTGAAATTTTAAATTATTAACTTCATTTGCTACTTCGATTACCGAAATTTTGTCACCTTCAATAAGTTTTATAGCATTTTGAAAAAGAGCTGCTTGATTGTGTACAAAAAAAAAATATCCCCTCAAGCAGCTGCTTGCCACAGAGGTCTGACAGGAGCCTGTCAGTTTATATGCCATAGTAGAAGGTCTGAGAGGATGGCAGGACCTCAGCAGAAAAACGACACATACATCCATGCCTTACCCTCTAGCCAAATTTTTGAAGATTCTTTTTCAAAAAAACTCTTCTAAAATTCTAGGACATTTATCCTGTGATAGAAAGTAGGATTTCAAAGGATCGTATATTTTCAAAATTCTTTCGAGAGCTGGCAAAAGAGCTAACCAGCGCGTTTTACTGTATCCAAGTATTTTCTGATATTCGACTTCCGCAGTTTCACAAAATTCTTTAAGCATTTCAACGCGCACAGTGTATATATAGAAATAAGAATATATTTTAATAACAATATTTTCCACATCTACGGGCAACAAGTCAGCAGCTGTTTGAATAGCGTTATGTATTATGTGCGCTGCACAACCAACACCAATAATGTTTTGATTAAGATTTTTGTTTAATTTATAAAAAATATTATTTGTACCTCTTCTCGCTTTTCCTCCAAAATTTGCGTTCGTGTTGTCTGCACAATATGCAATCATTTTATGTTTTAAATTTTTTTTTTCGAAAATATTAATAATGGAACTGAAAATTATTTCAGAAGTTTCTCCGGGCAAAGAAACGAAATCTAAAATTCTAATTTTTATTCCAGTTTCCGAATCAAAAAATCTAATAATGGTTGGAAATAACTTTATATCCTTATGATTAGATGCGTCAGAATATATAAATATAAAATTAATTTTTTGTAGATTTTTGTTTAATTCTGAAAATGCATATGGGGAAAGCACATTACACACAATTGCCTCGGATTTTGTTCTAGCACAGGCAAATTTTTTGTTGAATAACTTTTTGACAACTTGTGATGTACAGTCCATAGATCTGAAGGAAAGATTGTGATTAATAGCATGAAAAGACATAAGTCCTTCTGCTAATGCTAATTTCTTTTCTTCGTCTCCATAAGTTGTTTTCCGAAAAAACATCCTGTATTTTGGAGGAAGATGCAGCAGTATTTAAATATCTTTTATGTTTCTGTGTCTCCAAGTGCTTTGAAATATCATTCTTCCCGCCGTGCGAAATAGAAAATTCACCATTACATTTCTCACATTTTACCATGTAATCGCTTTTGGTTTTTTTAATAAAAGGAAATTCACTTCTTAGATCATCGTTGAATTTGCATCCTCTTTTCTTACTCATTATGTTAAAAATCTAAAAAAAATAATTTAAAATTATATTATAAATTATTATATACATATTGCTTAAAAACACAGTAAGTAGGTATATAATTACATGAACATATTTTATTGTTAGTTTATAAATTAAATTAATTTGATTGTTATAAAGTAACTATATTTTAAAAATTATTTTAATTTTAATCCTATATTTCTTTCTAAATAATAACAATACTAACTTGTATTATTTTTCCTCTGAATTTGCCGTAACGTAAGTCGTAAGTGTCACTTACAAGGCCGGCGCTAGACTTTTTGCCGCCACTATAAAATATAAATAATACGAGTACTGTCTGCTAAATTCAAGAAAATTTATGTATTTATGAAATAAATAAATAAATTACTTACCTAAATTATCTGAATAGCTGATTTGTTGACATCACTTGTTTAACTAGCACTAGCACGCAGTACGATATGTATCGTCTGAGAGACAGTTACAAAATGTTTTCGTCGTTGCCAATACCAAAAACTGCCATTGTTCATTAAGTCCAAACAATGGTGGTCGAATTCTAACAACTGATCAACAATGCGAACTTTGATAAGCAGTTCTCGATAATCAGTGCTCAACAATTATTTGTTATTATTAAAGTTTAACATTGTAAAATTAACAAAAATAATATAAAACTCATATCCTGGCGAAATAGCCACATGGCCGCCGAAAACCGTTATTCCCTTCCCGTTCTCCCGCCGTTCCCTAACTTGTCGTGCATTCTTTCCAAAAATCGGGACTTTTTTAAAACGCCGCGGGACGCGGGACAAATTGTTAAAAAGCGGGACGTCTGGTCACTATAGGCATAACAGCATATAACATTCAAGTCTTTAATGCTTGTCTGAAATTTTGCTGTAAGAAACCTTTCATTAATGCACCCATATCCTAGAAGAGCATCACTAGCGTGTCTGCTGAGAAGCAGATCCACGCCTTGGTGATGCTTATTGCCGTCTCTCCCTGAAAAGAGAAATTTAAGATTATTTTTAAGAATCTGACTTTCATCTGTCCATCTGGTCTCTTGCAGGCCGAGAATATCTAAATTATAACGGTGGAATTCTTGTGTGAGGACATCAAGAGAAAAAGCTATGTGCAGAGTCCTCACATTCCAACTACCTATGGAGAGAAAATGGTTAGTGGGATGTTTCAAGAAACTATGTTTACTGAGAGAGGGAATGCCGACAATATCAAACAGCCCCATAATCACAGACAGAAGTGTTTAAAAAAAGTTCTGAAGAAAAAAAAAGCGCTAGGACTGATGCCAAATTTTTATCATTTGCTGTCAGTATTGAAATGTTAACAATAAAATTTTCCTTAAAATCCAGTAAATGTGTAGAGTCCTATTCATGACGTTTGTCTAAAAAAAAAGGTATTATTTACTGTTTTGATGCATAACCCATATGTAATATCTGAAAGTAGGCTGGTTTTTTTTTTACCTCTTATTGGCACTTATTTTGCACACAATGGGCTAAATGATCAGGTCACAAAGACTCTAAGGGCTCAGAGAAGGTTAGGGAAATGGAACCCAATGGAGAGGTGTTAGAAGACAGAAGTCTCCTGTCAAGGCTATTCAGCATGTTCTTTAACGTGCACAGGGTATTTCCAGTGAGTATAAATAAATAAATAATAAATAATCCCTCAAGCAGCTGCTTGCCACAGAGGTCTGACAGGAGCCTGTCAGTTTAATACGCCATAGAGAATATATGTGAAGAAGGCGAGAGATCAGCAGAAAGACAATACAAACGTCCTTGCCTTACCCAGGGCTCGAACCCAGATCCATTTAACTAGTAATGAAGAGTGCTAAACACTCGGCCATGGGACAATTTTCCAGTGAATATGGAGATCCCTAATCATTGCGTTTATCTAAAAACGGATAATATATTCTTTATTAACAAATTAAAATACAGCATATTCGTTTCAGTAAAGATCTCGATTTAAATAGCAATTTTTTTATATAACATTTGATAACAGTATCCCCCTTTAATTTAGCATAAAAGATTAACTCATTAATTCCCTTCCCTAAAACGTATTAAAAACACACCAGAAAAGTTGGAAAACAAATGCTAAAAAAAAGTACCGTAGTAAAATTTTTAAAGATTTCGTCATTATGATAAGAAATATTCAAAACTTCAGTCAGCCATGTGAAAACAGAAACATTTCCAGCTCTAAGCACTTAGTAGTAATATATCGCACCCCGGCAAGAAAAGTGACATAACTAAAAAAATGCGTATTTTGAGGTTATGTCAGTGATAAATAGGTATTGTGTTCCTCTACGTGAACGAAAAACGTCACATCTCTAACTCGCAAATTCACCGCCAGGGAGCAGTTGTGTCAGTTTTACTTTTAGGCTACTTCACATTCATCATGGCAAGAACAGTGTCACTTTAGTGTTAGTACAAGAAGGTGTGCATGTGTTCGGTCAAGAAAACCGACACATTTCGAGTTATGATACTATTCGTGTAGAAAGGTAAGTGGAATAAATATTTTAAAACCGTCATAAGCAGAAAAGTGTCACTTTTCTTGAAGTAATTAACTCTAAACCTCTTTATTTGTTCCGTTTTATTTTGACTTGTGCCACTTTTCCTGACTGAGAGTGTCAGTATTTTGTGTTGTGTCGTTAACAGTAATTAAATTTTGTGTTAACAAAAACAAATTTTGTGTATTTGTTTGTTGTAGATTTATTATGGACCCAGAGCAGGAGGTACGAGAGTGTGTTGCAGAAGAAACCACAGAACAAGAAAATGCAACGAAAGAGACGGAATTGAGCAAAGACACAGTAGCAGAAGATCATGACACACATTCTAGTTGGCAGTGTACTGAAAATCCGCATACAATGCGATTGAGGTTACAACGGGTTAAATCGAGTGCCCAACAAGAAGAATCAGCAGATGAAACAATAGATGATTCAGACTTCGATCCAGATTTTAGCATGTCATCATTTTCATCTGAAAACGCGTCGGATTCATCAGGATCGGAAGAAAAGGAGAATATTAGTAACGAAACAGAAGGTACAGAATCGGACAATACTAAAGCAGATAACAAAAGAAAAGGTAAGAAAAGGAAAGCAAATCCGGTTGAGTGGAAAAAGACTAAAGCAAAACTTCTTCGAAATAATGGAAAACCATATACATCATCATCAATTCGCAAAACAGAAATGCGGGCCAGAAAGATACTTCCAGCGTGTAATGAAAAATGTAGACTAAAATGCTCAAGCAAAATAAAAGAAAACAAGAGGCTCGAAATATTTGACAAGTATTGGTCACTGGACAGTCTGAAATCCCAGCGAGAATTTATCTCTAGAAGTATAACTGCCGTTAGACCTCAGTATCAGTACAAAAGAGAAGGAAGTAGGCGCCAATGTAACCATGCGTTCCATTTCGTAATCAACGAGGTAAACGTACGTGTTTGCAAATTTTTCTTTAAGGCCACGCTGGACATCAATGACCGACCTATTAGGACTGTCATAGCCAAATTAAAGGAAGGATTTCTTCAAGAAGATCTAAGAGGAAAACACGGACACCACTTTAAAGTAGATCCCGCAATAAAAGATGGTGTTGTTGCTCATATTAATACAGTCCCAAGAATTGACAGTCATTACCTGCGCGCGCAAACTACTCGGGAGTTTATAGAAGGTGGGAAAAGCTTAGCTGATTTACACCGCGATTACAAAAATGACTGTTTTGAAAAAAATGTTCCTTTTGCAAATCTCACAATGTATTCCCGAATTTTCAACAACAATTTTAACATCTCTTTTTTCTCCCCGAAAAAAGATCAGTGCGACTTATGCAGCTCCTATAACAATGCAAGGGAAGAAGAAAAAGAAGCGATACAAGAAAAATATGAAAAACATTTAAAGGAGAAAGTTTTGTCAAGAGTAGAGAAAGAAGGGGATAAAAAGAGAGCAAAAGAAAGCGAAGGCAAAATTATAGTAGCCACTTATGATCTCCAAGCGGTGCTGCCAGCACCAAGAGGGGATACAGCTACCTTCTATTATAAAAGTAAAATAAACAGCTACAACTTAACTGTAAGTGAACTTCAGTCAGATTACGTCGAGTGCTTTTTTTGGCATGAAGGTCAAGGAAATCGAGGTGCCATAGAAATCGGCACTTGCGTTCTGAAGTACTTAGAAGAAAAAGCTAACACCAAAAATGATGATAACCTTGAAATTATACTCTACTCGGATAATTGTTGTGGTCAGCAAAAGAACAAATTCGTAATGGGAATGTACCTATACGCTGTGCAAAAATTTAAAATCAAATCGATCACACATAAATTTTTTATCAGGGGTCACACCCAAAGTGAAGGAGACAATGTGCACTCTGTCATAGAAAAATCTATTAAACGAGCTCTTAAATCGGGTCCCATCTATATTCCCACTGATTACGTCAGATTAATTCGATCTGCGAAAAAAACCGGAAATCCATATAAAGTAACAGAATTGAGTTACGAGGATTTTGTTGACTTGAAGAAACTCACTCAACAGATAGGATCAAATTTTAACAAAACATCAAACGACGAACAGATAAAAACCAGCGACATAAAAGTAATCAAAGTACAGAAGAATAACCCCGGAGTTCTTTTTGTGAAAACTACATACGAACAAAAAGAATATGCGCAGATTAATGTCAATAATACCAGGAGAAGGCAAGAGAGCATCTCTACAATAAAATGCGTTCCGGTTTACAATAAAAAAATGGACATCTCTAATATAAAGAAAGCTCATATTCAATCCCTTATCTCAGCGAAAAGTATTCCCACGTTGTATAAGCCCATTTATGAATCTATGTTTATGTAAATTGTGTACTTCTTACTTAATTTTCATTTAATATTTTGTCATTAAAATAAGCTAATAGAACAGTTACCTAATTCAAACTTTTTTTTCATTTTTATTCTAAGTAGTGACCTTAACTGAGGTCAAAAGTCTAAGTAAAAATATATAATTTGGACTTGAAAAATTACTTGAGGGGTCACAACAGAAAAAAAATAATAGAGAAGCAAGAAAAGTGACATAACTGAGAGACCTCACCTATTTTTACCTGGTAGCGCCAAATATTCTACAAGAACTGATTTACAGATCCATAGTATTATTCTATAGAATATGATAAAATTTATTGTCAAAAATACTTATCTGAAATTTAAAAGAATCTTGTACTATTTCAATATAAGTTTTATTGATTTCTTTAATTTGTTATTTCTCAAATACTGCATTTTTGAGTTATGTCACTTTTCTTGCCGGGGTGTGATATGAATTATCACCACTGTCTGTTTTATAATTGTAACTGTTGATACGTTTAATAAAAAAGGTTTAAAAAAAAATCAGTCTCTTTATTTCCTAACACTAAACGATGTCTATGTGGGAGGGATAAAAGCAAGAGGTGCTTTAATGGTTTGTTTGACATCAGAAAAACGTTTCCTTCAACTTTTTCATTAAAGCAGCAACTTATAAAACTAAATTGAAGAAATATGTACTTCATTTTCATTAGTAAAGCACTGGTCAGCATTGTGTAGAGTAAAAAAAAAAACTTTCCATTGCAGCTACACATCAAATTTTTTTCTGAATTTCTAAAAAATTCGCGAGATATATACAGAATGCTCTAAAACTTCTGTCAACTTAGGAAGCACTCAATAATGGTTAAAAGTTATTAAAAATATTGTTATTTATATATGAATTACGTCATAATGCACTTGAACTTTAAAAATAAACGATAATCTCGCCAGTTTTATAGAATATTACGAAAGTAATTAGTTATGAGAATAATCAAAATTTAGATCAGTAGTTTATAATTTCCAAAATAAAAGAAGACAAACTTTACATTAGACTAGAGAGAAGTAAACTTATTCACATTAAAAAAGAGGTAAACAAGAATATATGCTCCCAGCATGCACCGAGTTGATGGCCTCGCTTTGGTGGGCATCGTCACTTCCGCTAACGGAACACCTTTTGCGTCGCATGTTCCTCTAATGTAGCCATGAATATAGCAGAGTAACAGGTGAAATACTTTTTGCCTTGAATGTTTCTTTCCTTCACAGTTTTAAACAGCTTAATTCGAAGGAAAACCCAAAACTCTTTTGTCTTATTGTTTTTCAAACGAAATGTAACTCAGAACAAATGAATAAATTTTTCTGGTTGCAAATTGTATTTTTATTTTTCGTTTTTGTGTTCATTGTATTCAACATTATACTAGTATACTAGGTTCGCACTAGTCCTTTAATTTTTTCTGGTCCAGGATGTTTCTTAAACCTATAAGTTTAAATTTCAATAGCTATTATACAGTGTGTCCCAATAAAATCGATCATAATTCAAGAAAGGAATATAGGAGAAAATGACAATGCAACAATATTCTATCAACGTTGGTCAGAAAATGCCTCCTTGTGAGCAAAATGTTAGGTTGCATACGATTAACAGAAAACACGAACGTAGGTGTTCGTTATATAACGGTTATAACTATAAGGTGTTCGAAGTGTTGGCTCTATTTCATACGTAAAAGGAGAGGCACACACGGTAAAGTGTACACGGTGCAGTTGCAATAGTTAGGAAAGCTTCTCCTAAGGGCTGCCCCATTCACACAATTACAGACATCTGCAAAGTATCAATAAGATATCCAGTGGATATCTGGATATCCATTTGTCATCTCAGATATCTTCTGAGTGCTTTTGTTGGTGTTAATGGTTATGAGCTCAAGTCATTCATGACATTTATTCCTGTACTATACTCTATGCACTTCAAAGGAAATTTCAACGGATTTAGATTCAGAGATTTAGGGTCCAAGCAGTGGGACCACCATGTCCAATTCACCACTGGAGCAAAAGGGCAACCAACATCAAGATACGCTCTTAGAACTCGACTGTACTAGATGGGACATCAGGCTGAAACTGCATCCGTCGCTGAACAGCAGGCAGGACATAATCTAGCAATGGTGGTAGTTTCTTCTGGACAAAGCTACAGGACACGTCGCCCATGAGAACAGAGACAGCCTGTTACAAAGAATTAAATAATCTGCTGTGATTCCATCCCTTATTCTGATCAAAAATGCCTTGATGGCACATACACCTGTGTTTCGTGTGGGTCATCCACAGCACAAAAGTTCGTTTTGTGAATGTTGCATTGCCACTCATAACTGTGCCTCGTCTGGGGATAACACGTGATTCAGGAACAAAAGATCCCAGGCATGCTGTCTCAGTAATCAGTGGCAAAACTGTACTCTCAAAGGGTAATCGGCTGGTTGTAGGGCTAACACTGGTTGAATCCCAAATGGGTGAAATTTTTCTCCTCTGAAATATGCCAAATATACATACAAGAGGTAGCAATGGATAATGCTAGTGGGCATGTAATATGCGGGAATTCCCATTTACAGTATACTGTACAATATCTGCCTTTCAGTTTTTCATATGATTGCTGATTCAGCAGGGGAGGTATTTTTTGCGGGGTGGTAAATTGGAAATTATGACAAATAACTGCAATAAGGTTGATTGAGGGAAGAATGCCCTATTTTTCAACAGATAATTTTGATTGAAAATGAGATTAAATTTAGCCAAATTACTTTTTAATATTTAAAGTCAGACTAAGAGAAAGGGGTCCCAAAGTCCAAATTCACTCCAGCTGCAAAATAGCTATCGCCGGCCCTAGCCTTTGCCCTTGGCTCACTGCCAGCCAGCATCGCCATGAGTGAATTTAAATATACCAGTCAAACGTCGCACTGCATGGTAGACTCTTTTGGCAAATTGTTCTGTATATGTAGATCGGCCGATAACTATATTTAATTATATTTCGCCCAACTCGAGATACATATCTTTCAATTCCTTGAATGTGCAATCACGTCACAGAAAGATCTTTCTCCAACAAAATGAATGTGCAATCACGTTACAGAAAGATCTTTCTGCAACAGGATGGTTTGGTCTCTAAGCGACACTTTTTTGCACAGAATGATCTAAATGGTCAAGTCACAAGAACTGCAAAGGCTCAGGGAAGGTTGGGGGAGGAGACCTATTGCAACAGCTGTTGACCGACAGATGGTAGCCTCCCATCAAACCACCAGTGTGTTCTTTAACGTGCATAAAGAATGGTTTCCCGCACATGGAGCCTATATCGGTGTCCCCAATTGACCGTGGGCAGACCGGGGAGTTTTGCGTAGATAGATCTCAACGCTGACCCAGCTAGGACTCGAACCTGCGAACTGCAGATTACGAGCCTGGTGCACTACTGAAAGAGCCATCCCCACCCCTTTCTCCAAAAGCATTACAACATTAAGAGTACTATACAGCACACCTAGTTCAATTAGTTACTTATTTATTACAAAATTCAGAGACTTTCCAAAGAAAGCGACTCAAGGGATACATTAATCATATTGTTTAGTTTCTCAAGAACTTGCCAAATGTTTACAAGCAGTGCTTCAAACCAATCAATATTTATTTCATTTCGTGTTCCATTTTTAATTTTCAATTCTACCTTTTACTAAGAAGCAATGTGTAATAGATTCCTGACTGTGATAACTCCCCAAACTGCCCACAGTCAGCAGGCAACACTGATGGGCTTGGAAAGGCAGCCGTCCGTCATATGGGACGCTAAGTCGTGGCCCCATGTTCGAGAGAACCATAGTTTATGCACATTAAAGAACACACTGATGGCCTTGATGGGGAGCTACCATCTGTCTCTAAACAGCTGTTCCAGTTGGTTCCTTCCCCAAACCCTCCCTGAGCCCTCAGAGTCCGTGTGACGTGGTCATTTAGCCCATGGGGTGAAAAAAGTACCGTTCAGAGGTAAAACAACCCAACCGTGACTATGATGGAAGAGTTAACTCGTGTTTTGAAAAGCTGATCAATCTATGAAACAATTTCGTTTACTGAAGTCGAAAACTCGGACCATGCAGAATGAGGAAGTAATGTTTTGCTATTATAATTAGAGCCATAGAACTAAAATAGAAGAAACAACTCTACATAGATGGCTGAATTGTTATTGTCATATTTAAAATTATAATGTGATAAAATTTTAATACAAAGTACACTGAAAAGCCAAAACATTATGCCACCTGCCTAATGTGATATTGGTCCTCCACGTGCCGTCAAAAACAGCTCTAACCCATGAGGCATGGACGCTACAAGATTTCCAAAGGTGTCTTGTAGTATCTGGTACAAGCACGTCACCTGCAGATCCTGTAATTCTTGTAAGTTATGTGGTTGAACCGCCGCAGATGGGATATGCTGTTCCAACACAAATCACAGGTGCTCGATTGATGTCTGGGAAATTTGATGGCCAGGGCAATACCTGGGAGACTTCCTCGTGTTCTGCGAACCATTCTTGAACAATCGGGCAGTGTGGCATGGCGCATTATCCTGCTGAAAGAAGACACTACTAGAATGGAATACCGTTGCCATGAAAGGATGTACTGTCGCTCAAAAAAGTATCCGAACACTACGGTTGATTACAAAATGCAGAAAAAATATCTGGCAACGAGTTTTTTAGAAATTAGTGAGCTGGCAACCTTCCTGTCACGTGACACGAAGGTTGTAATCAACCGTAGTGTTCGGATACTTTTTTGAGCGACTGTACCTGGTCTGCAATGATGTTTAGGTAGGTGCTAAGCATCATGGTTTCCTGCACATGAATGACAGGACGAAGGGTTTCCCAACAGAACATTGCCCAAAGCATTACACTTCCTCCACTGGTTTGTTTTCATCTCACAGTGCATCCTGTTGCCAAATACTTCTTCAGGTAAATGACTAACATACCTGGCCAACCCCATGGTGCAACAGGAAACGAGAATCATTGGACCAGACGACCTTCCAATCATTCAAGACCCAGCAATGATGCTTGTGTGCCCATTGTAGGAGCTTTTGACGGTGAACCAAGGCTAGCATGAGCACTTGGAGCAACCTATAGCTACACAGCCTCGTTTCCAGCAGGATTCGATGTACTATGTGTTGTGACACATTACTCCCATCACCAGCATGCAAATTATTGGCGAGTTGCGCCACGGTATCCCTTCTGTTGGCTCGTACCATACAAGATAGCCTTCACTCATCTCTAGCATCAATGAGCCGTGGTCGGTCTACACCTTGCTGGTGGTTTGTGGTTTTTCCCTCCTCGGACCACTTTTTGAGTACCCACAGCTGACCGTGAGCTCCTCATAATCCTTGCCATCTCTCAAATGCTCTGACCCAGTCGCCTAGCTATTACAAATTGGGCTTTGACAAACTCACTTAAGTCTGCTGTCTTTCCCATATGAAGAACAAGAATATTACTCATTAACAGAGCTCAGTGTCAGGTGTTATTTATAAGGTTTCATGCTTTTTTTTTTTTGATGATTTTCATGACCTTCACACGCGCCGTCGTTTACCTGCAGTTACTTCGATTTGCATAAAGACGAGCTGATTATAAAGTTTTGACTCCTCAGAGTGTATTCCAGCTCTGATTAAATCATTCCAGATCTTCTCTTCTCATCAATACCATTAATTGATCTGAATGCTAAATTATGCTAACCCGGAATGGTGAGACTGTGCGGAGACTTCGATTCTTATCAAGATTTGGATTGTTTCACCTCTGAGTGGCACTTTTTAGCACACAATGGGATAAATGGCCAGGTCACAAGGACCCTAAGGGTTCAGAGAAGGAGAGGACCCACTGGAACAGCTGTTGGGAGACAGATAGTAGCATCCTGTCTAGGCAACCCAGAGTTTTCTTTTATGTGCACTGGGTATGGCTCTTCCTCACACGCCGCCGTAATGTGTTCCGCACACACCGTCGTAATGTGTTCCGCACACGCCACCGTAATGTGTTCCGCACACGTCGTTGTAATGTGTTCCGCACACACCGTCGTAATGTGTTCCGCACACACCACCATAATGTGTTCCGCACACGCTGCCCATCCGATAGACGGCGATCTTTCTAAGCCATCGGTGTCCCCTACTCACCATGGGCGTGGCAGGAAGTTTTGCCGAGATAAATCTCAACGCTGAGCTAGCTGGGACTTGAACCTGCGAACTGCAGATTTACCAGCCTGGGGAACTACTGACTTAGCCACTCCCGCCTCTTTTTTACTAGGAACTAAGATCCGGATCAAACTGATCTCAACAATATTGGATGTACCCAGAGTCGGAACTAGGGGGGGGGGGGGGGAAGGCAACGAGGACTGTTCCCCCCTTCTCTTCAGTACACGAGTAACGGTAAAAGAGGCAAAAAATCATTAAACTTATTTTTATTTCATTCATTTTTTAAGAAATTTTTTAAAAACCCGTAAAACAGAGCGGGGAAATGTTATACTGCATTGGAAATCAAATCTCTTGCCCCGCTCTGATGCTGCAGAAGTACCAATTTAAACTACAGAAGTACCAACAACTGTTTTAGCGAATTGCAGAAAATTTAAAAAAAAATAAGGTGCTTGCATTTACTTAAGGATAAGAACATAATAATGTAGTAGAATGTAAAAATAAATAATAAAGTTCAGGTGTCATCATGAGCTAATGTTTTTTAAGTACTTCTCTCTTGGTTTAATTTACACCGACAGACCACCATTTTGGTGGCTAACTGGGCTCACGGTTATTAAAAATTGGGTCCCCGTTGCCGGCAGAAATTTGCTGCTCGTGAGCTATCTAATTCCCCTTTATTATACTTATGGTTCGGACACAGTCATAATTCAAATTCATAATTTAGCTTACGATAGTGAAAAAATAAGAAAAACAAGCAAAAAAATTAATTTTCGTAATTCTGATTTCAACTTTTGATCAGATTTAGTAGGTTGTGTTGCTTTATCTCTCAGTGGCACTATTTTGCACAAAATGGGCTAAATTCCAATCACAAAGAACCCGATAGCTCATATAAGGTTGGGAAGTGGAAACCCCATGGACAGTTGTTAGGAGACAGATGGTGCTTCTGTCAAGGCCATCCAGCATGTTGTTTAACATGCACAGAGTGTGATTCTCCCTCACACGGGGTCACAGCTTAATATCCCATCCGATGGACATTGTCCTTTCCAAGTGCAGCAGCGTCCCCTACTAACTGACGGCAGGGTAGAGAGATTTGCAGAGTTTTTTTTCTTGTTGTCCCTGAACATACATTCGTTTCATACCAATATTTCGCCCTCAATATTCATTTCTTTTGGCCAAATGATTAAACCCATTGTAACAGCAATATTGCTGTTACAATGGGTTTAATCATCTGGCCAAAAGATAATAATATATTATATTATAATTATAAGTATGGCTTATATCCCTTTCAAGTAAGAAAAAACATAAACATTAAAGTACGATAGTCATTAAAACCAGGAATGATAGTAATAACGTCACAACAATTGTACTACTTAATAATGTTAAGATCAAAAACTATCTATTCAACAATATAGCTAAAAAATTATACAACAATGGCCCATTATGATCGACGTCATTTTATTTTCACCAACAGTATAAAAAGAGCAGAGATATGGATGGTATCTGTATTTCGGTTGATCATCTGTTCGAAAGAAGATGATCATCCGGGAAGTACAGACCCCCAGTGGTACAATGGAGGTCTGGCAGAGGCTCCGAACTATTTGACCAGGAATAGAGACCTCGATCAAACTGTTACCGCGGCAAATCCTATCTCCGGTAAAGAATGAGGCAGGGTAAAACGCGCTAGGGATAACGCCCACTGGTTGAGTTCCATCGGGTGGGCTGATGTAAATTCACGGGAGACGGATGCCCTGATGCTGAGTTTCCAAAACACTCACTCATGTTGAGTTGAGTATTGATAGCGTTGTTAATCGTTGACGGCTAGTTGATAGCAGTGATGTCAGAATGTTCTTGAGTGTCCTTAACTTGGGCGATTTTTCTGGAGTCGAAAAAAATATACAATTCAGTATCTCGATACTGAATTGTATATTTTTTTCTTTGTAATTAATATTGGGTTTTTTGCAATAAATATTTAAATAACTGGAATGATGTGTTTTATATTTTGTAAATATTGTTCATTATATGGATTGAGATATTTTTGAGCTGGTTTAAAAATACTATTAAAATTTGGTAAGTTTAGGTTGGGTTGTTTTATCTCTGAATGGCACTTTTTGCACACAATGGGCTAAATGGTCAGGTCACAAGAACCGCAAAGGCTCAGGGAAGGTTGGGGGAGGAGACCTATTGCAACAGCTGTTGGGCGACAGATGGTAGCCTCCCATCAATCCACCAGTGTGTTCTTTAACGTGCATAAAGAATGGTTTCCCGCACATGGAGCCTATATCGGTGTCCCCAATTGACCGTGAGTTTTGCCTAGATAAATCTCAATGCTGACCCAGCTGGGACTCGAACCTGCGAACTGCAGATTACGAGCCTGGTGCACTACTGAAAGAGCCATCCCCACCCCTTTCTCCAAAAGCATTACGACATTAAGAGTACTATACAGCACACGTAGTTCAATTAGTTACTTGACATTGTTATTTGACAAATTAGAGACTTTCCAAAGAAAGCGACTCAAGGGATACATTAATCATATTGTTTAGTTTGTCAAGAACTTGCCAAATGTTTACAAGCAGTGCTTCAAACCAATCAATATTTATTTCAATTCGTGTTCCATTTTTAATTTTCAATTCTTCCTTTTACTAAGAAGCAATGTGTAATAGATTCCTGACTGTGATAACTCCCCAAACTGCCCACAGTCAGCAGGCAACACCGATGGGCTTGGAAAGGCAGCCGTCCGTCATATGGGACGCTAAGCCGTGGCCCCATGTTCGGGAGAACCATAGCTTATGCACATTAAAGAACACACTGATGGCCTTGATGGGGAGCTACCATCTCTCTCCAAACAGCTGTTCCAGTTGGTCCCCTCCCCCAATCCTCTCTGAGCCCTCGGAGTCCATGTGACCTGGTCATTTAGCCCATGGGGTGAAAAAAAGTACCGTTCAGAGGTAAAACAACCCAACCGTGACTATGATGGAAGAGTTAACTCGTGTTTTGAAAAGCTGATCAATCTATGAAACAATTTCGTTTACTGAAGTCGAAAACTCGGACCAGACATTCTATGCAGAATGAGGAAAGTAATGTTTTGTTATTAAAATTAGAGCCATAGAACTAAAATAGAAGAAACAACTCTACATAGATGGCTGAACTGTTATTGTTATATTTAAAATTATAATGTGATAAAATTTTAATACAAAGTACACTGAAAAGCCAAAACATTATGCCACCTGCCTAATATGATATTGGTCCTCCACGTGCCATCAAAAACAGCTCTAACCCATGAGGTATGGACGCTACAAGATTTCTAAAGGTGTCTTGTAATATCTGGTACAAGCACGTCATCTGCAGATCCTGTAACTCTTGTAAGTTATGTGGTTGAACCGCCGCAGATGGGATATGCTGTTCCAACACAAACCACAGGTGCTCGATTGATGTCTGGGGAATTTGATGGCCAGGGCAATACCTGGGAGACTTCCTCGTGTTCTGCGAACCATTCTTGAACAATCGGGCAGTGTGGCATGGCGCATTATCCTGCTGAAAGAAGACTACTAGAGGGGTATACCATTGCCATGAAAGGATGTACTTGGTCTGCAATGATGTTTAGGTAGGTGGTAGACATCATAGTTTCCTGCACATGAATGACTGGATGCAGAGTTTCCCAGCAGAACATTGCCCAAAGCATTATACTTCCTCCACTGGCTTCTTTTCACCTCACAATGCATCCTGTTGCCAGCTCACTAATTTCTAAAAAAATCGTTACCAGATATTTTTTCTGAATTTTTGTAATCAATCGTAGTGTTCGTATACTTTTTTGAGCGACTGTTCCTGGTCTGCAATGATGTTTAGGTAGGTGGTAAGCATCATGGTTTCCTGCACATGAACGACTGGACAAAGGGTTTCTCAACAGAACATTGCCCAAAGCATTGCACTTCCTCCACTGGTTTGTTTTCACCTCACAATGCATCCTGTTGCCAAATACTTCTTCAGGTAAATGACTAACATACCTGGCCAACCCCATGGTGCAACAGGAAACGAGAATCATCGGACCAGACGACCTTCCAATCATTCAAGGCCCAGCTATGATGCTTGTGTGCCGATTGTAGGGGTTTTTGATGGTGAACCAAGGTTAGCATGAGCACTTGGAGCAACCTATAGCTACACAGCCTCGTTTCCAGCAGGGTTCGATGTACTATGTGTTGTGACACATTACTCCCATCACCGGCATGCAAATTATGGGCGAGTTGCGCCACGGTATCCCTTCTGTTGGCTCGTACCATACAAGATAGCCTTCACTCACCTCTAGCATCAATGAGCCGTGGTCGGTCTACACCTTGCTGGTGGTTTGTGGTTTTTCCCTCCTCGGACCACTTTTTGAGTAACCACAGCCGACCGTGAGCTCCTCATAATCCTTGCCATCTCTCAAATGCTCTGACCCAGTCGCCTAGCCATTACAAATTAGGCTTTGACAAACTCACTTAAGTCTGCTGTCTTTCCCATATGAAGAACAAGAATAATACTCATTAACAGAGCTCAGTGTCAGGTGTTATTTATACCGTTTCATGCTTTTTTTTTCTTGATGATTTTCATGACCTTCACACGCGCCGTCGTTTACCTGCAGTTACTTCGATTTGCATAAAGACGAGCTGATTATAAAGTTTTGACTCTTCAGAGTGTATTCCAGCTCTGATTAAATCATTCCAGATCTTCACTTCTCATCAATACCATTAATTGTTCTGAATGCTAAATTATGCTAACCCGGAATGGTGAGACTGTGCAGAGACTTCGATTCTTATCAAGATTTGGATTGTTTCACCTCTGAATGGCACTTTTTAGCACACAATGGGATAAATGTCCAGGTCACAAGGACCCTAAGGGTTCAGAGAAGAAGAGGACCCACTGGAACAGCTGTTGGGAGACAGATAGTAGCATCCTGTCTAGGCAACCCAGTGTTTTCTTTTATGTGCACTGGGTATGGCTCTTCCTCACACGCCACCGTAATGTGTTCCGCACACACCGTCGTAATGTGTTCCGCACACACCACCATAACGTGTTCCGCACACGCTGCCCATCCGATAGACGGCGATCTTTCTAAGCCATCGGTGTCCCCTACTCACCATGGGCGTGGCAGGAAGTTTTGCCGAGATAAATCTCAACGCTGAGCTAGCTGGGACTTGAACCTGCGAACTGCAGATTTACGAACCTGGGGCACTACTGACTTAGCCACTCCCGTCTCTTTTTTACTAGGAACTAAGATCCGGATCAAACTGATCTCAACAATATTGGATGTACCCAGAGTCGGAACTAGGGGGGGAAGGCAACGAGGACTGTTCCCCCCTTCTCTTCAGTACACGAGTAACGGTAAAAGAGGCAAAAAATCATTAAACTTATTTTTATTTCATTCATTTTTTAAGAAATTTTTTAAAAACCCGTAAAACAGAGCGGGGAAATGTTATACTGCATTGGAAATCAAATCTCTTGCCCCGCTCTGATGCTGCAGAAGTACCAGTTTAAACTACAGAAGTACCAACAACTGTTTTAGCGAATTGCAGAAAATTTTTAAAAAAATAAGGTGCTTGCATTTACTTAAGAATAAGAACATAATAATCTAGTAGAATGTAAAAATAAATAATAAAGTTCAGGTGTCATCATGAGCTAATGTTTTTTTAAGTACTTCTCTCTTGGTTTAATTTACACCTACAGACCACCATTTTGGTGGCTAACTGGGCTCACGGTTATTAAAAATTGGGTCCCCGTTGCCGGCAGAAATTTGCTGCTCGTGAGCTATCTAAATCCCCTTTACTATACTTATGGTTTGGACACAGTCATAATTCAAATTCATAATTTAGCTTACGATAGTGAAAAAATAAGAAAAACAAGCAAAAAAATTAATTTTCGTAATTCTGATTTCAACTTTTGATCAGATTTAGTAGGTTGTGTTGTTTTATCTCTCAGTGGCACTATTTTGCACAAAATGGGCTAAATTCCAATCACAAAGAACCCGATAGCTCATATAAGGTTGGGAAGTCGAAACCCCATGGACAGTTGTTATGAGACAGATGGTGCTTCTGTCAAGGCCATCCAGCATGTTGTTTAAAATGCACAGAGTGTGATTCTCCCTCACACGGGGTCACAGCTTAATATCCCATCCGATGGACATTGTCCTTTCCAAGTGCAGCAGCGTCCCCTACTGACTGACGGCAGGGTAGAGAGATTTGCAGAGTTTTTTTTCTTGTTGTCCCTGAACATACATTCGTTTCATACCAATATTTCGCCCTCAATATTCATTTCTTTTGGCCAAATGATTAAACCCATTGTAACAGCAATATTGCTGTTACAATGGGTTTAATCATCTGGCCAAAAGATAATAATATATTATATTATAATTATAAGTATGGCTTATATCCCTTTCAAGTAAGAAAAAACATAAACATTAAAGTACGATAGTCATTAAAACCAGGAATGATAGTAATAACGTCACAACAATTGTACTACTTAATAATGTTAAGATCAAAAACTATCTATTCAACAATATAGCTAAAAAATTATACAACAATGGCCCATTATGATCGACGTCATTTTATTTTCACCAACAGTATAAAAAGAGCAGAGATATGGATGGTATCTGTATTTCGGTTGATCATCTGTTCGAAAGAAGATGATCATCCGGGAAGTACAGACCCCCAGTGGTACAATGGAGGTCTGGCAGAGGCTCCGAACTATTTGACCAGGAATAGAGACCTCGATCAAACTGTTACCGCGGCAAATCCTATCTCCGGTAAAGAATGAGGCAGGGTAAAACGCGCTAGGGATAACGCCCACTGGTTGAGTTCCATCGGGTGGGCTGATGTAAATTCACGGGAGACGGATGCCCTGATGCTGAGTTTCCAAAACACTCACTCATGTTGAGTTGAGTATTGATAGCGTTGTTAATCGTTGACGGCTAGTTGATAGCAGTGATGTCAGAATGTTCTTGAGTGTCCTTAACTTGGGCGATTTTTCTGGAGTCGAAAAAAATATACAATTCAGTATCTCGATACTGAATTGTATATTTTTTTCTTTGTAATTAATATTGGGTTTTTTGCAATAAATATTTAAATAACTGGAATGATGTGTTTTATATTTTGTAAATATTGTTCATTATATGGATTGAGATATTTTTGAGCTGGTTTAAAAATACTATTAAAATTTGGTAAGTTTAGGTTGGGTTGTTTTATCTCTGAATGGCACTTTTTTGCACACAATGGGCTAAATGGTCAGGTCACAAGAACCGCAAAGGCTCAGGGAAGGTTGGAGGAGGAGACCTATTGCAACAGCTGTTGGGCGACAGATGGTAGCCTCCCATCAATCCACCAGTGTGTTCTTTAACGTGCATAAAGAATGGTTTCCCGCACATGGAGCCTATATCGGTGTCCCCAATTGACCGTGAGTTTTGCCTAGATAAATCTCAATGCTGACCCAGCTGGGACTCGAACATGCGAACTGCAGATTACGAGCTTGGTGCACTACTGAAAGAGCCATCCCCACCCCTTTCTCCAAAAGCATTACGACATTAAGAGTACTATACAGCACACGTAGTTCAATTAGTTACTTGACATTGTTATTTGACAAATTACAGACTTTCCAAAGAAAGCGACTCAAGGGATACATTAATCATATTGTTTAGTTTGTCAAGAACTTGCCAAATGTTTACAAGCAGTGCTTCAAACCAATCAATATTTATTTCAATTCGTGTTCCATTTTTAATTTTCAATTCTTCCTTTTACTAAGAAGCAATGTGTAATAGATTCCTGACTGTGATAACTCCCGAAACTGCCCACAGTCAGCAGGCAGCACCGATGGGCTTGGAAAGGCAGCCGTCCGTCATATGGGACGCTAAGCCGTGGCCCCATGTTCGGGAGAACCATAGCTTATGCACATTAAAGAACACACTGATGGCCTTGATGGGGAGCTACCATCTCTCTCCAAACAGCTGTTCCAGTTGGTCCCCTCCCCCAACCCTCCCTGAGCCCTCGGAGTCCATGTGACCTGGTCATTTAGCCCATGGGGTGAAAAAAAGTACCGTTCAGAGGTAAAACAACCCAACCGTGACTATGATGGAAGAGTTAACTCGTGTTTTGAAAAGCTGATCAATCTATGAAACAATTTCGTTTACTGAAGTCGAAAACTCGGACCATGCAGAATGAGGAAGTAATGTTTTGCTATTATAATTAGAGCCATAGAACTAAAATAGAAGAAACAACTCTACATAGATGGCTGAACTGTTATTGTTACATTTAAAATTATAATGTGATAAAATTTTAATACAAAGTACACTGAAAAGCCAAAACATTATGCCACCTGCCTAATATGATATTGGTCCTCCACGTGCCGTCAAAAACAGCTCTAACCCATGAGGCATGGACGCTACAAGATTTCTAAAGGTGTCTTGTAGTATCTGGTACAAGCACGTCACCTGCAGATCCTGTAACTCTTGTAAGTTATGTGGTTGAACCGCCGCAGATGGGATATGCTGTTCCAACACAAACCACAGGTGCTCGATTGATGTCTGGGGAATTTGATGGCCAGGGCAATACCTGGGAGACTTCCTCGTGTTCTGCGAACCATTCTTGAACAATCGGGCAGTGTGGCATGGCGCATTATCCTGCTGAAAGAAGACTACTAGAGGGGTATACCATTGCCATGAAAGGATGTACTTGGTCTGCAATGATGTTTAGGTAGGTGGTAGACATCATAGTTTCCTGCACATGAATGACTGGATCCAGAGTTTCCCAGCAGAACATTGCCCAAAGCATTATACTTCCTCCACTGGCTTCTTTTCACCTCACAATGCATCCTGTTGCCAGCTCACTAATTTCTAAAAAAATCGTTGCCAGATATTTTCTCTGAATTTTGTAATCAACCGTAGTGTTCGGATACTTTTTTGAGCGACTGTACCTGGTCTGCAATGATGTTTAGGTAGGAGGTAAGCATCATGGTTTCCTGCACATGAACGACTGGACAAAGGGTTTCTCAACAGAACATTGCCCAAAGCATTACACTTCCTCCACTGGTTTGTTTTCACCTCACAATGCATCCTGTTGCCAAATACTTCTTCAGGTAAATGACTAACATACCTGGCCAACCCCATGGTGCAACAGGAAACGAGAATCATTGGACCAGACGACCTTCCAATCATTCAAGACCCAGCTATGATGCTTGTGTGCCCATTGTAGGGGCTTTTGACGGTGAACCAAGGCTAGCATGAGCACTTGGAGCTACCTATAGCTACACAGCCTCGTTTCCAGCAGGATTCGATGTACTATGTGTTGTGACACATTACTCCCATCACCAGCATGCAAATTATTGGCGAGTTGCGCCACGGTATCCCTTCTGTTGGCTCGTACCATACAGGATAGCCTTCACTCACCTCTAGCATCAATGAGCCGTGGTCGGTCTACACCTTGCTGGTGGTTTGTGGTTTTTCCCTCCTCGGACCACTTTTTGAGTAACCACAGCTGACCGTGAGCTCCTCATAATCCTTGCCATCTCTCAAATGCTCTGACCCAGTCGCCTAGCTATTACAAATTGGGCTTTGACAAACTCACTTAAGTCTGCTGTCTTTCCCATATGAAGAACAAGAATAATACTCATTAACAGAGCTCAGTGTCAGGTGTTATTTATACCGTTTCATGCTTTTTTTTTCTTGATGATTTTCATGACCTTCACACGCGCCGTCGTTTACCTGCAGTTACTTCGATTTGCATAAAGACGAGCTGATTATAAAGTTTTGACTCTTCAGAGTGTATTCCAGCTCTGATTAAATCATTCCAGATCTTCGCTTCTCATCAATACCATTAATTGATCTGAATGCTAAATTATGCTAACCCGGAATGGTGAGACTGTGCAGAGACTTCGATTCTTATCAAGATTTGGATTGTTTTACCTCTGAGTGGCACTTTTTAGCACACAATGGGATAAATGGCCAGGTCACAAGGACCCTAAGGGTTCAGAGAAGGAGAGGACCCACTGGAACAGCTGTTGGGAGACAGATAGTAGCATCCTGTCTAGGCAAACAAATGTTTTCTTTTATGTGCACTGGGTATGGCTCTTCCTCACACGCCGCCGTAATGTGTTCCGCACACACCGTCGTAATGTGTTCCGCACACGCCACCGTAATGTGTTCCGCACACACCGTCGTATTGTGTTCCGCACACACCACAATAATGTGTTCCGCACACACCACCATAATGTGTTCCGCACACGCTGCCTATCCGATAGACGGCGATCTTTCTAAGCCATCGGTGTCCCCTACTCACCATGGGCGTGGCAGGAAGTTTTGCCGAGATAAATCTCAACGCTGAGCTAGCTGGGAGCACCTTCGTGTCACGTGACACGAAGGTTGGCAGCTCACTAATTTCTAAAAAAATCGTTGCCAGATATTTTTTCTGAATTTTGTAATCAACCGTAGTGTTCGGATACTTTTTTGAGCGACTGTACCTGGTCTGCAATGATGTTTAGGTAGGTGGTAAGCATTATGGTTTCCTGCACATGAATGACTGGACGAAGGGTTTCGCAACAGAACATTGCCCAAAGCATTACACTTCCTCCACTGGTTTGTTTTCACCTCACAATGCATCCTGTTGCCAAATACTTATTCAGGTAAATGACTAACATACCTGGCCAACCCCATGGTGCAACAGGAAACGAGAATCATCGGACCAGACGTCCTTCCAATCATTCAAGGCCCAGCTATGATGCTTCTGTGTCGATTGTAGGCCAGGTCACCAGGTCACATGGACTCCGATGGCTCAGGGAGGGTTGGGGGAGGGGACCAACTGGAACAGCTGTTTGGAGAGAGATGGGAGCTCCCCATCAAGGCCATCAGTGTGTTCTTTAATGTGCATAAGCTATGGTTCTCCCGAACATGGAGCCACGGCTTAGCGTCCCATATGACGGACGGCTGCCTTTCCAAGCCCATCGGTGTTGCCTGCTGACTGTGGGCAGTTTGGGGAGTTATCACAGTCAGGAATCTATTACACATTGCTTCTTAGTAAAAGGAAGAATTGAAAATTAAAAATGGAACACGAATTGAAATAAATATTGATTGGTTTGAAGCACTGCTTGTAAACATTTGGCAAGTTCTTGACAAACTAAACAATATGATTAATGTATCCCTTGAGTCGCTTTCTTTGGAAAGTCTCTAATTTGTCAAATAACAATGTCAAGTAACTAATTGAACTACGTGTGCTGTATAGTACTCTTAATGTCGTAATGCTTTTGGAGAAAGGGGTGGGGATGGCTCTTTCAGTAGTGCACCAGGCTCGTAATCTGCAGTTCGCAGGTTCGAGTCCCAGCTGGGTCAGCATTGAGATTTATCTAGGCAAAACTCACGGTCAATTGGGGACACCGATATAGGCTCCATGTGCGGGAAACCATTCTTTATGCACGTTAAATAACTGTGGTAAATAACACTGGTGGATTGATGGGAGGCTACCATCTGTCGCCCAACAGCTGTTGCAATAGGTCTCCTCCCCCAACCTTCCCTGAGCCTTTGCGGTTCTTGTGACCTGACCATTTAGCCCATTATGTGCAAAAAAGTGCCATTCAGAGATAAAACAACCCAACCTAAACTTACCAAATTTTAATAGTATTTTTAAACCAGCTCAAAAATATCTCAATCCATATAATGAACAATATTTACAAAATATAAAACACATCATTCCAGTTATTTAAATATTTATTGCAAAAAACCCAATATTAATTACAAAGAAAAAAATATACAATTCAGTATCGAGATACTGAATTGTATATTTTTTTCGACTCCAGAAAAATCGCCTAAGTTAAGGACACTCAAGAACATTCTGACATCACTGCTGTCAACTAGCCATCAACGACTAACATGTTAGTTGATAGTCAAATAGAATCCCTGAATCTTCTTAAATATACTATTTATTCAGGGAATGTGGCTAAAGTTAACTTCAAGAACTCAATCAAATCGATACTGATCTTTATTTTCATCAGCATTCGTTCAGAATTTATAGTTATCAAAAATGCAACAATCCTCGGCACAAAAATGTACTATAAGAAATTAAATGGAATTTAAATAATCATTGTTTTTTAAAACCATTTGATTAAATAAGTATATTTTAGAAGTTTGTGTAAATAATTTTTCTAATACTCGTAATTTTTTTTTATATTTCTGATGACTAGCATTGCTGCTATTTAATATTCTGCTATCATAATAATTTATTAGTAAGAATGTTGCTGAAGAGACGAGATTTATACAGATTCTATTGAGTTCTTCAATTTATCTTCAGTCATTTTTTTTCATACAAAACTTATTTATGACGTTACGAAACGAAACACTGAATTTGTATGAACATTAAAAAAACATAGGGTCAAGATTCAAGGTGTTGTAAGTTCAAGGTGAAATTAGCCTCCAATGAGGGGCTCCCTACACCAGTCTCAGGAGAAGGGCGAAATAGCAGAGGCAGAAGAAACTATCTCTCAGCTATCTCTCGAGACTATTAAGTGTACAAATCTCGAAACGGAAAAAAGAAAGCAATCTCTTTTTCTTCCCAGTACAAAGCAACTGTAAAACATCAACTGTTCAACAAAATTCGTCTGTTAATCTCCCAGAATTGGATTATAATGCTTCAAACACTGCAGTTACGGTTTACGAGTCTAGAGAGGAAAATGGTTTCTGAAATTAAATTGCTCAAAGCTATTTGATTTATGCCAATTTTCTCGTGAATTTTTATTTGGTTATTCCAAACAATTTTCTTTTTCGTTTTTTCGGGACTATTGGGAAGGACGTGATGAATATTATACTTTAAAGTTTTATATTACCCTTGACGCAATACATATCCTCATGCCCCAGGTCCCTTTCCTTGTGTTATCTTTCTGTCAGATTTTCTCACAGACCTTCTCTATGATGTATTATACTGATATACTCCAATCAGACTTCTGTAGCAAGCAGCTGCTTATGGGGGAATTTTTTAGTTATTCAATAATCTGATGTTACTTTGAGGCTGCAAAATCAAAGAGTAGCAAATGTCTCACGAAAGATTAATTTTAACAATACATTCCCCAAACACACAAAAATTAGTTTCATTTTATCTCCCGAAAATGAGAAACTTATTCGCCTGGATACCTTGAACCAACACCTGAATACGATTCTGTGATTAAAGCATGTAGAAATCGATAACCAGGGCCGTATTATCTAATAGAAACAATAGGCACTTATAGCACCAGCGATCTGACTAGGGCATAGGAAAATTAAGGGCTTACGAAAAAATATTTGACCATGTTTTTTCCTTTGCATGATAAAAACTCTAGCAAAGATATCTTCTTTACTAAATAGCAATTAAATCAGCTGTCAAGTCCTGCTACATACCGTTTTGCTATCCGAGATAATTTTGATTCCCTTGGCCTTCCCATGGCCTGATCATTTCGAAGCAGTACCACCCAACTCGGAATGCATAGTTTGCAGTGGATGCAAAGGCAAACTGCATTTTGTCTGTTCGGGACAACAGAAAAAAATTACAAAAAGTTGTCCCTAGAAAAGAAGAATGCGTGGTTGTGTTTCGAATGCAAGTCGAACAAAATAAACCCAAAAGCGACCTTAGACATGGGAAGCAGAGACAGTTCGACACGTGACATCAATCTATTGATAGTAGAGATCCGTGATTTAAAGGCAGAAGTGAGAACTAAAACGAAGTGTAGAATTTTTTTCTACCAAGTATGACGAACTAATGGAACAAGTAATAAATTACGAAAAAAATCAAAAGGATTTAACTAAAAAAATCTATGAAGCCGAAAATTTAAACACAGAAATGAGAGAACTGAAACAAAATCTTAATGACGTGGAACAATATGGACGCAATAGAAATATAGAAATTCATCGTGTTCCCATAATTGAAGGGGAGGATGAAACAGAACTTAAAATAAAGCTGTATAAAATTTCCCAGTCATTAAACACAGTCAACTACACAGACAATATGATTGAAAAAGTCCACAGACTTCCAGAAAGAAATAAAAGCAAAACCCCAAAGATAATTGTCCAATTCGTTACACGGAAAGATAGAGACATTTGCATACAAAACAGGAAAAAAAAATTACAACCACTATTGCAGACCTTAATGATAAAGGAACACCAATATATATTAATGAAAACATGACTATGATTAACAGAGAACTTTTCTGGAGAGCTAGGATGTGTGCGAAAGAAAAAAATTATAAGTATGTTTGGTTCAAAAATGGAAAAGTTCTAATGAGGAAATCAAATGGTGAAAGAATTATCAATCTGGATATATTCACCAACTATGATGATTTTTGAACTTTTAGATATGTCCGATAAACCTTGCTTTTTTTCTTTTTTTTTTTTGCTCTTTCCGTTTGCTTTTTTTTATGAATATTCTTGTTAGCTACGTCTGATTTGAATTTTGAAGGTCTTGATAGCAACTATGATGTTGCCTATGTAACTATAGGTTTAGAAGTGGAGGCTTGGTTCGAAAATAATTATAGTAAACTTATTCGCAAAAATAAATTAAGAATTGCTCATGTTAATATAAGAAGTCAAAGAAAACATTGGGATTCATTAAAATTAAGTATTAACAATTACATGGAACACATTGATTTGCTTGTTTTAACTGAAACAAATGTAAATAAATATGAAAATTATTTATATAATATTGATAAATTTAATAAAATCACAAATGATAATATAAATAAAAATATTAGGGGGATTTCAGTATACTATAAAGAAAATCTAGATGTTGAAATTATTTCACAACAAACACTTCCAGCGGAAACTATATATATAAAAGTAAAAAAAAATAATATAATATATCATGTTTTAGCACTATACAGATCGCCTAGTACAGATGTGAACTCTTTTCTGTTGAATTTCCGAAATTGGATGGAAAATACAGAAAAAGATCAAAATCGGATTTTAATAGTTGTTTTTAATATCGATACAATGAATACCAAAAAACATGGCACAGAAAAATATATCACACTACTGGCTGAAATGAATTTTGAAAGATTAATAAGGGAAGCTAAAAGAGAAGAAATAGTAAAAAATAAAATTACCAAAACCTGTATAGACCATATTAATATTAAACTGATTAAAAATATGTCAGCAAATTCAATAATTCAAACAAGCAAAATAGCAGATCACTATATGATTTTAACACTGATTAGCAACACCAATAACAATTTGAATAATACTAATTATAGTGAAACAGACCAGGAAAATAAGAATTGGTCATTTGACCATAACAATATAAACAAAGATATTTCTGAAATGAATTGAACTTTAGAAAATTATGGAGACAACCCAATGGATGAATTAAACCTATATAAAGTATTTAAAGACATTTATGATGGAATTTTAGGAAAAAATAGAATATATATGAGGAGAGTTGGAAAGGTAAAAAGAAATCATAGCAAAAATTGGATAACACCGAACTTGATAGAATTAATTGAAGAAAGAGATAAAGCTTGGAGTAAATTTAAAAACAATGATAAAAGTGATGCTTATAAAAATAACTATAAAAAATTAAGGAATATGGTTAATATTCAGATTAGAAATCAGAAACAACTTTATTATAGAAATAAACTTATAATGAAAAAAAAGATATGAAGGATACCTGGCAATTAATATATGAAATATTAGAAGACGATGTAATAATTGACAATATGGCCAAAAAGAAATTATCTGTGGAAGAAATAGCAAATAATTACAACGACATTTATAATACACTAATTTTACAGATAAGAAATACAAATCACCAAGACGATATAAATTATGTTCCAACCATGATACAAAGAGTTTTGAAATCTATCTATATACATGAAATCACTGAAAAACAAACTGATGAAATAATTACTTCATTAGACACCAATAAATCACCTGGTTACGATAATGTTTGCATTAAACATATAAAATTTAATAAAGAGACACTACTAAATATTATATCAAAAATTATAAATCAGATTATATTTACTGGGATCATACCTACTGAACTCGAAACAGGTATTTTAAGACCTATTTTTAAAGGTGGTATTAAGGAGGATTTTTCTAACTATCGACCAATAACAATTCTGCCTATTTTTTCGAAAATAATGGAAAAATATATTTATAATACTGTTTTTAACTTTTTACTTAAACACAACATAATTAATGAAAATCAATTTGGCTTTCAAAAAGGAAAAAACACAATTCAACTAATTTCCAAAATTGCAAATAATATTAATAAATCATTGAATAATAGGGGAAAAATTGTAACTATGTTCTTAGATTTAAAGAAAGCCTTCGATACAATAGATCATAGCATTTTACTAAATAAATTGGAAAATTACGGTATTCGCGGTATATTGTTAGATTGGTTTAGAAATTATTTATCAGATAGATACACAATTACTAAAATAAAAAACTGCTACAGCAGAAAAGTAATTACACGATGTGGAATTCCCCAAGGCTCAATTTTAGGTCCTTTATTGTTCCTAGTATACATAAATGATTTGTTCAATACAAAATTAAATAGTGCTATTTATCTATATGCTGACGACATTGTTTTAATAAACAGTCAGAAATATTTAAATGATAGCATTTCAAATTATGAATCATTATGCAGTTGCCCACTTGTTGAGCAAGTAAATAAAATAAATTACTTAGGAATCATTTTTGATGAATATTTTAGGTGGAATGCCCATACATCCCACATATGTGAAAGCTTGAGAATATCGGCGATAAAAATTCAAAAATTGAAATACGTATTAAATATGGAAGCATGTGTAGTATTTTATAAAGCAATATGCGAATCTATTTTAAAATATGGAATAATGTGCATGGAACAACTAACTTAACTAACATAAATAAAATAGGAGAACTGCAGTCTATAATAGCTAAAAATATTATTCTGTCTCATTTGCAAAAAATTTATAAAACTTCTACCGATAGATTAAAATTTTTAAATCTTTTATCATACAGCAATTTATATAAATATAATGTAATAATTAAAAAATTTTTGACGAAACTTACAAACTAAAAATTGAACATAATAAAAATACAAGACTTCAAAACCAAGGTTATTACAAATTGTCAAATTTTCGAAATAATTACAGGAAACATACCTTCGATTATGAAGTACCACTTATATTTAATGCTATTCCAAAAGAATTATCAAATATAGATTCTTTTAGAAGACTTAAAATGGAATTAAAAAATTATTTGGCACTTTCTAGTTAGCTGATTTTTATGTGTTGTGTTTTGTGGATTTATTTGATGTACACCATTTTTGTGGCTGAATCCTATGTTTAATATAATTTATTCATTTTCCTGCAGATAAGCTATCTAGCTTTGCGGGTCAAATTGTAAATGTATTTGTATTCTTTACTGTTATAAATAAAAATTATATTCTAAAAAAAAGGGACCTGAGCTCGAGCCCCAGGTAAGGCAAGGATGTTTGTGTTGTCTTTCTGTTGAGGTATCGCCTTCCTCACAGTCTTTCCCTATGGCGTATAAATTGACAGGCTCCTGTCAGACCTCTCTGTTAAGCAGCTGCTTCAGAGGGTATTTGTTTATCTACTCATCGAAATAAACACACTCATCGATTTACCCTTAATCTGACCCTGTCGATATCAATTTTTTAAAGAGCTGAGCTGATAGTAATTAACAAAATTAATTTATCCTTTCTCCCTGACTCCTGAAAACACGTCCAAGAGTCAACTTGTTTTCTGCAAAACCATGGAACCACTAGACTGTTCTTATCAAAACACAGACATACATCGAAGAGCCAAAACATTATGACCAGAGTGTCTTTATGCAAATCGAAGTAACTGCAGGTAAACGACGGCGCGTGTGAAGGTCATGAAACGGTGTAAATAACACCTGATACTGAGCTCTGTTAATCAGTGCTATTCTTGTTCTTCAGATGGGAAAGGCAGCGGAATTAAGTGAGATTCACAAAGACCAAATTGTAATGGCTAGACGACTGGGTCAGAACATTTGCGAGATGTCAAGGACTGTGGGGTGTTCACGGTCAGCCGTGGTTATTCAAAAAGTGGTCCGAGAAGGGAAAAATCACGAACCGCTGGAAAGATGTGGTCCAACAACGGCTCATTGATGCTAGAGGTGAGAGAAGGCTACCCCGTATGGTACAAGTCAACAGAAGGGATACTGTGGCGCAACTGCCCATAATTTGAATGCTGATGACAGGAGTAATGTGTCACAACACACAGTACATATAACCCTGCTGAAAATGTGGCTGCGTAGCTGCAGGCCGCTCCTAGTGCCCATGCTAACCTCGGTTTACAGTCGAAAGCACCTACAATGGGCATACGAGCATCAAAACTGGACTTTGAATGATTGGAAGAAGGTCTAAAAAAATTGTTGCCAGATATTTTTTCTGACTTCTGTAATCAGCCATAAAAAAATAAATAAATACCCCCTCAAGCAGCTGCTTGCCACAGAGGTCTGATAGCAGCCTATCAGTTTATATGCCAGAGTAGAAGGTCTGTGAGGATGGCAGGACCTCAGCAGAAAAACGTCACATGCATCCATGCCTTACCCGGGGCTCGAACCCAGGTCCCGTAGATCAGTAGCCAAGCACACTAACCACTCGGCCACGGGACGGCTGTAATCAACCATAGTGTTCAGATACATTTTTGAGGGACTGTACTATCAAAAAATTAAGAATTTATATCCCCAATCACATTGGTTTGAATTTTTACTGTTAGAGGGGCGCATATAGAAATCTTGTTTTCAAAGAGAATCAAGTTTTTCGTTTACCTACTTTTAAAATCCTTAAAAGTTTTAATTCGAGCTAATGGATGATGGGAGAGGGAATTGCACAAGGAATTTTATTAGTAATTATACAGCATAAAAGTATTTGTCTTTTAGTTCTTAAATTTAAAAAAATTGCTTTTCTCCCACTCCTCTGAAAATGATGAGCATATTGTTGCGGATTACAAAAATGGATAGCCACTGAGCGTGAGTATTAAAAACTATATTTTGAAACCAAATTAAATACAAGGCAAATTGTTACAAAGAAAATATGGACGAAGTATCTTATACACAAATCAACTACTAACATGCACAAGTCATCAACCTTCCTGCACAGAGTACACAACATCAGCTCTGTCTATTCCACTAAATATTACCTTTTTACTCGATTACCATGTCGCTTGAACATCCACGTACATAAAAGATCCCACTTTTATACTTCCGCGTACACAACACATAAAGATAATTCTTTATACTTAACGCGCACTGTCTCAGAACAGCTAACCGTCCATTTTCGAACTCTAGACCGTTACAACACGACCGTTACAAGCTCCACTGTTCTTCTTCAAATTCTCCCAAAGTTCTTATTCGTTGGCTGAAACTTTTTGCTTTCGGTCCTTCCTTCTGTCGTAACACTGCCCCCTTCCTAGGTCTTGTTCGTCCCGAACAATTCTGGATTCCAAAGCTTCTTCAGTTCTTCGATGAAACGGGGCCAAACGATCCACGTGAACCACCTTGCACTTTGTAGCTGGACGTCGACGAATGCGATATACCACGTCATTAATCCTGTTAACTATTGTATATGGACCTTCCCAAGGTTTCTGAAGTTTTGGAGATAGTCCTTTCTTTCTATGTGGACTGTATAGCCAGACAAGATCTCCTTGATTGAAAACAGTTCCATTTATTTTACTGTCATATCTTGTTTTGGTTCTGTCACTTGCTATGTCAATGTTATGTCTAACGGAGTGATGGATTTCTTCTAGTCGTTGTTGTAATTCTTGTACGTATTGTGGAGTGGACACAGGCATTGCTTCGGGCCGACCATATAAAAGGTCACAGGGAAGACGTAACTCTCTTCCAAAAAGCATCATGGAAGGTGTCTGTCCAGTTGTCTCATGCACTGCCGTCCTATATGTCAGCAAGAGGAGTGGTACATGGCGATCCCAGTCACGTTGGTGGTCGTTCACAAATAATGCTAAATGCTGAGCAATTGTTCTATTGAATCTTTCAACCATACCATCCGACTGAGGGTGTAAGGGAGTTGTTCTGGTTTTCTGAATGCCTAATAGTTGACAGATGCCTTTAAACACATTGGATTCAAAATTCCGTCCTTGATCAGAGTGGAGTTGTAAAAGTACTCCATACCTACTAATGAAGTTATTAACTATCATCTCCGCCACTGTTGTTGCTTCCTGGTCTTGGATGGGATATACCTCAGGCCACTTTGTGAAATAATCCATTACCACTAATAAATATCGATTTCCATCATCAGTTCTAGGAAACGGACCCATTACATCAATGGCTATTCTTTCAAAAGGGGCACCAACGTTATACGTCTGCAGCTTACCCCGACTCCTAGTCTTAGGGCCTTTCTTTGCTGCACAGGCTTCACATTGCCTACACCATCTTTCAACGTCTACCCTACTTTTCAACCAATGAAATCGTTCCCTGGCTTTGGCTAATGTCTTATTAACACCGAAGTGTCCTCCAGTGGCACTATCATGTACATCTTTCATCACAAGTTCCACTCGGGACCGAGGAAGGATTATCTGCCAACGGATCAGCCGTCCAGTGGGATTCTCCCATCTTCTGTATAATACTCCGTCTTTCATTTTTAAGGAGTCCCACTGTGCCCAGTAACTTTTAGTAGTTGGACTATACCTCGAGATTTGCTCCCAGTTAGGTCTTACATCAGATTTTTCAATCAATTCTAATATTGGTTTTATGTCTTCATCATCTAGTTGAGCCTTCCTGATTTCAATTGGATTCCAGATGTTAGGGGTGTCACTGTTTGTTTGGGTCGATACTATTTGTCTTATGGGCATTATCTCTTTAGTTCCAAATTTCAGTTCTGCATTATAGCAATGTTTACAGTTGTCAATACGTGGGCGCCTGGAAAGAGCATCTGCATTATTATGCATTTTACCACTTCGATGTTCGATGGAGAAATCGTATTCTTGTAACCTAGCGATTTGTCCTTCAGGATTTTTGAAGTTTAATAACCATCTAAGTGCAGCATGATCAGTACGTATAAGGAATTTCTGGCATAGAGATAATGATGAAAATGTTCTATTGCTTTTGCTATTGCTAACGTTGTTCTTTGCGTGTTACACAATAATTCCGCTCTGGTTTGGATAAAGTTTTACTAAAGTATGCAATAACTTTCTCTTGTCCGTCTTGTTCTTGTGAAAGTACAGCACCAACTCCTGTGTTACTTGCATCAGTATCTATTACGAATTGTTTTCCAGTTTGTGGGTACGCTAGCACTGGTGCTGTGGAAAGAGTTTTCTTTAGCTGTTGAAACGCTATATCGCATTCGGTGGTCCACATAAACTGCTGGCCCTCTTCTGTCAGACGATGTAATGGCCTTGCGATGTTGGAGAAACCTTTGACAAATCTTCTATAATAGGTGCAAAGTCCAATAAAACTACGAAGTTGATGAACATCTTGTGGTGGAGGCCAGTCTCTTACAGCTTCTATCTTACTAGGATCAGTCTTAATCCCTGATGTAGTGATCACATGACCAAGGTAATGAACTTCTTGCTGGAACAGTTTACACTTTGTCGGTCCCAATTTTAACTTGGCTGCCTTAAGTTTTTCAAATACTTGACGAAGATTTCTCAAATGTTCTTCGAAAGTTCTTCCAAGAACTATGATGTCGTCCAAGTAAACCAGACAGACCTCCAAAGACAAACCTTTGAGCATCGACTCCATTAGTCGTTCAAATGTAGCAGGTGCGTTACAAAGTCGAAATGGCATCACCTTAAACTGCCAAAGTCCATTCCCTGTAGTGAAAGCTGTTTTCTCACGGTCTTCAGGACGTATACCAACTTGCCAATAGCCGCTCTTTAAGTCTAATGTTGAGAACCATTCTGACCCAGATAAAGTGTCTAGTGTATCATCAATCCTGGGTAAAGGAAAGGAGTCTTTCTTTGTTACGTCATTTAATCTGCGATAATCTACACAAAATCGTGTAGATCCATCCTTTTTCTTGACAAGAACTACTGGTGATGTCCAGGGACTCTGTGATGGTTCTATAATGCCCTGCGCTTCCATGTCCTTTATGAGTTGTTCCGTCTCCTCTCTTTTTGCCAATGGAAGCCTTCTTGCCGGCAGATGGACTGGAGGAGAATCACCAGTGTTGATTTTATGTTCTGTCAGGTTTGTACGGCCATAATCATTTGATGTGGCAGAAAAAATGTCAGAAGATTCTTTTAATAGGTTCTCGGCCTTAACAGCTTGGTTTTCAGTTAATATTCGTCTTGTTTCTCTCTATAATTCAGTAAGATGAGATGGGATGTTTGTATGATTTTGATTTGAATCAGTAACTTCTATTTTATTTATACTTGTTACACAGGTAACAGCTTCACATATTGCTAATTCTTCACCTTTTTTTAAAATTCTATTGGATTTGTTACAGTTCATCACTCTGATAGGGATCTGTTCTTTATCTATTCTGACTAAAGTCCTTGCAACCAGGATATTATGAGCCAAAGCTCCTTTACCAGAGGCATCGGTAACTGCCAATCGGAAGGCCCCAGAAGTTTTCGCCCGATGTCCACGGACTATAACTTCACTTTGTGCTGGGATCTTTGTCTTCCGTCACTAATATTGGAGTTACGCTTGATAAAGAATCAGACGTCCGGCTAAGCAGAGGAATCTCTTCTGTCTCATAGATGAGTAGGTTATCACTAGGTCTAATGTTGAATCCATGTTTCTTAAGAAAATCAAGGCCTAATATGCATTCATCGTAGATGTCAGCGATGTAAACAGGATGGTGTACCAGACAGCTACCAACTCGGATGTTAAGTTCTATTTTTCCATGGACTTTTGCACGATCTCCAGTGGCTGTTTGTAGGCTTATTTTAGACTGTGTAGTATTCAAGTTCGGGTGAGGTATTATTTTCTTTATTATATCCGTTCTGAGTAAAGTTACATTTGCACCAGTGTCGACTATCATACGGCAAGGTATTCCATTTATGGCTCCATCAGCTACTAATCCATTATTATCGCCATGTAATGTTGAAACGTGGGCGACTTCCCCTGGGGCCAACCAATCAACAGCCAGCCTTTGCCCCGCAAGACTGACTAATTTCTGTTTCCCTGATCCTGTTGTCTAGTTGATGGACTTGGACTCCTCATTCGTTTCCTAGTGCAGTTGGTACGAATGTGTCCGGTCTTGCCACAATTCCAACACTGAAAGTCTGTTGTAGGTTTTGAAGAAGAACCTTTTATATATCTTTCAAAACGGATAGTATGGCTTTGGTTAGTTCTTTCATTTCATTATCCTTTTCTACAGTTTCTTCTGCACTCACAAATCTCACTGCACGTTTGTTCGCTCGGGAGGAAAGCCTGGAGCACTCGTATTTCGTAGCATGTACCACAGCTGACTTTAAGGATTCACCTTCAAACATCCTCAGAGATTGTTGAGTGTCAAGGTCAGCAATAGCATCAATAAATTGTAATTGAGCTAAATTATCTTGAATTTCTGGTGGACAGTTACTATAAGCCAATCTAGCTAGATGCTCAATATCACTAGCAAGCTCTTGCAAAGTTTCACCACTTTTCTGCATGCGATGTTTAAATTGAGTCACGTAATATTGTTTTAAATAACTATCACCAAACCTTAGTTCTAATGCAGAAACTAGACTTTGATAATCAAGTCGTTTTTCTTCTGGAACAGACTGCAAAACTTCCGCAGCAGAATTTCTTAAGGAAGCTGCAAGAAAACTGGCCTTTTGGAATTCATTCCACTCATTGGCTGTAGCGATAACTTCGAATTGTGTTTTAAATACTGTCCAAGATGATTGACCATCATATGTAGAAGGTTTAGTTGTATTTTTAGCGATATGTGTAATAACATTATTTCCACTAGAATTATTATTATCACAAGCAGAAGGTAACATTTCATTTCTCAAAATCTGAAACTGGCGTTCACAATAAGTTTTTACAATTTCTATTTCATATTTATAATCTAACTTAACACTATCAAGATCACATTTTACACTGTCAATTTCAACCTTTAAACAATCACATTGTTTATTAAGTTCGGTTTTAATGTCCTTACACTGATCAGTAATCTTATCAATTTGAGAAGCCACTTCAGCTCTCATCTCAGTATTTTGTGCGGCCATTTCGGCTTTCAAGTCACCTATTTTATCGCTTTGGGCAGCTATATCACCTTTAATCTCAGTATTTTGTGCGGCCATTTCGGCTTTCAAGTCACCTATTTTATCGCTTTGGGCAGCTATATCAACTTTCAAGCTATCACTTTGTCTAGCAAGGTCACCAATTTCACCTTTAATATCAGTCATCAACTTTACTAATTCATCCATTCTTCTAGTTAACGGCATTCAATAAATTTATCCCACTCCTGACACCAAATGTTGCGGATTACAAAAATGGATAGCGACTGAGCGTGAGTATTAAAAACTATATTTTGAAACCAAATTAAATACAAGGCAAATTGTTACAAAGAAAATATGGACGAAGTATCTTATACACAAATCAATTACTAACATGCACAAGTCATCAACCTTCCTGCACAGAGTACACAACATCAGCTCTGTCTATTCCACTAAATATTACCTTTTTACTCGATTACCATGTCGCTTGAACATCCGCGTACATAAAAGATCCCACTTTTATACTTCCGCGTACACAACACATAAAGATAATTCTTTATACTTAACGCGCACTGTCTCAGAACAGCTAACCGTTCATTTTCGAACTCTAGACCGTTACAACCATGGAGGTAAGAAGATAAGAGGAGGAGCCCTAAGCACTTGAAAATGATGCCTCGGCGACTACGCGGCAGCCATGTTGTTCTATTCAAAACATTGATCAGTAGTATAGATGAGTAACGAAGTGTTGCGCTATAAAAATTTAATTTTTTTCGACATTTGTATCATGGCAGCCTGTTCAGCTTACGGCTGCACGAATCGCCCTTCAAAAAAAGATACCAGGAATTACCTTTCATCGGTAAGTTTGTCTTTTTTATAAAAGTTTAAATAATTATATAATGATACAAGCAACTTCGTGTTGAAATTACGTCGCTATGAAATCGGTTTTATTTCGAGTTACAAACCTCGATTCTTCACCAGATTTTTTTCTTATTTTCTTCGGATTGTACTCAGTGATAAATGTGAAGATGTACTTCTTATATTGATTGATTGATTGATTTTACGTTACACTTATTTGAGAATTCCTTCTACAGGCTTTCTCAGTTAAAAAATTGGTTGGCTGTAATTGAATATTCGTGTGTATTCTATTTAATGGATGATGAATTTAGATACTTTTAAATATAGGTGATTAAAATATCAAGGAGTTTCTTTTTTGTTTTTTATTTTATTTTAGGTGGAAGTATTAGATAGTATTTTGTTTAAATGTTTCAGTGTTTAAATTCCTTTCTCTTCATGATTTAATAAGTTCAGTGTAAGAAGGGAAAAGTAAATTACAATAAAGTATTTTCATAAGGTGAGAAATATAATCTTTCTTTTTTTTAAAATTTGGATAGCATTGAAGGGTTTTGTTTAAATGTCCCCTTTTTTTCTTGGATTGGAGTCTTATATTTTTGAATTTCTTTTTAGATTAATTTAATGTATCTGGTGTATGTCATAGGTGAGTGACAGCGATCATTAGTTAGGGTGAAAATTTTTAAATTGTTTAAATAATTTTAGTTAAAAGAGGAGAGGAGAGTGTAATGCTTTTCTCCTTTTCGTTAATTCTACTGATAGGGTTCTAATTGTCCTTTTTAAGGTGAATACTGAATTTATTTAATTCGTATGGATTTCAAATAGAGCTAGTATATTGCTTGTAGTTATTTTATTTTTACTTTGGTTGAGGGGTAGGTTAGGCGTACATGAAAATAGGTATGAGAGACTGAGGAGTCAGGCACTGAGATGTCGGGTTCAAGCCAGTGTCTGGAACGTTGCCTTTTTTTTTTAAATGGGTATTATATTCCCTTCAACCTGTGGATATATTTTTTTCTTTTTTTTATATTTTTTTAATTTTTTATTATTTTTGCTTAGTATAATTTTTAGTTGCTTTTTTTTTTCATAGTTTTTTCAGATATTATTTTGAAATTTTCCTTTGTGGCTGAGGAAGGATGTATTTCAATCCTTATGAGATTTTTTTTTGGAGAGATTGTAATAATTTTGTATTTTGTATTGATTGTTAACTCTGGTTGAGGGAGGAGAATGAGCATGAGATGGGGGAGAGATGTGAAGCTGAGGGTGCAAACATAGAGCTGGTGGGTTCGAGCCACCATCTGGGGCCTTTTTTTTTTTGTATAAATATACATTTTTTTTAGTTCTTTTGTTTTACTTCTTATACTATTGGCTTTGTTTAGTTTTGTTAAGCAATTTTTTTTATTTTTGTGGAATGAGAATTTTTTTAACGTAAAACAGCTATTTTCTGAATCTTACAAATGTGATTTTTTTTGTAGTTTAAATGCTGCTATTGCATATAATGTTTAGTGTTTTTATCCATAAAATGTTTTCTGCTGTTATCAGTGCAGTATAAATAAACTTTCAAAATCTGGTAATTGTTTGTTATTGTCGTATTCAACGAAATACATAAATAGTTCTGCTGTACAGTAATTCGGTATGGAAATATTCATTGCATTAAAAAAAGCAATATAAATTCCAAATAGCTTAAATGGGCTTTTTCTTAGTCGTAAAAAAAAATCTTCCCGTATATAACGCACAGTAAAACTGAGTATAGCACGTGAAAAGTAGGCTTGATTGCAGCGCAGACGGTTTGTTTTGAATGCAACAACATGGCTACCGCCCTGCTGCCTAAGCATCATTTTCCTTGAACGGGGAAAGCGCGTTAGGGCGTCTCCTCTCGTTCATACCTCCGTGGTTACAACACGACCGTTACAAGCTCCACTGTTCTTCTTCAAATTCTCCCAAAGTTCTTATTCGTTGGCTGAAACTTTTTGCTTTCGGTTGCCAGATTCCTTCTGTCGTAATAATATCATTGCTGTCAGTGGAATTTCTACCATAATAGAACTCTACCGCAGAAATTTCTGCCACAAACAGATCACTTGAAACATCCGTTAAAAGTTTTGCCGTTTGGGTATTAGTTTTGCCATTTGGATATCTAATGATATATATATTAAAATTACCTTTGAAAATGCGAATTATATTTTATTAATACCAACCATTAATACCAACCAATTATCTCTTAAAACCGCTCCCTACCTACCTTAGGCATACGGGTCGATTCCTTGTTGTCAATGAATGTTTAAGACTGTCACATTCCACAACCAAAATGTCAAATTTCTAACGTAACTACATCGCTTAGAGTTCTGGAAATTCACTTTTTCCATCGTTAGAGGGCGTAGTTATAACTTTTGGGAGATTCGAAAAATGCAAATCGTTATATATCATTAATACCTATCCAACACAAAATAATTTTTTTTATTTGTATGAACAAAAAAGTCCAATGTCTACAGATGACAAAACAAAAAAAAATTATATTAAAAAAAAGTTATAAAATTTACCTTTCCTTTTTAGCCGTTTCCTAAAGTGCTACCAATCATGAGCGCTAAAATCTGTATCAAATATTACCCTACTCTTTTTCGCAACCCATAAGTATCCGCGCAATACCATTTAGCTTTGCAGGCCAAATAACACGAGCGACGACAAAACATGGCGTCCAATTTTGAGATGGCCAACCTCTACCTACGTAGAGCCTCTACTTGCCACCACCCTTTCCACGTACAGTGTGAAACCGTAGCCTCCGGTTAAAACTACTTCAATCAAGAACGTATTGGCAACACACCAGGCAAGAAACTTTCAGAGTAAAGAAAAAGCACGTGCTAGAGTGGTTCTGGAAAGTGCTTCGTTTATGTGCATAAAGATGATGAAACCTAGTTTTAGAAACTGTTTTTGAATCTATTTAGTCGAAGTTCCACTTTTTTTGTGTAGGAACAGGAAAATGAATTCTCGTGTAGCTCTGAAGATCAAACCAAATTTGCACACTCTGCCTGTATACAAAGTCAAACAAAATGTAGCAGCCAGTATGAAAATATACCAGAAAATAAGTGATAATTCATGCTTCTTTTTCCAAGGATATACTCTTAAACACAAGGTTCACAAGTCTTTAAAAATGCCAAGACTGCATTCTCAATCATGCTTCGATTTTTTACCTTCTGTAAAGCTGAACACTTGCACATTTTCAAGATGTAGAGCAGCTACGTCCTTTGGAATCTTTGGGAATTTGGCATTAATTTTTGCATTTTGTATCGAAGACCGTCATGGCAAGTATATTATAAAATATTTTGATTTATACTTATTTGTGTGAAAGTTAAAAAAAATGCTCATAATGTGAATTTAGTAATCACACGCAATGCACGATTTGAAAATCCAAAAACGTGAACTAAATATGGAATTTTCATCAGTTTATGCAATAGGTTAGCCATTTACCTAAAATTATTACCCTAAAGTTTTCACCCCCAAGTTGCACCATTATTCCAAATTAAAGATCAAAGTTTTAAGTAATACCACTTTCTTTTGATGTCTTGAATCATGACTGCCACTTGGTAAAATGATTTTGGCAGATCTATGAGAAGCGGGAGTACTTCAAGTATCATTATAAGCTCAATGACATAAAAAGATTTCATCTACTGCATAGAATACTGCTTTCTCACTGGAACTTACTCTTACATATCATATGTACTTACTTCAGATGACCTTGCATCAAACCATTATGTCAACATTACAGAAATGACATCCATTATTTATGTGCAATGATGTTGCCAGAATTAATCAGAATTTTTGGTATTGTTTGTAAATGTGTGTGGGAGGTTGGATTTTTTTAAAAATATTTTTGTTAATGTAAATTTTTAATATAATTTTTTTTTTAGAATAAAATTTCCCTAAGGGGAATTTAAATACCCAATTTTAACATTAGGTGTTTAGATTCCCCTTAGTGAAATTTTGATTGTGCCAGTGCTTATATGTCTGCATTTATTAAAAATGGTATTTTGCTATCTTTATGATTAAAACTACAGCACTTTGCTGTTTTTAATGTTTCCATATTTTTAGCTATCAGGTGACCAAAAAAGCTCATGCCTTTTAATGTATTTTTAAATTGTTTTCTAAAAGATATAGCTGGATCCCATTTATTAATATAAGTTTAAAATACAGTCAGTAATGCATCAGTTGGTATTAACATGTTGTTAAATACTGTTTAAAAAAACAAGTGAGTATTATGAATAATGGCTACCCATCTGTAGATAATTCGAGGATGTTTGCTTTACAAGTTCAAACTGGACTGTAATGCTATGGCAGCTGCTCACAAGATATGCACTGGTTTAGGGGAGGATGCAATTAGTGAGCACACAGCAAGAAAAAGATTCCAAAAAATTAAGTCAGGAGTCACTTAACCCTTACCATGCCAGGCCTGAAAAACTGAATTGTACTCTGTGGCAAGGAATCAAAGAGTGAAATGTATATATATATAACTGCTATTTTTCAAGAAATTTGTTTAGGAGCACTAAAACAGAAAATGTTTATAGTGGATTAATGTTATTGTTTATTTTGACTCCTTGCCTCCCTTATATTTTTCTAGATCTGGGCTTACCTTTGATACCAAGACATTTTTTAAGTCAAGATTTTCTGAAATGTCTACTGACATATTCTATTTTTAGTTAGCTATTTAGAATACCTTGCTGGTTTTATCAAGGACTTGGGAGAGTTGGAAGTATGGTAACTAGGTGTATTTTTAAAAATTACCTTAGGAACTGTTTTTTTATCATGGCAAAAACATTTGCTAAGTAAAGCAATAAATATATGGTAATTTATGGCTCATGTTCTGCAGATACCCTATTTGTTGACTTTGAAAGTTTTCTGAAAACGTAACGAGATTATGAACATTTTTTTTTATTCCACACATTACTAATTCACTTCTGTAATCAGATTTTATAATGTGGAGAACAGATTCATATGAAATGAAATTTCATGACTGTACGATTAAGTATTTAAAAATTTTGATATAATTAATTATTCATATTCCACATTGCTTCTTTTGAAAAATAATGAGTGATAAATATGGCAACCATTAGTAACCAGCACAGGCAAGCAGAGTAATGTACTTTTGATCAGGGGCAGTCATAAGTCTCAAACCTGAAGGGGGGGGGGGGGGCATTAAGAGGAATATGAAGGATTTTGCAGTTAAAAGTGCCATTTTTTGGACTACAAAATCCTTTCTAAGCCCCTACATATAGCCTTCATACGAGTAACTGAAGGTGTCAGGGACTTGCCTTCCTGGAAGACAAATTGGCTGGCTCTTGGAATGAAAAGATAAAACACTTGCCAGTCTCTTGGAGGGGGCCATGGTCCCCGTGTTCCCCTCCTTATGACCGTCACTGCTCAACTGATAATATTTCAACATACAATTATGAATTATTATTTCATACAAACTGTTGATTGCATAAAAAGCCATAAAAAAAAATAAACGTCGCGGACTGAATCTGTGAAGTGTGAAATAATTTATATTACATTTGTCAGATATTTTTTCCCACAATCAGCCCCAAAAAATTTCATTCTGTAACATCCTAAAAGGTAAACATACATACCATCACAAACCAATGACAAAAAAAAAAATGCAAAATGTTTAAAGCACTACAGTTCTGTATTAAAAAAAACCTCATGGACTAAATATTATAGTCAGGTAAACCTAAATAATATAATTAGATAAAACTCACTTCCTGCTAATTGTGTTCATCAAGCAGCTGCTTGAGGAGGTATTTATTTTATTTTATTTATAGACTTAATATTAGGTAACAGTAGTATTCCATGATAAAGAATCTGTTATAAAATGATTTTTAATTCCGTAATTAATCATAATTCATAAAATAGTGTTTTCATTTCTATGTTTACTTATCAAAAACACAGCTATTTAACATTTTTTCAATTTCTGAAACATTTTAATGGAGGAATAGCTATACTAAATAATTAGCAATAGCATAAACAGGTTATTCAGAGAAAAAAAATTCTTAAGTGTAAATTGATGAAATAAGGATTTATTAAGAAAAATATTTTCCCAAGGATTGAGGATGAATATAACTCAAGATATACTCAGATGTTGAGAATCTAAAAAATTTTAATCTACAATTAAATTTTTATTAAAAATATATGCATACCCCATCACCAACTAACACCATTTCATTTTAACACATTTTTGAAAAGGGCTTGTTTACAACTTACACAATTGGCCATTTGGTTTAACACAGTTTCTCAGTTACTTCTGTAACATTTATATTATTGTATTTACCATATAAGAAAATATTTTGAATGCTTCTCTTGCCTCACCTATCCTTGTTTATAATTTCAGAATTTCCAAAAAGATTTTGACATTTACATATACAAATTAGAGAGTTTAAACAGTTATAACACATATATGTTTGTAAACAATAGAGAACATTTTAATTGTTGCTGACTGGTTGCAATGTACATATATGAAAATTCATCCTGATTGGTTTAAGATTATAACTGCACCTTCCCAAAAACTTCTGAGTTCTTGGGGGAGGGGGACTAAGTTGGTAGCACGCCAGGCTCATAATCTGTAGTTCCCAGGTTTGAGTCCCAGCTGGGTCAGCATTGAGATTTATCTGCGCAAAACTCCCCCTCCCTGCCCACAGTCAGTAGGTGACACCGATGGGCTTGGAAAGGCCGCCGTCTGTCAGATGGGACGTTAAGCCGTGGCCCCGTGTGCAGGAGAGCAATACCCTGTGCACATTAAAGAACACTCTGGATGGCCTTGACGGGAGGCTACCATCTGTCTCCCAACAGCTGTTCCAGTGGGTCCCCTTCCCCCAACTTTCTCTAAGCCTTCGGGGTTTTTGTGACCTGGCCATTTAGCCCATTGTGTGCAAAAAAGTGCCACTCAGAAATAAAACGTTCTTGGGGCCCTTGTGGCCTGGCCATTTAGCACAATTGTGTGGAAAAAATGCCACTCAGAGGTAAAACAACCCATCTGCACTTTGCATTGACTATTACAATGCTCATCATCATCATCATCCTCAAGCAGCCATGGGCTACGGAGGTCCCATCAGACCGTGCAGTTTAGTTCTCCAAGTGCAGTTAGTTCTCCAAGCAAGTCTGTCCTGAGCTACATCTACTGCATCTGGCCACTGCACACCAATTCTAACAAGGTCCTGTTTGACATTGTGTGCCCACTGCATCCTAGGTCTCCCCTTCTTTCTGAGGTCTTAAGGCACACTGTTCATAACCCTATTTGCCAATCTATAATTATTCATACGGGCAACATGGCCAAACCAACGGAGTCTCTCTCTGCACAATATGCTGCTTAAAGGAGGTTGCAGACTCTTTTGCCTAACCTCATCGTTAGTTACAAAGTTAAACCACCTAATACCCAAGATACTACGTAGGCATCTAGAATCAAAAGCATTTAGTTTCCTGTTATCTTTTTTACACAGTGTCCAAGTTTCACTACCATAACTAACCCTAGAAAGAACCAAACTATTATACAGTCTAATTTGAGTCTTTAGGTGTATATGCCTATTTCTCCACAATCTCCATAGATTCTTAAGCATCCCGGCAGCAATCCTATTCGTCTGTTAATCTCATACTGCACATCACCATTATCTGTTACATAGCTCCCAAGATAATTAAACTGTGACACCTGCTCAAGACTGCAACCATTCAGATTAACTGAATCACAACCTGCCTGACCAATTTTCATCACTTTAGTTTTCTCTCTGTTTATAACCAAACCTACTCTACTACCAGTTTCATCAACAGCTCGAATGAAAGAGTTCATCTCATCAACATCATTTGCCAAAAGGGCTAAATCATCAGCATAATCTAAATCAGAAATTTTCGTATCTCCAGACCATTTAAGGCCAAAATCTTTCCCTTGAAGTGAATTTCACGTAACATAATGAATAACCGAACTAAAGAGTAAAGGAGACAATAATGCACCCTTGTTGAATACCAGAAGCAATGCTAAACCAATTACTACAAGCCTTACCAACTCTCACACACGACTCAGTGTTATTATAGAGAGCTTTCACTAACTAACTTGTCTGGTATGCCATAAGATCTCACAATCAACCACAAATTATGATGATCAACAGAGTTGAAAACCTTTTTGAAATCAAGAAAGCTAGAAACCAAAGGTTTGTGGAACTCTAAATGTTTCTCAAGAATCTGCCTAAGTGAAAATATCTAATCTACACACACACCCTACCACTCCTGAATCCACATTGCTCATGAAGCAATTGACTGTCAACCAGATTCTTAGTTCTATTAAGCACAATCATGCAAAGAACTTTACCAGGAACAGAAAGTAGACTGATACCTTTACAGTTATCACAAGAACTGCGATCATCTTTTTTTTAAGTAGGGATAATAATAACTTTGGTAAAATTCTTAGGAACCATGCCTTTATCATAAAGGATATTTAAAATTTCAGTCATCCATGTCGTAATCGAAACATTCCCAGCTCTAAGCATCTGTAGTCATTTCATCTACCCTTGGGGATTTATGTAGTTTAAGTTTAGAAACAGCCAAAATAACTTCAGATTGTGTTATAGAGCCAACATTAAAGGTACCAATGCATCTATCATCATTGCAAACAATGGGAATAGAACTAACCACATTGTTTAGAATATCACTGAAATGCTCAGCCCACCTAGCCATGACAGAATCCTCACCTTCTATAACCTTACCTTGTTTATCCTTCAATCCCTGTCTACCTGTCTTGTTTTCTACCATACAAAACGTTAACTATCTGGTACAGCTCTCTGCTGTTGTGCTGTCTAACTGCTTCCTTGGCTTTGTCAGCCAAACCATCAAGCCAAAGATTCTTATCAACAGCTAACTGATCTTTTACACATTTATTAAGTTCTCTGTAATGCTTTCTATTAGGACTAGTAGGGTATTGATTAAGGACATTCCTGCAGTTCTTTCTTTCTGAAATAAGCTCAAGTGCCTTATCACTCAGATACTTCTGTCACTTCTGCTCCTTTTTTCCTAAAAGAGTACTGTTAGTGTCCAAAAAAGCCTGTTTAAAATGATCCCATTCTTCCTCAACTTCAGTAGGAAGCATACCATGACTGTCATAATGACTAAGTAACCTATCATGGTAAGCTTTGGCTATAACTGGATCTTTCAGTGCTTCTGTATTAAAAGTAAATTTTTTAACCTTAGCACAACACTTTTTAAGTTTAAGTTGGAACACACTTTTAACAAGGTAATGGTCAGATCCAATTTCAGATTCCCTATATGTTCTGGTATTCCTAACAGAACTAGCCCATTTGCTGTTAATTAATATATAATCAATCATATTCTTATGCAGCTCATCGGGTGAAACCCATGTTTACTTATGTATGTCGCGGTATTTGTAATAAGTGTTAGTTATTCTGAATCCATTGAGTTTACTTACTTGTAGGAGACGTTGCCCATTGCCATTGCAGCTACCAATACCAAAAGGGCCTATTACTCCTCCCCAAAGGTCAGAGTCAGTACCGACTTTGGCATTGAAGTCACCAAGAACAAGGGTAATGTCTCCTTTCTTGACAGAATTCAAAATATCCTGAAGTTGTCCATAAAACCTATCCTTCTCATCCTCATCGGCATCCTCAGTTGGGGCATAACAGCAGATAACATTCAAGTCTTTAATGCTTGTCTGAAATTTTGCTGTAAGAAACCTTTCATTAATGCATTCATATCCTAAAAGAGCATCACTAGCATCTGCTGAGAAGCAAACCCATGCCTTGGTGATGCTTATTGTCACCCTCCCTGAAAAGAGAAATTTAAGATTATTTTTAAGAATCTGACCTTTATCTGTCCATCTGGTCTCTTGCAAGCCGAGAATATCTAAATTATAACGGTGGAATTCTTGTATGAGGACATCAAGAGAAAAAGCTCTGTGCAGAGTCCTCACATTCCAACTACTTATGGAGAGAAAATGGTTAGTAGGATGTTTAAAGAAACTATGTTTATTGAGAGAGGGAATGCCAACAATATCAAACAGCCCCTTAATCGCAGACATGTGGCAAAGACCCGTTCCCCCACCACTAAAGGCTGAAGCCATCTACACTGGAAGACTTGCTCCAATGTAGAATTTGACGATGCCAATAGAAGCAAAGAGTTCAGGTGCCTGCGATGACCTCTGCTCAGGGTTATCCACCAGCTGATAAACATATACTGTGAATCTATTCACTTGGGGCTGTCAACCCACAAACAAACAGAAAACACAGCGGAAAATTTTCCCTCCACAGAAAAATGTGCAGCAAAATCTGGATAATTGTTTTTTCAGATAAGTTATAATTAGCTTTATGTTGTTGATAATTCTTATACTTATTGTAAATAAACAGATTTAAAAGAAACAAATTTTTTAACATTATTAAATTATAATGCAAGATTATTGTTTTTAATTTTCAGCTGAAAAGCTTTTGAAAGCTGCCAAAATAGGGAATGAGAAAGAAATGCAAAGGTAATTATGCCATCTGTAATGAATTGTAGAATGATATTTTAATGGTTGAACACAAACAGTAAATCTCACTATAAAAATGCTGCAACTATTGTAGTTTATTTTGTTCAACTTATGTACTCAGTATTCCTTTAACAATTTCATTTTAATTAAGTTACATCATTAGATAGTAATGTGTATAGCCAGACTTTTGGAAATTGGTTATTCTCCCTCCAGCAAGTCATTGCCATTCCAATCAAATGTTATTTATTTATATTATGTTTAATAGTATTTTTTTGCAGTCCAGTAGTATCTTAGAAAGTTTTGTCAGTAATAATTTGAAAAATTTAATCTTTCATATTTATTGAATAATTTATCCTTTTGTGTAATATTCCTTATTCTGCAGAAAGAAAGTTGAATTTAAAAATGATAAGTATAAAATTTTCAAGCTTGTGGTGATCATGATCACAGTTCATAGTGGAATAATGTTATTAAATTTTTCAGAGCAACAAATTTTAATAAAATGCCAAATTGTAAATATTTTTCTCAAGAGTATTTGAAGCAGTAACATACTTGGCAACACATAGACAATAGCATTGAGTAAAATTTATTGAATTTAAACTATTCTGATTTGGGTACAAATAAAATATGAGGGCATTCATCTCTTTTTATTAACAGAAATAGATAAATTAATTAATAAATCAATGGCAAATTGCTTGCTAATTGGGTTTTCAGTTGCATCAAATACTGTACCAAATGGCAGGGGGAGAAGATATTAATAGTTCCATGTCTGAAGTAAGGAAATACTAGTAAGCAAACCTCATATACTTTAAAAAAATGAACTAAATGCAATCAAAATCCAAATAAAATAAAATTGATTAGATGTGACAGAAACTGGCATCATACCTTTAATATAGGATACAACAACATGATTACCTAATGTAATGATCCTTTACTACATGCAAAGTTGTTTAACATACAGGGTGAATCTGAAAAAGTGGGCAAAACTTTATGGGGTGGTAGAACGCAGCTATACGAGCAATATTGGTCATAGAATGTATGGTCGGAATGCAAGCGGTGAGAAGTTAAAAGGTAGTTTTCCACTGTCACATTTAAAGAATGAACACAAGAAGGAGAGGAGATACTTCAGAAAACATTTTATTAACAGGAATGTAATTGAGGTACATGCTCAAAGAAATTGCTCAAAAGAGCTGCCACCAGCTGTAATGCAGGCTTCACACCTGCGGAATAGGGACCGACGCACATTTGCGAAGACACCAGGCATTTCCCGGTTATACCCTTTTATACCATTTCCAACGCCACCTAGCGGCTCGCCGTTTGCGTTCCGCCCATACTTTCTATGACAAATATTGCTCGTATAGCTGTGTTCTACCACCCCGTAAAGTTTTGCCCACTTTTTCAGATTCACCCTGTATATTGAAATCTTGCCTTATTTTGTCTAGTGGATAGAATCTTGGCTTTTCAAGCTGATAACATTGGTTTGTTCTCACAATTTGGCTATTTCTTGAAGTATTCATCATAAGCATACCTCATATTGTAGTTCTTCTTTGAGTATAGAGGCCCTGATCAGCCAATATATATCAGTTATATGGCTTTGATGGGAGGCTACAATCCTGATAGTAACTCCTAGCTAACATTCACTTCCTACTATGCTACTCTCACTATACATTACTATGAGTGAAAGCTAAAGGCAGCATGCTTCCACTTGGCTAGCTAAGATAAATTGTGATAAACATGAATGCTCACTTTTTTTTTCTCAGCTTATTCACTGACATATGTATACATGCATCAGAATTGTTTGCATAATTTCATGACATAAAGACAATTTTAGCCATAAAGAATGAGAAAATTTCCCCGAGAATACAGCTTGAATTTAGTTCTGCTAAATTATGATTTGTTATGACATACTGAACATTATTCATTGTTATGACTCACTCTTGTAGCAGTAAAACATATCTCTTCTCACTTTAGTAATTATAAAGTGTAAATTATAAAGTGTATGCAAAATAAAATAAATAAATACCCCCTCAAGCAGCTGCTTGCCACAGAGGTCTGACAGGAGCCTGTCAGTTTATATGCCATAGTAGAAGGTCTGAGAGGAACCATAAAATAATTAACTGTCTCCTGTCTCATGAAAATGAGTACTTAGGTTGATAGTAATTAGAAAGGCTAAATTCTAAGAGTTTAGGTGTATTTACAATGATTATGTGTAATAATCAAGTGTCACTCTTGTGGCAGTTAAAAGGTACAAATTCTGTTTTGTAGTTACTACTGTTGGACCAGTGATGCCATCTGAAATACTGTCAGATGCTTAAATCATCATTTTGGTTGAGGGGCAGGGGATGACTCAGAAATGCACCAGACTTGTAATCTATTGTTCCCAAGTTTTGAGTGCAGTGAAATTCCACTATTCCCTCACTCTGCCTGCAGTGAGAAAGGCAACAACAATGAGCTTCAAAATGTCACCATCCATCATATGGGACTTGGAAATATAGCCTTGTATATGAAAAATACACTGTGTATGGCTTTGATGGGAGATTACCATCTGTCTCGTAATAGCTTCCCAGTTAATCCCCTTTCCCTACCCAGCTCTGAGCCCTTCTGGACTTTGTGACCAGGCCATTTAGTCGATCATGTGCACAAAAGTGCCACTCAGAGGTAAAACAACCCAAAAACAAATAATGTTAGCTAATGTAAGGAACATGAATATAAATGTAAAGTTTTAAAATGAATGATTGAACTGATTATAACTGGAAGCACATGTCACCTCTAATGAATATGGGATGCCCTGTTTTGAAAGAGACTGAAGTTTTTTATTTTTCTGTCTTTAGCACTCTATAATGGTGGAAAATAGAACTAATGGATGATTTTATCACCAAAATTGCAAATATCTAGCATGAATAGATCAATTTTAATATTCATTTAAAATCATGGCATTGTCCTCCATTAAAGGGTGCTTTTGAAGTTTTTTATTTTCAGCCTTTAGTCATCTAACAGTAAAAAATTTCATTAACAGATGTTTTGGAAAAATGCAAATAGTAATAATTTAGTATCTATATATATATAAAAAAAGATTTTACTATTTATCACTTAAAAAAAAAAAAGTTGCACTTTTCCAACCCCATCCCTCTGGGGGTAAGGGTCTCTTAACCTTCACACTCCACCACAAAAACTTCTAGCATAAATAAATCATTTGCAATATTTGTTTAGAGTTTGGAAAAAAAAAAATTACTATTTATCACTTAAAAAAAAAAAGTTGCACTTTTCCAACCCCATCCCTCTGGGGGTAAGGGTCTCTTGACCTTCACACTCCACCACAAAAACTTCTAGCATAAATAAATCATTTGCAATATTTGTTTAGAGTTTTGGCATTTTCCAAATTTTTCCCCTATTCGGTGCTGTTTGAAGCTATTGGAAGATTTGGAAAATGCCAATCATAATATTTCACCAATAGTCCAACTCAAAAAAGATTTTTAGTTTATTTTTATAAACAGCAACAATAAAAAATGTCTACAGATAGACAAGAAAGTGAAACATTAGTTTGTTTTAACAAAAATGAGTTAAAAATACTTAAATTGTAAAATATAAGTAAGTGGCAGAGTTTCTTTCACTTTTACCACATTTCTCCTTAGAGCAAATAGATGTAGATGGACTTGAAAACTTATTGTGCATTATAAAGGATACTATATATCTGAAATATGGAAACTCACAGTATTGGAACAGTGATGCAAATCAAGAATAGACAAGTAACAAATATATCACTGTTGTTGCCTTCCAAACTCAAACTCAGGATTGCTTCATTATGTGCCAGTTGCTCTACCAGCTAAAGTGATGTTTTAAACTTTTTATGTAATGAAGCCCATAGAAACCATCATATACAGAATACCAAGACAACATGTGTTAAATTTTATAAAACTCTAACACTGTATATATAACACTATAAATGAAACATAGCAGAGAGCTACAGCGGTATAATCCAATAGTAATAGCATATTAGGATATATGGTAACATGAATTTACAAGATGGATGCCAAAATGGCATATAAGATGTATTTGTCTATATTTCAGGTATAGAGGTATCTCCTTGATGTGGAATGGCAATTTCTATTTTTCAATTTACAAGATGGATGCCAAAATGGCATATAAGATGTATTTGTCTATATTTCAGGTACAGAGATATCTCCTTGATGTGGAATGGCAATTTCTATATCTCTATAGAATAAAATTCTCTAAGAGAGATGATAAAAAAAAAAAATCGAGGTTTGTAGATCAAGGTAAACGCCATGCAAAGCTAGTTGTTATGTTTTGATGTTTTTCCAGTTCAGTGATTAATTTCAAGTGCACAAATAGTTTAAGCAAAAAAGTCAGTAGCTTTGATATAAAAAGTCTGAGTGTACCTTTTTAATATAGGATATGACAACATGATTACCTAATGTAATGGTCCCTTGCTACATGCAAAGTTGTTTAACATACTATCCAATTGCATTCTGAGTTGCTGTACTGAATTTGTTGTCTACATTACTTGACCCAATTACCTTACCAAGTCTGCTTACCTGACTTATTACTTTACCTTACCCAATTCCTGACTTGCAGTACCAATTTTTATAGGGCTAGACTAATGATTGGTCATTGGAGCTTATACAGACACCAAATTAAAATATATTGTATTAAACACTGTATTAATATATTTTTTTATACATTCTTTTTATTGAAATTAATGCTTACCATTTCCTGATGACTGTTAGTGCCTCTGAAAGTCTCAACATCTGTAGGGTTGCAATCATGTTGTCCATTACATCACCTTCCACTGACTGCTAGACATTGTCAGCCACATCAGGAGTGGTGCTGCTCTTAAACAACTTGGGGTGCAGAATATTATTATTTCATCTTGAGCAACAAATCCTGTTTTTTTTTGTGTAGGAGTTGATGATTATATGATTGCTGCATACACATGTGTGGACAATGCTATCAGTGCTCCAATCTTGCTGCCACCATTGAATGACACACTGCCAAAGCAGCAGGTGTTAGTCTGGGATGCTACAAGTCACAATAGCTGATCTTCTCTGATATGTTTCCCAAGCACTTATTGAAGTGCTAAGTTGATAACTTCTAGGAACAAACAGTATACTCCCCTTCATAGGAGTGCTTGGTGCCCTGTTTCAACAGGTTAATGCCAGGCCATATACCAGTAACATCACTTGGTAACGTCTACGACTTATTGACACTCTTCTGTCCCCAGCCAGGTCCTAAGATTTTTTATCACCCATTGAACATACTTGGGACTTAGTAGGTCATTATCAGGATGTACTTATCCACAACCAATACAAACTGTAGCCACTCTGAGAGATCAGCTGAAATAAGAATGGTGGGCCATGGTTTTACAACTCCACGCTGTGAAGTTAGCTTACATGCATTGTGAACCATGGGGAATTTACAAGGTATTGACTACTGCCATATAATCTATTTTTGTGCAAAATAAATCTGTGGCTTTGAAATTGTAATAATATCTTACTCATCTGCCAACCTTTCTTTTCTGTGATTTTCATCCAATTCCAACTGTTTTTTCTGGATGGTATAATTTCAGTGTCACAGAGTATATATATATCGTTTTTTGATTATAGAATCTTTGGGGAGATTTCATTTTGTAGAAACTTTGTGTAAATTCAATCACTATATGCATTTAGCAGCACTTATTAGGTACAGTTCCATGTTATGTCAATATTAACTCAGTAACTTCTTAAATTTGCTTTTTATGGAAAAATATGACTGAAGATAATTTAAAGATCTCAGTCAAATCTATCTCAATCGTGATTTTCAACTGTATTTGTTCAGTGTTTAGAGAGTTATGAAATGGAATTTTTAACAGCAACAATTCCAGATTGCTTTGAAAAATTAAAAAGAAAAAACGTTAAAACAAAAGCAATAACTGTTATACTAAACTTTACTAACATGTTTAAGAGTATATTTAGTAGTTCAATTATGTTAATTTTCACCAATTTTTTTAATGATTTCTTGCAGAACAAGTTAATGTTTCAGATTCCATAATAGTTTAAATACTGAATGCATAATGTTGGAAATTGTGACTCCAATAGATTTGATTTAGATCTTTTAATTATCATCATTGTTTTTCATAAACTTCATCTTGCAAAGCAAGTTAATGTTTCAGCTTCCATAATAATTTAAATACTGAATGCATAATGTTGGAAATCATGACTCCAATAGATTTGATTTAGATCTTTTAATTATCATCATTGTTTTTCATAAAAAGCTTATTTAAGAAATTACTTTCTGTATCTGAGTTACTCTTGACATAACATGAAACTATACCTAATATATGACCACTAAGTGTATCTATGACTGTTGAAAATTAAGACCATTTCAGATTAGAATAGTATTATTAACGTTGAAAGTTAGCAGAGTTATGTTCTTATAGAAATGTGATTATATTCCACAGCCAATTTTTTTTCTACTATTTCAGTTCTACAGACATTTACCTATGGTATACTATATTTCTTGCTGTTAAAGCTGAATTTGTGTTCTAAATAATTTAAATAACATATTTCTGCATATAATTGATGTGTCTCTTTCAAGTCTTAATATCTTAAGTTAGTGGAAGAATTAAGTGAGAGTAACTCAGGTGGCAAGAGCACTTAATATGTAATCAGAAAATCATAAGACATTTTTTTCTACTGCATTTTTATGTTAATGTTTCCTATTTTTAAGCCCTAAAGAACTTACCTGCAAATTTCTGTAATTGAATATTAGTATTTTTCATGTGTTCTGAAAATGTAGGTTCATGGAAACTAATTATATTTTGAAATTTGCCCTAGGTTGATAACGCTTGGAGTTAATGTCAACCAGAAACATAAGTATGGCTGGACAGCATTACAGGTGGCTGCTATGAATGGCAATCACAGGTCTGATTTCATGTTTTTTTAATTGTTGATAACACTTATTCTTTTTATTTTTGCTTTAAATTTATTTTGACTTTGTTTCTCAGAGAAGTATTTATTTAATTCTCACTAGGTAACAGCTACTTGAGATGGTATTTTTTTTAACACTGGGTTGCTTTTAAAAGGTTTTGATGAGTAATTTTGAATTGCATATTGGCAATTATAGAAACTCACAATTGAGTTTTAAATACACTCCATAGTCTTTTACATTGCAAAAGTTCTTGAGTAATGGATGGAACTATTAGGATAGTATATCTTATTAATGGTGTATTTGCCATTTTTAAGTTCTTAACATAGGATAACAGTAAGAACAGGTCATAAAGGAAAGTAACTACAGTACTCTATATTTAACTTATCATTTACCACATCAGCAACTATATGAACTCACAAATGAGTTTAAATATACCCAAAATTCTTTTATAATGCAAACATTTTAGAGTAATAGATGGAAGTTTTAAGGTAGTAGGTCATATTAATGGAGATATTTGCCATTTTTTAGTTCATATTACTTAAGGTGAAGATAGAAACAGGTCATAGCCCATGTAAAGTCACTATTGTTGGCTAACTTACCTGAATACTTGTGATGCGTTGTGGGAATGTAGTTGTTAATTTCATATCAGAAGACCAGTCCATTTTGATGATGTTCTTGCACTTTAAAGTTCACCTGTATGAATTAGAAGCATGCTGAAATGGCTCCAGTTTAGCCCCGTCCATTCAAACACTACCATTAAAATTATTTACACTGAATGAACTTATCAAACATTTAAACAACCCAACAGTGCAGATGCAATTTTCCTCCTGGTGTTGGTACTCATCATTATGGCAATACTCATTAAGTAGGAGATTCCACATGGCCAGAAGAGGTGTGATATATTAGTGTTACAGATGTTTTTTTTTGTGTGTGTGTGTGTGTTTATTTTGCAGATATGTTTTCCGTGTAGTTTAACTGGAATTTTGTAGAGGTTTCTGCTGATAATGGTGCTGGTTGTTTCTCAGGCAAAATCATATACAATAGCATATTATTTAGGAAGAATTTTGCTTTTGATTAATATATAATTTGACTGTTTTTATTCAACATGTTTTCCAACATTAAGCCTTAAACTTTTAGTCCGATCTATGTTTTTTACAATATCACTGTGAAAACATCTTGAACTAATTTAACCAATTACTGCATTTGAAACCTTATTTTACCTTTCTGTAGCATGCTACATCTCACATACCTTTATATATATATTTTTTCTTCTGTAGGGTAGTTGAGCTGTTGTTAAATAATGGTGCTGATCCAAATATTGGGGATGATTTCTCAAATGTTTATCAGATAGCTAAAGAAAAGCAAGTTCACTCTCTGGAAGGTAAGATGTGTTTAGTTTATTATCTATTAAAGTTTCTAAAACTTATGGAATGAAAACATGCTAATGCACCAATAATCATTATTTATTTTAAATATCTGTCTACATTTTAATGGCAGTATCTGTAGCACTGCTACATTCTATCCAGTTAATTTATTGATTTTTACTATGATATATGTCTTATAGTAATCAAAAGGATGTTTGATTTCTTGAAACAGACACAGGAAATACATACTGACAGTGATAAAATGTTACTTCAAATGTTATTTGAAATATAACTAGAAAAACAATTTCAAAATTTAACTGGATTTATTTTTACATTAAAATATATTTATTGAAATATCAGTGATCTTATAATTTATAAATTCAATGCCCCATCATTTTTTGATAAGGAATTACTGTAATAAAACAAGTTAGGGTTTCCACCAAAAAAATCAGGAAAAAATTTGAACACAATAACGTTTTTCAGTGCAAAATGTGCAAATAAAACATATGAAACAATAAGATTTCATATGTGTCACATTTTGGCAAATTGTATTGGATATGGAGGAGATGAACTGTTACCTTCTGGTGGTATGATAGAACTGTCACCTGGTATGAAATAGTGCTTTTGTCCTGGATCTCAAATGCTTACTTGGACATCAGCATGATATAAATACGATTTTTGGATCATATCTGAACTAACAACAGGTCAAATGTTACCTTATGTCCATTGGAAAAGGAGGGAAAAAAACAAAAAAATTTGTGAAGTCTTACAGTATTAGAGGTTATGGGAGTTGGGGGGGGGGGTGTCCTTTCAAGATGAATATTAAATTATTGATATCTTGTTGAAGAGGACAAATGCCATATTTTGAAATATTCAAAACATGTTAAAAGCATTTATACTGCCGAAATATTAATGTTTGAAATTTCCAGTTCTGAAAATGAAACATTGGCTTTGTAGTTTTAAATTAAATATCTCAATTTCGTTTAAAGAAAATGTTGACATTTTTATCTTCTACCCTTGTGAATAATATGTATTTCTTAGTTTTGCCTTATGAAGTATTTGCCATTTGCAAATAGTTTTATAATAGAATTTGTAATTCTTGTTAGCCTTGATCTAATTTCATAAAATGTTTTAAAGCCTACAAAATAAAATTAGCATCTTATCAATTTTATACTCAATAATCTGTAAAAACGGCCCTGGGATATATAGAACTACAAACAAATTACCAAAAGTAAATTGTTCATATTATAGGGTATGTTCTGAAAACAGACATACATTTTTATTATTAAGATTTACAAGCAAAAATTCAACAGTTGAGTAGCACAGGAAATATCCTATAAACATGATACTCTTAAATAGTTAGTTGAAAAAAAATGAGTTTCACCATGAGTGCACTCAGGACACACAACATTATGTTAACATGCCTAGTATTCTACCACTGAACTACCATAGCTAGCTCATTTTCCAGTTAAATTAGCTGGAAAATGAGCTAGCTGCAATAGTTCAGTGGTAGAACACCTGACATGCTATCATGAGGTTGCGGGTTAATCCAATCATGCCAAAACACATTTTTTTTCAGCTAACTATTCATTAGTTACAGACAAAAAATTGCAAGAAAAAATAGCTTCTAGTTTCTTTTGTATGACCAATTGCTGCCTTTTTTGTATGATTATTATTTTAGCTCATTTTTTTTATAAATAAAAAGCTAAAAATTGTTAAAAAAATTTAAGAAAAAAATAATGTTTTCACTTTTTTTGTCCATATATCTATCAATAGATATTAAACTGATTTTTTTAGAGATAAAACTTCTTTTTGATTGGATAAGTATTGATGAAATATTACTTCTCTCCCAATTACTTTAATAGCACCCTCGAATATTGCAAATGATCTAGTTATGATAGAAAATTTGGTAGTAAAGTGTGATGATCAAGTGGTTACTTTTTGAGCAATACTTTGTCTCCTTAACCCCTGAGCAGTGAAAAAAGAGATAAAGCAAAAATCCTTTTTAGATAGGAAGGTACTTGTGAAATTTACGTTTTCCAAATTCAGATTTCTAAAGATGGTGTTAAAGATGGAAAATAAGAAAATTCTGTAGCACCCTCTAATAATGAAAATAATATGAAAATGTCGAACTTTAAAGGAATATTGCAAATCACTATTTATTTATTCTAGAAATATAGAATTTTGGTGTAGAGTGTAATGATTGAGTAGTATGTGGTTTGCCCTTTAATGCAAAAGTTTTGTTTTAAGAGATAAATGAAAAATTCTTTTTTGTGTTGTATAGTTACTAATTAGTGTTGAAACCCGTTTTTTTAAAACTGGGTTTCAACTGGTTTTTAAAATTTCCAAAAAAAAAAAAACCATCGGGAACAAAAAATCGTTTTTTTTTATTGATTTTTTATTTGACAACAGTAATGTTTCATTTTCTTATAAATAGTTTTTTTATAGAATGAGAGAGAGAAGGAGAAAGAAAAAAAATGAAAAATGAACACATTTCAAGGCCATTCAAATAATGAATGCATATATGAAATTTTTCTGTTCGAATTTTATATACATATATATCTATAGAGAGAGAGAGTGAGAGAATGAAGGCCTACGTGAACAAATCATCATTTTATGAAATAGATTGTAATGGTAATAGTTTTATATTCTAAACCATTATCATCATCCTCAAGCAGCCATGGGCTATGGAGGTCCAACCAGACTGTGCAATTTAGTTCTCCAAGCATATCTGTCCTGAGCTGCATCTGCTACATCTTGCCATTGCACACCAATTCTGATAAGGTTCTGTTTGACATTGTCTGCCCTCCGCATCATAGATCTCCTCCTCTTTCTAAGGCCTTTAGGCACACTGTTCATAACCTTATTTGCTAATCTATAATTATCCATATGGGCAACATGGCCAAACCAAAGGATTAAAGAGTTAAGTATTATTATTTATTATTTAAGTGTTATATACTGTTATGCCCCCATAGAGGATAACAATAAGGAGAAAGATAGTTTTTACAGACAATTTCAGGATATTTTGAATTTTGAAGTCTCTCTCTGCGCAATATGCTGTTTAAAGGAGGTTGCCGACTCCTTTATCTAACCTCATCATTACTTACAAAGTTGAACCACCTAATGCCCAAGATACTGCGTAAGCATCTAGTTATCTATCTTGTTTACAAAGTGTCCAAGTTTCACTACCATAACTAATCCTAGAAAAACCAAACATTATACAGTCTAATTTTAATCTTTAGGTGTATACCATTATTTCTCCACACTCTCCATAGATTCTTAAAAATCTCAGCAGCAATCCCTATTCGTCTGTTAATCTCGTGCCGCACATCATCAGTACTGTTACATAGCTACCAAGATAATTAAACTCTGACAAGTGCTTATGATGGCAATCACTCAGATTAACTGAATCACAGCCTGCCTATTCTACTACCAGTCTCATCAACAGCTCGAATGAAAGAGTTCTTCTCATCAACATCATTTGCCAAAAGGGCTAAATAATCAGCATAATCCAGATAAGAAATTTCCATATCTCCAGACCATTTAAGGCCAAAATCTTTCCCTTGAAGTGAATTTTGCGTAACATAATCAATAACCAAACTAAAGAGTAAAGGAGACAATATGCACCCTTGTCAAATACCAGAAGCAATGCTAAACCAATTACTACAAGCCTTACCAACTCTCACACACGACTCAGTGTTATTATAGAGAGCTTTCACTAACTAACTTGTCTGGTATGCCATAAGATCTCACAATCAATCACAAATTATGATGATCAACAGAGTTGAAAGCCTTTTTGAAATCAAGAAAGCTAGAAACCAAAGGTTTCTGGAACTCTAAATGTTTCTCAGGAATCTGCCTAAGTGAAAATATCTAATCTACACACACCCCCTACTACTCCTGAATCCACATTGCTCATGAAGCAATTGACTGTCAACCAGATTCTTAATTCTATTTAGCACAATCATGCAAAGAACTTTACCAGGAACAGAAAGTAGGCTGATACCTTTATAGTTATCACAAGAACTGCGATCGTTTTTTTTTAAAGTAGGGATAATAATAGCTTTGGTAAAATTCTTAGGAACCATGCCTTTATCATAAAGGATATTTAAAATTTCAGTCATCCATGTTGTAATCGAAACATTCCCAGCTCTAACCATTTCCGTAGTCATTTCATCTACCCCTGAGAATTTATGAAGTTTAAGTTTAGAAATAGCCAAAATAACTTCAGATTGTGTTATAGGGCCAATGTTAAAGCCAGTAATGCATCTATCATCATTACAAACAATAAGAGTAGAGCTGACCACATTGTTTAGAACATCACTGAAATGCTCAGCCCACCTAGCCATGACAGAATACTCACCTTCTATAATCTTACTTTGTTTATCCTTCAATCCCTGTATACTTGTCCTTTTTCTACCACACAAAACATTTACTATCTGGTACACCTCTCTTCTGTTGTGCTGTCTAACTGCTTCCTCAGCTTTGTCAGCCAAGCCATCAAGCCTAAGATTCTTATCAGCAGCTAACTATCTGTTACATGTTTATTAGGGTCTCTGTAATGCTTTCTATTTTGACTAGTAGGGTATTGAAGATGATGATGAAGATAAGTATGATTTGAATCAAGATCTATATTTGTATCCCATGTTTGAGATAAATTTTGACACAAATGAGACACTGCAACTTAGTGTAGATAATTTGAGAGTAATTAAGAAACTCAGAAAAATCTGCCGAATGTTTCACCAATGTCCTTGAATAATGACAGGCTTCAAGATTTCGTAAAGGATGAATTGAATGGAGAAGAAAAAAATGTTATATTAGACTGCAAGACACGGTGGAATAGTCTCTTTTCTATGATTGAACGATTTCTAAAGCTAAGAAACTGCATTTCTAAGGCTCTGCAATAGGGGTTCTCAACATGGTACCTTGGGGGTCTTCAACACGTACACCTTGGGGGTATGTGGTAAATTTTTTTGGGGTATGCCATGAGAGCTCAAACGTCGCTAGATATATGTTATATGTATATGTTTTATTTTTTTCCTATTGTTATACTATGACTATAGTTTTATCTATCTATACAAGGGGTACGCCAGTTACATACATATTTGCAGGGGGAACGTGAAGCATAAAAGGTTGAGAACCACTGCTCTATGAGCACTAGCTTCAACAGAAATTGTCTGACGAGAAATGAAATTTGTTAGATAACCTCGCTGAAACTCTTTGTCCACTTGAATTTGTTTTGAAAGTTCTATGCTCTGAAGAAGCAACTTTACTTAAAGATGAATGCTTATGAAAATTTGCTTTAAGAAACTGAACAATGAGGAAAATCCTATTGCTGCCAATATCAAAGAATGCCATATCAAACTCTATTCATCAAGACGACAAAAGGAAGTAATTTCATTGTTAAGATATTTAACAAATCCAGAGGATTTTAAAAATGAATCATCTGATTTATTCTCTTTAATATCCAGACAAATAGTGCAGAATATACATTTCTTGGCTTTTTCTAATGAATGGCAAGACATCGAGGTAGATGATAATGCAGTCTGTAGCTAGCATTGCTGAAACTAATGAATATGACGATTTATTGCACGAGTATTTGAGCAAAATGAATAAATTAGAAATGCTGCCTATGAAAGATTCCAGATATTATAATGTCAACAATGAATTTAAATACTTTGAAGCCACATTAAAAAAGAGTAAAAATTTAGAGCTTTTACATAATGCGTTACTTAATGTTAAACCAACGAATCAGAGAGCTTTTTGGCTGCAGGCTCTTTTTTTTTATCTAACCTTCATTCAAGAAAGACAGATAATACCCTTAATGCCCTTTGTTTCTTAAGATGTCATTTTCAACATAACGATAAAATCTAAATTTTATTTTATATCTTTTCTTAGAAGAAGAGTTTATATTTTGTTTTCTAGATAAAAGTCTTTTATTAAAAACTTTTATTTCAATGTTTTTTTCCATAATGGAGATAAATTTTAATTTTAGTTTTTATAATTTTTTTACAACAAGTTTAATTTTTGTTTTCTATGTATTTTTTTTATTGTTTTCATTTCTAAATTGTCTGAATGATGCACTATTTTGGCTAAAATAAAATATGTTAATTTTGTCATTTTCTTTTTCATATGCATGCATATGATGCTGCCTTTTTAGCATTTTTTTTTTACCAAAAAATAGACGATAAACTATGCTTGTTAAGAGTTAAAGTCAGTACTTTTCATTTTGGTTTTTAAAGATTACTATACTTTTTGGTTAAAACTGATTTTTAGAAAAACAGATCAATTAAAACCTAGCTTTTAGATTTTCGATTATTCTTCAACCCTAGTTACTAATAGACAATTGCTATTTGCATTTTCCTAAAATACCCATTAGTTTAAATTTCCAATGTTAGAATGTGCTAAGGATTGGAAATAAATAGCTTATTCTCTTTGGAAATAAGCATCTGATATTTGCGAGAGGCAATATTTTGTTTTTCTAATTTCATCTAGTGTCAGTACCAATTTTTTTAATTAGATCATTTTTTATTAGCAAATTGCAGGTTTCATCTTTATAAGCTGATGAGCAAAAATTAAAAATCATAGCAAAAACTAATTTCATTACACAGTAAAACAAATCAGTGTTTGTATTGCAACTTTGTCTATGTAGAGATTTTTCTCACTAACCCCTGCTTTGCCATGGTGAGAAAGGAGAGACCAGTGGTCTTGGGAAGACTTGCTATCTATTGGATATTAAATCATGACTTCATGTTGAGAAAAGCTTCTAGTTTCTTATGTATAACCAGTTGTAGCCTTTTTTGCATAATGATTTGGAGAACCATACAATATGCTTATTTAAAGAACATGCCAGATTACCTTGTCAGGAGACTTTCATTTGTCTCCTAACAACTATCCAGTGGATCTCCTTCCCCAACCTTCTCTGAGCTCTTGAGTCTGTGACATGGCCATTTAACTTGCTGTGTGCAAAAGAAAAGTACCTCTTATGTAAAACAACACAATCTTTCATCACTGATATTTTTAAATTCACCCTATTGATATATCTATAGTCATTATAATGCTTCAATTCTTTAAAGCCATATTTTTAAGGAGTTCACAGAAGGTTTTAAAAAGCAGAGATACAGTCACAAAAAAATTCTGAATTTTTTGGATAAACTGTTAGTCAAATTTAACACAATATTAAATAGAAACTGAAGGAATTGTCAAAGCAAATATGACCTTGGAACACTGGGAGTGGGCACAAAAGTAAAATCCAATTGGAAGAATCAGAATATATACTTTATAGTCCATTCCAAATTTAAACATCTTGAACTCAAGATATAACATCTTGAACTCATAGATCTGAGATGGGGCATATATGCCATTATGAAGGAAGAATTAGCCTATAGAAAATATGGAAACACTGGTTGTGTCAGGGGTATTAGCTGTCATATCAGAATTAAGTAAAAATAAGTAGGTGATAAAAGTATTCATTTGAAAAACTCTGTAGTGGAACTCAGTGATTTGCCATTCCATAACTCAATATCTTTGGTATAATTTGATTTATTTTTATTCCTTGTTTTTATTAAGAGTTTAACATGGTTAGTTTTTCCTTCACCCATTAATTGCCCTTATTTTCAATCCCTCTCAGTTGTCTGCCTCTCTTGATATTCTACTAAGACAGTAGTTCCCAAACCTTTTTGATCATGACCTAAGAGTGATTTTCATATTCACCTCGTGAAGCAATATTCAAATTCCCATTCACCTTGCCGCCCCAATTGAAGCAGTACCTGCAGGCTAACTGCTCATACTCGAGTCAATTTTTGGGGTTTGAGAGCATTTAAAACCCATCAGAAAATTTTCATGATCCAAGTTTGTATCATGACTCTGGATTAGAAAACCTCTATACTGATATGTAACTGTTAAAGTGACATTTTTAGTATTATAAATGATATAAGTTGTCAAAGTGAAAATTGTTATTGCTGTGGGAGACTTAAAAAGAAACATAAAACTGAATGACTAAGCAAATATTTATAATGTTTTTTTTTGTTTTAGTGTGGGTTGTGCGAGAAGATGAATTCAGTGAAAAATTGAACAATAGAGCAACGTTTAGAAATTGCACTGCTCTTCACTATGCAGCTTTAGCTGATGATGTTCAGACTGTGAAACTTCTTCTTGATCATGGTAACAAACTTATTATTATTATTAATTACAGTAAACTAGTGTACTATATGCATTATATTTGATTTCCTATTTTATATTTTGTTGGAGACTGCATTGACTTCTAATGATAATTTTCTCAGTAATGCTACTAAAAGAATTGATGTCACAGGCTAAGAGCTGAATATTTGGTTGATTATAGTTCATTTGGCTAAGGAGCAATGCTACCATGGTTTGAATCATGGATAACACATAGATGTTTTCTTTCTGCTGAGGTTCTGCTTTCTTCATAAGTCTTCTCTGCAACATATTACACTTAAGTTTACTGGTTTGACTAACAGTAATGCATTACACTAACAGACAGACCAGTTAATTCAAAAAACCCTTTTGTTAGTAAAGTTTTTCTTAAGAGGGAATTATTCTCTGTTTTTTTTTTATTAGCTCTAAATGAAGGTAAAAAATATATGAAATCTTTCTTAAGGTTTCATATTTTGTGTGCATCGAACAATGAGAAATAAGTCTCTTCAATAGTCCACAGTGGCTGCACACATTGACCAATTCTGATCCATAATCAACAGACACTTTTACGTCGATTTCAGTTTTTGAGGAAAAATTGTCTTGAGCCGGGTGGGATACGAACCCACGACCTCCTGATAACATGTCAGGTGCTCTGGACCACTGAGCTACTGGCCGCCGATCAAGATTTCCTCTAACTAGCGCTATGAACATTCCTTCCATGTTTCCTGTAGGCGCTTTTTGCCGGCAATATTTCCAGTCACAAGCGGCATTTATATTGCCCGAGAGATGGAAGCATATACGATAAGTATGCAGATATAATTAATTAATGAAATAACTCATTAATGAAATAACTCAGCAGAATTAACTCGACAGATATTCAAATCCATAATCAACAGACACTTTTACGTCGATTTCAGTTTTTGAGGAAAAATTGTCTTGAGCCGGGTGGGATACGAACCCACGATCTCCTGATAACATGTCAGGTGCTCTGGACCACTGAGCTACCGGCCGCCGATCAAGATTTCCTCTAACTAGCGCTATGAACATTCCTTCCATGTTTCCTGTAGGCGCTTTTTGCCGGCAATATTTCCAGCCACAAGCGGCATTTATATTGCCCGAGAGATGGAAGCATATACGATAAGTATGCAGATATAATTAATTAATGAAATAACTCAGCAGAGTTAACTCGACAGATATTCAAATCCATAATCAACAGACACTTTTACGTCGATTTCAGTTTTTGAGGAAAAATTGTCTTGAGCCGGGTGGGATACGAACCCACCTGGCTCACCCAAAGCGCCACAGGAAACATGGAAGGAATGTTCATAGCGCTAGTTAGAGGAAATCTTGATTGGCGGCCGGTAGCTCAGTGGTCCAGAGCACCTGACATGTTATCAGGAGATCGTGGGTTCGTATCCCACCCGGCTCAAGACAATTTTTCGTCAAAAACTGAAATCGACGTAAAAGTGTCTGTTGATTATGGATGTGAATATCTGTCGAGTTAACTCTGCTGAGTTATTTCATTAATGAGTTATTTCATTAATTAATTATATCTGCATACTTATCGTATATGCTTCCATCTCTCGGGCAATATAAATGCCGCTTGTGGCTGGAAATATTGCCGGCAAAAAGCGCCTACAGGAAACATGGAAGGAATGTTCATAGCGCTAGTTAGAGGAAATCTTGATCGGCGGCCGGTAGCTCAGTGGTCCAGAGCACCTGACATGTTATCAGGAGGTCGTGGGTTCGTATCCCACCCGGCTCAAGACAATTTTTCCTCAAAAACTGAAATCGACATAAAAATGTCTGTTGATTATGGATTTGAATATCTGTCGAGTTAACTCTGCTGAGTTATTTCATTAATGAATTATTTCATTAACTAATTAGACCAATTCTGAAATGAAAAGTTGAAATGGATGCATCTATTTTTAGTACAACACATTAAACTTCAATATTTTGAAAACAGAAATATCTAGTTTAAAATATTTTAGTATATATACACACTGAAGAGCCAAAACATTATGACCAGTGCATCTTTATGCAAATCGAAGCAATTGCAGGTAAATGACAACATTTGTGAAGATCATGATTTGGTATAAATAACACCTGATACTGAGCTCTGTTAATCAGTGTTATTCTTGTTCTTCAGATGGGAAAGGCAGCAAACTTAAAATGAGTTTGACAAAGGCCAAATTGTAATGACCAGATGACTGGGTCAGAACATTTCCAAGATAGCAAGGCTTGTGGGGTGCTCACGGTCAACCATGGTTAGTACCTTCAAAAAGTGGTCTGAGGATGGAAAAACCATGAACTGCCTGCAAGGTGTGGGCTGATCACGGCTCATCAATGCTAGAGGTGAGCGAAGGCTATCCCGTATGATACGAGCCAACAGAAGGGATACTGTGGCGCAATTCACTTGTAATTTGAATGCTGGTGATGGGAGTAATGTGTCACAACACACAGTACGTCGAACTGTGCTGAAAATGTGACTGCATAACCACAGGCCACTCTGAGTGCCCATGCTAACCTTGGTTTACTGTCAAAAGCACCTACAATGGGAACATGAGCATCATAGCTGGGCCTTGAATGATTGGAAGAAGGTCGTCTGGTCCAATGAATCTCATTTCCTATTGCACCATGTTATGGCCAGTTACATGTTCATTGTTTACCTGGGGAAGTGTTGGCATCATGATGCATCATGGGACGAAAAGAAGCCGGTGGGAGAAGTGTATTGTTTTGGGCAATGTTCTGCTGGGAAACCTTGGGTTCAGCTATTCATGTACAGGAAACTGTGACATATACCACCTACCTAAACACGCATAACACCTCTGATATGCATATGGTGCATTGTGTGTACTCCAGTTACCGTTGGTGCCTTCATTATTTTAATAAACCCTTGTAGATATTATGGCTTTGCAAGAGACCAGATGGGCAGATAAAGATTAGATACTTACAAATAATTTCTCTTTTCAGGTTGAGAGGATGAAAAGCATCTGCATGGTAAGGTTTGCTGCTTAGCAGACATGCTAGTGATGCTGTTCTAGGATTAAAGACTTGAGTGTTATATACTGTTATGCCCCCATAGAGGATAACAATAAGGAGAAAGATAGTTTTTTACAGACAGTTTCAGGATATTTTGAATTCTGTCAAGAAAGTAGATATTTCTCTTGTGCTAGGTGATTTCAGTGTTAAAATTGGTACTGACTCTGACCTTTTGGCAAAGGTGATAAGTCCTTTGGCATTGGTAGTTGCATCATTGCCTGATCAATGGGGAATGTCTCTTACAGTTAAGCAAACATAATGGTTTGAGAACAATTAATGGTACAAACATTGGGATGCTTATAAACACGTGGGTTTTATTTGATGGGTTGCATGGGAATATGATCAATTATATACTAACAGTAAATGGGCTAGTTCAATTAGGAATAGCCGCTCAGAGGTAAAACAACCCAACTCAATTAGGAATACCAGATCATACAGAGGAACCAAAATTAGATCTGTCTGTTATCTTGTGAAAAGTGTCTTACAACTAAATTTAAGAACTGTTTTGCTAAGGATAAAAGAATTTCCTTTAACACTGAAGCTCTGAAAGACCCAGTTATAGCTAAAGCATACCATGATAGGCTTTTTAGTCATTATGAAGATCATGGATTGCTTACTACTGAAATTTTGAAAGAATGTGATCAGTTTAAACAGGCTTTTCTTGAAACTAACAGCACTCTTTTGGGTAAAAAAGGAGCCCCCCCCCCCCACTTCTTACTACATCTATTTCACTAACCTCTAGTGAAACAGAATCTCCATTCAAATGCTTTGAATGTACACGGATTTTGATTTTGATTTGTATTTCCAAAAATATTCATTCAAGAAGTCACTTTTTATTAACTCTGACAATTATAGCCTAAGCTATTTGGCAGTAAATAAGAAAAAGAATAGAATAAAATAAATATACTTTAGTAAATGTTTTCTATTTACAAATTTCATCAAAATCACTGCTATTGCATATAATTTAAGCAACTTTATTTGACATCATTTCAAACTTATATGATTATGTCTATTGCTTGATTGATGGTAAATGACTTCCAGAATTCAGTCACATGCATTGCATTCATTATCATCTTACAGGTTGATTTTCATGATTTGTTAAGTTGGAGGCACAATATCAAGAGTACATGGCATAGGGAATTCTCATGCTATGTACCTTGATATGTCATTGCCATTACTGTCAAAACAGTAAGTGCACAGAGAGTACTGAATGGCAGATAGGTTGGTTTGTACTAAATTATTAATGAAATTATAGATATGATTACTTAAATATTTAGGTAATAAAATAAATTTTACTGGTATCAATAAAAAAGATACAGTTCATGCAATCTCTTTAAAAATATTACAAATGAAGTTTAAATATTCACTTACATCTGCTAACAACTTTGTTTTTTGTTATTTCATAGATTTATAATTCAGTCTAATTATTAAAACTGCTTATAGGTGCTGATCCTACGTTAAAAAATGACATAGGGCATAAACCAGAAGATTATTCAAGAAATTCAGAAATAAAGAAATTACTTTCCACCAATGCAAAAAAGGTATTGTTAATTTGAGATCTGATATCTTGGATTGATACTAATTGTGTAAAATCATTTATGTACGTATTTTGCCAGTTTGTATTTCACTTTCACTTTTTGCTTTTTGTGTAATTTATAGATAGTTAGAGATTATAATACAAATAGTTTAAAGAACTTATGCTTGATTTTTAACAGAAATTGAAATAATGAATCTTTGGTCACTTCATAAATTGTGTTTTTGTGACTAGTGTTTATACCAGTCAGATTTAACAAATAACCAGAAAGAGGGCATTTCACTATCAAGGTTTTGTAAAATGTCTACAAGTATCAGCATTCAGTTGTTTTATTTGCTGTACAGTTCCTACCAGCAAAATTGTTATTGTGCATACCTCTCATATTTTATCTCCATTTGTTAAATTACATTATTAAGACATAGTTGTCATTTGATAATATTTATCAGAATGTCTGGGCAAGTGTCTGAAAATGCATCACATATATACCTTTATTTTATTTTTCATGTTTATTCAGGCACTGTAGTATAAATAGGTATCCTTTTACCTTCTTTGATAAACCAATATTAAGTATTTGATTATCACAATTTTGTAACATAATTTTCATCAAATAATGGTTTAGGTGTTGACTCAGTTGCCAGGTTTGTAATCTGCAGTTGCCAGGCTTGTAATCTGCAGTTCTCAAGTTCAAATCCTGCATGTGCCAGCAGTGAAATTTATCTCCACCTTGCCCTTAGTTAGAGACACTATGAGCTTGGAAAGGCCACTGTCCATTGGATGGGACATAATGTCATGGGCCCCATATGCCGGAGAGCCTACGTTATAAAATGACGTAGGCCATAAACCAGAAGTCTCCTGTGCATGTTAAAGAACACTCTAGGTGGCATTGATGGGAAGATTCCATCTGTTTCCTAACAATGTTCTAGTGGGTTCCCTCCCCCCAAACTACTCTGAGTCCTTGGGGTCCTTTGTGATCTGTCCATTTAGCTCATTGTGTGCAAAAAAATGCCACTCAGAGCAAAAACAACCCAATCCATGAAATAATAGAGAAAAATGTACAAACCATTTGTGATCATCCATTGTATAATATAAATAATAACTTTGATATTATTTATACTAAATTATGAAAATTATTATTATTATTTAATCCTATTTGTTGGAATATGATTGACCAGTAGTATTATACACTCACCACAGAAATTACCCCACCTGAAAGGATGTTACAGACATGGGTCACACTATACATGAGAGTATGGGCAGCAGGGAACATGATTGATAACATTCATAGACTGTTCCATGTAATTGTAAATACAAAGAGTGGCAGCATTAATATAGTAGGGTTATTATATATTATTTAATATAGTTAATATTTAATATTAATTAATATAGTTAATATAATAGGGGTGGCTCAGCCAGTAGCATGCCATGCTCATAATCTGTAGTTCCCAGGTTCAAGTCCCAGCTGGGCCAGCATTGAGATTTATCTCCACAAAACTTTCAGCCTTGCCCATGGTCAGTAGGGGACACCGATGGACTTAGAAAGGCCACCATCCATCGTATCAGATGCTAAGCCATAGTCCCCATTACTCCCCCATTGTGGGAGAGCCATACCCTGTGCACATTAAAGAACATGCTGGATCGCCTTAACAGGAGGCTACCATCTATCTCCCAACAGCTGTTCCAGTGGGTCCCTTCCCCCAACCTTCTCTGAGCCTTTGGGGTCCTTATGACCTAGCCATTTAGCCCATTGTGGGCAAAAAAGTGTTTCTCAGAGGTAAAGCCACCTAATGCAGCATTGGTATTAAGTCTGAACCCTGTGGGGTCGGTAGCGCATCAGGCTCGTAATCTGTAGTTCCCAGGTTCGAGTCCCAGCTGGGTCAGCATTGAGATTTATCTCTGCAAAATTCCCTTCCCTGCCCATGGTCAGTAGGGGACACCGATGGGCTTGGAAAGACCGCCGTCCGTTGGATGGGACGTTAAGCTGTGGTCCCGTGTGTGGGAGAGCCATACCTTGTGCACGTTAAAGAACACGCTGGATGGCCTTGATGGGAGGCTACCATCTGTCTCCCAGCAGCTATTCCAGTGGGTCCCCTCCCCCAACCTTCTCTGAGCCTTCGGGGTCCATGTGACCTGGCCATTTAGCCCATTGTGTGCAAAAAAGTGCCGCTCAGAGGTAAAACAACTCAACTGAACCCTGTGGGAAGGGGTGCAGATCATCGTATGATGTGGCATTGAGTTAATTGTTGAATAATCTAATCAAAAAGTTCATTTCTTAATTATTGGAGGGATGCAAGTTGCAGAAGTATTGCATTTATGTGTAAAAATACATTTTATTATTTTTGCAAAGACTAATTAAATACAAGTTATGTAAATAAGATGGATTATATATTTCATAAAAATCATTTTTAATCATTCCATTAACAATGAAACACTTGTGAAGGTGGAATAACCAGATTAAGATCAATCATTGTGTAACAACAACAAAAGCTCTGAATATCAGTACAGGAACCATATACACTGTACTGCACAAATGCAGGCATTATCAGGTTGTGTCTGACATAGATTTCTAAATGACTTGTGAGCAATGTGAAGGAATTGTGAATGAAATTAACCATATAACACACATTTATTTGAGCAAGCAGGATTGTGTGTCTTGAACTACATTGTTGCCAAAGATGAATCATAGTATTTCTGCTGCAAACTAGAAACAAGAAAATCGTTCAATGGAAATATAAGCCCTTCTCACCACATCCATAATCCTGCAGTATCCTAATGTAAGCAAAGTGTTGTTGGAAAAAAAAAGTAGCTGTTTACCACAGAGGTCTGGCAGGAACCTGTCTGTATATATGCCATAGAGGTCTGTTGGGAAGGTTGGACCTCAGCAGAAAGACAACACAAACTTCCATTCCTTTCATTTCATTGGAATAGAAATCTGGCATGCAAAATTATGAAACTGAACAATTGGTAAATTATCACCTAGTTGAAGACATAGACTGTATAAGACAAAACTAGGTAATCAAATTATATGTTAATGTAACTAATAAAATGTACACTAGTAATGAGAATGGGCCAAAAATGAGAAGTCAAACTAGGAGCATTTAAATTGCAAAATTATTGAAATATTTTTGTGTTTTCAAAAATTTTTGTTTCATGAATGTGTTTCATAGAACATATTTCTTTGCATCCAAAAAAAGCATGTAGGTGTTTTGTTTTGGAATTTCCCCATTTATAAGTAAAGGTAGTTTGCAGATTTATATTTTAATAAGGCTATCATTGACTGTTTTGCATATTTATTCTTGATCTGTTTCAGTTTAAAATTTTAATGAGTTATTTGTTATTGGTAGTTTGAACAGTTGCAGAAAGAAAAAGAAGCAGAAAACAGAAGACGATTTCCATTAGAGGAAAGAATAAAGCAATTTATTGTTGGTCAAGAAGGAGCAATTACAACTGTTGCAGCAGGCAAGTAAGACAAATAGTGTAAAAGTAAACTTTTAGTTCTGTAAGTACACCTTGTGCCAGTATGTGTTGAAGTGTAGTTTTTATTTATCTTGAAAGGGCTGAATAATAATGAACTTAGGGGGGCTAAATTAATTTTGCACGTTTTCATTAGGGAAAATTAACTTCGGAACCTTAACGTGAATTAGTCATTGTAAAGAAATATGCCATGTTACATACCAAAAGAAGTATCAATTAATTGAAATCAGAAGTAATAAACTCAATCCTGATGTAATTATATTCTCAAGATAACTCAGCTAAAAGCATTCTTCTTAGAAGTAAAGGTCATATTATTAATGAAAAGTTTATTGATGATTTTTTGTTTTGTTCTCAGAAAGAGTAAATACTTTTTACTTTTTTTTTAAATTGATTCAAAAAGGATAATCTGCAAAACTGTTGTTAACAAAAATACATAATTCTATTTTATCTCACTGTTGTTGCATGCAAGGGTAATATCAGTTAGTAATGTGGACCTTGATTTATTATTATAATTGCATATTTCCTTTCCAGATTATTATGACACTTTCCATATTATGCCAATGGAAAGAACTAGATTTCAAACATTTTACTTTTAAAATAAGCTTTTCTTCAGAAAGTTAACTGAAGATAAAAGTCTAAATTTAGAGTACATGAAATTTACTGGAGGATAATTTGTTTTAAACTCCTTTTATTTGTTTTAAACTTCTTCTCAAGCCAGTATAGTTGTTCTAATAATAATGTCTTTGTTAATTTTGTGTGTACATATTATTAAGACTTAAAATTTTGCCATTATGCAACTCAAATTAGTTACAATATGATAGTATTTTAACATTAATTAGGCAGTGGCAAAAAGCAAAAGTTGAACTCGTGACATTTTAGATCTGTAAAGAAATATGTTTTTCAGCAATGTATATATATATTTTTTTCATTTCTGGGAATGTTTTCAATATTTTTTTTTAAATGTTTGGTGAATCAGAATTTGTGCATTCCTGGTGTAAAACTATTCCAATCTTGATTTTTAATCCTATTAGTAAAGTGTGGATTCAGAAGTGGTAGGGGATGTATGCATAGGATTTTTCACTTAGGGAGTTCTTGAGAAATGTTTAGAGTGTCAGAAACCTGTGGTTACTAGTTTTGCAGATTTGAAAAAGACTTTTGACGCTGTTGCTCAACATAATTTGTGGTTGATTGTTAGATCATATAGAATACCTGATAAGCTAGTGTATGGAAAGCTCTGTATAATAACACCGAATTGTTTGTGAGAGTTGGTAAGGCTTGTATTGATTGGTTTAGCATTCTAGTGGAGTTAGACAAGGGTGCATTTTGTCTCCTTTCCACTTTTAGTTTGGTTATTGATTATGTTATGCAAAATTCTTTGCAAAGGAAAGATTTTGGCCTTAAATGGTCTAGAGATTTTAAGATTTCTGATATAGATATTTCAGATGATTTGGCCCTGTTAGCTAATGATGTTGATGAGACTGATAGTAGATAGGTTTGGTGATAAACAGAGAAAAAACTAGTGATGAAAATTGGTCAGGCTGGTGGCACTACAGTTGCTTTGAATGGCTGTACCCTTGAGCAAGGGTCTCAACTTAATTATCTTGGGAGCTATGTAACAGATACTGGTGATGTGTGGCATGAGATAAATAAATTTGTGTGGCTGGGACTTTTAAGAATCTATGGAGAGTGTGGAAAAATAGACATATAAAGACTAAAATTAGACTGTATAGCAGTTTAGTTCTTTCTAAGGTTAGTTATGGTAGTCAGATATGGAATATCAATATTCTGAATCCACACTTTGTAAGCAGGATAACAAGAAACTTGATGTCTTTGATTCTAGATGCTTGTGCAGTATTTTGGGTATTAGGTGGTTTGACTATGTAAGCAATGATGTAGTTAGAAGGAGTCATCAACCTTCTTTGAGCAGCATTTTGTGCAGAGAGATACTACATTGGTTTGGCCATGTTGCCTGTATGCATATCTGCAGATTGGCATACAGGATTGTGAACAGTGTGCTAAAGGCTTCAGAAAAGAGGGATACCTAAGATGTGATGGGCAGACAATGTCAAACAGGACATTCCCAGAATTGGCTTACATCGGCCAAATGCAGCAGCTGCAGCTTTGGACAGACATATTTTGAAAGGAAAATTGCACAGTGTGATAGGACCCCTGTAGCACATAGCTATTTGAGGATGATAAAAGTATTTAAAGATTCTAAATATTCTGCTTTCATGATTATGAAGTTAGAATATTTAGAAGTAATGTTACCGTCAAGAAGTTCCTTTTTAGGTTTTATCACAAAAGTTAAAGTGTGTGATAAAGAGGTATTTTTGAAAGTTCTGCAAAGTAATAATACTTTCTTCTATCTCAGGAAACATTTTAAAGCGAACAATGCTGTGTTAAATATTTAAATTTCTATAATTGTTAACTGTTGATAATCAAGATTTAAATACATTTTATTCCTATCTTTATTTACAACCTTATTTTCATGTAAAACATCTATGAAGCTTAATTTTAAGAATTTTTTTATTTTAAGAAATTTGGTTTTCTAGTGCCATAACATAGGAGTTGTCAAATAATTTGGTAGAACAGTGTAAAATCATGTATTAAGGTGGCTTGGTTGGTAGTGCGTGAGGCTGTTAATCTACAGTTCCCAGGTTCAAGTCCCAGCTGGGCCAACATTGAGATTTCTCTCTGTAAAAGTCCCTGTTCACGATCAGTAGGGGAACCGATGGTCTTGGAAAGGCTGCCATCTGTTGGATGGGATGCTGAGCCATGGTCCCACATGTGGGAGGGCCATAGCCTGTGCACATTAAGAACATCTGTGATGGTCTTGACGGGAGGCTACCATCTGTTTCTCAGGGCAGGGGTTTCTCAGTCAGTAGTGCACCAGGCTCATAATTTGCAGTTCCCAGGTTCAATTCCCTCCTGAGCCAGCATTGAGATTTATCTCCGCAAAATTTCTCACCCTGCCCTTGGTCAGTCTGGGACACCGATGGGCTTGGAAAGGGCACCGTCCATCGGATGGGACATTAAACTTTTGCCCGTATGGGAGTGCCATACCCTGTGCATGTTGAAGAACACGCTGGGTGGTCTTGATGGGAGACTACAATTTCTCCCAACAGCTTTACAGGAGGTTCCCTCCCCCAAACCTTCTCTGAGCCCTCAGGGTTCTTGTGACCTGGTCATTTAGCACATTATGTGCAAAAAAAGTGCCACTCAGTGGTAAAATAACCCAACTAATGTATTAAATTTATAATGTACTATGGTGTCTTCTATCACAATATCATATTTTCATTACATGCTAGATGATAAAATATATATATTAAATTGATAAATAAATGCAGAAAATATGTGTTCATTCTTTTGCTTTGTAATGCAATATTGTGCATTTATTACACATTTTATTGTTTTTCCACAAAATATTTTTTCTGTGCTTTGTTAAATAAAAGGTTTCTTCTATTATATGAATTTCATTTTAAAATCAGGTTTTACTTGGTATTCATTTAGGGCTGTAGTACTATATTTATATAAAGAAAAAATTTAATATTTTTATTGTTACCTCCAGCTATTAGAAGAAAAGAAAATGGCTGGTATGATGAAGAACATCCATTAGTATTTCTCTTCATGGGGTCATCTGGAATAGGTATGCAATTAACATTATTTAAGTAAAAGGTTTGTTGTGTCTGAAAGTACAGTAATATAATTGATAGAAGAATTTTATCATATAGCATATAACTGCTTTTATCTAGGGCTTTGCAAATCATATATGTTATAGCTTTATTTTTCAAGTTTACAATATGCCTGATTTTAACAGTAGCTTTGAAAATTGTTTGATATGAAGTAATATATTACTATTTCGTGATATTTTTGCTAAACTATGGTATAAAGCATTTGATACGTAAAGCTTAACTGTATTATTTCCCATTCCTAGTAATTTATGATTTGAAGGAAAACTTATGTATAATGAAATAAGAATGTTGAAAAGCCCTTTTAGCAGATAATTTTTTTTCATATAGTGAGGTGTGTTTTTGTAATTTCTTTTTTATTTCATATGATATTATCCTATTAATATCAATGATTGTTTTACAAGCAGTTATTACTATGATTTATGGTTATTTATTACTTTTCTAAGCTTAATATGTTTAATTTACAGGAAAAACTGAACTAGCAAAGCAAGTAGCAAAATATCTTCATAAAAATAAAAAAGGGGTGAGTATTTGTTTTTTACTTACTGCTGAACTTGTCTTACATACATTTTAATAAATAAATAATAAATACCCCCTCAAGCAGCTGCTTGCCACAGAGGTCTGACAGGAGCCTGTCAGTTTATTATGCCACAGTAGAAGATCTGAGAGGATGGCAGGACCTCAGCAGAAAGACAACATGGACATCCATGCCTTACCCGGGGCTCGAACCCAGGTCCCTTAGATCAGTAGTCAAGCGTGCTAACCACTCGGCTATAATATACAGTAAATTCCAAAAGTGTTGGACCTATGGTAATTATAAAAGATTTGTAACCTGAGATTCATAATTTTTTATTTGTGGTTACACAATATTACAGGATTGATTTCTTTCTGCTTATTTATGCTTTCCCCTTATTTGAAAATGGACACTGGCAGACTTTCAAACCCTTTTGATATGATGTTAAACAGAGTCCTCTATGGGGGAAAAGCTATTAGCCTTAGAGTCAATGACTTGTACTGTAACTGCTCAAGCTAAGGGATTTGATTGAGCAATTAATAGTATCAGAAAATTGCAACAGAATTCCCTATTTAGGTCACAGGTGAAATTCTTGCATAAATATTCTTATGAGTTTCTCCTGTATACATCTTTTTGGTATAGAGGAAAAATGGTCGAGATGGGTGTAGTCTGAACCTGTGACCACCTGATATGGATAATTTTTCCTGTATACCCAATGAATGTACTCAGCCTACTGGTTCTTACCTGTATTGTCTATTAGTATCCTGTGTACCCAGCTTTTTCACACTAATTATTTCAACTTACCTAGTTTAATCAGACAAGTGCCATCTCCTTCAGAATTCTTTTGAAACACAAGATTGTGATAATACCTACTTTGATGAAACTTTTGTTTTGCAGCAGAGAAAAATGCTTCCAGGAAATGGAAAATGCAGTGAATTTTTTTTTCCTTATTTTATTTGTTAATACAATTTATTAAGTCTGCAATAGGATATATCCAGATTCCTTTCAGCAGCTGCTTGAGGGGGTATTTTTTTAATTTAAGTATATAAATATATTTCTGCTTCTCATTGACTCCTTCTGCAATATCTAATTATCTTTTAAAAGAGTAACAGTGTTAATTTAAGTAATGCAAATTTTTTATGAATAGTGATAAATTTAAGAGCAAATTTTAAATGATTAAGATTTCCTAGCAACATTTAATTTTGAGGTATTCATTTAACAGTGGTATATTAGATCTGGTTTACCAAATTGGAAGCAAAAGTAAGTTTGAAAACTGTCTTTAAAATGTATTAAACATGGTAAATTCTTTTCATAAAAAGTCCCAAATGCTCCAAAACAGGCAAAATGCAACTTAATGTTTTATTAAATATTTATTCAATTCATTATCTTCTAATGAAATAGTAGTATATATTAAATAAGTTAATTGAAGGATTAACCATGAAACTTATTTAAGTTAGTGTATAAATCTGTATAAGTTAATAAATAAAATATTCACTAACAATTTTCACATATTTGTCTATAAACTAAGTTGTTTATATTCTAGGTATAGTAGTTTGATGTTTGAAAGTTGTCAGTTACTGATTCATAATATTTAATTATTTTTTTTTTATTTTCAGTTTCTGCTAACTGTAATTGTGTGTTATAAATGTAACATATTTTATTACAATTTAACAAATAGGGAATTGTAATGTATGTAAAAAATTAATAGTTTTTATTACTCTGGCTTTTTTGATGCAAAAAGCATAGACTGATACCTTTCCCCATTCTATTCCTTCATCTGTCCAGTACATTTTTAGCTCTGACCATGACTTAGAGGTGATAGCTTATCAAATAGAAAACAACTTCTCTCTTTTATTGTAATGGTCACTACACTATGATTCAGCATTTTAGATGTTTTCCTAATTAGGATTTTTGTTAGCTAGTTTTACGGAACCAGTCAGATATTTGCCTTGAATGTTAAAATTGAAAGTAAAAGTTATGGTTATTAATTATATTACATTATGCCTTAGATCAGGATCTCTCAAACTTTCCTGACTTGTGAACTACCTTTATATTTTTTGAAATTTTAGGTTTGTTTAGATATGATTTCAAAAGCAGTTACTGAAAAAGTTTTTTGCAGTTAACTGAAGAAATGCAAAAAACAAATTAATGGCAAAATATTCAATTTTGAAGTAATAATATATATTGATGACTACTAAGAAAATGATAGAAGCGTATACATGCCTAATAAAAATGTTGAAGGCAAATTAAAAGTAAGAATATTGATAAAATGGCTAAGTTTTTATTAAAGAGAAAGTTGAAAATAATAGATATTGATCTGCATTCAACTCTGATTGGGAACTATTAAAATGATTTATAAATATCATCCAAAAATGTAGATTCAAAAGCAAAAAACTTCAGTTTTTTATGAATAAAGTTTGTCTGTCCTTTTCCTTCACTGCAGCAAAACATACACATAATTATGAAGTATGAAGTGAACTATAGATGATTTATTTCTCTTAAAATATTGCAATCAAAGTAGAATATTCAAAGTACTCAAACATTTACATACATCTGCATCTATGTTTTTCAGGGATTCATCAGATTGGATATGTCTGAATATCAGGAAAAACATGAGGTATGTGGATATGTATATATGCAAGTGGCATATGAGGTTACAATACATAATTATTTATTTCCATGTGTAAATTAAAATAAGTAGGACCCCCATGTTAAAACTGAATAGCAGTTAGAACATTAAAATGATGCTGTTGAAACTGCCAGTTAAAGCAGCTCACCTAACATAGCTGTAAGGGAGGCACTTTTCTAACAGGCAAAATTTGAGTGTTGTGTTAGCTCTAGCTAAGAAGTGATCAACAGTGACTTCGGTTTTAGTGGGGCATGTCTTTTTATGAGAAGGCCTTTACAAACCAAAGTAGTTTCTGTTATTGTTTTCTGTCCTATATGTTGCAAATGAAAAAAAAAAAAAAGGTATGTGGCATGTGCTGCCAACATCATTTTTTTTATTTAATATGTACTCTAAATTAATACTGGTACATTGTTACTGTAGATTGAATTTTAAGCACTGTACATTCCTTTTTATTTTTTCAATTTCGTAGTGTAAATATTTTAATCGATTGTAGTTTGAGAAATTTTTTGAATAGTAATAATTCAAGATATTCTGCTTTCATTTTATTTGTGGCATATAAATAGAAAATTTGTCTTTAAGCTAAAATATATAATTGATGAATACAAATAATGTGTTTGCTAGTCTAAAACTAAAAGTGCATAATTTCTTCAGTTATATGTCAGACTGTATAAGTGGTTGATCCCATAGTAGAGTATGTCAAGAATATGTTTTAGTTTAAAAGTGGTAAACCATAATTTCATTATTATCTGAGTGTATGAAATAAGGTCTTGTCAAACTTTAATTTGTTGCATTTTTTAATGCTGTGATCTGGATAATACTAACTTTCTCTTCTTTAATAGGTAGCAAAATTAATTGGCTCCCCTCCTGGATATGTTGGTCATGATGAAGGTGGTCAGTTGACCAAAATGTTGAAATTATGCCCTGATGCAGTAGTTTTATTTGATGAGGTTGATAAAGCTCATCCAGATGTTCTTACAGTACTTCTGCAACTCTTTGATGAGGCAAGTTTATCAATTTGAAGTATTAGATCAAACGATTTTAGTCAAGGTTATATAACAGAAATACAATGTTCATATTAATGGACATGATGAAAAAACATTTTGGTACTGAAGTTTAATTATAACAGATACTCTAATAAGCAACCCATAACTATTTCTTAATAATTACACTATTGAATGCAAATGGCCCATCAGTACTATGCTAGTTGAAGTTCATATGTTTTATTGTGAGTTTGCCAGAGTTAAAATTTTCTCCATTTTCCATGTCATTATTGAGAAAAGAAACATGGTTGACATTTGCTGCCTATCTGATTGTCTATGACAGAGAGTAATATTCTGTACATATATAACTGGCAATGTGTATTCTAATAGTGAAGAATTATTATTTTTTTGGCATTTTTCTTTCAACGGATTTGTTTAAACTTAAATGGAATAAAAAGTGTGTAAGAAATATTTTCTTCCAGCAGAAAATTTTTTTCAATACATCAAACTAAAGCTTTAAGAAACAAACTGTAATAACATTTAAAGTTAAAAGTCACTAATTTTGTACCAGTCTACCAAACATTATCAAGTTAACTCTCTGTGGTCTACTACCATAAAATGTTGTTTAGAAAATTTCTTCTACAGAAAAGAATACACAGCTGTGCACTGAACATGTGTATCTGAATTTGAAAAAATACTATTTAATTTAATGAATATTTTTATTTAATGATGATTATAGCTAAAGCTTACCGTGATAGGTTACTTAGTCATTATGACAGTCATGGTTTGCTTAATACTGCAGTTGAGGAAGAATGGGGCCATTTTAAACAGGCATTTTTGGAAACTAACAGTACTCTTTTAGGGAAAAAGGAGCAGAGGAGACAGAATTATTTAAGTGATAAGGCACTTGAGCTTATTTCAGAAAGAAGGAACTGCAGGAATGTCCTTAATCAGTACCCTACTAGTCCTAATAGAAAGCATTGCAAAGAACTTAATAAACTTGTAAAGGATCTGTTAGCTACTGATAAGAATCTTTGGCTTGATGGCTTGGCTGACAAAGCCGAGGAAGCAGTTAGAGAGCTGTACCAGATAATTAATGTTTTGTGTGGTAGAAAACGAACAGGTATACAGGGATTGAAGGATAAACAAGGTAAGGTTATAGAAGGTGAGGATTCTGTCATGGCTAGGTGGGCTGAGCATTTCAGTGATGTTCTAAACAATGTGGTTAATTCTACTCCCATTGTTTGCAATGATGATAGATGCATTGTTGGCTTTAATGTTGGCCCTATAACACAACCTGAAGTTAGTTTGGCTATTTCTAAACTTAAACTTCATAAATCCCCAGGGGTGGATGAAATTACTACGGAAATGCTTAGAACTGGGAATGTTTCGGTTACCACTTGGATGACTGAAATTTTGAATAACTTTTATGATAAAGGCATGGTTCCTAAAGATTTTACCAGAGCTATTATTATCCCTATTTTCAAAAAAGGTGATCGCAGTTCTTGTGATAACTATAGGGGTATCAGCCTACTCTCTATTCCAGGTAAAGTTCTTTCCATGATTGTACTTAATAGAATTACGAATCTAGTTGACAGGCAATTGTGTGATGAGCAATGTGGATTCAGAAGTGGTAGGGGATGTGTAGATCAGATATTTTCACTTAGGCAGATTCTTGAGATATGTATAGAGTTTCAGAAACCTTTGGTTGCTAGCTTTGTTGATTTCAAAAAGGCTTTCGACTCTGTTGATCGTCATGATTTGTGGTTGATTGTGAGATCATATGGTATACCAGACAAGTTGGTTAACATAATGAAAGCTATCTATAATAACACTGAGTCATGTGTGAGAGTTGGTAAGTCTTGTAGCAATTGGTTTAGCATTACTTCTGGTGTTCGACAAGGGTGCATTTTGTCTCCTTTTCTCTTTAGTTTGGTTATTGATTATGTTATGCGAAATTCACTTCAAGGGAAAGATTTTGGCCTTAAATGGGCTGGAGATACGAAAATTTCTGATTTAGATTATGCTGATGATTTAGCCCTTTTGGCAAATGATGTTGATGAGATGAACTCTTTCATTCGAGCTGTTGATGAGACTGGTAGTAGAGTAGGTTTGGTTATAAACAGAGAGAAAACTAAAGTGATGAAATTGGTCAGGCAGGTTGTGATTCAGTTAATCTGAATGGTTGCAATCTTGAGCAGGTGTCACAGTTTAATTACCTTGGGAGCTATGTAGCAGATTTTGGTTATATGCGGCATGAGATTAACAGACGAATAGGGATTGCTGCCGGGACTTTTAAGAATTTATGGAGATTGTGGAGAAATAGGTGTATACACCTAAAGACTAAAATTAGACTGTATAATAGTTTGGTTCTTTCTAGGGTTAGTTATGGTAGTGAAACTTGGACACTGTGTAAACTAGATGCTTTTGATTCTAGATGCTTACGCAGTATCTTGTGTATTAGGTGGTTTAACTTTGTAACTAATGATGAGGTTAGGCAAAGGAGTCTGCAACCTCCTTTAAGCAGCATATTGTGCAGAGAGAGACTCCGCTGGTTTGGCCATGTTGCCCGTATGGATAATTATAGATTGGCGAATAAGGTTATGAACAGTGTGCCTAGAGGCCTCAGAAGGAGGGGCAGACCTAGGATGCGGTGGGCTGACAATGTCAAACAGGACCTTGTTAGAATTGGTGTACAGTGGCCGGATGCAGCAGATGTAGCTCAGGACAGATATGCTTGGAGAATTAAACTGCGCGGTCTGGTTGGACCTCCGTAGCCCATGGCTGCTTGAGGATGATGATGATGATATTTGAATATAAAGTAATTCATTAGATGTAAAATTTTTGTTAACAGGTATCAATATGAAGAATCATTTAATAAAATAATTTAATTATAATAAAAAACATTTATGTAACATGCAGTGTTGAAGCATTTATGGCAACTTTGGAAGCAGTTGAGAAAATGAGCCTGTGTAATTGATGTTAGCAGTACTCATAGATCATTGGTTGATATATCAATTACATAGCAACCAACTAGTGGTCCATGAGATCATTTTAAAATAAACTAAAAAGCAAATTTTACAAAGGACAATTGTCTTTTAATTTTAAAAGTGCTCAACATAATTTGGATTTTTTTTTGGTCAATTACATCCAAATATACACTGGGCCATAGAGGATGGCCCAGTATATATTTGGAATAAAAGAAAGGTCTTTTATTGAGTTATCTTCAGTTTACTCTTAGAATTATTCATGGTGAAACTGTTGTTTTACTTTTAAGTGTGCACCCAATGGACTAAGTAGCCAGGTCACAAGGGCCCAGAAATTCAAACAGCTGTCAATGAATCTCCTTTCACTACCAATTTCTTTAACAATTTATCTCTACTAATCCCCTACCAGCCTGTAAATGGTAGCTAGGCATAAACTGGAAGGAGAGCTGTGTACCAATCCCTACTGATGCTGCACAGAACTGGCAGGTCTAGCACCTAATGTTTGACCCCGCCTTCTCGTGGTGCAGGCCGTTAGTACCTTTCAAAAGAGATATTCTCTTTTGGAAGGGAATGGAAGGGGAGGGCTGCCAGTTCAGTATGGCCTACTGATCTGGTCATCTATGGCCACTTTTTTCCTTTTTTTCAAACCTGCTGAGGAGTGGTCAACTTCACAGGGTCCTGGTGCTGACCATTTATACCTACTAGACTGGACTTGTTTATGGATTTGAGTTTGATTATGGATCCTGGACTTGCTGCACTGGTGGGCCTCTGTTGAGGGAGAATCTGCTGCTGTGTTTTCTGTTTGCTTCTGGGTTGCCAGCCCTAAGTGAACAGAGGCATGGTATACCTTATATCAGCTGGTGGATAATCCTAATCAGAGGCCATTGCAGGTACCTGAACCTTACTTAGCTAGTTGGGCATCGTCAAACCTAAACTGGAGTAATGTGTCTCAGGCAGGCCATATGGCTCTTGAAAAAGTCCACTTGAAAAGGTGGTGCCTGAAGTTCCTACCAGCATTGGTGACTTCAGCCTTTAGCAGAGGAGGAACAGGTCTTTGCCCCATGCCTGCGATCAGGGGGCTGCTTGATATTGTTGGTCCTACCAATCTCAATAAACCTAATTTCTTTAAAAATCCTACTAATCATTTTCTCTCTGCAGGAACATGGAACGTGAGGACATTACATAGAGATTATTCTCTTGATGTCCTCACGCAGGAATTCCAGTGCGATAACCTATATATTCTAGGCTTGCAAGAGACCAGATGGACATGTAAAGGTGAGATACTTAAAAATAACTTTAAATTTCTCTTTACAGGGAGGGAGGATGGAAAGCATCACCAAGGCATGGGTCTGCTTCTCAGCAGACACACTAATGATGCTCTTCTAGGATATGAGTGCATTAATGAAAGGTTTCTAACAGCTAAATTTCAGACAAGCATTAAACACTTGAATGTCATCTGCTGTTATGCCCCTACTGAGGATGAGGATAGGTTTTACTGACAACTTCAGGATATTTTGAATTGTCAAGAAAAGAGATATTACCCTTGTTCTAGGTGACTTCAATGCCAAAGTTGGTACTGACTCTGACCTTTGGGGAGGGGTGATAGGCCCTTTTGGTATTGGTAGCTGCAATGGCAATGGGCAATGTCTCCTACAGGTAAGTAAACTCAATGGTTTCAGAATAACTAACACATATTACAAACACTGCGACATACATAAATACACATGGGTTTCACCGCATTAAGCATAAGCATGTAATATGCATAAGAATATGATTGATTATATATTAATTAACAGCAAATGGGCTAGTTCTGTTAGAAATACCAGGGCATATAGGGGAGCTGAAATTGGATCTGACCATTACTTTGTTAAAAATGTCTTGCAACTTAAACTTAAAAAGTGTTGTGCTAAATTTAAAAAAATTACCTTTAATACTGAAGCTCTGAAAGACCCAGTTATACCTAAAGCTTACCATGATAGGTTACTAGTCATTATGACAGTCATGGTTTGCTTAATACTGAAGTTGAGGAAGAATGGGGCCATTTTAAACAGGCTTTTTTGGAAACTAACAGTACTCTTTTAGGGAAAAAGAGCAGAGGAGACAGAATTATTTAAGTGATAAGGCACTTGAGCTTATTTCAGAAAGAAGGAACTGCAGGAATGTCCTTAATCAGTACCCTACTAGTCCTAATAGAAAGCATTACAAAGAACTTAATAAACGTATAAAGGATCAGTTAGCTACTGATAAGAATCTTTGGGTTGATGGCCTGGCTGACAAAGCTGAGGAAGCAGTTAGACAGCACAACAGCAGAGAGCTGTATCAGATAATTAATGTTTTGTGTGGTAGAAAACGAACAGGTATACAGGGATTGAAGGATAAACAAGGTAAGGTTGTAGAAGGTGAAGATTCTGTCATGGCTAGGTGGGCTGAGCATTTCAGTGATGTTCTAAACAATGTGGTTAATTCTACTCCCATTGTTTGTAATGATGATAGATGCATTGTTGGCTTTAATGTTGGCCCTATAACACAATCTGAAGTTAGTTTGGCTATTTCTAAACTTAAACTTCATAAATCCCCAGGGGTGGATGAAATTACTACGGAAATGCTTAGAGCTGGGAATGTTTCAGTTACCATTTGGATGACTGAAATTTTGAATAACTTTTATGATAAAGGCATGGTTCCTAAAGATTTTACCAGAGCTATTATTATCCCTGTGTTCAAAAAAGGTGATCGCAGTTCTTGTGATAACTATAGGGGTATTAGCCTACTCTCTGTTCCAGGGAAAGTTCTTTTTATGATTGTGCTTAATAGAATTAAGAATCTGATTGACAGTCAATTGCATGATGAGCAATGTGGATTCAGAAATGGTAGGGGATGTGTGGATCAGATATTTTCACTTAGGCAGATTCTTGAGAAATGTTTAGAGTTTCAGAAACCTTTGGTTGCTAGCTTTGTTGATTTCAAAAAGGCTTTCGACTCTGTTGATTGTCATAATTTGTGGTTGATTGTGAGATCATATGGTATACCAGACAAGTTAGTTAACATAATGAAAGCTCTCTATGATAACACTGAGTCGTGTGTGAGAGTTGGTAAGTTTTGTAGCATTGTTGTTGTTGTTTAACGTTACGTGGTATTGAGAGGTCCTTCTACAGGCTTTCTCAGAATGATAATTTTGAATGTATATGGGTATTATGTTTTTTATTTTAAATTTAGGGTTCATGTATATATTAATATTTTGGTTATCAAAATTATATTTGATATCGTGCAAAGCAGTAAGAGATAGTCGCCCAGTGAAAAATTGATATTTTAGGATTTTATGAGTGTTTATATTTGTATATGCTTTCAGGGAAGCATTCAGAGTTGTTTGGAGAATTAATTTTTCTTTTTAGTTTTTTTTAATGCTTTTTTTAGTTATTATTCTTTTAGTTTTTTGTTTTATTCATTTGATTTATTTTTTATGCTTTTTTTATATATTTATTTTTTTTAATCATTTTTTTAAATATTTTTTATATAATTTTCCTTTTTATTTTTTTGTTAATTATGTATTATTTTATATATATATATTTTTTTATTATTATTTATTTTATTTTTTTATTTCATTATTTAATATTTATTTTTTTTAATTATGTATTATTTTATATATATATATTTTTTTATTATTATTTATTTTATTTTTTTATTTCATTATTTAATATTTATTTTTTTTAATTATTATTATTGTGCATTTTTTTTTATTATTATTCTTATATTTACAATTTAATAATTTTTCTTTATTTTTCCCTGAGTGGTTTTAATTTATTCTTGGGTTATGGAGATAGGTTGAAGACTATTGATCCCCTGTTTTGTGGTTATTTGAGCCACTTTAGATATGTATATATTTGTTCCCTTATTTCTATAGTCCCTCCATTATTTTTCTTTTTTTTTTTATTTATATTTTATGGAATTTTTGGTGTGAGTCTGGATAGAGAACAGAATGAGGGTCCCTTCGGGAACATGTATACGAGAGGTAAGTTGAGAATTGAAGAAAAATCTTTATGAAGGACATGAAGAGACGATAGTAGAGGGTAAAGGAAAGGTAGACTTGGTTTAGCATTACTTCTGGTGTTCGACAAGGGTGCATTTTGTCTCCTTTTCTCTTTAGTTTGGTTATTGATTATGTTATGCGAAATTCACTTCAAGGGAAAGATTTTGGCCTTAATATGGACTGGAGATATGAAAATTTCTCATACTGTATGAGTTTTTTTAAATAATTCGATAAAGCCATCTGATTGCCCCATTCCCAACTGTATGAGTTAAATGGACTGTAGATGTGAAAATTTCTGATTTAGATTATGCTGATGATTTAGCCCTTTTGGCAAATGATGTTGATGAGATGAACTCTTTCATTCGAGCTGTTGATGAGACTGGTAGTAGAGTAGACTGGTAGTAGAGTAGGTAGGAGTAGTGAGAAAACTAAAGTGATGAAAATTGGTCAGGCAGGCTGTGATTCAGTTAATCTGAATGGTTGCAGTCTTGAGCAGGTGTCATAGTTTAATTATCTTGGGAGCTATGTAACAGAATGGTGATGTGCAGCATGAGATTAACAGACGAATAGGATTGCTGCTGGGACTTTTAAGAATCTATGGAGAGTGTGGAGAAATAGGCGTATACACCAAAAGACTAAAATTAGACTGTATAATAGTTTGGTTCTTTCTAGGGTTAGTTATGGTAGTGAAACTTGGACACTTTGTAAACAAGATAACGGGAAACTAAATGCTTTTGATTCTAGATGTCTACGTAGTATCTTGGGTGTTAGGTGGTTTAATTTTGTAACTAATGATGAGGTTAGGCAAAGGAGTCTGCAACCTCCTTTAAGCAGCATATTGTGCAGAGAGAGACTCCGTTGGTTTGGCCATGTTGCCCGTATGGATAATTATAGATTGGCAAATAGGGTTATGAACAGTGTGCCTAGAGGCCTCAGAAGGAGGGGGAGACCTAGGATGTGGTGGGCAGACAATGTTAAACGGGACCTGGTTAGAATTGGTGCTCAGTGGCTGGATGCAGCAGATGTAGCTCAGGACAGATATGCTTGGAGAATTAAACTGCGCGGTCTGGTTGGACCTCCGTAGCCCATGGCTGCTTGAAGATGATGATGATGATGAATCCCCTACCCTGCTCTTGGTGAAAAAGGAGATACAGATGAGCTTAAAATGGATACCATCCATTGGATGGAGCATTAAGCTATGACTCCCAAGTGCATGTGAAAGAACACACAAGATAGCCTTGATGGGAAGATTTTATCTGTTCTAACAGCTGTCAATGAGTCTCCTTTCACTACCAAGACAGATGAATTTTTCCCATCAAAGCTATCTTGTGTGTTCTTTCACATGCACTTGGGAGTCATAGCTTAATGCTCCATCCAATGGATGGTATCCATTTTAAGCTCATCTGTATCTCCTTTCTCACCAAGAGCAGGATAGGGGGTTAGCAGAGATAAATTTCAACACTCATACAGTTGGACTATCCCAACTGTATGAGGTCATAATCAACTGTGGAGCAGTAGATTATGAGCTTGGAACACTAATTACTGAGCCAGCTCATTCCCTGGCACAAAAAAATTATTGTAAGTTGTTTTTTAACTTACATATATTAAAAGTTTTAAACATTTAACCCTTCCGGGGTCAAGGATGTCTATAGACTTTTTTGTACAGCACATGAAACTTCAATTTTTAAAAAAATTGCTAAATGAAAATTTCCTTTCATATATCTTTTAAAAATGTGTAATTCAAGCTTGTAAAATTATATATATATATATTTTCATTTGATGCATACATCATATATTGCATTTATTAATTTTTTCATATATTGCATTTATTAAACTGCAATATAAATAATTCGATAAAGCCACCTGATTGCCATATTTTAGAAGCGTTATATAGTGTTGCTGATTATTTTGTTAATGTTACTCTGCATTGCAACAATCACCTGATTTAGACTCGCAAGTTTGATTTGAACTATTATCAACATATTTTTCCTTAAATTTTCGAAAAACTCTTAAAAATTAAAAAAAAATGCTATTTTTAAAAATGGAAGAATTTGGAAATAATTATAAAATATGTACCTATTTTTTTTGGTATAACACTGTAAAAAGTATTATTAAATGTTCATATTTTTTTACTTCAGTAAAATTCAGAATTAAATTATCTTTAATTTGGTATGTAACATGACCTATTTCTATTGATTAGTTATTTATTAAAAATATTCTAAAGTTGACTTGTTTATTGGACTCTGCAACAAGCCTGGACTTTTCTCAAAGTATGGTATGGAGAAAAAAATTGCAAAACGGAAGAATTGTTTACTTTAAAAAAGAAATTTTTTTGCTATTCAGAAATAGCCTTTCTATTTATGTGTATTATAACTGTCCCGTGGCCGAGTGGTTAGCGCACTTGGCTACTGATCTTAGGGACCTGGGTTTGAGTCCCCAGTAAGGCATGGATGTATTGTGTCATTTTTCTGCTGAGGTTCTGCCATCCTCACAGACCCTCTACTATGGCATATAAACTGACAGGCTCCTGTCAGACCTCTGTGGCAAGCAGCTGCTTGAGGGGGTATTATATTTATTATTATATTTTTATATATAATCATTTCTGTCTATTAGTGTTTTTAAAATAAATTTTTATTTGTGTTGCCAGATGCAACTTGTTGCATTTTTTGTTAAATGTTTTATTTTCAGAAAATCCAGAATTAAATGCTGATTAATTTGGCATTGTAACATGCTATAATTCCTTTCATTAGTTATTTGGCAAAAAAAGTTCTAAATTAATTTTTTGTCTGATCAGAGTGAAAAAAATAGCTGGACCTGGAAAGGGTTAAATTTAATTGACAATGTGAATCTTTACCATATGATAGAAAGAATTCCTGAATGTTTAAATATTTTTCTTGAGTTTTAAATTCATGTTTAATGGCTAGCACATAAAGCCATATAGTAGATTTAAAAAAAAATGAAGCCAATTGAATTAGTAGATTTAAAAATTAATAGCAAATGATAATTGTAAAGAAGAAATGAGAAAAAAATAGTAATAAATCATATACATTTTTCAGACATTTCATTCCAATTTATAAGTGGAAAAAAAAGACATAAGATATGCTATTATGTTTCCTTGAAACTTTTTTATATGAAGTTGTACAGTAACGTCAAAATAGTTTGTTTTTTTTTATCTTTGGGATATGTAGCTGGTAACATTTTAATTACACTCAGTGGCATATTTTTATTTTCACATTTTGAATTAGGGTCATTTACAATTTCCTAAAAATATTTTCAGGGTAGACTTACAGATGGTAAAGGAAAAACTATTCAGTGTAAAGATGCCATCTTTATTATGACTTCAAATTTAGCTAGCAGTGAGATAGCTCTTCATGCTATTCAACTAAGAGCAGAAGCAGAAGAAATAGCAAGGGAAAGATATAGTGGAAAATTAGGTTTGTATTCTATTTAGCATAAGAGACCTTTTGAAGAATGTGTGTGTAATAATTTTTTAGTTTTTTTTTTAATTATTGCATCTAGATTTAAACAAATGTAAACTACATGACAGTTATCCATTGAAAATGGTATTTGTAAAAAAAATAGCAAGCAATAATTTCATAATTTAAGTAGTGAAAATATTCTTTGGGAGTTATGAAAGATATATTTTGTAACACTTATCATTTCATAAGACTTGTAATCCTCATGTGTTATAATGCACGAAATTTGTTCTTTTTTTTTTACAATGGACTTTTGCATCTAATTACATCTAACTCTGAAGTACACTGAATTGGACTGTATACAATGAAATTCCAGTAAAAAAAAGTCATTTGAATATTGGAAGTATCTAGATGATGCCAAGTTTTAAACATTTAACATTTAAAAGTTGTCCATTATGATTTTTGAGTTTTTTATTTAACTTGTATTTTTTGCTAAGTATAAATTCTTAATGCTATTTAAAAGAAGATTCCACTTTGTGCTGTGTGAAGTACTGGCAGATTTATCCTGCAATGCTCGGGACTGATATTCACAAAAATATAGAGTAGATAACACTCCCCACATCACAAACTTCCATGTGACTTTGTATGTCTTGGTTGTGTGCACATGCCTGGATTGGATCTGGAGAATAGAGTCCCCAAATATACTCAAAAGGCAGAGATTGACCTGATGGTGTAGAATAACATTGGCCATAGAGGAGAGATTGATCAGCAAATTGTAGCTCTGTGGTCAGAGCACCTCACAAGTCATCAGGAGGCTGTGGGTTCAGATCCCACCTTATTCAAGACAATTTTTCCTTTACACCCATCTTTATCCTGTTACTTAATAATGATTAAATACTTGTTAAACAATGATGAGCTGTGGATTCATTTGTTATTTATCAGTTTAGAATTTTTCATATTAAGCCAATGATTTTAATGTCCAATATGGATGGATCTCTGGTTTTGGAAGCTTTAATTTCGGCAAAAAATCTTGTCTTGCTTGTGCTAATTAGAATGATTTCAATTTTAACAGAAATGCTTTTGCTCTTTTACCCAACAAACCAAACAAGGTCTTTATCACACAAAGGCAGAAAGAAATTAATTGATGCATTCCTTATTTCAAATTTATTGAAGGCAACAATTATTTTGAGTAACCTTATATGTTAATGTTAAGTCTATGGGGATTTCAAGAAATTCAAACCAGTCCACACCTCTTTTGGTTGATTCCAATGGGTTCACACATAGCTTATACTCCTCCCTTGTGTGAAGGAAATCTTCATACAAAGTTTGGTACCTCTGGCTTTTCTGAGGACTAAGTGCATACATAAGGTGACACACATAAACTTTCTTCTTTATATATTGGATTTCACAACTATTACGTTATCAAATCTCACACCTCAGTAGTAATAATAATAATAACTACAAGTACAACCAGGTTTTGCTTTTTCTCCCCAAAATTTTATTCACATTGTCATAATAAGGTGTTTTATACTTTTTTCATTGAGTTGTGTTTCTTGATTGTGACACACAATCATATTTTTTTACACATGTTTAATATGTTTAGATTCACTAATTTTCATTTACTGTTATTTTATGTCACTCTGTCTTTCCCATTTAGTCAGTTACTAAATTATTTTACTGTTTTCTATCCATTCTAATTATATGCAAATTATTATTGCATCTAGATGATATTGACATGATAGAAAAAGTTACAATATCTAAGCAGTTTAAAGAAAAAGTTGTGCAGCCTATCCTTAAGGTATGTATTATCCTAAAATTTTTGCAAAATGTAAATATATGACAAACAAAAGTCAAGTTCTAATGAATGTACTGTTCAAATCATACCGTGTAGTCTCAAACATTGTGCAAATATGATTATTTAAACCTAGCTTTTAATATATCTTTTATGACTTAGTCATCCTCCTCAAGAGTGCTGCTCACATATTTCTGCCTAATATTGTAAATATATATGTATATATAAAATTAAACATACATTCTTACAAATTAAATTATATTTCCTACGTTTCTAAAATAATTGCTCTCTGTAAAATGCCCTTCCCTTGGTCAATAGGGGATAACAATGGACTTGGAAAGGCCACCTCCCATCAGATGGAATGTTAAGGCATAGCCACATGTGCAGGAGAGCCATACCTGTGCATATTAAATGACTTGCTGGATGGACTCTCCTAATAAGTCCCGTGGGTCCCCTTTCCCCAACCTTCTTGGAGCCCTCGGGATCCTTGTGACCTGGTCATTTAGTCCTTTGTGTGCAATAAAGTGCCACTCAAAGGTAAAACAACCCATTTAAAATAATTGTTATGCAAACTGGATCTGAATCTTCTCAATTTAACTAATCAAACATGTTTTATGAGAATATCTTAAATGTTCAGATTTTAAGCATAAACACTAGAAATAATACCATTTGCTCTTCTCATTAGGCTACTCAGCTTGACAAAAATTTGTTTGCTTAGTTTGATTTTAAGTTTCTTCACATATGATACTAGTATACAAACTTAAAAAAATGTCCATTTTTCAATATAGGTTTCATAAAACAATTATTAAACATGTTTTGATTAAGTTGTAAGAAAATTTTTATGACTGGCAATGGTATATTAAATTTTCAGCTTCTTGAACAAATCAAATTTTATTTTTCAAGTAATCTTAATATTACCCTTTAAATACTGAAAATTATTGTTTGAATAACAATTCAAATAGTAATGGAGTACACATTGCTGAAATTCAAGATTTAGTTATTTGGCTTATTTGGTAAAACCCACTCTTATAGGAGTAGAGATGCTTTCACATTAATCAATTTTTTAATGTACATTAGGATATTGAACTCTTTGGATATAGGACTGTTGCTTAACATACAAATCAGAACAAAAGATCTTTTCAAGCTTTTATTTTAATTTATGAAGTGTTTATAGTTTTTGCATCATACATTGTAGTCTCAAACATATATGTCAGTATAATTATTCAAACATGTAATATAAGACCTTTTGAGACTTGGCCTGCCTATTCAAGCAGGGCCACTAGACTGGTACCTCCCTTGATTATAACACTAACTGGGACTGTGTCATTAACTCAAAATGCAACCATTCATGAATTCAAATGATTTTCATATCCTTATATGGTAAGTTTCTGCTATGTTTCAAGTTAATTAGTCAGTTTCTTCAAGTTTTTTTTTTTTGCTATAAATAAATACATGTAAAATGAGAGAATGCAAATTAGAGTTAAATCTAAATAGACAATTTAGTTTTTTATTTTATATCAAATAATTTGTTTATTTCCATTTTTAACAATGAATTAAGTGAATGTAAATATTGCTATACTTATGTATGTGATTGTAGAATGCAATAATAAGTAAAAAATAAAAAATATAAAAATATGAATTATTTTATGTATTGTATATCATAGTGTAAAGTGTTTTTTAAAACAGTTTTACACTGTGGTATATATGCATCTTATAAGAGTGTGAAAATTTTGCCTTTCAGAAACATTTTAGACGAGATGAATTCTTGGGAAGAATTAATGAAATAGTATATTTTTTGCCATTTTCAAGATCAGAACTCATTAAACTGGTTAACAGAGAAATGGAATTCTGGGCTAAGAAGGTAATTACATTTAAGTCACATGTTAAAAGACTATTAATAATTCCTTCTATTTTTCTGGAATCTAGTATTTTGGCTCCACTCTATTAAATGATTTATGACTGATAAAATACTATTAATCTTACTTTTCTCATTTAATTTGGTTGAACATTTATTTTAGTTCTTATTTTCTGTATTATACACTGCTCTTCATAATTTAAGGACGTTGAACAAAAATGTAAATATCTAAAAAAAATTCTTTTTAGAATTTTTATTGACAGAATTAATTTATTTTAGATATGAAATATCTGAAATTTATATCTAAGAATTTAACAAAAGTTTCAAAGGATATTATCACATGTATTAATATTTACATTTGAAATAAAAAAAAATAGAATGCCAGTCAATTTTAAAATTAAATTTCCAGTCATAAATATGTCAGAAAATTTTTCCAGTTATGAAAAATTATAGATCATATCAGATATTGAAGTTAACGTTATTTAGTAAGGACTATGATTGCCCCTTAGAGCAATGCATCTTGCATGCTTCTCATAAGGATATCCAACAATGCAGAGGGCAACAATCTCACTCCTCTAGAGCATTTCTAAGCTCATGAAAGGCATTGTCAACTTGCATCTCACCTTCCCAAAGCATCCCATGCATGTTCAATGGGATTTAGGTCTGAAGATCTTACTGGCCAATCCATTCTCTGGATATTTTCATTCTCGAAGTATTCTCCACTATCTGAGTTTAATGTGGATGAGTGTTATCACCCATAAAAATGAATTCTGACCCAATACACCTCTATTAAACCTCTAGGATTTTATCTCTGTATCTTAGGGTAGTTAGAGTCCCCAAAACCGCCTTTCCACAATATTTGGGTGGTGATAATGTGTTCATCACTATCTCCAGATGTATTGGCACCAAAAATCACTACTTATTCTATACCATGACTCATCTTAAAAGAGAATCTGCCTTTGTTGATCATTGGTCCAATTAAGGTGCTGTCTGATCTATTCCAGTTATGTCTTCTGATGAGCTGAGGTTAGTAATACGCACACTACAGGTCTAACATATAACCTTCTTTCATGATGTTGTTGGAAAAGAGTTTTTTTTCTCCATTAGGACAGAGAAGGACCCTAGAAACTTCTCCTAGCTTTTTACTGGCTTTCTCATACAAGGTCACTGCTGATCACTGCTTTAATTAGAACTAGCACAAAGTTGTCTGTGCTGGAACAGTAGCTAGTTCCTTAACCACTATGCCAATTAAGGCTGTTATTCTGGATGCTGTTCTTCCTGTGGCAGCTCCAATGCAACTTGGCATGCTGACATCATTCTGTTGCACCTTACAGTTAGGGACGAAATGATCATCTTGAACTGTTATTGCTCGACCCACCCTGTCTCGTTCTTCTAGAGCAGGGTTTCCCAAACTTTTTAGACCTGCAGATCCCCATATCAGAAAGAATAAATATTCTGGAGCCTTAATAAAAAAATAAACTAAAAATAGAAACAATCGATCACTAGCACTAGATTAAAGTTTATTTCAAGCTTTTAGAATTTAAATTTATCAAAAAATTCTGCTTGTAAAATTTATATCGGTAAAAGTACAGTGTACTTATTTATTGATTAGTGGCTCAGATGGGCTTGCTTTCGTTCATAAAGTAGTTCAATATTTGAAGTTATGGTTGTTTCCTGTAAGCACAAATCATCTTCAATATTTAGCCTGTTTCTAAATTTGGTCTTTGTAGCTATATACAGTGAAAATGTTCACTCACGAAAATATGTTGTAAAAAGCATCAAAATTTTCAAAGCTGTGTTACTTATTTCAAAGTACCATGGCCATTTGAATCCAAAATTTTGTAATTTCTTCCTGCTGAAATTTTGTTTTTAGGACATTTATTTCATACACTGATATGCTGACCAGAGATCAATGTTGCCATAATGAAGTCAGAAACGAAAATTTGTGAAAAAAAACTAGAATTTTTACATTTTTTTTTAATAAAAATTTTTGAGCCAAATAAAATATTAAGCCAGATTTGGCTTTTAAATGACAGTTGGCATCACTATCCAAGGTTGACCAATGTTTCATATGAAAATTAGTAAGCTATTTTGCATCTCCAATGATACATGTGATCTTGAAATAGTGCCATATCTGCTAGTAACCAGTGTTGCCATGTATTATAATTAATGATATATTTTACTTTTTACTTTTATGCACAGTATATTCTGATTCAATATTCTAGTTTTAGGAAAAAATATTAACATTCTAAAATTTCTTTGTGGAGTCCCAGATAATTATGTTGGAGCCTAATTTGAAAAATCCTGTTCTAGAGCATGTTGCAGTATCTTGAAAACATCTCCAGAATGTGAAAATTACACTTTCTGATAAATTCATGAATCTGGCAAACTCTATGTGATTATCCTACTTCCTTCTGTCTGATGACTCCCCATCTCTGACCATCATCCAAATGGTTCCTTCTTTGCATTTTAACCAAACTCTAATCTGAAACACTCAATAAAGCTGCTCTTAATCCAAACTGAAATTTCTCACTCTTGAAGCTGCTTTTATTGCAGGGTCTTTGCAAATTCAATAGCAGGTAAATGGGAGTTATTTCATGCTAAATATCCTCTAAAACTTCCTTTAAATTCCAAAGAGGATTTATTGAGATATTTGCAATCTTGTTCAATCTTGTTAAGTTATGAACAGCAGTGTTTATTATTAAGGTGCATTTTCTCTAACTACATTTATAAGTTTTAAAATATACATAAATGTTAATATGAGTTTATTGCATGCATTTTGGATTTTTTTTTAATATAAAAGTAAAAACAAGATCGAAAAATAAGATTTACTAATGTAAACAATGATTACTTTGTCCCAAATTTATTGTTATTGTTATTTTGGAAACTGATAAGCAAAGGAAAACCTAATACTATATCAATAAGTTGTGATAATTTTTACATTCTAATACACTGCTTCTGAAAATGAGCTTAAAACTGTAAGGGCAAAATAACCCCATGTTTAGTATTCCTTACCTATCTTTAGTTTTTAGCTTAAGTAGCTGAAAATTAAATCCTTTTTCTAACAGAGAAGAGAAAAACTGAAACTGTTTATCAATAATGCCCTGTACAAGTAGTCCTTTACTTACAGGCCTTAGCTGCCAATGCACCATAAAACACCAAACAACCAAACCTTGATTTATGATAGAGTTCTGTTCAGACACATTAGTCATATCAAATTTCATACAAAATATTAAAATCAGGAAATTAATGAAACAGTCTACCTAAAAGTGGTAAATCTTTTTTTTTTTTCATTTTTGCATGGTCATAAAGTGCGAGTTCTCATAACTTGAGGTAGTTGCAAGTCAAGGGATTCCTGTATTAGATTCATTTTAGGTTGTGCTTTACATCTTAGCAGTAGTAATGAAAAATTGATGCTGCAGTAATTAAATAAAAAAATATTTACATCTCTGTTATTATCCAGTAATATAAAAGAACTTCAACAAATATTAATGCTACCAAGCAGTAAAAGTTGTTGTAACCACCTCAAGAAAATAATTATATTTATCATAGAGGTGTTGAAGAAGTGATAGCCAACAGTTCAAAGTTCAAAAATGTATTCATTATATTCCATAATGCATTTTGTGGTCTGACCTTGACACTTCTTTAGGTGGTAATAATGTGTTCAGTGACTTTGAGTAGTAGTAGGAGGAGGTTAAGGTTGTCTCTGTTTTCAGAGCATGGGAAGAGCAGGGTGTGATAAATTGAACTATCACTAGTGCAACTGCAGATCTCAAAGTGGTTGAAAGAAATATGGGTAGCTCTAAGCCAATTACCATCTGAAGTTAGTGATTGAAATTTTGTGGAGTTCTTTTAATTTCTGCTCCCTGAGAAATTAGATTTTGGATAAGCTATCTAATTGTGTGAATAAATTGGTGTCAGAGATAGACATCAGGTTGTGGTGGTGTACTTGGGATTAATATTAATTACTATATAAGATAATTTGAAATGATATGATTTTACATATCATATGTAATTGGACATGCTAGTTCATAATTGTTATTTGTGTAATTTAGAAATGTATTTAGTATTATGTTTAAATGAAATTAAGTGTAATGTACTTGAATACCTTGGGAATCTGGGGGAAAATTTCTGATGACGTTTAATTTCACTTAATCACCAATTCCAACTACCAGGTTAAATTTAAAGCTGAGCAAAACCTAAGGAAAATTTTGGTATGTGGTCTAGTTGTAGTATATGAAAATAGAATCAATGATTAGAGTACTAATACAGAAAAGTATCATTAGGGAAGTATCAGTTCTCCTGAGATTCCCTGAGGATTAGGGGCCATGCTGGAAGTTGCATGACACTATCTGTGTTACAGATTTCATTAATTATATGCTGATAAAGATATTTTCTATAATAGTAAATTGGAATTTAGTGGGTGGTGATATTATGATATTCAGTTTGGTCTTGCTTATTACAGTACAATACACATAATCCTTCCAGTGTGAAGCCTGAAAAATTGTTTTACATCCAGAAGCCAAGCTGTTTTCTCCCTGTACTCAGCCAAAAAAAAATAATAATTTAGAAGTTTTTTGTTATATTTTTAGATTTTCGAAACTTTAAAGAAAAATGTTTTGATAATAGTTCAAATCAAACTTGTGAGCTTAATTCAGAAGGTTCCTTCAGCAAAACAGCATTAACAAAGAAATCAGTAATACTGTATAGCGCTTCTAAGAAATGGCAATCAGGTGGCTTTAACAAATCATTTATATTGTTTAATAAAATATGCATCAAATGAAAAAATAAAATGTTATTTTTCAAGCCTGATTTATGTATTTTTATGATGTATATATAAAAAAATTTAAACAGAAATCTTTTTTTTTTAATTTAATTTGTTGTACTAAAAACATATACATATGTCTTCTGCCTATTTGCAAATTCTATGAATGTATACATACGGCATGGACATAGGAAGGTTAATCTCATTTAAACACAAAGAACAAATACACTGAAGAGCTAAAATATTATGACCAGCACATCTTTATGCAAATCAAAGCAACTGCAGGTAAACGACAGTGCATATGAAGATCATGTAACAGTATAAATAGCACATGATACTGAGCTATTAATCAGTGTTATTTTCTTTCTTCAGATGGGAAAGACAGCGGATTTAAGTGAGTTTGACAAAGCCCAAATTGTAATGGTCAGATGACTGGGTCAGAACATTTCCGAGACGGCTAGGCTTATGGGGTGCTCATGGTCAGCCATGATTAGTACCTTCAAAAAGTGGTCCGAGGAGGGAAAAACCATGAACTATGCCAGCAAGGTGTGGGCCGATCACGGCTCATCGATGCTAGAGGTGAGCAAAGGCTATCCTGTATGGTACAAGCCAACATAATGGATATTGGCACAACTCACCCATAATATAAACAGATCCGTATGTCATCGAAAATTTTTTACACTGAATGTTTATTGATTTTTCAACGCCAAATGAGCAGCAGGTAACGTTGTGATTATCATCTATGTTTAAATCATTAATAACACTAAATAGCATGATGAGACTAATTTATTTCCATCTCACTCTGTGCAATATTAAGGTAATAATTGCCACCGGAGATCATAGATGGCGCCAATGGTTGACCCGAAAAACTACGTGATAGAGTTAAGTCTTAAAATTAGCGGAAAAAAGACGATCTGGCATTAGTTCAACTGGAAGAATACTCTGGCATGTTTCTGGAGAGATGCGGGTTCAAATCCTGTATGTTGGCGAAAATTTTTTCCGCTGAATATTTATTGATTTCACCCATAATTTGTATGCTGGTGACAGGAGTAACATGGCACAACATACAGTATGGCGAACCTTGCTGAAAATGGGGCTGCATAGCTGCAGGCCATTCTGAGTGCCCATGCTAACCTCTGTTCACCGTTGAAAGTGCTTACAATGGGAATGCTAGCATGAAAACTGCACCTTGAATGATTGGAAGAAGGTCATCTTGTCTGATTAAACTCATTTCCTGTGACACCATGTGTACAGCCAGGTATATGTGCATCATTTATCTGGTGAAGTGTTAGCACCAGGATGCACCGTGGTACGAAAACAAGCTGGTGGAAGTAGTGTAATGCTTTGGTCAATATTCTGCTGGAAACCCTGATCCAGTCATTCATGTGCTGGAATCTATGACATCTACCACCTATCTAAACATCATTGCAGACCAGGAACATCCTTTCATGTAGTAGTGCCTTCTTTCAGCAGGATAATGCACCATGCCACACTTCCTGGATTGTTCGAGAATGGTTCGCAGAACATGAGGAAGACTTCCACATATTGCTCTGGCCTCCAAATTCCCCAGACATCAATCCAATCAAGCATCTGTAGTTTGTATTGGAACAGCATATCCAATCTGCTGGTAATGTGTTGGTACCAGATACCACAAGAGACCTGTAGAAATCTTGTAGCATCCATGCCTCACTGGATAAGAGCTGTTTTGGCAGCACGGGGAGGACCAATGTCATATTAGGCAGGTGGTCATAATGCTTTTTTGACTCTTCCATGTATATTTTAACACAAATAATAATCAATTACGGGTAGATTTACATTACATTATGTCCATTTGCATACTATACACAGAATTATCTCATTCTAATAATATAAATTCTATATAGTAGTTAATATTTTTCTTGTGTACACTGCTTCAGTCTAACAACTGTTAGTGACATTAAATTTATTCACACATTAGATAGCTCCTCCAAAATCTTGGGGATTTAGGGGAGAGAAAGTTAAAAGAGCTCCACAAAATTTATATCACTTCTTTCACAATGTGTTCTGCTTACAGCTACCCTTGCTTTTCTTGACCCCTCAAAGATCAGCAGTCACACAGTGATAGTTCAATTTATTGGACACCACCCCTTCTCTGTGCTCTGGAAACAGAATATTTCCTTCTACTCAAAGCCAAAGGATGTGCTTTACCACCTGAAGAAGTGCCGGTTCAGGGTGCAAAATGTATTATGGAATATTTAATTTTATACGAAGTACTTCTATTGCTTTTGCTACATATATTGTCATTGACACCTGTTTGTTAATGTACATCCTAATATGAATGCTACTGTGAAATGCAAAATTTCACCCTCATGCTGCTCTCTCCTGAATCTCACCACAAACACCTTTTAATGAACTAGATAGCCCTGTGGAATGCGTTCATACAGCCAATATGTGTAAGTCATACCTCTCTGAATATCAAGAGTAAAGATTTACAACCTTGAGACCTGTCAGCCATGTCACTGCAGCACAACATGTAATGTACATTGTCATCCAGTGTCGTTCCAGCACTACCCATAGAATATCACCACAGTCTGTAAGGACTCTCTTTCCAAATTGAAAAAAGGCAACTTGCCAACAAGTTAAGGAACAAGCTCCAGCTTTGTCAACAGTTTATTTCAGGATTTTTCCATTCTTCATACTCTTACCTAACAGAACTTTGTGATACTCACTGTAGACTTAGGTAGTAGCCATAAGCTGAATTCTCATCATGTGGCTACCACCTCTTCAAGACCTCCATGGTAAGTACACTTATTTGTAAAACAAGTGGCTACAGTAACTTTTACTGCTCAATACCATAAATGTTTGTTGGCAGTTCTTTTATATTATTGAACAGTGACATAAAGAAGTAAATTTATTTTTAATTTTACATTTTTAGGACTATAAAAATAAGATCAAGAATACTTTCATGCTGCAGCATGAACTAATTCCTTCACTTTTGGTATTGAGTTTTTTCAACATTGACATTTGTACTATTTTATTTGCAGACTACTTAACAAAATATATGTGCAAGCATCAGTTTTTTTTATATAAACAAAAGTGTAAAATTAATATATAACAATTTGAAGTGTATAATTAGTTCTTAGGATATATTTTTCTGATTCTACACTTCTTGATGTAGCTGTACTATCTGAAATATTGATTCAGGAGAAAATTTTTAGTCATCAAATTTCCACTGCTTCAGATTTATTTGATTTAGTTGATAATTATTGGAAATGAACAAGTGGGCTTATGTAGACCTAGTTTACATATACTATTATATGCAAATAGCATAGGTGATTTTGACTATTTCATGTTTCATGGAGTTATTACTAATTCTGAATACAAATACCATAATTTTGCTTTTAAATTCTGGTTTTGAAAACTTGGACAACAATTTTTTTCCCTTTTGCATTACAATATAGGCAAGAGAAAAGCATGACATAGAACTTACTTGGGACAAAAGAGTACTTGATGTCTTGGCTGATGGATATAATATTTATTATGGTGCTAGATCAATAAAACATGAGGTAAATCTTGTGTAATTTCTATATTTCCAATTATTTTATATGTGACATTTACATAACAAAGTTTTACAAAATCAAAAAGGAGAAGCAGCTTTCTTGGTAAAACATTCTGATTGTTTTAATTGCCCAGCCCTCGCCCCACAAAACTTCTTTTTATATACTAATATTAGCAGGAAGTACCTATTTTAATAGAATACATTCTCCTGCCCAAGTCTGTGTGGCAGAGCAGTTGTGTTCTGAGATTGAGTAAGATTTCTCTTACTCTCAGACTGCTTCAAAATATTTTAATAAATATTTGAAAAGGAATTCATGTGTTGGTTTTCTGGCCTGTGTTTAGATTGCCCTGTTTTTACATTAGCTGTATACTGCATGCTTGAAATTGACAAAAAAAAGAGATTGAAGAAGAAATATAGGAAGTCTTCTCTGAACTATAATGAAATAAAACTAAGGAGGCATATAAAAGTAAATTAGAATAATGTCAGTAGAATAATAAAATTTAGGATGAAAATAAATAATTGAATTGGTTTCTCCTTTGCATTTTAATAAAACTCTAATCTGAAGCACTCACAAAGCTTTTCTTAATCTGAAATGAAATTGCTCACTCCTGAATCTGCTTTCATTGCAGAGTCTTCACAACTTTAATAGCAGATAAATATGAGTTATTTCATACTAAATACACTCTAAAACTTTCTTTAAATTCTAAAAGAAGATTTATTGAGATATTTGCAATTTTTTTCATTTTTGTTAAGTTATGAACAGCAGTGTTTATTATTAAGGTGCATTTTCTCTAACTACATTTGTAAGTTTTAAATTATTGCATGGATTTTGGATGTTTTTTTTATATAAAAGTAAAAACAAGATCGAAAAATAAGATTTGCTACTGTAAACAATGAATACTTTGTCCCAACTTTGTTTGGGCTATGATTTTTATGTTTGAATTACATACGAATTGTGAGAATCATTTTTCAGGATCATCCCAGACATTCTATGTAAAATTAAGGTTTGAGGATCTTGCTGGCCAATCATATATTTCAGAAAGTTTAAATTCATTGTAAATGAGCAATATTGCTTCATTAAAATGAAGTCCAAACCAATTGCTCTTGTAAATATACTGAATCTACCAAGCAGTTCTATATATTCTGTTTTATGTATTTTTATCATTGAATGTAAATAAATCTAACCTTAATTAATACTGTCAAAATGCAAGCATAAATATTTGAATATAGGCATAGTAGAACAAGATTTTAGATAAATCAAACCCCACTAATCAGATTTTTTTTCTTTAACTATTAAAAGTGAAAAATTTCTTTTAACATAAAAACTATTTTATGTGTAATTGTAAAATTACAAATCACAATAATAAAAACGTGCGAGTTTTCATGCCTTTTAGTTCACAAGCAATTAAACTTTTGTCAGCAGTTGTATTTTTTAGAATTGTTTATTAGGTGGTAATGCTCTTTTGGTTACACTTTACAGAAGAGTGGGAAACCACCTTCCCAGTTCTTACCTCTCTTCTCCGCAAAAATTCCCGCCTTGCCCACGGTCAGTAGGGGACACCGATGGGCTTGGAAAGGCCGTCGTCCGTCGGATGGGACGTTAAGCCGTGGCCCCGTGTGCGGGAGAGACATACCTGTGCATGTTAAAGAACACTCTGGATGGCCTTGACGGGAGACTACTATCTGTCCCCAACAGCTGTTCCAGTGGGTCCCCTCCCCCAACCTTCTCTGAGCCTTCGGGGTCCATGTGACCTGGCCATTTAGCCCATGGTGTGCAAAAAAGTGCCGCTCAGAGGTAAAACAACCCAACCCAACTTACCTCTCTAGGTGATAACCTTTTTGATTATTCCCTTCATTTCTGCTATAGGCATGACCCAAGAAGCTTCAAAATCTTTATCTTAAACCTGAGCATGCCATCCATACCCAGTGTTTAGCAGAAAGGATTGGCATCTGCCTGCACACAAACCAGTGTAAGAGAACTAATTTTATTTCACTTCTGAAATGTTCCCTGTCACAGAAGAATGAAAATGATATGGGAAGATGCTATTCAACTGTTGCTTAATGGTTAATATTCTATCACTCACTGGAGAAAAGGTCAGTCAATTTTTGCTGATGATGGGAAGATTGTCAAGAAGCTGCTGAAAAGTCTTGCCAGCACTTCATAAATGTAATATCAGTAGGCATGGTTTTATCAATTCTTTGACAAAACCTGATAATTTAAACATACTTTGGTCCCAATTCAAATTATCTGGGTTTTCCTATATAAATCATAAAAGTTTATATATGCCAGTTAGCTTGCCTGAATGCTAGCTGATAGGTCATTCTGGGTAGGAATTTGGCATGAAGTAATTGATAACAATAATTTTTTTTTTTTGTGGAAAAACTCTTATTGGGGCAATTAGATTTTGTACCTGTGGGCAGTATGTCATCAGAGTCCACAAGTAAAACTAATTAAAAGTCTATTTTCTTTATGTTCCAAAAATCAACTCTACTAAAATTAAAACACTATTTATTCACTACTATGAAAATACAATTGTCACAGAATCTGCTCAAGACTATAAAGGAAAAAAAGGAAAAATCATTGAAACAAGTATAAAATCAAAAACTTTTACTTTAAAATTGCAAGACATTATTCAGCAGTAGAGGGGTAGATCACAAACTCGTAGTCAAAAATTAACATTTAATCACATTCACTAAATGATAATCTTGTCAACAGCTTCTTATGTAGTCTAAATTTATTAATATAATACATGTACAACAGCTACATATGTTTCTAACTCTTATATTATGCAGAGCTTTAATATTAGTTTCTTACCAATGGTACAATTTGCAAGTACACTAAATTGTGCCTACTTATATGTCGCATCTTTTTTTCCTTTTTTTCTTGCTTGGTGCAATATAGCATAGTTGCTCTTGTGCTGTAAAATGCCCTACAACCAAGTTTACCTAGCTATGCCTGCTGCTTTCCATCCCCCTCTCACCCCCAGAGGATTCTTCTTCTTCTGTAGATTAGGAAATTGAAGTGTAATGATTGGAAAAAAGATAAGCGAAGTTGAAAGTAGACCATGAGACAGAATATGAGAAAGTTAGTCCCAACTTAACAATACTTGACCTGGTTAAGAACTGAAAGGCATGATAGGATTTAAAAAAAAAGTTAAGAAATAAAAATGTAAAGGTGTATTTGCTCAAAACTCGGAAACTGTTGTATTTTTCATCAGTGTTAGAATGGACCACACCTGACTTGACACCTGTGCTAGTGCCTGGTTAATTTGCTAATTTCTTCAACCCACTGATATTAAACTTTTGTTGGTTAACAGTCACTGTGTGTGAATAAAATGTCATACAAATTAATAATAAATACCTCCTCAAGTAGTTGCTTGCCACAGATGTCTGACAGGAAGGAGCCTGTCAGTTTAATAACGCCATAGTAGAAGGATCTGTGAAGATGGTGGGTCCTCATCAGATTTTTTCCCAACTGCACGCAGTGTTCCCAGGTGGTCACCCTCCCAAGTACTGACCGTGCCCAAAGCTGCTTCAGTGATCGGACGAGAACCGGTATTTTCAGCTTGGTACTGCCGTTGGCTATACTGTCATACTGTCATAATTAGTATCATAACTGTTATAAGGTCATACTGTCATAATTAGTACAAGGAGTAAAAATGTTATTATGTTTCCTTTAAAAACTAGATATTTCTGGAATATAAAACCCAGTGTATGAAAAGAAAAAAGCAAACTAGGGATTGTGATACAAAAAATAGTCATTACAAGGCTAGATCTGTGAAAAATGGGTTTGATGGAATTCTAATTGTTACATTTTTCAGTATCTGGACTCTACAGTGTAACTTTAAACCTATACTACTTTTCCAGGCTCCTCCTCTGTCTTCTATGTGCCATACTTTGTTCCAGCATTTCATAGATTGTGACTCCATGTTGTCTTGCTGCTGGCATATGATGATAATGAAAAACATAAGAGTTAACAGCTGCACCATGGTAAAAATAACTAGCAATGGAATGTTGTTTGCAAACAATTTCCCCTTTTTTATTCTTTTCTAAAGTTAAATTAAGTATGACTTTTGAAATGAGGTAAAAAGATGTAAATGTATTGTGTAATCTTTTCTCAAATTTCAGTTTTAGTGAATTTTTTATATTGGCAAGTGCTTTGGATGCACTGGAATAATAATACTTGATGCACAGCACCAACTCAGTCTCAAATATTTCTACCTTTGAGCTGGTGAAAATTCAATGCAAGATTCTGAAATAGCAATGAAATCTTAAGTTTCATTGCTATTTCAGAAAGTTCATGCATATTAGTGTATATTTAGTTATTTACTGATAAAAAATTATGCATAGTAACATGCTTTGCATTATAATGTAACAATTTTCAATAGTGAAATAAAGAAATGAAATCAAGCTGATACGTAAATGTATTGTAATTTTCACTTAAATATAAAATAATAGCAATATACTATACATTATTAACATTATCTTTCTTTAAGGTGGAAAGACGAGTAGTGAATCAACTAGCAGCTGCACATGAAAAACAGCTGATTAAACATGGCTGCTCTGTCCATGTTACCATTGAAGATAGTATTGTTCATTCAACTGAAAATGTTAGGAATGATAATGATGGAAAGATATCTATGCCTATAGTTAAATTGCAATTACGCCAAAAAGGAAAAAAAGATGGTTCACTTTTAGATTTACCATTGAGTTATAGTTCACCTTTAAATATATAATTGCATTATAAAGATATCTATTAAATAGGCATTGTAACATTTTGTATAGAATGATCTTTTATTATAAATATGTATTTATTTTATATTTATAGCTGTTATTATTCCATTTCTCAATTTATAAAAGTAGAGAATATGTTCTATATTTTCTAAGAAAATTAACTGAAAATTTACATTCAGGACTGCTTTATCTCTAGAGCCACATGGTATCAACAGCATTCTAATTAAGCATAAACAGTATTTTGAATTAAATTATGCAACTGTGCTTAAAATGTAAATTTATGCAATTACATTTCAATAGCTAGAAAGATATGTTTAAAATAAAACAGTTATTTTGATATTATTATTTTTTAACTAATTGCATTTGGTCTCTGTGTCATAGTTCATTGTGTGTGCATATTAGACCGCAAAATTCCCCGCCCTGCCCACGGTCAGTAGGGGACACCGATGGGCTTGGAAAGGCCGCCGTCCATCAGATGGGACGTTAAGCCGTGGCCCCGTGTGCGGGAGAGCCATACCCTGTGCACGTTAAAGAACACGCTTGATGGCCTTGACAGGAGGCTACCATCTGTCCCCCAACTGCTGTTCCAGTGGGACCCCTCCCCCAACCTTCTCTGAGCCTTCGGGGTTCACATGACCTGGCCATTTAGCCCATGGTGTGCAAAAAAAGTGCCGCTCAGAGGTAAAACAACCCAAACAACCCAATGTTCCTATTAGATCTTATTTGCAAAACTGAAGCTGGTAACCATGCATATTTTTAATGTTTTCTGGTAAAAATATAGTGAACTTGTGAATTTATCTTTAGGAACTAATAATGAACAGATATGTTATATATTAAAATAAAGAGCATTTAATTCTATGTCATGAAATAGAAATTTAAAGAAAGTTTAGTATATTTTTTAGATTTTTTTTTTATAAAGGTAAAATTTTGCTGAATTTTTCAATTAGTCTTTTAATATATATTTTAGAAATATATGTATTATATGGCATATAAATAAATTGTAATTTACCTAAAGTTGTTAACCCAAAGTTAAAAAGTCATTAGCAATTCAGTGCTACAAAAAATTTATTTTGCTTTCGAAATACAATTCTTTTGGGAAAAGTATAAACAGATACCAAAAACGATTTCATAAATTAAAAATGTAATCATATTTCCCCCAAAGTATACTAAACTTTGGGGGAAAATTTTTTTGCTGCAGAATGGACTAAGCAAAGTTGCAGACCCCAAGTCTCAGGATAGAGTAATGAAAGATGTACTCTACAGATATTAGAGGTAGTTATTAGCATCCTGCCAAGGCATCCAGAATGTTTTTCATATGCCTCTCCTGCACATATGTTCGCACTATAATGTCCCATCTGAAGGTGACATAATATCCAAGTCCAATCTGTATTAAAGTTATAAGCAGAGGAAAAAATGACAGCATGCTTGGCTCAAGATCAAATGGGCATGGTTGTTTCTGGCTTTATCTTTTGCTGAGGTCTTCGCCACAGACCTTCTCTATGCTATACTGATAAACTCTTGCCAGACTTCTGTGGTAAACAGCTGCTTGAGGGGCAATAATAATAATAATTGACAATCAGAAAAAGAATCTCACCAAAACACAGTGGGTATCCAAACTTTGGCTGATTAATGATATTTGTCTTTCTTGGAGAAAAAATAAGACCCAGATAAGTTGGTACATTAATGCCTTATGTGCTATTAGTGATCACTATATTAGTAGGCATCCAAATTGAGAATTAAATCGCTTAAAATTTCCATGGAAAAAATGTGACCAAAGATTAAATTCTGAACAAACTATTTAAATCTCAATTTCCAAAAATAATTGGTATTTAAAAAGTTGCAGAAGCTGAAATATTTAACAGCAACTACCAATGAAAATAACATCTTAAAACTTAAAACAGGTTAAAACGAAAGCAATAATCATTGTGTTAAATTTTACTGAAATGTACACTGAAGTGCCATTGAATTAGGGATAGCAACCTAGTAACGTGTTGGACCCCCTCTGGCCCTGATAACAGCCACCACACAACGAGGCAAGGACTCCACAAGTTTGCATAAATGTTCCACAGGTAGGGCAACCCATTCATCCTCTGGAACTGCCCACAATTCCCTCGAGGTCATCGTTGATGGGACGAGCCCGAACATTCTGCTCAACAGTATCCCAAAGATTTTCGATGGGATTTAAATCTGGGCTTCTAGGTGGCCAATTCATTATTTCAAAATCAGCAGAATGCTCCTGCAACCATGCAGTAGCCAACCTAGACCTGTGAGATGAACAGTTGCCTTGCTGGTAAACACTATCTCCATTGGGATGCACGATGGCCATAAATGGGTGTAAATGGTCTGCCATGAGTTCTACATATCGGGATGCATTGAGAGTCATTGGTACATGTACCAAAGGTCTTACAGACATCCAACTGAAGACACCCCAGGCCATCACTGAGCCACCACCAGCTTGTACTGTTCTGACTTGACATGCAGAATCCATGGCTTCATGGGGTTGGCACCATACCCTCAGTCTCCCATTGGCGTGAAGTTTAAATCGGAATTCATCATCTAGGCCATCCGTTGCCAATTTTTGATGGTTCAGTTTCAATGTTTTTTTAGCTCAGACAAGGCATTGAGCCCAGTGTCTTGCTGTTAGAAGTGGGACTCTCGTAGGTCGGTGGGTTCCAATGCCTAGACGAGGAAGTGAGCATTGTACAGTCCATGCACTGACTCCCCGACTGGAACCCATGTTCAGATGGGAGGTGATTTCAGATAATGTCTGGCCCCTATTGGTCTGTATGATGCATGTCAGAGCCCACGATCGTTCAAGGCTGGTTGTCCTTTGCAGTTTGTGTGCTTGTTTTTTTGCCGGAATTTTCATATTCCCGGAACACTCTTGTACGGGAAAATTCAGTTCGTTGACAATTTCGAAGATCGAGTGTCTGTCGATTGCATCTAAATTCCGAACCTTTCCCGTTACGCTTCTCACTAGGAATGCTTGGGGAAGCTGACAGCTGTATGTGACCAGAGTTCCAGCCACTCGTGTGCAAATACAGGACTTGCGATACTGAATTTGGATAATGTCCCTATCCCTAATTCAATGGCACTTCAGTGTATAAGCATATTTTTAGCAATTTTCAGAATAAGCAGTACTTTTTAAATGTTTCAGCTTCACTTGTAAAGGTTTAATTCGAAATAAGCTCTACATGAATTAGTTAAAAAGCATCAAAATAGAGAAAAAAGAAGGGATATACCATCAAGAAATAACTTTTTTTTTACACAAAAGGTTTAATTCGAGGAGATGCGGGTAGGGGAGCAAGAAACAATGGAGCTGAATAAATGTCAAGTGTGGAGGGGCAAGAGACAATTTTCAACAATGAAGTATAAAATTTTCCCCTCAATTTTAAGTCAAAATTGTCATGAACAGTGCATTAAATATAAATAAGTTTAGTATTTTTTTGCTGCCGTGGTCGAGTGGTTAGCACGCTTGGCTACTGATCTAAGGGACCTGGGTAAGGCATGGATGTATGGGGTCGTTTTTCTGCTGAGGGCCTGCCATTCTCTCAGACCTACTCTGGCATATAAACTGACAGGCTCCTGTCAGACCTCTGTGGCAAGCAGCTGCTTGAGGGGGTATTTATTTTTATTTTTTTGCTTCATTTACACTTACTCCATTCTGAAAGGGATGGGCCATGCCTCCCCCCCCCTCTTCCCTAGATCCGGCCCTACATTACACTAATATTAAATATTTTATCAATGCCATCACCCAGTAAATGAAGGAAGAGTGATGCCACTTCTTAAGGGAGTGTTTTTTACTTTCATTAGCTGGAGAGTTGACGTCACAGCGGGGAGCCTGATGGTAAACAAATCTTGTAACATGGATTTGCATTGGCAGAAAAGGTGGAAAATTATAATCTCAATTTTAACTGTTTGAGGTATATGTAGCTACGAGGGAAATATTTATTGTTATGGATATACCCTCATCGACCACTTTTTTAATAAAGTTCTGTGTTATATCAATAGTAACAGATACAATTTAGTAACTTCTTGAATAAGCATTTTATGAAAAAAAAAATGTGACTTCAACAATATTCTTCACTATATAGAGTTAAGGAAAGTTTGTGTAATAATTTTGGTAATTTTCACCAATTTCGAATTATTTTTTGCAGAACGAGCTAACTTACTAAATATTTAGGCTCCCATGACTCTTTAAATGCTGAAAGAATAGTGTTGAAAATCGAGATTTAAATGGACGTGGGATCTTTAATTATCTTCGGTCATATGCCTATAATATTTCAAACCCGGGCTTTGATGGGCGTGGGCTAAGTCCAAACTCATATGAAATAAGAATTAATGTATTATTATTATTGTCAATTCGAGTTTACTTGGGGGGGGGGGGGCGTGATTATGAGTTGTGCATAATATTCGTCGGCACTACTCGAATGGTTATTAAAAAGAATATGGTGATTGTGACTTTTGCTTATGTGAAATTTGTATGGCAACACTTGAACTAAAACGTGGTTTTAGAACGGATTGATAAAAATAAGAATTAAAATAGCATTCACTTGCGTGGGCGCCAGCAGAAAACCAAAAAAAAAACATGACCTTTCCATATTCCAAATAAAAAAATAATCTCATCAGAAACAACAAATCTAAAAACACATGAAAACTAGAAACAATGCACAACTGATCTGCCTTATAAAAAAAAATACCCCCTTAAGCAGCCTGTCAGTTTATATGCCATAGTAGAAGATCTAAGAGGATGGAAGGAGCTCAGCAGAAAAATGACACATATCCATGCCTTACTGGGGGCTCGAACCCAGGCCCCTTAGATTAGTAGCCAAGCGTGCTAACCACTCGCCCACAGGAAAAAGCCTCCCAAAACTAAATCTCAGTGACAATACATCTCAAAAAAAAACAAGAAAATCAGAACCAGTGAAATGCCAATCTGAATTTCAAAAATACCCCTAGGATTAAATAAGAGTAACAAATACAACAAATTAATATATTCACTACACTAAAAACTATATTCACTATCATTCTAACCTGCAGTATTTATCACAAAGCCATGGACAAGTGGTTAGCGCACTTGGCTACTGATCCTTAGATCAAAGACCTGGGTTTAAGCCCCTGGTAAGGCATGGCTGTTTATGTCGTTTTTCTGCTGAGGTCCTGCCATCCTCTCAGACCTCCCATTTTGGCATATAAACTGACAGGCTCCTGTCAGACCTCTGTGGCAAGCAGCTGCTTGAGGGGGTATAAGCCTACACCCTCAATCAGACAAGAAACACCAATGGACTTGGAAAGGTCCAGTCCACCAGATGGGATGTTTAGTTGTGGCCACATGTAAAGGCCATACCCCGTGAACATTAAAAATCACGCTGGATAACAACAGGTTTCCAGCTTTCAGAGCTCTCATTTTCTGAGCCCTTGGGGTGACCTGGCCATTTAGTCGATTGTATGCAAAAAGTACCTCAAAAGTAAACCCAACACACAATAGTACACCTCCCCATTACCTGTTTCAATGAGAGAGAGAGATTATTATCAGTTGTGGCTTTATCATTTACAGGGTATAACACCACTCTCTTTCTTTCCGTGAGGTTTAATTGAAAATGCAGTGTATCATCCAATGCTATAGTCTATCAATGAACAGAAAAACAAGATTACCCAACTACTAATTGCTCTATAATGCATAGGACGAAATTGAAATTCATGTGCTCACCTCTAGTGGCAATATGAGCCTCTGTAAACTCGACATATTTCACTTTATAATTGCATACTTGTTTTAAGGTGAAAAAGGAAGTCAAATTTTTGAACCTTGGAAGTATAATATTGGGTGGAGAAGATCTGTGAGGAAAGAGAGAACTCCATAGAGATGGAAGAAACTTATCTGTAACTCTATCATCGAACAAACAATCATGCTAATCTTGTGGCCACAGAGATGGTGTACTATATCCTAAAGGAGCTTTGTTAATTGCATAATTACAAGCAATTCATACAATAAAAGAAACAGGTATAAAGATAAAACTATGTGAAAAGAGATTAGTATCATAAATGTTTTTTTAATACTCGGACCTTCTACTATAGCATATAAACTGACAGGCTCCTGTCAGACCTCTGTGGCAAGCAGCTGCTTGAGGTGGTATTTTTATATCTGTTTTAGACGACACCTGTGAAGCAGGCTAATTTATTTGCCGATTATGACCTCAATATGGAATAACGGTAATGAAGGCTGTATAAGCGCAGACCCCAGTTCTTTAATCAATAGAAAAGGGTGTTTATATTCAAAGTATTCATCAATATATTGTTAACGCTAATTATGTATACTGGTCCCACTGCATGTCCCTTCACGTGTTCTCTTAAGCAAAGAAAGAGGCATCAGTTTGTGACATTCTGTCAGTTTGCTCGAGTTGTTAAAAATATTCATTGCCAAATCTAGTTGGCAAAAAAATGAAAAAAACTTTCAGTAAATTAATAAGTATTAATAGTGAAATAAAGGTACATATAGAAAGAGAATCGTTTTGGTTATTCCTTCTTTTACTGACTGGCAAAATTCCCATAAATCGTTTTGTATCAGAATGAAATTGGATTTGTTGTTGTTGTTTTACCTCTGAGCGGCACTTTTTTGCACACCATGGGCTAAATGGCCAGGTCACATGGACCCCGAAGGCTCAGAGAAGGTTGGGGGAGGGGACCCACTGGAACAGCTGTTGGGAGACAGATGGTAGCCTCCCGTCAAGGCCATCCAGCGTGTTCTTTAACGTGCACAGGGTATGGCTCTCCCGCACACGGGGCCACGGCTTAACGTCCCATCCGACGGATGGCGGCCTTTCCAAGCCCAGCAGTGTCCCCTACTGACCGTGGGCAGGGCGGGGAAATTTTGCGGAGATAAATCTCAACGCTGACCCAGCTGGGACTCGAACCTGGGAACTACAGATTACGAGCCTGGCGCGCTACCGACTGAGCCCCCCCCCCCCCCCCCCCCCCCCCCCAATGAAATTGGATATTTTACTACTGTATTAGTGGTAAAATAGTGAAAAACGGGTTGTTAATTAATTAAAAGGATATAACTGCTTAGAAAGAATAGAAGGTAAAAAATACGATTATTGAGCGAAATGCGTTTTGTTATTGTTTTACTTATATAACGTCATTCTTAAGAATTTGTACTAGCATAAGACCCGTTGATTCAACAGATTCCTTGAATAGAAGGTAATCAAACTTTAGTACAAATGCTGTAAGACCTATGTAACACAGCCAAGTACATCAATTAGGTACTTTACCCAACGTCTTGCATAAGCATTTCTAACCCATTAACAACCTACTTGGCTTTAAATTGTTAAAACAGATTCAAAATATGTATTTTTAACTTTAGGAAGCCAAATTACAGTGCCAGAAATCAAACTTCAACGTTTGATTGTATCTTCCTAATAATGTTATAAAAAAGTAGTTGGAAAATAAAATTAAATTCAGTTCTTTTAAACGTAAAGATTGAGTTTACCACCTAATCTTCTACGACACACGGATCCTTACATATGCAGATTTGTCGCTTGAAAATGTATTGTTTTTCAAAATTATCGCTACTTTAATTTATTTCTTTTCCACAAGCTTTTGGCATTCCTTGTTATAAAATTCATTATCAGACTAAATTGTCACATGATATCCTGTTTTCCTTTTTTTCCTTTTTTTTTTTTGGGGGGGGGGGTAGTTGTTAATGCTCCAGGCTCGTAATCTGCAGTTCCCTAATTTCAGTACCATTTGGGCCAGCAGCAGAGCTGGATTAAACTCTATGAGGCCCTAGGCGCACATTAAATTCGAGCTAAACGTTTTGAGGCCCTAGGTGCACATTAGTTTGAGGCCTTCTTACTAAACTGTTTGAAGCCCTTAGGCACACATTAGATTCAGCACCAAACATTCAATGTTTAGTGTTTTGTTCAAGCAAAATATTTGAAAAATTTATTTAAAGAATTTTAGAAAAAAAAATCACAAAAATAAAACTCAATCCCAGTAAACAAGTATAGACAGGGCCGTCTCCAGATTAGATCGCGCCCTGAGGCAAACAATTAAATATCGCCCCTAATGGATTATGACACAAAAATATAAGAAATTCTCCAATTGGAATGGGTGGACCATCGCAGGTGCCATGAGGCAGGCTACCTCTATGCTACACCCTGTCAACGGTACTGAGTATAGACAAGTATATTCATTAAAATGTTTTTGGCATGAATTGCAGTTTACTACCAAATTACAATACTGAACATTTCTTGATAAGCATTGAACTAAAAACTTTTCGATCAAAAATCATCACTATTTAAAGAATCTGTCAATTCACATTCAATAAACGTTAAAGATAAATTCCACATTTTATTGTGCGCTAGTGAAATTCGTATTTAAAAATAAATATTTTATTTTGCAACTATAACTAGGCTGTTTTTTATATTGTTGTTTGCGAGGAGTAAAGTGTTAAAATGTGGCTCCATAAAGAGTGATGGCGCCTTATGGTAAATGTAGCCCTGGCCAGCAGTGAGATTAATCCCCACAAAATTCGAACTCTGCCCTGGATGAATAGTGGACAATAATGGGTTTGGAAAGGCCGCTGTCCATCGAATGGTGGCTTCATGTGCGAAGAACCATACCATGTGTATGTTAAAGAACACTCTGGATGGCCTAGGCAGGAGGCTACCATCTGTCTCCTAACAGCTGTCTAGTGGGTTCCCCTCCCCCACAACCTTCTCTGAGCCTTAGGAATCCTTATTTGGCAATTTAGCCCATTGTGTACAAAAAGGTGCCGCTCAGGGGTAAAACAACCTTATTCTGGGTGTTACTTTCTAGCAGCGCTCCTGTGGTGTAGTTATTGTGCAGCAAGTGCTAACGCGTTTCAGAAATGTACTTGTTCGCTTCGTGTTTCCTCTCCGCCTTACTGCATTGGCGAAGGAACGTTGCCAGAAAGCAGCACACAGAAAGAAAGGACAACGAGTGATAATTTAGTTCTAAAGTAAATTTTAGAATAAGAAATTACTACCTTAATTCCTCAACAGGAAGCAGAAAGTTCGCTCCTCAAATTATGAATGAATCAAGCACCGTCCATATAAGTGTCGTTTTAGTTTTGCTGCATGTTGACCACTTATCAGGTTAAGCATGATTCACATACTGATGACATAAAATTATAGAAAAGTTCAAACTGTATTATATATAAGTATCTACAGCTTTCTCCAAAAGAAGTTTGGATACCAATCAAGTAAATTTACCCATAGTTAAAAATCATATTTTTTTTCGCTGAAATCATCAGAGCGTTTTGTTATTTTATAAAAAAAAAACTCCTTTCTTTTTGACTCTGAATGTCTAGAAGCATGTGTAATTTCCTGCTGCTCTTTCTACTTAAGTTTCAGTAGGTTTTTTGAACAATTCTCTGGGCTTCAATGCAACAAATCATACGAGTATGTAAACTTATTCTGTCGTCCTAACCATTTTTTTTCTTTCTCGTACCAGTCGTTTTTTATCTTTATCATTTTCAAATACATCAATAAAAGAAGAAATAAAGTGAACCAGATATCAGTTTCAATTTATACTGTAAAATCCATTTCACAATTTAAGGGTACTGTATACCATCCTACAATAGTTAGAATTTGTAGGACTGCATTTCTCTGATGCTCAGGAACTATTACAAAATTTAATTCATATCTAAAGTTATTTTGTTCAGTAAATGTGCTAACCCACGAATCTAGATTTCTTTCTTGCAGTTGAATCTTGGCCGGCAATGCTGAATTCGTGTTACGAATGCAAGAATGACATCAAAACTTGGAAGTAGTGGTGAAGAGTTAAGTGTTGCGCCAACAAAGAAACAAAGAGGTCGTTAGTACTACAGTTAAAGTACGTCATTGTAACTCTACAGTGTCAAAGCAACAATATTATTTTTAACAATAAAGTAATGTTATTATATTTCATTTTCTAGAAAATTGCATACATAAATTAACGAAAAGCTCAGAAAAGTAATCTCGTGCATGAGTTCTCAGTACTGATTATTCATAACTTGCAAATATAGAAATATATTGAAAAATCAAAACTTTGCTCTTATTGGGTATGAAGCATTACCGATCAAATTAAAATTATGACTTTTGGTATATAAAAATGACTAAGGCTTGGTTTTTAGTTGTCTAATCCGACTTCCTAACTCTAAATAAATTTGCATTGTGGAATATTTAAAGTCCAAAATATATACATATAGTGTTTAAATATTATTTTACCCTAAATTATTAAATAATGGATTCCTCGTCGTGCAAAGTGACTGATTCTTAATTCGTGATATGCATTAAAAGGTATTAGTACACGTTGCTACTAGAACTTAATTGTGCTGTTTATTCTTATAGTGTCAGTACTAAACTTGATTTCAAATTTTCAAGCGACCCATTGAATCATCTGGTTTTATGCTAATTGTTTCAGTAATAAAATGTTATCCGTTTCTTGAGCTCTTTACAGGTAAATCGGAAAAATAGGTAAATAAGTTGGGCTCTTTTTGATGACTCCTCTACTGTTTTGCCTGGAAGTTTCCGTTTAGTTTGGCAACGCACTAGTAACTTGCAGGAATTGGAAACAATAGTAGTGTGTAATTGTCTTAAGACGTGTTGACAGTGGATAAAGTGGATTTCACATTGCTGAGTGTTATGTGGAAATTTAATAGAAAAATGTGCAGGTGTGTTCAGTGCTTTACTTCGTAATATAATTTGAACATGGCCGAGTTCGATGCAATATACGAGGAAGAAGAGGCAGAGGAAGAGCGTTACTTGGACGAGTATCTAATTACCACTGTGTCTGAACCAGTAGTAATTCGTGGTGCAGGTAACATGACTGTGTAAGTGTTCAGTATAATTTGCTAATTAAAGAAGATAGAGTATCAACTTCATGTAACTGTAATAAGCTATCTACATATAAAGAAAATTTTACTACATGCAGATATACACTAAATGTTCATCCCCCTTTCTTAAATTAAACTTGTCAATACCAATGGGGTAATTGTATCCTCTCCTGCCTAAATGTTACACTGTATATACTATCTTCCCCTATGTTCTTGAATGCTAAATATGCTAATGTTACTGCTTTTTCTCCAGGTATTGATAAATAAATCCTCTGTGTTTTAGAGTTTTGTTAGTTGCATCTTGACACTCATAATCAATAAATAAGAAAAAATATTTTTGGAGAAATGACCATGGAATGAATTTACTAAAATTGTTAAACAGCAATTTTCAGCTCTTTGAATAGACTTAAGTAATACTGCAACACCAGTTTCAACAATCCAAGTAAAACTGTGTTGTTGTTTACCCCTACATTTTGTTCAAGGTCACATTAACGCCCTAACTTATGTTTGAAGGGGTATACACAGAATTTCTTTACCTTTTGCATGTCGCCACAAGATGTATCATTTTTGAAAATTTGTATTATTTCATCATTATGCTTTCTGTGCTTACATTCCAGCTTTGATTTTTCTTTTCCCTATCATTTAGAGTTAAAATCTGTTTTTGGTATGTAATGCTTGGTTACTGATCAAAGGGACCTGGGTTTGAGTTCCAGATAAGGTATGGATGTTTCTTTTCTGTGTTGGCTTTCTACTGTGGTATTGCCTTCCTCACTTCTCTGTGGCATATTAAACTGAAAGGCTCTTTTCAGACCTCTGTTGAATGCAGCTTCTTGGGGGATAATTAAATGTTTTTTAATACGACTCATTTCTGTTGAATAGTTACTTTGGAGTAAGTTGAATGAGTTTTTGAAAACAAAGTTGGACTTTTCCTACGGGTAAGCTATCCAAGTGGCTTTGTGATTCATTAGCTTAATATGTTAAAAATGGGATGAGAGTGGTGTTTACCATGATATTCACCTTTTTTTTTTTGTACAAAGAAACTGAATTGTTATGTGAACTGAAATTATGCCACTAAATGTCTTATATGAAAACTTGATATCAAAATATTACTGATGAAATTAAGTAAGTACATCTGAGTAGTGAGTTTTTCACTACTCAGATGTACTTCACAGTTAAAAAGACCTTCTGGCTCAGAAATTAATTAAAATAACTTGAACATAATTTTATTCTCAACAACAGAGAATTTATCTTTCAAACTATTTGCATGTTAAGAGTTCTAGGAGAAAACTCGGAAGCTTTTCAGAGCAAGAACAGCACTCCATCTTTAACAAAATGACACTATATGGTGAAATTAGGGATGTTTAGAGCTTCTTTTCAGTGTCTCAGTTGCAGGTGGGGATGGGCAAGGTCATTATTTCAATAACATCACAGGCTGTGGTTCCGTAGTAAGTGGATGCACATGCTAGCAGGGTGGCATGCTCCCAGTCTATGATTGCTGTATGTTGTATTGGTAACAACAGTCATTAGCTTGTTTTGGCTGACATCTGTTTGATGTTCTGTGAACCTCTCCTGTAGAGAACATATGGTTTTCAGATATAATAGAAATGGAATTATCCAGCAAATGTAGGGGAAATCTGGATATGCCTGAAATTTGAAGGAGGTTAAATTTGTCTGTCCCATTTTATAATTTTCTTCAGCTTTGGAGCTGGGATCAAAACAATATTTGATTTTTTTTTTTTTGGAGGGGTTTGCAGTTATTTGCAGATTGATTCACATAGGATATAGATCCGGCAAAGGTTGCCTGCTCAGAATCTGTGATTAGGAGGAGAGCTGAATCTCGTCTATTGTCATATCTATATTCATCATCATCATCATCCTCCTCAAGCAGCCATGGGCTACGGAGGTCCAACCAGACCGTGCAATTTAGTTCTCCAAGCAAGTCTATCCTGAGCTACATCTACTGCATCTGGCCACTACACACCAATTCTAACAAGGTCTTGTTTGACATTGTCTGCCCACCGCATCCTAGGTCTCCCCTTCTTTCTGAGGCCTTTAGGCACACTGTTCATAACCCTATTCGTTAATCTATAATTATTCATACGGGCAACATGGCCAAACCAACGGAGTCTCTCTCTGCACAATATGCTGCTTAAAGGAGGTTGCAAACTCCTTTGCCTAACCTCATCATTAGTTACAAAGTTGAACCACCTAATGCCCAAGATACTGCGTAAGCATCTGGAATCAAAAGCATCTAGTTTCCTGTTATCTTGTTTACAAAGTGTCCAAGTTTCACTATCATAACTAACCCTAGAAAGAACCAAACTATTATACAGTCTAATTTTAGTCTTTAGGTGTATACGCCTATTTCTCCACACTCTCCATAGGGTCTTAAAAGTCCCGGCAGCAATCCCTATTCGTCTGTTAATCTCATGCTGCACATCACCATTATCTGTTACATAGCTCCCAAGATAATTAAACTGTGACACCTGCTCAAGACTGCAACCATTCAGATTAACTGAATCACAGCCTGCCTGACCAATTTTCATCACTTTAGTTTTCTCTCTGTTTATAACCAAACCTACTCTACTACCAGTCTCATCAACAGCTCGAATGAAAGAGTTCATCTCATCAACATCATTTGCCAAAAGGGCTAAATCATCAGCATAATCTAAATCGGAAATTTTCGTATCTCCAGCCCATTTAAGGCCAAAATCTTTCTCTTGAAGTGAATTTCGCATAACATAATCAATAACCAAGCTAAAGAGAAAAGGAGACAAAATGCACCCTTGTCGAACACTAGAAGTAATGCTAAACCAATTGCTACAAGCCTTACCAACTCTCACACACGACTCAGTGTTATTATAGAGAGCTTTCATAATGTTAGCTAACTTGTCTGGTATACCATATGATTTCACAATCAACCACAAATTATGACGATCAACAGAGTCGAAAGCCTTTTTGAAATCAACAAAGCTAGCAACCAAAGGTTTCTGAAACTCTAAACATTTCTCAAGAATCTGCCTAAGTGAAAATATCTGATCCACACATTCCCTACCACTTCTGAATCCACATTGCTCATCACGCAATTGACTGTCAACCAGATTCTTAATTCTATTAAGCACAATCATGGAAAGAACTTTCCCTGGAACAGAGAGTAGGCTGATACCCCTATAGTTATCACAAGAACTGCGATCACCTTTTTTGAAAATGGGGATAACAATAGCTCTGGTAAAATCCTTAGGAACCATGCCTTTATCATAAGATATTCAGAATTTCAGTCATCCAAGTGGTAACCGAAACATTCCCAGCTCTAAGCATTTCTGTAGTAATTTCATCTACCCCTGGGGATTTATGAAGTTTAAGTTTAGAATCAGCCAAAATAACTTCAGATTGTGTTATAGGTCCAACATTAAAGCCACCAATGCATCTATCATCATTGCAAACAATGGGAGTAGAACTAACTACATTGTTTAGAACATCACTGAAATGCTCAGCCCACCTAGCCATGACAGAATCCTCCCCTTCTATAACCTTACCTTTTTTATCCTTCAATCCTTGTATACCTGTCCGTTTTCTACCACACAAAACATTAACTATCTGGTACAGCTCTCTGCTATTGTGCTATCTAACTGCTTCCTCGGCTTTGTCAGCCAAACCATCAAGCCAAAGATTCTTATCAGCAGCTAACTGATCCTTTACAAGTTTATTAAGGTCTCTGTAATGCTTTCTATTAGGACTAGTAGGATATTGATTAAAGACATTCCTGCAGTTCTTGCTTTCCGAAATAAGCTCAAGTGCCTTATCACTCAGATAATTTTGCCTCTTCTGCTTCTTTTTTCCTAAAAGAGTACTGTTAGTGTCCGAAAAAGCCTGTTTAAAATGATCCCATTCTTCCTCAACTTCAGTAGTAAGCAAACCATGACTGTCATAATGACTAAGTAACCTATCATGGTAAGCTTTGGCTATAACTGGATCTTTCAGAGCTTCAGTATTAAAAGTAAATTTTTTAACCCTAGCACAACACTTTTTAAGTTTAAGTTGCAACACACTTTTAACAAGGTAATGGTCAGATCCAATTTCAGCTCCCCTATATGCCCTGGTATTCCTAACAGAACTAGCCCATTTGCTGTTAATTAATATGTAATCAATCATATTCTTATGCAGCCCATCAGGTGAAACTCATGTGTATTTATGTATGTCGCAGTGTTTGTAATAAGTGTTAGTTATTCTGAATCCATTGAGTTTACTTACCTGTAGGAGACGTGCCCATTGCCATTGCAGCTACCAATACCAAAAGGGCCTATTACTCCTCCCCAAAGGGCAGAGTCAGTACCAACTTTGGCATTGAAGTCACCAAGAACAAGGGTAATATCTCCTTTTTTGACAGAATTCAAAATATCCTGAAGTTGTTCATAAAACCTATCCTTCTGATCCTCATCGGCATCCTCAGTGGGGGCATAACAGCAGATAACATTCAAGTCTGTAACGCTTGTCTGAAATTTTGCTGTAAGAAACCTTTCATTAATGCACTCATATCCTAGAAGAGCATCGCTAGCGTGTCTGCTGAGAAGCAGACCCACGCCTTGGTGATGCTTATTGTTGTCCCTCCCTGAAAAGAGAAATTTAAGATTATTTTTAAGAATCTGACCTTTATCTGTCCATCTGGTCTCTTGCAAGCTGAGAATATCTAAATTATAACAGTGGAATTCTTGTGTGAGGACATCAAGAGAAAAAGCTCTGTGCTGAGTCCTCACATTCCAACTAGCTATGGAGAGAAAATGGTTAGTGGGATGTTTAAAGAAACTATGGTGGATGTTTAAAGATGTTTTAAGAAAACTGTTTATTGAGAGAGGGAATGCCGACAATATCAAACAGCCCCCTAATCGCAGACATGGGGCAAAGACCTGTTCCCCCACTACTAAAGGCTGAAGCCATCTACACTGGAAGACTTCCTCCAATGTAGAATTTGACGATGCCAATAGAAGCAAAGAGTTCAGGTGCCTGCGATGACTTCTGCTCAGGATTATCCACCAGCTGATAAACATATCCTGTGAATCTATTCACTTGGGGCTGTCAACCCACAAACAAACAGAAAACACAGCGGAAGATTTTCCCTCCACAGAAGCCCACCAGTGCAGCAAAATCAGGATCCATAATCAATCTCGGAGCTATATATCTGTCCAGTCCAGTAGGTTTATATGGTCAGCACCAGGACTCTGTGTGGTTGACCACTCCTCAACAGGGTAGACAAAAAAGAAAAGTAGCCATAGTTGTCCAGATCAGTAGGCCACACTAATCTGGCAGCCCTCCCCTTCCGTTCACTTCCACAAGAGAGTATCTCTTTTGAAAGTTACTAACGGTCCGCACCACGAGAAGGCGGGGTCGGACATTAGGTGCTAGGCCTGGCCGGTTCTATGCATCATCACAGGGGATTGGTGCATAGCTCTCCTTCCAGTGACTACCTAGCTACCATCTACAGACCTTTTTTCATGCACTAAATATATATTGTGAGGCATGGGCTGCCACCCTCTCTTTCCTTTGTGTAGAGCCCTAATCATCTGTAATGGGTAATTGAAATTGTGAGGTAAATATTGTTCTCATAAAAACTAAAGAAACTCATTTTGTAATAATTGTCCTTTGTAGAAAAAGTTGAAGTGCACATAGAAAAATTTTCTTGTTCACTTTAATAAATTTAATATTTTGAACAATTGTTTTTCAAAATAATTATCTTTTTCTTGCTATGCGTTTCCTGTGTGAACGTCCAAATAATTGTGGCATGGGTGACTCAGTCAGTAATGCACCAGACTCGTAATCTGTAGTTCCTAGGTTCGAGTCCCAAAAGAAAGAGCATTTAATTCTGATCATTAAAGTATGAAAATTCAAAGCGAAGAAAGAATGTAGAAAACAAGCTGAAGACAAATTCTGTTCAAGTTTGAGACTTCAATAAGGTATGGATGTTTCTTTTCTGGGTCTTTCCTTCCTCCCAGCTCTTCTATGGCACATTTTATTGATAGGCAATTTCTTTTTCCTTTTTTTATGATTTGCATTTGTGATATTAGAGGGGAAGTAAAGGAAAAGAGTAAGGAAAATAGTAAAATTGAAAAAACCACCATAATTGCATCGAATAATCGATGCACAAATAGATGATTTATCATATGTATTCCCCTATAAGCTGAGAAATTTCGGGGGGGGATCGTAACTTCAAAATATGGGTGTCTGTTTATCTGTAGTCAAGTTTGGAAATTGTAAGTTTCATTGTTTACTCTAGTGATATTACAAAAAATCACTGAAAACACTGTTTCAAGTGTTGGCAATGCACTAATTATCAGCTGCATGCAAGTGTAAATTAAGACTTGCTCAGAAATTAATTAAAATGAATTAAAATTTTCTGTTGTTGAACAATAAAATTTTTAAGTTTATCCTTTAAACTATTTGCATTTTAAAAGTTACATAAGAATGGATAACGCTTTTTTGCCAGTTAGATTTATTTACACGTGTTGCAATGCGCTATTTACATGGGGCCGAGTGCTTTCGACTGTGCTCGTCAGTCATCAGGGCAACGTGCAGTTCCTTGTATAGGCGGATTGTTGGTGACAGGTTAGGTTAAGCAAAAATACCTTTTTTTCTGGCAGACATTTTTGCTGATGAGAGGAAGTTTCAGCTGCTAGTGGAGTAAAAGTCTCTAGGTAGCAGCAGTTCAGTGCTTTGCCAGTATCACTATCACTTAGATGTAATTTCTTCTCAGTAGTGAGAGTGCAGAACAGTGAGCTGTTTCGCATGTGCGGGGCAATGCTTTGCAAGACTAATTTGACACTTCAACTACGCAGCATTGCCCCTCTGAAGCTTGTGACCAGCATGTGGAAAACGGTCCACTGTTCTGCACTCTTGCTACTGAGAAGGGATTACATCTAAATGATAGCAGTGTTCAGTGCTTTGCTAGCTAGTATCACTATCTAGTGACTTTTGCTCAACTAGCATGCTGAAACTAGCAAAACCACAAGAAAAAGAAGTATTTTTTTGCTTCACCTAACTTGTTGCCAACAATCTGCCTATACAAGGAACTGTACGCCACCCTGATGATGACTGATGAGTACAGTTGAAAGCACTCAGCCCCATGTAAATAGCACACTGCAACACTTGTGTAAATAAATCTAACCAGCAAAAAAGCATTGTCCATTCTTATGTAATAATGATGTGAAATCATTTATTGATTTACCACTATATTCTCTGCCATTTAAAAGTTCTTAGGAGAAAATTCTGAAGCTTTTTGGAGCAAGGACAGTGCTCCCTCTGTGAAGTAACACTGTGTGGTCTCACTTCACTGAAGGTGTGCTGTCCTTGCTCCAGAAAGCTTTATCATTCAAACTATTTGCATGTTAAAACTTAAAAATTTTATTGCTCAACAAAAGAGAATTTTAATTTATTTTAAAGCATAAACATGCTGAAAATATATTGCCTGAAGACAAGTAATAGCTTAAGCAGCATTATATTAAAATTGTCCAGTGCCAATCATCAGAAAATATTGCAAAGTTCAAGGTATTGTAAGGAGAATTTTATGAATTGTGTAGGGGGAATTGCATACAGAGACAGATTTTAAAGGCTTGTAAGAACTGGAACATTTTTGTTATTTAGATTTTTATTTGAACACTTATTTACAAGGTTAAGGACTATTTATATAATTTAGAATAGTTTTGAAAAGAAATAAAATTTACAAATGCAAATATATTGTGCATGTGTATTATCTAAAAGTATCAGTCAGCTTCTCTATGGTTCATAGTCTTTCTTATTTTAATGTTTCAGCTTTAAATATTTGCTTATCCCTGAATGAGTTTAATTTCTACTATACAATATATCAAATATAATCATTTCAGTAACTAATAGTAATGAAGTGTTTGGCACATTCTTTCAAATTAGCTACGCAAAATGCTGGCAAAATGTTTGTCACATATTACTAAAGCAATAAAAGGGTACAGAAAAGTGCATACCCTAATACTTCAGTTCCTTAAAATGCTGTAACTAGTTCCCAGAACCAAATGTAATATATCTATTGGGAACTAAAGTTCCTAAGAAAATATGTTCTCAAGTGTTTATCCCCCCATAGCATATAATAAATCTTTAAAATTTATGAACTAAATTTGATAATACATATCTGATAATTTAGATATTCCAGAAAGTTGATAAAAAGTCAAAAGAAGGTTTTACCCTGGTGTGACAGGCATTACCATTTTTTTTTAGTGGTTAGTATTATTGGCTACTGATCTAAGGTACCTAGGTTTGAGCCTTGGGTAAGGCATGGATGTATGCGCCAGTTTTCTGCTAAGGTCCTGCCATCCTCTCGGACCTATGTGTCAAGCAGCTGCTTGAGTTTTTTATAGTTGGTTTCCTCTTTCTTTTAGTGTTCCCAAACTAAAGTTTCATGCAGAGTGTCCTTTAAACTCTTGCAATTCCCTTTTTTTGATCTTCTGCAATTTTCTCAAATAACTTTTATAATGCATTAATAGTAAATGTCACTACTATGAGTGAAAGGTACTAATGACCTTGAAACTTGCATCAGTATTGTACAAGAAAAAAATATGGAAATATATAATTATCCTACTTCGGGTTAATCTGTACGTATATTATTAGATAGAATTAATTGCTCTTTTTATTGTGGTATATAATATGCATACCATGTTCTACTCATTAGTTATTTTAAAATGAGGTTCAAATCCAGTTACTTTTTTTTAATTATTAGATTGCTTCAAATAAGTATTATTAAAATTAATGTTTGCTTAAGTAAATATAGAGGGAAAATTGAATTGTCATTAGCCGGATAGGATCTGAACCCATGACCTCCTGATAACACGTCGGAGGTTATCAGGAGGTCGTAGGTGTATTTTTTTTCTGCTGGAAGCACTTTAAAAATAACCCAGCCATCAGAATGAATTGTTATATAAACATGACAGATAAAGGGTTAAAAATTAATTATAAAGCAACTTGACATATTAACAAGATGAAACTCTACACATGATACACCCCATCTTCCAAAATGAGTTTATTCTGTAAATATAGCTCGTACAAATAAGAAACTTGGCCTTTCTTATCCATCACAAGAACTACTCAATTTCCTCTGTTTGATTTTATGTACATTATCATTTAGGCTTTAATGCTTTCTTTTGATATGATCTATTTCCATTTCTGTTCATTAATTACTTTAAGATAATGTAAAATTGTGAGTTTTTCAAAACTAAACCTATGTATCCCAGAAGGATCACAACTGAACCTGTGAAATAGGGGGCAAAAATATTTAGTTTCCCTTCCCTTATAGTGATAGTTTGACAGAACTTAACTATATCAGTAGTTTTACTCTTATAACAGAGGGCTTTCATAAAGTTCTTGACACATATCTGCAAATTTGCACTTGTTCTTCTGAAATTAATGAACTATGTGTTTGAAAGCTTTCTAAACTTGTCATTATGTGTTAAAAACAAAGGTATATCCTCATTTCTCTTTCCACTTGCAGCACCTAAAGTTTGGTCTGCAAAATTATGCATTGTTGTTATGGAGTCTACTAAAGACCCAGAAAGATTTTTCATTTTCACAAGAATGTAGCTTGGGGACAACTTGAAAAAAACTCCTGCATTTTATCACAAGCTTATGGGGGTCATGCCTGTTCATATGGCACTGTTACAGGATGGACCTGCAAATTCCAAGGACAGCAGACTTTGAAGACCTTCCTCATGCAGGAAGACCAAAGGAAGCTGTGAACTAGAAAACCACCATGAACTCTTTAAGGAAAATACATGCATCACCATTTGGGTATGTGTGTATTTATTATTATTCATCAGCATTTAAAGTTCCAAAAGATATGTGCTAAATGTGTACCCCCAAATTGACAGAATAGCAAATGAGGGGTTAGAGTCGACTTGTGCATGGAGATTCTGGCAATGCTTGAACCTAGTAGCCCCAAATGGTTAACAGACATTGTCACAGGTGATGAGACATGGATTTATTATTATACAACTCCCAGAAAGATTGACAACTATGTTTGGGCTGCAGAAGATGAACCGCTTCCCCAAATCCTCCACCAAGACTTTCACTCGAGGAAGAGGATGTTCACATTTTTTTCAATTTCCAAGGAGTGGTAGACTTTGACACGTTACCTGGAAAAATGACTAAATGTTCAATACTACACCAATATTGTTTTGCCCAAAATGGTTAAAGAGATGAAAGAGCAGCATCCAACATCAGGCACATCAAGGGTTCTACTTCTTCATGACAATGCCAATGATCATAAAACCCAGCGAGTTATGTCATATCAGGTTCAAATGCACGCTGGCATTGAACATCAAGGTCCTCTCTCTCCTGGGGAGCTGACTGATGTTCTCTGCTCCACCTGTACAGTGTGGTCGAAACTGGACTACGGATTCCAGGTGTACGACTCTGCTCGGGATTCGGTGGTGAAGGTGCTTGACCTCCTCTATCATCAGGCCCTCAGTGTTTGCACAGGAGCCTTCCACACCTCCCCAGCGCAGTATCTTTGAGACCGACGAACCATCTTTATCTCTTTGCCGTCAGCAGTTGTCCCTACAATATGCATTTAAATTGCGATCCCTGCCAGGCCATCCCACTTGGGGCTGTGTTTTCAGTCCAAAGTGGGAAATGATGTACAGTAATCGGCCGACTGCCATTCGTCCTTTTGCGAGTCCGAGCCTACCTCAGAGACATCAACACCAGTCTCAATAGCGTCGCATAGTCGAGTCACTCCCACCATGGCTCGCCGTTTCCCTTTCCTGTGATTTCTCTCTTTGCAGGACGGGGAAGGCCTTTACACTGGACTGTGTATCAGCAACTCTTTGCCAGCCATCGTGCTGAGCACTCGGACTTTTTGCCTGTCTTCACAGATGGCTCGAAGTCTGGCACATCAAAGGGATCGGCCATGGTCTGCTGTGATGTAATCATTGCAGACCGGATCCCATTGCAGAGTTGCACGCTATCAGTCTCGCCTTGGACCATGTGGCGGCTAGGCATCATTGTCGGTATGTGCTTTACACCAACTCGCTTAGTTCGCTAGTCTTTGATCTTGGTGAGGCATCGGCCTAACACAGTTCTTTCAAAGATCCGCCAGGTTCTTTGAAAGAACCATCGTCTGGCAGCCACAACCACCATCCATTTCTGTTAGGTGCCCGGTCATGTCTGTATCGGAGGCAATTATTTGGCAGATGCTACTGCCAAGTCTGCCCAACTCTTCGTTGCCGGTTCCATACCTGGATTTCCGGCAGAGTTTTACCATCGGGCACAATGGCAGAGATCTTGGTCAGAAAAGCTTATGAACAAGCTCTTTTAGATCAAACCATTGCAGACATGTTACCCCAGGAATCGCAAGGAGGAAGTTGTACTTGTTCGGCTCCGCTGAGGTTATTCGATTATAACTTGTTCCTTCATCTTCGGCTGGGCGACGAACCCTTTCGTGCCCTGCTTTGAACAACATCTGTTTTTTTAACTTTCATGATTTTACGTCCGAGCCCCTGATGCTCGGACATCTTTTATCTGATGGCTCTACTTTACCCCTTTTTTTCATTTTTACGTTTTACTGGATATTTTACAGGTTTATAATTTTTCTTACTTTGTTACCTAGATTGTACACCTGTTTCTGATTTTAAATGGGTCCTATAAACCCATTTTAGTGTTGACTTACACACTTGTTGTTCTTTTTATTCCTCTTATTTATACTCGTCTTTATTGTGGCGTTTTATTTCAGGGAATTTTAACTTTCGTTGTGGGTTAAGTGATTTTTATCCCTTTTATGTCTTTTGTTTGGCGCAATATAGCCTAGCTGCTCTTGCGCCATAAAACCCCAAACAACCAAACCAATCTCAATGATGCCAAAGAAGGGTTTTAATAGCTGTAAATTTCCTTCCAGTTATCATATCCGATGCCGCTGTGTAATAGTGCCGTTTTGCATGATGCGTTTGGAAAAACAGAAATCTAATGGTTGTCATTTTCCTTTTCTTGATGGCTTTCCCTGGCTACAATCCTGGGGATCCTAAATATTCTGTTTTCAACCTTTGGAAGGTAAGAATATAGCTCTCAGAAACAAAAACATGCCAACCTATACGATCTTTAAAATGTCCCTTTTCAGGTGATTCACACTATACTAGTGTGATGTCATCACAGTATAGTTACGTAATAACTATTTTCATTCTGCGAAAAATATGTACTATTAAGAAAACTGATTACATCATTAACATTGCACATTATTTACCCTAAGAGTATTGATATCTGCCATTTAAATTGACAATCTTTTTAAAAACATTTCACCCATACCAAGATAAACACGACAGGTTCAATACGTTACGGCGAGGCTATCGGATCTTTTTCTGCAATATTCCAAACCGATCCTATAAGAGAGTCTGACCCGATTTCCATCTTACTTTCGAATTGTACAAATTGCTAAGGAAACGACATGGAGAAACTTCATTCAAATCAAAGAGTTAACTGTGGTTTCGAATGAGAATCAAGCTTCAAAAACTATATATATATATCATCATCCTCAAGCAGCCATGGGCTACAGAGGTCCAACCAGACCGTGCAGTTTAATTCTCCAAGCATATCTGTTCTGAGCTACATCCGGCCACTGCACACCAATTCTAACAAGGTCCTGTTTGACATTGTCTGCCCACCGCATCGTAGGTCTCCCCCTCCTTCTGAGGCCTCTAGGCACACTGTTCATAACCCTATTCGCCAATCTTTAATTATACATACGGGCAACATGGCCAAACCAATGGAGTCTGCAGAATATGCTGCTTAAAGGAGGTTGCAGACTCCTTTGCCTAACCTCATCATTAGTTACAAAGTTAAACCACCTAATACCCAAGATACTACGTAAGCATCTAGAATCAAAAGCATCTAGTTTCCTATAATCTTGTTTACACAGCGTCCAAGTTTCACTACCATAACTAACCCTAGAAAGAACCAAACTATTATACAGTCTAATTTTAGTCTTTAGGTGTATACGCCTATTTATCCACACTCTCTATTCTACTATCTATTTATCACCACACTATCTATTTATCCACACTTCTCTAAAAGTTCCGGCAGCAATTCCTATTCGTCTGTTAATCTCACGCAGCACATCACCAGTATCTGTTACATAGCTCCCAAGGTAATTAAACTGTGACACCTGCTCAAGACTGCAACCATTCAGATGAACTGAATCACAACCTGCCTGACCAATTTTCATCGGATGTTCATGTTGTTTTCTGCTGAGGCCCTGCCATCCTCTCAGATCTTCTACTCTGGCATATAAACTGACAGGCTCCTGTCAGACCTCTGTGGCAAGCAGCTGCTTGAGGGGGTATTTATTATTTTTTTATTATTTATAACCAAACCTACTCTACTACCAGTTTCATCAACAGCTCGAATGAAAGAGTTCATCTTATCAACATCATTTGCCAAAAGGGCTAAATCATCAGCATAATCTAAATCAGAAATTTTCGTATCTCCAGTCCATTTAAGGCCAAAATCTTTCCCTTGAAGTGAATTTCGCATAACATAATTAATAACCAAGCTTAAGAGAAAAGGAGGCAAAATGCACCCTTGTCGAACACCAGAAGTAATGCTAAACCAATTGCTACAAGCCTTACCAACTCTCACACACGACTGTTATTATAGAGAGCTTTCATTATGTTAACTAACTTGTCTGGTATACCATATGATTTCACAATCAACCACAAATTATGACGATCAACAGAGTCGAAAGCCTTTTTTTTAAATCAACAAAGCTAGCAACCAAAGGTTTCTGAAACTCTAAAACATTTCTCAAGAATCTGCCTAAGTGAAAATATCTGATCCACACATCCCCTACCACTTCTGAATCCACATTGCTCATCACGCAATTGGCTGTCAACCAGATTCTTAATTCTATTAAGCACAATCATGGGAAGAACTTTCCCTGGAACAGAGAGTAAGCTGATACCCCTATAGTTATCACAAGAACTGCGATCACCTTTTTTGAAAATAGGGATAATATAGCTCTGGTAAAATCTTTAGGAACCATTCTCCCTCAACAGAGGCCCACCAGTGCAGCAAATTCAGTATCCATAATCAAGCTCAAATCCATAAACAAGTCCAGTTTAGTAGGTATTTATGGTCAACACCAGGACCCTGTGAAGTTGACCACTCAGCAGGGTTGAAAAAAAAGAAAAAAGTTCCCATAGATGACCAGATCAGTAGGCCATACTGAACTGGCAGCCCTCCCTTTCCGTTCCCTTCCAAAAGAGAATATCTCTTTTGAAAGGTACTAACGACCTGCACCACGAGAAGGCGAGGTCGAACATTAGGTGCTAGACCTGGCCGGTTCTATGCATCATCACTAGGTATTGGTACACAGCTCTCCTTCCAATTTATGCCTAGCTACCATTTACAGGCTTATATATATACTGTATATATGTATATAGAAAATCCGGATCCAGAGTTAGGTAAGTAATTAACAGTGTCACTTAGAGGGGTGTAGAGACGGTTCAACTCTTCTGGGCTCAAAGAGAAAGTTCAATTGTCTTTTATGTTTGAAAAAAAATATAGAGTGGAGCATTGAATACAAACTCTGCAAAAACTCTACAGCACTGATTGTAGCTCACTTGAAATTCAGCTCTAATTAATTCTTTTAATTGGTTTTCATATCTATTGCACTAATTCAATGGGTAATTGCGCGTGAAGTAAGAATCTGTGACTGGCAATAAAGACTTCAATCCTACTGTGCTTTGACAAAATCGTCCGAACCTCAGTAGGTCCGAATGAAGCGTGGTATAGGCGGGAGATGCGACTGCAGTTTCACAATCAATGGAATGGGTGTCAACTCTCTGGAGTATGGATCACTGGGGTGGGTAATGCAAAAGTGAACTGGACATCAATTCGGGAACCGACATCTGCTGATTTCCCAGACACTCTGAAAAAGAGTATGAAAGATCGTGCGATCTCTATGTAGGTTGTAATCGTTGAGGACAGGTGGAGTCCAAGATGTCAGTAAAGGTTGTAATCGTTGAGGACAGGTGGAGTCCAAGATGTCAGTAAAGGTTGTAATCGTTGAGGACAGGTGGAGTCCAAGATGTCAGTAAAGGTTGTAATCGTTGAGGACAGGTGGAGTCCAAGATGTCGTCAGTAAAGGTTGTAATCGTTGAGGACAGGTGGAGTCCAAGATGTCGTCAGTAAAGGTTGTTGCCCTGAAGGCTAAGATGATTCTAGCATCGCAGGCGGAAAGATAAAATTGCAATTTGTTTTCCCTATAATGATCATTGTAATTAAAATATATATGTTTATCATAACCAACTATTTTACTACATGATTATTATAGGTATTTTGAAATTATGGAACAATAGAAATGCAACCTATTACTGTTAGCATATATTCCAGTTATGCAATAAATTTGTACAAAATAAAATACCGTGGAATATTTTCAGTTTTTCCTCCACTCATCCATTTCTTTCGAATTTCCCATATCATAGGGCATAAAATTCAATGGAAAAAAAGTCATTCTCTTCGGAAACGAGCAGCCTGCTATTCGCCAGAGGCAATATGTTAGTTTAATTTAAAAAAAAAAATAAATCGCCCCTCAAGAAGCTGCTTGCCACAGAGGTCTGACAAGAGCCTGTCAGTTTATATGCCATAGTGGTTCTGTGAGAATGGCAGGACCTCAGCAGAAAAACAACACAAACGTCCATGCCTTACCCGGGGCTGGATCAGTAATCTAGCGTGCTAACCACTCGGCCACGGGACGGCTTAGTTTAATTTGGTTAGAAAAAATTAAAAAGTAATGCAGCACTTAATGTATACTAGATAACATGTGAGTTTTTGCCGATGAGTAGGATTTGAACCCACACCTCCCAGTTACATTCCAGGTGCTCTAATCACCAAGCTATCGCCTGCTCTGTCATTTATCCGCTAATCGTGACTTTTAATTCACCTTGACGCTCATGGCACCATTCATGGTCGGGTAAGGCAACTTATTAAAGCGTTTTTAATGCAAGAATTCAAGAAATATTGGAAAATACGAATTTTGCTGATGAATGGGATTAGAACTAATGTCTTCCCAGTTATATGCCTGGTACCTCTAACCACTGAACAATAAATGACAGGTCTGTCATTTATTGACTAACTGCGAGTTTTAAATCTTCTTGACATCGTCACTCCTTCCATCATCTACAGTAGGGATTCTCAAAGTTGGGTACGCGGTAAAATTGTTTGGGGGTACGCCGTGAGAGCTCAAAAGAGCTAGATAAAGTAAAAATAACCATCGTTAGATAAAACTATAGTTATAGTATATCTATACAAGGGTTACGCCAGTTACATACACATTTCCAGGGGCTGCGTGAAGCATAAAAGGTTGAGAACCACTGATCTACAATATTGTCGGGAAGGCACGTAACTTTGAGGATCAAGAAAACTCCTTTCAAAATAAACCCTTCCCCCATAACAATGCTAGTAACTGGAATGGATGTGAAAAAATATAAAAAAAAAAGATTAGATATGACTAGATTTGCAAATGAGATTTGAATCTCATTTGCAAATCTAGTTTTTTCCACAAAATGTTCCTTGAATTATATGCCAACAGGTTTCAGGAGGGTGCAGTACCGGACGTAGACCCCCCCCCCCCCCGAGAATGCCAGTAAGTGAAAGAGAGGAAAATTTTTTTAAGCTGATGTATATTTTATGCATTTTTCCAAAAAATGCTTTTAAAAAATTTTTAAAACGCAGGGTAAATGTTATACTGCAATTAAATCCAGTCTCTTGGCGTTACCCGTTTACTGTTTCCTGCTCAATTGAATTTCTTGGCTCACCCCTTTCCTCATCATTTTTTGCCTAGATCCATGCCTGTAAGAATTACGGTGTTTTATTTTTAGGTTATCATTAATGGTTTTGAAGTCATAACAGTAGTGTACATTTTGGAATTGCTATCCCATGGCCGACTGGTTAGCGTTCTTGGCTACTGATCTAAGGGTCCTGGGTTCGAGCCCCGGATAAGGCATGTATGTTTGTGTTGTTTTTCTGCTGATATCCTTGCCATCTTCACAGACCTACTACGGCATATAAATTGATAGGCTCCTGTCAGACCTCTGTGGCAAGCAGCTGCTTGAAGGGGTATATATTTATTATATAAATTATACGCAGCTGATTTCAGTTTGGCTGATTTATTGCTCTAGTTTAATCGGTAAATTATATTATTTCCTGCGATGACGTGTCCCGTAACAGAGCAGCGGCGGAAATTCCCTCCCTATTGGTTGCTATGGTAGCCGTTTTGTTTGCGATTGTACTTCATTAGGGAACCTTCTGTAACAGGCATTTAGCAGTCTTCTTTTTTTTCTGTTCCACTTTAAGAGAAAAGAGGGATTGCAAATAAAAGGGAACATGCACACATCCCTGTTCAATGCAGCTTAAAGAAAATCTACTGAAAACATTCCGTCCATCGGATGGGACGTTAAGCCGTGGTCCCGTGTGCGGGAGAGCCATACCCTGTGCACATTAAAGAACACGCTGGATGGCCTTGACGGGAGACTACCATCTGTCTCCCAACAGCCGTTCCAGTGGGTCCCCTCCCCCAACCTTCTCTGAACCTTCGGGGTCCTTGTGACCTGGCCATTTACCCCATTGTGTGCAAAAAAGTGCCTCTCAGAGGTAAAACAACCCAACAACAACCCAACTGAAAACATTATGTAACGCTTTAATTTTGATATCCTATTTGTCCATAATAATTAACGGAAAATATTATTCAAAAATTCTAGGTTGATATAATTGCTATTACTTTTTGCCATTAAATTAATTGCTATTAATTTATTTATATGACGGCTACAGTTGGCATAGGGGTTGCCAACTGTAGCCGGGCGCAAAACAAGAAATTGGGTTGTTTTACCTCTGAGTGGCATTTTTTGCATACAATGGGCTAAATGGCCAGGTCACAAAGATCCCGAGGGCTTAGAGAAAGTTGGGGGAAAGGGACCCACTGAGCAGCTGTTAGGGGACTGATGGAAACCTCCCATGAAGACCATCCAGCGTGTTCTGTAACGTGCACAGAGTATGGCTCTCCTTGACACGGAACCACGGCTTAACACAATCCGAAGGACAGCTGCTTTGCAAAATCCATCGGTGTCCCCTACTGGCCGAGGGCAGGGAGGAGAGTTTAGCGTAGATAAAACTCGACGCTTGCCCAGTTGGGATTCGAACCTTGGAACTACAGATTACCAGCCTGGCGCACTGATACACCAGCCTCAACCTCGTCAAGTCGTGATTTATTAAAGTAGATGAAATGGCAATATTTTCTCGTGTCGCGTGCTTGCCAAACCTTATGTTCGCTTGCTACGTAGTAGTGGGGGAGGAATTCATTCCTGCCTCTCTCGGGTGGGAATGACTTGTGAGCTTCATTTCGGTAAGCGGACAAATCGCACGAAACATTTACTTTGGATGTGATCCGCATTGACTACGAAAGAAGCAAGCCTATCTGGAAGCGGAAACAAAATAGTGTGCTCAGCACTGACTAGATTGAAACGGATCTCCGTTTCCAGATACAAATTTTCACTCCAATTAAGTCGCTTTTAAAATTCTTCCAAGATTTTTTCTCCCAGTCTCCGTTCCGGCCATTAGTATCCTGAAGAGGAGCTGTTGTTGAATCCCCCACACCCTGGATCCTGACGGGGGGGGGGGGGGGGTTCAGTCGGTAGCGCGCCAGGCTCGTAATCTAGTTCCCAGGTTCGAGTCCCAGTTGGGTCAGCGTTGAGATATTTATCTCTGCAAAATTCCCCGCCCTGCCCACGGTCAGTAGGGGACACCGATGGGCTTGGAAAGGCCGCCCTCCGTCTGATGGGACGTTAAGCCGTGTGCGGGAGAGCCTACCCTGTGCACGTTAAAGAATACGCTGGCTACCAACTGTTTCCCAACAGCTGTTTCAGTGGGTTCCCTGCCCCAACCTGACAGCTAGCGTGCTGGGTTATGCTAAATGCTTGAGCCTTCGGGGTCCTTGTGACCTGGCCATTTAGCCCATGGTGTGCAAAAAAGTGCCGCTCAGAGGTAAAACAACCTGGATCCCGACCCTAATGAGAACTGATTATCGAATCAACTCTTAGATAAAAGGTGAATTTGTAATTCAATGTTTATATAAAAGGCGATTTTCGAATTCAACGCCTCAGTTCTCAGGTTCGAGTCCCACCTGGACTAGGGTTGAGATTTAACTCCCCACACACATACACACATCACCCTGCCCTTCGGTGAGTAGGGTAACCGATGGGCTTAGAAATACATCCGTCCGTTGGTTGGGACGTTTGAAGGAGAGCCATATCCTGTGCACGTTAAAGAACACGCAGGATGGCCTTAACTGGAGGCTATCTCTCTCTCTCTCAGCAGCTGTCCAGTGGGTATCCTTCTCCTAACATACTCGGACTCCTTGTGGCCTGGCCATTTAACTCATTAAGTGCAAAAAAGTGCCTCGCATTGTCTAAAATAACCCAACCTACCAAATTTGTGTCCGACTACATTATATAACCATACACGGAAGAACGCAACTATCGTGTTAGACTGCGGTGGATGTATTAATATACACTGCCTGACCAAATTATTATGAACAAATCATAGGCCTTACCTGGTATAGCGATTAGCGTACCAGACTAGTAGACCAGCGGCAGGCATGTCCTTGTGTAAGTGTTTGCATGTTGTATGAGAAACCAGGACAATCATGATATAGCTTCTAGTTTATCTCCGTCCTTTGTGTAGGGGAAATACCTTCTTCCGTTTTAAATAAAAACATGTCAATGCATGCAAAAGGACTTGCTGACTTTAGTATTCTATGCCAATACGTTGAGTCGTTTTTGATTAAAACGACTCAACGTATTGGCATATTTGACTTTGCTTAAATGGCCAGGCCATAAGGATGCCGAAGGCACGGAGAGATCATTAACGTTCATAGGGTAAACTCTTTAACGTTCATAGGGTAAACTCTTTAACGTTCATAGGTAACTCTTTACGTTCATAACTTCTTTAACGTTCATAGGGTAAACTCTTTTACGTTCATACGTAAACTCTTTCCATGGATGGTTCCAGGCCCAAGTGGGACTGGAACCTATAAATTGCTGATTACGAGTCTGCCGTCCTACCTGCTGAGCATTATCCCCTCCCCGTGTGAGGGAGAGCTTACCCAATGAACGTTAAAGAACATGCTGGATGGCCTTGACGGGAGGTTACCATCTGTCTCCCAACAGCTGTTCCAGTGGGTCCCCTTCCCCAATCTTCTCTGAGCCTTTGGGGGTCCATGTGACCTGGCCATTTAGCCCATGGTGTGCAAAAAAGTGCCACTCAGAGGTAAAACAACCCAAAGCCATCGGGGTCCATGTGACCTGGCCATTTAGCCCATGGTGTGCAAAAAAGTGCCGCTCAGAGGTAAAACAACCCAAAGCCTTCGGGGTCCATGTGACCTGGCCATTTAGCCCATGGTGTGCAAAAAAGTGCCGCTCAGAGGTAAAACAACCCAACGTTAAAGAACATGCTGGATGGCCTTGACGGGAGGCTACCATCTGTCTCCCAACAGCTGTTCCAGTGGGTCCCCTTCCCCAACCTTCTCTGAGCCTTCGGGGTCCATGTGACCTGGCCATTTAGCCCATGGTGTGCAAAAAAGTGCAGCTCAGAGGTAAAACAACCCAACCCAAAGCCTTCGGGGTCCATGTGACCTGGCCATTTAGCCCATGGTGTGCAAAAAAGTGCCGCTCAGAGGTAAAACAACCCAACGTTAAAGAACATGCTGGATGGCCTTGACGGGAGACTACCATCTGTCTCCCAACAGCTGTTCCAGTGGGTCCCCTTCCCCAACCTTCTCTGAGCCTTCGGGGTCCATGTGACCTGGCCATTTAGCCCATGGTGTGCAAAAAAGTGCCGCTCAGAGGTAAAACAACCCAACCCAAAGCCTTCGGGGTCCATGTGACCTGGCCATTTAGCCCATGGTGTGCAAAAAAGTGCCGCTCAGAGGTAAAACAACCCAACGTTAAAGAACATGCTGGATGGATTTGACGGGAGGCTACCATCTGTCTCCCAACAGCTGTTCCAGTGGGTCCCCTTCTCCAACCTTCTCTGAGCCTTCGGGGTCCATGTGACCTGGCCATTTAGCCCATGGTGTGCAAAAAAGTGCCGCTCAGAGGTAAAACAACCCAACCTTTTATGGGCAGGAGAAAGATGTCCAATGAATTTGGTCAAATCGGTTGGAAGATTGGGAAGCACTGATCGTTTTAACAGGCAAAGAGAAAGGCATGGGTTGGCTGAATCGGTAGCGCGCCAGACTTATAATCCGCAGTTCCCAGATTCAAGTCCTATCTGTTCTTGCATTGAGAATTTTCTCCGCTAACTCCCGTTCTGACCTCGGTTCCTTTCACAACACCGTTAGGCTTAGAAAAATCACCGTCCGTCAGATGGGATATTAAGCCTTGGCTCTATGTGCAGGAGAGCCGCACACTATGTACATTAAAGAACACACCGGGCGGCATTGACGGGAGGCTTCCGTCTGCCTTAGATTCGAGTCCCAGCTGGGTCAGCGTTGAGATTTCTCTCCGCAAAATTCCCCGCCCTGCCCACGGTCAGTAGGGGACACCGATGGGCTTGGAAAGGCCGCCGTCTGTCGGATGGGACGTTAAGCCGTGGCCCCGTGTGTGAGAGAGAGAGAGAGCCATACCCTGTTCACGTTAAAGAAAACGCTGGATGGCCTTGCCGGAGGCTACCATCTGTCTCCCAACAGCTGTTCCAGTTGGTCCCCTCCACCAACCTTCTCTGAGCCTTCGGGGTCCATGTGACCTGGGCATTTAGCCCATGGTGTGCAAAAAAGTGCTGCTCAGAGGTAAAACAACCCAACCCAATCCGTCTGCCTCCTCCTGCTCTCCAGTGAATCCCCTCCCCCCCCAGGCGCAATGTAGCTCTTGCGCCATCAAACTCCAAACAACTAAACCACTTTCCCCCAAGAGGTGGGGTGGTTCAGTTGGTAGCGTGCCAGGCTCGTAATCTCAAAGTTCCTGTGTTCGAGTCCCAGCTGGCTAGCGTTGAGATTTATCTGCGAAATTCGCCACCCTGCCCACGATCAGTAGGGGACACCGATGGGTTTGGAAAGGCCGCCGCCCATCGGATGGGACGAAAAAGTGTCGCTCTGAGGTAAAACTACCCAATCTTCTGTAATCAAATATAATGTGCGAAATGCTCTGCAAGCCCTCATGGTTCTTGTGACTTTGCCATTTATCCTATTTCGTGTAAAAAAAAAAATGCTGCTCAGAAGTAAAAAAAAACACGAGAAAGGAGAATAATTTCATTTTTTATTACGGAATCTCATCAGGGATAAATTATACAGGGTGACCCAAAAATACTCTTATTATTTCAAACATTCATAATACAAAAAGTAACAAAATGCAAGATTAATAAGTTCCATTGCAAAAAAAAAATAAATTTCACATCGATCCGCTTCAACATGGACTCCTTTCCTGACACATACAAGTGACATTCGATGTTGCTTCACGTATTGGCCAGCATGTTCGGTGTAACCATGGAGATGACATCTGTTATTTTCTCCTTGAGAGTTGTACGACGAGCTATCTGATGAGCAATATCCTTAACATAACCTCACGGGAATAAATATCCAGCGGAGTTTTTTTTTTTTCTAGAGAAAGGGACAGTCAGTGCATTAGCAAAAACTTCAATAAGTTTCTTGACCACACCACAGATTGATTTTTGGGGTTATCGCGTTCATCTTCGCGTACAAAATTGCGCGAATTTGGGGTTCGGATAAACCCAATGTCTGTTCACATTCCTTTATGTATGAAAGTTTGCTTCGTTACTGAAACACACTCTTGTTAAGTAGGCACTGTTGGGACGGTGTGGCTCAGTCGATAGTGTGCCAGGCTTGTAATATCATTTCCCAGGTTCGAGTCCCAGCTTGGTCAGTGTTGAGACTTATCTCCCCACCCTGCCCACTGTCAGTAGGGAACCGAAGGGCTTGGAAAGGCCGCCCTCCGTCGGATGGGACGTTAAGCCGCGGTGCCGAATGCGGGAGAGCATCGCGATTGCCATGGGGAGAGCCATACCCTGCGCAAGTTAAAAGAACATGCAGGATGGCCTTGACGGGAGGCTACCAGGGCCGTCGCCAGATTAGAACTCGTCCTGAGGCACACAATTAAATATTACCCCTGATGGATTATAAGACAAAAATATAAGAAAATCTCCAATTGCTATTTTGTTTTTATTTCAAGAGAAACATTAATGCAAAACAATTATATAATAATATTAATTAAATGTTTGCTCTACGTGGATATCGCACAATAAAACTGTTTATAAGCTCTTCTGCGTTTACACGCTCGGAAGGAGGATTGCAGTATCCACAAATGAAATAATAATTCCCAAAATGATAAATATAACGTAAATTAAGCAAAACTGATTAAGTAAAAGTGAATGGGTGGACCATCACAGGCGTCGTGAGGCAGACTGCCTCTAAGCTACATCCTGTCGACCGTACTGGAGGCTACTATCTGTCTCCTAACAGCTGTTCCAGTGAGTTCCCTCCCCTAACCTTCTCCGAGCCATCGGGGTCATTCTGACCTGGCCATTTAGCCCATTGTGTAAAAAAAAAAAGTGTTGCTCAGAGGTAAAAACAACCCAAAAGTAGGCACTGTTTTTTTCTCTCCCATATGGTTATGTTTTACCCTTGATCGTCACTTTTGTTGATACCATGGGTTAAATTACAGGTCACAAGGAACCCAAGGGCTTAGAAGGTTGGGGGGCAGGGGACACTGAACAGCTGTTAGGGGAGACAGATAAAATATTCCCGTCAAGGACATCCAGCTTGTTCTTTAACGTGCATCATGTCAGCTAAACCCACGACCTTGCCCTCGATTAGAAAGTATATATTGATGGGCTTGGAAAAGGTTCTGTTATTTCACCTCTGAGCGGCACTTTTTTTTGCACACAATGGGCTAAATGGCCAGCTCACAAGGGCCCCGAATTCTCAGAGAAGTTTCTGGGATGGGACCCACTGGAACAGCTTTTTGGGAGCAGACTCTAGCCTCCCGTCAAGGCTATCCAGTGTAACGTGCATAAGGTATGACCAGGGCCACCGACAGGGGGGGGGGGGGCAAGGGGGACTAGTGCATAGGGGCCCGTCTGCAATAAGTGCCCGTCAGATTAAGTGACTCTTTACTTTTTCTTACAAAAATTATTCTTAATTAGGCTATATATCGATCCTATAAAATTCCATAAGAACATTATTTGTTATAATATGCTTTTAAAACGAAACACTAGTTGGATTATGACATATTAATAGTAATTGAACGAACCATTTCTTAACATCATCTTTTGTCCGCGTTAACTTACAGCATTTGCTTGTGTTTTCCCTGTTAACCACTCCACCCCTGCAGCAGTAGCAACAGTTGGACTCTCCCAAACCCAACCCGTGCGATCAGGTATATTACATTGTTCATGTTTCGAGTTCCAGTAACATCGTCTGTGTGTCAGTGTTACAAATTATAACAGTTTAAAAGTCTCTTGTCGGCACATTTGTTTCACTATTTCGTTGTCATTTGTTTAGTAAAACGATATATTCATTGGTGCTATAGTCTAACTGAACAATGGACAAGTATAAGCATAAGTCAGGAGCTGAGAAGCGCAAGGTGAGAAATAAAAAATTGGAAGTTATTAAGAAAGGGAGTAGAACTTTGTTTGAAGTCGGTGTAAAAGTGAATGTGGACAGTGAAGGTGCAAAAAATGCATGCCTGACTGCGCAACAGGCTTTTTTTTCCCCCTCTGAATGTTATCATTGTGTCCAGAATAATTGCTTTTAATGATTTGTAAAGATAAAAAGTTTTCAAGGGGGGGGGGGGGCGAGCATAATATTACACAGGGGCCCATAAATTCTCTCGGCGGCCCTGGGTATGACTCTCTCGTACACGGGGCCATGGCTGAACGTCCCATCCGACGGATTGCGGCCTTTCCAATCCCATCGATGGTCCCGTACTGAACGTGGGGAGTTTTGCGGAGATAAATCTCAACGCTGGCTCAGCTAGGACTGGGAACTGCAGATTACGTGCCAGGCGCGCTACCGACTGAGCCACCCCCGTCCCTAGGCTTGGAAAGGCTACCGTCCATCGGATGGGATTGTAAAGCTGTGGCTCTGTGTGGAGGAAAGCATATTTGTATTTAGAGAGTTACGGAAGGTTGAATATATAATAGCAACAGTGCAAGTCCTAAGGAAAATATCGTAATAATTATTTACACAAACTCTTTAATCATGGGGCGGGGGTGGCTCAGTCTGTAGCGCTCCAGGCTCGTAATCTGTAGTTCCCAGGTTCGAGTCCCAACTGGGTCAGCGTTGAGATTTCTCTCCGCAAAATTCCCCACCCTGCCCACGGTCAGTAGGGGACACCGATGGTCTTAGAAAGACCACCGTCCGTCGGATGGGACGTTAAGCCGTGGGCCCGTGTGCGGGAGAGCCATAACCTGTGCACGTTAAAGAACACACTGGATGGCCTTGACGGGAGGCTACCATCTGTCTCCCAACAGCTGTTCCAGTTGGTCCCCTCCCCCAACCTTCTGAGTTTTCGGGGTCCTTGTGACCTGGCTATTTAGCCCATGGTGTGCAAAAAAAGTGCCGCTCAGAGGTGAAACAACCCAACCTTTTAATAATACATCTCCTGGTGTAAACAGTTTGAAATAATCCTAATATGAATAAAAACTATTAACTTTTGAGGTAAACTGTTGTTTGGCATTGCTATTGTTAAATATTTAAACTTCCATAAACTCTAAATGCGAAATAAGAGATTTACTAACAGTATCTGACAGAGATCTTCAATTAATCGTAAGTTACGACCTGGGTTCGAGCCTCGGGTAAGGCATGGCTGTTTGTGTCGTTTTTCTGCTGAGGACCTGCCATCCTCTCAGACCTCTGTAGCAAGCAGCTGCTTGAGGGGGTATTTTTTTATTTTATTTTTATTACATTTTCACATAAAGCTCTTAATTACGAGTTTATACAGCTTCGAAATTAGCTTCTGTTGACATAACATCGAGGCGGCGGGGGGTTAAATTTCAATGATCGTTTAGTGTAATTTTTTATGCATTACTTTTATTAACTTACTTCATTACAATAAAAGAGGGAAGTCTGTAAATGACTAAACTTCAAGTGCTGCATTTCCATTTCTGCTTCTATTCAATTCAAAGATCTGTCATGTTTTACCTCTACCTACAGGATCGTCATCTGGTGACCAGAATTTTCCGAGAATATCTCGGAATCGGAAGTTCTCTGATTTTCCCGAGCAAGGATCATCCGGTACGTCATTCAACCCAGACGAGGTGAATTTAAACTTGTGCCGCTGCTCCGAGTTAGGGTGGATTGGACCGTAGGATCGGGTTGTTTTACCTCTGAGCGTCACTTTTGTGCACACAACAGACCAGATGGTCGGTCAGGTTACAAGAATCCTGACGACTCTGAAAAGTAACGGATTCACCGAACAGTTCTTAGGAGAGAGAAGTTTTTCGTCAAGGCCATCCAGAGTGTTCTTTAACGTGCAGAAAGTATGGTTCTCCTGCACATATAGGGGCACAGTCGGTAGCGCGCCAGGCTCGTGATCTGTAGTTCCCAGGTTCGAGTCCCAGCTGGGTCAGCGCAAAAATTTCCCGCCCTGCCCACGGTCAGTAGGGGACACCGATGGGCTTGGAAAGGCCGCCGTACGTCGGATGGGACGTTAAGCCGTGGCTTCGTGTGTGGGAGTGCCATACCCTGTGCACGTTAAAGAAGACGTTGGATGGCCTTGACGGGAGGCTACCATCTGTCTTCCAACAGCTGTTCCAGTGGGTCCCCTCCCCCAACCTTCTCTGAGCCTTCGGGGTCCATGTGACCTGGCCATTTAGCCCATGGTGTGCAAAAAAGTGCCTCTCAGAGGTAAAACCTAACCTGCACATGCAGCCGCCGTCCGTCGGATGGGACGTTAAACCGTGTCCTCGTGTGCGGGAGAGCCATGCTCTGTGCACGTTAAAGAACACGCTGGATGGCCTTGACGGGAGGCTATCATCTGTCTCCCAACAGCTGTTCCAGTGGGTCTCCTCCCCCAATCTTCTGAGCCTTCGGGGTCCTTGTGACCTGGCCATTTAGCCCATGGTGTGCAAAAAAGGAAGTGTCATTCAGAGGTAAAACAACCCAGTCTAGAACCTTATTTGAGTCGAAACTTTTGTTTAAGTCGAATACGTTTTCACCAAAGAGAATATTTTATTAGAATCATCTATTTAACAAAATACTGAGTGGGTGATTGCAGAATTTTTATTAAAACGCGTACTCCATATTTTAAAAATGTATCTGAAAGAATATGCGAACTAATGAAAACGAGCACAGAAACCCAGCACTATGTATTCAAGCTACTTTTATTTCAACTTTATCTGCTAAGCAGGTTTCTCTGCTCTTACGAAATAGGAGATATTTTGGGGGTGAAAATCATTTGAACATAATACCCCCTCAAGCAGCTGCTTGCCACAGAGGTCTGACAGGAGCCTGTCAGTTTATATGCCAAAGTAGAAGGTCTGAGAGGATGGCAGGACCTCAGCAGAAAAACGACATACAACCATGCCTTAACCCGGGACGCGAACCCAGGTCCCTTAGATCAGTAGCCAAGCGCGCTAACCACTCGGCCATGGGACGGCTACTTGAACATAATAGCCTTCCGATATTTTGTGTAGCATTATCATCACTGATTCCTAATAGAAAAGGAACAAGCTCGAATTTCATATTAAATATCACAATAATAAAATACTATATAAATTACAATCATGTCTACTACAATATTTGTTCGTTTTTTCTTAAGGGTTTTATTAAAATTCGAACTCGAATTATGAAAGTTGAAAAGAACCAAAATTTTGATACGAAATCTGCGATCAGTGTCATGAGCATTATTATTCATTCATCGTTGTGATGGTAGCGCGCCAGGCTCGTAATCTGTAGTTCCCAGGTTCGAGTCCCAGCTGGGTCAGCATTGAGATTTATCTCTGCAAAATTCCCCGCCCTGCCCACGGTCAGTAGGGGACACCAATGGGCTTGGAAAGGCCGCCGTCCGTCGGATGGGACGTTAAGCCGTGGCCCCGTGTGCGGGAGAGCCACACCCTGTGCACGTTAAAGAACATGTTGGATGGCCTTGACGGGAGGCTACCATCTGTCTCCCAACAGCTGTTCCAGTGGGTCCCCTCCCCCAACCTTCTCTGAGCCTTCGGGGTCCATGTGACCTGGCCAGTTAGCCCATTGTGTGCAAAAAAGTGCCGCTCAGAGGTAAAACAACCCAACCCATCGTTGTGATTATTCCATTGAAATAAATCTAGTGTTGCTAAAAAAACAAATATGCTAAATTAAATAAAATATATGAATATTAAAATTACGTTTCATATTTAGTGAATCTACGATATTATTCTGAAGTTGTTTTTTTTCCTGGGAAGCCAAGGAAAAAGTTTGAAAAAAAAAACCTTGCCTTAGACGACACAAACATTAATTTGCAAAACTGCTATACACTGCCCTATAAATAGATGACAACATGAAAATTCTATGTCAATGAGGCACGTGCCAGGATTTAGTTTCGGGGATTCCTGAGAATTCAGTTTCAGAGAAGCTCCGTGAATTTAGCTTCGTGTTTTTATATTTAAATTTCAATTAACAATATTCCGGTACTTAATGAGTTATGGAAGTTTGAATATTTAACAACAGTAATACGTCATAAGAATGTACCTCAGAAATTAATTAAAACTTATTGAATGATTTGAAACAATATTTATTTTAATAAATATTTACATTATAAAAGTATGTCTAATATCAAAATAATTATGCAATTAGACAATCATCTTATCAAAAAATATTCATATTGCTTTTCGCTTGTCATTTGTCGGTTTGTGGATTTTTTAGAACAGTTGTTCCACCATATCCTTTGAACGCGACGGATGATTTATGTCAAATGCAAGGTTGTGATGCGGGGAGCGCCATAAAATAAAAATAAAATAAATACCCCCTCAAGCAGCTGCTTGTCACAGAGGTCTGACAGGAGCCTGTCAGTTTATATGCCAGAGTAGAAGGTCTGAGAGGATGGCAGGACCTCAGCAGAAAAACGACACACACAGCCATGCCTTACCCGGGACTCGAACCTAGGTCCCTTAGATCAGTAGCCAAGCGCGCTAACCACTCGGCCATGGGACGGCTGGGGAGCGCCATAGACTATATAAAAAAAATTCTTACCTAAAAAAAGACATAGAGGAACAATCATTTTCATACTTTATCTTCTGAACGCGAGGGGCCAAAAGTAACAAGGTATGCGTCAAATGAAAGCTTGTGATCTGGGGAATGCTACAGGAAAAAAAAATCCACCTCCTGTTTCGTCCTCCCTAAAAAAAGGGGGGGGGGAAGGGGATGCGAAAACGATTTCCGCTGTATCATCCGAAGGCGAGGGCCTACAATTACCAGTTAAGATGGACTGTTTTACCTCTGACCAGCACTTTTTTTTTGCACACAAAGAGCTAAATGGTCAAGTCACAAGGACCCCCGAAGGTTCAGAGAAGGTTGGGGCAGGGGACCCACTGGACAGCTGTTGTAAGACAGATGGTAGCATCCCCTTCAAGGCCATTCAGCGCATTCTTTAACGTGCACAGGGTATGGTTCTCCCGCACACGGTGGCATTTCTAAACCCTTCAGTGTTCCCTACTGATTTAGGCAGGCCGAAGAGTTTTACGGAGATGGATCTTAATTCTGGCCCAGGTGGGACTCGAACCTGGGAACTGCAGATTTCGATCCTGGCGCGACTACCGACTGAGCCATCCCGCCCCTACAAGTTAGATGTCAAATGAAAGCTCGTACGTAGATCATGGTAGACTATTTCGAAATTTTACCCCACCATTGCTGCCCCCCCCCCCTCCAAAAAAGGGGCAGATTTGCGCGGGGAGCCTTAACGAATGATATCTAAAATTAAAGGTTGTGGCATCACCAATGTCCCAAAAACAGGGGAAGGAAAAATGTGGTCGGTGTGAATGAATCATGCATCAAATAAAATTTTCTTAATGTAAGTGTTTTTAGTGACAAAGAAAAAAATAATTTTTTTTCCAAAATACCTAGCTGGAAATATGCGCCCTAAAAGTAGGGTTGGGTTGTTTTACCTCTGAGCGGCACTTTTTTGCACACCACGGGCTAAATGGCCAGGTCACATGGACCCCGAAGGCTCAGAGAAGGTTGGGAAGGGGACCCACTGGAACAGCTGTTGGGAGACAGATGGTAGCCTCCGGCAAGGCCATCCAGCGTGTTCTTTAACGTGAACAGGGTATGGCTCTCTCTCTCTCTCACACGGGGCCACGGCTTAACGTCCCATCCGACCGACGGCGGCCAGGTCACAAGGGTTGGGTTGTTGGGTTGTTTTACCTCTGAGCGGCACTTTTTTGCACACCACGGGCTAAATGGCCAGGTCACATGGACCCCGAAGGCTCAGAGAAGGTTGGGAAGGGGACCCACTGGAACAGGTGTTGGGAGACAGATGGTAGCCTCCCGTCAAGGCCATCCAGCGTGTTCTTTAACGTGCACAGGGTATGGCTCTCCCTCACACGTGGCCACGGCTTAACGTCCCATCCGACGGACGGCGGCCTTTCCAAGCCCATCGGTGTCCCCTACTGACCGTGGGCAGGGCGGGGAATTTTGCGGAGATAAATCTCAACGCTGACCCAGCTGGGACTCGAACCTGGGAACTACAGATTACGAGCCTGGCGCGCTACCGACTGAGCCCCCCCCCCCCCCGCCCCAAAAGTAGAAAATAAACTTAAATCATATCGATGATGCAATCACTCACCGAGTTCGTATTTACTTCAAAGGAAGATAGGGCGCCGATTTACCTACTTGAGAAGATTGCCGGCGCCTTATCTTCCTTTGATGTGAATAGAAATTTAGTGAGTGATAGCATCATTGATTTGCTTTAAGTTTATTTTCTGCCTTTTAGGGCGCATATAGAAGTTGGTATTTTTTATTTTAAATATTCCAGCTTCCATAACTAAATTTTGAGCGAAAATTTTTGAAAATTGAGATTGTAATAGATTTGATTGAGATCTTTAATTGATCTTCAGTCATCCGTTAAAAGCATATTATGAAATTCAGAGTTACGAAGTCAGATTGGGGGCGGGGTGCTCAGTCGGTAGCGCGCCAGACTCGTAATCTTGCAGTTCCCAGCTGGGCCAGCGTTGAAATTTATCTCTGCAAAACTCCCCGCCCTGCTCTTGGTCAGTAAGGAACACCGATAAGCTTGGAAAGGCCGCCGTCCGTCGGATGGGACGTTAAACCATAGCCCCGTGTGAGGAGAGAGCCACATCTTGTGTACGTTAAAGAACACTGGGTGACTTTGACGGGACGCTGTCAACTGTCTCCCAACAGCTGTTCCAATGGGTTCCCTCCCTCAGCCTTCTCGGTGTCCTTGTGACCTGGCCATTTAGCTGGGGCGGGGGTGGCTCAGTCGGTAGCGTGCCAGACTCGCAATCTGTAGTTCCCAGGTTCGAGTCCCAGCTGGGTCAGCGTTGAGATTTATCTCCGCAAAATTCCCCGCCCTGCCCACGGTCAGTAGGGGACACCGATGGGCTTGGAAAGGCCGCCGTCCGTCGGATGGGACGTTAAGCCGTGGCCCCGTGTGCGGGAGAGCCATACCCTGTGCACGTTAAAGAACACGCTGGATGGCCTTGACGGGAGGCTATCATCTGTCTCCCAACAGCTGTTCCAGTGGGTCCCCTCCCCCAACCTTCTCTGAGCCTTCGGGGTCCATGTGACCTGGCCATTTAGCCCATGGTGTGCAAAAAAGTGCCGCTCAGAGGTAAAACAACCCAACAACAACCTGGCCATTTAGCCCATTGTGTGCAAAAAATTGCCGCTCAGAGGTAAAACAATACAACCCAAGTATTGAAGCAAAAAAAAAAGATGACATAGTGGTAGTAGCTAAGTGATAGAAACGGAAGCCGTGAAGAAGGTTAAAGATGGGAACCGATGAAGGCCATTAATTTAACACGTTTTAACGATGTGATGTTTTTAATTTAACCATAAAAAATGTTTTATAAAATGTAAATAAATGAAAAAAAAATATTTTTAGCACGCATGTAATGTATATAATTTTTTTTCCCACCGATACATTGCATTATAAAAGGTTTGGCATTGAAGCGCCCTAACGATTTGCGGATTCATAAATCTTCGAGTGGGAATGCAGTATTACTTTGAAGGTTTTACAATACAAGTAGTAAGAAATGTAGGTTCATATTTTCATCTTGAATCCTCCTGTGATATTTTTCAAAGACTAAATGGTATCTGGGCATACGCTGCAAGAGAGCTGTGTATCAACCCCCCTGTGATGATGATGGACAGAACTGTGCAAACCTTGCACCCATGGGGCAGGCTTTTAATCTCAAAGGAGATATTCACTTCTGGTAGGAAGGGAAGGGTTGACACATCAATGTGTCTATTGATATGGTTATATATGGCCATTTTTTTTTCCTACCCTGCTGAGGACTGATCAACTTCACAGGGTCCTAATCACGCACTTACCCACGATTTAGGTTCTTGGGGTGGGGAGGAACAGTAAAGGAAAGGTTAAAATGTTATTCCATATTGAATTTATATATAACCTACTTTTAGTGTTGGGCATATACTGTGGGGCTACAATAAAATTGTACAAAGACACTTATTATTAATTTTTTTGCGGGGGGGGGGGGGTTCAAGGCAGGTAAACAGGTTTGAGATTTCTTAAAACACTACCAGATTTTCGGGAGGGGGGGATCCGGACTATCGATACGTTTCTCGTCCAGATGCTGACCGCTTCTGCTGATTGTAAATTGTTAACGTTATAAGAATCTAAGGGTACTGCAAACATTTTTGAAATGCGAAAGGGTTCCATGGCCAAATTAAAGTGGGTAACACAGTTCTAGACGAAGACCCGAACTCACATTATATTGTCAGGCTCCTGTCAGTTCTCTGTAGTAAGCAGCTGCTTTTATTTTTTAAATAAAATGTACTTTTGCTGTTTCGTGTAAATAATGATAAAATGTATTTTTCTGTTTTGTTGCAGATTTGGATTAAGTAACAGATTTGATACTGAATTTCCATCGGCGCTTTCAGCAAAAGTAAGTTATTTTATTGATGTGTAATGTCCACACCTAAAACCAAAGGTATATTTAGAAGCTTTAAATTGGGGTGAATGTAAGAAGGGCAGAAGAAGTTTGTGTACAGATTTCGAATATTTTGAATTTTCCCTACCCAACCTTCTCTGAGCCCTCGGGGTCATTGTGACCTGCCATTTAGCCCATTTTGTGCAAAAGAAAGTGCTGCTCAGAGGTAAAACAATGACAACCGAACTCTTGTGCTGGGTGTTTTTTATGTCAAAGTTATTGCTTTAATTGCTCTGAGCATTTTTAACAGATAGAGTTGCCAAGTGGTGTACATAAGGGTTATATCTCCCCCTTTCCCGGGGCGGGGGTGGCTCAGTCGGTAGCGCGTCAGGCTCGCAATCTGTAGTTCCCAGGTTCGAGTCCCAGCTGGGTCAGCGTTGAGATTTATCTCCGCTAAATTCCTCGCCCTGCCCACGGTCAGTAGGGGACACCGATGGGCTTGGAAAGGCCGCCGTCCGTCGGATGGGACGTTAAGCCGTGGCCCCGTGTGTTGGAGAGCCATACCCGGTGCACGTTAAAGAACACGCTGGATGACCTTGACGGGAGGCTACCATCTGTCTCCCAACAGCTGTTTCAGTGGGTCCCCTCCCCCAGCCTTCGGGGTCCATGTGACCTGGCCATTTAGCCCATTGTGTGCAAAAAAGTGCCGCTCAGAGGTAAAACAACGCAACCCAAATCCCCCTTCCTTGGATAGTTGAATAACATTTTATAAGGTTGTGCTTGAAAACCATAGACTAAAACACATTAACCTCCCCATTAGAAGTTTCTGCATACACCACAGAGTTCAAAATGTTAAGAAAAGGCCAAGTGCCCCTTATACACAGGATTTCTCACTATTTCCCTGCCTTCTCTTCAAAGGTTTATTGGAACGCATAATGATTGATATATAAAGACCCGTAATGATATATATGGGACGCCAGGGATTGGTTCATAATTTGCAATTCCTAGGTTCGAGTCCCCCCCTAAGCCAGAGCTGAGTTTTATCTCTGCTAAACCACCACCTTTCGCTTTTTTTCAGAAAGGGGGTCACTGTTGGGCTTTGGAAGGCCACTGTATCCATCGGAGGGGACATTAAGCCATGATCTCTGTGTGCAAGAGACTCCTCTCTTTTTACGTTAAAGAACAAAGGGGATGACTTTGACGGGTATTTTCCGTCTCCTAACAGTTTTCCAATAGATTCCTTTCCCCCTAACCCATTGTATGCAAAAAAGTGCTGCTCGCGATAAAACAACCCAACCACTGCAGAGAGCAGTCCCTCGTTTGAATCGACAACCACCGACAAACTTTAGGGGGCGGGGTGGCTCAGTCGGTAGCGCCAGGTTTGTAATCTGTAGTTCCCAGGTTTGAATCCCAACTGAGCCAGCGTTCAGATTCATATCCGCAAAACTCCCCGACCTGCCGAGGTTCAGTAGGGAACACAGATGGTCTTCGAAAGTCTGACGTCCATCAGATGGGATGTTAAGCCATGGTCCCGTGTGCGGGAGAGTTATACCATGTGCACGTTAAAGAACACGCTGAATGGCGTGTTCTTTAACGTGCACATGGTATAACCTCCGTCAAAGGATGGTCATGGCCATCCTTTGACGGGAGGCTACCATCTTTCACCCAAAAGCTGTTCCAGTAGGTCCCCTCCCCCAAACTTTCTCCGAGCCTTCGGGGTCCTTATGACCTGGCCATTTAGCCCATTGTGTGCAAAAAAGTGCCGCCCAGAGGTAAAACAACCCAACCCAGACAACCTTTTGGGACATAAAATCGGCAGAAATTTTTATCTTTTTTGAGATTCTTCGAATGGAAAAATAATAGTAGATTGAAAAATAGAAGCTGTGGACATTTACAATTATTATGTCAGCACAGAAATATTGATCGAAAATGCAAACTTGGACACTTTTTGGAATAACCTTCTGCTCCGTTTTTCTGTCCATCATTCACTTTTTTGTCACTTTGAAATCATTAGATCCTACGAGGATGCGAGAATCTCTATATAGGCATTAGCGAAAAAAACATTGTGTCTAACCTGATTCACATATTATTAAATTTATTCCTTTTATTATGACTGTAATGCTTCGTGTTTATTGTTTTTATTCATGTATATTTGTACATGTAGCAGCAGGGGCGGACTGGCACTGTTTTTCAGGGAAGCAATTGTAGCGGGACTGCGATAAAAAAAAATCTGTTTCTTTTTCGATATTTCAATACTTATTGTTTTGAGAGTTTGTACTGAAGCTTAAAATGGGTTTTTCCCAATTCTGAGAAATTTCTCTAAATTAGCAATTATCATTATTGAAAAAACATTGCCCCTCTGAGGTCCCAGGGGCTCGCGACACTATAGTGCTCAGTGCCCCTTACCAGTCTGCTCCTGTGTAGCAAAAAAATTCCCCGTCCTGCCCACGGTCAGTAGGGGACACCGATGGGCTTGGAAAGGCCGCCGTCCGTCGAATAGGACGCTAAGCCGTGGCCCCGTGTGCGGGAGAGCCATACCCTGTGTACGTTAAAGAACACTCTGGATGGCCTTGACGGGAGGCTACCATCTGTCTCCCAACAGCTGTTCCAGTGGGTCCCCTCCTCCAACCTACTCTGAGCCTTCGGGGTCATGGCCATTTAGTCCATGGTGTGGCCTACCTGGCCATTTAGTCCATGGTGTGCAAAAAAGTGCCGTTCAGAGGTAAAACTACCCTACCTACCCTGTGTAGCACATATTTACAGAAAAGACAATGATAAAAGTAGGAACAAAAATGGCTAAGTGCAGTTTTATATCAGTATATGCTGCTTTCTCCGAGCCTTCGGGGTCCTTGTGACCTGGCCATTTAGCCCATTGTGTGCAAAAAAAGTGCCGCTTAGAGGTAAAACAACCCAATCCAGACAACCTTTTGGGACACAAAATCGGCCGAAATTTTTATCTTTTTCTAGATTTATCGAATGGAAAAATAATATTGAAAAATAGAAGCTATTTACAATTATTATGTCAGTTTTTCTCTCCATCGTTCACTTTTTTGTCACTTCGAAATTATTAGATTCTACGGGGATGAGAGAATCTCTTTAGAGTCATTAGCAAAAAAAAAAAAACATTTTGTGCCTAACTGATTCACATATTATTAAATTTATTCCTTTTATTATGACTCTAATGCTTCGTGTTTATTGTGAGGAGACGGACTGGCACTGTTTTTCAGGGAAGCAATTGTAGCGAGGCTGCGATGATAAAAAATTCTGTTTCTTTTTCGATATTTCATATTTATTGTTTTGAGTTTGTACTGAAGCTTAAAATGGATTTTCCCAATTCTGTGGAATTTCTGTAAATTAACAATTATCATTATTAAAAAAACCTTTCCCCTCTGAGGTCCCAGGGGCTCGCGACACTACAGTGCCCCTTACCATTCTGCTCCTGTGTAGCACATATTTACAGAAAAGACAATGATAAAAGTAGGAACAAAAATGGCTAAATGCATTTTCATATCAGTATATGCTACGTATTGATGATTGTCGAATATTGAAGATGTAAAATAAGATATGAACTGTTTTCAAAATGAATGCCGAGTACTTAAGATGTGTTTCTACTCTACATGTGATAAGTTATAATCTTTAACCAATCAGGGTGAAGTCGTACATTAGCATCATTCGGCAATAATTGAAGTGTTCTTTATTGTTTACAAATATGTCTCGTACCTGTGTTAAACAAATTAATTTGAATAGGAAAATGTGAAGCATCGTTTTGGAAGTGATGAAATTCCGAACAAGGATAGATCAGGTAAGTGGGACAAAGAGCATTCAAGGTGTCTTTTGATATGGTAATAAAATTAATACCGGAAATCAATCGTTGCCTTTGGTTGGCACCTCTTGGTTTCTAAACCGTCACTTCGACCGCTATTTGACCTTGAATGCAACACCGGATCTGAAAATCCTTTTTTTTTATTCTACTCCTTGAAATAACCGTATTCACAATTTTTTAGCTCTGCAGCACCGGTTTATCGAAAGTTGACATTTGACCTCAAAGGACCTACCAGGTTCAAAATTTCACAAAATTTGAGATCTCTGATTCAATACCCTCAGGTACCAATTTTTATCTCTCCAGACCTAGATCTGGATGACCTTGATGGAAGGTTGTCTCTTAACTGTCCAATGGGTCCCCTCCGTCCAACCTTTCCAGAGCCCTCTAGGTCCATGTGACCTGGACATTTAGCCCATTGTGTGCAAAAAAAGGGCTGTTCAGAGGTCCAACAACAATGCCTTTATAAGGGCCCCCCGTCTGTCTCGTGCCTATGTTTGCCTTGACCCTTTCTAACCCATCGTTGTGTGGAATAATAATTTTTTCCAACTTTTCTAGGTCGCACCAGAAGAATATAAAGCGACAATATCGAGAGTGAACAGCGTCTTGAGGAAAACTCTCCCAGTGAATGTAAAATGGCTGTTTTGTGGATGTTTGTGCTGTTGTTGTACATTAGGTTGTTCACTTTGGCCAGTCATTTGTCTTAGTAAACGAGTAAGTACAAAAATTCACTCATTCGTCTAATTTTAAGTATCTTAATATTCGGTCTCGTCCATTGTATATTGTGTTATGTACAGTAAAAGTCCATATATCTGGCACCTAGACAAAAAAAAGTTCAAGCAACAGCAAGTTTCATGTCTTCCTAGGACAGTGATCGCGAACTTACGACACGCGTGCCAAAGGTGGCACGCGAGACGGTTTTCGTTGGCACTCCACTGGAAGGTGGAAAGAAATATATAGAAAATCTGGTGTAGAAACTTGGAAAAAATGGTCCTAGCAATTGAATACATATTTACGGATGAAACATTAGTAGCAAGATGAAGACTATGCTGCTATAATTAGATACTTGTTATTAATTTCATTAGTTGCACCCATATATTGAAAATCTCGTCAAATAACCGATTACACATTGCACAAAAAAGCTGCATTAGAAATAGACGTACTAAATCTATCAACTATTCATTGATTTTCTTTAAAGCACGTCTCTTCTATCTTAAAATTTAGTTTAGGTTTCGGTTTACTGCTACGCCAGAGAGAGACATTTTATTCTCTTCCAATGAAAATTCACTTCATTCTGATAACGGTTTCGTAGCGCCAGTGATCCACTGAGCACAATAAGTGGAAAGCAGTTTGTACGTGCGATTGAATGATTTCGGTTTGGTAAATAAAAGTTTAAATTTTTTTATTTTCGCTTGTATAATGGTGAGTCTGAAAAATTAGTGTTCTGGATAATTCTTCCGAATCTCTACTCGGGATTGCTTAAGAGCTCGATAGAACGGCTAATGCTGCAAAGTAACTCTTACTTTAAATGTTGGCAATGCAGCCAAGAAAGCTTTATTTTTTAGAAATTAGCGAGAAACGTTTCAAGCGGTACACGGTAATGACCATATTTTATTTCATCTATTCGCCTGCTGTATAATAAAAGAACAACAGAAGGAAGTAAAGTATGCGATTCTGGATTTTTTTTTTTGTTATACTGCAGACTGTTTCTTAGAAATGCTAAGTTAGATTGCAGTTCACGGAGACAACATGGCGGCTCGGAGGTTTTTGCAGAATTGAAAGACGAACATGTCGTCTACTTAGCTCTGGTTAAAATAGTTGCCTCTAATGAGATTATTTATTTTGGAATTTTTTTTACGTTAGGATGAAAATTTTTTTTATGAATAAACGACTGTTAAAATTATTTATTTTTGGGGTCTTTTATAATTCGGATCGGCGGTACACTGTTCCCGATTTTCTTGTTTTTGTGAGATGTGTTGTCTCTGAGATGATTTATTTCCGGGGGCTTTTTATCATTTGGACTATTGGACTTTTTTTAATATCCTTTGGGACTTTTTAGTGCGGAACGAAAATTTGATATTTAGCTACATATGGTCGAGACAAAGTAGTTGTGTCCGAGGATGTATCATTTCTTATCTTGAGTAAAAAAAACAAGATGGCGGGTTTGACACCGGGACCTGCACTACTGCCAATATCAAAAATATAAGATTATAGAAAAAAAAACACGCTACAGAAGCTGCCTGTTGATGACTGCCATTTTGCACATTTTTATAGTCCCCATTTTATATATTTTGATGGTGGGCATTCAACAATTATCCGCGTGCCGCATTATAAAAAAAAAAGCCCCAGAAGACAGTAAATATTTTTTTTTTAATGCAGCAGACAATTTACTGGGAAATTCGAATCTGTATCGTCCCAGCAAAGTTATGACACCTCAGAATTTTCCGTTACGTAACATACAGATTTAAAAGACGCAACTTTTAATGCTTAGACAAAAACACAAATAGAAAATAAATATTTGAGCCCCGGAATACGAACTCGACTCAAAATGAAAATAGTCGATACATTTTTTATGATTGGTCCCAGTCGTGTTGAAGGTAGGAAACAAAATGTCGGCTGGAAAGCGTCTTAAGCGACCCCGAGTAACGATTCGGGATAATTGCCGTGTTCTGTATCCTTATATTTAAAGCTTTAATATTTTGTAGCATTTAATTTACATTGTACAGGATGTTTCAAAAAGGATACAACCCTCTATTGTATTTTTCTATTTAAACTTGACAAAAGATTCAAATTAGACATATACCCGTTTCACGACATTTGCAGCCACCTTTCGTAATGTTTGTTTTCTTAAGTTTAAAATCTCAATGTTAAACTTCAAGTCTTCATGTGTATGAGGATTGTTTTGAAACACTACACATTTGAGATATCCCCAAAGGAAAAAATCTTGAGGAGTAAGATCTAGGGATCTTGGGGGCCACAAATTTTTTGAAAACAAATGATCACCAAAAAAATTCCTGCAACATGACCATTGTGTCATTTGCAGTATGGACGGTCGCGCCATCTTTTTGAAACCAAATCACGTTCATTCACATCCAATAATGCAATAAACTATTGGATGAGGTCACAATAAACTTCACCAGTTACAGTTGAGTCAAAAAATAAAGGCCCTATCACACGACGACGGGAAATTGCACACCAATTTTTCGTGCGTGTAATGGTCGTTCGTGAAAAATGTGAGGATTTTTACTGCTCCATATTCGACTGTTTTGACTGTTCACATACCCATCCAAGTGAAACCAAGCCTCGTCATTGAAATAAACACGCTCCAACACCTCAATTCCATTTTCATCAACAAAAGAACGAAACCAACGACAGTACCTTACATGTTTTCCATGGTCTGGTTCTTTCAGTTCATGAACAACACCAATGCGGTAGGCATGGAATTTTAATTTCTTTGTAGTCCTGAAAACAGTAGCTGGTGACAGGTCCAACCTGTGAAGATAACTTTCTAAGAGATTTTCTTGGTGAGCGAGTTAAATGCTGAGACACGGCAAATTAACAGCAATGGCCGGCCTGGGCTCTTTCGATCCTGTACAGACCCAGCGTCACGAAATTTATCATTCAAACGAGATGTTGACTTGTTGGGAACTGCAGACTGAGAAAACTTCAACTCAAACTCTCTTTCTCATACACACGTTTGTAAGATTTGTACGCACAATAAGTCTCAACAATAAATACACGTTCGTTTTTGGAAAACGACATAGCTGAGGCAACACAAAGGAATGAATGCTTGAGTGAGACTAGCGCGTGACAAGGTCATTTCAACTACTTAAAGGCTGTTAACCTTAAGTACAGTAATAAAATAAAAATAAATACCTCCTCAAGCAGCTGCCAACTGACTAATATTATGATATAAAATATACATGCGCTTAAGTTCTACTCTTATATTTAGGGGTTGCGTCCTTTTTCAAACACTGTTATAAACTGATATGTAACCTTAAATGGTTAGTAATAAAAATAGAGTATTTTTAAAGTATTTTGTAACGGCGTCACGGGGGCTAGAAAATATTCTCTAATTTTGGCACGCCAGCTCGAAAAGTTTCGAGCAGGGACTTGCTCATTCAGTTAATATTTTTTCGTTTAAAGTTTATTCAAGAGGTTACTAAGTTCTGTATCTGAGTTACATAACACTGAACAGTACCTAATAAAATATATGAAAGTGAAAATTTTGGACATGCATTGCACAATGGTAAAAGTTGCAAACTGAAAAAGCAAAAAGAAATGAAGTTATAAAAATTAATTAAACAGTAACGAGATTGTGTCATCTAGTAACAAACTGAACTCATTTCGATGGAATCGTAAATTTGGGCCATTGCTAGTTCGTGGCCATCATTGAAACTGAGCTTACCATACGTAACTCTTTGTACAGGTAGCTTTCGATTTATGGAAGGATTATGTTCCTAAAACGTTGGCCGTAAAACGAATTTCCTTATAACGGATCCTATTTCCTCATTGAATCCCACTTATGTAACGATAAATGCGTTCTTATAGAATTTTGAGATTCTAAACTTCATATAAACAATTTTTAAATGCATTTGAATAAAGAAAGCAACAGCGCTTAATGTTTTCAATGGAGATTCCGTTTTTACTTAATAGCAGGCCCTCACAGTCCCACTGTTCATTGCAAAAGAACTTATGACTAATAAAACAAATCATCAATGTACTGAATCGGTTCATTGATGACCGATTCAGTACATTGTTGAATCGGTACCCTCCCCCAACCTTCTCTGAGCCTTCGGGATCAATGTGACCTGGCCATTTAGCCCATGATGTTCAAAAAAGTGCCATTCAGAGGTAAAACAACCTAACAGTTAAAAACAGTTTCTTTTCCAGTTCATTATTCGCTAGAAATGTATATTTCCATTTTAAAGTTGACTTTTCCCCGCGGTTCTCTAAAAATAAAGATTTATTTCCTGGAGGCTCTTCATAAAGTGTAAAGCACTCCAGTCGGTCAGTAGGGGACACCGATGGACTTAGAAACGCTGCCGTCCGTCGGGTGAGATGTTAAGCCGTGGTCACATGTATTGGGGAGACTACCATCTGTCTCTTTACAGCTATTCAGTGGGTTCCCTTCTAACTTTCTCTGAGCCTTCGGGGTCCTTTTGACCTGGCCATTTAGGGACAGGGATGTAGTGCGCCAGATTCGTAATCTGCAGTTCTCAGGTTCGAGTCCCTGATGGTGAGCGTTGAGATTTATCTTCGCTCTGCTCTCTGCCCACTTGAAACTCCACTCTGCCCACGGTCAGTACGGGACACTGATGGGCTTGGAAAGGCCGCCGTCCGTCTGATGGGACGTTAAGCCATGGCCCCGTGTCTGCTATATCCTGTGCAGGTTAGAGAACACGCTGGATGGCCTAGTCTCCCAACAGCTGTTCCAGTGGGTCCCACCCCCCAAACTTCTCTGAGCCTTCGGGATCTTTGTGATCTACCCATTGTGTGCAAAAAAGTGCCGATCAGAGGTAAAACAACCCAACTTTACCTGACCCTTTATCCTATTGTGTGGAAAAAAAGTGCCGCTCAGAGGTAAAACAACCCAACCTACACAAAGTTTAGGTTGGACTGGCTTTGTTTATACGATAGCTCATGTCACAAGTATGGAAGGGGTTATTAGCATTTAAGTAGTATCCTCCTTCATTACAAAGTGTTAAACACAGCCATCGGCTTCGACGGGGGGTGGGGAGGGGTTGTTTGAACGAAAGTCAAAATATTTCCAATAGATGGCAAAAAAAAAAAATTAGTGTTTCAAGATATAAATATTTGAGTATTTTCATAATAAATAAAAAATAATAAAATACTTCAACAAAAGAAAACTTAAAAAAAATAATGCTTTTCTTTAAAGAAATTTAAATCAATATTTGGTACACTTGTTATTGTTTGATATAAATTAACAAATAACATTAAACCATATTATTTATATATGTGCAATTGTATATAGGAAATTAGTATGTGTGTCGCACTCTGCATAGCGCAATGGACATTTGCTTTGTTACGACCAAAATTTTTGATTCCCAGCTTGAATAGTTCGTTTGCCATATTCATTTAAAGTTTCGCAGTTTTCCGTTTTTCCCACCGATAGACGGCGCTATTAAATCTATTGGAAAATTCGGAAAATATGAATTTTAATACTTCATTAATATCTATCCAATCCAAAAAGAATTTTTCGTTTTTCTCGAAAAAGTTAAATGTTTATAGCAGGGCTGTGGAGTCTGCACACAAAAACTCCCGACTCCTCATTTTTTTTTCCTCTTTATCAGACTCCACTTTTTAAATTTGATGCTCTGGTTGGTTCATTTTTACCAGAGCCACTAAAACCACTGATTTGTGCTTCACATAATATATGACACACGAAATGTTTCCCATCTGTGGTTATTGTAAAATATTTAAAAACTGCTGACTTCGTTGTAACTCTCTTTGCCATTGTGGAAGGAATTTTAGACTTGAAAATTTAAAACTTAAGGAATCTAGAAAGAACTCGAAATTAGATAAGCATTAAAAAACAAAAATATTTTCTGAAACGAAAAAATTTATATCATTAGTGTTTGAAATGGAAAACATTGTGTTTATCATTTAAGTGGTTTAACCACCACAGCTGCCATTGATGCCGCACACAAAAGCATTACTTATTAAAATTTATATTGAAGCTGGAGTGTAAAAATGTCCCAGCTGGGTCAGCGTTGAGATTTATCTCCGCAAAATTCCCCGCCTTGCCCACGGTCAGTAGGGGACACCGATGGGCTTGGTAAAGGCCGCTGTCCGTCGGATGGGACGTTAAGCCGTGGCCCCGTGTGCGGGAGAGCCATACCCTGTGCACGTTAAAGAACACGCTGGATGGCCTTGACGGGAGGCTACCATCTGTCTCCCAACAGCTGTTCCAGTGGGTCCCCTCCCCCAACCTTCTCTGAGCCTTCGGGGTCCATGTGACCTGGCCATTTAGCCCATGGTGTGCAAAAAAGTGCCGCTCAGAGGTAAAACAACCCAACTGTAAAAATGTACAGACTACAGCAGCACCAAAATTGCTTTCGACTCCACAGCACTGGTCTGTAGACGGAGGACAAATGTGAAAACAATTGTTCATTTGTTTTTAAACTTGCTAAACCTTTGTTTTTATCTTTCAGAAAAAGAAATTTTATGCTTTCATCGATCTTTATCCGTAACGGTACTCTGTTACTTATAATTAGCCCATATATTATGCATTTTTTTTATTCACTGCTTAATCTTTTACAGACACGCCACTCCATAGAAAAAGTTTTAGAATGGGAAAATAATCATTTGTATCACAAGGTAATGAACATCCTTTTTAAGTTTTACAGTTTTAGTAAATTAAAATATAAAATGTTTCCTTTAGCATTATAATATTTTAGTTAGAGATTTCAGAAATCTTAAGCGTGCTTGACTGCTGATCAGAGAGACCCGAGTTCGAGTTCCAGGTAAGGTTTGTTGTCTTTCTGCTGAGGTCTCGCCATCCTCAGATTTTCTTCTAAGGAATATAAACTGGCAGGCTCCTGTCAGACCTCTGTGGCCAGCAGCTGTTTGAGGGGCTTTTTATTATTATTTCTGTAGTAAAGTTATCACAGAAGATGTAAACATGGAACTCATAAAATAATAAGTTGGAAAAAAAACGCGAGTGGGACTCGCGGCAAAATTTTTAAACTTTCGTTACTATGATACTTAGGTTCGGATTCCGCTATCTCAGTTAAACTCCCCGTCCTGCCCACGGTCAGTAGGGGACACCGATGGGCTTGGAAAGGACGCCGTCCGTCGGATGGGACGTTACGCCGTGGCTCCGTGTGCGGGAGAGCCATGCTCTGTGCACGTTAAAGAACACGCTGGATGGCCTTGACGGGATGCTACCATCTGTCTCCCAACAGCTGTTCCAGTGGGTCCTCTCCCCCAACCTTCTCTGAGCTTTCGGTGCCCATGTGATCTAGCCATTTAGCCCATGGTGTGCAAAAAAGTGCCGCTCAGAGGTAAAACAACCAACCAATCTGATCCCACTCACGGCAAAACTATTTTTTTCACCTTATTATTTCTTGTGTTTGCAAAAGTTTCATTCTTACATAAATTATTTATTTAGTTTTTTCTAAAAAAGTATTAGAATTATGCTTAATTTTTTAGTGATCGGCAATCTAAAACTAACGAACAGAAAATTTATTTTCTTTTAGAACTAAAGATAAAAACTTAATGTCTCAAAGGAAGCTGTAAAAAAAAAATAAAAAATACTTCGATCAGATAAAAATCTTTTAAAATCAATTTTTTTTTTTGTGTGTTCTGTAATTGGATGTTATCTGAGGTAGCTGCCATTTTGGAAGTCTTGCAAAGTAATGCAGGAACGTAGCCAGGATTTAATTTCGGGGGGAGGTTCGAGAATTTGGGAGGGAAAAAATGAGATTTGAGTAGGGTTTCCAAATTACTAAAATATTTCACAGAACAGGAAAGGCTAAAATGATATTCGATATCAAATAAAGTTTTAATAGTTTATTTTTTAAAATCAATTTATACTATCGGACATAAAATATGAAGGTAAAATTATGCAAAGACAACTGTTCTGGATTTCAAAGCAGGTAGACAAGTTTGAGTTCGCATAAGACGACCGGATTTTTTTTTTTTTGGGGGGGGGGGAGGGGAATCTTTTGGGTACGTCCTCGGTCTAATGTATATCATCGATTAGCTAAATTTTCAGAAAAGTAAAAGCTTTCAACATATTTTTATTCGCATTACATATTTGAGTAAGAAGAAAAATATTTTCAAGTAAAAAGATTTTTTTTGAAAGGGAAGTTAAATATAATGGTCGTTAAAATGAAAGGTGAACAAATCCCTTTTTCTGGGTAATGGACTGAACGAACTTTGTGCCCTCGCACAGGGAAACTGATTAACATAGAAGAATCCCAGGTTCGAGTCCCAGCTGGGTCAGCGTTGAGATTTATCTCCGCAAAATTCCCTGCCCACGGTCAGTAAGGGACACCGCTCGGCTTGGAAAGGCTGCCGTCCGTCGGATGTGACGTTAAGCCGTGGCCCGGTAGGTGGGAGAGCCATACCTGTGCACGTTAAAGAACACACTGGAAGGCCTTGACGGGATGTCAAGGTCATCCAGATGTCATCTATCTCCCAACAGCTGTTCCAGTGGGTGCCCTCCCCCAACCTTCTCTGAGCCTTCGGGGTCCATGTGACCTGGCCATTTAGCCCATGTTGTGCAAAAAAAGTGCCGCTCAGAGGTAAAACAACCCAACATAGAAGAAATTTATCCACAATACGAGCGGTGGCAAGTATCAGCTCGAACGTTATAGATATTGTGTTGGTTCCAGACAAACCCAGCATAAAACATTTAAAGTTGAAAAATATGCGTTATGTTGACATCTTAATTTTGACATTCAGAGTCCTCTATTGACTGAGTTTCTGGACCATGGTAACGACATTGCGAAACTATGGACATATGAAGGCATGCAGTGAAGTCGAGGCTATCAGAACTTTTGAGTAAAATGGTTTTGTTGCATGACAACGCCTGTCCACTAATACCGTAACCGAATTAACAATAACAACGTTGAACAGGTTATGTATCGTATGCCTTGAAACTTCTTCCATCCAGTCCTGACCTCTTTCCGTGTGATTTCACGTTTTTGATTCTCTAAAAAGTGGATTCAAGTTGCATTAAGAGGTTCGGCACATAGCCACAGAATTTCTCGACAGCCAGTGTTCTACGAACAGGGTGTCATGTTGCTAATTTTATATTGGGACAAATGTCTCAATAGGCATAGACAGACTCGAATTTATGGGGGGAAGTAAGCTGAGTGACGTGGGGAATGATAGAGCAATAATGAATTGGAATGCCGTTCCGGTAAAAATTTTCCACTCCGTTTTAATGATCTTAATTAGTTTTTTTTCTTCGAGAAATTTATTAATGTCGAATATTTTTTCGCCTCCATTGTTCTGGTTAGTAGCATTCGCAAGGGAGGGGGGGTATTGCCCTCTTGCTCCTCCTCCCCTAGATCCGACCCTGTCTCTAGGTAAATAAATCGGGCTTTATTTTCGACTTGTCCACACTTTATTTGCACGACCTTTATATTTACCAAAAGCGATGTTCATCAGTTGATCTGCTACTAATAGAAATCGATCTCTTCAGCTAACCGTGTTGCCACACGGGAAAAGGAGATCTCCCGCTGTGAAACCGAAAGTGATTGTTAATCTATTTACGGAACAGCAGAGTAAGTGCACCTGCTGCAAAAGTTCATTCTTCTTTGTGAAGCAAGCATCCAAGGCCGATAGAAATAACCACAAAGCAGGGAAAGTACCCCCCGGGGGGGACCAGGGATTCAATCTCCCCTCCCCCCACCTCCCGAAAATCCTGTCTTATACGAAATCTCAAACTTGTCTACCTGCTTTGAAATCCAAAACGGTTGTTTCTGTATAATTTTATTTTAGCCCTACATATATATACGTTCTAGACTAAAAATAGATGTGAAAACAACTGTAAAATTTTATTCCACATAGAGTATTATTTACCAAAAACGATGTTCATAAGTTGATCTGCTGCTAATAGAAATCGATATCTAGTGGAATATTTTAGTAATTGGGAAATCCTACTCAAGTGTTAACCTCCCCCTCCCCCCCTCGAAACTAAATTCTCGGTGCGTGCCTGCCACAAAGAGATTACTTGCTACTTATCTAAGGGACCTGTTTTCGACCCCCGGGTAAGGCATGGATGCATGTCTTTTTCCTGCTGAGGTCCTGCCATCCTCTCGGACCTGCCACTCTGTCATGTAAACTGACAGGCTCCTGTCAGACCTCTGAGGCAAGCAGCTGTTTGAGGGGGTATTTATTTATAACTTTCTTCAAGCGGAATATACGGGTAAAAAATAGTTTTTAAATATAAATTTCCATAGTTGGTTAGAAAATTAAAAAATTCAGTTTTTTTGTTCGGGGAAAAATATTACAAACTTATACTACGGAACCAATAGATCGTTTCCGGGTTATTAGAATTCGAAACGTTGAAAGGAGAAATCAGCTTGACACACTTCGCTTAATGTGTCTCATTTAGTCCAACCAAAGTTATTGAATGTGGACGTAAAACATTTAAAGCTATGGAAATAATCTAGTTTGTTAATATAAGTCACTTTTCAGTCATTCTAACCATTATGAGCAACTCCCAAAAACGGAATTTATTTTAACTGCGTAGCGGAGTTCCTCCCCCCGAGACCAGGCACGTAAACTGTTTTGATTACAAAACAAGTATACAAGTTTAAGATTTCGTATTAGACGAAGAAATCGGAGGGTCCCCACCTTCCCTGAACCCGTCTGTCCCTGCTTGAGACCGCCATTAAGGAAATGTGATAGGGCGCTAACAAAATTTTTTTTTAAATGAATATTAGCAGTTTAACTTTTAATATTTCATTCTTCCATTTACTCTATATCGATTTTTTTTTTCTCTTTGCAGTTTAATGTTGTTTAGTGTTTTATAACTACTGTTGATCAGTATATGTTAAGCTAACGAAAGAAAATTTCCCTCCCCATTCTTTTTATAGTTGGGTTTACATTGGAGGCTAAATAAGCAATGGTGTGACTCCAACAGCATGATGGAATATGTAAGTGTAAAATGTTTTTATGTAGCTGTATGAAATACGAATCAACAGTAAAGCTCGATTAATTTGAATGTATTTACTTCGAAATTTCTTTTTATACTTTAGGATTTAAAAAGCAAAATTCGTATGAAGTACGCGGAAATTTTGAAACACGTGTTAATTTTTAATTCGGAAAAAAGAAATATTGGTCCTCTAATCATAACATCAATATAGTTGTGCCTGAATAATTATTTTTTGTAAATGTTCGTACAAATTATGTGTTTGCGAACAGAACTGTCAATGAATCAAGATACCGAAAGAGAAAATGATAATGAAGCATCGATTAAGCCTACTGCAGTATAAAAGATTTATTTTCAGCTTTGGTCATGATCCAAATAACACTTGCGAGGGGCACAAGATACGTGGCAATGATGGGAAAATTTTGGTGTCATGCAATACATCGTTCTGGAAGATGGTGAGAAAATGGAAAAGACAAAATTAGTAACTTTCAAATAAGTCTTTTTTTTTATTGAGAGTATTTGGGAATTTTGACGACTCGTTTGCATTATGCAATGTTAAGAACGTTAACATTTCCATTGGCTGTTAAACCCTTTCAGGACCATAAGGTTTCTAAGAGTAAATATTAGTCCCGTGGCCGAGTGGTTAGCGCGCTTGGCTACTGATCTACAGGACCTGGGTTCGAGCCCCGGATAAGGCATGGATGTATGTGTCGTTTTTCTGCTGAGGTCCTGCCATCCTCTCAGACCTTCTACTATGGCATATAAACTGACAAGTCTCCTGTCAGACCTCTGTGGCAAGCAGCTGCTTGAGGGAGTAATTATTATAAAATTATTATTTATTTTAGTTTGTTTAGACGTAAAATAAATAAAAATCATAAGAAAAATACATAACAATGTGTAGTTTTTTTGGAATTTTATGGGAAATATTTTTCCCAATGGACTATAAAGGTAACACAAATTATAGTTAGGCTTATTATGCAATGTATTTTATTTATTGGTTTATTAGAACAAAATGTTAACTAAAATAATACAAAATTATGAAATAAAATTACTATACAAAATGATGTGCTAATTATGATATTCTGCGAAGCAATTTCTTTTGGTAGTGAGGCAAAGATGGACATTGCACATAGTACATATATTATGTGTCCTGACAGTTCTGTTTTTGTTTTCTAAACGTTCCCGTTTACGTAATTGCGTTCGGCATACGTTCTATTTTGACATTCTGTATAAAAAATGCAGATAAGGTTATAATTAAATACGACAATCACCAATTTTAAAATGGGAAAAATGTTTCCCTTAGTCGTGAAAGGGTTAATGCAATAAAAATTTGTGCTCAGTTTTGGAAATAAATATTTTGAAATTGGATTTAATATCGCTTTATAACGTAAACCATATCTATCTTTTGTTTCTATTTAATAGATAATTCTATTCTTTTCATAAATTTTGAATTAACCTGATTTTCCATAATTCGAAATATTTTATTGTTTCTTAATTTTTTGAATTAACTAGGTTTTACTGTAATAAATATAGGAGCAAAAACTACTAGTAAATAATGGTTTCAGTTATGTAAAAAAATTGAATGCAGAGTTCTTATATGACAGGCACTCTCTTAAACACTTGACTTTTTATCTCACTTTGAAATTTTTATTGTTGGAGTATCGGTAAATGTCGCCATGGCAACAAAGGAGAGGACGAAATAGACTTTGAATGCAAATGTAGTTTGTCAGGATTGTGCCCATCTGATTAAATTCAAAATTAGCGATTTTCTTCATAAATTTTGAATTCAGTAATTTATAAATTCATAATTCGCCAAATGTCATTATTTTTATTCTTTATTTTAAATGCTCTCCTTTAACTTTAGCACAGGATCACTTGTACAGTATATATTAGATGTTTCAAACCTTTTACACTTTCCAGGTGATTGGTTCTCACTCCATCCCCTAGAGATAGCTGAAACTTTCAAACTGATGTGTTCCCGGATTTCACTAAGGCATCATCATTTCTTACTGTTCCTTTCTTCACATATTTATAATAGGTGCCATTGAGTGTGAGCTACTTTCTATGGAAGTTAGTAATGATCTGGAGTTGGCAGTGGCATATTTAAGGTTTTAAGGGCTCCATGCACAGAAGTTTCAGGGAGGCCTCCAGTTATCCAGAAAAAAAAGTGTGTGTGTGTGTGGGGGGGGGGGGGGTATTCAATCTACAAACACTTTTACAACATTCGAATGGGAAAAAAGGTATGCAGGCTGGTTAAATTGAATTTCAGGAATGCATAAGTGTAAACTTTAATACTACATTTAACATGCAATACTGGAAGACAAACATGAAATAAACATCTGTTCTTTGTAATTTATTTGGTGCTAATCGAAGTAACCAACAAGAGATATATACGTAAGCAGTGGATTATACGGATTGCAAAATATTTTACTAAATGTTGGAAAAAAATTAAGTTTTAAGTTCCTCATGATTGTTAAGGCCACTAGGCGAAGTGCCTATTGGGTAATCCGCCACTGGGAATATTCTCTAGTAATGGCAGACCCAGGATCTCCTGGTGGGGATTCCCTTTCATACTGGGAGGAGGGACACCAATTGGCCACTCTCCTGAGTGTGCTGTTGTTCTTTAGAGCAGTGCTGCTCGCCTTTAGTGGATCAGAGAACACCGAAAATTATAAATTACTTCATATTCAACATTTGACAAAAAGTTTCTCAAAAACGTTTAGTATGTGCCAACTTTGATGTTAATAATATCAGTGTAATATATTTTTGTAAAAGTGAAAAAAAATACAAATTTCTAAAAAATTTTGTGAAAGAATTCAGAATATTTTTGTGCACCAATTTGAAATATTTTCACTGAAATCTTAAAATGCTTGCATTCAAGAATTAAAAATATCTTCTCTGAAATCCCAAAATATTTTCACACAAAACTGTATATTTCCAGTGAGAATAATAACCATTTTCTCTGAAGATTCCATATAGTATCAGCCGATAATTCAAAATATTCTCGCAGAAATATTGAAACACTTTTCATGGAAAGTTCCGAGCGTTTTCACAAAGAAGTTGTTTTAAAAACATCTCCAAGAAATTCGGAATATTATTAATAATAAATATAATTAATATATAAATATTAATAGGTTTTTCTATTAATAATAACTATTTTCACTGTAAAAGTTATGGTTAAATATTTTACTGAAAATTAGGTTTTGAAGCATATTGTATGAGAGTTAAAAATAAGATTTTTCCTTGAAAATATTTTGAAGTATTTTTGTGGCAGCAATCAAAATTTTTTTCACAGAAATTTTAAAATGCTTCTCTGGAAATTTAAAATATTTACACTAAAATTAAAAAAAAATTCTTATTTATGCATATAGGCATTAAATTTATTAGTTCATACTTAAATGATATTCATTAGAAGTGCTGTAATACTCTTTATGAGCTTATTAATTTAATCTGAGAGTTTCAATTTTCAATATTTCTAGGTACTTTTGATAGAATTCATTCCAAAAGTGCCCATACACAGGCCAGATTAGTAATCACATGGAATATGAACAGTTATCAACATCTACTGTAACTTGAAAGGGATTTTTAGAAATGTACAACTTACTTCTTTTTTTGCTGATGATGGTTTATAAGATCTGAAGTTCCAACAGCTAATAACAAAAGCACTTGAAAGTAATGGACATGTTTTTAAGAATTTGTTTATAACTTAATATGCTAATTAGCAGATTTCTTCGTATTATAATAATTGAGTTTTTTGGTTTGGTAAATGGGTTGTACACTATATTTTGTAGGTAAAAATTGTATAATATTCATTTCAAAAAAATTGTGTGAATTAGGTCATCGTCTTTTGTTTCATAGTAACTGTAAGATCTTTGAAAAAACGTTTTCATTGTTACATTTCATATGAGGAGTTTATAACTGTCACTAAATACATGTTTATTTTTCAGAATTATTTTCCTTTTGTATATTGTTTTTCTTCTGTTTGGTATTTTAAATCATTATACTTAGTATAAAGAAATTGTGGTTTTAAGCGATTTTTTTTTTTTAGTAACATTCTTTGGCAGAAATGTGTTCAAGTGAAGATATAACTGACCAGTTATAAATAACTGTTAATTTCATCATCAGAAGTTAGTGTAGTTCTCTATGCCCTTTTGTCCATCTGTGATAAGTGATTTTTCAGATGCCAGAAACTAGTTAATTGAACGTTATGGGATATCACATCATGCCTTGACACTGGAGAATGTAGATAAAGTTGCCAAAATAGGGTAACGATTCTCCTGTGGAAAATAAGATCATCAAGTTATGTAGTTTAATATTGCTTTTTGTGGTATTAAAAAGAACACTGCTTAAATGTTCAACTGCAGTGATTTTTGGTAATTGTTATATATTGGAAATTTTTTTTCATATATTTTGTATATGTGTAAGGAAACTTAACTAGCGTTGCACAGTCTGCAATATCGAGCAGGTACATTTGTAATATTTAGCCAAAATATCAACCAGTACCTTATTCACTTAATTTGAAATACTGTATTTAAGCAGCAATGTATTTTAATCATGTACAGCTAAACGTTATCCTACCTCAGTATGATTTCACTTCATTCTTTTGTATCCAGTGTAATATGAACTGTGTGATTATTATTAACTATTTAAGCTCACACTTATTGTAATGACTGAATCTTTAATGTTGGAGTAAGTGCTGACAGCATTTTAATTAAAAGCTTTTATTTTACAGACTGGTAATGATAATGTCAGTGCCAATTGAACTAAAATTTATTTGAAAAACTGTGTATTAAATAAGAACCTTGTGTTACCTTATATATGTCAGCAGATCCTTGTATTTCTTTTTTGTAGATTCCATGGAAGTAAATAACCTTGTAATAACAGCATTATCAAAAAAATAATCGAAGTTACTTTATTAAGTTTCATTTTTTTTAAGTAAAGAAACTGTATCAATTATGAAAAGTTTTTTCTAGATAACTCAAAAGCAGAGATAACAATCTTCAGTAATGTTAAGAACATGTGGTATTACTCAAAATATATAAGAATAGTCTTTTTGTATATTTCACAAAAAATTCGTTTGATCTGTACGATGTTAAATATGTTTGGTAGAAAAATGTAGCTGTTTGATAAAATAAATGTCTGATATTTACACTTACTAATTTCATGCTCTTATAATGCGAACAATGGTGGTTAAAATGAAGCACTATAACAGAAAATATAATAATAACTTGTATATTATCTATTATAGCGATTCATTTTTATGCCGTGTGTTCATTTTAACCACCATGTTCACATTATCATGTGAATGAAATTTAGTAAGTATAAACATCTGAAATTTATTTTGTCATCAACTATACTTTTCTACTAAGCAGTACTTAACATCGTATAGATCAAACGTTTTTTTAGTGAAATGAACACCGAGATCTTTCTGCATCATATGATATGGTATTAGTTCTATCAATATATAAATAATACATCTGATAATCTCGCACGTCTTCCGTATTTGGCTAGCCAACCTCCTTACTCTCCTAAATACAAGTATATTTCTTCTCTGTGAAAAATTCTTGATAAGTGACTTTGTCATCTCTTGATTTCTAGACCATCACTATGATCCCCTTTACTCTTTCTAACGCCCCCCCCCCCACCTTTGCTCTTTCTGATGTGCATATGGTTTTGAATTCCTTAAATTTAAAACATTCCCATACTAAAACTTGAACATGGTTTTTATATCTTACGTAAGATGCAGTATACATGTTGTAATTCAGATTTTAGAATTGAAGATTGCAATGCAAATTTTAGAGTTTTTGAACATTGTCGTTACAAAATGTGATTTTTAAATATTTGTTTTGTGATTTTTAAATATTTGTTTAGTTTTCCTGTTAGCAAAGTTATATCTAGGTGTTTTTTTTTAGTTCATAACAATGTTTTAGATAATAATATATTTGTTGTAAGGTGTTTTCACCCCCCCCCCCCCCTTATATCAACGATTCATATGTCAATTTAATTGCAATAGTACTGTTAAATTATTTTGCCATTACAAACAAAAATACACTAATAATGATGTTTAATCAGATGGTGCGAATCCAATAACCCATTTTAAAACAGTTCCTTTTGAAACTTAAAGATAAAAGTAAAACTTAAGTATATGCCCAACACATATATAAACATACTCTATGACAAAGTTTAGTCAAATAGATCGATTCCTGGAACTGCAATGCTTGATTACGCATAATTATTAAAAAAATTGTCATTCAAAGGCAGTATTAGAATGAAAATCATTAATTTGTATTTAAAATGGTGAGTGATCTGTTCTCCATGTTCATGAATAACTTAGTTCAATTCATGTTTATACCTTGCTATTGGTTTTCACATTTAAATTGGAGGTATTAGACTATTCTTATTCTTTAAATTTTGCAGGCTGTTCTCCTAAATTACAGGAAGCTTCATGTCGATCTTCATTCACTTTGTCCTGTAATGCTTCCCAGATGTAGGTATTTATAGGAATTAGATTCATAGAATTAAAATAATGGAATGCAAAATGACATCAACTTAGAGCATGCTGATCACAGCTGTGTCATTTGGCAAAGCTAATCGTGCAATTCCTGGAAATAAAATTTTTTGACATTTATTTGTAATCAAATGAAAAACCTGTAATTTATAGTTTTTTTTTTTTAAAGATTTGTCACAAAGTATGTTAAATACATATTCATTTGCAGTTATTCAGGTTTGATTAAAGCTTTTCATAATGGGATGTTGGCTTCATGCCACATACAAACAACACACATAAAAAGAACTTCAAAAAAAAAAAAGCCATTAGCCCCATTATGCATAATATGAAAATAAAATGGTTATATTGTATGTGTAAAATACCCTTGAAAATAAAAAAAAAACCATTTCTATTTCAATATTATACCCATGTAAAATATTCATCTTTAAATTTAGAAGTAAATGGTAAATCAGTGATTAATGAACCTTGGGTTGCATGAGTGATTAACAGATAAAATGCACTTAAGGTCATGTGGTTGGCTGCCTTTAGTCGAACCTGTAAAGAAATTTAACCATCTGTTCCTCAATATTGTGTGAATGTATAAGCTGAAAAAGTTTTGTTCTGCAGAAGCCCTAAAACGTTTTATGTTAGCAGCAAATTTTAATTTACTTAAATGAAAGGCAAATTAGCGGAGTAGAATGAAAACTTGGAAGTTCTTAAGGCATGAAATAAGTCGTGATACTGCTGCTACCTTTATTCCTTAGTTTCGAGGTTTTAAAATTTGGTGTTTTAACTTACTTGTATCAAATTTTAACAGTTAAAATACCTTCAAAGCACTTTCTCTTAATCATCAGAGTTGGTAAAGGGCAACGCCGATGGACGCCATTTCCCTAGTTCCACAGATATATTTTTTTATCCGGTATATTTAATGGCAAGAAATTGATTCACTGTATATATGTCCATTCCTTTATAATATTTGGTCATAATTCTTGAGCTTTTAACGTTTTTTTTTTTGTATTTCTTAACGTCGCCTTGTAAACTATGGAGTCTCTTTCCAACTGACTGTGGAGCGTCCACCAAGTTTTGAAAACCCATTTCCACCCCTGTTAATCTCTGACAAATAATAAACAAACACTACATTTTTCTACTAGGTAACCTTCAATAGGTCATTGTTTGTAAACCAAATGTGCCACTTAGATCAAACAATTCAAACCGAAATCGCTAAAGAAGTAAGAGTTTTTTAAGTTTATTTTCTGAATTTTGATTTAAAATTTGATATATTATCATTAGGCAATAGTCTGTAAGCTATTAATATTGAATTTCTTCCTTGTTTTGCTGAATTCCAGGGATGCCTCTAAAATACCTAATTGTTAAAGAACTTTCTGCTATTAGAGTATTCATATCGATCCTGTGTTTTAGGATTGATGAATAATGCAAATCTAAATTAACCAAAAGGCAGGCGCATATCCAGGATTTTTTTAGGGGCGAGTGCTGAACCTAATTATTTTTGATAGCCTTGAAGAAAACTCTGTTCACCAGCTACAGTAGCATGCTCAAGATATTTGTGTTGGTGTGGTGGCCTTTTGCTATATATGCATTCGAAGCAGTTTATGTAGAAGAAACTTGTCCTCTTCTTTTAAGCATAACAGGCGATTTGCCTTTTTAAATTGAACGCTATCTGTGCTGGTGGCTCAGGAAACAAAAATTTCACAAATTAACAATTTCATCGCGTACTGATCAGTGTGTATTTTCTTTCGCGGTTATAGAAAAGTTATTTTAAACTTTAACTTTCTGTTTCAAATATGGTACTTTTTCAGATATGGCCACCGGAAGGAGGAGGGAGGGGGTCGAAAAGGAGCAGGCCTTGAGAGATTGATCGAAAAATTTAATTCTGTTGAATAATATCAAGTGAACCAAAAATTGATATTTTTTTCACAACTAAATGTAAATCTTTTTTTTTTTGCGTATTGTTTTATATTCGGAATCACATATTTATTTTTGGAATCATTATATTTTTATTTTGGAATCATTATCATTTTATTTTGGAATCATATTATATTCGGAATCACATAATTTATTTTTGTTAATATGAAAGTCTTTTTTTGCTTGTATTTTCAATAATAAATTTCTCTATTCGTTTTGTCGGGCATCCTTAGTTGTATTAAGGTATTATGATGTATGCTTGACTACTGTATTTCGCAACTAAACTCATCAACGAGCTGCTCGACCTAAATATTTCAATTTGGAAACTTAATTTGCCCGTCTCTGAAGTAATCCCCCCCACCTCCTGGAAAGCGTTCTGCCGAATCCGTATCGATTTTTGAGAATTTTGAAAATCAAGGCTACCCCAACTCAAATGGAAAATGCCACTGTGCCATTTTTCACGTTGCTCATGCACAATAAAACCCCAATCAACCAATCTTTTATGTGCTATCCTCAGAATTAACACCCATAATGCGAATGAATAACCATTGTGCGTAAATGATTTCTTGTATGGTAGAAAATATTTAGTAACACTCCTGACTGTGTCTTTGGGGGGAGGGGTTGACCCATTTGGTAGTGTGCCAGGCTCACGATCGCTGTTTCCAGGTTCGAGTCTCACCTGAACCAGCGTTCAGCTTTATCTTCTCTAAACATCCTGTCCTCGGTCAGTAGGGGACACCGATCGGCTTGGAAAGTCCGTCGTATAAAACAGTGACCACGTGTGGGAGAGCCATATTCCTGTGCACTTTAAAGAACACGTTGGATGGCCACAATAGAAGGCTAACAGGTGTCCAGTAGGTCCCCCAAACTTGTCTGAGCCCTCGAGGTCCTTGTGACCTGGCCATTTAGCCCACTGTGTGCAGAAAAGTGATGCTCAGAGGTAAAACAACAACCCTAATACATATGGCATGTTGATAGGTCTAAATGGTTTGGTAACCATATGGTTTGCAATTTTGTTCTGTAAAAGAGTTATGGTGAAAATGTCAAGAAATTACTATGACTAATTTTGGTACAAGAAATAAGCTTCTTATATTACTCAGGGCAAAAAATATTTGTCAAGGCACACTCGCCAAGTTACCAGTTTTCAGAATTAATTCACTACGAAACAATAGGTGCGCTAACAAAACGGAAGAAATTTAAAATTCGGTACCATTGTTCAAGTGGGATTTTCTTACCTTATGAAATTATACCCCCACCACCACTCCCATGTCAATTTCAATTAGTAGTTGGGTTCGAGCCCCGGGTAAGGAATGGATGTATGTGTCGTTTTTCTGCTGAGGTCCTGCCATCTTCTCAGATCTTTTACTCTGGCATATAAACTGACAGGCTCCTGTCAGACCTCTGTGGCAAGCAGCTGCTTGAGGGGGGATTTATTTATTTTTATTTATTTTAGTTATTCTGGTCAATTTTCAGGATATTTGAGAATTGTACAATACACAAGAATATTCCTTAAGTTCTGAACAAATAATTGTTACTAACGCTTATATATATATATACACTACCTGGCCAAATTATTATGAACAGGGGACACTGATAGTCTTGGAATGGCCGCATTCCCTCGGACGGGACGTTAAGCCTTGTCCCCATGTGTGAGAAAGTAATACCCTGTGCACGTTAAAGAACATGTCCGCCTTGATGAGAGGTTACCAACTGCCTCCTAATAGCTGTACGAGTAGTCCCTCCCCCATCCTCTGAGCTTTTGGGAGTCCTTGTGACCTGGCCATTTAGCCCACTGTGTGCAAAAAAAGTGCCGCTCAGAGGTAAAACAACCCAACCGCATTAACGAGAGGCTACCACCTAACAGCTGTTCGAGTGGTCCCTCCCCCAACCCCTGAGCCTTCGGGGTCCTTGTGACCCGGCCATTTAGCGCATTGTGTGCAAAAAAATGCTGCTCAGAGGTAAAACAACCGAATGTTTATAATAATTTGTCCAGGCAGTGTATATGTAGGGAATGCTTTATAAAAATCCATCTGAAAACAATTGACATGATTTTGTGTGCTTGGTCCAATCACACAAAATCACTTTAAACGTCTAGACGTACATTTTATTGAATCATCAATTTTTCCCTCGGGTTCTTTACACCCATTGTTGTTGTTTTTTAATGCTGTTTGTGTTTTGCTTTAAAATTTAGTTGTGTTGTACATGTTTCTTTTTCATGTTGTTTGAGCATAATAACCTTAATTGCTGAAATGCTATAAAACTCCAACTACACCATTGAATCATCAAAGCTTTGATGCCTTTCATGTAGAATTCTTTTGGTTGCCCCGTGTGCAGCAGGACCATAGCCTATGCACTTTAAAGAACATGTTGGGTGGCCTTGAGAGGCTACCATCTACATGCAGCAAAGACAGTCTCCTAATAGCCGGTCAGTGGATCCCATTCCCCCAACCTTCTCTGAACCCTTGGGGTCCTTCTGGCCTGGCCATTTAGCCTATTGTATGAAGAAGAAAAAAATCACTGAGGTAATTCAATGCACCCCTTTGGTTTCAGGTCAGATCAACTTGATACAATCTGCTGCATTACAGCAATCAAAATTCAGGAACATATAAATATCGGAGAGAGATCTTCTACGTACAAAGGATGAATTAACTTTCCCACGCAAAATAATAAGTGGTTCTCAGCATTTTCTAAGTCACGGACACTTTCAGTAATTCATAGTGTGGCCTATAAACAACTCCCATGGCTGGCGGACTACTTATTGTCCACGGACCAGAGGTTGAGAAACATTGTTCTTGAGCAGTGTATTTAATTTGTGAGCTTTTCTGGAAAATTATTCTAAATGGTTGTTGCAATCTTTTACTTTTGATTGGGAACCTAAGCATATTCATATACAGCCTACATCCTGTGGCAAATCTCCACCAGTTTTCAGCTCCTTAAAACCACCATTGCAAGTTGATCTTATTTGGACGGATTCGGAATCTCGTATGGCATGGTTCAGGAAAGTCTAGGCCTGGGCAAACTACGGTCCACTACCACTTTTTGTGTGTGGTCCGCGAGCTACTGATAACAGATTTGTAAAAGGGAAAAAGATTTATAGAAGAAAAATTAAAACTTCTGCGAAACGAATTCTTATTTAAATAATTTTAATAAAATTTTATTGTTTGATTTTATTATATTTTTTGCTTTCATTATATATATATAATTCTTTAGCAGCCCTTCAGCTAAAACGTTTGCCCAAGCTTAGGGCTTGCAAATCTTTCCAGCATGTCGTCTGACTCATTGCTAAAGTTTTCTTGCTATGGAATGATGCAATATTTGCGATTGATTAGCCATGAAGGATATTTTTTATTTAACCTCCCTTATTTATATAATACAGAGGATGGAAAAGCCGTTCTTCAGACTTTTCCTACATAATTGCAGGGTTCAAACGAAAAAAGGTCAAAACTACTGAATTAATTACATATAGTTTGGCCAATTCAGTCAATTTTCATCTTAAAAATGAAAAAGACTAGTTAACAGAAAACTAATTATTTGGGAATCGTCCAGATTCTGCGTTTAGAATAGATATGCAATTAAAGTAGAGAACAAAATTATTTGTTGTATTGTTTAAAGATTTATTGTTTATAAATTTCTTTACAACTTTAATTCAAAGATGAAATAAAATTGGCTGGAGACAAAATAATTTCGTTTTATTGAATATTTCGTTACTCTGACATTTTACTGCATTTGTTTCTTACATATATTAAACGGTTTTAACATTAATTTCTTCCTCACAGTACAAAAAAAAATAGCAAAAAATTATAGGCATTTTAAAGTTACTATTTTGCTTTCAATTTTTTTCAATGGCATGTTATGCCTTTGCGGTTTGTTTCACATTGCATTGATAGTTATATTTTCTAGGTTATGGTTGAATTGCTTTTCCAAGTTATTTCAAATGCCGAGTAAAAGATTGGATTTAGATAAGAAAAATTGTGATTCTTATTTATATTACTTAATACGAAAACTCATTTCTTTATTTCAGCATGCGCCATGAAACCCCTAAACATCCCATCAATTTCTCATTAAGCACATACAGGAAAAACAATTTTTAAGAAAGAAAAAGCTTTATCAATAAGTTTCTTTTTACAAAGTTAGGTGAATTGTTCATTGCTTTGGAAATCCTTAATGATAAAATCGGAGTTCATAATTTAATGCTCGATTTTGAAAATAATACCAGTGAACATTTAATCTTCTTGAGTTACCTTATAATATTGTTCTTTTGTAATCTGTAAGATGGAGATATTTTTGCAACTTATTTCGTTTCTGCAGTAATTCAAAGCAAGTAACATGTTAATACAAAAAATAATTTAATCTCGCTGCAACTTTTTATGCTTCAGTAGGAAGTAGATGTTGATGTATGGCACAAAGAAAATGCTGGTATGATTTAAAAATTAGTAATATCATTGAAGTTGGGATGCGTTTATGAAACGGAAAAAACAAGAATTGGCGTTAACCAGTGTAAACTGAACAAAGTTGGAATTATTTTTTTTTACTAGTTTATATTTTGATAGCAATTTCTGTCCAAAATAATCTGGCTTCAAGAACCATCCTTTCTCATTTGATGTCGATTTGCACTCTCGTTCAGTGCTTTGTCCTTGGAACAACTTTACAAATGGTGCAAACTTGGTTATGCACAGAAAATGTCAGTATGTTATCCCTTTTACACATAGTAAGCACATAACCTGCTTAAGTGCAGGTAGAGAAATTTATTTTGTTTACAGCTATTAGAATGTATCATGTAAATAATACTTAAACAGGATTGCTATTTATTGTATAACATTCAACATTTGATGACTGTAGACTACTAATGCAATGTTTGAGTATATTGTAAATAAAATCTAGATACAAAATTGGCTCTGTTTATTTTTAGTGCTATTTTCTGTTACAACATACTTTAGCAACGTAAAAAAAAATACGAATACTGATTTTCAATTTTTTTTTATATAGACTAGTGAATAAAGTTATGAACAGTGTGGGGGCGGGGGTGGCTCAGTCGGTAGCGCGCCAGGCTCGTAATCTGTAGTTCCCAGGTTCGAGTCCCAGCTGGGTCAGCGTTGAGATTTATCTCCGCAAAATTCCCCGCCCTGCCCACGGTCAGTAGGGGACACCGATGGGCTTGGAAAGGCCGCCGTCCGTCGGATGGGACGTTAAGCCGTGGCCCGTGTGCAGGAGAGACATACCCTGTGCACGCTAAAGAACACGCTGGATGGCCTTGACGGGAGACTACCATCTGTCTCCCAACAGCTGTTCCAGTGGGTCCCCTCCCCCAACCTTCTCTGAGCCTTCGGGGTCCATGTGACCTGGCCATTTAGCCCATGGTGTGCAAAAAAGTGCCGCTCAGAGGTAAAACAACCCTGTGAACAGTGTGACTAAAGTCCTCAGAAAGATAGGGAGATAATGTCAAACAGGAACTTTTTTGAATTGGTGTACAGTGGCGAGATGCAGCTAAGGATAGATATGCTTGGAGGACAAAATTGCGCAATCTGGTTGGATCTCCATAGCTGCTTGATGATGACCGATTTTTCTGGGAGTGGTTTGAGTCGGTTCATAGCGCACCAAGCATGCAATCTGCATTTCCCAGATTCAACTCCCAGCCGTGTCAGCATCGAGATTTTTCTCCGGTAAACCGTCCATTTTGCCCTCGGTCAAAAAGAGGACGCCGATGGACTTGGAAACGCGCCCGTCTGTCGAATGGGACGTTGAGTAGTTACCTCCTGCTCAGCAAAGCTATAAATATACTGTGCTAGAACAGGATCTAGGGGGGTGGGGGGTATCCCTTTAAAATCGATAGTAAAGATAAGGAAGGCAAAATAAGGCTTGTGCATATTTCATGCCTTTTTCAAGAAATTTTTATAAAAATAAAAAATACCCTCTCAAGCAGCTGCTTGCCACAGAGGTCTGACAGGAGCCTGTCAGTTTATATGTCATAGTAGAAGGTCTGTGAGGGTGGCAGGACCTCAGCAGATAAACGACTCGTACATACATGCCTTACCCGGGATTCGAACCCAGGTCCCTTAGATTTGTAGCCAAGCGCGCTAACCACTCGGCAATGGGACGGCTAAAATTGTCAACTGCACTCAACTTCCCAGGTGGTCACCATCCCAAGTACAGACCGCGCCCAAAGCTTAACTTCGGTGATCAGATGAGAACCGGTGCTTTCAGAAACTGAGAATGGATTTTCAGTTTAGAATACCTTTCTTGCCCCACTTTTTATTGCGTCACTTGACCCACTCCCAGGAGCGGATAGATGGTTTAGGTCAACCAAGGAGTTTTTCAATAAAACTTCCCATATGGCTTCAGCATTTAGTGGTGGGGAAACGAGTCTTTGATATTGTCGGCATTCCCTCTTTCAATAAACAGTATCTTTAAACATCCCACTAACCATTTTCTCTCCGTACATACTTCGAACGTGCGGACATTACATAGAGATTATTCTCTTGATGTCCTCGTGCAGGAATTCCAGCGCTATAACCTAGATATTCTAGGCTTGCAAGAGACCAGATGGACAGGTAAAGGTGAGATACTTAAAAATAACTTTAAATTTCTCTTTACAGGGAGGGAGGATGGAAAGCATCACCAAGGCGTGGGTCTGCTTCTCAGCAGACACGCTAATGATGCTCTTCTAGGATATGAGTGCATTAATGAAAAGTTTCTTACAGCAAAATTTCAGACAAGCATTAAACACTTGAATGTCATCTGCTGTTATGCCCCTACTGAGGATGAGGATAGGTTTTACTGACAACTTCAGGATATTTTGAATTGTCAAGAAAAGAGACATTACCCTTGTTCTAGGTGACTTCAATGCCAAAGTTGGTACTGACTCTGACCTTTGGGGAGGAGTGATAGGCCCTTTTGGTATTGGTAGCTGCAATGGCAATGGGCAACGTCTCCTACAGGTAAGTAAACTCAATGGTTTCAGAATAACTAACACATATTACAAACACCGCGACATACATAAATACACATGGGTTTCACCTGATGGGCTGCATATGATTGAATTATATATTGATTAACAACAAATGGACTAGTCCTGTTAGGAATACCAAAGCACATAGGGGAGCTGAAATTGGATCTGACCATTGCTTTGTCAAAAATGTCTTGCAACTTAAAAAGTGTTGTGCTAAAGTTAAATAATTTTCCTTTAATACTGAAGCTCTGAAAGACCCAGTTATAGCTAAAGCTTACCATGATAGTTTACTTAGTCATTATGACAGTCATGGTTTGCTTTCCACTGATGTTGAGAAAGAATGGGACCATTTTAAACAGGCTTTTCAAAAGCTAACAGTACTCTTTTAGGAAAAAGGAGCAGAGGAGACAGAATTATTTAAGTGATAAGGCACTTGAGTTTATTTTGGAAAGAAAGAACTGCAGGAATGTCCTTAATCAATACCCTACTAGTCCTAATAGAAAGGATTACAGAGAGCTTAATAAACGTGTAAAGGATCGGTTGGCTACTGATAAGAATCTTTGGCCTGATGGTTTGGCTGACAAACCCGAGAAAGTAGTTAGACAGCAGAGAGCTATAACAGACAATTAATGTTTTATGTAGTAGAAAACGGACAGGTATACAAGGATTGAAGGATAAACAATGTTACGATTCTGTCATGTCTAGGTGGGCTGAGCATTTCAGTGATGTTCTAAACAATGTGGTTAGTTCTACTTCCATTGTTGGCAATGATGATAGATGCATTGGCGACTTTAATGTTAGCCCTATACACAATCTAAAGTTACTTCGGCTATTTCTAAACTTAAACTTCCATAAATCCCCAGGGGTAGATGAAATTACTACAGAAATGCTTAGAGCTGGGAATGTTTCGGTTACCACCTGGATGATTGAAAATTTGAATATCTTTTATAATAAAGGCATGGTTCCTAAGGATTTTACAAAAACTATTATCCTTATTTTCAAAAAAGTGATCGCAGTTCTTGTGATAACTATAGGGGTATCAGCCTACTCTCTGTTTCAGGTAAAGTTCTTTGCATGATTGTGCTTAATAGAATTAAGAATCTGGTTGACAGTCAATTGCGTGATGAGCAATGTGGATTCAGAAGTGGTAGGGGATGTGTGGATCAGATATTTTCACTTGGGCAGATTCTTGAGAAATGTTTAGAATTTCAGAAACCTTTGGTTGCTATCTTTGTCGATTTCAAAAAGCTTTCGACTCTGTTGATCGTCATAATTTGTGGTTGGTTGTGAGATCATATGGTATACCAAACAAGTTAGTTGACATAATGAAAGCTCTCTATAATAATACTGAGTCGTGTGTGAGAGTTGGTGAGGCTTGAAGCAATTGGTTTTACATTACTTCTGGTGTTCGACAAGGGTGCATTTTGTCTCCTTTTCTCTTTAGTTTGGTTATTGATTACGTTATGCGAAATTCACCTCAAGGGAAAGATTTTGGCCTTAAATGAACTGGAGATACGAAAATTTCTGATTTAGATTATGCTGATGATTTATCCCTTTTGGCAAATGATGATGAGATGAACTTTTTCATTAGGGCTGTTGATGAAACTGGTAGTAGAGTAGGTTTGATTATAAACAGAGAGAAAACTAAAGTGATGAAAATTGCTCAGGCAGGCTCTGATTCAATTAATCTGAATGGTTGCAGTCTTGAGCAGGTGTCACAGTTTAATTATCTTGGTCGCTATGTAACAGGTACTGGTGATGTGTGCATGAGATTACCAGAAGAATACGGATTGCTGCCGGGACTTTTAAGAATCTGTGGAGGTTGTGGAGAAATAGGCGTATACACCTAAAGACTAAAATTAGACTGTATAATAGTTTGGTTCTTTCCAGGGTTAGTTATGGTAGTGAAACTTGGACACTTTGTAAACATGATAACAGGAAACTAGATGCTTACGCAGTATCTTGGGCAATAGTTAAGAATATTCATGATACAAAACCCACTAGTTCCGCCTGAGGCACTACCAGTATAGGGAATTGCCATGTTACCACTATCTATGGTCAGGGGCAAGACTATACCATATAGATATAGCTCATCCTTGTCTGTCTATCCTATGGCGAACAGTCCTATAGAAGGAAAGCTCATCCATCGGGCAAAACCTAAATTTAATCTATTCCCCGGTTAGTCACAAACAAAGATATATAGATCCAAGTTGACTCAGCTCCAGGGGTGGGAACTCTTAGTCGGGCACAAAATTTGGGGCCCTGTCCTACCTGACGGACCAAGTCTGTCCAGGGCCCCGAACGACTCCCCTGAGATGGAGGTCATAGCTTACTCATCCGGATCCTATACCGGCACAGAGCAGAGCCTTAGACCTCAAGGTCTTAGCTAGTCCAACCGGGGCCCAAACTGGTCAGCTGAGCCTTCAACCTTACCTAATAGGGCCCTCAACCCCCCCCCCCCCTCCCCCCAAACACACACACCACCACCACCACGTCAAGGTAGTTCCCTGGGCTTGGGTATTAGGTGATTGAACTTTGTAACTAATGATGAGGTTAGGCAAAGGAGTTTGCAACCTCCTTTAAGCAGCATATTGTGCAGAGAGAGACTCCGCTGGTTTGGCCATGTTGGATAATTTGACCATATGGATAATTATAGATTAGCGATTAGGGTTACGAACAATATGCCTAAAGGCCTTAGAAAGAGTGGGAGACCTAGGATGTGGTGGGCACACAATGTCAAACAGGACCTTGTTTGAATTGGTGTGCAGTGGCCGGATGCTTGGAGAACTAAATTGCACGGTCTGGTTGGATCTCCGTAGCCCATGGCTGCTTGAGAATGATGATAAAATGTTAGGAATTGTTATTAAAATTACAGAAATCGGTCAATAACCAACTGCCTTATTAATCAGTGCAAAAATATAATTTCAAATATTATATCACTATAATTTCAGCAAAATAGGTTACAGATTCATTTGGTTGCAATAATAGTTTTAAAATTATGCTTCTTAGTTTTTTTTTACTGTTTCATAAAGGTGCTAGGACCGTGAATATGGTGATCCACTATCCAATCAGCCCACCGATGATTCCCTCGATATGTCAACCCGTCCCTGCCTACCTCCTGTGAATTTTTTCCCCCCGACCTAGCCTGTGCACCTTAAAGAACTGCTGATGGGAGGCTCTTCTAACAGCTGTTCATTTGTTCCCCCAACTTTCTCAACCCTTGGTAGTCCTTGTAACCTAGCCATTCTGTACAAAAAAAAGTACCGCTCAGAGGTAAAATAATCCAATTCATATTTCTTGACAAGGTTTCCACATTCTTACGACCAAAGCAGCAACTATGTTTTAAGACTGTTACTAACTGTTACTAACGTTGGATATCAGATTGCCACAGAGAAAAAAAAAAAGATTTTTCACAAGAGTGTTACAAATAAACATTTTCCTTTTTTTTTTTGATAGATAATAATTAGATGCTGAGGTCCTGCCATCCTCTCAGATCTTCTACTGTGGCATATAAACTGACAGGCTCCTGTCAGACCTCTGTGGCAAGCAGCTGCTTGAGGGGGTATTTATTATTTTATTTAATAATTAGAATTTATTAAATGAAAACGGGGCAGGGATGATAGTCGGTAGCACTTCAGACTCGAAATCTGCAGTTCCCATGTTAGAGTTCCACTTGGCTCAACATTGAAATTGATCTCCACAAAACTCCCCACTCTGTCCTAGGTCAATAGGGAATAATAATGGGCTTGGAAAGGCTACCGACCGTCGAATGGGATGTTAAGCCGTGGTCCCATGTGGAAGAGAGCCACACCATAATGCATGCTAAAGGATAAGCTGGGTCTGTCTCCTAACAGCTGTCCAGTGGGTCCCCTTCGTTGATCCCTCAGGTTTCTTGTGGCCTTGCCATTTAGCCTATTGTGTGCAAAAAAAAGTGCATCAAAGCTAAACAATCCAACCCTTTTTGTCCTATACTCAAATCTCATTCCTTGTGACATGCCCATTGTGTGCACAAAGGTACCACTCGGAGATAAAACATCCCAATGTCACTATGCTTCGTTCTTGCCTTTGTTTTGTGTGAAAGAGCTGTTTGTATCAAGATAATTTATCACCTTTTGACTTTTAGGTTATTCGAACTAGTATCTCGCCTTGGGTATGTAAACATGAAAAAAATGAATGATGACACTACTTAAAATTTTCTATAGCTAGAAAAAATAATTGCATATGGCTAATTAGGACACAGATCTGAAAAATTGTATTGCGTATTATTAAATATGTTGTTGCATTTATGATATCATACCTAGCTTTAAATGGTACAAAATAATCGAATACCTACAGTGAGATCTTTCCTGTTTTGTGCGATAAGAGAATAAATTTTATAAATCAATAAAATTCCTGAATAACATTGTTGAAACAAAATCTGCTTATTATGAAATCTAGTCATTATGTTATTGATAGATTTTATTTGTTCGTCTGTTAATGTTCTGTAATTAACTACGAAAACAATTCTCATTTCTGATACAAAATGTGCAGGGTGGTTCAGTTGGTAGTGTGCCAAGAACGTAATCTGCAGTTTCCAGGTTCGTTTCTCTGAAAAACTCCCCTTCCTGCCCTTGGACAGTAGGGAACACTGATGGGCTTTGAAACATTTGCTCCCCTTCGCTGATCCGTTGGTGCGGGAGAACCATACCCTCTGTATGTTAAAGAATATGCTGGATGGCTTTGATGATATGCTCCCATTTTTTCTCCTAACAACTATTCAGTGAGTCTCCTTCTCCAAACCTCGCGATCTTTCTGAACTGGCCACTTAGTCCATTATGTGCAAGAGAAAAATAGCCCGATATAAAATGGTTGATGACTATTGTAAATCGAATGGTTAGAATTTGAACAGAAAGCTTACTTGAATTTGACAAATATGTAATGCTTGTTTTTGAAAGCAAACATTTTGACATTTTCTAAGTTTAGTACTTTCTAACAGTGGAAACTGAAACTAACGGGTGATTGAAAATTTGCAAGAGTGATATTAGTGCTATTACACCCAGAAAGAATTTTTAATTTTTCACTTCTAAAAAAAAGTAGCATTTTCCCACACCCCAGCGACTGAGGTGAAAAGTTCATAATGTGGATGTAAACACCTGCTTGAGGGGGTATTTAATTTTGTAAACACCCTTAATTTCTACACTCTACCCCACATATTTGAAATTTCTTCTCAAAATTCTTAGAGGAGACTATCGGTTTATATACCACAGGAGGTCTGCGAGAAAGGCGGGACCTCAGCAGAAAAATTTCCATGCTTTTTTCCGGGGCTTGAACCCAGAGTTCCTTGTATCAGTAGCCAAGCATGCTAATTACTTAGCCATGGGACGGCTGAAAAGACTACAGGGTTTATTTAATATTTCACCATTTTCCAAATTTAACACCCTTTAGCATTGAAAATTAAACTTATTTTGAAACTGTAAAAGGTATTATTAATGCCGATCCAACAATTTTCATTTACATATCGAAAAGTTAAATGTTTGCATATGGACAGGTGGTCTATTGCAAGCCGAGAATATCTCAGTTATAATGATTGAATTCTTGTGTGAGAACATCAAGAGAATAATCTCTGTGCAGAGTCCTCACATTCCAACTACCTATGGAGAGAAAATGGTTAGTGGGATGTTTAAAGAAACTATGTTTATTGAGAAAGGGAATGCCAACAATATCAAACAACCCCCTAATCGCAGACATGGGGAAAAGATCTGTTCCCCCACCACTAAAGCCTGAAGCCATCTACACTGGAAGACTTCCTCCAATGTAAAATTTGACGATGCCAATATAAGCAAAGAGTTCAGGTGCCTGCGATGATCTCTGCTCAGGATTATCCACTAGCTGATAAACATATCCTGTGAATCTATTCACTTGGGATTGTCGACCCACAAACAAACAGAAAACACAGTGGAAGATTTTCCCTCCACAGAAGCCCACCAGTGTAGCAAATTCAGAATCCATAATCAAGCTCAGAGCCATAATTCAGTCCAGTGGGTTTATATGGTCAGCACCAGGACCCTGTGTGGTTGATCACTCCTCAGCAGGATAGAAAAAAAAAAAAGAAAAGTAGCCATAGTTGTCCAGATCAGTAGGCCACACTAATCTGGCAGCCCTCCCCTTCCGTTCACTTCCACAAGAGAGTATCTCTTTTGAAAGGTACTAACGGTCTGCACCATGAGAAGGCGGAGTCGGACATGAGGTGTTAGGCCTGGCCGGTTCTATGCATCATCACAGGGGATTGGTGTATAGGTCTCCTTCCAGTGACTACCTAGCTACCATTTACAGACCTTACACACCCCTAGAACACGTGATACGTAGCTCCTGTGACCTTCAATTCCTGTCTCTTTGTATTTATATCATACGCACCTGTTCTGGACCGACACATCGGAAAACAACATATCATCTTTAAGAATAGAGAAAATTTGAAAAATTCCGCATTAAAAATTTTTAGTTTTGAAAAGATCGCAATTTTAAAATGCGAACGCAGAAAGCACTCAATGAAAACTTATGCAGACAACATGGTTTGTTTTCAAGTGTTTGTTCGCCATCTGGTGGATTTTGTTTGCATAAGCTCTATCTCTCTAATACTTTAGGACTGCAATTTATAACTAAGAGTTGGCATTCGCATTAATTTCACGGGATTAACATGGTGTACTTTAGTTTACAGATACCCTTTAGTTTTGCCGTCAAATAATATTTCTAGGTAATAGTGTTAGAAAAACACCAGATTCTTGTTAAAAAAAAGTTATCGAAGCAGAAACAAACAGTTTGTAGCTGCAAACTAAAGGTAGGAAATATAACATTCTTCGTATGCAGCAATCTTATTAAAACTAAACCTCCGTTCATGAAACAATTTTTGTTAAAATGAGGTAAATTATAAGTTACTTAAGATATTTAGGAATTGAAATTAACATTAGGAGGGTAGTTTTTGAAAGTGTTAATTGTTCTGAAATGTTATAACCACATCCTTTGGAAGTGGGAGTTTGGTAGCTTTTCGTGGCTATGTGTGTGGTTAGTATGATGTATGTATGCAGGGTGATTCCAAAGGTAGACAAACTGTAAATATTGGTCAGGAATACAAAAACAAACCATTTTTACATAGGAACATAGCTGCAAACACCACCCAAATGTGCTAGAGGGCGTTATTTGCCAGAAATTGAATTGGGCAGTGCGAGTCATCATTATTCAAATCGCTAACATTGTGGGAGTAGGATGCATTATTACAATAATACTGAGATGGCAGATATGCACTTATGGGGCAGCGAATGGAAATGGGCGAGCCGCAGTGTGATTGTATCATGAATGGTTTCCAAATGGACGTGTTGCCCATCATCAAACGTTTGACCACAGATTGTGTGACACTGGATCTTTCCAGTGTGGTGTTGAACAGCCATTGTGATTGGAATTGAATGATGCACACACCTGTCATGGAAGAAACAGTCACATGAAGTTGAACGCAATCCAAGTGCCAGTACATGAGCTATTTTGCATCACATTCGTGTACCTCAACCCAGCATGTGGCAAGTATTACATGAGGAGTTGTTACACCCTTTTCACATGCAATGGGTCCAGTCATTGGAAGAAGCAGATGACCACCCATGTCTGGAATTCACACGTTGGTTTTTGCAAAAATGTATTGCACAGCTGGAATTTTCAGCGTTGGTTATCTTTACCGATGAAAAAGCTGGAAAATGATGATACTGATGAAAAATTTCTCACGTGAGGGTGTTGTTAATGTTCATAATTTGCATGTGTAGGCACCTGACAGCCCATGAGCTTACACGCCTGTACTGCACAACACCAGTTCACCATAAGTGTTTGGGCGGACGTTGTTGGAGACTGTTTGCTTGAGCGATATCATCTTCCATCATGACTAGATGGGCACAGTTATTGGATATTCCTGGAGGAGGTCTTGCCGGAACTACTGCATGTTGTTCCTGTATCTGTGCACCGACACGTGGCTTCAGCAAGATGGGGTGCCCACACATTTCACCGTGGTTGCACACGAGTATCTCAACAGCACCTTTCCTATGTGATGGATAGGCTGAGGTGGACCTGTCACTTGGCTACCAAGATCACCTGATTTGTCCCCCATTGATTTCTTCCTCTGGGATTACCTCAAAGGCCTTGTGTATGAAACCCCCATAGCCTCTGACACTGACCTCGTTGCAAGAGTTGTTGAGGCAGCAGCACATGTCCACGAGAGGCCCGGCATTTTTGAACATGTTCTCCGATCCATGTGTTGACATTGCGAGGCATGTATTGCTGCGGATGGAAAGAACTTTGAGCACTTCCTCTGAAGTTATAAACATGTTATACCATACTTGTATTCCTTTATTTTTGATTATTCCTGTACCTCTAGCACACTCGGGTGGCGTTTGCGGCTATATGTTCCTTTTATTGTTTTGTATTCCTGACCTACCTTTTCAGTTTGTGTAAGACCTTTTGAATCATCCTGTATTGTTGTGAGTGGAAAAAATAGCAGAAGTTTAGAATGTGGAGATTTTAAGTGGTAAAAATGAGAAAGTTTTTATGGGGTGTTAGGGTTTTGGGAGAAGAGTTTTTAGTGAAATGTATATAGTGAGTTTTCAGAGGATTCTAATGTAGTGTGGGAGGAGTATGTTTGGGGGAGGGAATGGTGAAAGTTTTTGCATGTGGGACTGAACATGGCAGTAGTAACGAACACGTGTAGTTTGAGATGAATTGAGTGGTTATTAGTAGTTATGTATTAATTTTTTAGATATTTAGGAGTTTTTTAAAGTTACTAATATGATATATTGCTAATATCTAAAAGTATTTAGTGGCTCTTTTTTTTTTATATAGAAATTTTTGGTATTTTAGAATTGTCGGTGTGGAAAAATGGCAGTTTTTGATGGAGTTTGGAAGATTAATGAGTAATATAGGGGAAGTTCCTTTGAAGTATATATGCCATAGTAGAAGGTTTGAGAGGATGGCAGGATCTCAGCAGAAAAATGACACATACATCCATGCCTTACCCGGGGCTCGAACCCAGGTCCCTTAAATATAGAGTGAAAAATTAAAATTTCAACTGTTTTAAGGTCTATGTAACTGTACACTGCTACTATTTTATTGAATACAGTTCCTTGTTATGTCAACAGTAACCCAGATATAGCTTATTAATTTCTCAATCATTTTATGAAAAAAAAAAAAATAATAGAAGATAATTTAAAAATATCAAGCAAATATATTTTAATCTTGACTTTTAACAATATTCATTTGCTGTTTCCAGAGTTAAGGAAATTGGAATATTTAAGGGCAATAATTCCTGTTTAAGGAATTTCTCTGGAAAGTTAATGAAAAGAACTGTCAAGGAAGGTATCACTCTTAGTTTAATGTTGATATATATCATTTAAATTTTATTTTTTTATTAAAATATTTTTCATTTAAAAATTGGTATCAATGTTAAACTAAGAGTGATATCTTCCTGGACAGTTGAAGAAAAATATCAAGAAATTTCTTCAATTTATTCAGTTGTATACTCAGAACATGCCATCTTCATGACATATGTGTCATCTGCTGTGAGCAGTGAGCAGGCTGTGAGCAGCTGAACAATGCCTCTATGAGACAGAAAATTGTTTACTTTAGGTAGAAAGTTCATAACATCAGTTATAAGAGATCTTGATCTGCAGCCTGTAGTTCAGTGGTCAGAACACCTGATATGTCATCAAGAGGTCTTGGGTCATATTCCACCTGGCTCAATACAATTTTTCTCTAAAAATTGATATCAGTGTTAAACTTAGAGTGATATCTCCTTAACAGTTGAGCAAAAACATTGAAGATTTTCAATTTATTTAATATAAAGAAGTTAATTTTTAACATGAAAGGAATAACACAGTTATTCTGAACTTTACTAACTTGTGTAAGTATTTTTATCAGTTCGTGTAATGATTATATTAATTTTGCTAATTTTCAGTGATTTTTTTGCAGGACCAGAACTTGCTAAGTATTTCAGCTTCCATAACTCGTTAAATACAGAATGAATAGTGTTGGAAATTAAGATTTATGTAGATCTGAGATCTTTAAATTACATTGTCACATTTTTTCATAAGAAGCTTATTTAAAAAGGTGCTTAGTTCTGCATCTGAGTTACTATTGACATAACATGGAACTGCACTTTATAAAGTGGCCTTGGTGTATATAGATATCATATGTACTTCATATCCAATTACTACAGAATTTGTATTAGATGATTCTGAGTAATTATTTTTATAGAATTAAAACACATCGCAGTTTAATACAACTCATTTCCAACTACAGTAGACTCTCTCTTATCTGGTCTCGGTTCAACTGGCCTCCGCTTTAACCGGTCATTCCAAGAAGCAGAAGTAAGTTACTGCATGTTTTGTTTACAGTACAGTGCATATTTGCTTCAGTGCCTCTTTGTGAATATTAGTGTACTGTGCGTATACAGGAATGTGTGTTGTGATCTATTAATTATTATGTGGTACAAAATGAGTGGGTGCAAATATAAGTGTAATGTAGTTACGATGGAGTGAAATTAAAAGCGTTAGAACGTATTTACAAAGCTGATCCAGTTTTGATGAACTAGGTGTTTATAAAAGCATGGTAAATGACTAAAGAAGGAATAGAAAATTTTACAAGATTTTTGCACTCAAGTTGAGTCTGAAAAAACGCTTTCTTTTCGATGCACTCTTAAAAATCCGAAAAATGAAATTGTCGATAATGCACTTTGATTATGATTCATGCAAGAGTGTTGAAAAGGAACACCAAACAGTGGGCCAATCTTGAAAGAAAAAGTATTAATCCTTCATTCTAAAATCGATAATGGGGAGATTTTTCAGCATGCGAGGGATGGCTTTCTCGCTGGAAAAAACAACAGTGTTCATTACCTTGGTGTTTGTGGTGAGAAATTGTCAGCTGATCCTTTAGCAGCAAAGGAATTTTCAAAAAAACTTTTAGTGCTTATTGAAAAAGAAAGCCTATGTGCACAACAAATCTACAATGTAGATGAGATGATTAAATTTTCAACTTCTTCAGACAAAAACGTGACAGCGCAAGAAACCTCAGCATCAATATTTAAAGCAAAAAAAAAAAAAATCGCTGTGTGTACAAATGCTGCAGGTACACACAAACTTCCTTTTTTTGTAATTGGGAAATCAGCAAAACCCCGAGCATTCAAGCATTTAAATTTAGCTGCTCTGCTAGTTTACTGCAAAGCTCAAAAGTCTGCTGGATACACTCGTATTTGTTTAAAGAGTGGTTCTTTACAGGATTTGTTCCAAAAGTAAGAAACCACTTGACAAATTTTAAAATGCCTGAAGACCCTACTCATACTTGACAATGCCCCAACACACCCAAGCGAACTCATTTCTGACAATATAAAAGCCATGTTTTTGCCACGTAATGTAACATCTTTAGTGCAATCAATAGATCAAGGCATGCTTGTAAGTTTAAAAAGGCGATACAAGAGAAAGCTTCTTTCAGAAATTCTACAGCGAACTGAAAATGACAAAATAGGACTTTTAAATGCTTTGAAAACAATAAATATCAAGGATGTTATATACATGTTGGCAAGAGCTTGGAAGAAATTCCTCATACAACGTTTATAAAGTCATGGAGAAAACTTTGGCCTGATTTTGAACACTGTGTAGAAAGTACCAAAGCTGACAACACGAAAGTATCGAATGAGCCTGTGCCTGCCGAAGATATGACGGATAATGACAATATTTCATTGCTTAATGACTTTAAACTGCTGCCTAGATGTGACACATTTGAAGATGACATTGAAAAATGGTTAAAAGGTGATGAACAGTTGGAAAATGAAACACTGAATGATGATGAAATTATCAATGCAGTCTGCCAAAAAGGGAATGGAGAAGAAGAGGAAGAAGGGAAAGTTAGCCATATTGGAGGAAAAGAAGCTTTTGATGTTGCAATAAGATACAATGAACAACAACAGGCCTTTTAAAAATGTTTTATTAAAAAATGGCAAGACTTTGCAGGTAAAAAAGTGTTAAGTTCAAAGAAACAAAAGAAAATCATGAACTTTTTCAAGTGAGTGTGAGTAAACAAATTATTAATTAAAATACAGTACAGTTATTATTTTTGGCATTTGTCGTTTTTATTTATTTTCTGGCACAATTTTTTGATTAACTGACCTTTCGTTCATCCGGTCAGGGGTCCAGTCCCGTAAGGGCTGGATAAGAGGGAGTCTACTCTATGTTAAATCATAAAGGAAAATGAAAAAAAAAATATTTTTGCTCCCCAAATTACTGTTTTCAAGAATTTCCTTTCCAAAAGATGTTTAATCTGACCTAGCATAAGCAAAGTTTTTAACTTACCAAAAAAATTTCCTCTCAAGTTATCCACTGAAATGGCTTTTCTTGTTTTCACCTGAATTCCAAAATTGTTATTCTGATGCATCAAAATGCATTTATGTAAATTCTACTGCTTCTTGCCTTGATCTTAATCTTGCTTGCAAAGCAAATGCACATTATAATTATTCTAGCACATAACCCTCTTCATGAGATTGTCGGGGCACAGTTACTTTGGATACTATCCTTCCCATGGCAGTTGACAGCTCCATGCAAGTTGGTGCACTGACATCATTCTGTTGTGCCTTGCAGTTAGGGACAGGAAATGAACATCTTGAACTCTTGTTAGCTTGTTTTTCTAGAGTATGTTCCAGAATCTTGAAAACATCTCCAGAATTTGGAAGTTACATTTGCACAAATGTGGCAATCTCTATTTTATTGTCCTGCTTCCATCCATCTGATGGCTCTCCACCTCTGTCATGAACTGTATTTAATAAAGTGCTAGAGTAGGTTCCAAACTGTAATCTGAAATGAAAAACATCAGTTCTTGAAACTGCTTTTTATCACTAGCTTAATTTGCAGTCTGAGTCTTTTGCACTGCAAAAGAATTTAATAGTCAATAAATGTGAATTATTTCATGCTAAATATTCTCCAAAACTTTCTTTATATTCTAAAAAGTATTTATTGAGATATGTGCAATCTTGTTCAACTTCTTTAAATTATGAACAGCAGTGTACATCCAGAAGAAATTGTTTTATATAAAATGTCACATCAAATATTGTCAGTATTTTTTGTATAAAATATGTTTTGTTTATTTTACAGCATAAAGATGTCATCAGAAACTTTTGAAAATTTAGAAGAAGATTTCTTAAGCTTCCAAAAGGAACTGAAAGAAAAAATTAATCTATTATCTAAGGTTTCAGGAGAAAATAGAAAAAATATGGTAAGAGAGCTACAACGTGATATTGATGAAGCACAAAAAATACTGCATGATTTGGAATCTGAATTAAGAACAGCTCCAAATCCTTATCGCATGCAAATGAATGGCCGTTTGAAACAGTACACACTGGATTTGGATAAAATGAAAAGAAAGTGTCTGCAAACTGAAAGCTCAACTTTGTTATCAACTAGAAATGAATTGTTAGGATCTAATACCCAACCTTCAAGGTCTGGTTTTTCAGCTGAAATTAGTGCTGCAAGCAACAGAGGTAGGCTGTTACAAATGAATGAAACAATTGAGAGAACATCACAAAGCCTTTCTCGCACTCAGCAAATTGCAGCCGAAACAGATCAAGTAGGAATTGCTGTGGTTGATGAACTTGGAACTCAGCGTGAAGCTCTTATTAGAACCAAAGAACGTCTGGTTGACACAGATGCAAATTTATCAAGAAGCAGAAAAATCTTGCGTTCAATGTACAGAAAAGTGATTACAAATAAACTGATCTTAATAGTCATAATCATCATGGAGCTGGGAATTTTGGGTGGAGTGGTATATTATAAGTTTTTTAGTAAATGAATTCAAATATGGCATGTGAGAAGCAAAAACATGAGCTAAGCTTAAGATGCAATTATAAATGCATATTCTGTTAAAGTCTAAAATAGAGATGTATATTTTATTAAATATATTATTATTCATTAAAATCAGTGAATTTTTACAAATAAAAATACTAGCAGATTTTTTTTTCCCAAAAGCAATATAAATGAAACTTGCAAATACTGCAAAATTTATTTTGCAAATTAATAACAAAATTCTGAATGTTTGCTAATTATCCTTTTTAATAAAGGCCAAAAATAGCATTTTATCTCCTATTTATTAAAGTGCACATCACATGTGTAAATTAGATTATTATTGGATAAGACAAGCTGTAGACTACATTTGTCATTTGCATTTTAATATATATATATAAATCAAATTTTAAGATATGTACTTGTGTATTTAAAATTAAACACTTTCTTGTTCTATATTGTAAAATGCTTTTGCAATCGTGCATACACTTTTAAAACTTTCCTAAAGAAATGTGTGAAATCTGAGATACTAAAATTTTAATCATTATTGCAATCACTACAAAAAATATTCATCATATGGAGGGTATAAATAAAAAATGCCCCCTCAAGCAGCTGCTTGCCACAGAGGTCTGACAGGACCTGTCAGTAGTCGGTCTGATAGAGGTCTGACAGGAGCCTGTCAGTTTATATGCCATAGTAGGTCTGTGAGGATGGCAGGACCAGCAGAAAAACCACACGAACATCCATGCCTTACCCAGGGCTCGAACCACCCAGGTCCCTTAGATCAGTAGCCAAGCTGTGACCTTGTGTGCGTGAAAGCTACCTTGTGTGCATGTTAAAAAGTGGACTGGATGGCCTTAACAGGAGGTTTCACCCTGTCTCCTAACAGCTATCCCTTCCATTAACCTTGAGCTTTGTCACTTGTTCGTTTAGTCCAGTGGTTCTCAATCTTTTTTTCATAATGACCTCTTCTGACCCTAATATATATATCCCCCCCCCCCCTCATAGCTGTTAGTGAAAAAGCATATTTTACTATTTTATAGCATGTTAGGTTATATATGAAGAATGGTAAAAAATCGGTGATCAAAATAAGACTGATTTGATAGTCTTAAGAGCTAAAGGTTTTAATACTGTTATTAATGTAATTGTGATTTTTTTTTTGCTCAATTTTTCATTTGGTTAAATTTTAAAATTAAAATAAAAAACTGAAGAAGAAATTATCTAAGACTTTTATTATTAAAGGACATTTTTAAATATATAACTTTTTTGCAAAATATCATGTATCTCACAAAAATTTGCTGATCTGTAGTTATGCATAAGAACAACATGGCCAAACCAATGCAGTATCTCTCTTCACAATAGGCTGCTCAAAGGTGATTGCTAACTCTGCATAATCTCATTATTACTTACAAAGTCAAACCACCTTATGCCCAAGGTATTGAGTAAGCATCTAGAATACAAGACATGAGATTCCCTGTTACCTTGTTTACAAAGGGTCTAACTACTGTAGCAAACTTTAGAAAGGACCAAACTATTATATAGCCTAATTTCTGCCCTTATGTAACAAGTTTTCCATAATCTCCACAGATTTTTAAAAATTGAAGCATTGTTCCCAATTTATCTATTTACTTCATGGCCCATATTACCAGTAGCTGTTAAAAATACTTGAGATAAAATGAGAAGTTCAACATTGCAACTGTTCAAAAGAACTGAAGCACTGCCTGCCTGACCAATTTTCTCTCTCTCTTTATTACCAAACCTACCTTACTACCAGTTTCATTGACAGCTTTAATGAGAGTTCATCTTACCAACATCGTTTTCCAAAAGAGTAAAATCATAAAAATATATGTCTAAATTAGAAATTTTTAAATCTCTAAACCATTTAAGGCCCCAGTTTCCTTGCAGTGATTTTCACAGAACATAACTAAAGAGAAAAGGTGATAAGATGCATCCTTGTTGGACCTTAGAAGTAATGCTAAACCAATCGCTACAAGCCTTAACAACTCGTACACATGACCTATGGGGGCATATGAGCTTATAAATTGGTGGGGTTGTATGTATATACACTGATATGCCAGTTTATTAAGTACATCTACCTAGTAACATGTTCTTCCTCCTTTGGCTCTCAGAACAGCCTGAATTTCCCAGGGCATGGAACTTAAAAGTTGCTGGATATGTTGTGCAGGAATATGTTGTACTATGTGGAAATGATTGTCTTGCAGTTGCTGCAAATTGGATGGCAGCAGTCTCACTGCAAATAGCTCTTACCACCTCATCCCAAAGATGCTCAATAGGGTTTAGATCTGGAGATTGCAAGCCAATGAAGCAAAGAAAACTCTGCATGTTCCTGGTACCATTCAGTTATGATACTTGTGAGCAGGTGCATTATCATGCTGAACATGTTCATCTGAGTGAGAATAAACTAACCATAGGGGTGAACATGGTCAGAGATGATCAAATATGTGTGGTGTTCAGATTCCTTTCAGTGGTATCAGGGGGCCTAATGTGTGCTTGAATATGATTGAATGATGCCATCTGACATTCCACTATCAGGAAGTACTACATCTTATGGATGGTACCAAAAGCCACCTTCGTGTGCTGGTTGAGGCCTATCAAAACACAGGCTGCGAAGCAGCGGAGTGAGTACCTGTCGTTTACATTACTTTAGTATTATCGAAATCTTTGATTCGTTGCAATCTGTAATTTTGAACTTTCGAATTTTGAGCCCTGTGTGCTGGTTGATGCCTATTGGAATGCTGACATTAAGGCTGTGGAGCAGCTGGGAGAGTACCTTTCGTCTAAATTAGTTTAATATTATCAAATCAGTCAGTTCATATCTCTAATTATGGAACTTTCGAATTTTGAACCATGTCGATGACTTATTGCCAATATGGATAGGTAGCATTATGGCCTAATTGTTTCTGACACTCTGTACACGAATTGTTCCGAAAGTCTACCATTATTTAAGGGGTAAATTAGAGCTCTTTTAATTTTAAAACATGATATTCGCTACTTAAATATCAATTATTTGGGACATATATCCAAGTTCGAAGCTCTCGTGGTGTCGTGGATGGTTGGGTGAGGGGACCCACTGGACAGCTGTTGGGAAAAGTGTCAGCCTCCCGTCAAGGCCATCCAGTGAGTTCTTTAATGTGTGTGGGTGTGTCTCTCCCACACACGGATCATGGCTTAACGTCCCATCCGACGGACGATGGCTTTTTGAAGCCCAACAGTGACCCCTATTCACTGTAGGCAGGGTGGGGAGTGTGGCAGAGAAAAATCTTTACACTTTGCCCAGCTGGAACCCGAACCTGATAATTGTGCCTAATATGTGCCATGAAAACATTCCCCCACATTATCACACAGCCACCACTGACCTATAAATGCAGGCAAGATGGCTCCATGGCGTCATGTTGCTTGTGCCAAATTCTGGTGGGATGGGGGTGGTTCAGTCGGTAGTGCACCAGGCTCGTAATCCGTAGTTCCCAGGTTCGAGTCCCAGTTGGGTCAGCGTTGAGATTTATCTCCGCAAAATCCCTGCCCTGCCCATGGTCAGTAGGGGACACTGATGGACTTGGAAAGGCTGCCGTCCATCGGATGGGACGTTAAGATGTGGGCCTGTGTGCGGGAGAGACATACCCTGTGCATGTTAAAGAACACACTTGATGGGAGGCTACCATCTGTCTTCCAACAGCTGTTCCAGTGGGTCTCCTCCCCAACCTCAGCCTTAGGGGTCCATGTGACCTGGCCATTTAGCCCATGGTGTGAAAGAAAGTGCCGCTCAGAAGTAAACCCAACCCAAAGCCAAATTCTGATCCATCAGCATGGTGCAAAAGGCATCTTGATTCATCCAACCAGGCTATTTTTTTCTAATCAGCTGTCCAGTGTTGATGCTTCTGCACCCACTGGTGTTTTTCATTGAAAATATTGGCACTTGACATGGTCGGCTGCTGTTGTAGTAGCCCATTCACAACATGGTTTGATATGTGGTGCATTCAGGGATGAACTTCTACACACCAATGTTTAATTCTGTGATTTTTGTCTGGTTGTGGCTCGTTTGTTTGATTGCATGATTCTTTCCAATCTGCGTTGACCTCCTCCAATCCACAAGCTGTTTTCATCCACAGGATTTCCAATCACAAGTAGTTTTTTGCACCATTCTTGGTAAACCCTTGAAACGGTTGTGCATGAAAAGCCCAGGAGGGTGGCCATACGGGACATGCTAAAATCAGCATTCCTAGTACACACTGCAATCATGACATATTGCATGTTGGAATGAACCATTGATGTGATGAGGAGAGGTGTACCTAATAAACTGGCATCTCAGTATATATATATACAGAGAGAGAGAGAGAAACCAGCTGTGTAGAACTTATTGCTCAACCGGCAATGAGTCGGGCACGTAGTTTGGTGTTTTCTAGGTTCGGTTACAACTTCACCTCGACTGTTATTTTCTCCACTAACCCTTTGCCCTTGGTGAGAAAAGGAACATAAATTGTCTTAGAATGGTCAATACATGTATAGTAAACTTTTATTGCATTGTGACTTGATTGCTAATCACTGGTAGATTTTTGCTTTCTGCACCATTCTTGGTAAACCCTTGAAATGGGTGTGCGTGAAAGCCCAGGAGGATGGCTGTTTGGGAGGTGCTAGAACGCATGCATAGCACCAACTATTATGCCACTTTCAAAGTCTCGTGTCGCACATTTTGCCCATTCTAATTCTGATTCCAACTGTGATGCTCAAAGACCTAGTCAGCCTGATATATATATATCTCACACTGCAGTCGCGACATATTACATGATGGAATAACCAATATACATGACGAGGGGTGGTGTACTTAATAAACTAGCATCTCGGTGTAGTTGATCAACAGAGTCAAAAGCCATTTGAAATCTAGAACCAAAAGATTTCTGAAACTCTAAACATTTCTCAATAATCTGCCTACGTGAAAATATTTTAACGGTACTTACGTATTAACGCCACCGCTGGCGTTAATACCTAAGTACCCAAATCTATTACAAAATAATGTTACATTAATGTTCATTTTAACTGCTGAACTGAAATTTGAGATATCTACTGTATATATATGTTACCGCTAAAGCTCGAAAGCCGTTAATGTGCACATTACCTAGCTAATCTGCAGATTAACTGATTTGCTCCGTTAAAGTGCGGAATCAAAAGTTTTCTGCATTTTACCTAGGTAATGTGCACATTAACGGCTTCCGTATCGTTAAAGTTCAAAAGTAAAAAAAAAGACTATTTCTAGTGTCCGAGAGTAGAGTTGAAACCAGGTCATCCCTCTGTCAACATGAATCAGTCGTCCGAATTATAAAAAACGCCCCCAAAATGAGCAGGCCAAGTGAGAACGAATCACTTTACTGATTCGTTCTCACTTGGCCTCCGCTCATCCGGGGCGTTTTTTATAATGCGGACGAGTGAATCACGTGACACGAAGATTCATATTCAAGAGATTCACCACTTTATGGATTCGTTCTTACTTGGCCTTCGCACATTAGGGCAATTCCAAATGCCATTTTAGTAATCCCTGTTGTAACAAATGATTTTATTGCGTCTATATAAATAACATTTTGTATGCTGTATAATTCAGTCAGATTGTTTATTTTACACTTTAATTTTCTATCATTAGTTATTTCATAGAATACCTAGTTATTTCATAGAATAACTAGTTAAAGTGTGGAATTATTAATTTATTACACGCTGCGGTGGCGTTAATACGTAAGTACCATTTTAACTATAAACCCCCCATCACTTCAGAATTCATACAGTTCATCACACAGTTGTCCATCGTTAATTCTGTTAAACACCATAACACCAAGAACTTTACCTGGAACAGAAAGTAGACTCATTACCCTATAATTATCACATGAATTGCAAAAACCTTCCTAAATACAGAGACAATAATTGCTCTTGTAAAAACCTTGGGAACAATACCTTCATCATAAAAAAATGTTCAAATTTTCAGTCAGCCATGTGACAACACAAATGTTTCCAGCCCTAAGCATTTCATCTACCTCTTGGGGTTTATGTAGTCTTAATTTAGAGATAGCCAAAGTAACTTTAGAATGTGATATAGGATCAACAGTAAAGCCAATAATTCACCTATCCTCATTACAAACAATGAGAGTAGAAATAATCACATTATTTAGAACATCTCTGAAATGCTCAGCCCACCTAGCCATCACAGAATCCTCACTTTCAACCACCTTGCCATGTTTATCCTTCAATCCCTGTATACCTATCTGTTTCTTTTCACATAAAACATTAACAATCTGGTACAACTCCCTGCAATTGTGCTGTTCAGCTGCTTCCTCTGCATTTCCAGCCAAGTTCTCAAATCAAAGATTATTATCAGCTGTTAACTGATCCTTTACACGTTTATTAAGCTCTTTGTAATGCTGTCTGTTAGGACTAGTAGGGTGTTGATTCAAATTATTTCAAACAATTCACTCAGAAATATGCTCCATAGTCTTATCACTCAAATAACTTTGTTTCCTCTGTTTCCCCTAAAACATTACTATTAATTCCAAGAAAAGCTGTTTAATTATTCCTGCACTGGTGGGCCTCTGTTGAGGGAAAGTCTGCTTTTGTGCTTTCGGTTTGCCAATGCATTGCCAGCCGTAAGTGAGCAGAAGCACAATACCTTATATCAGCTGGAGGATAATCCTGATCAGAGGCCTTCTCAAGTACCTGAACCCTAACTTTAGCAGTTGGGCATTGCCAATGCTACCCTAGAGTAATGTGTATCGGGCAGGTCAGTTTCTCTCTAGCTTTGAATCTTGCTAATAGTTATTTTGCAGTAATTAGGTGTGAAAAAAAATCTGCTTCTAGGCCCTGCAAAAAAAACCCTGTTTAATGACAGAAATATTGCATTAAACAGGGTGATCCCAATCTCCCTCAACTCCGGTGTTAGGCAAACCATGAATGTCATAATTACTAAGCAGCCTATGATATTATTATTTGGCTGTATCTGGATCCTTTAGAGCTTCAGTGGTAAAAGTAATTCTTTTAACAATAGCACACCATTTCTTAAGCTTCGATTGCAAGTCACCTTTGACCAGGTAATGATCAGTTCAAATTTCGACTACCTTGTATGATTTGGTATTCCAAACTGAACTAGCCCATTTTCTGTTTAATTATTATATAATTGAGGGGAGGGGGTGGCTCAGTCGGTAGCACGCCAGGCTCGTAATCTGTAGTTCCCAGGTTTGAGTCACAGCTGGGTCAGCATTAAGATTTATCCCCACAAAATTCCACGCCCTGCCTACAGTCAGTAGGGGATACTGAGGGGCTTGGAAAGGCCGCCATCCGTCAGATGGGACGTTAAGCCATGGCCCCATGTGTGGGAGAGCCATACCCTGTGCACGTTAAAGAACACTGGGTGGCCTTGACGGAAGACTACCATCTGTCTCCCAACAGCTGTTCCAGAGGGTCCCCCCCAACCTTCTCTGATCCTTCGGGGTCCATGTGAACTGGCCATTTATTCCATGGTGTGCAAAAAAAAGTGCCGCTCAGTGGTAAAACAACCCAAAATAGAATCGATCATATTCCTCTACAGCCAATCGCGTGAAATTCATTATTTATAAATTTCCCTGATGTTTGTAGTATGTGTTAATTATTCACAATATATTTAGGGGGTGGGTGGGTGGTGGCTCAGTAGTTAACACACCAGGCTCATAATCTACAGTTACCAGGTTTGAGTCCCAGCTGGGTTTGGGGCGGAGGTGGCTCGTAATCTGTAGTTCCCAGGTTCGAGTCCCAGCTGGGTCAGCATTCAGATTTATCTCTGCAAAGTTCCCTGCCCTTCCCACGGTCAGTAGGAGACACCGATGGGCTTGGAAAGGCTGCTGTTCGACGGATGGGACATGAAGTGCGGTCCCGTGTGTGGTACAGCCATACCTGTGCACGTTAAAGAACACGCTGGATGGTCTTGACGGGAGGCTTCCATCTGTCTCCCAACAGCTGTTCCAGTTGGTCCCATCCCCCTACCTTCTCTGAGCCTTTGGGGTCCATGTGACCTGGCCATTTAGCTCATGGTGTGCAAAAAAGTGTCGCTCAGAGGTAAAACAACCAACCAATCTAGCTGGGTCAGTATTGAGATCTCTGCAAAACCCCGCCCTGCCGACCATCAGTAGGGGACACCAATGGGCTTGGAAAGACTGACGTCCATCAGATGGGATGTTAAGCCATGGCCCCATGTGCATTAGAATCACTGTGCACGTTAAAGAATATGCTGGATGGTCTTCATGGGAGACTACTATCTGTCTCCTAACAGCTGTTCCAGTTGGTCCCCTCCGCCAAATTTCTCTGAGCATTCGGGGCCCTTGTGACCTGGCCATTTAGCCTGTTGTGTGCAAAAAAAGTGCTGCTCAGAGGTAAAATAACTTTAAACACAAAATGTTTACTTACTGTAGGAGATTTTTCCAATTGTCATTGGAACTACCAATGCCAAAGGGGCTTAATACGCTTCACCAAAGGTCAGAGTCAATACCAACTTTAACATTGAAGTCATCTAGCACGAGTAAAATCTTTCTTGACAGAATTCAAAATATCCTGAAGTTGTCTGTAAAACCTATCCTTCTCATTCCAATCAGAGTTCTCTGTCTGCTGAGAAGCAACCTACACCTTAGAGCTGCTTCCCTTTCCCAGTCCCTGAAAAGAGAAATTTAAAGTGATTTTTTAAGTATCTGACCTTTGCCTATAGATCTGGTCTTTTGTAATCCTAGAATACGTAGATTATAACAGAATTCCTGTGTGAGAGAGATTCCATGAGAGGAATAATCTCTTAGCAATGTCCTCAGGTTCCATGTACCTATGGAGAGAAAATGTTTTTTGGATTTTTAAAGAAACTAGTTTTATTGAGAGAGGTAGGGCCATCAATATCAAACAGCCTCTTAATCACAGGCATGGGGTGAAGACCTGTTCCCTCATCGCTAAAAGCTGAAGACTCCAATCCTGGTAGGAACTTCAGGCACCACCTTCACAAATGGACATTTTCTAGAACCAGAAACTAGAGAGTGACCTACCTGAGACACATTACTCTGGGTTGCATTTGCCAGCTAACTAAAGTAAGCGTTCGGATATTTGTGATGGCCTCTTATCAGGATTATTCACCAGCTGATAAAAAGGTATTTACACAAGGGCCAAGGTATTTTTTTCACTTAGTGCTGGCAACACATATGCAAACAGATAACACAGCAGCATCCACTTATCAGAAGTACAGCAAAGACAAGTTTACTCCAATCTAAACTTCGCGTGAATGGCAACCCACACAATCACAATATCCATAGAATATCCATAAGATGTCGAAGATGGCAATAGATGCTGTGGTTGTTTCGGAACAAGCTCGATCAGTGCTGCTTGCCGAGAACTTGCATGATTAGAGGCTTGTGATCACGATAGATAATTAGCTGAACTGTTCCTTGATCTGACTAGTGCGCTTGCGCTAATTATAGGAGTCTCTGATCTCTTGTATACATCTATAGATTGTGGCGCTGTATTTGAAAATATGTCAAAGAGTTTCTTAAATGCATATATTTCCATGCCGTGTTTGTAGAAAATTATATCTGAGATAATCATTACAGTAATGGAGAAAAGAAGAATATGTAGTTGTAGTATGAAATTATTAGATATGTGCCGCGAAGTCGAAACCAATGCGACAAGAGATTTCGTAGCGAAAAAGACAAATTCGTTCCTGACTACCTTAAGTAAAGAACACAAGAGAGTGACTGATACAAAGCAAACTGGTACTGGAACAGATGATATTTATACTCCAACATTGTGATATTACGATATACGTTGGTATAACGGCCCCCATTTTGTTTTTGACGCAACGTATTGCTGTGTTGTATTCTTACGTAACCCACGGTCCCCTACCAGCTACTGATGAAAACGGAAAAAGTTTTCACACTAAATAAAAAAAAAGTCTAATTTACTTGTATAATAAAAAAAATATTAAATACTCCCTCAAGCAGCTGCTTGCCCCAGAGGTCTGACATGAGCCTGTCAGTATATATGCTATAGTAGGTCTGTGAAGATGGCAGGACCTCAACAGAAAAACGACACGTACATCCATACCTTACCCAGGGCTCAAACCCAGGTCCTTTAGATCAGAAGCAAAGCGCACTAACCACTGGACAAAAAAAAAAGCCCTAAAATTTAATTTTCCTTTTTAACCGTTTTCTAAAGTGTTTCCAATTATGAACACTGAAATCTGTATCAAATATTACCCTACCCTTTTCCGGAATCCATAGTGCTGTGCAATACAATTCAGTATACACGCTAAACAATCCGAGAGACAACAAAACATAGCGTCCAATTTTGAGATGGCCAACCTCTACCTATGCAGGGCCTCTAGTTGTTACTAGGCGATCAGCGCCCTCTATCGGAAGAAACTTCGTTGAGAAGGAACGTGCTTTTTTCGCGAATCGATAGCCAGTGCTCTAGAGAAGGTGGTGTTGAAAGAATGTGGGAAATAAAAGTGTTTGTTTACAAACTGTCGCATGATTTTCGGCGAGGTGAATAATTGTTGCATTTTTTAAAAAAAGTAGTGGAATTAACAGATGAAACACAATTTGATCAATGGTGTTGAAGGTAAGATATTTTTCGGGTTGTTTATAGTTACTGAAACGAAACAAATCCTATGGCTTAGTGGCGGTGACACTGCGACTGCCGAGGTCCGAGTTTGAGTCTTGTGGTATATGACATGTTCGCTTGTTCAGTCATGTATATTGTCCCTCAATATCAAAAAGTGTTCAATTATCGACATGTCATAAAATTCTGTGTTCTCTCATTGGGACATAAAGCGGAAAAATTAGCTATAAGTCCCCAATTAAAAAAAATAATGACAAAGTCACAAGGACCCCGAGAGCTCAGAACGTTTGGGAAAGGTGGACCCAATGGTCAACTTAGCAGTTCAAAGTTACAACCCCGCCATCATGTTTTTTACTTATTTTACATCCTTGGACAATTATCTTGTCTCGACTGTATAGCTAAATAACAAATTTTCGTCTGAACTAAAAAAAAAACGCCCCAAAAGGTATATAATGTCTTATCCGACAACTATTTTCAATACAGCATATTGTTACACAAATTTACGTTCTGCACAAAAAAAAGACCCAAAAGATATATATCATCTCATCTGACACAGCTATTTTCAGTACAGCATATCGCTGCACAACAAAATTTTGTTCTGCACTCAAAAAAAAAAAGCACCCTGAAAGATGTATAATCACATTAGAACAAGTATTTTGCACTTGAAAAAAGTCCCCCCCAAAATATATATATATAATGGAGAAAACGATTTCAACCATAGTTTATTGATAAAACACGGCCATTCAATTCTGCAAAAATCTCCAAGCTGCCATGTTGTCACCGTGAACTACAGATTAACCATCAGCTGTTAGGAGATGGATGAGAGCCTCCCTTAAAGGCCATTCAGTGTGTTCTTTGACGTGTACATGGTTGTACACATGATGCCACAGCTTTATGTTTCATTTGAAAGACCAGCTTTTCCAAGCCCAGTGGTGACCCTTACTGACCAAGAGTAGGGCAGGAAGTTTTGCTGAGATAAATCTCATTGCTGGCCCAGGTAGGACTAAAATCTAAGAACTGCAGATTGCAAACATGACATGCTATCTACCCGACCCCGGTCTTAATAGAAATGTTAATGCAGAAAGAAAACAACAATATAGATACATGAAATATTAATAGTTTGTAGTACATAAAACAAATGATCAGAATTAGATTTATAATGACATACATAAATGAACCATCCAAAGCTGATTTAGATATTATAATATTTTAAACATGAATTTGCCAGATAAAATACATTATCAATATATATTCATAGTTATTAACTCAATAGATTTTATTTAATTTTGGAAAACTATTTTAGATGACAAAATATTTTTTATTTCTTTATTTATTTTCATAATAGTGTAATTTAGAGTGTTAAACTTTATGACATATACTTAACATTTATATTCAAGAGGTAAATAATTATTGATGCTACAGTATAAACATGCTCTGTGTAGTATTCCAGAGTAGATGTTTTTCCTGTTTTTTTTTTCTCTATAATTCCAATCAACCAAGAAAATGTATCTGTTCTGAAATGAGAAGTTTATTGTACAGAGCTTATGAGTACTACAATACCAATAATTGTATACAAGCTGACCTACTCAAATCTTCAGTTTATATTATGAAGTCAGATACCCTCATTATATTAAGAAAATGAAAAAAAAATATTTATTAAACTATCCAGAGGTTTTAGAATGAAATTGAGATATATAAAGTTCATTGTTTTTTTTAATTTTATATAAACCAAACAATAAATAATGAGAACATTTTCAACCATACAGTGCCTGTTAAATTATAATTTACTTAATAAAAAAAAGACCAAAATACCACTTTTACCCGAAATAATGTTTATCTAATTTTTATTGATTGCAACAATGGTAAAATTCAAGCTAAAGAATAAAGATTGCCAAATTTCATGTTTTGTTGGTATAACCATAAGAACTATCAGAAAAGAATTGAAGTGCATAAAACAAGCATCAGATTTAAATGAAAACGCTGCATCTATTCCATAACAATCATCTCAAAATAAGTTATTTCTCTTGAACAATCCATCATTACTTGTTCTACAGTAATTTTTAACTAAAATACAGTGAATTATTAATAATCTGTGTTAATTGAATTATTGTAATTCTGACATACCAAGTATTTATAACCCTGGAAAATATTACTAAATCAGTTCTGACAGAGAACTCTTTAGTACAGAACTTATTAAATAATAAACATCTGAATCCATTTTTAATCCTAAATTTGAATGTCATCCAACAAGAATGTTAAACTCATAATAGCAAGCTGACAATATCAGTTTTAAACCTAAAGTATAGAGCATGCAATATAAATTCATGTGATGATAGAATGTAATTTTTGAAAATGTGATCATATATTTTTTTTTCTTGCTATGTTGTGTACTTTGGTGAGTTTCGATGTAGGAGATTATGTAAATTATCCTTCTTTGTTATCCTCATGGAATTTAGCAAGTTTTCATCCTCTGTATTCTTTCGTACATCATGAAGACTGATATCAATAAATGATAGTTCTCCTTTCATTTAAGATAAAGTGTAGACTATTTCAGCAAAATATTTTTCAAGCTATTAATCTGTAATTTTCAGCTTCCTGTACTTGAACTTTTTGAACTCTGCTATTATAGATATTTTATGATTATTTAAAGTGCTCTTTAGCATCACATTTTGCAATGTACTCGGTTATTCCAATTTATATGGAAATCTTGTGCTTTATATATACTTTGTTTCTACATGCATTATTATCTGTCTAATGAATCAATAAGTAATAGTTTCTTTTCTTTTTAGGTTTCCTAGAGAAAGAAAAAAGGAGAAAAAATTACCTTTATACACAGCTTAAAAATGCCTAGTGGGGACAGTCGTAAAGATTTCATTTTATCCACTTTAGGAGATTACTTCTTTTTCTCAGCATCTGATCCAGTTGTTTCTCAGCTTTTTCAGTCAGAAAAACTAAACAATTTCTTGGATGACAAAAACTGCTTGGTGCTTAGTGCTTGTGTAGATGGTGCTAATGGTCAGCAGGAAATAATACTTCTTAATAAGGTGTTTATTTTTTTATTATTATTATATAATAGTGAAATTTAGAAATTGGATCTAGAAGAAAAAATCAAAGTGGGGGGGGGGGGAACAAGAAACACAACGAAGCCAAAAAAATGCAAAAGGGGGAGCCAAGAGACTAGATATTTCAATGTAATACAACATTCCCGCCTCTGTTTTAAAATAAAAATGAATACCCCCTCAAGCAGCTGCTTGCCACAGAGGTCTGACAAGAGCCTGTCAGTTTATATGCCATAGTAGAAGGTCTGAGAGGATGGCAGGACCTCAGCAGAAAAACGACACACACACACATCCATGCCTTACCTGAGACTCGAACCCAGATCCCTTAGGTCAGTAGTCAAGCACTCTAACCACTCAGCCATGGGATTACAGGCCTATAAAAATTATTGAAAAACGCAGGAAATATCAATAAGTTACATCGTTTTTTTTGCCTTTTAGCATTCAGAAAGGGGTAGGTGGGGGCATGGGCCCCTTGCCCCCCTAGATCCAGCTCTGCATGCAAATGTAATATAATTAAGCTTATATAGCTTGAAAGTTTTTTATTCCTTTTTATCAAAACTGTCATAAATACCTCACTATAACAAAAATTACTTTAGAGCTTCACAGTGCAGTAATTGAAGCAGTGTTGTAAAACATTATGTATAATGGAATAATGAAATGATCCTTAAATAACAATACCAATAACATTAATGGAATTTCAAAATAGTTATAATAATAAAACATAACAAATAATGGAAAAAATATTTCATTATTTTGTTATTTTCACTGTTTTTGTGTTTATATGTCTCAGATTTTTTCTTTTTAGGATATACTTGAATTCTTGTGTGAAAAAGACAAAAGTACAATTTACTTTTATGATCAACAAATAAAGCCTTTCAGCGACTCTGCTCAATGATACATTCTGGAAGAATATGGGAAGTACTCTCTCAACCACTTTTCTCATAATTGGCACTCAGATGGAAAATAGGGCAGTTACAATAGGGCAAAAATCCCAAGTATATTACAAAACCCTGTGATCTGTTTAAACACTTGGAGAAGAAACTATACCAAAGAGCCAAAAATGTTATATCCAGCATTTCTGTATGTAAATCAAAGCAACTGCAGGTAAATGTGAAGGTCATGAAATGGCATAAATAATACCTGATACTAAGCTCTGTTAATCTGTGTTATTTGTGTTCTTCAGATGGGAAATGCAGTGGACTTATAGTGAGTTTGAGAAAGGCCAAATTGTAATGGCCAGATGACTGGGTCAGAGCATTTCCGAGACAGCAAGGCTTATGGGGTGCTCATGGTCAGCCGTGGTTAGTACCTTCAAAGAGTGGTCTGAGGAGGGAAAAACTACAAATCACTGGAAAGGTTTGGGTCAACCATGGCTCACTGATGCTAGAGGTGAGCAATGCGTATGGTATGAGCCAACAGAATGGGTATTGGCGCAACTCACCCATAATTTGTATGCTGGTGACGGGAGTAATGTGACAACACACAGTATATCAAACCCTGCTTAAAATGGTGCTTCGTAGCCATAGGTCGCTCTGAGTGCCCATGATAACCTCAGTTCACCATTGAAAGCACCTACAATGGGTATGCAAGCATCAAAAGTGAACCTTGAATGATTAGAAGAAGATTGTCTGGTCCAATGAATCTTGTTTCCTGTTACACCATATGGATAGCTGGGTATGTGTGCGTGTTACCTGGGGAAGTGTTGGCACCAGGATGCACTGTGAGACGAAAACAAGCCGGTGCAGGATGTGTACTGCTTTTGGCAATGCTCTACTGGGAAACCCTAGGTCCAGTCACTCATGTGCAGGAAACTATGACATCTACCACCTACTTAGACATCATTGCATACCAAGTACATCCTTTCATGGCAATGGTATACCCCTCTAGTAGTGCCTGCTTTCAGCACGATAATGTGCCATGCCACACTGCCCGGATTGTTCGAGAATGGTTCGTGGAACATGAGGCAGACTTCCAGGTATTGCTGTGGGCTCCAAATTCCCCAGACATCAATCGAGCATCTGTGGTTTGTTTTAGAACAGCATATCTGATCTGCAGCAGCTCAACTACATAACTTATAAGAGTTAAAGGATCTGCTGGTAACGTGTTAGTACCAGATACCACAAGATACCTTTAGAAATCTTGTTGCATCCATGCCTCACTGGGTAACAGCTGTTTTGGTGGTAAGTGGAGGGTCGACATCACATTACGCAGGTAGTCACAATGTTTTGGCTCTTTGGTGTATGTAGGTGGAGGTAATTTGGGTTGAGGATAGTATTGAAAGAAATCCGTTCTACAGAAAAATATCCATAAAAATAGTTCAATATCATCAAATGACAACAAATGATTTGATGGAAACCTATTTTCATGAAACCAAAGAATTAGAGGTGAAATAAAATGTAATTTCAATTTCATTAAATGAATTTGAGGGAGCAAGAGAATTTTTAAAAAAGAAAATATTTTTCACTACTGGAAAAATCAAGACACTGCAAAAACTTCCAAGAATTGTTATAGCATTACCTGCAAATTAGGCATCTCTAGAGAGTTTTTTTTCTCTGCTAAAGGGGGTTCTCTCTGACAAAATAAGCAATTTTGATTAAAAAATTATTAGAAGACATTTTACTTATGGCGATGAATGAAATAGAATAGCATTGATTGTGGCATGTATTTCAATAATTTTTTTACTCAATTTCTATTTTTCTTTTAATTTTGTTAGACTATGTGTTATGATGTTAATATTTCTGAAGGGAATTTCCCCCTTTTTGTTTATAATTTTACTCCAGTCATTTTAGAAAAGAGTTTTGAAAATATTAATCTGTGCACAAAAATTATTATAGTAATAAGAATTAGGAATGCATACTTATCATTGGGAATTTTTATTCTGATTTCTCTATTTTATTGTATAATAAACATAGATGATAATCAGAGCATTACCTGTTGACTTTTGGGGCGGGGGTGACTCAGTCGGTAGCACGCCAAGCTCGTAATCTGTAATTCCCAGGTTCGAGTCCCAGCTGGTCAGCGTTGAGATTTATCTCCGCAAAATTCCCTGCCCTGCCCACGGTCGGTAGGGGACACTGATGGGCTTGGAAAGGTCGCTGTCCATCAGATGGGGCATTAAGCTGTGGCCCCGTGTGCGGGAGAGCCATACCTGTCAACGTTGAAGAACACGCTGGATATCCTTGACGGGAGGCTACCATCTGTCTCCCAATAGCTGTTCCAGTGGGTCCCCTCTCTAACCTTCTCTGAGCCTTTGAAGTCTTTGTGACCTGGCCATTTAGCCCATGGTGTGCAAAAAAGTGCCGCTCAGAGGTAAAACAATCCAACCTGTTGACTTTTTAACACTGATAAATCAATAAATATTTTGTGAAAAATGTTTTTGCCGACATGTGGGATTTGAACCTGCATCTCTCCAGAACATGCCAGAGTATTCTACCATTGAGCTAATGCCAGCTCTGTCTTTTTACCGCTAATTTAATACATTAAACTCTAAAGCAAGATTTTCGGGCCAACTGTTGGTACCATCTATGATCATGGGTGGCAAGTATTACTTTTTATATTCCACTGAGCAAGATGGAAATAAATAATAAAGTCTAATCACACTATTTAGTGTATTAATGATTTAAACAGATGACAATCACAGTGTTACCTGTTGACTTTTTAATGTTGATAAATCAATAAATATTTTGCAGAAAAAATTTTCACCAACATACAAGACTTGAACCTGCATCTCTTCAGAAACATGCCAGAGTATTCTACCATTGAACTAATGGCAGCTCTGTCTTTTTTCTGCTAATTTAAGACTAAACTCTTCATCGAGATTTTCGAGCCAACTGTTTATTTCTATCTTACTACTTCCATCTACCATCCCTGAAAATATCTACAAGAAGAAAAAAAGGTATTATTTTTGCTTAACCTCACCTGTCACCAACAATCTGCCTATACAAGGAACTATATGCCACCCTGATGATGACTGCTGAGTACAGTCGAAAGCTCTTGGCCCCGTGTAAATAGCACATTGCAACACGTGTAAATAATCTAACTGGCAAAATAGCATTATCCATTCTTATGTATGAATAATGATGCCATGAAATCATTTATTGATTTACCACTATATTCTCTGAAATTATGTGTTACTAGCCATGTTCTGTTGGAATTCAGTGAATTCTTAAAGTATAAAAACGAAAGCCATTTTAAACTTAAATTCAGATTTTGTCACATAAGAGACTCAATTTTTTTAAACACAACATGGAACAGCATATAGGAACTCATAGAAGAAATTTTGTACTAGGTCAAGTATTTATGTAGTTACAGGAGAGAAGGAAAATCAAAAGGTATTAAATGAAAATTTTCAACTGATAAAATATAAAAATGAGGAAGGAAAAGGGATTTAAGGTTCTGAATCATCATAATTAATTATAGGTGGGGGACTTGAATTTTAACTTGGGTGCACAAGGGGAAACCTGTGTATGATATTTGGGATGGAGCTGTAGAGTATATGGAAGTCAAAATCTGTTAAAAAAGAGATAAAAATTCTTCATGTAATAATTGTTTTTTGGTTGGGTTGTTTACCTCTGAGCGGCATTTTTTTGCACACCATGGGCTAAATGGCCAGGTCACATGGACTCCGAAGGCTCAGAGAAGGTTGGGGAAGGGGACCCACTGAAACAGCTGTTGGGAGACAGATGGTAGCCTCCTGTCAAGGCCATCCAGCTTGTTCTTTAACGTGCACAGGGTATGGCTCTCCCGCATACGGGGCCACGGCTTAATGTCCCATCCGACGGACGGCGGCCTTTCCAAGCCCATCGGTGTCCCCTACTGACCGTGGGCAGGGCGGGGAATTTTTTGCGGAGATAAATCTCAACGCTGACCCAGCTGGGACTCGAACCTGGGAACTACAGATTACGAGCCTGGCGCGCTACTGACTAAGCCACCCCCGCCCCAATGTTTTTGGTAATACTGAATGAAGTGTATTGAAGAAATGCTAAAGGTTTTGTCAGCATGACTTGAAAGGAATACTTGCCCTGTCATTGACATGGCAGACCCCCAAACATCCACCCACTAATGTGGACATGGCTATTAAATATAGAATTTACTATGTACTGATTATACTTATCAGTGATAATAATTATGTAGAATTTGTTTGGTTTATATTTCGTCAGAAATGTCTTTAATGGAACTAAGCTAACCAGAACACTATTATTGAATACACATGATGTTATTGTTTGCCTAGACCATAGGCTTTTTTAGCAGAATATTGTAAAGGCCAAATATGAGAATTGTTTACATTGCATTGACTGCACTCCATTTTGTTTAAATTAATTTTTAAGATAACAAATAATGGGTTTGAGAAAAAAATTAGATATTTTACTTCTTTATATTTTAAGTTTTTTAATTTGGCATACAAGCAAAAAAATTATGTATTTGTGAAATTTAAATAAAATTTATATGCACATTTAAAAAGAACTTGCTCAGAAATTAATTAAAATAAATTATAATCCTCTGTTGTTGAGCAATAAAATTTTCAAGTTTATCCTTCAAACTATTTGCATGTTAAAAATTTTTAGGAGAAAACTCAGAACCTCTTCGGAGCAAGATAGCGCTTTTTCAGTGAAGTGACACTATGTGGTGACATTAGGGCTGTAAAGAGCTTCTTTCCATATGTCATGAAGGGCGATTCCAGTGTCTCTGTTGTAGGTGGGGATGGGCGAGGTCATGTATAATGGGGTCAATGTTCATCCATTATACTTGTGCATTCTTTTCATTTTTTGAAAGGTTCCTACCACACATTTTTTTATGATTAAGAACTGTTCCCATATTGTGCACACATTCTACTGTAAAGTTACTTGATTCACTCCTTCTGACAGTAAAAAAATGAATGGCACTTTGCTGTTCAACTGAGGTGCAATCCGACAGAGGGATTGCCATTTTAATAACTGACAGTCTGTTTATTGCTAACTTTATATGGAATGATATGCAGTGATGAGTATAGATTTATAAAGTAAAGAGTAATAATATAGTAAAGATTTCATAATGGGCACATGTCTTTGAAAAATGAAAGTTCATCTTATTTATTGACTTACCATTGTAGTAATTTGCTTTGCCTCTGTGACTGATAAATTTATTCTATTAATAATTCAAAAGTCCCAGTGTGTGGAATATAGAATATAAGAATAAAATCACCTTAAAAACACTGGTATAGATTGATGTGTGGTGTGAAAGTTTCTTGTTAGAAATGCACAGATGAATCAAGATGAAGATAATTCAGCAAAGTTCAGTTTAATGGAGTAGTAGCTACACTTGCAGTTCTAATAGATGGAAAGGAATGGTGGCTTTTTGATGAAAAACATGATGTTCAGGAACATCATCATGAAAAAAGCATTTCTACTATGTTATATGATGTGCTTCACCAATTTCTTGTTATTTAATATTGTGTGTGATTTTGTCTCAAAGTGATTCTGCAATGTTCCTGAACATTATCATGTTTGTTCATCGAGAAGCCACCATTTCTTTCCATATGTTTAGAACTGTAAGCATAGCTACTACTCCATTAAATTGAACTTTGCTGAATTATCTTCATCTTGACTCATCTGTGCACTTCTAACAGCAAGAAACTTTCACACTGTACATCAATCTATACCAGTGTTTTTAATGTGATTTTATTCTTATATTCTTATTCTATTAATTTTTTGCTTTTAAGTAATTTTTAACTTAAGAAACTTATAAAAATTGTAATACATTAATTTTGTAGGTAGAACCAAAAGGAAAAGAAGATAGAATACTAATTTTTTTCAAAATAAAGCCAGATGTTATTACTCCAGATAATCTCTTCACAAACATTTCAATGTCATCTATGACTGATTCACCAATTAATAGCCTTTATCACTCTGTTAAAAAAGTGTTCGTACCAATCTTGTTGAAAAATGCTTGGTGGAGCAAAAGTTTCAGTCCTAAACTGCAAAATTTATTAGGAGAGCTTGAAGCAGGACTAGGAAGTCTTGTGAGGAGAAGTGACTCAGTTCCGGATGATAACAATTATGGTGACAAAGACAGCTTATCAGGTATTTTCATTTGCTGATTACTTTAATTGATGTAATACTCCTTTTTATTCATTTTTTTTTTTAATTCTACAAGTTGAAATGTTCTTATTTCATATTATTAAGTTGTGCTGAATATTAGCACAATTTAATAATATAGTCTGCACATAAATTTTATGGTGAACAGCTTATAAATAGATAAATGTTTGTTGGAACTTAAGACAAATAGAATCACTTACTTGTGACTAAATAATCTAATATTCTAATAATTACCTAATAATATAATAATTATAGCCGTCCTGTGGCTATAATTATTATATTATCTAAGGATCTAAGGGACCTGGGGTTTGAGCCCTGGGTAAGGCATGGATGTGTGTGTGTTGTTTTTCTGCTGAGATCCTGCCATCCTCACAGACCTACTTTGGCAAGCTCCTGAAAGAACAGGCTTCTGTCAGACCTGTTCAGACCTGGGGCGGGGGTGGCTCAGTCGGTAGCGCGCCTGGCTCGTAATCTGTAGTTCCCAGGTTCGAGTCCCAGCTGGGTCAGCATTGAGATATATCTCCGCAAAATTCCCCACTCTGCCCGCAGTCAGTAGGGGACACCGATGGGCTTGGAAAGGCCGCCGTCCGTCGGATGGGACGTTAAGTCGTGGCCCCGTGTGCGGGAGAGCCATACCCTGTGCACGTTAAAGAACACGCTGGATGGCCTTGACAGGAGCTACCATCTGTCTCCCAACAGCTGTTCCAGTGGGTCCCCTCCTCCAACCTTCTCTGAGCCTTCGGGGTCCATGTGACCTGGCCATTTAGCCCATGGTGTGCAAAAAAGTGCCGCTCAGAGGTAAAACAACCCAACCCTGTCAGACCTCTGTGGCAAGCAGCTGCTTGAGGGGATATATAATAATTAGATAATAACCTAATAATCTAATATTTCGACCCCCAACTGGGGTCGAAATATTATACTCATGAGTAAATGTACTTGTGAGTAAATAATCCATTATATATATATATAATGGATTATTTACTCACAAGTAAATGATTCTATTTGTATTAAGTTTCAACAGATATTTATCTACCAATTCTAATACAGCCATGAATGCAATTATTACAGCTTATTAAGTAATAATGATTAATTGGTAAAGCCAAAGTTGGATCTGGGGGGTACTACCCCCCCAGAATGCTAGTAAGGGTAAAAGTGGCAAAAAAATATTAAAATTGTGCATATTAAATTTTTTTTAAAGATATTTTTGATTTGGTGGCAGCTAAAGTAATTTTAGATTGGGAAATATGGCAAGCATTGAATGCAGTAACATATCTTGTTACAAACAATGGGAATAGAACTAAGCAGATATATTACACTCATTGTTTCAGAACATCTCTGAAATGCTCAATCCATATAGCCATGATAAAATTCTCAGCTTCAATAACCTTGCCATTTCTATACCTCAATATCTGGATTCCATTCTATTTTTCCCACACAAAACATTTGTCTGATACAACTCTCTGTTGTTTTTGTTTAGCAGTTTTCTTTTCAGCCAAGCTATGAAACCAAAAATTCTTATCAGCTTTAACATTTTATTTACATGTTTATTAAACTTTCTGTAATGCTCTCTGTTAAGACTGGTAGGGTGTTGATTTGATGTAGCCCAGAACTCCTTTCTTTCAGGAATAAACTGCATAGTCATATCAGCTAAATGATTTTGTCTCCTGTAGCCAATTTTACCCAGAACAGTACTCTTGATTTCAAGAAGGGCCTGTTTAAAATGGCCCAAATCATAATTGCCATAAAGACTTAGTAGCATATCATGGCAATCTTTGACTATCTAAAGGTGTTTCAGTGTTAAAGGTAATACTTTAAACCCTTCCTTTTAACACTTTAATAATACTTTTAGCACAGCAATTCTTGAGTTACAATTGTAAGACACTTTTTAACAATTGTCAGACCCAATTTCAGCTCACAAATTTGATCTGGTATTCTTAACAGAGCTAGCCCATTTGCTGTTAATTACATTATAAATCATAATCCCCTGCGAACAATCAAGAGAAGCTCGTGTCTATATAATATTCTGGTGTTTTTAGAAAGTATTAGTTATTCTCAAATTATGAAATTGATTTACTTGTAGTAGACGTTTCCTGTTGTTATTTGCAACTGCCAAAAACCAAAGGACCTATTATTCCTGCCAGAGTGAGTACCAACTGTGGTGCTGAAGTCACTTGGTACAAGAGTAATATCTTCTTTTTAGACAGAATTCAAAATATCCTATAGTTATCTGTAAAACAATATTTCTCATCTTCATGTGAGTATTCAGTGGGGCATAAAAATGAAATAGAATAAATACCCCCTCAAGCAGCTGCTTGAGCAACTTATAACATTCAAGTCTTTATTTCAGTTTCAAATTTAGCTGTAAGAAATTTTTCATTATTGCATTCATAAGTCTCACTAATGTTTCTACCGAGAAGTAAAGCTACACTTTGCATATGTTATCATCACATTATGAAAATAGAAAATATGATTATTTTTAGTATATGACCCTTAGCTGTCCATTTAGTCTCTTGCAAACCCAAATTTTCTTGGTTTTACCACTGGAATTCCCATGTGAAGACATCCAGAGAATAGTCTGTGTAAAGAGTTCTCATGTTCTAAGTAGTTAGGATTTTTAAAGAAAGGTTTATTTGGAGATATGTGAGGAGCAATACCAAATAACTCCCAAATTGCAAATGAAGGGCAGAGATTTGTTCTCCATTTGCCAGAAGGTGAAATCACCATGTGGGTAAAAAATCAAACAACCATTGTAAATACTTTACTGCTAGAATCCACCATCTTCTCTTGAATATCAGCAAGATGATTTTTGAGGTATTACTCTAATATCAGTTGTGCTAGATATAATTTCATGAGTTCAGGTACTTGTGATGTCTTGTGATCAGGACCATCTGCCAGCTGATATAAAGCATCCGATGTACCTGTTTCAGTTGTGGTTAGCAACCCTCAAACAATCAGAAAACACAGTTGTAGATTCTCTGTCAACAGAAGCCCATCAATGCAAAAAGTCCATAATCCTAAATGAAACACATAGCTCGTTGAATTGGTTTAGGTGGTTAATACTGAAACCCTCTCAGGTTGACCACTCATCGGCAGGCTGAAAGAAAAAAAGAAAAGTGGCAAGAGAAGTTGAAATTAGTAGGTCAAATTGATCTGGCACTCCTGCCTTTCCATTCCCCTTCAGGGAAGAGAATATTTCCCAGAAAGGTACTAATGACTGCACCACATAAAGTGGGCTAGACTTTAGGCACTATGCCCAAATAATACCTGCCTGACTGTCAACTTTAGCTGATAATGAAACCTTTATTGGTAGTGATCTTTTTTTTTTTTGAAATAATATTTACTTGTATAATCTTTCTTAAAATAAATACTGTATGTAAAATGCAACTTTTTTTTTAGGATTTACTAACAAAGTTTGCTTACTTAACTTCATTATCAGAGTACACTTTGCTCCATATTAGTGATATAGGCATTAAAATATTCACATATCTTAAAATTAATGTCTATAAATGTAAAAAAGTTTAACTCAATTAACTGATGTGACATAAAATGTTAACTGTTAGTGGATCATAAACTACGAGTTGACCCATGTTAGCTGAGAAGACACAGCACGTTGACAACAAGATAAGGATTAAAAGTGGATAATTTTGGACTAATTTATGATTGCTACCATTAACTCAATTGGGTTGTTTTACCTGTGAGTTACAATTTTTGCACACAATGGTTTAAATGGCCAGGTCATAAGGATTATAGGAGCTCAAAGAAGGTTTTGGGGAAAAAACTCATGTTACAGCTGTTAGGAGACAGATGGAAGCCACCCATCAAGGCCATGCAGCATGTTCTTTAACGATCACAGGGTATGGCTTTCTAACACATGAGACCACTGTTTAAAGTTCCATCTAATGGATGGCTGTCTTTCCTTTTTAACCCATAAGTGTCCCCTTTTTCATTATGAAGGTGGTGGTAGTGGTGTGGTGGGATAGCAGAAAGAAGTATCAGTGCTGACAGAATTGAGACTTAAACTTGGAAACTGCATCTTATGAGCCTGGAATGCTACTGATTTAGCCAACCCATACCCTATTAACTTTATTGAATAGAGGGAGTAATGCATGATTATTGTAAACTGACATTAGAAATTTAATCATTATGTTAAATTTCAGCCATTGTTTTTGTAATATTTAATGTACCCATAGAGTGTTATTATCATCCCAGCGTAGCTGTTCTTCCCATCACAATTGTCAACAACACTGTTCAAAACAATTGAAAATCAATGCCTATGTAAGCTCAATGAAAATTCACATTTGAAGCTCCCGAACTTTGGGAAATAAGCATCACTTGTAATAAAGTAATTTATCAAACATTCTAAATTTTGGCTATGAACATTAAAGAACTGTGGAAATTGGAACATTAAGCAATGGCATTGCCAGTCATAAAAATTTATTGAAGTTAATAAATGCATAAATAATAAGTGTTATAACTGTCCACTAAATTGAGTTTAGTCTGGACAATAATATTTGGTAAAAACGTTTTCGGAGTATGACACAATTATTTAATGTCCATCTTTCATAACTCTTTATATACTGAATAAACACTGTTGAAGATCAATATTTGGATAGATTTGATTAAGATCTTGAACATATCTCTAATGACATTTTCCCATAATGATTGAATGTTGATTTTAACTTTGAATATGGCACTTCATTGGTATAATGTATACATTATCCCATGTTTTTGAGCTTATGACTAGATAATCATTTATGATGATCCACACAACAGCTGACTCCTAAAAATTCACATATCAGACTTCTAAAATATATGGCTAGCTCCCTGCAGAAATTCCCTACCCTGTGGTTTATGGGTCTCAAAAGCTTAGTAAATGTGATTAACACTAATTTTGTAACTCTTTATTTACTAATTATCAACATAATTAACACATTGAGGAATAACTCTTTTTTTATGAACTTCTAGTTAATCTCATCAGTATGAGTTAAAAATGTTACAGTGCATGTCTTTTAGTAAAACCTGTCAATCATAATTGGGTAAATACTTTTGCCTTTTATGGCATAGAAAGTGAATTTCAAATCTAAAGAATTAAAGTTTTAGTAGTTTTTGTAAGTTTACTCAAATATTAAAATTGATTTAAGTAACCCCTAAACTCTCTTGAAAATTTCTTCTTATTATTGTAGTAAGTGAATAATATTCAGATCTACTTAGATTTGAATCACAGATTACTGAAAACATGCCAACCATTCTTTCTACCACTGTTGTAATTTTTTGCACATTATTGATTTAATGATGAATATATATCTTCAGCTTTGTATTTGAAAATAGTTACTATTTTGAAAGTAGCTGCTGAAATTCTAATCTTGATTAAATATTATTTATCTGCAAAATTATTGTAATTTTATGTTATATTCATTAATAATTAATAATAATAATTGTTTCCAAAATTTAAATTAACTGAAATACATTAATTGAAATGTAAAGTTATATTTTTAATACTTTATATATTTTAATTATTTTGCATGTATGAAAAACGTTTGATATAAAAAATTTTAGAACTGGTTACACCGAAATGTTCATACCTTAAATGCTATAAAATAATCCTTAAATAGTAGAACTAGAAGCTTTTAGACTTTTTAATGGAAGTCCTCATTAGTAGCAAGGTTCTCGGAGAATGAAATTCCCCAGTTTCTAACTCTTGTGTGGGTCTTCAAAGAACACAAAAATTATCCCAGTTTAATACTATTAAATAACAATAGAAACTGCTAATATACTATCTAGGAGGTAAAAATAAAATATATATTAGATGAAAACCACATCGCCGTAGAGGCCACAGTCATATAAGATGTGAACTAACTTAAAACCTTTACTCTATAAACACTGTAGGTGCTATACTAGTCACGTGGTATCAGAAAAAAAAATAAAGTCAGCTCATTGACAACTAATGGGCATACCAATAGTCATCTGTTGGTGTGAAATTCATGGTTATTTAGTCATACCTATATTGCATGGTTGATGTGTTCTGTTTTGGACTTTTTTTTTTGTTCCTGATATCATGTGACTAGTTCTACAGTGTTAATAGAGTAAATTTTTATAAACTTTTTTTCTGCACACTGTGTTTTTACCTTTGATTATTAAGATATCAACATTTCTGTGTAATTTGCAGTAATGAATTTTTAAAATCTGTACTTAACGTTGATTGCTTGCAGATTTTGAATTGTTTAGCAAAATATTCTTGCTATTTTTCTCTTTGTAGTCATTCTTTCACCTACCGATGAATGTGCATATTGGAATGATATTGCAGCCTCTGCATCTAAAAGAGGAGAAAAAGATAGAGCAAAACACTTTTACACATTACTCGAGCCATTGGATAAATGTTTTAGATCATTAGAAGCAACATCATTTCATGAATACAAGGACATATTGGATATTAGTTATAATGTTCTCGATGATACCTGGAAACAAGATGAATACACACCATTATATCCCCAAGAGCGAATGTCACATCTGATGGATATTATAGGTATCTATATAATATTCTACATATTGTAGTAAACTGTTTTTAGTTGTATAAAGCTATAAGTGTTGAAACACTCTTTTAGACAAAAGTTATGTAGAATTAATATTTAAAAGTAACTTTATGATGCCTTGGATTCTAAATATGACAGTGATAAAAATTGTATGTTATTTCTTTTTGTGGGTTGCATGGCAAAAATTATGAAATGCATAAAAATGTGAAGGAATGCCAATGAAAGTAATGATGACTAAACATATTTATTAAGCTTCATTTGTTCTTTTTTATGAAATATAATACAAACTTTCTTTTATGCTAGCCTAGCACAACTGCTCTTTGCCATTTAAAGAATTACTGAAATGTAATGTTAATGGATTAGTTGACATCATGACAAGTTAAAGAACTTCGTAGGCTTGATTTTGTTAATGTTGAAGTTTTCTTTGTGTGCTTATAAAGCCTTGTTTTCTCCCAGAAAAGATGCATTTAGGTACTGCAAAGAATGCAGTCTATTAGATATGATGATGATTCTATATATACCTATAGCAAATTCTCTATTTAAAAAAGCAGATGCCTATGATAAGGGTTTCAATGTGTTTCTAACAGTTGCGAGACTTCTTATTCTCCTTGGGATCCTTGTGACAGACCATTTTGCTTCAAAAAATTTCCATTAAATGTAATTAAACTTGATAGTATTTATATCTTATCCTCATTAACACTTAAGGAAAGGAAACATTATTACAAAATACCATTTGTTTGCATACATTTTTTAAAACTTTAGGTTTTGCTGGGCTCTTATTGGATATATTGGATATTACTTATAATATTTTCGATACCTGAAAACGAGATGAATACACACCATTATATCCCCAAGATATATAGCCTTTTTTATGATTTTAGGTCTGTAAATGGTAGCTAGGTAGTCACTGGAAGGAGAGCTATGCACCAATCCTCTGTGATGATGCATAGAACCGGCCAGGCCTAGCACCTAATGTCCGACCCCGCCTTCTCATGGTGCGGACCGTTAGTACCTTTCAAAAGAGATACTCTCTTGTGGAAGTGAACGGAAGGGGAGGGCTGCCAGATTAGTGTGGCCTACTGATCTGGACAACTATGGCTACTTTTCTTTTTTTTCTACCCTGCTGAGGAGTGGTCAACCATACAGGGTCCTGGTGATGACCATATAAACCCACTGGACTGGACAGATATATGGCTCTGAGCTTGATTATGGATCCTGATTTTGCTGCACTGGTGGGCTTCTGTGGAGGGAAAATCTTCCGCTGTGTTTTCTGTTTGTTTGTGGGTTGACAGCCCCAAGTGAATAGATTCACAGGATATGTTTATCAGCTGGTGGATAATCCTGAGCAGAGGTCATCGCAGGCACCTGAACTCTTTGCTTCTATTGGCATCGTCAAATTCTACATTGGAGGAAGTCTTCCAGTGTAGATGGCTTCAGCCTTTAGTAGTGGGGGAATGGGTCTTTGCCCCATGTCTGCGATTAGGGGTCTGTTTGATATTGTCGGCATTCCCTCTCTCAATAAACATAGTTTCTTCAAACATCCCACTAACCATTTTCTCTCCATAGGTAGTTGGAATGTGAGGACTCTGCACAGAGCTTTTTCTCTTGATGTCCTCACACAAGAATTCCACCGTTATAATTTAGATATTCTCGGCTTGCAAGAGACCAGATGGACAGATAAAGGTCAGATTCTTAAAAATAATCTTAAATTTCCCTTTTCAGGGAGGGACGACAATAAGCATCACCAAGGCGTGGGTTTGCTTCTCAGCACATGCTAGTGATGCTCTTCTAGGATATGAGTGCATTAATGAAAGGTTTCTTACAGCAAAATTTCAGACAAGCTTTAAAGACTTGAATGTTATCTGCTGTTATGCCCCCACTGAGGATGCCGATAAGGATTAGAAGGATAGGTTTTACGGACAACTTCAGGATGTTTTGAATTCTCTCAAGAAAGGAGATATTACCCTTGTTCTAGGTGACTTCAATGCCAAAGTTGGTACTGACTCTGACCTTTGGGGAGGAGTAATAGGCCCTTTTGGTATTGGTAGCTGCAATGGCAATGGCAACATCTCCTACAGGTAAGTAAACTCAATGGTTTCAGAATAACTAACACTTATTACAAACACTGCGACATACATAAGTACACATGGGTTTCACCTGATGTGCTGCATAAGAATATGATTGATTATATATTAATTAACAACAAATGGGCTAGTCCTGTTAGGAATACCAGGTCATATAGGGGAGCTGAAATTGGATCTGAGTGTCTTGCAACTTAAACTTAAAAAGTGTTGAGCTAAAGTTAAAAAATTTACCTTTAATACTGAAGCTCTGAAAGACCCAGTTATAGCCAAAGCTTACCATGATAGGTTACTTAGAAAATTATTTCAGAAAGCTTATTTCAGAAAGAAAGAACTGCAGGAATGTCCTTAATCAATACCCTACTAGTCCTTAATAGAAAGCATTACAGAAAACTTAATAAACGTGTAAAGGATCGGTTAACAACTGATCAGAATCTTTGGCTTGATAGAATGCCTGACAAATCTGAGGAAGCAGTTAGACAGCACAGCAGCAGAGAGCTGCACCAGATAGTTAATGTTTTGTGTGGTGGAAAACGGACAGGTATACAGGGATTGAAGGATAAACAAGGTAAGGTTATAGAAGTTGAGCATTCTGTCATGGCTAGGTGGGCTGAGCATTTAAGTGATGTTCTAAACAATGTGGTTCTACTCCCATTGTTAGCAATGATGATAGATGCATTGGTGGCTTTAATGTTGGCCCTATAACACAATCTGAAGTTAGTTTGGCTATTTCTAAATTAAGCTTCATAAATCCCCAGGGGTAGATGAAATTACTACAGAAATGCTTAGAGCTGGGAATGTTTCGGTTGCCACTTGGATGACTGAAATTTTGAATATCTTTTATGATAAAGGCATGGTTCTTAAGGATTTTACCAAAGCTATTGTTATCCCTATTTTCAAAAAAGGTGATCGCAGTTCTTGTGATAACTATAGGGTATCAACCTACTCTCTGTTCCAGGTAAAGTTCTTTCCATGATTGTGCTTAATAGAATTAAGAATCTGGTTGACAGTCAATTGCGTGATGAGCAATGTGGATTCAGAAGTGGTAGGGGATGTGTGGATCAGATATTTTCACGTAGGCAGATTCTTGAGAAATGTTTAGAGTTTCAGAAACTTTTGGTTGCTAGTTTTGTTGATTTCAAAAAGGCTTTCGACTCTGTTGATCGTCATAATTTGTGGTTGATTGTGAGATCATATGGTATACCAGACAAGTTAGTTAACATAATGAAAGCTCTCTATAATAACACTGAGTTGTGTGTGAGAGTTGGTAAGTCTTGTAGCAATTGGTTTAGCATTACTTCTGGTGTTCGACAAGGGTGCATTTTGTCTCCTTTTCTCTTTAGTTTGGTTATTGATTATGTTATTCGAAATTCACTTCAAGGGAAAGCTTTTGGCATTAAATGGGCTGGAGATAGAAAATTTCTGATTTAGATTATGCTGATGATTTAGCCCTTTTGGCTTATGATGTTGATGAGATGAACTCTTTCATTCGAGCTGTTGATGAAACTTATAGTAGAGTAGGTTTGGTTATAAACAGAGAGAAAACTAAAGTGATGAAAATTGGTCAGGCAGGCTGTGATTCAGTTAATCTGAATGGTTGCAGTCTTGAACAGGTGTCACAGTTTAATTATCTTGGGAGCTATGTAACAGATACTGGTGATGTGCAGCATGAGATTAACAGACGAATAGGGATTGCTACCGGGACTTTTAAGAATCTATGGAAAGTGTGGAGAAATAGGCGTATACACCTAAAGACTAAATTTATACTGTATAATAGTTTGGTTCTTTCTAGGGTTAGTTATGGTAGTGAAACTTGGACACTTTGTAAACAAAATAACAGGAAGCTAGATGCTTTTGATTCCAGATGCTTATGCAGTATCTTGGGCATTAGGTGGTTCAACTTTATAACTAATGATGAGGTTAGGCAAAGGAGTTTGCAACCTCCTTTAAGCAGCATATTGTGCAGAGAGAGACTGTTGGTTTGACCATGTTGCCTGTATGAATGATTATAGATTGGCGAATAGGGTTATGAATAATGTGCCTAAAGGCCTCAGAAAGAGTGGGAGACCTAGAATGTGGTGGGCAGACAATGTCAGACAGGACCTTATTAGAATTGGTGTGCAGTGGCCAGATGTAGTAGATATAGCTCAGGACAGACTTGCTTGGAGAACTAAATTGCACGGTCTGGTTGGACCTCTGTAGCCCAGGGCTGCTTGAGGATGATGATGATATGATTTTAGAAATGTTGTGGGTCTGTAAATATCTTTTTCAGCCTTTTTTTATGAATTCAGAAATGTGGCTCTGTAATGCAATGCTAATGCTCTGTAATAAATGATTACAGAGCCAAAACATTTCTGAAATCATACCTACTATATGTTTTATGTAATTTTTTTTAACTTGCATTCTATTCTTCTAGCTGAAAAGATATCATTATCACCATACTTTTTAGGCTCCCATAATTTATAGCACATCAGACATTCCACTCTTCAAAGGCCTTAGGAGCTTAGGACCTCAGAAGTGGAACTAGTGCAGTTTATCAGAAGGTCACTGATCACTCAGCTATGGAATATGTTATTGTTTTAAATAGTGTAAGCAAAGCCCCACACTATTTAAAACTGATTTCGTATTTAAGGGTGAGTAAGAGAAAACATTGGATAAGATATGATACTGCTATGGGATGCTAGACTTTAAATTAGTCCTTATTTATTTGCTCAATGACCAAACAGATAAATGGATTTCATGGTTATAAACTGTGAAAAGTTATTCTTGGCCTAATGGTTAGCACACCTGACTACTAATCCAGTGAGTATGTCCCTGTGTCTATATTTATATGTTGCATGAGAAACCAAGACAAACCCAATAGAGCTTCTAGGCTATCTCCATCCTTTGTGTAGGGGAGCATTTTTTTCCGTTTAAAAAATGAAATGTAATAGATCACTTGTATCTATTGAATTCCTGGTACATCATTTGTGAGAGACATAACATTGTTGATTAGTTATAAACAATTAAAAAGGACCATATACCACAAAATGTTCATATTTTTATACTATTTAACTGAAGAATATTTTTCCCATACAAAATGTTTTATTTTGTATGGGAGAATGGGAATAAATTGTTTATTACAGAGAAGCTATATAATTCTTAAAAAAGCATTTATTAATTTATTTTTACCTTATTACTATTCTGCAAGTAATTGATATTAGTAAAAAAAATAAAACTTCCACTTTCTGTAAACAGTAAAAGAACTGTATTGGTGAAATGGAAATGTATTAGAATTATATACATTCTGAAATATACGTGAAAAAATATCCCCAAGGTTGTAGAATGTTTGTATATGTTATTGGGTTGCTAGAGTTATGACTTTTGGAAGAATCTTTATAATTTCTAGTTTGTCATGAATATATAATTGAATAATTATTATCTTTAAAAAACAGGATTAAATTAACAAAAATTACAGTAGAGGTTCATGTGTAGTAATTAAAATTAAATTGAAATCTATAATTCTCTATAATATGCTGTTAAATGTTTTAAATACTTCAACAAATATTCTATGCTATCAAGTATTAAAAGTTATTAAGGAGATTTTACATACTGTACCACAGAGGATGGGTAGTAATAGGAGTTTCTGGGATGCTAGCATGTTAAAAACATTTAACATTATCATAACAGTCATCGGAGCCGTCCCGTGGCCGAGTGGTTAGCGCGCTTGGCTACTGATCTAAGGGACCTGGGTTCGAGCCCCGGGTAAGGCATGGTTGTGTGTGTTGTTTTTCTGCTGAGGTCCTGCCATCCTCTCAGACCTTCTACTATGGCATATAAACTGACAGGCTCCTGTCAGACCTCTGTGGCAAGCAGCTGCTTGAGGGGGTATTTATTTTATTTTATTTATAACAGTCATCAAACATTTAACAGTATATATTTATAACAGTATGATACTGTTATAAATATAACAGTATCATCTTTAATGCTATTTATATTTATAACAGTATTACTACTATCCTTTTTTAAGTTTTATAAATGCCATAGGAATTGTTTGGTTGTTGGTGGTTTTTCAGTAACAGATTATACCATACATGTTGCAGGCAGAGCACATTCCAGCCACCTATAGAGTAAAGAATTATGTATGTGATAATTGAGGAATTAATCCCTACCTGGTGTAGGGATTAGCAAACCTGACTACTAAGGTAATGAGTGTGTCCTTATATTGTTGATATGTTGTATGTAAAATCAGGACAATTTACATAGATTTTCTAGATTCTCTCTTTGTGTTGGAAAGCCAAGCTTTCAATTTTAATTAAGAATATTAAAGTTACATAGAATATACGAAAAAAGGTTTTAATAAAGTGGAAACTCTTATGTGTTAAACAAAGGATTCCTTTTAATTGTGTTCTTAAAGGATTGGATATTGATCTTGGTAAACACAACAAAATAAGAATAGAAATAATTTCAAATGTATTTTGCAAGTGGCAAAAAAATGTTCTTCAGGTAAATAGTGTTATAATTTTGCAAAAGAGCAAAGAATACCAAGTATTGTAGAATGACAAATGTTTTTACAGGTTAAAAGAAAGCAGCTTTTTCACGCAATCTAATATTTTTCTCTGCTAATATATTTCCAGTTGCAGTTCTGTTATTATTTAGGCTCATGATTATACCTGTTCATTTAATTTTTTCAGGAAATTGTACTGTTATGTTCATTCAGCAGAGTTTGAATAATAAGGAATTGTGGATCGAGCAATTTTCATTAATTGAAGATGAACTGCAGCAAAGTAGTGACCTTTGTGAAACCTGGATCGACATTTGTCAGAAGCTTACTACATTATTTTGGCCAAATTTTGGTCCACATCCATGGAAAATGGGACCATTTGTCCCTAATTACATTGTTAAATTCAATGAAAGGCTGCAAGAGGTAAGTAGTCAAATTGTGACTTTGTTGATGTGGGAATTAATGTAGGAATCTAGGGAGTAAAGTTGTTTTTACTAGCATAGTGATTAGAGAACTAGCTGTTGTTCCAGCAGAGCAATTTTGTGTGCTTTGTTAGCTCTAACTTAGGCAGTGGTCAGCAGTGACTTTGGTCCTAGTAGGGCATGTCCTTGTATGAGAAGGCTTGTTAAAGCTAGGAGTAGCTTCTAGGATTCTTCTCTGCCCTATGTGTCACAAATGAAGAAGGAAAAATGATTTGCAAACTTAAGACAATTACTGTGCATGATATACATATACACTATGTTGAAAAAAGTGTCCAAACACTTTTTTCGACATAGTGTATATGAAGAGGAAGAAATTATGTGATAACACAATTAAAAACTTAGTTATTTGGAACAAAAAAAAAATATTAGAAATTTGAGTAATTGATAGAAACTGAAAAATTCTTGAGTAATATCAATATAAATGCTTAGAGTAATGCATTAATAAGAGAATATACCTAAAAAAATAATCAAGGCTGAATAGTGTTTATTTTTAAGTACTAAAGAGTGATTAAAATGCTGGAATTATAATATTGTATATGTACATTTTTTGTAATTATAAGTAAAATTAGAAATTTTAATTATGACTAATTTTAATTATGACTTTTAATAATTCCCAAGTTTTTGTTATTGCAATCCTGAACTGATCTGTAATGGTGGTACTTCTGAATGAAATGTCAAGTGGAGCTGCAAGTAGATATTCAAGAATTTATATTGAAATTGTTGCACATTTATGTGCAATAGGCATGAAAACGTAGTGAAGTGGGTCTAAAATTCATATGGAATGGACATGGGAAGGCAAAGTGATGGCATGTATATGATTCTCGTGGAACAGATTTGGGCACTTACAGTTGATTTCAGCATAGGCAAATGTTTATACAGAGTATTAAGGAAAGTTCATAACCAAGGAAAAACATGTAACGCTACAGGAATTATAATTATGCTTACATACCAGAAACCAGTAGCGATTGAGTAAATCTGGCAAAATTATACCACCCTGGTGGCATATTTGAAAAATTGGCAGCTAAAATATCAAAACTATGAGAAAATGAAAAAAAAAAAGTCGTCTGCAAGCTGTACAGCATTACCAACTTTATAAGAAATGAAACACCAATCATGAAACAAAAAACATTGCACGAAAACAATGGAAGAAATGATTCATTACTATGGTGTAGTTTTAAAATATCTGTCAGGTACAATGCAGGCTTGAATTAATGCAACTGTGTTTCCTTGAATGGCTGTAGCATTGTAGTATCAATTACATCAGTATATGATATGCTGTAATTATTTATTGTTTGAGGTCCTATAGAAATATATTGTATGGTTATTGCATAAACTGTGGATTTGGGTTAACCCCATAGGATAAAATACATAGGCATCAAGTTATATGACCTAGATGGCCATGATGCTTGGCAAACATAATTTTGATAGTATAGCAACCAATTTGGAGTTAGCCACTGGCAAATTTCATTGGTCCTGTGTGATGGCACTCCCTCATGCTGCTCTTGCACTTTTGAAAGTTGCAGAAACACATCCTCCTACCATTTGTCTACCAAAGTTCTCAAAATTTTCAAGTAGAGCTCCCATTTAGATGTTTCTAGTATAAGAATGGGCCTACAATGTGCTTGTTCCAAATGCTGTACCACACATTGGTTGACCATTGTACTTGATGATAAATGTTTTATTTTTCTATTGCAGTTTTTCTAATTCCTAATAAGTGCTGATTATGTTTTTTTTTTAAAGAATGCTTTTGATGAACAGAATAGCTGAATTTTTTCATTGGTCCACACTATGTTGAAAGTAAATGATGGATCATTGTCAAACTTATTCCAATAAAAAGTGTACCAATCTAGTTGCCAGGCATCATTTTCAATCAGCAAGCCTTTCTTTTGAAAGCAGTGGTATAGATAGATGGCTTTTCACTGCAAGATGCTCAGAATTCTCTTGACTAACATAAGATGATGTTAATTAGAGACTCACATGCATGACTACTAGTGTCTTAATGTTAAGAGATTTAAAATTGTAACTAGAAGCTCACTTCTTTATGCTTTGTCAGATATTTATTGTTATTGATACTCCAGAGCAATTATACTAATATCAGAGAAACATCATTTTGTTTACAAAATCCTTTGATGTGTTTTTAAAATTGTTAACCTTTTCAGTTCCCAATTAATTTGATTAACCTAATAACATTTAAATTAAAGCACAATATTATTGTTATTTGGATCCAATTAAACATGTTTCAACCCCCCCCCCCCCAAAAAAAAAATTGCAAATTGAAAAAAATTCCTTTATAAATTGTAAATTTATTGCTGTTCTCATATGGGAAGCATATTTTAAAATAGTATATAATTTAATAATTCTGTATTAAGGAAATGTAGTTTTAGAGCTAGTGTTTCCATGTGAGCACAAGGCGACTAAAAAAGTTGAGGAATAATAAGCAACCACTTTGTTGGCATTGGTATTTGGAATATAACTTTTAATAGAACCTTTTCAGCATCATTGTCAGGGGCTCACTAAAACAGAACCAAAGGTATTATCTGAATATTGCTGCTTTGGAATCATATTTCTATTATTATCAGAAGCTATTAATGTGCACTGTTTTTCAGTTTTATATCAATATCTATTTACTTATTTTTATTATTTTTCCTTTTAGATATTAATACTAAGAACTGTCCATCATCAGTTAAGTAAATTGTTGAGTTCTGATGAGCAGCACGATCTTCAAATGAACCAGTCTTTTGAGGCATTATCTGGTCTTAATCCTCTTCATTACAATCCTTATACTGAAGCTCTTTGGAGAGCAGCAGTTGCCCAGCATGAACACAGTTTGGCTCCCGCAGAGCAGAAAGTGGCTTCTAAATTGCGTACACATCTTCGCACTACACACAGTAATGCTTTACAGGTAATTTAGTCAGCAGTAACAGGTATATTTTCTAAGTTGGTGATTTTGTCATAATCTGTAGATTATTATGATATACAGAATTTTCTAATGTACTTCTTACTTTCATGGTTCTGTATCCATACACTAAAATCTGTTGCATATTTGAAGCTTACAAATAATAGATAAAAAAATTGCTTTTAAAGTTAAATTTAGTCATAATTTCTTTTCGCTTGGTATGTAGCAAAGATGAGTGGGCATGTCCAAGTATAAACAAATTTGTATAATCCGATGTGGTATAGTGACTCCTAAACCTAATTACTAAGCCAGTGAGCATGTTCTAGTGTAAGTGTTTATATATTGTGTAAGAAATCAGTGCAAACTAGGTGAAGTTCAATGGTTATATATAGCCATAATTTCTTTTTGCTTTGGTATGTAGCAAAAATAAGTGGGCATGTCTATATATGATGCCTGTCTTTTATGTCTGGTGTTGGGGAGTCTATGCTACCTTTAACATAAAAATCTTAAAAGAAAATACGAGTGAGAGAGTGTGTCTATATTTGCAAACAAAAATAGTTTGGATTGGTATTGCTAATGTAAAAGCACTTCTTATAGTGATTTCTTTGCAGGTATTTTAAAAATAAGCAGAAAATGATTAAAAACAAATTGATAGCAAGCATTAAACGTTAAAAACATTGTATCTTTTGCAGACTTTTTCTGTGTTATGTTATAATTATAGGTTTCTGTTAAATCTTTGTGGCAACCATCTGTTTGAAGGTTAAGTTTTTTTACTGCAACTGATGAGTACCACATCTCTCACTACTATTTCCTATCCTAATAATGGTAGATGTATTATGTATCTGTAAATACTTTTTCCAATATTTTTCCCTCTGTGATTATAATAATGTTATAACATGATTAAGCAAATTCGAAAAATTAAATTTAGAGTTAATAAAGGAAAAGTTATAGACCCGTGACATTTTCTTAAATAGAGTGATGTACAGATCTTGTTTGAAAATATTTTGGAGTGTGATGCATAGAATTTTGTTTTTGATACTAAACATGGATTGAGAAGCCTACAGTTACTCTAGCTCATCTGTATTACTTGATATGCCATTAGTAGGCATATTAAAGTCATCATTGATGAAACAGTAATCAAGATTTCACCACTATATCAGACAGAACTTGAATATATCAAACAATAGTATCTGCAGACACTTTATAGTGACTCTGTTAAGGTGAAACAAACATGAAACAATCATAAACCTAGAAGATATTGCATTTTTTAAGCAGAAAAAAAAAGTTCATGGTCCCATAACTATTTTTAATTATTCTTCAATTTTTCAAATTTAAGAAATGAATTAAAATCTAATTTAGTAAGTTATTTAACATGTATACCATATTTATTTCAAAATAAGTTCAAAGTAACAAATCATAATAACAAAGTTTAAATTTATAAAAGAAAAATGCAAATTATGACATATATGAGATTATCTGTGTATACTTTGCTATGTTTTGGGTAAAAATAATGTTGATGTTCTTACCAGATACTCTATTTTGTAGTTTAGTATCCAAAATGGAACTAGGATATTGGAACAACTAAATGAATATTTATATGTTTCCACCAAAGTTACATTGTATTTCAGTTGTTGAAAGTGCAGCAGCAATATCTATTTTATACCCATTTGTTTTTAATGTCTATATATGATTCTTCTAGGCACAAAGATTATATTTAGTAAAAGCAAAGCAATGTAAAATTTTCAATTGTCATTTATTTAACTTTACCCTTAGCCTATGTGTTAAGTTTACTTGATTTATGGCCAGTGACAGGGTGTAGCATAGAGGCAGCCTGCCTCACAGTGCCTGTGATGGTTCACCCATTTACTTTTAGTTTTCCTTAACCAGTTTTGCTTAATTTAGGGGCAGGGGTGGCTCAGTCTGTAGCGCGCCAGGCTTGTAATCTGTAGTTCCCAGGTTCGAGTCCCAGCTGGGTCAGCGTTGAGATTTATCTCCGCAAAATTCCCCGCCCTGCCCACGGTCAGTAGGGGACACCAATGGGCTTGGAAAGGCCGCCGTCCGTCGGATGGGACGTTAAGCCGTGGCCCCGTGTGCGGGAGAGCCATACCCTGTGCACATTAAAGAACACGCTGGATGGTCTTGACGGGAGGCTACCATCTGTCTCCCAGCAGCTGTTCCAGTGGGTCCCCTCCCCCAACCTTCTCTGAGCCTTCGGGGTCCATGTGACCTGGCCATTTAGGGCGGGGTGGCTCAGTCGGTAGCGCGCCAGGCTCGTAATCTGTAGTTCCCAGGTTCGAGTCCCAGCTGGGTCAGCGTTGAGATTTATCTCCGCAAAATTCCCCGCCCTGCCCACGGTCAGTAGGGGACACCGATGGGCTTGGAAAGGCCGCCGTCCGTCGGATGGGACGTTAAGCCGTGGCCCCGTTTGCAGGAGAGCCATACCCTGTGCACGTTAAAGAACACGCTGGATGGCCTTGACGGGAGGCTACCATCTGTCTCCCAACAGCTGTTCCAGTGGGTCCCCTCCCCCAACCTTCTCTGAGCCTTCGGGGTTTATGTGACCTGGCCATTTAGCCCATGGTGTGCAAAAAAAGTGCCGCTCAGAGGTAAAACAACCCAACCTGGCCATTTAGCCCATGGTGTGCAAAAAAGTGCCGCTCAGAGGTAAAACAACCCAACCCAACCTTTGCTTAATTTACGTTATATTTATCATTTTGGGGATCATTATTTTATTTTGTGGACATTGCAATCCTCGTTTGGAGCATAGTCTCTTGTAATAAAAACAAAATAGCAATTGGAGATTTTCTTATATTTTTGTTTTATAATCCATCAGGGTGATATTTAATTATCTGCCTCAGGGCGCGATCTAACCTGCCGATGGACCTGTTTATGGTCACTGTAACAAATTTGCTTTAACAATATTTCAGGCAATTCATGTATTTTTTATTTGAATTTAGTTAATGATAGCTTTTGTAAGGGAGAATTACACCGAAACTTTGCTATGTTTCAATATGCATCAAATCGTAGTTGAATTGTTGGAAAATTAAATCTATTTTTTATTTGCATTATTAAAAAATATGTAGTTGCATTGTTTTGTATGTGGCAACTTTGGTTGTAAGTCAGTACCACTGATGTCTCATTTGCTATGGTTCTATGGTGTAGCATTACGAAACAGGAAAGTATTGGGGCTAAAGTTGAAAATGTACTTTGTTACCTGCACCAAATTATATATTTGCTAAATGACCAATGTATGTTAAACCTCTGATTTATGGAGAAGTGAAAGAAAGGGTGTTCAGTAGATTGTGAACAGATTCTTTACTCATCCACTATCCCAGTGGACTGTTTAGTTGGAACTATCATTTCTTTTGGAGTAACATCAGTTTTTCAAGTGATAACATGCAAACATTTATTATTAATGTTAACAATTATTATTTGATATTCATTTTTACATTATAAATATATACTTTTAACATATTTTTAGTTGTGTATTATTTTCCTCTAAAATTCTGATTATTATTATTATTTCTTGATAAGGAGCATATGCCTAAAGGCATATACACCTAATACTAAAATTAGACTACAGAATAGTTTGATTTTTTTAAAAGTTATTTATGGTAGTGAAACATGGACCCTTTCTGAACAAGATAACAGGAAACATGATGCATTTGATTCTAGATATTTACACAGTATCTGTGCATTAGGTGATTTGACCTTGTAAGTAATGATGAGGTTAGGTGAAAGAGTTGGCACCCTCCTTTGAGCAGCATGTTGTATAGAGAGAGACTGTGTTGGTTTTTGGCTATGTTGCCCATATGCACAACTATAGATTAAGAAATAGGATTATGAATAGTGTGCCTAAAGTAAATACAGGGTTACGAATAGTAGTGCCTTTTCTGAGTGCCTAAGGGCTTCAGAAAAGGGTAAGACCTAGGATGAAGTGGGCAGACAGTGTCAAACAGGACCTTGTTTGAATTGGCCTACAGTGACCAAATGCAACAGCTGTAGCTCAGGACAGATGTGTTTGGAGAATTCAATTGTGCAATCTGGTTGGACTTCATAATCCATTTCTTCTTGAGGATCCTGTATTATTATTGCTGAAATATTTAATTGTAAGATGTAGAATTTTGATTTGTTAAAAGTTTTAAAGAAGATTATAGTATTAGGACTTGTCTTGATATTCTAGTTATTGGTAATGGGAATTAGTATGTCAGTTTACATAATGCATTTTAGGAACCTGACCAAGACACAAAATGAGACGTGGACCAAGAAATATAAGCACTCAGTTTCATTTAATGGGAACTGAATACAGGTAAAGGCTAAACTTGATAGTTGAACTGTGGGACATGATTAATGCTCCCTACTGTCAATTAATTCTCAAGAAGAATTTGCCCATAACCCATAACAAATTAGGAGAGCAATTCTGTTGTAACAAGATGGGACAACTAGCCATGTAGCAAATTTGTATTATATATGGATGTTCATTCTTAACTTTATAGAAAAAAGTTTACCATTGGACTGTTTGGGGCGGGGGTGGCTCAGTCGGTAGCGCGCCAGGCTCGTAATCTGTAGTTCTCAGGTTCGAGTCCCAGCTGAGTCAGCGTTGAGATTTATCTCCGCAAAATTCCCTGCCCTGCCCACGGTCAGTAGGGGATACCGATGGGCTTGGAAAGGCCGCCGTCCGTCGGATGGGACGTTAAGCCGTGGCCCCATGTGCAGGAGAGCCATACCCTGTGCATGTTAAAGAACACGCTGGATGGCCTTGACGGGAGGCTACCATCTGTCTCCCAACAGCTGTTCCAGTGGGTCCCCTCCCCCAACCTTCTCTGAGCCTTCGGGGTCCATGTGACCTGGCCATTTAGCCCATGGTGTGCAAAAAAGTGCCGCTCAGAGGTAAAACAACCCAACCCATTGGACTGTTCCATTTATAAGAACTTGTCTAAAACAACTTATTAAAAATCTTTTGTCATTGCACCTGGTAATTAGTAAGGGATTATTTTTGATATAAGGTTATCATCAAGATTTATCAAGTTTGAGTAACACCTTGGGCTGAAAACCTGTATTCAACAGTATAGTGGACATATTGAATATGAATATTATTTTGTACTGAGTTCAGAGTTTTTCAGATTTTAACTAAGGGGTTATTAAATAATTTTTGTGGAAAAAATTAATTTGTTGATTTACAGAATTGCACATCTCTCCAAATTCATGCCAGAGTGTTCTAACTATTGAACTAGAAGTGACTCCTTCGTCCATTGATAAATCTCCCTGAATGTGTTGCTTTTTGTGCCATCTATCACAGGAATATATATATATATCAGGGAAGGATAGGAATATATATCAAGGAAGGCAACTTCCAATTTTGCTCTGAAAAAGCTATAAGTGAGAAAGTCATTCATGCCCATGGGGCGGGGGTGGCTCAGTCGGTAGCGCGCCAGGCTCGTAAACTGTAGTTCCCAGGTTCGAGTCCCAGCTGGGTCAGCGTTGAGATTTATATCTGCAAAATTCCCCACCCTGCCCTTCATAATCTGTAGTTCCCAGGTTCGAGTCCCAGCTGGGTCAGCGTTGAGATTTATCTCCGCAAAATTCCCCGCCCTGCCCACGGTCAGTAGGGGACACCGATGGGCTTGGAAAGGCCGCCGTCCGTCGGATGGGACGTTAAGCCGTGGGCCCGTGTGCGGGAGAGCCATACCCTGTGCACGTTAAAGAACACGCTGGATGGCCTTGACGGGAGGCTACCATCTGTCTCCCAACAGCTGTTCCAGTGGGTCCCCTCCCCCAACCTTCTCTGAGCCTTCGGGGTCCATGTGACCTGGCCATTTAGCCCATGGTGTGCAAAAAAGTGCCGCTCAGAGGTTAAACAACCAACCAAACAACCCGCCCTGCCCACAGTCAGTAGGGGACACCGATGGGCTTGGAAAGGCCACCATCCATCGGATGGGACGTTAAGTCGTGACCCCATGTGTGGGATAGCCAAACCCTGTGCATGCTAAGAACACGCTGGATGGCCTTGACGGGAAGCTACCATCTGTCTCCCAACAGCTGTTCCAGTGAGTCCCCTCCCCCAACCTTCTCTGAACCTTCGAGGTCCATGTGACCTGGCCATTTAGCCCATGTTGTGCAAAAAAGTGCCGCTCAGAGGTAAAACAATCCAACCCAACACTCATGTCCAAAGCTTTTTAATGAAATAATCAATCAATAGTAATTGCACAGATTACTGTGGTTTCTGTATCAACTGGTAATCTGTGCAATTACTGTTGATAAATGGGTTATTTTTTATGTGCACTCCCATTTCCTTCCCCTATATTTTTACAGAGCTATGCAGTTCAATCTAAGGACAGATAGATGGACACAGTGGTTCAGGCATTGAAATGATATGACCCAGAAAGAATAGCATAAAAAATTGCAAAGTACAGGTAGTAATGAATGTAATAATGTAAGAAATTATAAAGTCATATTCCATTGCTGCTAGCCCATCAGGAAAGCTTTTAATCCATCTAGTCTTCTCTTCTCTTTCAGTCTTGCATGCACAAACAAGTTATGGATCTATTTATCCAGAAACTACACATATTCTCTACACAATGGTTATTCATAAAATGAGGACTTAGACACAAATCCTTCATAGTAATATACAAGGTGATTATAAAATAAGTTTCCCTATTCCAGAGCCTCTGGAGCAGTGAAGAATGGAGATAGCACCACAAAAATTAGTAGGTAGCTTAATGAGAACACGTGAGAGTGTTTTAGTGAAGAAGAAGAAGAAAAAACAGTTCCAACTGTCGCCACCAGGGGTAAAACAGGGGTGCTGCAAACATAGTAAGAAAAACACAAAGAAATCACAGGGATTTAGGTCCAGTAAGCATGGTGGCAAGACCTGAGGAAAGTCTTGAGAAACTAAGCTCTCATCACTGAATGTTGTATGCAACAACTGCTTTACTTGCTGACTAATGTAGGAGTGCACCATTATGCATGAGCACTGTGGTATTCAGACACTGCTATTCCTGGAACATGAGAATTATATGATGCTCAGAAGAGCACAGTAATGGGCAGTTTTTTTGGTATACCACACTGGGCCATGGTGTAACTTTCTCCAAGAAGAACAACCCAAAGTTGAAGTCTGTACTGAAGCCACACCACACTGTCACTTGGGGGGTGGGGTGGCTGGAGGGGCCATTCATGCACATCAGATGGAGATGAGGCACCTATACTTGACATTTCTGTGTGTTGATGGCACCAGTGAGAGTGAAGTGTGTCTCATCTGCTCATGTCTCACTGCCTGTGGCCATGCATCGTCCACCTCCATCTGCTCCAGAAATTGGAGAGTGAAGTCAGTGCAATGTTATAAGTCCCTGCTTGGCCGTCCCGTGGCTGAGTGGTTAGCACGCTTGGCTACTGATCTAAGGGACCTGGGTTCGAGCCCTGGATTTAGGCTATGGATGTGTGTGTCGTTTTTCTGCTGAGGTCCTGCCATCCTCTCAGATCTCCTACTGTGGCATATAAACTGACAGGCTTCTGTCAGACCTCTGTGGCAAGCAGCTGCTTGAGGGGGTATTTATTTATTTTATTTTATACACTGCTATATTATACTATATATTATAGTATGCTGCTGTCAGAGTTTCTGCACCATATGGATGGTATGTGGTTACCATCGCACAACATCCTGTAGCACTTTGTGACCATTGTTCACAGAAGGCCCAACTGTCATGACATCATTCTGGTAGTGCTGACTGACTGCATGTTGCTTCATAATACTGGTATTTATACCAGTATTATGAAGCTGATCCATGACAGCCTGGCACTGGCTGTCATGGAAGTTGTCACCTCATCAAGTTGTCCTCTGGCTGTCATGGAAGTTCTCACCAGTATTCTGCAATGGCTGACCATCTTCTTTCTGGTGTCACTCTCAATTCACTGGTTGCCTCAAACTTCTACACCATCTTCCTTAATTTCAGACACCAATACTCTCGCAGTGCAGCATTTGCATTTGTCTGATTCTGGTAGAATAACTTGATTGGCAGTGTGCATTCCTTCTTCGCTAGAGCCATATGGCCATTTGCTTGTGGTGTGGGCATTCCCACTTTTATACAACGTTATTTCTTGTTTGGGACAATATAGCCTTGTTACTCTTGCACTATTAAACCCCAAACAACAAAACCAACCAAACTAATGCGATTAGCATACCTGAAGTGCCATTTTCCCACTGGTGATGACAGTTGGAACTAATTTTTTTTCTTTGCTAAATCACTTCTGCATGTTCTCATTAAGCTATCTATCAATTTTCACAGTGCTATCTCTGTTCATCTCCACTCCAGAGACTCTGGAATAAGGAAACTTATAACCACCCTATATAAGTATTGATTTGTAGTCCAATGATTTCATGTTAACTTGAATGCTTGGCACTTAATTGGACGACAGTTCTATTAATGGTAGCATGTGTGAAAAATGTGCATTAAAAGCAGTTTTTAAAATGCATGTTGGATAGAATTTAAAATTTTTATTAGAATGTCAATGCTTAAAAATTAACATGATTATGATTCTAATAGTTAATGCAGGAATTTAAAAGATATGAGGAGCTGATAAAAAGGCCAGGTATCCGAAACGAATTGACCCCAGAAAGGTTAGTTATTATTTTGAGTTTTATGCCTTTTATTTTTTCTTTTCACAGTGTTTTTTTCAATTTTTAATTTTTTCCCTTGTTAACGACATCTACATAACTGTCTTTATGTATCAAGATATAAAATGATAATTATGTTTAAAAAATGTTCAGGTAGCATGTTTGATTTTTGTTTAGTTTAAAAATCTAAAGATGGTAGGCATAAAGATCACATGTTTCTCAGTCAGCTGTTGTTTATCACTGAGCTAAAGGAGTAAGAATGGGTTACTTTCTGGTTTCACTTTCACTTCATCCCAAAATTCTCACTTATTCATAAGATTGGGAAAATCCACTCACCAATGATGAATGAATTTTCTGGTGTGGCTTGTTAATTTCAAAGCTAGGAAAAGATGCATCAGTGAAGTATTTCTAGGGGATACGAATCATATTTCACTATTGAATGCAGTAGTATTATTTTATTGCATTCTCTTAGCCAAAATTGTAAAGCAGAATGATTAATGATAAGAACTTGCTTTTAAGTGAGAAGCTGAAGCATCATTGTGTATATCATATTTATGAATTATTTACAGTAGTATAATTCTAGATAGATAGATAATTTATTCTCAGAATATGCAGTACATTACATTTGCATGTTTTTTTTTTACCTTAGAACTGAAATTATATTGAAATATATGTAATGTTGCATATCTCAGATGCACAATTTTAAAGTATTACATTTTCTAATATATATTCATCTTTATACATAGTTTGTCCAATAAAAATCATATATTCATTCATACCATATATATGGAAAATTTTAATATTATATTTCATTTGTGTTTTATAATTTTACCTACATTTTTCAGTAAAAGTCTGAGAAAAAATGTTGAGTCTTCCACAAGAGTAAAAACTCGCTTGTGGAAGAAATTTAACAGTTATGTTGTAATAAAAATGAAAAGGCAACATGCTTCAGTTTCACATTTCCTCACATTTTGCTAGCTTGATCAAAAAATCTAAGTAAATATTCAACCAATTTATAAGTTTGAAAATTATCATTAAGAATAAATGAAATAATAATAAAAAAAACTTGACTGGGTAGAAAACAGAAAAAATATAAAAATCTATATTGAAATTGTGCATTAGTAAGTGGTTCAGTTGAGCACCTTAAGGGCAACTCTGAATCAAATGAAATTATATTACATTTAAATCACTTTTATTTCTGAAACATAATCTCAATATTTACCACATTTAAAATCCATTTTCTTAATTCCTTATCTTTTTAAACGATGATGCATGTTCTTTAATTAACTATAAAATGATTAATATTAAATTGTTCACTCCTTTTTAAAAAATCAAAATCTAATTTTCTTAATGTGCATAAAAAATGGAAAAATGTTTTTTCCTGACATTGGTATATTCCTTTGCTCTGGTAAAAATGTTGGCTCCTCAGAGTTTTCTTGACTTACAGACTTAACAGAGTTTTTCCACTTATTTAAAATAGCCAAGTAACTTGGCCATCCTGAAGTATTAGGAATATTTTTCTGATATGAGTATCTCCTGTTGAATTATTTTCAGATAGAAACAGTTTGAGAGCACTAAATGAGCAACGATTGTTATCCTTATACACAATATTTCTCTATATTGATATTGACTAAATTGGGTGTAAAATCTAGGAGTCTGGGTTGGGTTGTTTTGCCTCTGAGCAGCACTTTTTTGCATGTGTAATGTGCTAAATGGCCAAGTCACAAGGATCCTGAGGTCTCGGAGAGGGTTAGGGACACACTGGATAGTAGTTGGGAGATAGATGGTAGCCTCCTATCAAGGACATCTGGTGTGTTCTCTAATATGCACAAGGTATGGCTCTTTCACACATGGGGCCTCAACTTAACATCCCAAGTGATGGATGACAGCCTTTCCAAAGTCCATCAGTGTCACCTACTGACCAAGGGCAGGACAGAAATTTTTGTGGAGATAAACCTCAACACCAGCCCAGGCAGGACTTGAATCTGGAAACTGCAGATTACAAGCCTGGTACACTGCAACTGAACCAATCCCTGCCCCAGGAGTCAGGAAAATCCTGTTTCCCCAGAAGGTTCCTGTAATTCTCACTTTAATAATACAGAGCATTCCTAAACTCCTTTTTTACACCACTCTGTGGGGCTTAATTGTTAGCACTCTAGACTCATAATATGTAGTTCCCAGGTTTGAGACCTGCCTGGACCAGCATTGAGATTTATCTTTGCAAAACTCCATGCTCTCAGTCAGTAGGGAACACCGATGGGCTTAGAAAGGCTGCCATCCGATGGATGTTAAGCCATACCCTGCCATACCCTGTACATTAAAGAACATATTGGATTACCTTCACAGAAGGCTACCATCTGTCTCCTGACAGCTGACCAGTGGGCCTCCTTCTCTCAACTTTCTTTGAGCCCTTGGGGTCTATGTGACTTGGCCATTACCCATTAATGACTTACCCAATGACTTAGCAATAACCCATTATGTGCAAAAAAGTGCTGCCCAGAAGTAAAACAACACAATCCAACCCTACACTACTCTGTAATTATTAGCAAAAAAGTATTACCTTGCACTTTTAATATTTGTACTGATGTTGTTATTTTGTATCATGATGTAATATGTTGTTATTTTAGAATTGTAATTCTCATCTTCATTGGAAAAAGTATAAAATCAAAATTCTTGTGAAAATTTATAGTGCTGTGTAGTTTAACAGGCAGATGCAGTATAAATGTAACTTTAATCATTTTTTTTTGTCAGATGAATAGATTTGTATGTATGTTGGAAGTGCTGAAGACTAGTTAACTTAATTCTGATAATACCCACTCAAGCAGCTGCTTGCCACATAGGTCTGACAGGAGCCTGATCAGTTTATATGTCATCACATAGGTCTGACAGGAGCCTGATCAGTATATATAAGATATAGATTATGTATCCTATTCTCAACCAGTGATATGTAAATCTTTAGTCCTGAAAACATCAGTGCTTACAAGATTTGAAGCTGAAAAAGTATGCAAATAACACTAAACATGTATAATTTAATAAAATTACCTTCAGTTGGTTTTTATTGCTGGTATAGTATTTTGGTATATATATATAAATAGAAGTAACTGCAATAAGTAGTAAAGCCATATTAATATTTGCAAGTTAAGTAATTCATGATAAAAGATTATCACATGATATTGACTGTAAATGCTAGATGTTTTGATTGAAAAATGTGCAGCATTGCCATATACACAAAGTAGACCACTTGAAGGGACAAAGCATTTTACTATCAGCTTTTAAGTTTTAAAATGCAAAATAAACATGAAAGCAAAGCTAAAATTATTTTATTATATTTGTATATGAAGCAAACATTAACTTTTGATACTACTGTTAAGATAGATTTCCATGTTGCATTTCTTTTAGCAGAAAATTCAATTTTCCTTCCTTGCATTCTTTACAATGAACAATATCTGCTATTGTTTCATGGGCTTGACTTAGCAAAATTTTATAGCCCCTCATTGGAGGTTAATTTCACCATGAACTTACAACACCTTGAACCTTGTATAGTAAAAATACCTGTAATAAGATTAATATATCAAAGGTTAACAAAATAATATAATTGTAAAATAAAAATTTTGAATTTTATCTATAATAATAAAAGGAACTGTCTGTCCATGGCAGCCATAGCTGATCAGGAAATCATGGTAAATGCTTCAACATTTGACAGAGTGTTTTTGGTTTTTGTCTGAATTGCAGTGGTCAGTTTCAAATCAAAATTCCCAAAGGGTGGTTTGCCAGAAACAAAAATATTTACCATTCTATTCCTGTGGGAAATAGTAATCACTGCCAAATTCATTGTTGCCATTTTTTTAAGTTTAGGCATGATTTCATCTCTCAGAGTTGGCAACACTGCATTTAATAGTTTTTCCTTATTACAACAAGATATGTGTCTTGAATCTGTTCTAAGATGTTGGGGGGAGGGAAAGGGGTGGTACTCATAAAACTAACCTTTTGTGCAGTAAAAATCAGGATATACATATACAGATTGCATTTTAAAAGTGAGACTTAGGCAGTGTCATGGACAGTTTAGTTAATATTTGTCACTTACATGCATAGCATGAGTTATGCTCATTGCTCTTAGAGATGGAATATATAGCTGTCCTTCCTGATAGATGGTGCCACTGTGCAAATCAAATAAAAATGTGGAAAAGTGTATAAGACACACTGGCTGAAGAAGAAAATGTTAGCTGTTGATGGTGTGTAATGGTTAGCATACCTGGCTTGTTACTGGAAAATGTGAGTTCGAATCCCACTCATGGCAAAAGCAATTTTTTTCAGCTCATTATTTCACGTGTTCCATGTCTTACAGGACATCTCCTGTGATACTTTACCACTGAATAGTTGAGTTAGTATATAATAAGTAACAGCAGTTAATGAATTATATATTTGGTATTATGTCCCTTCTGTTTCAACAGTGTCTTTAATCAAACAGTTTGCTACTATGCATTATTTAAAAGCCAGTCATGACATTTGGCAAAAACAGTATTATGACTAATCAGTATTTTCATACTTTATATGCATATTTCTTTTAATCAAGGGAAATGTTATTGGGCCAGTTGTCCGAATACATGAAAACTGCCAGAAAAGAATTTTCTCTTTCTTCTGGAAGTAACAGGGAACATGCTCCTCTTCATCTTGCTAATATGCCAGAAGTTATTAGCAATATCTTGTGGATACGACAGCTGGAATGCAAGGTGTTTATTTTTTTTTGCATTTCATAGTGTTTATTGTTCGTACTGAAGTCTAGTGATCTCATTCTTTTAAAAGGAAGTGGTTTAAGTCACAATGCAGTTTTAAAATCAATAGAATTACTCTATATAATTGTAATGCCTAAAAAAGCTGAGACAATTAGTTGGAATTATTTTTATCTGCAAATTTACCTTGGTTTTTCTTGGGTTGATATCTGATAAATAGGTGAGTCTCTTGTCCTGTGGTGGGTAGTGCAGTCATTATTATGAGTTCACTCTATTCTTGATTTTGCTGCTGTTTTTGATGAGATTCTGTTGCAAGGTTGGCATCAGTTTGAGAGTGGAACAGAGAGAAGAAATATGTAATCAATGATTTGCTGTGCATGTTAACCAAAGTATTTGTAGATTCCAGGTATGTCATAACTTTTCCAGAGGCACAAAGGAAGTCAAGAGGAGTGCTCAACATATGTGAAATATCAGATTAGCTTAAGGCCTTCATGGCAGCTACCTAACTACAATCGATGTGCTCCTGAAATTGTACATTCCATTGGTACTATCTGTAAGCTTTCCTTTATCTTGTAAAGGTGCTCAAGAGAAAAGGAACAATATTTACCAGTACTGGGAATGAACTTGATGGATGTCTGCTGGTACAGGTACAGCTTGCAATTAGATCTCATGTGTTGTTCTTTCTTCTGTTGTTCGTTGAAGAATGGCTAAGTTGGTAGGGGCTTGTTATCATCACTGCTAGTTGTATTCATTTGTGATGCACTACCATTTCTTTCCACTTGTTTGATGATCTTAATTTGACAATTGATACAATTGTATGAGTCAGTGCAACTGCTGTATACCAGTCCTTATGAGATTTGCTGCTATTGTTTACTTTAACAGCCACTAGATGTTATATCTCATATAAGCAGGAAATCTGAGGAGCTTCAGATGGGAGAGATGCATTTTTCACGCTTCATTAACATTGTACTTTGTCGACGTAGCATTTTATCTTCATATGTGAGCAGCTAATGGCTTGTGAAATTTATAGCCATGGCTGGGGAACTAGAGTTGGGGGGGAGAGCATGATCGTTATGCCCTCCCACTTGGGATAATAATCTTTTATTATCCCAAGCCTTCCCACTTATTATCCCAAGCCTTCCATTTATTATTGCCCTCCCACTTGGGAGGGCATCACCACCCTCCCACTATATATATTTTTTGAATGAATATATTTTTAAAATACCACTAAAAAAGCGGAAAAAAAGAATACGTTGCACTATATATTTGGGAAAATAATTTCTTAGAAAATAAAATACTGGAATAGCTTCTTGATTTCGATTCAAGCAAAACTTTTTACCAACCCACTCCTGTGTTCTTAGTTTTGATGGTATTTATGACAGTTATTTAGCCTATGTGCAAAATGTGCCACTCGACTGGAAAATAAAAGGTTTCTTTGTTGTGCACTTGGAATTGCCTTCAAAACTGTAGAGTGAACATAAGAAATAACATTTGTGGAAAATTTTGAATCCTAATATTAGTTTGTTTATAGCAATGTTACCAACAGTTTTCAGTTTATTCTTTTAGTACATTACAGATTTTAGTGTTTTGTAGTTTTGTTTCATGGCTGTTTTAGGTAATGCATTTATATTATTCTTTCGAATTTTTTTTACCTAGGGTATTAACATTTACTCCTGTCAGGTTTTTTAATAAAGTTGATGCTACATTGAACATCAAAGTTTGTAAGAAAAGGTATACATTTGTGCCTTTATGACGAACAGTGGAAAGAGGAAATTGTTAAAATATGCAAATCATTGACGTTTAGAAGATTATTATTATAGAGAAAAGTTTAGCAAAAGTAGAGGAAAAGTTTCTGGTTGGGTTGATAGCTCACCAGGCTTGTAAACTGATCTCTAGGTTCAAATCTGCTTTGTCTGTATTGGGATTTTCTCTGCTAACCCCACCCCTGCTATACCCTCAGTGAGAAAGAAGGCATCAATTGGCTTGAAAATTACTTTCCATTGAATAGCATAGTAGCTGTGTCCCCATATGCAAGAGTGTGTGTACTTTTAAAGAACACGATGGATGGTCTTGACAAGAGGTTTCGATCTATCTTGTAACAGTTGTCCAATGGATACTTCCCCTACTGATTACTAAACCCATGAGGTCCTTGTAACCTTCTCATTATAATGGTTCACTGTTGCAATGTAGAATGCATATGTACCTTATTTTAGATTGCCCTGACAAACTGGGGCGGGGGTGGCTCAGTCGGTAGCGCACCAGGCTTGTAATCTGCAGTTCCCAGGTTCAAGTTCCAGCTGAGTCAGTGTTGAGATTTATCTCTGCAAAACTCACCGCCCTGCCCATGGTCAGTAGGGGACACCGATGGGCTTGGAAAGGTCATCGTCCATTGGATGGGACGTTAAGCTGTGGCCCCGTGTGTGTGGAACATTACCCTGTGCATGTTAAAGAACACACTGTATGGCCTTGACGGGAGGCTACCATCTGTCTCCCAACAGCTGTTCCAGTGGGTCCCCTCCCCCAACCTTCTCTGAGCCTTCGGTGTCCTTGTGACCTGGCCATTTAGCTCATTGTGTGCAAAAAAATGCCGCTCAGAGGTAAAACAACCCAACTCAAAAAGCCCTGACAAACTAGTCCTTTAAGGTAATGGTAAGGTCATTCCCAGCTTAATACCAGATAAGAAAGTTTCATCTTGACATGATCACTTCTTCTCATTGAGCTAACCTACCCAAGTCTTATTTGATTGATTAGCAATGATGTTTGGAGATTTGGATGGATTTATCTTATCCCATATATGCAAATTAATTCGAATTAATAGCTCTTCAATTCAGATGTTGATTCCCTGATCTGTGCTTAGATGGAATGTGAAAAAAAGAAAAATTATTATCATGAAAAGAGATAATTGAAATGCAATTTTAGTAAGATATTTGGCCAGTAGATGGCAGTATATGTGTAGAAATTAAATTGGAAGACTGACATCATTAAGAAACTAAAAGATTTTAGAAAATTAGAAAAAGGAGAAGACGATGACAAATGAATTGAAATATGAAGAAAAAAATTAGAATTGAGGTGGAATTAAAAGGAAATTGAAGTACAATGGAGGTTGACTCCACAAAGTAGTACCTGAATTGCTTGAAGTAAGACTTATTCCAGGATTCTATTGAAGTGAAATGATGCCCTAAGTCAGACCTTCCCAGAAATTTCTCTGAGATTTGAAGTGTTGATTTGGAGAAGATGAGAAAGGGTGATCGTGACACCATTTATCCTATTGTGTGCAAAAAAATCCTACCCAGAGTTGAAAGAATCCAAAGCAACAACCTCAGTTAAAAGTTAATAAAGTATTATGTTGTGTAAATATTAATCTTTATTAGCAAAATTTTAAAACTGAAGATAATTTTTATGAACTAATCCATATTTTTATTTATTTTTTGCATTAGGTAAAAGAAGTGGGAAGAATGTCTCAAGCACTTCTGGGAGATATCAGTGGCTATCAAAATCTTGCAAAAGATATTAAAGAAGTAATTGATGATTTTCAAGAATATCATAAAGAACAGTTTGACAGTTGGTGTAGAGAAATTCAATCTGGCCTCAAGGGTAGAACTCTTGGGTAAGTGCATGTTTTTTTATTGTTGTCTTTAATAGTAACAATGTAAATTTATTGAAAATTTTTGAAATGTGAATGCATTAAATGTTTGTGCCTATTATTTTTTCTTTTGATAACCTTTTTCTTGAAAAAAAGAAAAGAAAATCTGATTTGTAGTGAATGTCCATTACAAAGAGTGCTGATATTACAAGAAAGACCTTTAGAATGAGATTTTCTAAAAGTTTGTGCTTTTCCCTAGAATTTGTTAAAATATTTCATATTTATTTTGCTACAATCATAAACAAAAGCAAAAAATAATTTGAAAATGTGTTTTTTTAAAGTGCATTATAAGCAGTCTGTGCACTAAGGAATAGCATAGCCCATTTGCTTCCTATTTCTCACTGTTGCTTGTCCACAAACACTTGAGTTACTATACTGTTATCCTTGACTTCTCATTTTGGAAGCAAAGTGCACTTCAGCACTCATTTTCACAGGCCCAACAAATTCATTATCTTTAGAATCTCAAAAAGATCATGGGATCTGTACATACCACTAATGCATACAAGCTCCAACACTGGACTTTTAATTATATTCTATATATGAAAAGCACTGTAAAAAAATCTATCATTTATTAATGGAAGATAATAATATCTCTTTGCACTTCAAACAAGTTTTCCAAAGCATTTTGTTAAGGACTGCAGTTACAAAATGTTTTTAAAAATTCAGAATTTAAGATATCACTACTGCATGACATTGAAAATGGTATAAAATGTTGATATTTCTAAGAAGCATAACCTGAGTTCATCAACTTGAGCTCATCAACAATTCTGAAGCAGAAGACACAGATTGAACAAGTTAAAACCTATTTTCAGAAAAACAACACATGATTTCAAATGCCCCAGAATGGCTGCCAACAAAAAGTGGGTAAAGACGTATGATGATTTCTACAAAGAACAAATAAAATTTTTCTACAAATGAACTGATTTTATGTGAACAAGCTTGCAATTATACTGTAATGCTTGAAGTAGAAAGATTTCAAGCATCTTCCAGCTGGTTGAACTGTTTTCATAAATGTCACAGTGTAAAATTTTTAAAATTATGTATGTGGAGGAATGGATGGGTAAAATAACCCAATTTTTGTAATAAGTATTTGCAACATCTGCCTGGTAATTCTCACTCTCAATTTTCTTTGTAATTTCCACTTTTTGTTTAATATAAAATGTTTTGCTTTTCCTAACCATTATATTTTTTGCACTATTAACTGCAAAACATTATCACAATTCAAAAGGAAAAGAACAACTGTGTTGTACTACACACAGTGTAAAAGGATTAAGTATTTACACTTCTTTACAGTGCTTTTCATCTAAAGAATATAATTAAAAGTCCAGTGTTGGAGCTTGCATGCATCAGATAATGTGTACAGGGATCCCATGGTTTTTTTTTTTTTTGAGATTCTGAAGATGATAAATTTGTTGGGCATGTGAAATGAGTGCTAAACCAAATTTTACAAATATTCCAGCAAGAAAACAAATCATTAGCTGAGAGTGCTGCATCCCATTTTGTTGTTTGGACAGAATCTAGAATATCAAGAAAGTGACTTTTAATTTTATATTTCTCTCAGAAATCGGAAAGGGAATTATGAATGCTGCATTTAAATAGATAAAATAAATATCCCCTCAAGCAGCTGCATGCCACAGGGGTCTGACAGGAGCTAGTCTGTTTATATGCTATAGTAGAAGATCTGAGAGGATGGCAGGACCTCAGCAAAAATATGACACATACATTCATGCCTTACCCGGGGCTCGAACTCAGGCTCCTTAGATCAGTAGCCAAGCATGCTAAACCAATTTTCCTTCACTAATATTTCTGATTGCTCCTATTTGCTATTCATCTACATGTATTGAAACATTTTAGAGATTGTGACTCTTATGTATTTATAAAGATTCAAATAGATTACCATTAGTCTTCCAAATTGGAAAACCCACATACAAATTTTATTCTCTTTATTCAATAAAAAAATACCTTCTTGAGTTTAAATAAAAAGTACCATATGATGAAGAATAATAAGTTGTTTCATTATTAATTAATCTAATTATGAAAATGTTTATTTAATACAGTAAATAATTCCATAAAAATAATGTGATACTTGCTTTCAGTAAAGATTTGTATTTTTTATTTATAGACTTGATACAGGCCATCCAGTTGTGTCACTAAATGATAAAGGACAGCCATGTGTCAACTATAGTCCACGCCTTGTTTCATTAATGAGGGAAGTGAGGCAGCTGAGAGTGCTTGGCTATAATATTCCTTCTAGGATACAAGAATTGGATGAGAAAGCCAAACGGTATTATCGACAGGCAAAAAATTTACAACAGGTAGATTTAATTCCATTTGAAATATTAATAAAATTCAATTTTTATTAAATTGTAAATAGTGCTGAGATTTTTTTATTAAAAGCATTTATTTATCAGCATATCAGACTTCTATGGCAAGTGGCAGCTAAGGGGTAATTTTTTATAAGAAATTTTAGCTTTGTTGAAAACCATAATATGGATGACTAAGTAGTAGTAGAATAATTAATTAATAAGGTCTGCTTTTATTATTGTGTTCACATGATAAAGTTCTTTCATTTACTCATGCTTAAATAAGGGCAAAGTATCCCCATGACACAGATGAGTTGATTCATTCAATATGGTTCTCACCTGTCATATGCTAAATCTCACCTGTCATATGCTAAACTTCCTACTTCTTTTTATTTTTTGACTGTTTATTTTTTCTGTTATATTATTGTCAGTTTTTAGAGTGAAAGTTCGAAATTTTCAAAAATAATTTTTTTGTAATATTTTTACAAGAGTAAACACTCAGGAGTATTTTATTCTGTTTTTTTTTTGAAAAAATCCTATTGAAATGTTAAGTTTACTTTTCTAAAACTATTTTTAGTATTTGTTAGTGTTCATCCTGTGAAGGAACTGTATTGAAAGTTCCTACTGGTATCACAGAAGTACTGATTTTTCATGAGTTTTTCTCCATTGGCACAATCAACCCTAGCAATATTTGTTTGTTTTTTTATAACATTCATTATATGAAATAATTAGTAATGTTACTAAACTGCTACTAAAAATGTATTACACCATTTACTAAACTGAAAATGAGACAAAAATATATCTGGTCTATTTGCACTTAATTTGAATACTATAACAGAAATTTGATAAATTTATTGTATTAAATCAAATTGCAGAAAAACTATTTTACTAAACAATATTCATTACCAAAGTGGCACATTGTGTCCAGATATGCAATAAATTTGAAAATTAATTGTATAGTTATTATGTATTGCTATTGTAAAATTATTTGCATCAGTAATGAGTGAACTTGTAATAAAATTAAAAACTGAAGCATAATATATGACAAAGAGTACACGTAAATAAATGTTGAGACTTGAGAAGTAATAGATACATAGATTATAGTGTCACACATTTTGATAAAACACATTACACTTGATTACAGTGCACTGCTTACTATAATTCCCTATTCATCTCCTTATTTCAGATATTTAATTATTGCAGAAATTAAAGGAAATGCTACTTAATTGGACTAAGATGTAACTTTAAAATGTATAGAAATTTGTACCAATTACACCTGAATGTCATGACAGTAAGGCTCACTAACTGAGCTTTAGTACATCCTGAATTCAGTTACTAAAGCATCTCTCATGTATGTTAAATCTGTTTTTCATCATCTCTGCTTACACTTGAACTTGAAGAACACTTGAAGAGATTGAAGATTGAATATTGAAATATTTCTCCACCCTGAAAAAAAAAAAACTGATAGATTTATTTGAATATTTGTAATGATTAGTTGTGTAGCAATTACAGATGCATTATTTTTTGCACCAGTCCAACTGATTCTTCAATGGAAGGGAGAAATATAGACCAAACAACGGATGGCCACAAAAGGAAATTCATTCATTGAAGTTATTAAATCAAAGAGTACAGTTAACCATTTACTGTATTCTTTGATTCAAATAATTTCAATGAATGATCAATACCTTCCCTAATTTTGACCACAGTGATTGAGCAGTAGGTATAGCTAAGTCTTCTTTTTGGTTGTTTGTAATATGTATATATACATACATTCCCTTTCCCCTTTAATTTTCATTACATTGAAATTTGCTAGGTATAAGTACCGGATCAATAGTTTTCAAAGTTTCTTCATTCAACTGGTTGATAGTATTACTAAACTTTTGTGATTTAGTAGATATCACCAGTAAACTTTCAAAACTTCGGCTTTTAATTTGTTATACCTCTTTCCCATCTTTCCTCCAATGATGGAAATTTAGTACAAATGAAATATAATAAGTACAGTGAAATGTGACAAGTAAGTATGTGATATTAGTGCCATCAGTGATGTTAACTCCATGCTGTCTAACAAGAAAATTTTGATAGTTTCTTGATATTTTGGACACACGATTACTTTTGTTAATTTAATAAAATATAGCAACTTAGAAGATGGGTATTCTTTTACAAAAAAAAAAATAAATAAATATCCCCTCAAGCAGCTGCTTGCCACAGAGGTCTGACAGGAGCCTGTCAGTTTATATGTCAAAGTAGAAGATCTGAGAGGATGACAGGACCTCAGCAGAAAAACAACACATACATCCATGCCTTACCTGAGGCTCGAACCCAGGTTCCTTAGATCAGTAGCCAAGTGCGCTAACCATTTGGTCATGGGACAGCAGTATTCTTTTATAGTAACATATATAAGTATAATGTAATTGGCAATATTGCCATATGAATAAGCTTTTATTTATTTGGCTTGTTTTAAAACTTTCAGATTGTAAATTTTTACAAAACCATTGCTGACCATATGATTCTAAGTCAACAGCCTCTGATGTTAGAAGCTGCTCGTGTATTTACACGTTTAGTAAATGAGAAAAATACTATCACTTGGGACAGTCCTGATGCTTTGGATGCTTACATTTCTCGATTGCAAGAAGCTGTGGAAAGGTTATCAAGAGAAAATAGAATGCTTCGAAAACAGCATTTTGATGTTTGTGAAAAGGTGATATAATTTTGATTAATTTTGAATTTAATATCAACATTTAAGAAATTCTCACAATTATTATCTGATGAATGAGTTTATTTGATTCCTGAATCTGAAGATATGAGATATAATATTTTATTATAATTTATTTGTTGTTTTCAATTGCTCTTAATGTTATTTTTTAGTATCAGTAATTAGCAGTTTCCTTTCTATATCATTTTATATACTTCACATGGCTGAAATTTCCTCATGGAGTGGTCATAATTGCATTTTGTATATGCATGGTCATAAGATAAAGTATAGATTCAAACCACTACAGGAACATTTAATCACAAAATGTATATACATCAGGAACAAAATAAACCCTGCATTGATGGTGATATAGGCAGCTACACTTTTGCCATTTTGTTCCAAAAAATTTAATATCTTTTAGATTATTCACCATATTATTGGTATCTGCTTTCTGAGTGACTCTCAAATCTGTTGGCATTAGATGTACATGGGCTATTAGAGCTACAGTCCAATGGGCCCACAAGTTTTAGGAGATCCAGATCAAAAGCACAGTAGAATTAGTGGGATTATATTGTGATATATATTTTTTAAAAAGACTTCAATATGGGTGCATACTATTATTGTATTATCAGTGAAGATCACAGATATTGGGCAGTGTAGCTCATTGACACTTCGCATTATGATCCCTGTTTTATATAAAAGGTGTTTTTCAATTCAATTTGAAAAAGTCCTGCCACCACTGATAAAAATTGCCCATATTAGCTTCTAAATGGAAGTAGGATGACTCACATGTTACCCACTAATAGCCATTATAGATCTGATAAAGCAGTTTCAGGAACTGAAATGGAAGTAGTGCTATGAACTGGATTGTCCATAACTTAATATGTACCTCTGGTGTGTGGTGATAGCAAAAGTATAAACTCCAAAGTTTCTTCAAAAAACAAAAATGCAACCTTCAAACACAAGATGATAAATACCAAAAACACAGCCAAATGCATAAACTGCTTGACCATTGGATCCACAAAAGTAAAACTAAAAACCTGATGAAGGATGTAGATTGATAATAAATAAATATAAACAGAATGTATTGACACTTCTATTTATAATATATCCACAATCAATATATATCACTTGTTGGATTTGCCAATCATCATATTCCAGCATGCACATATATGTACGGTCATCCTAGAGGGGCGGAGGTGGCTCAGTTGGTAGCATGCCAGGCTCGTAATCTGTAGTTCCCAGGTTTGAGTCCCAGCTGAGTCAGCATTGAGATTTATCTCCCCCAAAACTCCCCACCTTGTCCACGGTCAGTAGGGGACACTGCCGGGCTTGGAAAGGCAGTTGTCCATCATATGGGACGTTAAGCCATGGCCCTGTGTGCGGGAGAGCCATACCCTGGGAACGTTAAAGAACACGCTGGATGGCCTTGACAGGAGGCTACCATATGTCTCCAAACAGCTGTTCCAGTGGGTTCCCTCCCCCAACCTTCTCCGAGTCTTCGGGGTCCATGTGACTTGGCCATTCAGCCCAAGGTGTGCAAAAACTGCTGCTCAGAGGTAAAGCAACCCAACCCAAAACATTATCCTAGATCTTGAATTATATGTTGCAAATGCCTTTCTGTTTTGACGATTTCTTGTCTTTTAGGAAAAAAAACAGGAACTTGTCAGTATCATCGGCTTTTTGTGAATCCCTGTGAGGTAGATTTAGCAAAAAAGACAACTAATCCTTCTCTGATATTTGAACTTGGATTCTTTTTTTTGTAGCCACTTATCCAGCAGAACAATACTAGTAATCTTAAAGGTAAATGACACAGATTGCAAATGGTTTAGTGATAGAATTTATGAAATATAGAAAACAAGAATTATTGTGTTTCTATACAGTTAACAATATTTTCTGTAAATTCTGTATGTAATCCATATTATACACATATAGATATATATCTATACCTCCTATACAATTAACAATATTTTCTGCAAATTCTATATGTAATCCATATTATACACATATAGATATATATCTATCAATCTATACAAATACTATTTGTACATATATCCTACTATATACACAGTCGTATCAGAATATGACCACCTACCATACATGTACTATGGTAGGTGGTCATATTATTCTGATACAACTGGGTTTATATTCCATAGAATCTATCTAATCCCATAATCTTTCTGTGATCACAGAAAATCACATATCAATATCACAGAAAATAGATTTAAACATAAATGTAACATGTATAAAAAGTGAAAGGAAAAACTTCTACGTAAAGCTATATAGTATATAAAGCTATTACATTATCTTATATGAACTTATTTTAAAAATTCATCATATTTTATCCTTTGATTCAGATTATGAGATAAACTCATAGATTAAAGCCAAAAAAAATTATTGTTTCTAATATTAATTGAAATTTAATGTAACAATCATAGGTCTAAACTTTGCAGTGATTCTTTTTTGAAATATTTTCAGGTTCTTAAACTGATGAATACAGATCTATTGCGTCAGCAGCAACGTTGGAAAGATGCACTTAATGACATAAGAACAATTTTCACAAAATTACAAGAGCAGGTGAAAAAAATATAATTTAGTGTTTATTCTTTGATTTGTGAGTTATAGGAATATCTGAAATGTATATTTCAGATTATGGTTTCAACTGAATAAATGGAAAGCTTTTGTAACACTAGAAAGTTGTCAACTTTGCCTATTTCAGCTGGAATTGAAATTATATTTGTATTGGCCTTTTTTCCATAGTGCAAATTTATCATTTGCTTTTTTTTGCATTTCAGTATAATTCAATTGCACAATCTTTAGTTCAACAGTTGTGTCTTGGAGAAAAGGGGGTTAAATTTTATTTCATAACGAAGTAAAAATGATAGAATATTTGAAATGTACATTTTATGTGCATGAAATGTTTGCTTGTGATAATTGGTGACAACTGAATAAAAATATAGTTTAATTAAATAAAGTTATATTTAGTTTTATTCATTTAATTTAGCTTATTTTATTATAACAGTATATAGAGAAGGAATAAAATAATGCAAACTTCCAGTGTTCTTCAATGGAAAGCCGAATTTGAAATTCATAATTTTAAAAATAAACATTCATGAATCAAATATTTGTTTAAATTAAAAATCTCCCATATCTTGATTTTAAACAGTATTCATTTAACATTTATGGGATTTTGAAGGAATTTATTATAATGATATTACCTCTATAAGATTAATTTCAAAAATAAAAAACTGTTATATCAAATAGTGTACTATGATAAGTGTAGTTTTTAGGTTTGTAAAATTCTTTCAACAATCTTCTGTAGTTTTAATATAGTTTGCGAAAGGTTTGTAATAACTTTCATATGTCAATTTTTGCTCAGTTATATTAGTGAGATCACAACTTTGTGCACCACTAGAGTTATATCTGTTTTCAAAATTATTACCAGTTGGGCTTCAGCATGTAAGCTATGTTTATTTCCCCCCCCCCCCCCCCTTGATTTTCTATGATTTATTGTTTAGAATTAAATGCTTTTTTTGTTATTAACATGACATTTCTGTTCATTAATTATTAAGGATAAGTTCTAATATTGAGTACATTTTTTTAAATAAAAAATGTAGTCACATTGTAAATTAGTGTCCCATCATCCATGACTGCTTGAGGATTTATATGTGTTTATTTGTATGGATTTGGACCCTACCTGTATTCATTCAGTTCCTTATAGCATTGGTAATAAACCAATATTCAAAGAGATTTGATTAAAGTCTTCTTTTGTCAGCTATGTTTTTTTCACAAAAAGCTTTATCAGTTATGTATTTTCAGATCTGGCTTTTCATTAAAGTCACACCAGTTTGCCCACCATATGTATATTGCTTACATTTCCACATACAGTTAAAAATTATTATATTTAAAAAAGATTCATACTAGAAATCAGAATCTTATTTTTCTTGTAATAATATTTCTTATGAAATGTTGCAAACATTACTAGGGTGACACACAGACTAGGGTAAGTCTGTGTGTTTTATTGTCTATTTGAATCCCCCTATACTTTCCCCCAATACTACCTAGCCCTAGGAGCTTCAAGATCTAAGGGGTAAAACAACCTAATCTGGTGACACTGATGTTAACATTATAAAAGCATGCGTCTAGTAATTTTCCAAGAACAAGAAGAATCGGACTAATCATGTTGCAATATGCTTTTGCAGAATATCAATATGGAAACGGAAACATAAGGAGCAAAAATTCACAAGAACATATATAGAAGAAAAGGAACTGTATGGCTTTCAGCTGAGCAGTGTTTTGTTTTTAATATACTGTTGCTGAAATCCTATTCCATGTATTCCAAGTTTTTGGTACTAAAATTTCAATGCAATTAAGAAATTGTAATGAATCAACGTTGCATAAATTGAGGAATTACTGTATTCATTTAGGGTGAAAGATAGGGAGGTTGTTTTTCAGTGTGAAGGCTGTAATGGATATTTAATAAATGTTTTTGGGAATAAATTAGTCATATATTGAAGCATAATTTATAGACTTTAAATATGTTTTTATTTTTATTTTTGAACAGTATAGCACAACACAGCACTCATGCACACTGATATATATATATAAATTTGTTAAACTTTCTTATTTTGATGGTCCTTTTGAAATGTACACTTAAAGCTAATTTTATACTTTAGGATTTTGCTGCAGAAAATATGCGCCCTTGGCGTGCTCATTGGGACCGTCAGTTGTATAAAGCTTTAGAGCATCAGTACCAGCTAGGACTAGAAACATTGAATGAACATCTTCCAGAAATCAGAATTGATCTTGTTTATAGGTGAAATGCAGTTTTATTTGCATAAATATAGGTATTTAAAAAAAATTGATTTAATCTTTGTGCTATTTTGATTGCACAGTTGCAAACTGATGCTGCAGTTCTTATTCTGCTAATGAATCACAGGCTTTGAGACATTATGTCAGTAGAAAGTCAGTCTTTGAGATATTATGCTTTGTCAGTAGAAAGCCAATCTTAAGTCCTAACTTCTAAAGTGAGTTTTGTTGAAATATGCCATTGTAAAAAATTGCAAATCATGAACAGTTTTCTGTAAATTTTAACTTAAAACAATATATTTAACATTCATAGAGTTTTGTAAACTAAAATAGCCATATATGTTTAAGTATATGGCTCTGATGAAGGCCAATGAGCACATAAATTTATTGAATTAATGCCTTCTGATTTACTGTCATATATATATAACTGCTTTCCACTAAACTGTTTAATTCTTTGTATTGTAAGCTCTTAAAAGCTTTAAAATAATTATTATTATTTGTAAACAAAATTAAAATTTAATTCTATTCTGTTACAATATTGGAACTAAAATTTCTCTAAATAATTAGTAGATAAAGGGGTGATTCACTAATGAGAGAGAGAATCTCTGAAAAAAAAGAAGATAAATGGTGCCTATGGCTTTTAATTACTAAATGCTAATTAAAAAGCTGCATTCACAAACAAAATATTTTTATTGTTTGCTTAAAATATTTGTTTTTTAATAATTATAAGCAAAACTGGAAATTTAAATTATTTCTGAGCTAACCTGAGTCTAAAGTTGTCTGTTCTATTTCAAGTCTAAGCCCAGCCCCAGGCTTATATGACATAGTCAATTGTCTGCACCCAGCTAAAAATTTAAAAGATGATATATTACAAACTATTATTATACGTTTTGCTATAAAGCAACTTTCATTCAATGAGAATGTAAGAATATTTTATGAGCTAATTTTTGCATAAAAATTTCCAAAAAGAAAGAAATGTATATTAGATTTTAAATATTTGATATGTTTTTAATTATATCATTAATATGTGTCATTGATGCTAAATTTTGTCATAATCAAAATGTTTACTTTTGTAGAAATGGATCTTTGCAATATCGTCCACCAATCGAAGAAGTTCGAGCAAAATACTACAATCAATTGAAAAAATTTCTAAATGTTCCGATGGTATTTAAAGGTGTTAATGATATTCAGGAAAATCTTATTTTTCCTGTCATTGTCGATAGAAATACTCACAGATTTATCCATGTGTATCAAAAGGCTGAAGAGCTATTCATTTCTCTTGATCAAGTGAAAAATAAATTTAAGGTATGCTTTGCTTTATAATTGAGGTATTTTTAATATTTTTTCCTTGCATGAAATATTGCTTTGATAAAAGTAGAGTTATTTTGTTGTTATAGATTGTTAGATAACAGTAAATTATATGTATTTTAAGAAAAAATTCTTTCTTTTTTTTATGTATTCCTTCTCATATCTTTTCAAATTTATCTTCATTAATGCTAAACTTTTTATGTGGTATTTAAAACTTTTTAGTCTAAGCAGCATGTATTGAAATCTCGATTTGAGTTTTTTGCTAGAAACAATTTTATTTCTTAAATGGTCCCTGCGATTAAAATTGTAAGTAAAATACACTTTTACCATTGGTTGTGAAAAGAGACAGACAGTGCTTGAATAGAATTCAAGAAAAACATCTATTGTTGTGCCTAAAACTGGGGTACCGGAGCATCATATATTGTTACTCTTATAATGAAAACTCCTGGCAATGGTTATGCCCATTTTCTCACTACACGCAACATACAAGTAACTGTAATTTTAATGCGTGGCAATAGATTCAAGAAACCTGAAGATGTGATTAATACAATGACAGTTATAATAATACTATGCTGTATGTAAAACTATTTCTAAATGCCATAATTGGATTAAATGAAGCAATTAAGATAAAAGTATAAAGTTTGTGTATTTAAATTGTATTTTATATTTTCAGGATTGGGTTGTTTTGGGTGCTATAAATTTAGAGGAATTTATAGATCAACACTGCCAGTCAGTGGAGGATTGGAAAAGAAACTTTAAAGCAATTAAAGCTAAAAGCCAAGAATTTAGTAAACTTCCTTTGTAAGTGTCTTTTTTCTATTTATTGTTTTTCTTCACTTTTCCAATTTTTGTTTGTTCAGAACTGCTAGTCAAATAGGATACATTAATAGGATTTGGTATTTGCATTTTTCTCAGAAGCAACAATTTAAAGTGTAGTAGTGCCTTTTATGCCGTCCCATGGCCGAGTGGTTAGCGCGCTTGGCTACTGACCTAAGGGACCTGGGTTCAAGCCCCGGGTAAGGCATGGATGTATGTGTTGTTTTTCTGCTGAGGTCCTGCCATCCTCTCAGATCTTCTACTGTGGCATATAAACTGACAGGCTCCTGTCAGACCTCTGTGGCAAGCAGCTGCTTGAGGGGGTATTTATTTATTATTTATTTATAGTGCCTTTCTTCATAAAGCTTGCCTGATGAAGCTACTGTGTTCAAAAGCATGTTCACAGCGTGTCGTTTCAAATAATAAATGAAAACTTCTTTCCCCATCATTTTGTCAGCAAATTTTACTATTCTGTTGCTATAATGGAACAGAAAGAGTGTAATTAGTAACACGAGGATTGATAACTTGTTCAGTATATGGTTCATAATAAATTTAGGTCCTATTTGAGATGGTATGAAAATGCTCTTTTTGTCTTACTTTTGAAATATTGTAAAAGTGTTTATGGTCTTGTGAAAAATTACACTGGTAAATAAAATGCCCTTTAAATGGGATATGAATCCATGATCCCATGTGCAGGAAAGCTATACATACTCTATGCAGATTAAAGAAACACCTGATGTTCTTGATGGGAACTTCTGCCTATTCAATGTATTCTTTTTTTCAACACTACTCTGAACCTTGGTGACCACGATATATTGTTATTTCAGCAAAAAGAGTTGCTCAGTGTTGTGGTGAAATAATACTCTAACCAGTGGTTAACCTATGGACCTTGGACACCTAGGAGTTTATGAAGGTAACAAGAGAGTCTGAAAACTAATTTTAATATTTTAAATATATCTAATGGAAATTATACATTTACTCCAATTACATAATCACATCAAATTTTTATTGCTTTGTCTGGAATTATCTTAGTCCAGTATAGAAACACTGGCTATCTCATGTTGATCACAAGCTGTGATTGAAATATATGACAAAATTTCTGGAGCACTGAATTTTTCCACTCAGTTGTTTTATATTCAAATTAAAAATTAGCCAATAAATGAATAGCAGAGACATAACCCATTCTTCGTGCTTTTAAGGAATACATGTTGCAAGGACTATATTTTAATTTAAAATATGTTAGCAATGATGAAAAGAGAATCTGCAGAAAGAGTGACTTCATAGGAGGTTCACAGAAAGATTGAGTTTTTGCAGGAGGTCCATGGAGCTGAAAAGGTTCGGAACCACTGATCTAACTCACAGAGATGATGCTAAATTAATATGCAATTAATGCAATGTATCATTTTTATTGCTATTTAGATATATATTTTAGTATCTTGAAACTGTATTTTATACTTTGAAATGTAAAAAATTAATTTACCATACCATAAAAGATGTGGCAAGACAAAAAATGCTTATTGTTTTTTTAATTCCATTGCATAACTAATCCTTAATAACTTTTTTAATTTTAAAAATAAAGAAATGCAATATTTACCCTTCTGCCTGGTTGAATTTGACTTCTGTAAACAATAATTATTGTTTCTGTATTCATACTTTTAAGTTCTTTGCATAAAAAGTATACTAATAGTTATTAAATGTATCATTCCACATTGTTGTAAAGGGAACAGATTCCTCATTACAGTATGACTCAGTTAACGAGAAACTATAATAGTTCTTTTTATATTCCTAAAAGTGTCTTTGTTTTTATATTTTTCATGAAATAATCACTCCAGATAATTATCTATTTTTTTTAAAGTTCTTGTAAATTTAGTAAAGACATTTAGTGTAATTTGTGCAAAAAGCTGGCAGGTAAACCTAATTGTTATTTGGTTGTTCAAGCCCAGTTTTACAGCGTGGTCCTATTTATATGCAAGTTGTTCTTGTGTTGTATGAAAAAAAGGAACAAATTGTCAAGTTTGGAGGTTTTTTTTGTCACTTTTATTGAAAAGTTTAATTCTCTAAAATTAATGGAGTATTAAATTTTAGTGGATGAATGGACTACTATGTATTGACTGTCACATTCTGCTTGGGGCAATTGCAGACTGCTAAATACTTCCTAAACTGAAAGCTATTCCTGATAACTGATTTATGATCTATTTGAAATGTTGAGGATGGAGTTGTCAGCATATTTATTAAGATAAAATCTAGTCTTTAATGAGATAGCTCAAGAGACACTGCCAAGTTTTTAAAATTACTTTTATTTTGACTATAACTAACTTGTATTTGCTCAGCATTTTCAGTCACATCTAAAACATCTTAAGCCCCATAGTGATAATAATTTTTAGGTTTTCTGGTACATTTCTCAAGCTTTTTTCCTTCATGTTCAGTGATGCAGGCTGGTTTCCAAACTCATGGTTCCTTTTGTATGAAACATATATCAAAAATACATCTCAAATGTGTTCCTTACAATTTATGATTGCAGCATATAGTTAAGTCTTTAATTAATTTCCTTTATCTTATTGTACTATTTCATATTTAAGCACTTAGATGTGAATATGTCTAAATACAATTTAAAAATTGGCAATAATGGTACCTGAACCACAACATTCTGAAAAATATTTTAGGTGCTCAAGCTATTGAGCTATCCTAAGCTCATTCAATCATCAGCTAATAGTAAGCCATGTAGATTATTCCACAATTGGGAAGTACATACCTTGATACTTTTGGTGTTTGTAAAATTAATTTTAAATGTTTGTAGATTTTTACTTTTGTTAGCCATCCTGGTGGCCAAGCTGTTAGCGTACTTGGCTACTGATAAAAGGAACCCTGGGTAAGGCATTACGTTTCTGTTTCTTTCTGTTGAGGTCTCTCCTTCATGACATATCTTATGGCTTATTAAACTGGCAGGAGCCTGTTAGCCTCTGTGTCAAGTAGATGTTTGAAGGGGTATATTTATTTATTTTTTATTTATTTTATTGTTTTAACCATCCTGTGGCTGAGTGGTTAGCGTACTTGGCTACTGATCTAAGGGACCTGGGTTCGAGCCCCGGGTAAGGCATGGATGTATGTGTCATTTTTCTTCTGAGGTCTCGGCAACCCCTTGGATCTTCTACTGTGGCATATAAACTGACAGGCTCCTGTCAGACCTCTGTGGCAAGCAGCTGCTTGAAGGGGTATTTATTATTTTTTATTTATTTATTGTTTATTGCTCTGTAATAGCAATTGGTAAAATATAGCTCCTAATTTTATTTTTTTAGAATTAAAAATGGTCAAATTGTGTTAATTGAGGATATTTAGTGGCAGGGCCAGATCTAGATGGTGGTAACCCCCCCCCCCCCCCCCCCCCCCCCACACACACACACACATACACACCACCACCATCACGACCAACCACACCCATTTGAGAATGCTAATAATTGGAATAGAGGCAAAAAATATTAAACATATATATATATTACCCAAAATTTTAAGGAAAATTGCTGAAGGCCATTAAAACACAGGGAAAAACATTTGTACCTGAATGGTGTTTAGGTTCATTCTGACTCAGCCTTGCACCTCCCATCTCTCATAATTTTGTAGAGATGGACCTATTTAGTTAACATTTTTCTGTTTTGTAAATGGAAGAGAAGTTTGTTAAAGAAATGGAGAAGGTTTTTAATATTGAGGAACTTGAGATATTATATCTCTTATTTAGGTGTTAAGTGTGATATGTTGATTTCATTTTGATAAAATCATATTGTTTTGAAAGTTCCAATATTGTAAAATTATATATTTCTTTATTTTGTAGAGATGAAGAAAAGCTGGATTGTATTACAGTGAGTTATGCCCCAATCAAAGCATTTGTGGATTATTTGATATCAGAATTAGATACCACAATGGTGAAATGCCTTCAAAAGTCTATACATAATTCTTCAACACTGGTGGAGAACTTTTTAACAGAAGCTATGACTGTTCTTACTCAGCGTCCACAGTCTGTTGAAGAAATTGCAGAGGCAAATAGGAAACACGAAGAATTTATCCGAAAGCGAGATGAAGTATAAGCTTTCACAGTTTTCCTTAATCATTAAATATTTAAACATTTATTACAACATTAAAATATTTAATGCTCTGTCACAATATATTTAATATTCTGTAACAGTATATTCCATATTCTATATATTACATAAAATTAATTATATAAAATTATACTTAGTACAGACACTTCACCATGTTTAAAATAAATTTTCACTTGTGATACTTTTCCTTTTTTGCTTACACTATATTCTCTCTCTGTAACTAAATGAATTTGTAATAAAGCTGTGAGCCACTTTAGCTTTTCACAATATCTCATGTTTAAAAATAGTAAATGTGTCTAACTATAATTGTTAATTTTCTTTATACACTACTGCCCCTTTATTTAAAAGGAAACAGCAATATATCTCTGAAAGTAATTGGTATTAGTGACAACATGTGAATGATAGCTGCAAAATACGTTAGCCTTGTACGAAGGGAGTTAGGTATACTGATTCTTTTTGAAGGGTTCTGCAACACTGAAAATGGCAGTTTAGATAGATATTTCAGGTAGATTATGGTGCCAAAGAGAAAAAAATAAGCAGAAGTAGGTTCAAATCTTTAAATTTTTTTATGGAGGAGGTTTTAAAAAAAAAAGACATAAAGAAAATAATTGATATATAGATTTATTTAAATGCTCTGGTAAGATGATAATAAATCTTTATGTTGGTAAAACATATATCCTCATGTAATAAAATAATAAATGGATTTCAAATGAAGAATAAATTATATGCAAAAAGATCCTAAATCTTAATCTTTAATATTTTCTTTTATATCAAATGAGGTGTTTTTTTTTTGAGGTGTGTGTGTGTATGTACGAGCGAAAGGGGATGATTCAAGTCCCATGGACTGCTCTCTTGGAATATGTGTCTGAAGCCAAGAATGAATGCTAGTAAAGTGTAATAGTACAATACAACAATATTCAACTATTGTAAGTGGAACAATGTAATGTAGAGAAAATTTAGCAGAAATAAAATCAGAAAAGATAGCACAAAGTGTTTGAAATTTATCTTAAATATGGTGATGTTTTCATATATATATATATTTTCTATTGCAAATAGTGCTGTGATAGAGTAGTATAGTTTTTATAAAAATATGCAATATATTAGTTTGTTAATAGTAATTTTTTCTGACCTATTCTGCAAGCTAAACCAATTATTTAATCATGCAAATTAATAAAATAACAGCATTTTATTCATATAGCAAAAAATTTTCTAGGCACCCCCACCCCATGTCAAAAAAAATAAAAGTAAAAAAGGTAAAGTCAAACATAAGTCTGTTAGTATAATATACCAGAAACCTGTTAATGAAATAAAATTTCAGTAGCATTGTAAAATCTTTAAAAAAATCAATACTTTATCTAAGAATTAAACTTGGATACTTTGCTTTGTAACCAAATACTCTAAATGCTTCATCATTAGGATGACCCAATGGCAAAGTGATTTGTATGATTATATTTCTATTCAAAGAGCAAAGAGACTTGTGTTCAAATCCTGGGAAAAGCATGGTATTTGTGATATCTTTCTATGTCATCTGTTTTATAGGACTTCTCTGTGGCATATTATACTAACAAACTCTCTGTCGGGCCTCTGAGAAGAGTTGTGCAGCCTGAGGAGAAAGTGATTTTTACATTTAATATGGGATGCAGAATTTTATTTACGTATCAGATGAATGCAAAATGAAAGTTTTACTTTTGGGATATTAGTATGATATTTTACATTGAGAAATTTTAATATTAATATTAAATTATTAGAAGTTTATGTAGTTTTTAAATATTCAAACAGAATTAAAATATCTCTATCTAGTTTATAGTCATGGCAAATAAACTTTCAATAGGATTGAAAATGCAAAGGATTAGTTATTCAGCATTCAGAAAGAAATTCTCAAAAGTTAAAAGTAGATTACTTTTTTGTCAAACCAGTTGCTCAAGATGGAAAGTATTTTGTTTCTTCAGATGAATCTTACACATATTTATTATTATTTATACAGAGAAATCTGTATAAAAAATCTGTTATCATTCTAACAGAATTATTGCTAGTAAAGTGGAAAAACAACAAATGTAAGAACTATTAATTGATATAAAGATACCAATAATATTAAAGATGGGTATTTTACAGTATAAAGACATATCATACTTCAAGTTGACAAAGCATTTCTAAGGTTCTACCACAAGAATAGAATGTTGACTTCACCACAATTATTTTGTGACTTATCTGAAAATTATGGTGGAGTATGTTTATGACTATTTGTTGTAGGTTGTTTCACATTGGACTCAAAAGCTGTAATGCCAATTAAAAAACAACTTTTTCTGTCCAAAATTCAGTAAGAGAATAGAATGCAGTGGACAAAACAAATTACCATTGGATCATTGCTGAATGGGAAAGTTCTTTTTAGCAACAGATATTTTCACTCAGACTTATGAGTCAGTTTGTATGAAAAATAATGTATGCCAGAATTCATAACATGAATAATAAGCACCTAATTTTATAATGATATGGTCTTGTGTGTTTGCTTTAAGGGTTGGTTATTTATTTGTTGTTGATGTGACTATGAAATAAACAATTAGAAGGACACATTGCTTCTGGCACATATGAGAATCTCATTTTCAAAGAGAAAGAAATTTTTCCTTTTCTTACTGTTTCATTCCTTAAAAGTTTTAATTTGAGCTAGCTGATGATGGGAAAAATGCAAATGTCTTTTAATTCTTAAATCTAAAAAGTTGCATTTTCCATACCTCTCTCAGAAAAGTGGGTAGATTATTGCTGAAAGTGGAATATCTCTTAAAAACTATCACTAATTTTTCAAATTTCTATTCTATGCATATTATTTGTAAAACTCGATAACAGCTCTGCTGTTTCATTATTTCATTGATCTCTAAAGATATATATATATTAAAACTACTTAATATTTGAAAAATGTAAATTATAATATTTCATTAGTACCAATCAAATTAAAAAAGATAATTTTATAATTATTAATTTCATTATTTCTAATGGAAACTTCATGATGTTCACATTCCATCATCAAATTTTCATATATCTATCATTAATACATTTTTGCAATATTTGTTTGAAATTTTGAAATTTGCAAATTTTTCCACAGTTAGAGGGTGCAATTATAGTTTTCAGAAGATTTAAAAATGTGAACCATAATATTTTATCAATTCCTATCTAACCAAAAAATTATTTTTCATTTATCTCTAAAAGCAAACGGTTTTCTGCTAAAACTAAAAAGATGTGTTTTCTGACCATCTCTGGGTCTAAGGGGTCAACTCATTGTTGGCAATGGAAACTTCATGCTTTCACATTCCATCACCAAAATTTCAAATTTCTAGCATGAATATATTGTTTGTAATATTTGTTTGAAATTTCGTAATTTTCAACTTTTTCCACTGCTAGAGGGTGTAATTATAGCTTTAGAGAGATTCGGAAAGTGCATATTATAATATTTCATTAGTACCTATCCAACACAAAAGGGATTTTTCATTTATTTCTGTAAACAAAAAGGTTCAATGCCTGCAGACAGATGGACAGATAGACAGACAGACAGATGAGAAAGTGAAACTATTATCTCATTTTCAAAGAAAACGAGATAAAATTGTATGCATATGCACAGTCGTATCAGAATAATATGACCACCTTCCATAGTATATATATATATGGCAGGTGGTCATATTATTCTGATATGACTGTGTATATTTATATTTCAAAATAGAAAGTTACTAGTAGCTAGGGAAATATTACAAAATGGGCATATACAGGATGACAATACACCTTGTCAGTGGGCAAGAATAATGCGACTGGTATTACTATTATAGAGTCAGCCACCTTGACTGGCTAACAGTCCATACCCTATAGAGAATTTGTGTTTGAAAATCTCAATTAGTCTAAAGGAAAACTGAAAAATGAATGAATTTATAAAGGAAATTTATTAAATTGAAGAGTTTTTTTTTTGACGTATTTGTTCAACTATTAAGGAAGATATCACTCTGAAGTTAATGTCAATCAATTTTTCCTCTAAAATTGATCGATGTTAACTTCAGAATGATATCTTCTTGATAAGGGAATCAATGCCTTGAATTATGTAGTGGTAATTGAGGTACTGGAAAATTTTGAACACTCCTTTCCAAAGAGGCTATCTTATTAATTATAAGTTGATCATTGAAGGTGAATAATAAAGGTTGATCAATAAAATATTATGTGTGAGGTTAGAATATCTCTTATTTATATAATGTAAATAAATACATATGTTTTGCATTTGCATTTAACAGATCTTGCAGCTGTATAAGGATGCTGACAGTAAGAATGAATTTTTGGGAAAATGGTCTCGTCGAGCAATAGTTGAACTCAGCAGTTTAAGAGGACAATGGGATGTTTTTGATCGCATGTTAAATGATCATCATGAGCTGATAAGCCAACAAGTAAGAAAAAATATTTCTTAAAAATGTTTGGAATTATAAGTTAAAACAAAAAACTCTTCTATTTTTCTGTAAATTTTGACCCATTTAAGAAATAAAACCTTGATAAAATTTATAACAAGTTTTAATAAATTCTAGGCATAATATAAGGAAGTATATAAGACTTAACTGATTGAACAAGAACATTCATGTATACTTGCTTGTCTTCTGATATGTCACATTTGCCTTTTGTTATTTGATCTATCTGTGAAATTATAGCTTTGTGTGAGCAATTTTATGAAATTTATACAGTACTTCAACTTTCTGAATTTAACTCTTAAATAGCAAGTTTATAACAAAGAATGGTGTCCAAGCATAATAAACTTGAGAATTTTATTCTAAAGCAAGCAGAAATAGGTCATGTATTTATTTTATATTATTATCAGTGAGAGAGTATTGAATTATGTATAGCATAAATTCAGGGAAAAAAAGAGAATGCTACACTGACACTTTAAGGATTAAGTATATTTATTTTATATGTAATCTAATTTCTGTATATAATAGTATTTTCGAGAAAGGAATATTGTTTCTAATTTTTTGAATAATGGACTATTGTCTGCAGGAAAAAATTATACAGTTTACAGAAATTGATCGTATCTCGAAAATGTGGATTTGATTGAGCCTGGTGTAAGTCATCATTTTAACCTTATTGAAAAGTCTATGTAGAGAAATTTCTGTGATATTGGTATTTACATTATTTTAATTTTAATTTTTATTATGCAACAATCCCATCATTCCTCAGTGGTGGGAAGTGCTCAAAATTTCATACTCTAGTTAGGACAATATGCCATATAATGCTGCCTAAAGTTGACTACTGATGAAATCTTTAATATCTTGAGGATTGGATAACATTTAGGGTATCAGTCCTTCCAGTGTAGCCTAGTTACTTACAAACTATATTATTGTTTTCTGGTAGTGTATGGCCACTCCAAAAATTGCCTTTGAGGATTATGCATAATTCATATAGAAAGCTCTAAGATAATTCTTATATTCATTTAATTGTTAATATTTATTAATTAATTTTAATAATATTTATTAATAATAATTATTATATACAATTATATTCATATAATGTTATATGGCAAACTACAGCATCAAATTTCAATCTGTATTAACATTGATATTTCTGAAATTAATGATGTACTGCTGAATTTTGGTTTTGATGCTGTTTTTTTTCCACTTTTCATATGTTTATTAGTCTAAAGCTATTTTTAACATTATGAATCGCTTTCTAGAGTTAAATATTTTGGGAAGAAATTTAAGATTTTTGATTTCTCCATTTCACTATATTTTGATCTATTTAAGAAACTTGTCTGATAAAATAAAATTTATAGCAAGAGCTTTTATAAATTTTAGTTCTAATATAAATAAGTATATGCTTTAATGGAAATTTTATTTATTTCTTTAATGATTAAGCAAGAACATGTTATGAAGCCAGTATCAAAGGAAACTGTGAAAAATTGCTCAGCAGTCTGTATTCTTCATCCCTTCTCATCAAATGTTTGTTTCAGTAATCAGTTGGTCCCTTCATTTTCAACTGAGCAAATTAATTATATTAATTTTTAATAGAGAATATTGTTACATTACTGATGCCATTAAAAACTCAAACCATGAAATCCTCCATTAATATTTATTTTATCCTGTCAACTTAGTTTAATAGACATGTTTCTTCAACATTCCCACATTTGCTGTAATTATTAACTTTATATCATTTTTTTTTTATTTTGGTCAAGAATATGCAATTTTCAAATATTATTTTCCAATCAACATGATTTCCATTTTAAATCATCTAGTGTATTGAAACTTATTCCTTTTTTTCCCTGTGTTTCTTCTATCTCTGAAATTTACCCCAAAAAAAATAGGTACTGGATATTTACCTTTGTTCTGCATTAAAAGGCTGATTCCTTTATAACACTAAGAAATTAGGGTAATAGTCTACATTTATGGGTATTAAGATCTATCTCAGTAGTGTGCAAATAGGAAACATTCTATGGTTTGTCAGAGAGATGTTGAAACCATTTAAATGGATATTCATATAGCAGACTGTGTGAAACTTATATGGTGAACTACCTTGTTATTTTTAATTTAGCCTGTTTATTAGTATTTTTCAAGGCTAGTTTCATTTTTTAATTCAGTATGATTTTATTAATATCTTTTTAAGCACAAATGCTGTATTAGAGTCTCCTTTTTTGTGTTGTATTTTTTCAATTACCTTAAGAAATCATATATGAAATTTTAAGCACATCTATTAGAAAATTAAGATATTAAATGCAAAATACAACTTAGAGAGTTAGTACTTCTAAGGTTCGATTTCATAATTTAAAAATAAAATACTTCTTTAGGTGGAAGTAATCAAGGCTAGTGTCTCATCCCAACTTCAGAATTATCTGCAAGAAGAAGAAAGATTTTCTGCAAGGTGGCATCAGCTAAAACCTCGAAGTGATGTTGTGTTGGGTGATACTGTTGAAATCGAACACATTATTAACATCTTAAAAGAAAAAAGAGCTGAATTTAATGCACTGTTGGACTCAAAGAATATACTTCTGTAAGACAATGTTCCTTGAGACAATAAATATATGTAAATGTTACTTTTAAAAGCAAAAGCTATTGAAAACACATTACCATTTGTTAGTAGCAAATGAAATATATGTTATTGATTTCTCTTACTGTATATAATGATGTGAATATTTGAATTATTGAAAAGTTATAAAGCATGAAACGAAGCATGTTTTTTTTCGAAAGATTTTCGCATTTTGTTTCACACTTTTGGAAATATTTGTAATACTACTGAAAGTTGAATGTGTAGAAGAATTAAAGTAATATCTTTCTAAATTCTTTAAAAACCTCTTCTTCAGAATAGAAATAATACGTTATGTCTCTCTAGGCACCCATTGTCAGTCATCTTTCCACATTGCATGATGGTTCATGTGATTTGGCAGTTTCACAATGGATGTGCAAACTTGATTCAATATTAAAGAATTTTATCTTTATTTTTTCTTAACAGACTTGGACATCATCTCATGATGTCCCAAATTTTGAACATTGATTTTTCCCAAGCTACTCTGCATGTTTGTTAAAAGCTCAAGTTTGTGTCCTAAATAGAACTTAGGTTTGAGTTTTAAACCACTATTTTATTTTTCCACCACCCAATGAATTTCAATGGGAAAATGCTAGTAATTAAATAAAAAAGATACCATTGTTTAGACACTATAGCCTTGAAAATGCATGCTCATGGTGAGTTAGGACAGTTATTTTCAGATAGAAAGATTTTCTTTATAACAAACACTGCACCTGTATCTGAAAGTAAAGAGTTTTATGAACTGCATAAAAATATGATTATGCCTCTCCAGTGAGTATATATCCTGTAAAACATTCCTTAAAAATTGGGGGGGGGGGGGGGGTGGATGTATCTCTCTACATTCTAAAGATTTGATGTGAAAATCCATGCAATTGGAGCTCTATGCAGATGGCAAAAGTTTTATCCACATATATATATATGCAAGTTATTTATCCACAAGATCTGCATCCACATCTCAGATCTTTATCAGAATTCGCATACATTGATTACTTAATAACCATTAAGGTTTTTCATATGCTTGAGGTTTGATGTATGTTTCCAAGTAAAAGAAATAGTCAAATAATTTATTAATGACTAATTAGTAACTGAAAAAAAAATATTTTGATAAAAAATAAGCCTTTATTTCAGAAAAATATGCTTTGTTATTAAATATTGGATAAAAATTTATCCAAAATTATTTTTCAAACATATAGTTTAATATTTAGCTGTAAAATTATCCATCTTAGCATATTCTTGAACAATGATTATATTTTCTTAATTTTAGCATGCTTAATTTTAGCATCTAATAACATGATTTTGTGCGTATTCTAATGGTTTTGTAGTAGTGACATGAGTTCCTCTCCAAGATATTAGTTCATAAAGCAAATAAGATTTTACCCAGGCATTATAAATTAATTATGATGTAGATAAATCTACGTAATTCCTTATGAAATAAAATTTTGATATTATGCTTATTCTAAGTTATTTAGATAAATTTTCCAAGTTAATTTCCTATCAATTTTAGCCTCAAGGTAATTATAATTTTTTACACCTTCTATTATTTCACAAGAACATTCTGCATCTAAACAATTTGTCTTATGGTAAATGAGTTGGTTCTTGTAAAAATCCTCCTTATTTTTTCTCAGTCTGAAATGCATATATTTAGTTTTAGTTACGTTTAAATGTAACCTGTTTCTATCGAACCACTTATGCAATTGCCTAAGATCCCTATTTATTAACCATTTGTAATACATTGATATTAATTCCTGAATAGATAAAAGCAGTGTCATCAGCAAAGGCTTACTAATGCACCATTGTTCTCATAATTACAAAAGTCATTTATATATACTAAGAGCAATAGTGGTCCTAAGACCAATCCCTGTGGTATTCCATATTTCTGTGGTATTCCATATTTAATTGGTAACTTACTACTCATAATATTGCCTACTTAACCATTTATTTTCTATTTTCTATATAACTTTTTAACCAAGAAAACATTTTGCCTCTTATCCTTGATGTGTTTTCAACAACAAGTTGTGTGAAACTGAATCAAAAGCTTCTTGTATGTCTAAAAATAGCGCAACAGTTTTATGATCTGTCCATATTTTTATAGATTTCTGAAGTTAATTTCAGAATTGCATCCTCTGTTCCCTTCCCCTTCCTGAAGCTGAATTGATTGGATGAAAAATAACCGATAGTCTAAAAAATGCATCAATTTTTCCTTCGCAATCTTTTTAATTAATTTTGATAAAACTGTCAACAATGAAATAGGACAATAATTTTCTAACATATTTTGATTACCTTCTTTGTAACTAAGACAACAATGGCAGTCTTCAGAACCTCAGGAAAAACACCATCTTGAAATGATTTATTTATGAGGTAACACATAATTATCTTTATTTACTCATACACATTTTTAATGACATAAGCTGAAATGTCATCTGTACCAGCAGCATTACTAATATCAAGTTGCTTTACTTTGTCGTGACTTTCATAATCATGAACATAAGGCATGAAAAAGGAATTGATTTTATTGTCTATATTTCATAAAATAGGGTTTATGTCATTTGACTGATGATACTCTTGTGATCTCTCCACTATTTTTGTAAAATATTCATTTATCTTGTCAGCATATGCATTATTCTCCAAGGTAACTGTACCCCTGCCATCCGTTATATTTTTTGGAATGATCACCTTTCCATGGTCCTTTCCACACATTTCATTTATAGTACACCAGTTCTTTTGTTATTGTTTCCATTTCTTATAAATTTATCTTTTAAAAGCCATATTTATGTAATTCTGTTTTTTGACCAATTCCAAGGATATGTTACCTAAATTCTCTTGCAATTGTTTTACATTTAACTTAGTTTTATAGTTTGTTTTGTTGTTTTGGGTGCAACTCTTATGATTAGCTTACACATGCTATACTGAGGCCGATATAGTAATGATCTGAGATATTGGTTTTGATAATGTATGTAGTTACTGCATTTGGTTTAAAATTTCTACTGTACAAATGATATAGACATGTTTTGGATACTTCCCTTGTAATACATTTGTGACAAATCATAAAACCGTTTGAATCTAGCATCTGTAGCAGATTTTGTGATTGTGTATCAGGATTCAGAATATCAATATTAAAATCTCCAGTTAGTATAACCCAGTTGGATTCAATTTGCTCTATCCAAAATTTTAATTCCTCTATAAAGTCTTTCTTAGTAAAGCTGTGAGATCTATATAGTACAACTGAACTGATATATATGTTATATATATTTAAGTAAAGTAGCACACAGTCAACCGATCTGAAATAATTTATTTGTTGCTTAGCACTTACGTCTCTATGTAAGCAGTGATTCCCGCTGACCTATCTGTTTCCCTACATTGATAAAATTCGTTATAACCATCAGTTTTATAGAGCAAAATTTCCCCTTCTTTAACCCATATTTCAGTTAAGATTATAATGTCTGGAACTGAATCCACTAAATTTAAATATACCAAAACCCTGTATTAATTTTATGCCTTTAACCCATGTATAGTACTTCCTGTTGTAAACATTTTCCCTTTCAATAACGTTAATATTGTAGTCATCTTCATATGACAGCAATGAATCTTTGCTCATTAAACAATCAGCTTTACTTGAAGAACTGATATTATAATGGTTTTTACCAAAATCAACTGCTCCTGCCATTTTTAATTATTTACATTAGGATTAAAACAAGAATTAGTTTCTCCTCCTTAGCTTATCTAAATCCTGAGTAGTGCTTATTTTTATTACATCCCTCCTCTCTTCTCATATATATTTTAGAATCTCTCACCCACACATATCTGTAGCCAAGTTCCTTTTGTAACTTTTCGGTTTTAAATAACAATTGTTTGTTTTCTGCTGTCAGATGATCGTTAATATATATTCGTCCATCCTCATACTTGTCATTTATTTCCTTTGTCCTGAAATTCCTTTTGATCTTCCTGTTACTCATCCATAGTTCTTTAGGATTCTACTCCCAAACTGTACTATGATAGGTCTGATTATGTGAATCTCAAACTTGTCTACCTGCTTTAAAATATAAAACAGGTGTCTTTGTATAATTTTATTTTAGCCCCATATTTTTATGTCCAACATAAAAAATAGATTAAAAGAAACTAAAATCTTATTTCATATAGAATATCATTTTAACCTTTCTTGCCAAAATTAATGTTTTAGTAATTGGGAAATCCTGTTTAAGTCTTATTCTCAGATTCCCCCCATCCTCAAAAACTGAATCCTGGGTACATGCCTGCTGAGGGGTGGTACTTTTTTTACCGTGTTCTTAATTGTCTGTTCAAATGTTGCACAGATTTTATTTTTTTAACTCATTCAAGTTTTGTTTTTATTTATGTAAAATTTAATTATAAAAATAATGTTTTATCATATTTGGAACTGAAGGAAATTAATTACCCTTAGTGTTAATTCCAATGATAATGATGTTTTTCCATCTTCGAGATTTTATTCATAAATGAATTAGCAGTATTGATGAAATATTGTAACAGCTATTTTCTGTTTTTGGAGAAATGAGTGAATAGCATTTTTTGGACAGTATTAAGACTTTATAACCTTCAATGGTCCCACTTTTTTTGTGCAACATATAAGTCAATCTGTGATGAGGTCCACTGGACTCCAGAACAACCAATGAGGTGACATTTGTAATAATATATTTCATTCACAATATATATATTAGTTCATTCATAGTACTGTTTCATCTGTCAGGAAGAAAATTTCAAGCAAAGTAACACTGTTACCATCAATTTAACACTCAAAATAATTAATTCCATTCAGCTCCAAATAGTGAAATGTATTTGATTCTGAAGTCGATTCAAATAAGTGAAAATTCAAGCTGAATATATAAGATTTTGGTTTGGTTTCCTCCTGATTTATTCACTCATATTCAGTTATGTAAAATAAGTTTGGTCCTAGACATTCACATTTGAGAAAATTGACATTCACATTTGATATATTGAGAATATTTATATTGCTTTGCTTGGGAAAGTTATCATTTAAATTTTTCAATCATAAATTTTAATTTACCAGGAATGAAATACATCACTTCAACCTTCCAGAGCCAGATTTTTCAACAGATGAACTGGAAGCTGATTTAAAGAAGAATGAAGAAATATGGTTTCTTTTTGAAGAATTTCATAATGGTTTGAAACAAATGGCAAATGAAGAGTGGATAGTTTTTAGGTATGTTTATGTGTACAGTAGAATTCATTTATAATAGAGGCCTGCTTGTCTTTATAATCGAATGTTGCAAAAATAAGTAAAATAGTGACAAAAATTCATTTTTGTGATATTAAGTTTTGTTTCAGTTCACTCAGGTACTCCTACACATGAATTTTGCTTGTGAAATCAAAAGCTTTAATACTTTATGAAACAACTGATTTTGTAGTTTAACTTTAACCCTTACAGTATTGGGTTTTTGAAACCAAACTCACTGTGATGGCTGGATTTATTTTAAGGTGTTTCTGGAAAATAAAATAAACAGCTTTAGAGTATCCTGAAGTAATTAATGAATGGAAATAAGTCAAGTTATATATATACCAGAAGAAAGAGCATTTGATTGTGCTTAATAAAATGGCAAAAAGTCGAAGAAAAAAGTAAGGCAAGTTAATTTTTTAAGCGTTCTTTTAAAACATTGCAAAATTTTAGTGTTTTTTCCACTTTATCTTTAGTAAAGTTAAAAACATTTTCTCCATTTTTTTTCTATTTTTTTTATTCTAATATAAACAGTTCATAATACTTTTGTTCATGCTTAAATATTTCATTTATTTAGTTTTTCTAAAATTTTTAGCCATTTATGCACATAACACATAATGCATATTCTTAGGCTTAGAGTTTGCTGATCATCATATTTGATGAAAAGCAGTGTCATAAAAACAAGTTAATTTAAATAAAAATTGAAAAATATATCTGAAAAGTGATAAAGAACTATGAAAAAAAATTCAATAAAATGTTTCAAAGCATTTAAAGTTTAACTGAAGGCACTGAATTTGAGAATGAGTTACTTTATTATGAAGCTGCATAACTGCTAAGGCAAAGTTTAATTCTGAAATTACAGCAGAAATTCTGGTTAAAAATTGCAATAGCCTGATTTTAGTTATTTGACTGAAATATAATAAAAGTATTGCTAAATAAAGCCCTACCTTTTAAAAAGAATTACAGTAGAGGTTCACAGTGCAGTAATTAAAATTAAATTAAAATCTTTAATTCTTTATGACACTGTTAAATGTTCTAGGCTATCAAGTATCAAAAGTTATTAAGGAGATTTTACTTACTGTACCACAGAGGATGGGTACTAAGAGGAGTTTTTGGGATGCTAGCAAGTGACAAGTTTATTCATCAACTTTCTTGTGGCAAGAATGTTGACGAATAAATTTGTCATTCGCTAACATCCCAGAAACTTCTCTTATTACCCATTTGTGATACAGTAAGTAAAATCTCTTTAATAACTCTTGATACTTGATAGCATAGAACAGGGGTTCTCAACATGGGATACATGGTAAAATTTTTTGGAGTATGCCATGAGAGCTCAAAAGTCGCTGGATCTAGTAACAAAGTCACTAAGTTGACAACACTGCTGTGCAGAAATGTCATTTTTTGTGTTATCAATATATGTAATTTATGAATGCAAAATTTAATGTGTATATATGTATGTTTTATTTTATTCGCCGTCCCATGGCCGAGTGGTTAGCGCGCTTGGCTACTGATCTCAGGGACCTGGGTTCGAGCCCCGGGTAAGGCATGGATGTTTGTGTCGTTTTTCTGCTGAGGTCCTGCCATCCTCTCAGATCTTCTACTGTGGCATATAAACTGACAGGCTCCTGTCAGACCTCTGTGGCAAGCAGCTGCTTGAGGGGGTATTTATTTTTTTTATTATTATTTTATTCCCATTGTTATACTATAACTATAGTTTTATCTATCTATACAAGGGGTATGCCAGTTGCATACACATTTCCAGGGGGTGTGTTAAGCATAAAAGGTTGAGAACCACTGGCAAAGAACATTTGTTAAAGTGCATTCAAACATTTAACAGTGTCATAGAGAATTAAAAGAGTTCAATTTAATTTTTCCACCTATTAAAATTGTGATTTAAGGGTAATCCTATAGTTCTCCTGATATCTGCCATTAGAGATCACTGGTGTTTTTTTTTTCTTTCGACCATTTCAGATTAATTATTGTTTATAATCACAGTATCCATTTGAGAAACAATAATAGTAAAAAAAAAAATCATTTTTGAAGCATTAAAGTAAAAAAGTCTTTAAAATTGAAAGTCATAAAACATTGATCGAAAGACATTGTGTGTAGTTCCCAGATGACACAATTTCCAGTAGTAATAAAATCAGTATCTTTACATTAAAACTTTAATTAAAACATTACAACACTCTTAGAGCTGTAAATAGCCTAAAGTACAAGGTAGGGGCAGTAGTATGCCAGGCTTGTAATCTGCAGTTCCCAGGTTTGAGTCTTGTCTAGGCCAACATTGAGATTTATCTTCACAAAACTCCCTTCCCTCGGTCAGTAGGGGACATTCATTGGATGGGGTATTAAGCTGTGGCACCATATGCAGGAGAGCCATACCCTTGGCATGTTAAAGAATAATCTGGATGGGAGGCTCCTATCTGTCTCCTAATTGCTATCCAGTGATTCCCCTCTCCCAACCTCTTTGAACCTTCAGAGTCCTTGTGACCTGGCCATTTAGCACATTGTATGCAAAAAAGTGCCACTCAGAGGTAAAACAATTCAACCCTACCCAAAGCACCATGAATCACAACCGGACAATAATCTACATATGGTAGAATAAAGGCATAAACTAAATTGCCGCTACTTGATGCTATTACGGTGACTGAATATGCACATATTCTTACTGCAGACTCAAATGGATTTATTTTTAAACTTTATCATAATTTTTTCAAGTGGAATCAGCAGGCAAATATATAATATCATAGATTTAAATGTTATTTTCGATATTTGATTAAAAACAGTTGGAAAAAAACTCGGATTTCTCTTCAGAAACTTTTTTTACAACCTTGTACTAAGGAAATTAAATATACTTCTTATGTCACTAGAATTCAAAAGATGAAAATGATAAATGGTAATGATAAATGAAAATGATAAATGATAATATGGCTCTGACATGAAAAAGGTTAATTCTTTTCTGCCTATAATATGTGCAATGCTGTTAGTTTTATTAGAGTTAAAAGGTGGGATTTTTAATTCTATTAATAAAAATAAAAACCAGAAAGTAATTATAGATATATGCAATAGAGCAGTATTGGAAGTGTTATAGTAGAATTCTTTATTATTTCTTTTTTTCAGAGTTCATATTTTCAGTACACATCAGTTTTATTGTTCCATATTCTTTATCACTGATTCTTATTTAAAAACAGTTATTATTTTTAGACTAACTGATTTTGTTTTTTAAAGAATATAATTTTTATTCATAAGAGTAAAGAATACAAATACATTTACATTTGACCTGCAAAGCTAAATAGCTTATCTGCAGGAAAATGAATAAATTATATTAAACATAGGTTATTCAACCACAAAAATGGTGTACATCAAATAAATCCACAAAACACAACACATAATAATTAGCTAAATAGAAAATTCCAAATAATTTTTTAATTCCATTTTAAGTCTTCTAAAAGAATCTATATTTAGTAATTCTTTTGGAATAGCATTAAATATAAGTGGTACTTCATAATCGTAGGTATGTTTCCTGTAATTATTTCGAAAATTTGGCAATTTGTAATAACCTTGGTTTTTTGAAGTCTTGTATTTTTGTTATGTTGAATTTTTAGGTTGTAAGTTTTGTCAAATTTTTTTTTAATTATTACATTATATTTATATAAATTGCTGTAGGATAAAAGGTTTAAAAATTTTAATCTATCTGTGGAAGTTTTATAATTTTTTTGCAAATGAAACAGAATAATATTTTTAGCTATTATAGACTGCAGTTTTTCTATTTTATTTATGTTAGTTAAGTTAGTTGTTCCATGCAGAATTATTCCATAATTTGAAATAGATTCGCATATTGCTTTATAAAATAATACACAGATTTCCTATTTAATGCGTATTTCAATTTTTGAATTTTTATCGCTGATATTCTCAAGCTTTCACATGTGGGATATATGAGCATTCCACCTAAAATATTCATCAAAAATGATTCCTAAGTAATTTATTTGATTTACTTGCTCAACAAGTGGGCAACTACATAATGATTCATAATTTGAAGCATCCTTTTTTCTGCAATTTATTTTATGAGTTTTGATAAAGAGGTTTTGCTAAATATGAAATCCTGGTGAATGAATAATCATAAGTTTTGTTTTTTTCTCATTTAAATAGATTTTATTATGATTTAACCATCTAATAATATTGTAATCTGTTTGAACCTCTGAAATGCTATCATTTAAATATTTCTGAGTGTTTATTAAAACAATGTCGTCAGCATATAGATAAATAGCACTATTTAATTTTGTATTGAACAAATCGTTTATGTATACTAAGAACAGTAAAGGACCTAAAATTGAGCCTTGGGGAATTCCATATCGTGTAATTACTTTTCTGCTGTAGCAGTTTTTTATTTTATTAACTGTGTATCTGTCTGATAAATAATTTCTAAACCAATCTAACAATATACCGCGAATACTGTAATTTTCCAATTTATTTAGTAAAATGCTATGATTTATTGTATCGAAGGCTTTCTTTAAATCTAAGAACATATGTTACAATTTTTCCCCTATTATTCAATGATTTATTAATATTATTTGCAATTTTGGAAATTAGTTGAATTGTGTTTTTTCCTTTTTGAAAGCCAAATTGATTTTCATTAATTATGTTGTGTTTAAGTAAAAAGTTAAAAACAGTATTATAAATATATTTTTCCATTATTTTCGAAAAAATAGGCAGAATTGTTATTGGTCGATAGTTAGAAAAATCCTCCTTAATACCACCTTTAAAAATAGGTCTTAAAATACCTGTTTTGAGTTCAGTAGGTATGTTCCCAGTAAATATAATCTGATTTATAATTTTTGATATAATATTAAGTAGTGTTTATTTATTAAATTTTATATGTTTAATGCAAACATTATCGTAACCAGGTGATTTATTGGTGTCTAATGAAGTAATTATTTCATCAGTTTGTTTTTCAATGATTTCATGTATATAGATAGAGTTCAAAACTCTTTGCATCATGGTTGGAATATAATTTATATCGTCTTGGTGATTTGTATTTCTTATCTGTAAAATTAGTGTATTATAAATGTCATTGTAATTATTTGCTATTTCTTCCACAGATAATTTCTTTTTGGCCATATTGTCAATTATTACATCGTCCGATGATTTTTTTCTGTTTTCCTTCTAATATTTCATATATTAATTGCCAGGTAGCCTTCATATCATTTTTTTTCATTATAGGTTTATTTCTATAATAAAGTTGTTTCTGATTTCTAATCTGAATATTAACCATATTTCTTAATTTTTTATTGTTATTTTTATAAGCATCACTTTTATCATTGTTTTTAAATTTCATTCATGTTTTATCTCTTTCTTCAATTAATTCTATCAAGTTCGGTGTTATCCAGTTTTTGCTATGATTTCTTTTTACCTTTCCAACACTCCTCATATATATATATTCTATTTTTTCCTAAAATTTTCTCATAAATGTCTTTAAATACTTTATATAGATTTAATTCATCCATTGAGTTGTCTCCATAATTTTCCAAATTCCAATTCATTTTAGAAATAGCTTTGTTTATATTGTTATGGTCAAATGACCAATTCTTATTTTCCTGGTCTGTTTCAGTATAATTAGTATTATTCAAATTGTTATTGGTGTTGCTAATCAATGTTAAAATCATATAGTGATCTGCTATATTGCTTGTTTGAATTATTGAATTTGCTGACATATTTTAATCAGTTTAATATTAATATGATCTATACAGGTTTTGGTAATTTAATTTTTACTATTTCTTTTCTTGTAGCTTCCCTTATTAATCTTTCAAAATTCATTTCAGCCAATAGTGTGATATATTTTTCTGTGCCATGTTTTTTAGTATTCATTGTATCAATGTTAAAATCGCCTATTAAAATCTGATTTTGATCTTTTTCTGTATTTTCCATCCAGTTTCGGAAATTCAACAGAAAAGAGTTCACATCTGTACTTGGTGATCTGTATAGTGCTTAAACATTATATATATATATTTTTAAACTTTTATATATATAGTTTCCACTGGAAATGTTTGTTGTGAAATAATTTCAATATCTAGATTTTCTTTATAGTATACTGAAATCCCCCTAATATTTTTATTTACATTATCATTTGTAATTTTATTAAATTTATCAATATTATATAAATAATTTTCATATTTATTTACATTTGTTTCAGTAAAAAAAAAAGGGGGGGGGGTGGCTCAGTCGGTAGCGCGCCAGGCTCATAATCTGTAGTTCCCAGGTTCGAGTCCCAGCTGGGTCGCGTTGAGATTTATCTCCGCAAAATTCCCCGCCCTGCCCACGGTCAGTAGGGGACACCGATGGGCTTGGAAAGGCTGTTGTCCGTTGGATGGGACGTTAAGCCATGGCCCCGTGTGCGGGAGAGCCATACCCTGTGCACGTTAAAGAACACGCTGGATGGCCTTGACGGGAGGCTACCATCTGTTTCCCAACAGCTGTTCATTTTCCCAACAGCTGTTCCATTTCGTACCCTCTAGCATTGCAAGGACGTACTAGATCCCCCTCCCCTTCCCTCCCTGGTAAGTCCTTGTGAATGGCGTAAGGTTACAGATCTGTAATACCTCATTTCGTACCCTCTAGCATTGCAAGGACGTACTAGATCCCCCCTCCCCTCCCTGGTAAGTCCTTGTGAATGGCGTAAGGTTACAGATCTGTAATACCTCATTTCGTACCCTCTAGCATTGCAAGGACGTACTAGATCCCCCTCCCCTCCCTGGTAAGTCCTTGTGAATGGCGTAAGGTTACAGATCTGTAATACCTCATTTCGTACCCTCTAGCATTGCAAGGACGTACTAGATCCCCCTCCCCTTCCCTCCCTGGTAAGTCCTTGTGAATGGCGTAAGGTTACAGATCTGTAATACCTCATTTCGTAAGGTATTACAGATCTGTAATACCTTACGTAAGGTGTCTGTAAGGTAACGTAAGGTGTCTGTAAGGTGTCTGTAAGGCCATTTAGCCCATAGTGTGCAAAAAAGTGCCGCTCAGAGGTAAACCAACCAACCAACCAAAGTTAAAACAAGCAAATCAATGTGTTCCATGTAATTGTTAATACTTAATTTTAATGAATCCCAATGTTTCCTTTGACTTCTTGTTTTGACATGAGCAATTCCTAATTTATTTTTGTGAATAAATTTACTATAATTATTTATGAACCAAGCCTCCACTTCTAAACCTGTAGTTACATAGTTATGCTTATTTTGCTGTGCTCAGCATTTTTTCAGCTATACATACACAATATAGTTCTTGCAAAGTGACATTCTATAAAAGTTGGTAATAGTCACAATAATAGCTTTCTTTGTCATAAGCTTAATTTCATGATCATGTAATATTTCTGAAATACTCATTTTGGTGCATAGTGAACTTTCATTGAATTATTCCACTATGTGTTAAGGATACTTGAAACATAAATATGCTTCTTAAGTTTTGGAAATTAATATTGATAATTTCCTTCTTTCTTTCACTGTTTTTATGTTTTTGTATACCTGATAGGATTCTTGCCACCTGAGCCTCAAATGTCATTGATTTCTTTTAAATTTGCTATTCCCTAAGTAAGTTAATCCTAAACTAGATTAAATCGCACCTTGCCTGCTAATCTTAGTATTTACTTTTTTGATTACCGACAACTGCTACAAGAATGAAAAAAAAAATAGTCTGGCTGAATCCTGTTAGACTTATGGTATGTAGCTTCCCATGGAGATATTTATTGTCTTAATTGATTAAGATATAATAATTTTGTTTAACAGTTAATATCTTAAAATAATTTGCTTTTAATTCTAGGAGTAAAATTCATAACTTTGAAGGATTCCTAAATGAATGGTGTGAGAAGCTTAAAACTGGCAACCTAGCTAATGAGCCAACTACAGTTACATTACGCCTTCAGCAGGAAATTGATAGTTACAGAGTAAGATATGTTTAGACTTCAAATATGCTTCTTGAAATTTGAATGAAATAAAACGTTTACATTGTAATACAATGAATGTGATTAATATTTATCTGTTTTATTGATTTTTAATGAAAATGCATTTCAAAACCAATTTTTTTTCAGCTTATTATTTCAAGTATTTCTTCAGCAATTATGAGTAACTTTAAGAATGGTTAAAATAAAATGAGATTAGCCTTTTATCTACTAATATACTTTTACCATTTTAGGTGTTATGCTTATTTGAATTAATATACTGCACAATATTTGAAAATTTGAGTCACAGTTTTTCATTCAACAGTATGGTTTTAATGGTTTTATTTTGCAAACCATGGCATTTACACATAAATATCAGTTACATTCACATAATACTTTTATGTAAACTTTTGCTAACATTTTGCACAGTTGTCAAAATATATAGCAATTGGTTGTTTATGATAAATATAGTTATTGTGCAATTAGATTTTTAAGTATTATTGTCATTTTTTATTAGTGATTCTTTATAAAGGCTTCATTATGTTTTGTGAATTATAAAAATCAAGTCTATAAAATACTAAACTGTATTTTTTAATTTTATATGCATAATTACAATTTTGTTGTATCTTTTTGTTATTTTTCAGAAGTATAATTTTAATATTAAGTAAGTTTGCATTAACTTGACTCATACGTTAATGTAATATCTTAATGTCTCATATGTAATGTTAACATTTCTTTCTAAAGGCAGAGGTTTGAGTCCACTTAAAATTGTGGAAGAAATAAAAAGGAAACATCATAACAAAGATAATATGGTTGGATAAAATTTTCTATTATCCATTAAAAGGCCTTACTTGGTATAGTAGTTAGCATACCCAACTACTATGCCTAAAGGTATGTCTGTATGTGTTTATTGGTTGTATGAGAAATCAGGAAAGCCTAATAAAGCTTCTAAATTACCTCTATCCTTCATGTTTAAAAAAAATAAAAATTAGAATTAACATTGCATTAAAATATTCTGAATTTGTTAAATTGACTTATTCTGTTTTAAATTGGAAAGTCAAAGCAGCTTTAACTCTTTAATGCCCAGAATGGCCCAAAATGGCCAAGATTTGAAATGGAGTAGTCCAAATAGTCCTTTTTTTTTTGTCTTTACTACCTTTTACCCTTTTCTCAGATTTCTTGGGCATAAAAGGGTTAAGGGTCATAGCTTGACTATCAGTTTCTTAAATAACATGACACTGAAAATATTAATTTAACATTAATATACATTGTAAAATATAGATCTCTATTTCTTTCTGTTTTCAGGGTATTATTCCTATTCTCAAGTATTGCAGAGGTGATGTCTTCTCTCCTCAGCACTGGGCAGAATTGTTTCGTATTACAGATATGTCACAGATTGCTGTTGACAAATTGCTATTTGGAGACTTCCTTAAAGCTAAAACATCTATAACAAAGAATACTGATGCTTTAAAAGTAAGTGTGTTTCAGTTTAGGTTTAACTTAAAACTAAGTTACCACACAACTAAATTTACCTCACAGAAAAAGTATATAAGCAAAATAGTAATTTTTAAAATATAATATGAATGATGAATTATCTTTCCCTATTGCTACATTTGTTGTTGAACTTAACTTTTTTTGTTTTTATTACTAGATTAGATTTAACAAAATGCAGTTATGTTTATTATAAAAATGTTAAACAGTTGGATTTGCTACTTACCTCAATGAAACAATTTATCAGGAGTGAATAGTTTAGGGTATTTTGTATTTAGATAGCTATTTACATCATACAACTGTTGCAGTATGCAAACATTGATCACCAAAATTCAGTAGTAATTTTTTTTTTGCATTACTTTTATTTATTTGCAGGCTGATTCCACAATATTTCACATGCAATAACTTCAAATGCTTATTGCCTTCAGTTACCTTTTTCAAGTTTTCCAGTCTGCATCATTCTTTCCTAAACATAGTCTCAATTAATATATAAGGTTCTCAAACGTTTTTGGCCTCAGAGCCCTTTTTAAGATAAAAAATTATGCAGAGCACCTGACTATGTTGCTTCTATAATGTAACATAAAAGTTAAAGGCACTTATCTCTAGTAATCTGAAAACACATTTAATTTAAATTAGTTTGTCCAATATTAAAAGTTTTTTTGCTATTCCAATGATTTCTGCTATATTGTATAAATTAAAATTTTTATCTTTTTGCTTTGTCACAAGGAACGGAAAAAGAATTCACTTTATATGACAATTTTCACCCTGGCATGATGCAACAGCCCATTAAAAAAAATTAAATGACACTTAGTTAAATACAGAGATATTAAATATACAATGTTATAAATAACAATTCTACTAAAAAATAAGGATAATTTAAAAAGTGGATATTGCAATTATGACACTAGTTCTATAAAAAGGAAAAATAACTATTCAATAAGATGGCATTTCTCAATGTGTGCTTGCAGAGCAAACTTTGAAAAACACTGATATATAACATGTAATATATTACCTAATTTCAATTTTTGCCCATTGATAGCTCAGGATCTTCTAAATAGGTGGGACTAATAAAAGGCATGAAAACTTTTGTATGGAGCTAGGAGTCAGACAATTTTCTGAGACTTAAGGGTTAGCAGTTTAGGAGCTTATGGTCAAAGGTTTTATCTATCAAAAGTGTAATGAAGTAAAGCCAAAAAAAAGACACCATAGTGACATTTATAGGTGGTCTGGCATGTGGTATTTTTTGAGCCCTGGATTAGTGTATATATAGGGAAACTACGGGCAGTAGTACAGATCACTGGACTCAGCGGCCATTTTGTTACGTTGTGTCAAAAACAGTTTTGTTTTTGACGCAACGTAACAAAATGGCCCTTTTAGTTGATTCCCACAACTCCTGAGACCCTAAATCAAACAGGGGTTTCTAGAAAAAAGATTGTTTTTATCATTACCATAGTAACGAAAAACCCGAGTTTACGTCAAACGCAATGCACCATAACCATAGTAACATAAAATTGTGTTTTAAACAAACGTAAAAAAAAAAATTACCGCAAAAAACCTCGTAACCGTCAATTGCAGAATGAAAGCTCATAAAAGTGCCAAATCCAACAAAAATAAAACGATTGCCTTCCCACATACAGTAAACCACTTCCACCATTCCCCCTCCCCTCTTTACAAAACACAATACACCGCCGACCGAATTATAAAAAAGCCCCAAGTCTAAATAATGTCCTCCAAGACAATACAAACCAAAAAACGTGAAAATTGGAAACAGTGCACCGCCGACCGAATTATAAAAAAGCCCCAACACTAAATAATGTCCTCCAAGGCAACACACAACGGAAAACCATGAAAATCGGAAATAAAGCACTGCCGACCGAATTATAAAAAAGCTCCAAAACTAAGTAATGTCCTCCCAGGCAACACAAACCAAAAAACACGAAAATCGGAAACAGTGCACCGCCAACTGAATTATAAAAAAGCCCCAAAACTAAATAATGTCGTCCCAGGCAACACAAACCAAAAAACATGAAAATCAGAAACAGTGCACCGCCAACTGAATTATAAAAAAAAGCCCCAAAACAAAAATCTGACAAAAAAAAACATCTTACAGCTCAAATAACCCTCCCCTAAATTACATTGTCATTTTACCTCTGAGCCCCCACTTTTTTCCCACACCATGGGCTAAATGGCGAGATCACATGAACCCTGAAGGCTCACAGAAGGTACGGGACCCACTAGAACAGCTGTTGGGAGACAGTAACTTCCTGTCAAGGCCATCCAGCGTGTTCTTTAACGTACACAGAGCATAACTCTCTCACACACAGGGCCACGGCTTAACATCCTAACCGATGGACGGCAGCCTTTCCAAGCCCATCAGTGTCCCCTACTAACTATGAGCCGAGTTTGAAAATTTGCCAAGATAAATCTAAACGCTGACATAGCTCGGACTCGAACCTTGGAACTACAGATTACATGCTTGGTGCGCTACTGACTCCGCCACTCTCACCCCACCTCTAAATTTTTTATTCTTTCCTGACTCCATCGAAAACTGCCGTTTTTTCACACACCGACAATTCTACAATACCCAGAATTGCTACATCGAAAAGTTGCCAGATGCTTCCACATATTAACGATAAATCATATAACTAAATTTAAAAGACTCCTAAATATACAACAAAATTCATAAATCACTATAATACATTAATAATTACCATACTACACGTAACTACTAAAAAACATTCAATTCACCCCAAACTATTCTAATGAAATACATGTGTTCTTTACTATCGCCATTTCCAATCCCACACGCAAAAACTTGCATTCTTTCCCCCAAGCATACTCTCCCACTACACAGGCCCCAAAATATCTTTAATAACTAATTATAAACCATATCTTAACCAATTTTCAAAAAAAAAAAAAAAAGCTAGAACATATTAATTATTCGTATCCTACCTATCACTGAACACCCCCCCCCCCCCTTCCTATATTAAACATATAATACACACGAACTTACCTCTAACCATATAGGTATGTTATCCAAAGAAGTCATCAAGCAAAAATGGCGAAAAAAACGAAACGTAACTTCACACTCTCGTCAAATCACACACATAACACGTGACTCCACATTACCCACCCAAAAGAAACAAATCAAAGAGCCATAGGCCACTAACAACCAACAGTTACGTTTCTATGTCATACTTTACAAATCAGCCTCATACTTTACACTTCGACATCACACGCCACCTAAGCAATGCCATCTATCGGCTGAGGACCGTAACCACTACACGTATGTAAGTTGGTGGAAGGCTCAGCCCCCCCCCCTCCTCCTAAACACACTGTCAGGGGAGAAACATCTAATGAGACCATAGTCTCACTTGAAGTATTGAAAATTTGCAGAGTGTCACAACCAGTAGAGTAGTATGGACAACCAAGATGCCAATCTCAAATGGGATCTGTTTTATAACCACGTTCCCTGGCTTATCTGTTTGTTCAAAGTGAACTGAGATGCTCCTAATGTAAATGTGGGACAGAATCAATACTTTAGCTATGACTGCAGCAGTTTCATAGTAATAACTGGCTGAACATAGGGTCAAGTCTCACAACCCATATTAAACAAGCCTAAATAAGCCACTTTAAATTTAGCTATGCTATTTTATCTAACTCCATTTATTCTACAATGAATAAGGCTTAATTATGTGTATCCCACATCAAAGTAAAAGGTGGATTTCCATCTTCTGGAAGACTTATAATGACACTAAAGAAGTTGCATATTCACATGTTATTCAAGACAAAAAATAAAAACAACAACAACGAAAAAACAAACAAACTATCTCTGATATATATATATGTGTGATAGCACAAGATAACATTATTGATTTCCTGTCATATAATTTCAATAATCCTGTTACCTTTAAAATTAGCTTGCTGTTTCCTCTTAGAAATAGGTAGATATTTATATCTCATTCTGAAAAACATTCTGTCTTCATTCATGTACTGAGCTCTTAAAATGTCAAAAGTAATGGAAAAATTCATTTTATAAATTTTATGTTTCAGGAGTTAAACACAAGAGCACAAGGAGAAGTGACAATCAGGGAAGCCTTAAATGAACTTGATCTTTGGGGGGCTAAAGCAAGATTTTCCCTTACTGAACATGATGACTCTCAGGGTAACAAAATAATGCTGATAAAAGATTGGAGAGATATGCTAAATAAAGTAATAATTTCTTTCATAAATGAGTATCTGAATGTGTTTAACAACACAATAAATTAATGTTCTATAGTGTTGCTAACATAGTGTTCAAATTAAGTATTCTGTTATCTTTATCTGTTTGTCCATGTAAATTTTGCTTAACCACTCATGTGACTAGAAGAGCACATGTATTTTGTGTTTAAATGTATTGTACATTTAACCCTTCCAGTATCCAAGCTGTCTGTATATGTACGGAGAATCAGAATTGAGGAGCCAATGACGTATGTATACGCATTTAATACAACAAAAATGTATCAATTTTTAAAAAATAAAAATTGCCGTTGTAATTTTTTTATATATATATCTTATAAAAATATATAATTCAGACTTTAAAAATAATATTTTGTTTTTTAATTCGATGCATATTTTATTAAACTACAATATAAATAATTTATAAAGCCATCTGGTTGCCATTTCTTAGAAGCACTAAATGGTATTGCTGATTTGCTTAACATTCCTATTTGCTGAAGCAACCTGATTTAAGCTCACAAGTTTGATTTGAGCTATTATCAACAAATTTTTTCTTAAATTTTCGAAAATCTTCTAAAAATTATCAAAAAAAAAAACTGCTATTTTTAAAAACGAAAGATTTTGGAAGTAATTACAAAATATGTACTGCAATTTATTTTTTCTGTTTCACACTCTTTTCTGTCATAAACCTATTTCAATATTAAGTTATTTTTATCATTTTTCATAGCATCCTTCAAATCGAAACTGAAAGTAAACACATCCTTCTTAGAAATTCTGGTTGCACATGCATTTAATTAGTTATGCTTCATTGAGTCAAACAAGATGCAGGTGACTGACACATACTATCTCCATTCCATGTTATATAAGTGGCTCCCACATTGTTCACAGTTTTGGTGCAGCATATTGGATACCCTTTGTAAAGTTAGTATTTTTTTTACATTTAAACTGTAGTTAATTTTCATTTCAGTAGATTTATTTTCGGAAATTAGCGATCTTTTGGCCGATTGATAAGTATTCATTTTTTCATAATTAAGTTATATTGTACAGCTGGCCTACAACTTGTTGCTGTGGATATTTTAACATCACATTAGACTATATTTTAATAATTTTTATTTTATTATTTATTACTTTTCCAGTAAAACTTTGATATAGTATCATTTTCTGAAAATAAATGAGGTCTTGGATATGAAAGCAGATTCATTTCTGTATATTTACATCCTTTAGTTAGTGATCTTCAATCGGCTGATTTAACTATCTTTCCAAGTTATGCTAGATTGGAGGCTAGCTCAAAAGTTGTTGTGGATATTTTAACATCCCATTAGATTATATGCAATTTTTCTTTTATTATTTCTTGTTTTTTTTAATAAAAAAACTTTGAGCTTCTACCGTTTTCTGAAATTGAATGTTTTGGATAAGGAAACAAAATAGACTTTCTTGCTATGGAAATCAACCATCATTTGGGAGGGCAATTTCGGGAAGGGCTGGTCCTTGGTACACAAACCTTTCTGCACTTAGCCAAGATCACCAAACTTCAACACCCAAAGAAAAAATTCATAATGTTTAGTAAAAAAAAGCAGCCAAAGAAGTTTTTTTTCTATTTTATAACCAGTTCAGAAAATCCCATGAATGTGAGAAGGCCAAGTCACGTTGTATAATACTGGCCGTGTTTAAAATATACGATACTGAAAAGAATCATTAAAAGAAACGAAAATCATATTTCAGGTTAAATATTATATTATTCAGGAGGAAATTTCCTTTCGATAAATATATAATTTAACTGTTTTTATTCTGCAGGTTTTCCAAAATGAAGCCTTAACTGTAAGTGCAATTTTTTTTCACCATATCACATTGAAAAAGGCTTATTAAAATCAATATGCTTGCAAATTTGTTTATATTATTATCATTAAATTCGTAATTAAATTCTGCTTAATTTGGTATGTATCATGACCTATTTCTGTTGATTGATTATTTTTTTTTAATTCTAAAGTTGACATGTTTATCTGACTCAGCACAGTTGGCTAAAAGCCTGGAATTTTCTCAAAGTATGGTACTGAGAAAAAAATTACAAAACTAGAAAAATATTTACTTAAAATCAAAAAGTAATTTTTTTGTTATTCAGAAATATATAATCATTCTATTCATGTGCATTGTAATCATTTTTGTCTATTAGTTTTTTTTTAAACAAATTTTTATTTGTGTTATCAGATGCAGTTTTTTACTACATGACTCTAAAAAAGTCCTATTAAAATAAAACATATCTTTTTTGTTAAATACTTGATTTTTAGAAAATCCAGAATTAAATGCTGATTAATTTGTTATACAACATGCCATAATTCCTTTCATTAGTTATTTGGCAAAAAAGTTCTAAAGTTAAAGTTTTTTTTTTGGCTGAGCATAGTGAGAAAATAGCTTGGCCCCTGGGTGGAAACCTGTTTTTCAGCCTGAACACTGGAAGGATTAATAGGAATAGACATAGTAATAATTTAGCCAAAAACAAATATTGTACCTTTATCATTTTCTATAAAAATTTAATGAGTCTCCTTTTTTCTCCCTCACCAGAGAAATATTACTAAATTTCAATTAACTTTTAATATGCATTATAAGACTAGATACTGACCTATTTTAAATCAGATTTGAAATATTTTGAGAATGGAGCACTGCACCAAACACTTTATATGGTATTATGTTTCATGTTCCAATTGATAAAGTTTTAAAATTTGGATAAATTACAGAGTAGAATATTGCAAGATTTATGTGAATAGCATATAAATAATAATAAATGTAAGACTTGTACTTGTAAGATTTATGTGAATAGCATATAAATAATAATGATACTAATTATAATAAATTTAACTGCATTTTGAAACTAGTAGTAATATTAAAAAAACAAACAGTGCGAGATCTTTTGAACTGTTCATCTAATTTTAATGCCTGGTTGTGTTATAATATTCCTCTGTGGTTTTCATATCATCTGAGTGAATGTATAACGGTGAATGATATTAAAATAAATAATAGAAAAAAATTAAATGAAGAAAGTATATTATAGTAAGTTTACACAAATGTGTTTGCAATGGTTAACATAATTGCATTGGGAGGCACAAATCCTTCTTGAGTAGCATGAATTTTGAATAACAAAGTCACTTGGATATGTGATATTTGCTGTTTTCCTCACATCTTTATGTATAGTCCCTTTGAAAAATTCTGATCAGCATTTGAATATGTATGTTCTGCCAATTGCATGCAAGATGGCTTGATCCAGTACAGAAAATGCATATAACTGAAAAGCGCATTTAGGAACTACACAACTAAAACACAATGAATACTGGATATTTTTAAAATTTATTTTAGTAGTGTAGAGAGTGAAAGCGAGGAAGAAGTTAAAGTAATGAAGAGAGGAAGGAACTGAAGAGGTGTAAAATGTTAAACACTGATATTGTTAATAAAGCCAAAGTAACATTTATATTTCCTTTAATACAAATATTGCAAATAATATTGAAATGAAACATCTAAATAATAAGTTACAAATTATATAAAAGTTGTAAAATATCACTTTTATGCTTTTTATAAATCGGTATTAGAGAAAGAAATAATCTAAATATTTAATCACTATTAAACTGTTTATACAACAGGATGAAGATGGGTGTAGAGAAAAAATTATCTTCAGCTGGGTGGGATCTGAACCTGTAAAATTCTAAATCACAGAGTGGTCAGAACACCTGACATGTCATCAGGAGGTCATGGGTTCAGATCCCACCTGGCTCAAAACAATTTTTTCTCTGCACCCATCTTCATCCTGTTGCTTAATAATGATTAAATACTGTAAATCACTTACGAGCTGTGGATTCATTTGTGTAATAATCTAAACTATAATTTTTCTTAAGGAACTAATTATTCTGATAGTTCTTTTTATTATTTAATCTTTAGGTAGGAGAAAATCAGTGCTTATTGCAATCTTTAAAAGATACTCCTTATTATGAGCATTTTATTGATCGAGCTGCTATCTGGGAAACAAGACTGTCAATGCTAGATCAGTCCTTGCAGCAGTTAAATCAGATTCAACGTAAATGGGTTTATCTAGAACCCATCTTTGGACGTGGTGCATTGCCATCAGAAAGATCACGTTTCCAGGCTGTCTGCAATGATTTCAGGTAATTTGTTCATTGTGTATCCAAAGTATATCAAATGTAATTTAGCTCTCATTTGTTAGCACATATAATTATCCCTCAAAGAGCTGCTTGCCACATAGGTCTGAGAAGAGTCTATTGGTATAATATGCCACAGAGAAGCTGTGAGGTAGGCAAGATCTTAGTAGAAAAGCAACACGAGAAATAAAGGAAATATCCAGGGCTCAAACCCAGGTCACTTTGATCAATCAGTTTCCCTAATTCTTCTTATCATAATCAGTATGTTAAAAAATTTGTCCTATGTGTCACCACTTACTTGTGATTTCCATATATGTATACAGGTAAATCCCATTAAAATGCAATCCAGTAGAATTCAGTTCCACTTATGTGATGCTCCTTTTTTGTGTCATATGAAACATAATTTTTCACTCAAGAACTACATTTAGATTCCTTTTTCATACGTCAAGACATGATTGAAACAATGCTATATATTAATTAATTTTTCATGTAATGATGCTCACTTGATTTTTCTGATTTTCCATAAATCCTTCTATTGCAATTTATAGTGCGCAAAAAAAGTGGCAAAGACAAGTTGATATAGTTGGCTGATGTACGAGGTTTGAATTATGAAAAATGGCTTGAATTTTTGCTAATGGGATCCCACTTATATTGTAATGCAATTCTTTGGACCCCAAGCCCTGCTTTATAATGGGATTTACTTGTAGTTTCTAATCATTTTATAGAATGCTGCATGCTTATTCAGTTTGATATTAATAGGGAATCTCAATAAGCATCCAGAATTTTAGATTGATCCAGATATAAAAAAATAGTACCAGATAAAATTGTTAGGAAGATGCTGCAGCATCTGTTGATGAAATTACTGAAAAAAAAGTCTTCAATGGTGCTTATTGTTGAGAACATTGCCAACATATGCCATTGATTAGATAGTTTGCATCAAATTCCTACCTTTAATCAAGGAATTTCATAGTGCCCATAAATTCAACAAACCCCATGGCAAATATTTATCATTGCCTAAGCCATAGATAGCATAAAGAATAATACCAGCCCTGCATTCTCTAAACCGTAACAATATCAGCAAACCATTCATCTATCAGCTACTAACATGTAGATAAATCATGCAACCTTGGTAATGATTCCTTTGTGTGTTTGTCAGAAACTGATTTTGCTAATTTACTGGTGAATTCATATATCCTCCAAACAGCTTTGTTGTTGATGAAGATATCTCATATAACATGTAAGACCCACAGAAAATAAGCAAAAGGATGAAATATATTGTGCTAGTTCATTTTTTTTATTTAATTTTTAGTGATGAATTTAAAAAAATTACAAAGCCTACTAGTATTTAAAATGAAATCAGATCGATGTGAAAAATAAGAGTAAATTGGATGTGACATGATTATATATAATCCTGCAGATTGGTGGTAAAAAGATGGTTTTGTTTGATGATTTATCAAATTGAACTATTTCTGGAAGGATGATAGTTTTAGAGAGTTATGGCATACATTCAAGTTTGATTTATCAAGGGTTCAATATAATTGTTTAAATAGTTTTGAAAATATGGAATTTTTAATAGACCATGTTAAAAAAATCTGTTTTATGTTGTGTAAATTCATCCATATGTAAAGCAATTTTTTTGTATTGTATACTGATTTTATACATGACTCTTAATGCTCCTCCACTGATTAATAGAATGGCCTAATTTTATCTTGTGACCCATATTGTCCAATATCTCCAATCTTGTTTTCTTGCTGAAAATATTCCAGGCTTAAAACAGTGTCTAAAGGTATCTACAGCTATGTATTTAGCCAATGCAGGTGTTTACCTTGAAACTACACTACAGCTTTAATAGTGTATTATCGCTAAACTTGTCTAAATATTAGAAATTGCGTTTTGATGCCAAAGCTTTTTTTTTTATGAGTACCATCATCTCATAGCAACCAAAAAACAATTTCTAAAAGGGTTTAATGAAAGTGTGTATTTTTCAAAACCACTCACACAATTACATTGGAACATTGATAGACTAATGTTGAAATGTGTAAAATACATTCTTTTAAAAATTTATCTTTGCTGAAGCAGTGTTTTGGTTAGCTCATTGCCATTATTAGAATTGCTTGCTGCTCAATGATGTTATTAACTCTTATCGTGTCGCAGTCTGACGAATCACTTTCATCTTTCCCATTCTAGTGATTGGAGAGCAAAGTTTCGCTCCCATAGAACAAGGTTGTGAATTTTTTTTTTTCAAATAGAAATCTGAAATTATTTCAACTATTTCTAATTAAATATCAAAAATAACATTTAAATCTATGATATAATTTTTTTACCTATTGATTCCAGTTGAAAAAAGTTAGATGAAGTTTAAATATCTATTTGAGTTGGATATGCATGGTAAGTCAATGTAAACAGCAACAAGTAGCACCGATTCAGTTCATGCCTTTATTCTGCTGTCCCATACTTAGATTATCGATCGGTTGCATTTCCCACTCATTTCTGCTATTTATAGCTCTGCTAGAGTTGTAATGCTTTCTAAACTTTTAATGTAATGATATCGATTTTTTTTTACTACCGGAAATAGTGTCATCCGGAACTATGCTCATTGGATTTGATCAATATTTTAGCAGACTTTCGATCTTAAACACATTTTTAATTTATTTTAATGCTTCTAAAATTACTTTTTATTTCTTCTCAAATTGATACTGTGATTATAAACAGTAATTGTTAGAAACGATAGAAAGTGAAACTGCTAGAGATCTGCAATGGCAGCAATCAGAATAAGCATTTGGATTACTCAGAGAGCATTTTTTAAATGATAGGACTCTGTTTATCAGTTTCTTACAGCAAAATTTCAGACAAGAATTAAAGACTTGAATGTTATCTGCTGTTATGCCCCCACTGAGGATGCCGATGAGGATGAGAAGGATAGGTTTTACGGACAACTTCAGGATATTTTGAATTCTGTCAAGAAAGGAGATATTTCCCTTGTTCTAGGTGACTTCAATGCCAAAGTTGGTACTGACTCTGATATTTGGGGAGGGGTGATAGGCCCTTTTGGTATTGGTAGCTGCAATGGCAATGGGCAATGTCTCCTACAGGTAAGTAAACTCAATGGTTTCAGAATAACTAGCACTTATTACAACACTGCGACATACATAAGTACACGTGGGTTTCACCTGATGGGCTGCATAAGAATATGATTGATTATATTAATTAACAGCAAATGGGCTAGTTCTGTTAGGAATACCAGGACATATAAGGGAGCTGAAATTGGATCTGACCATTACCTTGTTAAAAGTGTCTTGCAACTTAAACTTAAAAAATGTTGTGTTAAGGTTAAAAAATTTACCTTTAATACTGAAGCTCTGAAAGACCCAGTTATAGCTAAAGCTTACCATGATAGGTTACTTAGTCATTATGACAGTCATAGTTTGCTTACTGCTGAAGTTGACAAAGAATGGGGCCATTTTAAACAGGCTTTTTTGGAAACTAACAGTACTCTTTTAGGAAAAAAAGGAGCAGAGGAGGCAGAATTATTTAAGTGATAAGGCACTTGAGTACATTTCAGAAAGAAGAAAGTGCAGGAATGTCCTTAATCAATACCCTACTAGTCCTAATAGAAAGCATTACAGAGAGCTTAATAAACGTGTAAAGGATCAGTTAGCTGCTGATAAGAATCTTTGGCTTGATGGCTTGGGTGACAAAGCCGAGGAAACAGTTAGACAGCAGAGAGCTGTACCAGATAGTTAATATTTTGTGTGGTAGAAAACGAACAGGTATACAAGGATTGAAGGATAAACAAGGTAAGGTTATAGAAGGTGAGAATTCTGTCATGGCTAGGTGGGCTGAGCATTTCAGTGATGTTTGAAACAATGTGGTTAGTTCTACTCCCATTGTTTGAAATGATGATAGATGCATTGGTGGCTTTAATGTTGGCCCTATAACACAATCTGAAGTTATTTTGGCTATTTCTAAACTTAAACTTCATAAATCCCCAGGGGTAGATGAAATTACTACAGAAATGCTCAGAGCTGGGAATGTTTCGGTTACCACTTGGATGACTGAAATTTTTAATATCTTTTATGATAAAGGCATGGTTCCTAAGGATTTTACTAGAGCTATTATTATTCCTATTTTCAAAAAAGGTGATCGCAGTTCTTGTGATAACTATAGTGGTATCAGCCTACTCTCTGTTCCAGGTAAAGTTCTTTCCATGATTGTGCTTAATAGAATTAAGAATCTGGTTGACCGTCAATTGTGTGATGAGCAATGTGGATTCAGATGTGGTAGGTGAATTGTGGATCAGATATTTTCACTTAGGCAGATTCTTGAGAAATGTTTAGAGTTTCAGAAACCTTTGGTTGCTAGCTTTGTTGATTTCAAAAAGACTTTCGACTCTGTTGATCGTCATAATTTGTGGTTGATTGTTAGATCATATGGTATACCAGACAAGTTAGTTAACATAATGAAATCTCTCTATAATAACACTGAGTTGTGTGTGAGAGTTGGTAAGGCTTGTAGCAATTGGTTTAGCATTACTTCTGGTGTTTGACAAGGGTGCATTTTGTCTCCTTTTCTCTTTAATTTGGTTATTGATTATGTTATGCGAAATTCACTGCAAGGGAAAGATTTTGGCCTTAAGTGGTCTGGAGAAACTAAAATTTCTGATTTAGATTATGCTGATGATTTAGCCCTTTTGGCAAATGATGTTGATGAGATGAACTCTTTCATTCGAGCTGTTGATGAGACTGGTAGTAGAGTAGGTTTGGTTATAAACAGAGAGAAAACTAAAGTGATGAAAATTGGTCAGGTAGGCTGTGATTCTGTTAATCTGAATGGTTGCAGTCTTGAGCAGGTGTCACAGTTTACCTTGGGAGCTGTGTAACAGATACTGGTGATGTACGGCATGAGATTATCAGACAGATAGGGATTGCTGCCGGGACTTTTAAGAATCTATGGAGATTGTGGAGAAATAGGCGTATACACCTAAAGACTAAAATTAGACTGTATAATAGTTTGGTTCTTTCTAGGGTTAGTTATGGTAGTGAAACTTGGACGCTGTGTAAACAAGATAACAGGAAACTATGTGCTTTTGATTCTAGATGCTTACGCAGTATCTTGGGTATTAGGTGGTTTAACTTTGTAACTAATGATGAGGTTAGGCAGAGGAGTCTGCAACCTCCTTTAAGCAGCATATTGTGCAGAGAGAGACTCTACTGGTTTGGCCATGTTGCCCATATGGATAATTATAGATTGGTGAATAGTTATGAACAGTGTACCTAAAGGCCTCAGAAAGAGGGGGATACCTAGGATGCAGTGGGCAGACAATATCAAACAGGACCTTTTTAAAATTAGTGTGCAGTGGCTGGATGTTGCAGATGTAGCTCAGGATAGATATGCTTGGAGAATTGAACTGCATGGTCTGGTTGGACCTCCGTAGCCAATGGCTGCTTGAGGATGTTGATGATGATGATGATTTTAAATTACCTTTAAAGCATATAAATAAATTAAAGTAAGGATATTGCGATTTTTTAACCAAAATTTCTGCTGGAATTTTAGAATTAAACTTTTCCATAGCATATATGCAGCTTCATAATAAAATGACTTGTTCTCAAAATCAGTGCAGCATCGATTAAACTTTAAATGCTTTGAAACATTTTTTAAAATTTTTTCAGTTCTTTATCACTTTTTTGATATATTTATCATTTTTTATTTAAATCATCTAATTTTTAAAGCTAAATTTTTTTATGACACTGCTTTACTTAGGCTTAAGTGTTTGCCAATCGTCAAAAGTCTAAGAATATGCATAAATGTCTAAATAATTTAGAACAAAATGAAATAAATGAAAGATTTGAGCAGTAATCAAAATATTATGAACTTTTTACATTAGAATAAAAAATGATATAGAAAAAAATCGTGAAAAATATATATATTTTTGAAATTTTACTAAAGATAAAGTGGAAAAAATACAGAAAATTTTGCAGTGTTTAAAAAAAATGCTTAAAAAATTTAACCTACCATTGTTTTTCTTCGATATATTTTGCCATTTTATTAAGCACAATTAAATGTTCTTCCTTTTGGTATATAACATAACATATTTCCGTTCAGTAGTTACTTCAGAATGAGGTTCTAAAGTTGTTTATTTTATTTTCTGAAAACATTTTAAAATCAATCTGGCCACCACAGTGAGTTCAGTTTCAGAAACTCAACACTGTAAGTGTTCAGGGAGAAATTTTAACACTTTTACTGCCATATTTTATAAAATACAGTATTAGGAACTTACACAAACAAAGTATGGTGATGACCAAAAGTTTTTGCAACATTTTCAGTCATCACCATGCTTTGGTAGTATAATATTTAGAAATGTGGCTCAGCATGACTTAGTATGCATCACATGTTGTGCTGAAGCTATAAATTAAACAACTACAATAAGAAACAAATTTTCTCCCTAGCATGTAAGTTTATTTTTTAATATAATATTGGTTTTTGAATCTTAGAGTAGCGAATAATGGATGCTCTTAGACCATAAATTATTGGACTAAAGATGCTTGATTGTAATGAATATATATATTATATTTCATGCTATTACTTTAGAAGCTTTTAATTATTTTTGAGTTTTCACAGATATTATTTACTTATGGGAGTTTTTTTTTTCATGTGCTATGTTTGGTTTTGTTATGAGTATTCAAGCATTTGCAATATGTTACATTTTTTTACCACATATCATGTCCACATATCTGTATTTCAGATCTATCATGCACCACATATCTGTAGATGACAGAGTAATTTCATTAACAGCTATATCTGGTTTAATGGCAACCCTAACAACACTACTTGATCAATTGCATCGATGTCAGAAAGCGCTCAATCAGTTCCTTGAGGTGAGCATATTTTGTGTATTCTATATTTAAATGTTTTTGATGTGCTTTCTACATTTTAACCAAAGCATTTAGTTAAAACAGCAAAACAAGCAAACTAGAAGATTGATTCGTATGAGGAGTGGCATCAAACTTGCTTACAAATTGATGACTGAATGGATTTATAAAGATTTGAGTATTTAGAATATATCATTGCATACTGGTTTCTCATATCTACATCAGTGGTTCCCATTGGTGCGTTTTATAAATTTATGGGGATGTTTGGTTTGTCAAACAGATAAGGGAACATTACTCCATCTGTTTTTAAACTAGTTTTATGCAGGAAAAATTATTTTCATTTCCATGAAGTCAGATAATAATACTCGGTGAAAGTGGAATGTTGCATTCAAAAAGGTTGGGAATTTTTATTCAAATAGGTAATATAATATTTCCAGCTTACCAGAATGCAAATCATGAACTACTGGATTGGTTACAACTACTACCATTATCAGTTGTTGTAAAGTTGTATTATCAGTTGTTTTTTCATTTGAGAAATTGCTTTTATTTTATGTAATTGAATCACTTAAAAATGTGCTAGATAAAAAATGAATTTATTTGTTGTTCAAAAATAACAATTTTAGACCACAGTACAAATTATAATAGTTAATGTTTAATACTTTTATAACCCTATATATAGGTATCACTTTTATATGTGATTGTACAGTATTAAATGCTAGTTATTATTTGTTGTCCTTTCAGGTGGTTATTTATCTGTTTATGTGGTTACATTTCATTATTTTTCTGGATATATTTGTTTTTCTTTCTTTCTTTCTTTGATATTTGTGTTAGTCTAATATAAATTGAATGTGAAAGAAATATATATTTCTATACTTTATGTTCATTTTCTGCTTTTATGAACCAGTTTTACACTGTTAAGACTAGGAAAATATCTTTTCAGGCAAAACGATCAATATTTCCACGTTTCTATTTTTTGGGTGATGAGGACCTTTTGGAAATTTTGGGCCAAGCAACAAAACCAAGTGTTATCCAGTCACACTTAAAAAAATTATTCAGCGGTATTCATGAAGTCCATTTTGATGACAGCCAGCTATATATTACTGCTATGGTATCTCTTGAAGGAGAAGTTGTTAACTTGAGCAATAAAGTACTTATTACTACAGATGTTGAGGTAATCACTTTACCAGACATATAGTTGTTACTGAATATTTTATGCTTTCATGTAGCTTTTGGTAAAAAATATAAACACTATCTTAACAAAATATTATAGAATAATTAATTAATAATTAATAATTGTTCATCTTAGTCATTGATTATGTATAGAAACAGTTTGTTTTGCTGCCATAATGGTTTAACACAGTCTTGATAAATATCTGTCAAAATGAGTAATCATTCTCCCACAAATAACAGAAGTTCAAAAAGTTTTATGATAGTGGTATGTTGCAGATATATTTCTTCAGATAAACCCATAAAAGTGTTTTCTACACATGCTCAATATCATGTTAAAAAAATAATAAATATCCCCCTCAAGCAGCTGCTTGCCACAGTGTAAATAAAAAAATTAAACATATTGAAAAAGCTGAAAATTTTTCATAATTCAAACTTGTTTTTGCTAATAAAACTCATTGCAATATTGATATAGATATTAGCGTACCGCTAAGAATTAAAATCTACTTTCACCACTGCTCGTCTGTCCCATTCACATAAGAAACAGCAGTACTTCGTATATCCGAGCTGCAGACCCATCAACAGAGCCAGTACCTTCCAGTCACAACAGAGATGCCTGCCATACTTGCTGTATTGAAGACAGTTCAACAGCTGTTTTAGATTGTCATTGATTTCTTTCATGTAGACAGCGTGTCTGACCAGAATGTATGGAAGTCGATTTCCATTATGCAGTAACACTGCCTTGAGACTCAATTTCGAGGAGTCTATGAATAGTTGCCATTCTTGAGGATCATGTTTGATTACAAGGGCATTCATCAGGCCATCTACATCAGAGCAGAACACAAGGTCATCTTACTTTCTGAAATAAGGCATAAACCGCTCATAACGAGTTCGAAAAGAAGTCACTCAACATTTTCCATGAGAAGATTCCATTGTTTAAGTTTTGATCTGATTAACTCTGCTTTGGCTTTGGACAACTCCAGATCGTGAACAAGATCATTCAGTTCTTCTTTGGTGAAAATGTGTGGCACAGATGACACACTGTGGCAGACATATGGATCATCATTAGACACCGAAGGCTGCGGAGAACCTGACATCGGTTCACCTCCCTCCTCATCGTCTGAATCTGTGAAAAATTCTTTTGAAGGTTCGGGAATGGGATGGCCTTCACCATGCAGAACTGGTCGGAGAGCAGATTGTATATTCGGGTACACTGTTGTCCACTTCTTTTTCCTTGTGATGCCTCCAGAAACTGGTGGAACCATGCAGAAGTAGCAGTCATTTGTGTGATTGCTTGGCTTTCTCCAAACCATAGAAACAGCAAATGGCATCACCAGTTTTTTGCCTTTCCGCTACTTTGGAAGATTTCTTGCACACATACTGCAGCATATGTGTGGGGCCCAAGCCTTGTCCTGGTCCCCGATTTTTCATCCAAAATAAAACTCATACGCTGCTTTCACTATGCCCCTTTTCTAGCTTGCAAATGTAACAAAACGTATCTGCACTATTAACACAGTTACAAGGCATCATTACTTCTGGATTAAAGCTGCAAGGATCACTTGTGTTGTACTTATGACTCATGGGTAAATGGGAGTTGCTCAAAAGACTTGCTCACCCTACGACGTCACTTACAACTAACGATTGCATCATCTTTTGTCTGCGATTGTAAAGCCGCAATGTCATGACTCAATTACATTGCATCAGACAATGGTGCAATACCTCCAGGGGTTGTATGTATGGTGGGCTGATGCAACACAATGCAATATGTTGCAATCTGGAGTTTAAAATACAATGTTGTAAAATGGTTACCTAAGTACTGAATGCAGACTGAATCATTTATACATGACCATCTCTGTCTGTCATAAACAAGAGCCAATCGACAAATTTTGTCATTTTCATGTTCAGCACCTCAAAATTAGTAAAGATTGGCTATTTTCATTTCAAAGCCTTTTTGTGTGTTGCCCAGTGTAATTAGCTTGGCTGAACATGATCTCTATAGGTATAATAACCTAATAGCATTTTATGCTAAGTCATGTTCAACCACTTTATTCAAGCACAAAGTGGTATCACAAAGTATTAGGTGGCTGGTCATTATTAAATGGCCATTGAGTGTATTGAATATAGAAAAGTAATATAGTCTTAGAAATATTTGTAAATAATAAAATTTTTTCGTGTTATCTGTTGATACGTTGTGAACATTCTGCATACAATAGGTGGATTGATTTGGCTACTTCTGACTAAAACCAAATTACCATTTTATTTATAATATAGGAGCCATTTTTAATAAGCAAATTTACTGTATTTTACTGAAAAAGAGAATATTGAAATGCAGAGGAACTTCAACTTGTGCACTGTCAGATATGTTTTTATTTGATGCTCCCTCTAATCCGCAGATTTCGATATTTTTCTTAGGGTTTTTAGCTGCTTGCTGTGTATATTTTTGATACTAAAATATTTAGACTTGTAAAAATACCAGCTAATAGGTAAGCAGTAAATAGAAGTTTTTTTAATCTTTTTAGTTTATACATCTGATTGATTGCTTCTTTAAAGTAAGTTCTGAGCATCGTGTCAGTTTTCAGCTTTCGTTTTCTACATGACAAATTTGCATTATAAGTGCCTGTAATTTTCATGGTTCATAGAGATCTCTTATTGTATTTTTAATTAAGTTTTGTGCCTTTGAAAATGTTGCTTAATAAATAAATGGGATTTTTTAATAATTAAATTATGTCTTTACAATAGGTTTGGTTAGGGGAATTAGCAAATGAAATGAAAATTACTTTGAAGTCACTGTTGAAAGAATGTTTGCAAATTAGTAGAACACAAGGATCTGATGGCTTAGACCCTTTGAAATTCCCATCGCAGGTAATCTCTGAAATACAATTAACTTTATTTCCTTTCATAGTTGTTAAACTCTTGTCGTAAATTCAAATTTGTATGTTTAGGTTGAAAGATTAGTTATATATATATACTTTAAAAGCTATGAAAATATCACAATAATAAAAAAATTACTCTTCAAGTAGTCTACATACCATGAGGTCTGACAAACACCTGTCAATATAATATACTATAATGTCAGCAGTATGCTGTGAAAAAGACAAGATCTCAGTGGAAAAATAACATATATAAAAAAGAAAAAAAATCATTGCCCTATATGAGATTCAAAGTATTATTCTAAAGCTAAACATGCTAATCACTCATCCATTGTGACAGCTATTGTATATAATTTCAATATTATATAGTCAGCATTATACAGTCCTAACTCAAGTTCTCTTTATAACTCCACTGGTGTTGCAAACTTAAACTTTTTGTAATGTAAAATTGCAAACTTTTTAAAACTGTAGTATACAAAGCAAAAATATAGTGTAATATATTTTAAAATCTTAAAATTCTGTAAAAAATGAGCAGGTCTGCATTTAACAAATGAAATTAAATCAGTATGTGATCTGCATGAGATGACTTAGCAGTCTTCATATTTGAGACCCATTCTTTGCACTTAAAGCAATCTTTATCAGTCTCCCCTGCAAATTTATTTGATGGGAAATATAACCTTTTATAAGCAGTGAGTATTGCTTGTTAGTTTTCCTTTAAAGATGGAATTATTAAATGATTGGAATCTTTGGTCTGGTGATTTAGCTTTAGTAATTAAAAGTTACATTCAAATTCATTACCAACTAACTGGAACCTATTGTCAGAGGGGTGTTTTGGCTCAGTGTATAGCACACCAGGTTTGTAACCTGATGTTTCCAGTTTAAAGTCCTCACTATACCTGTATTGATATTTTCACTACTAACAAACATCCTGCCCTCTGTGAGAAAAGGAACACCAATGGGCCTGGAAAGCCCACTAGAGAAGATGTTAATCCATTTTCCATGTGCAGGAGAGCCATACCATGTGCATGTTAAAGAACATGCTGGATTATCATGATAGATGCTTCCATCTGTCTCCAAATAACCATCCAATGGATTCTCTGCTCACACTAAGATATAGGGGTTGGTGCAGTCAGTCGATGCAAAATTCTTTATCTGCTGTTCTAAGGTTTCAGTTCCACTGTGCCTGCATCAAAATTTTTTTTTCTGCTTCTGTTAATATCCCCTCTGAGAAAAGGGAGACTGATGGCCTTGGGAAGTTTACCATTTGGTAGATGGAATGTTAAACTATGACCCTGAGTGTATATTAAAAGACACCTTTGATGGTCTTGATAGGAGGCTTCCATTTGTCTCCTAACAGCTGTCCAATGGGATACCTTTCCTGTATGCAATTCTGATTCCTTTGAGCTTTGTGTTATAGCTTTTTAGTGCATTATGTAATTGTGTGTACAGAGTGTTGTGCTCAGAGTTAAAATAGCCTGACCATTATCAGTCAGTATAATTACTACATTTGGCAGTCTGTATAGAGTGCAGTACAAACAGATAAGTTATTTCACACAGGGCAACAAGGCATAGATCATGTCATCTCAGAAATTATAATGAAATAAAAACTTTAAAAATGCATAAAACCAAAAATGTAGAACAATTGAAAGCACACTACTAGATCTTGTGAAAATTTAAGTGATTCGTTCACAAGGGAAATTATGGCCAGAACTTGCTAAAATTAATTAGCTCAATATAAAAGCATTTATGATGTGAAGTTTATTATTTTAGTAAAAATTTACATCATTACATTATAAACAACCTTAAAGGCATGAGCTTATCCAGTTATCAAGGCCTTAAGTGCAAATTTAAGCTAAAAATAATGAAAAACACCTGCATAATTATTATATAACAGTATAAAATATTATTTTTATCTAGTTACTGATTATGAAACATCTTTTCATTTCAGATTCTCTGTTTGACTGAGCAGATCCTGTTTACAGAGAGATGTGAAGCAGCCATAAACAAGCACACTTTGCAGTCCTTTCATAGTGAACTACAGGCACAACTAGAATCCTACACTAGTGTAGATTTGGGATCTGATAAAGATGGACAAGTCTTGCAATTAAAACTGAAAGCTCTTATTCTAGATACGATTCATGCCATTGATGTAATTGATCAACTTTTAGAGCATAGGGTAAAAACTATAAATGACTGGGAGTGGCAAAAGCAACTCAGGTGTGTAAGTTGTAGAAGAAAATGTTTTTGTTATACAGATGATAAGATTGGTAAAATAAAATTTGCAAACATAAATGAATGATTTTATAAATGAAAAATTATGTATATTCTAATAATGTAGAATTTTAACTGAAATTTAGTTTTATCCAGTTGGATGTGGGTTAAAGTGTAACAAAAATGAATTAAAAAAGCAATATAGTCATGCCATTTGAACTAGACTGCATCCTTTAATTTTTAAATTACCAGCCTTTTAAAACTGAACTCAGTCTAGTGACTAGAATAAATTTGGAGTGTTTCAGCATTAAAAAAAGAACTTTAGAACCTAATCCTGAAGTTGGTAACTAGCAAAAATAGGTCATGTTATGTACCAATAACCTTCACCTTCAAAGAGTAGGTGTAAAATGGATTTCAAAGATGCTAACATTTGACAAGAGTGTGGAGAGTTGAGGTTCCTCTGAGCAATTGGAGTGTCACCCAAAGGAACTTGTTTCTTGATGAGAGTGTCATATGTGATGTGGTTACATCACTACTGATCCAAAAGCAAACAAGAAAGCATGCAATTGCGTCACATGAACTCTTCACCACCAAAAAATTCCAAACCCAAAGTTCCACTTAAAAGACCATGGCTTTGGCCAATTGCAACTTTTGACAGGTTAATTTAGTCATTTCTCTTATTTATTGGGTATAATGGCACAATAAACGGCTAGTATTATTCTGATCTGATTGAAGATAAAGGCAACTTTGAGGAAAAAAAGTGTCCTGAAAATATCAAGAACAGGAATATTCTTTATGACAATGCTTGGCCAATATGCCATACAACACTCTGGTTTGGAAGATCCTGAACACAGCTCATGTGATCCTTATTACAGCCCATGCATGCCTACAGATTTCCACTTCTTTGGAAAATTAAAAATAATTTTTGGAAAGATGAAATTAACAACAGTGTGGGAGCACTGTTTGTCATGACTGTGATGACTCTCCAATGACTGTGAACACATCCTAAAGAATTCTGTGCTGCAGGGATACTTGCATTCCCATGTTGATGAAACAAGTGGGTGCACTTAAGTGGAGAATAAATTCCACTTAAATACTTATACAAGGAGAACTTTGAAAAACAACCTAATGTGAAGAAATGATTTATTGACATGCTCTAATCAAAATTCTGGATTAAATTTGAACCACCTTTGTATATTAAAAAAATATTGTAACATTATTGAATATTAATTATTGCAAGATTATGTTAATGACCATACCCTAAATTTAAGTTGATGTTTCTTAATTGTTTAAGCTTTTGCTATTTGAATATTATATTGTTATTTAAAAGGCTAAAAGAATGCACCATAATTATTTCTGTGAATCAATAATTTTTTTCTTAAATTTTTTAGCATATTCTTATATCAAAATGTGCATTGCTTACCAAATAAATATTCTTACTGATGACAGAATAAGTAAATACTAAAGGTGGATTTTCACATTGTGCACCAAATGCTCACCGAGAGACCCTTAAATTTAATCATAACACTAACCAAAACATAGTGTTGAAATTAAAAAAAGTTAATTATTGCAAATTATTTGTTGATATATTTAATTCACTGAATTATTTTTATTTATTCATCCTAACATAAATAATAATTTTAACTTGTTAGTGTTATTGTTAAATGGTATGCTAAGCAACCCTTCCCATGGCCGAGTGGTTAGTGTGCTTGGCTACTGATCAAAGGGACCTGGGTTCGAGCCCCAGATAAGGCATGGATGTTTGTTGTTGTCTTTCTGCTGAGGTTTTGCTTTCCTTACAGATCTCTATGGGGACAGGCTCTTGTCAGACCTCTGTGGCAAGTAGTTGCTTGAAGGGGTATTTTTTTTACGCTAAACACCTAACCAGAAAATATATGGCCCTAAAGTCCCATGGTCGAGTGGTTAGCGCGCTTGGCTACTGATCTAAGGGACCTGGGTTCGAGCCCCGGGTAAGGCATGGCTGTTTGTGTTGTTTTTCTGCTGAGGTCCTGCCATCCTCTCAGACCTTCTACTATGGCATATAAACTGACAGGCTCCTGTCAGACCTCTGTGGCAAGCAGCTGCTTGAGGGGGTATTTATTTTTATTATTATTAAAGTTAATGGGTAGGAAAAAATGGGTATGAATGAAATATTTATTAATTTCTTGTGGAAAGGTTTATATGTATAATAAAACATCAGATAAAAACAAATTAATATATAAATATCTTAAATTATAGCAACTGTTTTTTTATATATATAATTAGATATCATTTTTTGCTGTGGTAGAATTTCAAGAGACTTTGATCACCACCCTAGCTAAGTGTCTGTAGTATGCATATCAGTGTAGGGATCCAAAAAATTTTACTGTGCCCAAAACCTTTCAATAACACTGGACAACACACAAAAAAGCTTTGAAATGAAAATAGCCAATCTTTACTAATTTCAAGGTGCTGAACACGAAAATGACAATAAAATTTGTCGATTGGCTCTTGTTTAGGAGAGACAGAGATGGTCATGTATAAATGACTCAGTCCGCATTGAGTACATAGGTAACCATTTCGCAACGCCGTATTTTAAACTTCAGATTGCAACATATTGCGTTGTGTTGCATCAGCTCATCACACATACAACCCCCGGAGGTATTGCATGATTGTCTGATGCAATGTATTGAGTCATGACATGCTTTACGATTGTGAACAAAAGATGATGCAATCGTTAGTTGTAAGCAACGTCTCGTAGGGCAAGCAAGTCTTTTGAGTGACCACCATTTACCCCTGAGTCATAAGTACAACACAAGTGATCATTGCAGTTTTAATCCATCAGTAGTGATGCCTCATAACTGTGTTAATAGTGCAGATATATTTTGTTACATTTGCAGGGAAGTGACGTTTGTAAGTCAGAAAAGGGCCATCACTCCAATGATGAAAGCGACGTATCAGTTTTATTTTGGATGCAAGATCGGGGACCAAGACAAAGCCTGGGCCCCACACATATGCTGCAGTACATGTGCAAGAAATCTTCTGAAGTGGCTGAAAGGTGAAAAAGTGGCAATGCTGTTTGCTGTTCGTATGGTTTGGAGAGAGTGCCAATCAATCACACAAATGACTGCTACTTCTGCCTGGTTCCACCTGAGAACTTGGGTTTTATAGTAAGAAAACCCAAGTAGCAGTAGAAAATTACAATGGTTTCCTTACTATTTATTATCTACCAGTTTACCTACTAAACTTGAAATGCAAGTTCTACTTTGCATAATGGGACAGCTGAGCAAAGACTTTGCACTATGTGAAGAGAAACTGGCCTCAGAGGAAATCAACATGGAGTATGGGTGGCTTCAGATCTGCAGAAGAATTGGTGGTGGCTGTGTGACATTTAATAAAGATTAGTTGGAAGCATCACGAGGAAAAAGAAGTAGACAGTAGCGTACCCAAATATATATAATCTGCTCTCTGACCAGTTCCACACGGCGAAGGTTTTCCTGTTCCCGAACCTTCGAAAGAATTTCCCATCAATTCAGATGATGAGGAAAAAGGCGAACCGACATCAGGTTCTCTGCAGCCTTCAGTGTCTAATGATGGTCCATACATCTGCCACAGTGCGTCATCTACACCACACATTCTCACCAAAGAAGAAATGAATGATCTTGTTTGCAATCTGGAGCTCTCCAAGGCCAAAGCAGAGTTAATTGGATTAAGACTTAAACAATGGAATCTTCTCAAGGAAAATGTCCGAGTAACTTTGTTTTGAACTCGTCATGAACAGTTTGCACCTTACTTCAGAAAGGAAGATGACCTCGTGTTCTGCTCCAATGTAGATGGCCTGATGAATGCCCTCAGAATCAAACATGACCCTCAAGAATGGCAACTATTCATAGACTCCTCGAAATTGAGTCTCAAGGCGGTGTTGCTGCATAATGGAAATTGACATCCATCCATTCCAGTTGGACATGCTGTCTAAATGACAGAAACCCTCAACAACCTAAAACAGCTGTTGAACTGTCTTCAATACAGCAAGTATAGTTGGCATCTCTTGTTGTGACTTGAAGGTAGTGGCTCTGTTGTTGGGTCTGCAGCTGCGATATACAAAGTACTGCTGTTTCTTATGTGAATGGGACAGCCGAGCAAAGACTTCGCACTACATGAAGAGAAACTGGCCTCAGAGGAAATCTCTGAAGGTCAGAGAGAAGAATGTGGAACACCCAGCATTGGCAGAAAGTCACAAAATCCTGCTACCATCCCTACACATCAAACTCAGTGTGATGAATATTTATTTATTATTGTCATATTTGTGTTCAACACCTTGAAATCTTTAAGAAATGGCTGCTTTTATCTCAGAGGCATGACTTTTATAAAAATTTGCTGCTCAGTGTAAGCAAATTTCCTTCTTTCGAAATAAATAACTCAAAAAGTTTAAATTATAAAGAGTTTTGCAATTTTTGATGTAACAATACTTGATGAACTGTTTATATATATTTTTGTACAATTATACAGTAATTTTATATTTTTAGGTTCTATATACGACAAGATAATGTTGCTCTAATTAAAATGGTTGATGCTGAGTTTGAATATACTTATGAATATCAAGGAAATGCACCAAAGCTTGTTCATACACCTCTGACTGATAAATGCTATCTTACCCTTACTCAAGGTATTTGAATTTGTTCATGATGGTGCTGAAACAAAACATATTTAATTATTTTGGTTTCTTGAATATCAACTATAAGCACTTTATATATCTATAATGTAGTTTAATTTCCATATTTGTTATTTAATGATAATGCCACATGTTACCATTAAATAAACTTTTTCAAGTAACTTCAGCTTTTCTTCATTATATCTGTCCTTCATTATGTTTGTGACATAGTTAACATTGCACACATTAACAGCCCACTTAATTGACACTTTCATTATTCAGCAGGCAAGGTTTAGTATGGAAAGTCATTGAAATGGATATTGAAAAAGTGAGATTTGAATATATTAAAATAGAGTTTTTTTTGGAGGGGTCAGTGTCTAATGATAATGTACTTTAAATACTCTTATTCTTTGAATGAAATAGTGTTGGCCATATTTATGTGTCTTTGTTTTTGCTTAAAATTTTGTTTAAAATGCTGACTGCTGATGTTCAATTATGGTTTACTTTCTAGTTCAACATATACACATTTATAATGTATTTTTATGCAGCTACAGATCATGCATATTAATAGATATTCTCAGAGTACACTATGAACCTATTTGGAACCAATAGACTATTGTGATGGGAGTCACAGTGTGTTAAACTTATTATATATGATTTCTGCTAAGAGAACAGTTTGTAAGAATCTAAAGAAAATATCTTAATAGCAATAAAATGCAAGTTAAAAAAAAGAAAGTTAATTCATTACATGATAACCTATGTTTAATTCAGTTATTAATATTCAAGTATATAAAACTTTGATAAGTAAAGTATGGTAAACATTGGTTTCTATGACTGTTTTGAATGATACTTTAAATCAGTAGTTGGCAACATCTTTTGATTCTAGGTATATATGTACGAGTATGTTTTTTTTTGCAAAATGTAATGGGTCAGTGTAGTCACATAATTTTATACCTATATAGCAAATTCCAATAGAAGTCTTGGCAGGTTGAAAATATTAAAAATTCAAGGAATAGTGACACTTTCATTATCAGAGCCCATCGAAATTCAGAGTCGGAAACCGAAAATTTGAAATGATGAATTAAAGAGAATGGGGAAAAAAGTGGCTCCAGATTTTTTAAACCAGGTTATAAGTAGGAACTTGGAATTGTAACACAGCCTGCTGAGTTTAGATGTATCCCCCCCCTCTCTTTGCCAAGTGGAAGAATGAAAGTGGTTTTAAATTCAAACTTAGGTTCTATTATAGGTAGAGACTTGAGTTTATGATGCAATATGGGGTGGCAAAGGCTATGTTAAGGCTATTTCCTATAGTTTTAACAATTCCTTTAATTATTTTATTAGATATACCACATCCATCTTATGCACTCCCACACTTATGATCCATAAAGCAAGTAGCTTCTTCCCTTATTTCTTTTACTATTATCATAGTTATCTAACTATTTATAATAATAGTAGCAGTAACAAAAATTACTTTTTGACGACAGGGTCCTATATCTTCTCTTTAAAGTGCCAACACAAAAACATCATCCAATTATCAAAATTCTTAATTTATCTTTATAAACATGTATAAGAAATTTGACTGATCAAACATTTGGGAAGTAACTTGGGGTGGGTGTGATGCCCCCTCGTTCACTTTTACTTTACCTTAACCTGTTTTGCTTAGTTTACGTTATATTTATCATTTTGGGGATTTTTATTTCCTTTTTGGCATCACAGCGCTCATTTCCAAGAGTTAGGAGTTGCGCATGCGCAACTCCGATCTTCCGACTATCACCCGCTAAAGTGCATGCACAAGGACACGCCCACTCTTGCGTCATAGCTTGCGTCGCTCGTCAATTTATGTAAATGTCTTTCCCGGCGTGCAACATGACGTGCGGGCTTTGTACCTCTTGTTAAAACCTAGTGACCTGTAGTCACTATAACACAGATAGAAGTAGAGCTCAGAAGTGAGTAGGAGAAGAGAGTGTGTTCAGAGTTGAGAAATGGTGTATCTTCTTCATTGAAGTTTGGTGAGTGCTTTTTGGAAATAAATTGTTTGTTATTGAAACCTTTTGAATCTTTACTAATTTTTTCTCTTGAGCAACGTTAATTGTTTGATTAGCATTTATCTTTACGTTTTGACAATCATTTAATCATTTTTGAATTCTTACCCATTAACGCTCACTGGTATTTTAAACCCTAATTTAACTTTATTTATTTTTTTGGCAATTTGTTAATTATTGCCTGGCACCCGTCTCAGCTATCTGGAGCATAAAACTAATTGGATCGAAAAAGGGTCCAAACTTAAAAGTATTTTGCATTGTTCTTTGGAGTGTTACAGGGGGGGGGGGGGGGGGGTAAAGTATTAAGATTAAAAAAATAAAAAAATTCAAGGTTCTTAATCAAGTTCTGTTATAGATAGATGCTTGAAATTTTAATGCAACATGGGGTGACATAGGGGAAGCACATTTATGAAATTTGAGACTGATCAGTAAAGTATTTGAAAAATTGTGGGGTATCCAAATCTATTAGAAATTATAGCAACTCTTTAATTCTCAGTGAAGTGGGATCAATGCTTTTATGGTGCTGCCTCGTTGCAACTCTGCCAAGTGTTATATCAACATGCACTGTTGTTGGCATTACCCAGAAGACTTAAGATGTAATTTTCTGGAATATAAAAATGTTACTGGACTTGAGTGTGTGAGCTATCTTGAAAATCTGAAAGTAATGTCTTAACTGGTATCAATCATAAGAATAAAATAGTGCTTAGGAAGCTAGCGACTGTTCCAGCAAGGTAACCTTTGTTTGTTGTGTTATCTCTGTCTGAGGCAGTGGTCAGAAGTGATTTTGGTCTTAGTAGGGCATGTCCTTGTTTGAGAAGACCTGTAAAAGCTAGGAGTAGCTTCTAGGATACTTCTCTGTCCTATATGCTGAAAATGGAATGTTCAATCTGTGCAAAATTCTGAAACATTTGGTCCAAGAATCATCTTCCTACTACCAATCCTTTCCAAGAACTTGGAAAAGTCAAACTTGGAACTCAAAGGGTATGGGCACATAGCTACCAACATATGTAAAGTCAAGGATTTTTATAATGTATATAATTATATTAGAAATAAAATATATAACACAGTACTACACAATTCGAAGATATATAAAATCACACTGCACAGTGATTTTGTGATTGATGACTTTGGCAAAAAATGAACAGTAAAACTTTCAATTGAATGGTTAACAATAGTTGAAAAAAGAAAGACAGTAATGGTGCAATAGAGTTTTTGCATATTTTATACTAGCTGAACATACCTGGTGCTGCTCGGTGTCACTTTTAATCTGTATATTCTTGTTTTCACTGCACTAAAGGTAAATTTTATAATTACACCCCCCTCCTGACAGTTTAGCACAGTTTTTCAACAGGAAGAAATTTGCCGATGTTTGCTTCGATCATTGTTGATGTCAGTGAGCTCTCTCATAGCCTGTAGCTTAGTTTCTGTGTAAGCTATCAAGATTTTTAATTCCGTTACCACAGATTTTGCCGCCCTATGGCTCCTGTGATATTCGTCCACACAGTCTAAATTTCCTGCACAGCATCCCCCGTGTGCCCCAGTGATTGGTTTAAAAATCAGGTTCCCACTTGGCCCATGGCTTTGTTTCTACACATATTGTGACAGCTTGTGTCTGACTTTTAATCTTCATATTCTGTTGTTTCCTGCACTAAAGGTTAATGAGTATCCCCCTCCCCCAACATTTTATCACAGTTTGAACATGAAGAATTTCCCAGTATTGCAAAGGTAATTGCTGACATGGTGTGCGCTCTCAGAGCCTGTGGCAAATGATCGAGATATTTGTTTTATCAAATTTTGGCATTCTGTATTTCTGTCTGAGGCATGAGTATCCCCCCTCCCCCAACATTTTATCACAGTTTGAACATGAAGAATTTCCCAGTGTTGCAAAGGTAATTGCTGACATGGTGTGCGCTCTCAGAGCCTGTGGCAAATGATCGAGATATTTGTTTTATCAAATTTTGGCATTCTGTATTTTCCGACATATTTCACCGAAAGGTCCCAAATTTTGTATGTGGGTTCCCCCTGTCCACCCCTGTTTTGGGTTAGAAAATCAGGTCCCTAGCTGCAATGGAATGTCTCAATAATGCCTTTGGAAATGTGGGGAATCTGGAAATGGCAGCAGATTTATATGCTATTTTAACTCTTTACGTTCACAGTTAGGAAGCAGTAAATGGCAACAATAAATTTGACAGCGATTCTTTCCCCATAGAAATAGCATTGTAAATGTTTTTGCTTCTAGCAAGCCTCCCTTTTGAACTTTTGATCTGAAATTTGGCACTGCAATCCAGACCACAACCAGAAACATTCTCTGAAAATTTGAGGCATGTACATTGATTTTCCAATGAGTTATGGCCACCACAGACACACAGATACTTTCTTTTATTATATAGATATTTTAGAATAAATAATTATTCTCATATATTTATAAATACTAATAAATATTTTTAAAGGTAGTTTTAGTTTGCTTTCTTTTTCCATTTAATTTGATAGTAAATCAAATAGGGATAGTGAATTACCTGTTGATTAACAGGTTATTCTTTTTCCATTTAATTTGATAGTAAGTCAAATATTGATGGTGAATTACCTGTTGATTAACAGGTCATAGGTAGTGGTCAGACTCCCCAGCATGTAATTGGTAACATAGGTGACTTAAAAATATGTTTTTAAAGTGATAACTTTAAAAACATATTTTTGAATTTGACTTAAAATATATTTTTAAATGCAATTGCTGTTTCAAGAAAATAAAAAGTTCATAGATATAGGTCGAGTCCCAATCACAGTAAAACTCATTTCTTTGGCAAAATTATTACTAAAGGTATTATTGAAAATTAAATGTTGAAATTAACATAATTTGTTCTTAAATTCACCCTTTTTTAATTCAGGTATGCATATGGGAATGGGAGGGAACCCATATGGGCCTGCTGGTACTGGAAAAACTGAATCTGTGAAAGCACTTGGTGGTCTTTTTGGAAGACAGGTTTTAGTGTTCAATTGTGATGAGGTAAGAACTATAATTGTGTTATAACAAACTTCACATAATTTATTAACGAATTAATGATCTTAATGGAAAATGAGTTTATATCTTAATGGCGTTCTTTGAGCTGCAATACTCAAGGCTAATCAATGAATTTAATATGATTCTTTGAACGTTTTATTTTCATTATATTTGAATAGGCTTTCTTTGTATAGGTAGAGTAGCCATCTTCTTATAAATTTCCTATATAGGTAGAGTAGCTATCATCTTCATATAGGTTGATCAGTAATCATGCATGCTAACCATATTAGCATACATAGTACCGATTAAAGGGACTTGGGTTTAAGACCAGATAAGGCACGGCTTTTTAATTTCTTGTGTTGTCCTTCTGCTGAGATCCTACCTTCCTTACAAATTTTCTTTATGGCATATTATATTGACTGGCTCCCGTCAGCTCCCTGTGGTTGTTCCATTATTTAAATGCAAATAGTTCATAGTATTTATAAGACAAATCTTTCATTTATTTAGTTTTTTTCTAAATTCTTTAGCAATTTATGTAAATGAGACATAATGTATATGCTTAGATTTTTAGTGATTTGGTAAATTGTAAAACTAAGGAAGTAATATCACAAAAAATTTGCTTTAAAAATAAGATGATTTAAATTAAAACTGAGAAATATATCTAAAACGACCTATATAACTGAAAAAAAATTAAAAATATTTTAAAACAGAAAGTTTAACTTAAGGATTGAAAATGAGATAAAATCATTTCCAATAATTTTAAAATAACTACAAATTTTTAATTTTAAAATAACAATTTCTTAACATTAATTATGAAATGTACTAAAAAAGTAATAAAAAATGCAAAAATATATTCTACCTTTAGAAAACCAAGTTTTTGTTTCAGAATCCAAAGTTATCTGAGGCAGCTATCATTTGAGGCTAGCAAAATCTGACATATATCACAATATAGTTTAATTTTAATTATAGTTTAATTTTTTCATTCTTTTTAATTGCAACTTTTCCACTGCTGATAGAAATTGATTTCATCCATTAAAAGTTTTGAAAGAATTACAAGTTTGTTTGAAACAAGAAATCTTCTGTGATTCTGAAAGCTAAAACCAATGAATAATCTAATTGCAAAATAACTGTGTTGAAATGTGAAGAACTTTGACACCATTGGATACTACTCCAGTGCAAGGAAGTTTTTGAGGATAATTAGCAGATAGCCTAAGTATTATATTTTCAAGTTTGACATCTTTTTTAGCATAATATAAAGAAAATTATCACTTTAAAAACATATTTTTAAATTTGACTAAAATTATATTTTTAAATGCCAATTGCTGTTTCAAGAAAATAAAAAGTTCATCTTGCACTACAGAGCAGTAAATGTTTTATATACCACTAGAATCAGAAAAGTGAAAATGGTAAACTGAGCTTGAACACACAAAGGGTTAAATCTGTTTCTATTCATTGTTTGAGAGTATTTGCTTCAAGTAGTCAAATACAATTGTCACTAATACTAGTTGATGGCTGTCTATTTGTATTAGTAAAATTGCATAACACAGTTTATATAGATAGTGCAGACAATGCTAATGTTACTGTTTGAAGTTAATTATTACTGTGTACACCTGCTTGAAGCTAACATTCCACATATGGACTATAGATTTTTAACTACTATTGTTGTCAAAAGAATTTCCTCAGATTTAAAAGTTAAATATCTAACAAACAACTTTAGTATTGTTTTACAAACCTATTTAGCAAGTTTTTAAAATATTTAACAAACTGTTTAACAAGTTTTTAAAATATTTAACAAACTTTTCAACAAGCTGAGAAATTCTGACATGTTACGTATTTACTGTGCTTATTGTTTGTATCAGTTTTTTTTCTGTTGTCATGAAACAGATATTGCAATTGAATAAAATACTTTTCAGGGAATAGATGTAAAATCAATGAGTCGCATCTTTGTTGGACTTGTGAAGTGTGGTGCATGGGGCTGCTTTGATGAATTCAATCGGCTAGAAGAATCTGTATTATCAGCTTTGTCAGTTCAGATACAAACTATTCAATCTGCTCTAAAAAGCAAAGTTAAAGAAATTGAGCTTCTTGATAAAAAGGTATTTATCCTTTCAGTCTATTTAGTTATTTTCAATTGATAATGGATATAAATTGTAGTATGCAGTAATATTTATTTTTGTAGCTTGTATTTGGGTTTTTCTGTAAACAGCAGACTGTTGGAAAGGTAAAACTTTTATTACTTGTATATGATTATAATATTGATAGTAAGTAGAAAAATATTATGTCTCTGCTTAAAAGATGTTAGTTCTTTATATTGTAATTAATTTGTAGGAAATAAGTTGCAATTTCCTTTTTTGTTATTTCATGTAATGTAAACTATAAAAATCTAGATAAGCAAATGCTTTTGGGTTGTTTATATTGTATTAAATATACAGTCTAATTTGTTGAATATTTTGATTTGATTTGAAGAACATCAGTGACTACTGAAATATTAAGTATATTTAAACTCGGGAAATGAAATGATTAAAAAAAATTAGAGGAGAGCATAAGGTAAGCTGTCCCATGGCTGAGTGGTTAGCACGCTTGGCTACTGATCTAAGGGACCTGGGTTTGAGCCCCGGGTAAGACATGGATGTATGTGGTGTCGTTTTTCTGCTGAGGTCCTGCCATCCTCTCAGGTCTTCTACTTTGGCATATAAACTGACAGGCTCCTGTCAGACCTCTGTGGCAAGCAGCTGTTTGAGGGGAGTATTTATTTTTTATTTTATTTATAAGGTAATTTGAACTTTTTAAACGTTGAAAATATATATTTTTGAAAACTCTGACCAGATCTCATTTCAGCTTAAAGTTGACATCATGTAACAGTCAGCCATTATGATAGGAAATTTATATGTACTTAATTAATAGATTCTGAAAAAAATTCATCGCCGCCATGGCGGGAATCAAACCCGCATCTCTCCAGATTCATGCCAGAGCGCACTACCATTGCACCACACGTCGGACAACAAACTCTTTCAGAATATGACCTTATGAATCCTCTTTCTGAGTCGTGACTGAGACAGCGCCATCTATACTCAAGGAGATGCAACTTTTTCAGTCATTGCTATTTGTTTATCAGATTTAGTATATCAGATTTAGTATATCAGATTATCATCTCCTTGAGTAGATGGTGCTGTCTCAGTCACATCTCAGGAAGAGGATTTATAAGGTCATATTCTGAAAGAGTTCGTTGTCCGACGTGTGGTGCAATGGTAGTGCGCTCTGGCATGAATCTGGAGAGATGCGGGTTTGATTCGTGCCATGGCGGCGATGAATTTTTTTCAGAATCTATTAATTAATGTTTGATGTCTATCTTAACAGGGTATACTGTGCATTCACTTTGGATTGATTTTTAATTATATGTACTTAATTGTAATGATGCCATTCATGGCTAGCCTTTTGGCATTGGGGATTAAGTCATCACCTCTTTAGTTGCACTTGCCAACTTCCTTCGGGGTTCTCAGTTTGGTCGCAGCTTGGGGAAACCTCATCTCAGCATGATTACATTGGGGATTAAGTCATCACCTCTTTAGTGGCACTTGCCAACTTCCTTCGGGGTTCTCAGTTTCGTCACAGCTTGGGGAAACCTCATCTCAGCATGATTCCTTTCTTCTCCTTGAGTGGAGCTGCCTAAGTCTGATTTGGCTGATAAGCAGTGATGTTTAGAGATTCTAATGGGTTCCTCTTGTACACCAGTATTAATTAAAAATTAATGAGCCGAATTCAAATGTTGGTTCCCTGCTCTGTGCTTAGATGGCAGCGTGGATCAAAGGTGATGAGTAAAATAAGAAAGGAATATTAAATAAGCTAATAGATGGGAGTAGAAGTAGTTTGACCCACCAAGAAGATGGAGTTTGGTATTTGCATGCTTTTGACTATCAACCTGAATTGAATGTAGTATGTAAATAAAAAAAGTAGTACCATCACAGTCTTTTGATTGCTCCCTTTCATTTCATAGCTTTATAGTGAGGCTCACCCATTATTTGTAGGTACCCTGAGATTTAAAGGCTGCAAAGTTGAGAATATTTAGTGGTTGCCCTTAATATTGGAGGTGTATGACAAAGGATCCAGTATTCATAGAATTTATGTAAGTGGAGGCCATGGTTAGTGTTGCAATCGTATCTTCTATAATAAATTATGGTGAATTAGTGGTATCAAATAGATATTACAAGAGTGTCATCATAACATTAAATATGCTTAATATCTCTCAAGAGATTGTAATTGTCATTATTATCAAACTAAGAGTTTCAAATACTTAGTCACAATTTTTTAATGAAATGATAACATATATAATATATATATTTCAATGAAATGATAAAATATATAATGTATATTCATAATGAAATGATAACATATTGCAAGATGTGAGCAGTGGATGAATAAAATAGAGCCAGACTAATATTATGAGACTAAAATATTTTCCAGAACAATGACAGTTTCTACTTTGCTCTGTCTTAGAATGTTTTCTACAAACAAGAGTCTGAATAAATCCAGCATATCATAGAATGGTGAAGTTTCAATGGAAAGTAGCATCACAATAGACCTATAAAAGAAATTCAGAAATAGCATCACAAACTAAAAAACTACAGCATTATTTTATTTTTTCTACTCTCATCTGTTGACTTATTGGTTGCATTTGACAGTGGAACAAATTACCTTCAATAACTTACTCACGAGAAAAGTCCATTCACATTTTACTTGTTACAATCAGTATCAGTTACTTCTTCAACAAAAGTGGACGTCATCTCTTTGGGACCAACAAAACCGTTGATTCCATTAGAAGTAGAAATTGAAATGTTTGGTCCAGTGCTGCACTGTATAGAAAATAAGATTGCTAAAATGGAAAGAAAACCATGAACAAAATCTTAAAGAAAAAAAAAAATAACTGTTTCATTGCCATGTTAAGCTTCAGAAATGACTGCAATGAGTGTACCAAAGTAATTTAGAAGGTGCAAAACATTCTTAAGTCATAGTAATATGGTGGCTTGTGAATCTGAATATTTTGCTATGGGTCTAGCCTGTTGATTGTGTGTAATAGTATAGGTTTGGCATTTATGTAGGTTTGGCATTTGTATTGAGTTCCAATGTGAAGAATAAGACAAATCACCTAGAATGCTTATTTTCAAAGAGAATAAAGTTTGCCATCTCCAATTTTGGTGCTTTGTAAAAGTTGAAATTCGATGTAATAGATGAGTCAGAAAATGTGAATAGTAATATTTCACTAAAACCAATTCAACCCAAAAAGAACTTTTCATTTATCTTTTAGAACAAAAAGTTACATCCCCCCCTCCCCTCTTTGTGGAGAAAGGGGTGAATTGCCTCTGTCAACATAAACATTTTGAACATCCACTAATGATTTCCACTCTGTAAATTGATTCAAATATTTAGAGGAAAAATTGTCTTGAGCTGAGTGGGATGCGAACCCACGACCTCCTGATAATATGTCAGGTGCTCTGGACCACTGAGCTGCTGGCCGCCGATCAAGATCTCTTCTAACTGATGTTATGAACATTCTCAACCTACTTTCCTAATATGTAGGGAGTGTTCAGGCATTCCCACCTCAAGCAACTTTTTAATGCCTTTTCTTAGATGGAATGCATGTCTTACGAGTATGCAATCTGCAAATAATTATTATTAAACTCAACTCATTAAGTATCCACTAATAATTTCCACTCTGTAAATTGATTCAAATATTTAGAGGAAAAATTGTCTTGAGGAGTTCATGGGTTTGTATTCCATCTGGCTCAAGATAATTTTTCCTCTAAATATTTGAATGAATTTACAGAGTGGAAATTATTAGTGGATACTTAATGAGTTGAGTTTAATAATAATTATTTGAACATTTTGAACACCACATTCTACCACTCAAATCACAAGAAGTATTGTAAATTATCAATTCATGCTTCTACCATGAATATTTAATATACAATATTCATTTAATAGCTTGTTTTTTGAATACAAGTTAAAAAAATGAAAATAGATATTCAAAATTTTGATAACTTTTTGAATATTTCACAATAAATGATGTCAATAAAGTTTTTTAGTGTTATCAAGAAAATATATTCTCTACTTATACATGTAATTAATGAAAGAATGATTGTGCAGGTTTTTAAAATAATCTGAATTGAGACTTTTAATGACCTACTTTAAAAGTACAGAGATTTGTTATCTTAATTTTGTGACAATAAACTGTCGTGCGCATTTAAGAAAGTAAATATCAGCTACAGTGATAAAATCCATGGGGATAAAATGCTAAAACAGCATAACAATGAAAGTATCTGAATTTAAAATACATCAGATAACTTGAATGAAATAAAATTATTATACTTTCGTTAACAATGTAATTTTGTCATATTTGTACTGAAAATTTCTCCTTTTTTTTTATAGGTGGATATTAATCCAAATTCTGGCATTTTTATAACTTTAAATCCAGCAGGAAAAGGCTATGGAGGCAGACAGAAGTTACCTGATAATTTAAAGCAGCTTTTTCGTCCTGTTGCTATGTCTTCTCCAGATAATGAACTTATAGCTGAAGTATTGCTTTTTTCAGAAGGATTAAAATATTCAAAGATTCTTGGAAGAAAACTAGTGGCTATTTTTTCTCTAGCAAAGTATGATAATATTTTTTATTGATGCATTTTTTTATTGAATATTGGATTGAATTTAAAATTTAACATACAGTCAATTTTCTATTATTGATAGAATTTTACCAGGAATAAAAAGCAGATTGCCTCTGTAATTACTTCTTGAACTTTGAAACCTATGTTAAAAGTATCAAGTAAGATCACCTGTTGGGAAAATCAGAATAAGTACACCTCTATTAATCCTTTCATCATCATGTTTTAAAACCACTATTCACTGTCCCATGCCCCAATTTCTTATAATTTATTTTTTATTTTATTGATTAATATTTTTATTTAAAATTTCAGTAATTATTATTTATTTTTACTCTTACTACACAATTCTGTGCTGCAAATGAAGTTTTAGTCTTACACCATTTGCATGTATTTTCTTCCTCACCTGCCTCTCTTTAAGGTTTGTCTTTTGAATCCAAATGGAATGGAAAACACTAGTCCTTCCTATCACAATATGTGTAATGGAGATAATCATGTAGAGGTAACTAAATATGGAGTATTAACATTTCATACTATTTCCCCTGTATGTAAAGAATGGGTTTTTGAAACTTTGAACCTGAAGAACATTTTTTTTTTCTTGAATTTGCAACACTAAGGATAAAGAAGAATCCTAGAAGCTATTCCTAGCTTTTACTGGCCTTCTCATATAAGGAAAGTCGGGATAATTTTTGTATATTAACCCTTTTATTATCACATTTTAAAACCACTCCACGACACATTTTTTTAAACTATGTTTTTTAGATAATATTCATTATTTAAATTTTTATTTTTTAATTTTACTTTTACTGCAAATATTTTTTCTTGAATATAAATTCTCTACTGTTACTTTACTGTATACATTTTCTTCTCATCTATATCAAAGATTTTTTTCCAAATTCGAATGCACAAGAACACATGGCCTACTAAGATCAAAGTCAGATTTAAATTATCACTACCTCAACTAGAATTTGTTTCAATGTCAAACATTACATTAATGAAGTGCAAGAAGGTGCAAATTTACATATCTTACAAAGTCTATAAGCACAAGTTATTATTATGTATATTGCAACCCTACTGGCATTATTTTTAGTATGACCTTTGTATTAAAAATTTCAGTTTGTTTGGAAAAGTTAAAATTAAATCAATCAGGAAAGTAAGCTGTGGTTACAATGCTTACTTTCCTGATTGATTTTGGGTTGGATTGTTTTATATCTGAATGGCATACACTGATGACCAAGTCACAAGGACCTCAAGGACTCTAGGTTAGGGGAAGAAGATTCACCAGACATCTGTAATGAGGAGCATTCAAAAAGTTCTTGACATGCATCTGCAGAACAAAAATCATTGCACTTACCTCAAAAAAACTTTGATTGCACTTCAAAGTACTCCCCTCTAGCATCTATGCAAAGTTGCAGACGTCTACACCAATTTTGAAACACCTGGTGGTACTCCTGTTTGGGAATACCCCTAACTCTGAATGAATACATTTTGCAAGTTCTTGCACCCTTAAAAAAGGCTTCCATGCAAGTTCCTTTTTAATTTTTGGAAACAGCCAAAAATTGCATTATGCAAGATCTGGCTCCAGATATGCTATAACTTGCCAGTTTTTGTGACCACTGGGATTGCCATGAAGAAGGAGAACCCTTGACATGCCTGTTGTTGGACACTGCTCTTGTTAACTATTTTAGGCAAAACAATGTTGCTGTAATATTTGCCATTTATAGTCATTTTTTCAGGTAAGGTGTCCATTGCTACCACTCTTTGGGAATTGAAAAAAAAATGAACATCTGCTTCTTTGAATGAAAGTTTTGCTGGAGGATTTGGCCACATGGTTCATCTTTCACAACCCAAACATAGTTGTCAATCTTTCTGGAAGTTATATAGTATTAAAATCACTTTCATCACTTGTGACAATGTCTGTTAACCATTTGAGGCCACTAGGTTCAAACATTGCCAACATCTTTATGCATGAGTCGACTTTAGCCCTTTTCTGCTGTTCTGCCAGTTTGTGGGGTACTCATTTGGAACTTTGGATGTTTATGGATAATTGTTTCCACAGTGCCAATCGATACACTGACATCTAAACTTATTACCTGAATGGCGATGAGTGGGTTTTCCTAAATTATTTCACAAACAACAGTGATGGTTCTCTTGTTCACTGCCTTCTTCAATCCTCCTGCATGAGGGAAATCTTTAAGGCTCTGCTGTCCTTCTCTGAATTTGTGTATCTATCCTGTAACAGTGCCATATGGAGGGGCGGGGGTGGCTCAGTAGGTAGCGCGCCAGGCTCATAATCTGTAGTTCCCAGGTTCAAGTCCCAGCTGGGTCAGCGTTGAGATTTATCTCTGCAAAATTCCCTGCCCTGCCCACAGTCAGTAGGGGACACCGATGGGCTTGGAAAGGCCACTGTCCGTCGGATAGGATGTTAAGCCATGGCCCCCGAGTGTGGGAGAGCCATACCCTGTGCACATTAAAGAACATGCTGGATGGCCTTGACAGGAGGCTACCATCTGTCTCCCAACAGCTGTTCCAGTGGGTCCCCTCTCCTAACCTTCTCCGAGCCTTCGGGGTCCATGTGACCTGACCATTTAGCCCATTGTGTGCAAAAAAGTGCCGCTCAGAGGTAAAACAACCCAACAGTGCCATATGGATAAGCATATACTTGTGATAAATCAATATAATTTTTTTTCTTGTCCTCCCCAAGCTGCATCCTTGTAAAAATGTAAAATCTTTCCATGTCTTTTATAGGCACCATAGCAACAATGAAAATATTTTGCAGACCAAACTAAATCTGGAAGACATAAATGATGATATGGTTTTTGTTTTTAACATGTAATGGCAAATTTAGACAAACTTTCAAACAAGTCATAACTTGTTAAAAGGAATGACTACAAATCTACAGACGCATGCCAATAACTTTTTGAATGCCCTACGTAGAAGATAGATACATCAACAAGGCCATCCAGCATATATAACATGCACAAGGTATCACTCCCCTGCACAGTGCCATGGTTTAACATACCATCTGGCAAATAGCAGAGCTTCCAAAATTATCAGTGTTTCTTTTTTCAGGAAAGGAAGAGTGTGGGTTAGTGAAGAAAATCTCAATGCAAAGTTAGGTTGTTTTACATCTTAGCATCACTTTTTTTTTGCACACAATGGATTAATGACAAGGTCACAAGGCCCTCGTGGCCTCAGTAGGTGAAGACGACTTACTGATAGCTGTTAGGATACAGATGGAAGCCTCCTATCAAGACCATCTGACATCTGTTGAAAGAAAACAGGAGGATGTGAAATTACTTCTTTGAAAATTGTACTTTCAAGACTTGTGGCATTGGCAAACTTATTAAAGTTTGATGTTAATAAATGCTAACTAATTAAAGTGTATAAAGGCTGTAACTAATTAATGGCTATAAAAAGTAAATCTCTTTCCAGAGCCATAGTTTTGATAAATATTAAATGCCTTACCATGAAGTGTTGCTATTCAATCACATTCTTGATGAAATATACCACGACTATTTTTTTTACACTGCAAATTAGTTTGTTAGAGATATTTTTTCAGCAAATACTGTATTAATATATTTTTTTTTTAATTTTCTAGAGAACTGTTAACAGTGCAACAACATTATGACTGGGGACTTCGAGCTTTGAAAACTGTTCTTCAGAGTTGTGGCAAACAACTTCAAATATCAAAATGTAACATGTCTGATGATGATAAAGGTATTGAAACTTTTATATTTTGTAAACTCATTTAAAAGATATAATAACATTTAACAATAATGAATTAAAAAAATTAAACAAATCTGCTATTATAAGAGTATATAGTAAACTGTCATTGCAATATGTACCAGCATCATCTGAAGTGATTAAAACAAATCTTGATATAACAATAATAAAATATTCTACTAAATTGCATATATTATTGGTTAGAGCTCAATTTCAATGTGCAAACTATTATTATAGCTACCTTCAAATTTATTATTAGATTTAGTTTTTATATTTTAGTGAATATCAAAGGCATAGAAAACATGTTTTGAATTTGTCCTGTAGCCATTAGATTTAAATAAATGTTATCACTGCCTTTTGTTAGTAGACATTTTTAACCAGTAGATATAAATTGTTGTTATTTATAACTTTTGGCAATTATGTAGCATTTTATAACTTTTTATGATTAAGGTTCAAATCTCTGAATTTAATTTTTTTCTTAATAGTTTATTTGTTCTCGTTATATTGATATCCTGCAAATAATCCTATGACTCTTTATGTTGTCTGTGATATAAGCAAGTGATTATCTTGAATTTTAGCTAAGTTATAAATCCAATGACTGGAAATTAGTACTATATATGTCCTAGAAAAAATATACAGGGAATCTAAACATTTCTGCTATAGTGGTATTGCTTATACACTTGAAATGTTTTGTCAAAGTCCTTCAATTTTGTACTAATAGGTATTTGTCGAGTATATGCAGTAGCTGTCTATCTGGATGACTATATTTTCATTTTTCATATAAGATTAACTGAAAATATATTTTGGCTAATCTATATAAATAATATACATAGTTGTTAACAACTTCTCTTGCTTATGTTAATGTATCAGTTGATGATGTTTTGAATCCACTATTTTCCTTATGTCTCATGGTATTTAAGCCAAAGTTTTATTAGGGGGATGTGTAGAGACATTTGTTAGTAATAAATGTTTTTTTTTTACTAACAACTGAAAAACTGATCACAGAAATAAAATCACCTATTATTTTATCATGTACAGTGAAAAAAAAAATGTTCACACTCATGTACATTGTGTTTTATATGAAAGTTCAGTATTAGAGTTTTTATTCGTCAAATGATGTGAGGTGGGTAGCATGCCAGGCCCGTAATTTGCAGTTCCCAAGTTCGAGCCCCACCTGGGCCAGCATTGAGATTTATCTCCACAAAACTCCTTGCCCTCAGTCAGTAGGGGGCACTGATGGACTTGGAAAGGCTTCCATCCATTGAATCCAGTTATTAAGCTATGGCCCTGTGTACGGGAGAGCAAATACCTCGTGCATATTAATGAACACATGGGATGACTTTAACAGGAGATTTCCATCAGTCTTCTAATAGCTATCCAGTGGGTTTTCTTCCCCCAACCTTCTTTGAGTACTGAGGGTCCTTGTGACCTGGTCATTTAGCCTATTGTGTGCAAAAAAAGTGCCACTCAGAAGTGAAACAACCCAACCCCACAAATAGTGTGTACTCACACATGTTTGTTTTTTCAATTTCCTAAAATAAGATACTGTTTTGTTAAACTTAGAAGTTGAATAATGAACTAGTCATATGAAGCCTTCTAGCAAGCAAACAAAATTTAACCAAAAGAAGAAATGTTGCACCTTTGTTTTTGCATGGAAATGTTGCATTCCACTTTGTTCAGAATGACAACAAGGTCTCTACAATCAACTTTGAAAGGTTCAACATGATGTTGAAGTTATTTGAAAAACTGTAACAAATGCAAAAGATTTTTTTCTTAAATTTTGTGTAAAAAAGCTGTAATTAAATAATCAGAATATGAACAATGTAAAATCTGTAATGCTACATTGCAAATATGCAGTATTTAACAGTATACTAGAGCACTTTCATTTTTTATATTTTTTATTTAATATATGTTTCTATTCATATAATTAAATATATAATTATGGGAAAAAAATTGTTTCTATAATCATTCAATATATTTGAACATCATCTGAAATAAATAAATAGTTTAAAAATAATTTTGAAAAAAATAGTTTTGAAAAATGCTCACAGTTGCACTTTTTTATATTGCTAAAATATCTCAGCACCATAAAATTTCTTAAATATAACATTGTTTTATTTAAAAATATTAACCCTAAAATTAGCAAATAGCGTTTTTTTTCTCCTCAAATGCACAAAAACTACCAGTTAACAGTGGTATCACTGTTAATTGTAGTTTTTTTGCTTCATTTTTATGCTTGTTTAATAAAGTTGAATGTTATTTTTTATTGTAGGAGGCAAGGTAAACGAAATGTTTGAAAGTGAGCTTGTAGTACAAGCCTTGAGAGTTAATACATTGTCAAAACTTACTTTTGCTGATAGCCATCGGTTTGATGCTTTAGTTCAAGATATATTTCCTGGAGTTTCTTTTAAAGGCATTGGCTATGAAGATCTTGCTGAAGCTATAAAAGAAACATTTGCTGAGATGAAACTTATAGTGAATGATAACCAGGTATGAATAGAAATTGTTATTAAAATGTTTTGGAAAACTGTGCTCAATAGTATATTACAGTATTGCATCATATATTAAACTTTTTTTATTGTTATGTTTTTAAGTTTTGGATGGCTTTTTTATTTATAATATTAAAATTAAGACAATCTTCATTGATACTGATTAACTATTGCAAGTTGCAAATGGGTTGCATTTGAAAAGTTTGTAAATATGTTATATAACATTTAGAACTCAGTTTTCTATGTATAATGTTATAAATATGTTGTTCCTCAAGCAGTGCTAAATTCTATCTCATTCCGAAGCTTCAGCTATTTACATCAATAGAATTTTTGGATGGAAGTGTCGCAACCAACACCTTTACAGACTCCTCTTCTATGAGCTATCATTAGAGAAATCTGCAGCATTGGAGTCCAACTCTTCTGTATCTTCCACTATCAGTTCAAGATGAAGTTGCCTTCCCCTGTCAATTGTATTTTCAGGGATATTTGTCAATCTCCTCAAACTCCTTAAAATCATTGGAAAATTGAAGGCAAAGCTCTTTACAAAATTATTTCATGCATTATTTTGTACCATCACTCCTCATTGTCCTTCACTGCACTTTTAAGTATTTTAACCACTTTAGAGATCTTTGAAGTAAAAGCTTTTTCCCCTTCTGTACTCTTAACTGCCTGAGCAAAGAGTTGCAAGGTGTAGCAAGTCTTAAATAAGCCTGTAATTCTTTGGTTCATAAAGCAAGAGAATTATATTAGGAGAAAAGATATAAAGAGCACAAGACCATCATAATAATTTTTAAGGAGGCTCTTAGGAGAAACAATAGTCATATCTTTCAGTGATCAAGTTGGTTTTCCTATCAGTAATATTTTCAGTAACTTTCTTCAGCCTCCTCATTTCACTTCTGAAGTTGCTGCTTGCCACAGAGGTTTGATAGGAGCCTATTAGTTTAATACGCTATAGAGAAGATTTATGAAGAAGACAAGACCAGCGCAGAAAGACAATGCAAACATTCATACCTTACCCAGGGATGGAACCCAAGTTCCTTTGATCAGATTTGTTGAAAACCAAATAGCAAAACTCTTTCTAAACTCTTTTCATGTTGTTCTTCATAAGTGTGAATGTGTACACTGATCAGCCAAAACATTAAAACCACCTACCTAATATGATGTAGGTCCTCCTATCACCACCAACAGAGCTCTCACCCGATGAGGCATAGATTCAACGAGATGATGGTAGGTGTCATTTGATGTTTGGTACCATGACTGCAACAGAAGATCCTACAGTTCCCGTAAATTATGTGGTTGCAATGATGCTGCTCATACCTGTTTATACAACTCAAACCACAAATCTTCTAGGATTCATGTCCAGCGAATTTGGGGGCCATGGCAATAAATGGAATTCCTCATCATGTTCTAGGAACCATTCCTGAACCTTTTTCGCAGTGTGACGTGGGGCATTGTTTTGCTGAAAGACACCATATCTGCCAGGGAATACAGTCGCCATAAAGGGGTGTACTTGGTCAGCCATTAGGTTCAGGTAAATGACAGCTGTCAGAGTTTGCTCTACAGGGATAATTAATCCAAGTGTTCCCCAAGGAAATATTGCCCAGATCGTCACACTCCCTCCAGCTGCCTGGATCCGTCCCACAGTGCATCCAGGTAAGAAGACTTCCATGGGTAAATGTTGCACACGAGCTCGTCTGTCCACATGGTGTAACAGAAAATGGGATTTGTCTGACCATGAAACCCTCTTCCAGTCTTCTATGATCCAATGTTGATGATTACGAGCCCACTGAAAGTGTTGGCAATGGTGAACAGCTGTGAGCATAGGCACATGAATGGGTCTGCGGCTGTGGAGACCCATATCCAAGAGCTTACGATGAACTGTGTGTTTGGACACATTGGGCCCTTTATCACAATTGAAATTATGGGTAATGTCAGCCAGAGTAACCCTCCTGTTGCTTGCAGACAAGACGAGATAGTCTGCGCTGACCTCTGGCATTAATGAGGCGTGGCGGCTTACACCTTGTTGATGGCTCAAAATGTCACCTGTTTCAGACTATCTTTGATAGATACTAACTACTTCATAGTGTGAACAGCCTAGCAGCATTGCTGTTTTGGAGATGCTCTTACCAAGGTGTCTTGCCATAATGATCTGGCCTTTGTCAAAATCAGATAAATCTTTTGCTTTTCCCATGTTGAGATGAAACAAAATACTGCCTGCGAGAGTTCCGACCCAGGTATTATATATATCATTTGCAACCTTGGCACATGACATTGATTGGCTGCATGCACACTTCTTTGCATAACGCAGAGGTGGTTTTAATGTATTGGCTGATTGGTATGTAGTGGACATTCATTACTCAAGGACTTCCTGTGTGCATGTCTATTTGTGTATATCTGTTGTGTATCACACTTTATCCTTTTATGAAATGTGTATACCACCCATACTTCAAAGAAAAAAATATTCATTTAATGGGATCTTGCTCAGAAATGCTAAAAAGTTGTCATATAAAATTTCTATCTATTAGCTATAAAATTACAGGTTAACCTTTATAAAATTTCTTTTGGTAAAACTCATTCAAAACAAAGACAGCATTCAGTTACCAATGAATAGCACTGAATGAGAAAAAAAAAAGTCATTGTAAGACCTATCTCTCCATGTTGGGAAGAATGAGCCTAATATTTCAATTGAAAATGGGTATATGGGGTGTCAATAACATTTCTATATCTCTATCCCAAGAGTTCACAGTTACTAGAATCATGACATTTTTTCAACCAGTCATTCATGTCACTCATGTATATTACATCAATTGAACTGGTGTGTTTATCTGATTTTAAGAACAGTAAAATAATTACCAAAAGATTATATGAATTATATGTCATATAATGAATATGCCATATAAATGTCTTTATATGTCATCTCTGAATATGTCATATAATGACATTTTATGACATATTCGGTAATATCAGTTGTGGGTTTCTGTTTTATTATGGTGGTCTTGTCTTTAAATCTTTTTACGAATTCCCAAATTATTTTTCTTTTGCAGTATATCACCTACTTGTCTAGTATTATTAATGGGATTTTGTATATTTTAATTTCCTTGAAGAAGCGTAATGTATCTCAATCAGTTTTTGAGAATTTTCTTAAAATTTAGAGCTCAGAGGAATATAATTTTTATATGTAGAATTAAAAGATTTCTTTATATAACAATAATATTTATCCTCCTAACTCCAAACCCGAAAACCTAGCTCCTCAGACATGAATGTTGTTTGAAATGTATGTAAGTTTATCCTCTTTAATCCATCTCTTCATTTACATCAGTTTCTGGAATAATCGAAATGTGAAGTATACATTGTTGCAATGAATACAGTGAGTAATAATAAATAAGATTTATTTCACAATATCACTGTTAGGGGAATTAGCATCTCAAGCTGCAACACAGGAGACATAACTCTCCTAATAGTGATATTGTGAAATAAATCTTATTTTTATTTTATCTGTGAAGCATACATTTAAGCCCTATTTGACATTACTCTGATTAACAAACTTAGTAGTTATGCAGTGAGCCTGGCGTTATATAGGTATTTGTTCAAATGAAAATACTAGTCAAATAGTACAGCTTGTAATTTTAATACTTTTCCCTTTTCTTGTAATACTTTTCTCTTTTAGTTGTTTTGATAAATTCTAAATAATAAAATATAGCCACCATAAATTATTGAAAGGACATTTTCATAGTATTAACATCTTCTTTTGGTAATTATTTTACTGTTCTTAAAATTTCCACTTTGCCTGAAGATCATTATGAGACTTTGTAATATGGATGGTCAACAATAAATTATTGATATATTTTCAGAAAGGAAAGATATGTTTTCATACTTTAAAAGATGTTACTAAAAACTACCATAACTGAAACTGCTGAAAATTATATATTAAATAAACAATATCAAAAGAATTTAAGAAAAGTAATTTTGGCAGATCCACATCAGTTCAATTGATGTAATATACATTGGAGGCAAGGCATTGCCTAAGGATGGCAAATATCAAAGGTAATGAAATGAAAAATAAACAAAATTTTCTGGAATATGAATATATAAATGATCAACAGTAAATTCACATATATAAATATAATATATGAATAATTTAACAAGAATGAATAATAATAGTGATTTTAATTTGTATCTCTTAAAATGGACTGCACATAATCTAGGAATAGTCTCATAGTAACTGTAGAATTGTAACAGAGTACATGAATTTGTAGGCAATACATGTAGCATATAGGGCAACTGACAGTAACCCTCAGAATTTTTTCAGTATATGCATTTGTCTCTATTACTAACAGTACTAACCATAAAATATAATTATTTTCGGAATATGACTGGTAAAATTATATAAAGACTAAGTGGTGCATTATATTTAAAATATCGAGAAGAATCTCACTGCTGACAAGAACAGACACTATTAAGACTATAAGCTACATTCTTTGTAGCCTTTGTGAAAAAACAATATTTCTTATTTCTCCAGGCAGTGAGCACCAAAGCTGATATGTAAGTGTGCACCATAGGTGATTAAAGTCAGTGTTGTAATAAATGTCAGTGTTAAAGTCAATGTTGGAAGGTTGTGTTTTTATGCATGTGTGTGTATATATATAATTATAATGCTAATTTCTGCAATTTATTGTTTTTAGGTGAAAAAAATCCTTGAACTATATGAACAGCTTCAGCAGAGAATGGGTGTTGTTATTGTAGGACCCAGTGGCTCAGGAAAATCTGTTTTATGGAAAGTGTTAAAACAAGCCATGTCAAAGGCTGGTCAAGTTGTTAAATCTTATGTAATGAACCCAAAGGCTATGCCAAGAACACAGGTAATGCAACTTTTGAAAAATAAAACTCATTCTTATTTTTTAAGGTTAAAGCATATATTCCCCTTTTGAAGGAGCTGTAGTTTTTCCTTGCACATTTTACCTTTCATTATTTGACATTCTTGTAGAATTAAAATACAAAAATTATAGAATGACAATGTTGAATTAAGCAGCATGCATTAAAAGGAAATACTAAAACAGTTGAAGCATACAATGCTGCAGATGTACATAAAAATCAGTAATTATAAAATAAGGCTAGCAGAAGGTATAATGGATATTATGTGTTGAGCTGATTTAGTTTTAGAGCAAAGTAGAATCCATGTGATGTATGTAAATTATCTAAGTTAAACTCTTCTCAAATGAAATTATAAAGAAAAATTAAGGCAAAAGCATACTTGTAGTTCATTTTAGGAAACCAAACAAAAGTAGTCTAAATGAAAAAATGCAAAAAGCAGAACTTGTTCAATTTATTAATCTTTTAAATTTCTGTGATTTCAAAATTTTTAATTCATAAAGGCAATAATGATTAAAAGTATAATTTTCAATTTAAGTAATGATGTTTTCGAACTTAGTTTAAAAATCAATTAAACAGCTACAATAAATCTTGAAAGCCCAAATTATTTTATTTAAATTAGCCAAGATTAATTAACCAAATGCAGTATCATATAAAAAAAATGGTGGAATTAGAGCCTATAACTTAAACTATTGAGTAATAAATAATAAAGTCAGTTCAATGATGAAATGGTGACTTCTCCAGCAAAATTAAATGTAAATAATAAAATTATCCTTTTAAGAAAATAACGAAAGTCGTAATAATTTTGTGAATAACACTCATATTTTATCTCAGAAAAAGATATCATCCACTAATATATGACACACCATTCAAATTTTTCATTATTCGAATACAGCTGAGTCAGCTTAAGTGCATATTGATCTAACAGAAATGTCTTTTGATCAAGCAAAATGTCTTCATTTAATTAACTTTTACTGGTTTTCTTTAAACTCATTTACTTCTGGCTTGATCTTTATTCATGATTCTTATAATGGATAAAGATGATTAGTTACAGAGTATAAAACATTTATGGGACTGAAAAAAATATCAAGTTTATGAAATGAATAAAAGCAAAAGCATATTTTTAAACTCATGAAATATGGACACATCCTATGATTCTTTACTACTGCATATTTTAAACAATCAGAAATATTTTTGTAAACAAAATTTTCATTGGACAAATCATAAAATTGTTTCTTAAGTGTCAGCAATACGCATCTATACCTGGCTGGTTCCATACATTTCTGGAGAATAGTATGTAAAGTTTTTTCGATTTCATGACTAGGTTTCAGTTGCAAATAAAAATATATGGGTAAAAACTGTTTTTTTTGTGTGTTGGAAAGTTCATACTGATTTTTCTTCTTTAAACAACAAGTCTCTGTATTAAAGGGCTGTTTCACATCAGAGCAGGACTTTTATATACATAATGGGCTAAATGGCCAAATCACAAAAACCCCAAGAATCAAAGCTGGTTAGAGAAAGGGTTGCCATTAGGAAAAAAATAGTAATCTCTTGTCAAGGCCATCTAGTGTGTTCTTTAAACCTTTTCACTACTATACTGACCCAAAATGGCCAAGATTTCAAATAGACTCATCTAACCAATGCAATTCCTTTCTCTTCACTACCTCCTGCTTATAGTTGGGCCATTTAGGGCCCAAATGGTAGTGAAAGGGTTAACATATATGAGTTATACATCTCCTGTACATGGTGGTCATGGCTTAACATCCTATCTGATGGATAGCAACCTTTCCAAGCCTTTCAATGCACTTTTTCTCATTAAGGGGAGAGTGGGGTTTTTGGAGAAAATTCCTACACAGTCATAAAGATGACTTAAACCTGGGAACATTGGGTAATGAAACTGGCATGCAACTAACTGTATTAAGCCATTGTAATGAAGGCAAAAATATTAGATTCAGCACTGCCAAATATATTTGCTCTCTGTCACCTACAATCCAGATGAATAATTGTACAAGATATTTATCTGTGATGGGAAGATACATTATAATTTTTGTAAAATTTTTTAATTTGCCTACTTTCAAAGATAGTTGTATGCATAATATTTGTTTCTTTATGGTAAAAAAAAATTGTGATTAAATATATTTCCCAGTCTTCAATGAGAGTATTTTTTATGCTATTTGACAATAACCTAGCATATATAATATTAATTTTTGAGATTTCCTTATATAATTGTGAATAATTATTATCATTGTAGTTGTTAGGCTACATAGACTTGGATACTCGAGAGTGGCATGATGGAGTTCTGACTTTCAGTGCAAGACAGGTTGTGAAAGAACCACAAGGTAAAATCTTAGAAAATACAAGCTACGTTTAGTTAATAAGTCTCACATTTATTTTAAGTTTAATCATGTAACAGCATTTAAAAATATAGAGGTATCTATGTTTTTAAAACTAATGAAATGTATTTTTGTTCATCTTGGAATAAAATTATTCAGTTCCAAAGAAGTATCAAGATTTAAGTTTCACATTTTCCTGATTATAAGTCAGTTGCTGTTAATTTCAATTGCAATGTAGTAAAATTCACTGCAACATTTTGATATTATAAATAATAATCAAAATTAGGTGTTGCAGTTTGATAATGTAAATAATTATCAGAATTGGTTGTTAATTGAAAATGTTTGAATAGTTTCTTACTTTCTCTGTTATATGTTAACATATGCATGAAAATTTGTTCTAGAATTAAATTGGGCCATTCAATGAAATTTCACCCAATTTAGTTGCAACACCATTTTATATTTTCTTCATGTTTTTTTTTTCCTATCAGTCATATGTAAATGAAAAACAGAGTTACTTTTATTTTCTTGGCCAGCTTTATGAGTTATAGACCACTCAAATGGCCCAGGATGGACAAAAAATGGATTCTTAAAAGGTTTGTACCTTTAGCTATAAATTTTGAACTATAAAGGAAAGTGAGACTATTCAAACCTGTTATCAAAAAATTGTGTTAAAGGTCATTACTTTAAAGTAAAAATAGTCCCACATATTATAGATCAAAGTTTGTCTTGGATAAGATATTCTTACCTAATTTTTACCCTTTAATGTTTCAGGAAGGAGATTAACCCAAAATACCATTGTTTTTACTGTTATTTGAATTCTGGTGTTTCGAATTCTTTTGGGTAAATAAAAGTCTGAAACATGAAAAAACTAAAAAAACTTTGGTTTTAGATCCTAGTTTCAATAAAAAGGATTTAAAAATCTGAAAATTTTTCTGATTAGCCTTTTTAATACTTTAGCTACTGTAAGTGTTTCTTAAGTGGGTAGAGTCTTTTTTTAGAGTTGCAGAAATTTTAAAATGTGGAACAACTGAAAAACACATTTTTAGACTCTGATTTTGCTAAAAAAAAGTAAAGTGTAAACAATTGTAAATTTCTCTGCATAATCTTTGCTTGTCTTACCTAATGTACAAGTATGCTTTATGGTTCAACCCTTTCATAGTTATAGAAGTGTAAAATAAAAAAAAAAGTATTTTCAAAACCTAATATCATTAAAAAAATGTTAAATTTATGAATATTAAAATTCTTGTACCTTAAACTTCCATTTCCTTACTGTAAATGCTGTTATCTGTTTATAGTTCTGATTTGTTTTAGAATACAGAATTTCAAGCTTTTATAAAACATATTTTGCATTTTGTTTTACTGCAGAACAAAGAAAAATGTGGAGTAATAGAGGTTTGAAAGTTTGAAATTATGTAACTTTGAAAAGGCAGAACTACATATTTTGCATCATATGTAAGAAAGTAGGACAACAAAAAATTAAGCAGACAAATTTCCAAATTTAAAATTCTCACCTCTCTTAGCAAAATGGAGGTTAAAAATGGATTTTTATTGTTAATTCATGAACAATTTCCATTTACCCTTCTTTTATTTGAAACATTATAACGGAAACATAATCAGATTTTAATCAACAAGATATTCACTATCACCTTCAGTGATCTTTGCCCATCTTTGTGGCATCTGGTCATTTCCTTGGGTATAGAACTGTAGCAATTTACTATAAAAAAACTGAATGAGAGCATGTTCGACCTCATTATCATTCTGGAATCACTGCTTATTAAAATTGTTTTATAAGGAACAAAATCTGGTGAATAAGGTGGATGAGTAGAACACTCCAAGCTCAAAAATTTTCTTTGGAATGATTTGTGCTTTATGTATTCTAGCTTTATTGTGAAGGAGGGTTTCTTGCCTTGTTGATGAGTGACATACCCTTTTTTCATCGCTTAGCATGGCATACTCATTTTTCATATCTGGGTTATAATATAATCAAGAAATGATTCAGCTTGTCAAGAGAACAGTGAAGTGGTAATGGAGAACCAGTCAGCCTTGTTCTTATCCAAGGAAACCATGCTCTTATTTTGCCTGTTTTTCCAATAACTCGAAGGTGATGAAAGACAGTTGGGACATTTCAAATTCTTTTCCCAATTCATAAGTTAATTTATGTGAATTTCTCTCAATCATTGATTCTGATGCATTGTTATCAAGCTCTAAAGGGCTACCAGGGTGTGGTTCATCCTGGAGCAACAAATCCTCTCGCAAGAACTTTGTAAATCAATTTTTGTAGTGCCGATCAGTGATGATGTGCTATTCAAATATGGCAGCATATCTTTCTTACCACCTCCATAGCATTTGAGTCCTGATGGAACATTCACAAATTTGCAGTGTCAAATATGTTTTTTCATCTTCCATTTTGCTATTCATATTTCTATCTAAAGTTTTAAAAGGTAATGAATCATTGTCATCAAAACATTCTTCCAAGCTTTTGCTACAGAATTTCATAAAATAGAAATTTAGTACAGTACACCTAAAATAGATTACATTTGTTCAACAAAAGAGGATAAGAAACCAAAATTAATTATCAATCAACCCAACATATATATATTTTTGTGAAATGTTTCAGTTTTCAAATGCTGTCTCTAAAAATAAGTTAAAATATCTGAACAGCACTCACTATAATTAAAGCACTGCATTAAAAGGTTAACCCTCCAAGGGTTAGACTTCTTTCCCTCTATTATGCTCTTAAATGCAACAGGAAGTCATAAGCAATGATTGTGTGGCAGTACTGTCAGATCAGTAATGATATTGAAGCTAATAGCTGTGGTGTGAAGATTACATTTTTTCAAAAATTTTTATTTCTTTTGCAGAAATTGAGGTCTGAAAACAGTACTTTTAAGTGGAAGCATTGAGATAATAAAATAATTTTGTGTTTTGGAAGTTTTTTTCCTTGAGATTTTAAAGAGTAAAAATAGAAATTGAATGTATTATTATTTGCACATATAGGACAGAGAATGGTCCTAAAAATTCTCCTAGTTTGTACAGGTTTTCTTATAAAAAGCATACCCCACTAAGACAGAAGTCACTACTGACCATTGCCCAGAGTTATTAAAACACCACACAAGCAAACAACCATGGCATCCCAGAACTCAAACTTGGCCATTGCAGTGTCACTGCAAACCAACACAATACCACAGAGCCACCTAGGCAGTTTTTCCTTTGACCTTTATTCAGATACCATGGTGAGGGTTATAAAATTATAACGATATTCTGTACGTTAAAAATATTGTTGAGAGTTAAACATTTAGTTTACAAAAATTGCCATAAATTACCCTTCAGAGTGAAACAGTAAACCTTTTTTTTTTTCTTATATTTATAACCTTGTAACTTTTGTTAATTATTTCATTATATTTGTTTTGCATAAAACATATTTTTATGTTGCAGTAGATAAGTTCATAAATCAGTTCACTATTGTTTTTCCAGAAATCCGTTCATGGATTGTTTGTGATGGTGACATTGATCCAGAATGGATAGAGTCATTGAATTCAGTTTTAGATGACAATCACTTGCTTACAATGCCTTCAGGGGAAAGAATTCAGTTTGGTCCAAATGTTAATTTCATTTTTGAGACACATGACCTTAGTTGTGCTTCACCAGCCACAATTTCAAGAATGGGAATGATATTTCTAAGGTATGTAAAATATAAATTTTGATGATTAAAACTTGACTCTTCAGCTCTTTCCTTCTTTTCTCCCTCTAATATGATATAAACTACATCTTGGAATTTGTTCACACACAGCTGCTAAATAAATAGTTTCTTAAGAGTATTGGCCATTTAAAAATATCCTGCAGACAAGTTTTTTTTTTAAATAATCAGCTGAAAAAATTTGGTTTTGTCCTGAGTGGGCAAATTTGCTGTCTTTTTTGCTTTTCATGTCTTTTTCACCCCCATTCATTTTCAAATTTAGCACTTAATTTGCTCAGTTCTTTAGCGACAGATTCACTATATTTTATTTGTGTATGATCTTTTACTTTCAGTATATTGTTCTTCATCTTGCTTGATTTTGCTTACTAATTAATTTTTTTCACTAATTTTAATATTTGTCAATTTATATTCTAATATGAGGATTTCCATTATAATTAATTTCCATCTTTTGTTTACAGCATATCAGTTAACTTGGATATGTAGCATTACATTCATTTTCCATGCATAACAGATTCATAGAAGTTAGAGGCATAATTTATGCAATTGACTTGCTAATCCTCTGTTGCACTACTCATAATCAAAGTAAAGCAAATACCCTAAAGACTTTTCAATACCTAAAGAAGGAGGCAAACTCCCTCTGCAGAAAGAAAATTGAAAGATAAAGAAAGAGATGAATTAGAGATTTTCCTAGCTTTGAATGCTTGAATAGGTTAACGATATACTGTAGAGATAAGGAAAGAAAAGGTGAGGCCTGAACAAAAAAAAAGAAGTGAATTAAAAAAAACATCATCATAATAATTGATAAAAATTATAATATATTTAAATTCCAAATTATGATTTTACACTGCTTTCCATAACTTAAGAACCATCTTAAAATTAAATTTTGCTCAAAAACCTGTTGGATCTACCGCATAGGAATCAGACTATAGGTGTATATAAACACTTAGTAAGAATAATAATTGGAAACTGAAATCTTTTAATTCTCAAAATTATATACAAATAGATTTGTGCATAACACATATAGATTTGTGCATAAAGGTAAAGGTCAACTGAGATAGCCCAAATGGTTCAATATGGTGAGTAGTCACCTTTAACCACTAAATAGGCCTTGCAATAATATTTCATGCTATTGATAAAACTGCGAGTTGTAATTATAATTAAATAAAATGTAATTTTAAATTAATATTGCATTTCCTTGCAGGAGCTGTTTTCAGGGGAGCAATCTATCTCCAGAGATAATCCCATGCATTTTCTACTAGATTTATGTTGGGAGACTGGGTGACTGCATCCTTGCAGTTAATAGTGATCAATAAGGTTACAATGGCACAGGTGGGCATTATCATCATATAGGAGGAAAGAATCATTTATTGCATCCACATATCGTTGCATGAAGGTGTCCAGATGTCATCACTGTACCTATGACTAGTGATATAGCCTGTTGGAAGCACATATAGATTTGTGCAAAAACTCAAAGATATCCCTCTCTAAACACACTATTACCACCTAAGTGTCCCATTTATGGATATTTGTGGCATGATAGCATTTTCCTGGTTCCTTCCATACCAACTGAAGACCTGAATTGTGGAGGACAAATCTCAATTCATGAAGAGCATGGATCACCATTGCTCCTGGGTCTAGTTGACATGATGTTTGTACCAATTTAGATGCACTTGTGGCAACAGGTCAAGGGCACACATACCACTGGCTGCCTAGCATATACGAACACCTCATGAAGTCTTCGGTGTACAGTGGTAGCAGGTATCTCTGTTTCACCTGCTGCTGCAATGTCTGATAATAGTTAATATTGTGCTTCTCCAGGCTCATAACACCAGACCCTTGAAATTGTTGCTTGTCGTCATTCACTACTGAATATTCTGGATGCTCTCTGTCCTTGTTGGAATATCTGCTAAAATCTATGCACCACTGAACGACTCACATTAAATCATCTGGCAACATCTGCTTGATTTTAATCTGCATCAAAGTGACCTACAGCTTGCCACCACACTTCTAATAAATGATGTTTTGTAGATATATACAATAAATGTAGGTTCAAGTCCCGTATGTTGGTGAAAAATTTTTCCACAAAATATTTAAATCTGCTATCTCAGAAATTCCACCTTGCTGGAGAACAGCTTTGAAACACTCACTTTTAACCCTCAATGCATTTGCATATACTGTTGCTAGTGCATACCATATCTTAATCCTGTGTCATATTTTACATATACTGTACTTGACTTTCATACATTTCTATCATTGTAGTTTTATATCTCACTTCTTTTCATTTGTTCCTTAATTTATGGAAACCACTGTATGTGTGTATATATATATACTAGCATTTTAAATTGTTTTCATTGAAAAGAAAAATGTTAAAGTATTTCTTCTTTTAAAAGGAGGAATGTAATTGTATATACTGTAGGTAAACTTTTTTAATGTTCAAAAAACTTATTTTTTTATTCAAATGTAGACTTATAAATAATATTGGTGTATGATATTAAATGCACTGGATATTTTTCCTTTTTTATGTTAGTGATGAAGATACAGATATTCGAGCTTTGATAACAGCTTGGCTTCAACAGCAATCTGAAGAAATAAAACTTATTTTGGAAACTTTTATCAATGACTACTTTTTTAAAGGTTTAGAATGGGTACTAAAACAGGTATCGTGCTTTTTTTTTTATTTGTAGCAATTTTTAATTGAACATAGTTATAGTGTGTAAATGGACCTTTTTTTAAGTGCTTTACTTCACTAATTAAAATATAGAAGTCAGAAGTGACTTACTGAAAAATCCACATTATTTCTTCTTTAAATTTATTGATTTTTCTGCAACACATCCTTCCTGTGAGACCTAAAAAAACTCCCAAATTCCAAAATTACTCTTTTGTGGAATCAATGCATGCAGTATTTTGCTTTTATAAGGACCAGCTTGGAAAAACATGGGATCAAGTGCAAAAATATGTCTTATTGAAACTTTTTTGGTTGCATAAAAACCATAATTATCATATTGTTGGCAACACTAGTTATTATAAAATCATAGATCAGTACCAGGAATAATGCAGCTTTTTCTCACTGTCCCGTGGCCGAGTGGTTAGCGCGCTTGGCTACTGATCTAAGGGGCCTGGGTTCTAGCTCCGGGTGTGTGTTGTTTTTCTGCTGAGGTCCTGCCATCCTCACAGACCTTCTACTATGGCATATAAACTGACAGGCTCCTGTCAGACCTTTGTGGCAAGCAGCTGCTTGAGGGGGTATTTATTATTTTATTTTTGATAGTATTCAACATTCTTTTCTGAAGTTTTTAAAAAGCAGTAAAAATCCAAGTTGGGGGGGGGGGGGTCCAATGCACTGATGTCACTGGATTTATATATAAGTCCTTTCATGTAGCACAGTTGATTCTCCTACTGGGTGTTGCAAAAGCCATTTCTGAAATAAACCAAATTTTTTTCCATATTAATTTTTCAACCGATGAGTCAAATTGATTCTTTTATTTTTAATTTAATAATTAGTGCCATAATACCATAATACCAAAAGTTTTGGGTTTAGTCCATGTTATGTGACTGGAGCATCATATTCATAGCTCTCTAATTTTGATAATCAGCTGCTTAAAGAATGTTACTGAAGACAAACTGAAGATCTCAATCAAATTTATTCAAATCTTTATTTTGAACAATAATATGTAAAGATTTACAGAAGTTGGAACATGAGAGCAGCATTGCTGGCCATAGGCATTTTCCTCAGAAAATAATTAAAACAAATAATACATATGACAAATCAGTTAATGAGATTAATGTAATTTTATAAGTTTGTGTAATCGTTTTTAAGTGTTTGTTGGTTTTGAAAAGAAAAGTGTTGAAAGAAGTGTTTGAAAAGAAAGGATTAGCTTAACAGCAGACTGCTATTAAATGTTCCAGCTTCAGTACCTCTCTAAGAAAAAAAGCCATGAAAATTAAGATAAAGACTTTTTAAGTGATATCGTCAATTGATTTCCAGTGACAATTATAAAAGGCTTATTTTGAAAGTTAAGGAATTTTAAATATGGCTTTTCACTCACTTAATGTGGAAGTGTACCAATACTTTTAATAATATATATGAACTTAAAGCTTAATGCAGTAGACTTTCTCTTATCCGGTCTTGGCTCAACTGACCTCCGCTTTAATTGGTCGTTCCAAGAAGTGGAAGCTGCTTGTTTTCTTTATTTGCTTCAGTTCCAAGATGCAGAAGCAAGTTGCCACTTGTTTTGTTTATTTGCTTCAGTTCCAAGAAGCAAAAGCAAGTCGCCACGTGTTTTGTTTATAGTACAGTACATATTTGCTTCAGTTACTATTGTGAATATAATAGTGTATAGTGTACTCTGCATATACAGGAGTGTGTGTTGTTTTCTCTTAATTATTGTGTGGTACAAAATGAGTGGGTGCAAGCATAAGCACAATGTCATTATGATGGAGATGAAATTAAAAGCATTAGAACGTATTGACAAAGGTGATCAAGTAAAGCATATTTGTGATGAACTAGGTGTTGGTAAAAGCATGGTAAATGACTGGAGAAGGAATAGAAAATCTTTACAAGATTTTTGCACTCAAGTCGAGTCTGAAAAAACGCTTTCTTCTCGATGCACTGTTAAAAAGCCGAAAAATGAAATTGTCAATTATCACTTTGGTTATGGTTCATGCAAGAGCATCGAAAAAGAACACCAATCAGTTGGCCAATCTTGAAAGAAAAAGCATTAATCCTTCATTCTAAAATCGATAATAGGGGAGATTTTTCAGCAAGTGAGGGATGGCTTTCTCACAGGAAAAAACGGCATGGTGTTCATTACCTTGGTGCTTGTGGTGAGAAATTGTCAGGATCCTTTAGCAGCAAAGGAATTTTTAGAAAAAACTTTTAGTGCTTATTGAAGAAGAAGGCCTATGCACAGAACAAATCTACAATGTAGATGAGACTGGGTTAAATTTTAAACTTCTCCAATGAAAACGTTTGTGACATCACAAGAAACCTCAGCCTCAGGATTTGAAACAAAGAAAGAATCACTGTCATTGTGTGTACAAATGCTGCAGGTACACACAAACTTCCTCTTTTTGTAACTGGGAAATCAGCCAAACTCCGAGCATATAAGCATTTAAATTTAGCTGCTCTGCCAGTTTACTAGAAAGCTCAAAAGTCTGCTTGGATAGACTTGTATTTATTTAAAGAGTGGTTCTTTACAGAATTTGTTCCAAAAGTAAAAAACCACTTGAGAAGCCTTAAAATGCCTGTAAAGGCCCTACTCATTCTCGACCATGCCTTAACACACCCAAGCGAACTCATTTCTAACAACATAAGAGTCGTGTTTTTTCCACCTAATGTAACATATTTAGTGCAACCAATAGATCAAGGAGTGCTTGTAAGTTTAAAAAGGCGATGCAGGAGAAAGCTTCTTTAAAAATTCTACAGTGAACCGAAAATGACGGAATAGGACTTTTAAATGCTTTGAAAACAATAAATAACAAGGATGTGATCTACATGTTGGCAAGAGCTTTTGAAGAAATGCCTCGTACAATGTTTGTGAAGTCATATAGAAAACTTTGGCCTGAAGTTGAAAACTGTGTAGAAAGTACCAAAGATGACAACACAAAAGTATCGAATGAGCCTGCGCCTGCCAAAGTTATGACAGATAATGACAATATATAAATACTTGAAGAAGATGATATTGAAAAATTGTTGAAAGGTGATGAAAAGTTGGAAAATGAAACACTGAATGATGACAAAATTATCAATGCAGTCTGCCAAGAAGGGAACGGGGAAGAAGCAGAGAATGACGAAGAAGAGGAAGAAGGGAAAGTTAGCCATATTGAAGGAAAAGATTTTGATGTTGCAATAAGATACATTGAACAAACAACAGGCCTCATCTGCGATTGATATAATGCTTATTAAAAAATGGCAAGACTTTGCAGGTAAAAAAGTGTTAAGTTCAAAGAAACAAAAGAAAATCATGGACTTTTTCAAGTGAGTGTGAGTGAATTGTTAATATTGTACAATAAATTATTAATTAAAATACAGTACAGTTAGTATTTTTGTCATTTGCCATTTTTATTTATTTTCTGACACAGTTTTTAGATTAACTGGCCTTTTGTTCATCTGACCAGGGGTCCGGTCCCATAAGGGCCAGATAAGAGGATCTACTGTATTATAGTTAATAGGTGAAGACTGAAAGAGTGGCTTCACTAAAATGTTTTGGTTCACTATATAAGACATGATTCAATTAAATTTCCATTCCATTCTACCTACATTGAAGTTTTCTCCACTACCATTCATCCTTCTCTCAATGAGAAAGAGGACACCAGTGGACTTTGAAAGGCTGGTGGTCATCATAATGGATGTTAAGCCATAACTTCATATGCCTGAGATCCATTCCCTGTGCTTATTAAGTAGCATATTAGATGACCTTTAATGGGAGGTTCTTGGGGTCCCTTGTAATATAGTCATTTAAATTATTGTGTTCCAAAAAAAAGGGGGGCCACTTAGAAGTAAAACAACCCATTTTACTAAACTATTTTTGTAGATCTTTTTGAACTCCAAAACAGTCTGGCATCAAAATGAATAAAATTTTAATTTCTATTCCCAAATTTACATTATTTTTATTGTTAATATATAATAATAGTAATACTGAACTTAAAGAAAATATGAATTGCTTATTTTATTGAAAGACTAACATTATTCACAATTTGGAAAAGGTTGTTCTTCTTAAAATCTGAGTTTAAATAATAAAATGTATTGCTAGAATGTCTTAAGTTGCTTCAGTCTATAATCAACCTAAGTATTAAGTTATTATAAATTATACAATGTACATTAAATTGATTGGTCAAAATATAATTTTAAATATTTATATGATTAGTTGAAATGTACAAAATAATGTATTAAAAAGTTTATGCCTGGTCTAGTGGTTAATGTACTACTAAACCAGAACACGCTACATAAAGCTTCTAGATTATCTTCATACTTTGTGTAAGGGATTACCTTTTTCCCTTAAAAAATTTGTATGCCACATGTTCCACACTAATTAATGTGGGAAATGGGTCATTTTCTTACTTTATTTCATTTAAAGTTCTGCTCTTATATTTTTTTCTGTAGTTGCAATGCATTTTTATTAGTATTTCAAATGCAACATAAATCTTAAACTTTTAGTGTTGTTTCTTAAAACCTCTTAGCAAGTCGTGATTCTAAAATTTCATTTTCTTACAGAATGATTTTGTAGTTGAAACATCTTTAGTGGGAGTTGTACTGAATGGTTTGTCCCATCTTACTGGCATTCGCACTAGACCACAGTTTGCAGTTGCGCTAACTAGAGGATTAGGAAGTAACCTTGGGAAGGCATCTAAAGAAGCATTTATCAAGGAGGTGTGTGTTTATTTTTATTTCAATAGTAAAATTTCCTCAAAAGAGATTAGATAACTAAATTTAGGGTAGTTATCAAATATTATTATAATAGTGGACAAAAAAATGAATTACCCTAGCAGATATAAGAAATGCATACAATAGCACAAATTTGATCTGAAGAATCGGGTTGGATTAATGTATTATGGAATAGTGATTTCCTTACATTATCTGTGTAACCTGCAGCATAATGGATTGCTAAAATTGCATCTCCCACATGTTTAAAGAAAGATTTGTAGGAGTATTCTTGTTTATTGGCATAGTTCATATACCAATATTCTTCAATTAGTACCTACAGAAAAAGGTGTGCTAGCCTCTTCACAATGAAGTGTTTTCTTTGAGACAAATTAATTCTAAAATGTGCTCTCCTTATGCAGCAATCATTAGTCTGCTGCAAAGGTTTTGAGAAATTGGTAATTATGAGATGTGAACAGATAGTGACTGCAAACACTTTCTACACCCAAGCAGGTTTATGTTTTCAAGATACTTTCTATCAGAAACAGAAATTCAACAACTACTCATCATGGATAGAGAGTCAAGACTTATCATCTAGTTTGTGAACTGTTCATAGAAAAATGTGTGATATGGTACTAGTTGTTTCTGCTGATGAAAAAAATTATTATTATTTGCAATGGGCAAAGGGATATATAAAGTGGTAACAAATATCAGTGAAATGGAATAATGTTCTCTAATGAATCAAAGTTTAGTCTACATGGCTGAGATGTTTAGTATAAAAAAAATTTTACTTGTGAAGAATTTGTGCTTGAGTGTTTAAACGAAATGGTAATGTTCTTTTTGTACAGTATGGTGTGGGGGTGTGTTTCCACAAAGGAGCAGTTCTTTACTTTTTAAGGAAACTTTAGAAGTGTAAATAGTTGCATCTTGCAGAGTGACTTAGCATCTTGTCACTGTATTGAAAAAAGTAAGCTTTATCTTGCTTCATTCTAATGACATTACATAATAATCTTTGTTCATTTATAAAAATCACTGGAACACCCCTTTTTCATATGAAAGCTTCCTATAAAATTATATCTCATGTTAGATTGGCCTGTAAATAGTCTTGATCTTATCATTTAAAACTTAACATTGTTGACATGAGATGGGGAAAGCTGTTAGACAGAAATACCCTTTAAAAAAGGAACTACCTGGATTTTGAAAAAAGAATGGAATAGAAGCATTTATATTTATATAGAATCAGGAACCTAGTCTACAGTGTATTCAGAGTTTAATTTTTAGTCTGCCAGATAAATGTGCAGCTCTCATAAAAGCTAAAGTGCCCATGAAAATATTTAGAGCCTTGAAATAGAGAAGTCAATATATATGTCATTAATAATAATTGTTTTCATAAATCAATTGCCTTTTGAGAGACAATTGGAGAATATTTTGTAGCACTGACTGTATTTAGTAATTTGTAATTATTCAAAATTTATCAAATGCATCTAATATTTAGATTATTATGAAAATAAATGATTTTTGCTATTGATTCATAATGGAATTTTTCATATTATTTATCAGTAGCTGTTATTTATTATAGTTAACCATGTAAACCCTATGCATAATTTTAACAGTATCACAAACATATGTTTGCTTGGGTGTAATATTTTTTTATATATTACTCTATATCTATACTACTTTTACTTACATTTTGTTCGCTGTTGCATAAAGGTTACATTAAATTTTTTAGATTGCAAAGTTACTTATCTTCATTTCTTCTGTAAAAAATTGCATATATTTAAAACAACATTTAAAAATTTTGGTAAGATATATATTGTTCTTCTAAATAAAAATACCATATCAAGAAGCTGCTTACTACAGATACTGTTAGTTTATATGCCATAGTAGAAGGTCTGTGAGGAAGGCAAGATCTCAGCAGTTACCTGATTGAAAAGTTTTTATACAAATCCTCATTATATTAATGTAATGCTAATGCACCAGTATTTTAATTTCCTTTGATGATTGATACAACTTATAACAGTGTAATTGAAGCTTCAAATTTAGCCTTTGTTCATGCATCGTAAGCCAATTCTAGAGTGGGTTATTCTATAAAAAATGTAGCTTTTGTGCACAAAATTGCTAACATTAGCCAAACTACTGTGTTCTACCATTTCATGTATATATATACACTGAAGAGCCAAAACATTATGACTACCTTGCTAATATGATGTTGATCCTCCACATGCTGCCAAAACAACTTTTATCTGGCAAGGCATGGATGCTACAAGATTTCTAAAGGTGTATTATGGTATCTGGTACTAAAATGTTACCAGCAGATCCTTTAACTCTTGTAAGTTACATGGTTGAGTCACCACAGATCGGATATGCTGTTCCAACACAAACCACAGATGCTCGATTGGATTGATGTCTGGGGAATTTGGAGTCTATGGCAATACATGGAAGTCTTCCTCATGGTTCATGAACCCTTCTTGAACAATCTGGGCAGTGTGGCATGGTTCATTATCCTGCTGAAAGAAGGCACCACTAGAGGGATATACCGTTGCCATGAAAGTATGTACCTGGTCTGCAATGATGTTTAGGTGGGTGTTAGACATCATAGTTTCCTACACATGAATGACTGAACCAGAGTTTCCCAGCAGAACATTGCCCAAAGCATTACACTTCCTCCACCAGCTTGTTTTCGCCCCATAATGCATCCTGGTGCGAATACTTTCCCAGGTAAATGACACACACACATAGCCGCCATCAACATGGTGTAATAGGAAATGAGATTCATCGGGCCAGACAACCTTCTTTCAATCATTCAAGGTTCAGTTTTAATACTTGTGTGCCCACTGTAGATGCTTTTGATGGCGAACCTAGGTTAGCATGGGCACTCAGAGTGGCCTGCAGCTATGTAGCCCCATTTTCAGCAGGGTTCAATGTACTATGTGTTGTGACACATTACTCCGTCACCAGCATAAAATTACAAGCGAGTTGTGCCACCATATCTCTTCTGTTGGCTGTACCTTACGGGATAGCCTTCACTCACCTCTAGCATTGATGAGCCGTGGTCAGCCCACACCTTGCTGGTGGTTTGTGGTTTTTCCCTCCTCGGATCACTTTTTGAAGGTACTAACCATGGGTGACTGTGAGCACCCCACAAGCCTTGTAGTCTTGGAAATGCTCTGGCCCAGTTGCCGCTGTCATTTACCTGCAATTGTTTCGATTTGCATAAAGACATGCTGGTCATAATGTTTTGGCTCTTTGGTGTATTCATTCTAGTGAAAGCTGAAATGAAAAATCTATGTATATTAACATGAGTTAAAATTTGGGGTAGCTATATTGGACAGGGTCTGTAAATGGTAGCTAGGTAGTCATTGGAAGGAGAGTAATTCCAGTGTAGATGTCCTTAGTGGTGGGGGAATGGGTCTTTGCCTGTTGCCTGTGATTAGGGGCTGTTTGATATTGTCTGCATTCATTCTCTCAATAAACATAGTTTCTTTAAACATCCTACTAACCATTTTCTCTCCATAGGTAGTTGGAATGTGAGGACTCTGAACAGAGCTTATTCTCTTGGTGTCTTCACACAAGAATTACACCATTATAATTTAGAAATTCTTGGCTTGCAAGAGACCAGATGGACAGATAAAGGTCAGATTTTTAAAAATAATCTTAAATTTCTCTTTTCAGGGAGGGATGATAACAAGCATCACCAAGGTGTAGGTCTGCTTTTCAACAGACATGCCAGTGATGCTCTTCTAGGATATGAATGCATTAATGAAAGGTTTCTTACAGCAAAATTTCAGACAAGCATTAAAGACTTGAATGTTATCTGCTGTTACGCCCCTGCTGAGGATGCCGATGAGGATGAGAAGGATGGGTTTTACGGACAACTTCAGGATATTTTGAATTCTGTCAAGAGAGGAGATATTACCCTTGTTCTAGGTGACTTCAATGCCAAAGTTGATGCTGACTCTGCCCTTTTGGTATTGGTAGCTGCAATGGCAATGTCTCCTACAGGTAAGTAAACTTAATGGTTTGAGAATAACTAACACTTATTGCAAACACCACAACATACATAAGTACACATGGGTTTCACCAGATGGGCTGCATAAGAATATGATTGATTATATATTTATTAAGAGCAAATGGGCTAGTTCTGTTATAGAATACCAGGTCATATAGGGGAGCTGAAATTGGATCTGACCATTACCTTGTTAAAAGTGTCTTGCAATGTAAACTAAGAAGTGTTGTGCTAAGGTTAAAAATTTTACCTTTAATTCTGAAGTTCTGAAAAACCCAGTTATAGCTAAAGCTTACCATGATAGGTTACTTAGTCATTATGACAGTCATGGTTTGCTTATTACTGAAGTGAAGGAAGAATGGGATCATTTAAACAGGCTTTTTTAGAAACTAACAGTACTCTTTTAGGAAAAAGGGAGCAGAGGAGGCAGAATTATTTGAGTGATAAAGCACTTGGGATTATTTCAGAAAGAAAGAACTGCAGTAATGTCTTTAATCAATACCTTACTAATCCTAATAGAAAGCATTATAGAGAGCTTAATGAACATGTAAAGTATCAGTTAGCTGCTGATAGGAATGTTTGGCTTGGCTGACGACAAAGCCCAGGAAGCAGTTAGACAACACAACAGCAGAAAGCTGTACCAGATAGTTAATGTTTTATGTGGTAGAAAATGGACAGGTATACAGGGATTGAAGGATAAACAAGGTAAGGTTATAGATGGTGAGGATTCTGTCATGGCTAGGTGGGCTGAGCATATCAGTGATGTTCTAAACAATGTGGTTAGTTCTACTCCCATTGTTTGTAATGATGATAGATGCATTGGTGACTTTAATGTTGGCCCTATAACACAATCTGAAGTTATTTTGGCTATTTCCAAACTTAAACTTCATAAATCCCCAGGGGTAGATGAAGTTACTATGGAAATGGTTAGAGCTGGGAATGTTTCAGTTACCACTTGGATGACTGAAATTCTGAATATCTTTTATGATAAAAGCATGGTTCCTAAGGAGAGCTATTATTATCCCTATTTTTAAAAAAGGTGATTGCTGTTCTTGTGATAACTATAGGGGTATTAGCCTACTCTCTGTTCCAGGTAAAGTTCTTTCCATGATATTGCTTAATAGAATTAAGAATCTGGTTGACAGTCAATTGCGTGATGAGCAATGTGGATTCAGAAGTGGTAGGGGATGTGTGGATCAGATATTTTCACTTAGGCAGGTTCTTGAGAAATGTTTAGAGTTTCAGAAACCTCTGGTTGCTAGTTTGTTGATTTCAAACGGCTTTCTGTTGATCGACATAATTTGTGGTTGATTGTGAGATCATATGGTATACTAGACAAGTTAGTTAACCTAATGAAAGCTCTCTATAATAACACTTGAGTCGTGTGTGAGAGTTGGTAAGGCTTGTAGCAATTGGTTTAGCATTACTTCTGGTGTTTGACAAGGGTGCATTTTGTCTCCTTTTCTCTTTAATTTGGTTATGATTACGTTGTGCAGAATTCATTGCAAGGGAAAGATTTTAGCCTTAAATGGACTGGAGATGCTAAACTTTCTGATTTAGATTATGCTGATGATTTAGCCCTTTTGTTAAATGATGTTGATGAGATGAACTCTTTCATTTGAGCTGTTGATGAGACTGGTAATAGAGTAGGTTTGGTTATAAACAGTGAGAAAACTAAAGTGATGAAAATTTGTCAGGCAGGCTGTGATTCTGTTAATCTGAATGGTTGCAGTCTTGAGCAGGTGTCACAGTTTAATTATCTTGGGAGCTATGTAACAGATACTATTAACAAACGAATAAGGATTGCTGCTGGGACTTTTAAGAATCTATGGAGAGTGTGGAGAAATAGGCGTATACACAAAAAGACTAAAATTAGACTGTATAATAGTTTGGATCATTCTAGGGTTAGTTATGGTAGTGAAACTTGGACGCTGTGTAAGCAAGATAACAGGAAACTAGATGCTTTTGATTCTAGATGCTTACATAGTATCTTGGGTATTAGGTGTTTTAACTTCGTAACTAATGCTTAAGGAGGTCTGCAATGTCCTTTAAGCATCATATTGTGCAGAGAGAGACTCCGTTGGTTTGGCCATGTTGCTCGTATAAATAATTATAGATTGGCGAATAGGGTTATGAACAGTGTGCCTAAAGGCCTCAGAAAGAAGGGGAGACCTAGGATGCGGTGGGCAGACAATGTCAAACAGGACCTTGTTAGAATTGGTGTGCAGTGGCCAGATGCAGTAGATGTTGCTCACGACAGATATGCTTGGAGAATTAAACTGCACGGTCTGGTTGGACCTGTAGCCCATGGCTGCTTGATGATGATGATGATGATGATGATGATTGTAAGTGATAAAGTTTATGAACTTGGCGATGATGGATGGTGCTGAAAATGTGCCATTAGGCAAAGGGTGATTTATAATGACCGCTTTGGAAATATGCTGTTAGAACAAGCGTGCCACTAAATAAAGTACTGGATAATCGAAAGTTTACTGTATGTATAAACATGAAATAACATTAAAAATATGTGTAAAGATGGAAATATACGTAAAAGTTCAGTGACAATCATCTGCAGTTTATAACTAATCTCCTTGTTTCCCACTATTATTTTGCTAAAATGCCTGAATGCATTTTACTTTTATAAGCAGTTATATTGGGTGAAAAATATAACAGTTGTAACTTTAATGCTTATGCAAATCATTAGATAAAATTTTATTTTTATTCATTAAAATATTTGTTTACAATTTAAGTTTAATGAAACAATGTTTTGTTTTTAAGGGCAAAAGCTTAAGAAACCAAAACTGCCAAATTAGAATGTGAGAAACTTGTCAAGTTTTGCTATAATAACTTGTTCATGCTTTTTCTCTAGCACAGATATAAAGGATAATTAAAGCTATCCAGGATTTGCCTAACTTGGAATCAAATTTGGTTCTGATGAGATGGTAATCAGATATATTAACTCCCATCCTATTTAGCATTTATATAGGCTTCATGACATAATTTTTAAACTAATTAAATTTAATTTTGTAATTTTTTTCCACCAGGTGTTTTCATGGACAGGTGATTTGTTTCCAGATTCAAGAAATCCTTTTAATACTTACTATAATGCAAGTCAAGATAGATTGGAGTGTTACCAGAATGAGGTAGCAAACCATTTTGATTTATTTTTGCAAAATATTATGCATATAAATATTAATTTCATTTCAATGTATTAATGTATATACAAAGATCATCCATGGTTCATAGTAAAGTCATGGCTTAGAAGCTTGTGAAAAATAATAAAATTTTGAAGTTGAGCACAATGTTTGAAAAGAAGTATCAGCAATGAAGGTAAAGCTAAATAAATGGTCAGGACTAGTGAGAAATGTTTGGAAATTCATGATGAAATCTTTAATAAAGCTTCTTTGCAAAATCTGAAAATATATATTTGTACATTTTTGACAAAACAATGACATATTGAAATAATTACAAAAGAAATAACAAATAATCTGCGAAGATCACCTTTCAAACATTATGCATGAATTGTAGCTAGCATTCACTCTAAGTTTTTTTAAACAAATAATTTTGTTTGAGATTTATACCTGTAAAAGAAATTATCATTATAACTTCCATCCAGTACAAGTTGATTTTTTTTCCTCTTTATGTATTATATATTATTATATATTCCTTTGTGTGAAGTGTGGTTCCAAAATTGCACACTCTTTCCATTGGAAGTTATTAGATGTTGGAGATTTAATTTTAAACAATATTGATGGATCTTTTTTGAAGTGAGTTTCTGAATAATGTGAGGCCTGAATCCTACTTAACCTGATCTTTTCCTGAAGTTGTGGACATCTAAAAGGAAAGTTATAAAATAAAAATATTTTCTTTTTTAAAATATGTGTTTAAAACAAAATATTCTCCCATCCCAGTGGTCAAATGGACCATTGGGATGGAAAGTGCTTGCTTCTAATAAAGGAGCCAGGTTTAAGTGTAAGAAATATATAAAGAATATAGTATTTGATAACTAAATTTAATATATACAGATAATATGCTTCAATCTTTTTTAATCTCTGGCTCAATTGAGTTATATATGTTAGAGCTATTACAGCTATAATATATTAATATTTCTTTGATTTGTTGCTTCACAGACATAAATATTTTTGCCTAACAAAAAGTAATATAGTCTTAATCGTTGTTAAATGATACAAAAAGTTCGAAATGTTATATTATCCTTGTGATGTTATTCTTAAGTAGTTGGTGCACTCATTAAAATATCACCTTGATGCTGTTGGTTGAAGTTATGCTGCATGATGTAACACATTCAGCAGAAAAACCACCAGTCTTATTGTGAGTTTGTGTTTGATGGTTATTGCAAACAAAGTTGGTTACATGCCACTGTAGTTGTCGCAGGTGCCTGCTTTCTTCTGCCAGATGATGTCAGTTCTGCTTTCTTTAAGTTGTGTAGCTGGGGCACTCACTGTTGCTGTTAGAAAAATGGATCATTAGTCTTTCACTACTTGATGCACCGAAATGGTAAATTTTTATATGTTGATGATTTTTACTGGAAATCACATTGGCATTACAGTTGGCATTGATGATTAAATTCTTTTCTCTGATGTCACTTTTACTTCTTCATAGATGCCATATTTTTGGGAAATTTGTATGGTTATCTATACTGAACTTTTTTAAACACTTTGCAATAAAAAGATTATTCTAAAAGTTTAATCATCCAATTATAATCAGACTGACTTTAGTTGTTAAATGATATACTAAAATCATTATCTAAAATGATAGCAAATTGTTTTACCCTCACACATGAAGGGATCCAACTGGTAGTGAAAGAGTGCTGCAGCTAGCTTAAATAGTGGCATCCCTCTGATGATATTGTGAGGAGTTTAGAGGTCTCATGTAAGAGCAAGTTCTATGCTGATAGTAGGGGTGTGAAGTCAGTATTGCATATTGTATATGTAATTTATAGCTAGAACCCCCCCCCCCCCCCCAATTGTAAAACAACAGTATATCTTTTAAAAATACATAATTCAAGTTTGAAAAATTATATTTTCCTTTTTTTTTCATTTGATGCATATTTCATTAAACTGTAATATAAATAATTTGTTAAAGCCATCTGACTGCCATTTCTTAGAAGCACTAAATATATTGCTGATTTGTTTGTTAACATTACTCCTTGCTGAAGCAGCCTTCTGATTTAAGCCCACAAGTTTGATTTGAACATGAATCTCATGATTTATAACTAATATAATTGATATCTCATGAAAATTAACAAATAACTGCTATTTTTAAAAACTGAGATTTTTGAGATAATAGTGAAGAATGTACCTCTCCTCCCTCCCCCCTGTTTTACACTCCTTTCTGCCTTAAACCTATTTCACTATTCCTAGAATTATTTTTATCATTTATATCATTTATCCCATCATTCTGTGTATTTTTCTCGCTCTGAAAATTGAAACTATAACTAAAAAAAGTCTTCATAGCCAGACTTCTTCAAGACTGGCTTCAACGTAAATGTCATGTCACAGGAAATCTCAGGTGTCCCATGTAACCACTTAGTAGAATGCTAAGTGGCTGCATGGGAGTTGTTTACATGGATGATTTAAGTCCAAATACTTCATCCCAACATATTGGATACCCACTTCATAAAGTTAGTATTTTATAATTAAACCTTTGTTTTTGTTTCTGTAGATTTACATTATTTCTATAAATGATTAACCATTTGGCCAATCGATTTTTTGGAGTTATGCTACAATGGATGGATGGCTTACAACATGCTGCTGTGGATATTTAACTTCACATTAGGTTGTATGTTTATTTTTCTTTTTGTTTTTTCTCTATTTTACAGTAAAAAAACTTTGATCTTGTATTGTTTCCTTAAAACGAATGAGGTATTTGATATGGAAGCAAAAAGGACTTCCTTGACATGGAATTAGTTCTCATGTGGTATTGGCATTTTCAGCAAGTGTTTTTAACCACTCCCCCCCCCCCCCCATACATAAAATTTTACTTTTATTTCAATTTGCCAGTTTTTAAGCTTACATTGAATATTTTTAAAATATTTAAAATATTTTATTTATAAAATTTTTAAATACCCCCCCACCCCACACACACACACAATATCTTGGCTGTATTTGTATCAGTCTAATGATATAGATGATTTTATTTTTTGTTTTGGTGCACTAACTTAATGTACTCTTAAATGTATAAATTATTAGTATTCATGTTTTTACTTATAGAATTTAATGGTATATTTTTACGGTCTCTTAGCCTGAACAAAGTCTTACCCTTGATTTGCTGAAAAGCAGAACTTTGCCAATTGTACAAACAGCAGATGTACTTAGAACTATTGACTATTTGATGCCATGGCTCCAAGCAGACACCATACAACCATTCCTCTTAGTTGGTCCTGAAGGATGTGGCAAAAGGTATTTCTTGCAATTACTGTAGATGTTTATGCAATTTAGCATCTCGTTATTTACAATTTCTTTTATGTTTTACATATCCAGACATTTTCAGAATTCTGATATTGATGTAAAATAAATGCCAAAAATTAGTAATTTTAATTCCATCTCCCCTATTCTTAAAAAAATTAGCTGTGAAAACCTATTTTTAATAAGACAAAAATCAGATTACTCCCTTTAACACATGGCATGCATTTCAGGGATGCTATAGCAACTTTCATTTAAAAAAAATTGGAATATTCCAAAAAAATATTTTCGGTAAAGTTTTCAAATGGGAAAAAAATTTAATTTACTGATTGAATCATGTATGATTAACACTTTAAAAAAAGTTTATTAATTACTACATTTGTTTACTAAATAATATAACTGAAATTTAGGAAAACATCAAAACCAATGGAAATAATGACTAGGTTTGATTAAAAAATTAAATTGTGCTTAACCTATGGGTTTCTATTGCTTTGCACTGGATGCTAATATGCAGATCAGTATGTATAAAATATGAAGGTGTGCCATTCAACAAACATACAGGCATTAGACTATGGAGAAAAAAGAATGACTTATTTATTGATTAAAGAAATTTGTTATTGATTTATGAAATGATGGTAATAATTAAGCAGAAACAGTAAAAATCTTAAATTGCAACCTAAGCAACTGTGTCAGTAGTGTTAAGAAACTTTTGCATAAATCAGATTTAGTGAGAGAGATCAAAATGTAGAAGAGAAAACATTACAAAGATAAGAGAAATTGTTTGGGTTTGTATCAAAAAGTGTATTCTAATCCTCCAGAGAACTTCAAAAATTCTGAAATGCCACTGGAGCTTTCATTAGCAAGGACAGTACGTTACACAGACTGTATGCAATGGGTTTAATTTTTGGGTGCCAAAGATTAAATCACATTTGGTTCAGAAACAAGAAGAAATTACACAGTGTGGAAAAAAATCTCATTAGATTGAACATGATTAGAAGAAACTCCTAGTTTTTGTGAATTCAAATTCTGCATTTTCTTGCAATTCCATACTTATACTACATATTTCTCATGCTGAAGTTTTTGTGCAGGGTTTGGTGTTACCAAATAACATGAGAAGTAAAGCATTAAAAGTCATCTGTTTGCTGGAAATATCTGTAAATCACATTTAATTTTTTGAGAGATATTTCATATACACTTTTCACAAGTGTTAATATAGCACTCAGACATGTAAAGTCAACTTCACATTGTTAGTATTACCATTTCTTAATGATCTAATGGCCACGATTTGACAACTTGACTTAAAATAGCCTCTATTTGGCAATTAGAATAACTAAAATAATTATATAAATTAGATAGCTGAATAAAATTCCATACCCATTTTTTTAAGACTATTTCATTCTTATATGCTGGAATTATAATTGAGATATACAAAGCTTGTGATAAATGTTGTTCTACACTAATAAATAGGCTATAATGTTTTAATGTGAAAACAAAATTGAATTTAAAAATGAAAACCATAGTACTATGTGTTTTTGAAATATATATATATAATAAGGCCGTCCCGTGGCCGAGTGGGTTAGCGCGCTTGGCTACTGATCTACGGGACCTGGGTTCGAGCCCCGGGTAAGGCATGGATGTTCGTGTTGTTTTTCTGCTGAGGTCCTGCCATCCTCTCAGATCTTCTACTGTGGCATATAAACTGACAGGCTCCTGTCAGACCTCTGTGGCAAGCAGCTGCTTGAGGGGGTATTTATTATTTTATATAATAAGCATGCTGATTTTATTTGGAATCATTTAAAAAAGAATACAAATATAGTACCATGCAAAAAGTGTTTTTTGAAAAATGTATGTCTTTCCTGAGTCATTCCATTAGAGCAAAACAGAAAACAGAAAGCAGAAGTCATAGGATTTGAATGATGACTAGCTCTTCTGTTTGTTTATAAACAATGAAATTTAAGAAAAATCTGTAATTGTTTTATTTGAAACCAATTTAAAGAAATGAACTATTATTATGAGCAAAATATTGAATTATTCATTCTAGCCTTTGCATACTAAAAATTGACTTTATGTTTTTAATGAAAGATTAAAATAAGGTGATAGCTTTGTAATCTCTTTTGTAGATATTTATAATTTATTTATTAATTTATAACTTCTAATTTTCAGTGTTCTGCTTCAGAGTTGTTTCGTCCAATTACGCTCTGTTCAAGTAGCAACTGTGCACTGTAATGCTCAAACTACACCTCATCATGTATTGCAAAAGTTGTCTTTGGTGTGCATGACTGTAAGCTCTCATACTGGTCGTGTGCTAAGACCCAAAGATTGTGAATGCCTTGTTCTTTACCTGAAAGATTTAAATCTGCCTAAACCTGATAAATGGGGAACATGCCAGTTGTTAGCCTGGCTGCAACAGGTAATTTTTTTCATTTAACTTTTATTTAAATATTTAGCATTTTGCAGTAAATCTGAAGTCAATCGAAATTTATTTCATAAGTGCTTTGCATTAAGACTATTCAATGGAGTAATTATTTAGATTGTCAAAAGGTGCAGTATTTTGTTACTGCCCCTCCAACCACAATTCAACACTCTATAATGATTTTTTTGTAATATCATAAAATTAGTTGGATTGTTTTACCTCTGAGTTGCACTTTTTTGCACACAATGGGCTAAATGTCCAGGTCACAAGGGCTGAGAGAAGGTTGGGGAGAGGGAACCCACTGGACAGCTGTTGGAAGACAGATGGGATCCTCCTGTCAAGGTCATCCAGCATGTTTTTTAATGTGCACAGGGTATGACTCTCGTGCATGGGACTACAGTTTAACGTCCCATCCGACAGACAATGGCTTTTCCAAGACCATCCCTGACTAAGGGCAGAGTGGGAAGTTCTGTGGAGATAAATCTCAATACTGGCCCAGCTGGAACTCGAATCTGGGAACTGCAGATTACTAACATGGTATGTTATCAACTGAATCACCCCTTCCTCTTAGAGGTGAGACGGGGGTGGCTCAGTCGGTAGCGCACCAGGCTCATAATCTTCAGTTCCCAGGTTCGAGTCCCAGCTGGGTCAGCATTGAGACTTATCTCCACAAAACTCCCTGCCCTGACCACGGTTAGTAGGAGACACCAATGGGCTTGGAAAGGCTGTCGTCCATCGGATGGGACATAAAACCGTGGCCCTGTGTGCGGGAGAGCCACACCCTATGCATGTTAAAGAACATGCTGGATGGCCTTGATGGAGGCTATCATCTGTCTCCCAACAGCTGTTCCAGTGGGTCCCCTCCCCCCAACCTTCGCTGATCCTTCGGGGTCCTTGTGACCTGGCCATTTAGCCCATGGTGTACAAAAAAGTGCCGCTCAGAGGTAAAACAACTCAACAACCCCCTCTTAGAAAATCAGTGTGTAATGCAAAATTTTCATATTAATGAATTGTGGTTACCCAGTTGTTTTTTACTGAAACTCTCAGTTTTGAATTGTGCCAAGCCATTATCCATTTATTTGTTGTCTTACTGAAAGAAAAGAGTTACTATTGGTCCCAACAAGTTAATGCCATTTATCACAGGGCATATTGAATCATGGTCCTATTACATAATTTTTATCAGCAACTACCTCATGTTTAAGAATTTCTAGAGATTCCAGAGTTTCATTGTCTTTTAAATGGAACATCACTTGGTGCATAGTAAATACTTCTCTAAAAAATGTTATTCAATATAGCAGCAAACATTTGCAAGCAAAGCAGTTTTTCCAGCTTAATTGCTGCAGAAAAAGATGGATAATTCCAGCTTATTTTGTGAAATCTGACTTTTTATTATGTAACTACCCATAAAATATAAAAATATCAGAGGCATAGCACCAGAGGGCTAACTATCCCAAGGGAAAATGGATTAGATTATTGAATTGAAATATCATGGTCATTCCTACACTTTATATTAAATTTAGGGGGAAATTGTATTGAGCTAAGTGGGATACTAAACTGCAATTTCCTGATAACATGTCAGGTGCTATAACTAAAATTGATATCGATAAGTAAGAGTGACTTCATGACCTCTTAACTGAACCAACATTGAGAAATTTACCTAGTAAATTTAATTCTAGACAAGATGAATTTAGTAAATAATATTTTTTTTAGAATAATGTTAAATTCCAGTGTAAAAATTGTATCTCAGCTATTAACAAATTATATTTATATTCTTTCACTAAAATTGTATTCATAGCATTTTAATGCTGTATGCTTTTGGTCTTGTAGAAAAGCCCAAATATTTTAGTTAAGAAAATCTGTGCAGCATCAACTGGAGATTTGATCTTGTGCACCTTTCTTTACTAAATGGGATCATTCACTCACTGCCACAAATGCAATGTAGCCTAGGTTTAAATATGATAAAACATTAACTCAAAATTTGAGCATTTGAATTTCATTCTTGTGTTTATAAAAAGAAAAAACCTTCAACTAAAATATTGAATATGGAATGAATAAAGTAAAGCTGCATAAAAAAGCCAATAATCACCATTATATATCTTTCAATAGTCAGACTTTCAATAATAATATGCAGAATAGTTATGTACATGCATTAGCCATTATTGTATTTATAAATTTGCCATTTTGAAGTAAATATTCAAACATTTCAGTTGGGAAGAGAAAAGATTAAGCAAATGTACTAAATTATATTGGTTTTACTTTCCATGCCCTTTTTTGCTTCTCTATCACTCATATGCATGTTAAAGCTTTATACCCTGCAAGTAACAGTGAGTTCTGTTCTACATCAAAAGTAAAAGAATGAAGCAGGATATCATAATTACAGGTTTTTAATTTGTGAAGTCAAGATATATATTTTTACTTGATTATATTATTTGCCTCATTTTGAATTAAATTTTCCCTCATCTGAATTTTGGATATTGGATTTTCTGCCAAGTAAGATTTTTTCAGACAGGAATTTCACCTTGTGTTCTTTTTTTTTTCTTTTTTAACAAATATTACACGAGTGATTAAATTTTCATATAATTTTTCAAATAATAAATAGCATTTTTGTGTTTATTTAATAAGCAAAAAGTTTATGCACAGATATCTATAGTAAAATATGTAAATACCAAATCAGTGGTTTATTACCTGTAAATGGAAAACATGTCTGACTTGTAATATAATTAAAATTTTGAATAATGCATCAATTTGAATATTGGAATCCTACAGTTATCAATATGATGAGTACAGTTTCACTTCTTGCCAAACTGTTAAAGATATCATTTTTGGCCTTCCCAACTTTTGGAACCTTTCCATATTATGACACTACAAAATTTAGAATTTTGTTTTGATTTTTGGGTTTGGTAACTTTTAAAATACATCCAATTATCCTCAAGCAACTATAGGCTATAGAAGTCCAACCAGAATGTGTGATTTAGTTCTTCAAACTGGTCTATCCTGAGTTATGACTGGCTATATATGTATATATAGATATACAATAGAACCTCTTAAATCCCTCACCCTTGGGACTTAGTATGAACTGGATTATAGAAAATTCTTGTTTCATAGCAAAGTATCCAGAGGTAAATCAGACTGTTGTGGGATAAAATAAAAGAGCTCCAGAGTGCAAGAATGGTTATAGTTCCATTTTGCAAACTTCAGTGGAATGCATAACTATCCAAGTCCTATCACAGTACATGAATTTTTTTGGCAATTTTATTACTAAAATTTATATTTTACTTCTTGTACCAAATAAATCTTGTGAGTTTACACAAATATTTATGTATTATTATAATATATATGTTTCAACTAGCCATTGATTATGAAGCCTGATATAACCAGCTTATGCACACTATTTTATTCATAAAACATAACAGTTATCAAAGTCATGAGTTTACACTTCAGTAAATGATTGTTTTAAAATGTGTAACACAAACAAATCCAAAAATTTAAAATGAATGTTTAAATTATTGTGATAAGCTTACTGGATTCACAATATACCTAAGTGATGGTTGCCTAGCTAAACAGTGAACATTTGCTCACTGCACAATGTAACTATGAATAAACGTATGAATAGAAAGTTCTCTGTTGTTGCAGGGTACCATGGGCAGATTGGACAATGCAGAGCACTGTTAAGAAATGATGAGTTAACTCTATCTCCTACTCTGCATTCTGTATCATATTGATCACCTGACAAATGGATGTGTCTTGATTGGCTGTCTGCAAATTGGTTTTAGAATTCATTAATTTTGATGTGACTTTCAAATAGTGCTGGACTTACAAGGTTCTACTGTATCTACATATTATGTATTAATTACATATATTAATATATAATGTACTTTTAATGTGATTTATATAGGGAAAGCCAAATGTATTTACTGGTAATCTTATATTTTGAAAAAAGTTATTTTTTATTCCCATATTGTTTAGTTTGCTTAATCTGATAAATATTTCCCATTGTTATTGTAACTTCTAATTCCAAAATTATTATTATGAGATAAGAGAACCTATTATTATGAGATAGTAACTTATCCTTATTAGAGGTTATTTCTGTTACTACACTTGGAGACATTGGGAATTTTAACACATTCACTGCCACCTCAATACCTATATTCAGAAGTTCACTAGAATGAGGAAGATCCTCCCACATAGATAACTTTAACCTGTCTGGGAGTGAGAGAGAACACATCTAGTGCTGAATGGTCTGGACAAGAGGGACTGCCAATACTTGATGACACACATATGCATTGTGAACACCTAGAACATGACCAGCATGATGCACATTTGTTGGGTAGCAGCGAACATGTTCATCTGGGGTAATTATCTCAGTCAGGCTAATTTTTGAAAGATTCACTGGTAACAGTAGTGTATGAGGTTCCTGCCCAATGATTTTTAACAGTTTTTGCCCCAAAGTCTGTGATTAGGGTCTGTTTGATAATGTTGAACTTTACTTCATAATAGCAACTCTTTTTAGAAAGTGTAATAAATGTGTCCACTCTTCAGTATCATGAATAAGTTTTTTAATAACTTTCATTACTACTACAATAAAAATTTTGAACATGAGCTTTTAATAAAATTGTGTCATTTGTTTTATCAGGTTATTTCATATCGTGGATTTTATGATGAAAATTTGGAATGGATTGGATTAGAAGGAATACAGATAGTAGGCTGTCTAAGTAGTGGTACTTCATTAGGAAGACACAAGCTGACAACAAGGTTTACATCTGTTGTCAGGATCTGCGCTGTTGAGTAAGATGTATAATATTTACTATACTATAGTAATTATGTTATGCATGTGCATTTAGCTGAAGTCTAAACTGTTTCATAAATATTAGTTTTTTTATTTATAATTAATTTATAAAGTCTTCATCCCTTCCAAATAATAGTAAGGTTTTTAAATGTAACATTTAACAGCATTAATATGCTGTTAAATTGGTACATTCGTTTTCAACCTTTCCCTACAATTATGAGAGTCTCAAAACCACATAAATTTGTTAGAACTGATTCAGAAAAATTATTAATTATAATGCAAAAGTAGGAAAAATTCTGATTTCTTTTTTACAATTCTTTACCTGAATTAAGTGATCATAGTATTATGTATTCCCTTCTTATAACGATTTTTTCCCAGCACATCTTGTAGTAATAACCACACATTTCTGGTATCTCATGTTTTCATCAGCAGTGGGTAAAGTCCACTCTTAATTGTAGTCAGCATTAAGTCCAGCAGATATTGATGCACTTCTTTTCTTTAAGAACTAAGCATGTGGATGCTTGCTCTAAGGAACATATGAGGGAGTATGGTGGTCATGGGATGAAATTATTCACAATGCAAAAATGCTGAATGGTGCAAATGGAGATTTTACTTTTTGACACAATGATGAGAAGTCCTCTGGAAGTCATAGAGTGGAACCTTTATTATGAATGCCATAAAAAGCTCTAATTTAAAGAGAAAAAAAGTAACAAGCAGTAGATAAATAGTAATCATATTAAAATTAGTTTTATTTTATAGTGACAGTATTCAAGATTGTTGTTGGTGGTGTTCTTTGGTACCAATTTCTTATTTTGATAAAGATCACAATCGGTGGCTTCTGCAGGATTTCACACTATTGTAGATAGAAAGATTTCCACATACACCATTCATGATTTTTGTGTTCCGACAATAATGCATTCTATCACCAGTATATTTACTCGTGTTACCCTGACCTATTGTTTTTCACAGGCTTGAGAAGAAGACAGGCATCAAAACCTGCTAGATGTTATGCTCACTACTTATGAAGAGTGAATTTAGCACATAGATAATAAAAGTATTTTAGTCACACCATAAGGCTTGAATGAAATAATATCATAAAAGTGTATTGTTAGAAATTTAGTACTGCAGGTTTATTTATAATTGTAAAGCTATATATAATTTCTAACTATGCATTTCGTTTTTAAATTTGTGTGAGATTTTAAAAATTCTTACCATTGTGTAATAAAATATATGCATAAAAATTTTCATTATCTTAAATTATGCTAATTAATTTTTTTAATTATAGACTTTTTAAAAAATTAATATTGAAAAATGAATTTTTATATATTTTGATTGGTTATTTAATACCAGCATACAAAAATATTTTTTTATTGAATGATATCATGTTATAACTTCTAAATAATGTAATTTCTATTTCATTGCATTCCAATATCTATTAATTAAAATTTTTTTTTAAATAGTTGAATCAGCTGACTAAGGGTTATATGATTTTTTGTAATATTTATTATTTCTTGTTTAGCTATCCTTTCAAAGAGCAGCTGCAAACAATATACAGTGCATTTTTGCAGCCAGTGATTCATTCCAGTCTTGGGAATCATCCAGTGTGGAGAAACCCATCAAAAATTAGGCACCTTGCAGGATCAATGGTTCAGCTTTTAGAAGAGGTAAAAACAGTAATTGATTTCTTTGCTCTCCCTCTACCTTTGTCTTTAAATGAATGAACAAATGAATGAAACCTATACATACATTTTAAATTGTGAGTAATAAAGACATAAAACTGCCATCATTGTAATTTCCCAAATGTGGCTATCATGCTGCTTCATAGTAAGGTGGGAAAATATTCAGTAGTCATTTTATATAGAATAGAATCCCCCCCCCCCCAGTATATGGAAATTATTCGTTTCAATTAAGATTCAGAGGCTCTCCCTAAATAAACTGTTTCTCAAAAAAATAAAACTGAAGGAAATTAAATATCTCAATCAAATCTGTCTCAATTAACAACACTATTCATTTGGTGCTTAGAGATCTGGAAGCTACAATATTTAATTAAAACACAAGCAATATTAATTAAATATGCAATCTGAGCTGTTTTTACCTCATTCTCAAAAACAAGCTAAAAAAACCTTGTAACCTACCACTCCTAATAAAGTGGCCACTGAGTGTTATTTCCTATGTGTTTTTCAACCATTTTTAACTTTAACCAAATTCATAAAGTCAAAAATGTGTACAAGGCAACCAAAACGTCATATAGCTCATAAAGTGGTGCACAAAAAAATACATTCTATAGTAACAGCTGCTGAATCTGGTATATTTTAAAATTACCTGAAAAAAATATTTTTCACCATTTAGTTATTTTTCTTTAAATATTTTTACCTTGTCTTCACCCTTTGCACATAATTTCCCCCTATCATTTTATAACATCATTCTACTTATTAATTATACACTTATTATTTAATATTTATTTAATAATTACTGATTAAGTTAGGTTGCTTTGTTATTTTATCACTGAATGATATATTTTTTTTGCACACAATGGTCTAAATTGCCAGATCACAAAGATCATAAAGTCCCAGAGAAGTCTGGGAAAGGGAAACTTGTTAATTGAGACAGATTTGATTAAGATATTTAATTTCCTTCAGTTTTATTTTTTGAGAAACAGTTTATTTAGGGAGAGCCTCTGAATCTTTATTGAAACGAATAAATTCTATATACGGGGGGGGGGGGGATTCTTTTCTATATAAACCACTGGACAGCTGTTAGGAGATAGATGGAAGTCTCCCATCAAGGCCATCCAGTTTGTTGTTTAATGTGCACAGGATATGACTCTCCTGTACACTGAATCGTAACTTAATGTTCTATCTAGTGGAGGGCCAACCGTTCCAAACCCACCATTATCCCCTTTCTCACAAAGAGTAAGCTGGAGGCTAATGGAGACAAATCTCAATGCTAGCACAGTTGGGAATCAAACCTGGGAACATCAGATGCAAGCCTGGTGCATTACCAAGTTACTTCCCCCCGATCCCTACTCATTACATAACATGCCCTTGCCTCTTTTCAGTCATTTAAATTAATGAGTTCTTAAGATATGCTTAGTTTTCTAATGTTGCTCTGATTTAGAAACCAATGTATTTACCAGCTTCAGTACAATAGAGCAAGTGTTCATATCATTTAAAACCGAATTTTTAAATGTTTAAACAACTGTTGTGCAGTTTATATATCTTTAAAATTAAAATCTGATGAGTTTCTAGTAATTATTTTGTATTCATTTATTTTAGATGCGAAACCGATACAGTGCAGATGAACATAGCCACTATCAGTTCACACCTAGTGACCTTACAAAATGGGTCATCTCTTTGCTGCGTTATGATCTGAGTAGTGAAGACTCCTTTTCTGGTGGTGCACCTGATGGTTTGTTGCAAATTTGGTCATATGAAGGATGCAGAATTTTTAGGGACAGATTAGCTAGTGATGAATCCAGATCGAAATTTGATAGCATACTTGGAAATATTTTAAGAAATGAGTGGGGTGTCAGTGAGCTTCATCTCCTTGATAGTAAGTGTATTTTGCTTGTGGCAAACATTGTACAGTATGTTACATATACAAAATTATTTCTGCTATAGAAAATTCATAACTTGATATGATAATAAGTAAATATATATGTCAACCATATATATATTTACTTGAAAAATAATGAAAATGAGAATGAATATTTTATATGTAGGATCGAAGTTTTGAAACAATAGTAATTACAAGGTTGGGTTGGGTTGTTTCACCTCTGAGCGGCACTTTTTTGCACACCATGGGCTAAATGGCCAGGTCACATGGACCCCGAAGGCTCAGAGAAGGTTGGGGGAGGGGACCCACTAGAACAGTTGTTGGGAGACAGAGGGTAGCCTCCCGTCAAGGCCATCCAGCGTGTTCTTTAACGTGCACAGGGTATGGCTCTCTCCCACACACGGGGCCACGGCTTAACGTCCCATCCGACGGACGACGGCCTTTCCAAGCCCATCGGTGTCCCCTATTGACCGTGGGCAGGGTGAGAAATTTTGCGGAGATAAATCTCAATGCTGACCCAGCTGGGACTCGAACCTGGGAACTGCAGATTACGAGCCTGGCGCGCTACCGACTGAGCCACCCCCTCCCCAATTACAAGGTGAATAATAAACAGTGTATGCATTGACCTTCACTTTAATCACTGTTTGCATTGGGTATACAGATGAAAATTTGTGTATTTTGGGATAAAACTTGTAGTATTCTTTGTGGATAAATAAATATGTATAATGAATGTAACTGTGGATAAATAAAAATTATTTGTGGCTTTACAGATACCTGTGTTCCAAAATTGCATAGATATTCAAATTATTGTTAATTTTAAAAATGAATATTTTTTAATTTTCTTCCAAAAATTGCATATATTGTTTAATTTAAATAATGCTTTATAATGAAAGTTTATTTGTTTTTAAAACTAGAGGAACTTGCAGGACTAATACTATTATCAACTTTAATATATGACATTGATATTACTGATAGCCTCATTATGTTATGGAGGGCATTCAAAAAGTTCTTGATGCATATCTAGATTTCCACTCATTCCTCTGAAGTTGACAAGCTAAGACTTGTTTGAAAGTTTGTCTAAACTTGTCATTAAATGTTAAAAACAAAAACTGTATCATAATTTTTCTCCTTGATATGGCACATAACGTTCTGTTTATGAAAATTGTGTATTATTGCTATGGAGTCTACTAAAGACTGGGAAAGATTTTTTCAAGGATGCAAGCTTGGGAATGATGCAAAAGAAAATTTATTCCGATTTATCATAAGTATATAGCAATCATGCCTGTTCATGTGGCACTGTTATGGGATTGATGTACAAATTCATTCATTAGAGCTTCGAAGACCTCCTTCATACAGGAAGTCTGAAGGAGGCTGTGAACAAGAGAACCATCGCTGCTGTTCTTGAACTCATTTAGGAAGGCCCATATATCATTGTTCAGATAATAAGTTTAGATGTCAGTGTATCGATTGGCAGTGTGGAAACAATTATTCATCAGCATTTAAGGTTCTGAAAGATCTGTGCCAAGTGGGTACTCCACAAACTGACAGCAAAAAAGGGCTAGAGTCAACTCATAAAAGGAACTGCTGTCTATATATGAACCTAATGGTGCTAAATGATTAACAGACATTGTCGCAGGTGTTGAGATGTGGTTTTATTACCATACAACTCCCAGAAAGATTAACAATTATGTTTGGGCTACAGAAGATGAATCTCATCCTCAAATCCTCCAATAAGACTTTTGCTCAAGGAAGAGAATGTTCACAATTTTTTTTAGTTCCCAATGAGTGGTAGCAATGGATACCTTACCTGAAAAAATGACAATAAGTGGCCAATACTACACCAACTTCGTTTACCCAAAATGGTTAAGGTGATGAAGGAGCAGCATCCAACAACAGTCATGTCAAAGATTCTCATTATTCATGACAATACCAGTGCTCACAAAATCCAGCAAGTTACGACTTATCTGGAGCAGGAAAAAATCCAACAGCTACCTCATCCTCCACATTTGGCCGATCTTGCACCATATGATTTTTTGTTGTTTTAAAAAATTTAAAAGGAACTTGCTGGAAAGCCTTTTTCAAAGGTGCAAGACCTTGCAAAATGCATTCATTCAGAGTTATGGAGTATTTACTAACAGGAGTACTACCAAGCATTCCAGAACTGATGTAGATGTCTGCAACTTTGTATAGAAGCTGGATGGGAGACTTTGAAGGACAATAGAAAGTTTTATTGAGATAAGTGCAATGGTGTTCGTTTTGTAGATGTATGTCAAGAACTTTTTGAATGTCCATTGCCCTGTCATAACCAGTTGTAATTTTATATGCATTTACCATTTAATGTTTTAAGTCAAAGAGAACATTAAGATGGTTAATTATGAAAATTAAAGTTTATTTTCCATGTATGCTTAAAGCATTTTTTATTTGTTAGATGTTTTTGTTACCTGGGGAAGTTCTTCAACTCCAACCCAAATGTCTGACTACTCTTCATTTGGGAAACCTTTAGGAAAATTATCATACTCAGACTGGGAAACATTTGTTTTGAAAAGCATAAATTTATTTAGTAAGTTTATATACTTTGTTAATAGGTTTTTTTCTTTCGATTTTATAAATTGTTAAACATTTTGTAAATTATGGAAATAAAATACTTTTCTTTTAAATCTAAATATTTAATTTGAAAGTTCTGCACTTGCCTTCATGGCATATGAGTGTATAAAACCAGTGGGAAATGATATAAGTATATATACAGACAGACAGACCCACTCACTCATTCACTCACCTACCCCATGAAAAGAGAAATTTAAAATTATTTTTAAGTATCTTACCTTTACCTGCCCATCTAATCTCTTGCAACCCTAGAATATCTAGTTTATGATGTTGGAATTCCTGTGTGAAGAACATCAAAAGAACAATTTCTATACAAGATCCTTATGTTCCATGTACCTGCAGAGAATAAATGATTAGTAGGATTTTTAAAGAAACTAGGTTTATTGAGGTAGGGAGGGGCAACGATATCAAATAGTCTCCTGATTGCAAGCATGGGACAAAAACCTGTTCCTCCTCCACTAAAGAATGAAGTCACTGATGCTGGTAGTAACTTCAGGCACCACCTTTTCAAGTGGACTTTTTCAAGAGCCATGTGGCCTGCCTGAGACACATTACTCCAGTTTACAATTGGCGATGCCCAACTAGCTAAGTGAGGTTCAGGTACCTGTAATGGCCTTTGATCAGGATTATTCACCAGCTGATATAAGGTATCTCATGCCTCTGTTCACTTAGGGCTGGCAACCCAGAATATAAGGTATCCAATGCCTCTGTTCACTTAGGGTTGGCAAACAGAAAACACAGTGGCAGATTCTCCCTGAACCCTAAGTATAACATTTGTTAATTATAGGCCCACCAGTGCAGCAAGTCCAGGATCCATAATCAAGCTCAAAGCCATAAACCAGTCCAGTCTAGTAGGTATAAATGGTCAGCACCAGGACCATGTGAAGTTGACCACTCTTCAACATGGGAGGGGGGGGGGGTGTCTCATTCGGTAGCGTGCCTGGCTCGTAATCTACAGTTCCCAAGTTCGAATCCCACCTGGGTCAGTGTTGAGATTTATATCTGAAAAACTCCCCACCCTGCCCACGGTCAGTAGGGACACCGATGGGCTTGTAAAGGCCATCATCCATCGGATGGGACATTAAACCTTGGCCCCATGTGCGGGAGAGCCATACCCTGCATTAAAGAACATGCTGGATGGCCTTGACGGGAGGCTACCATCTGTCTCCCAACAGCTGTTCCAGTGGGTCCCCTCCCCCAACCTTCTCTGAGCCTTCGGGGTCCATGTGACCTGGCCATTTAGCCCATGGTATGCAAAAAAGTGCCACTCAGAGGTAAAAAACCCAACTCCTCAGCAGGGTTGAAAAATAGGAGCCATAGATGACCAAATTAGTATGCAATACTGAACTGGCAGCCCTCCCCTTTCATTCCCTTCCAAAAAAGAATATCTCTTTTGAAAGGTACTAGCGGCCTGCACCACAAGAAGGAGGGGTTGGACATTAGGTGCTAGACCTGACCAGTTCTGTGCATCATCGTTGGGATTGGTACACAGCTCTCCTTCCAGTTTATGCCTAGCTACCATTTACAGACCTAAGTATTAAATTTGTTAATTATAGTGTTATGTTGAATCAAACAGTCACATACAAACATGAATGCACTTTGTTCAAAACTTGTTGAATTGCAAATGACATTAATGTATGGCCTTTACTTATATCCCAAAAATCTGCTAAGGTTAACCTGGAAGATTTGAACTGAACAGAAACACTTAAAACTAAGGAACAAAACTAAATTGTACAGTTCTTAGAGGGCCTTGCATCTAATGCATGCTGCATTCCCATTGTATGTTTTAATTGTTTGTCGACATAGAAGATATTGAATCGCAAAGGAATGCAAGCTTCCTCACTGTTATTTGAAAGAAGGCATATCTCTTATATTTTAAATATGCTAACATTACCACTACATTTGCTAGGCATAATGTAATTCAGTGGATTAAGTTCTGTTGACAGCATGGCAATAGCTAGGTGAAGTATGTAAAATTTTGTTAATGGGCTTGACCAAAAGCATCTTCTCTTTTAAAAGGCTATTTGCAGATAATGAATGAGTTGATTATCCTGTGTGTTGTCAATTAATGTGATAACATAGTTTTTGGTTAATGAGCCAGCTTATTAGAAGAAACTTTAAAAGCTCATTGAATAAGTTTGGTTTGGTTGTTTGACCTCTGAGCGGCACTTTTTTGCACACCATGGGCTAAATGGCCAGGTCACATGGACCCCGAAGGCTCAGAGAAGGTTGGGGGAGGGGACCCACTGGAACAGCTGTTGGGAGACAGATGGTAGCCTCCCGTCAAGGCCATCCAGCGTGTTCTTTAACGTGCACAGGGTATGGCTCTCCCGCACACGGGGCCACTGCTTAACGTCCCATCCGATGGACGGCGGCCTTTCCAAGCCCATCGGTGTCCCCTACTGACCGTGGGCAGGGCGGGGAATTTTGCGGAGATAAATCTCAACGCTGACCCAGCTGGGACTCGAACCTGGGAACTACAGATTACGAGCCTGGCGCGCTACCGACTGAGCCACCCCCGCCCCCATTGAATAAGTTAATGTTAATGTCACTAATTTTTAATTAGGAGAAGAGTATGAGATACTTAGTGTGAAGTTGTAAAAAAATAATATCCTTTATGTAGATGTTTATAAGAGCATCAGATATTCTATTAAGGAACACATTTATGAAAGGCAATTAGAACTAATATTTAGTGTATTAGCTATTTAGCTGCAGCAACAGATCATGTAAAGCTATGTGAATATAGTCCCAGGCAAAAAAAAAAGAACAAAAATATCATCAATGTATCTAGCATCCCAAAAACTAAGAGTTGAATTAATAATTCCCAATGGCGAAACCTTTGTGGATCTTTTTCTCTTTAAGATGATTGTTATTGTACAGAACTAATTATGTTAGGTAACTGGAACTAAGGCTCCATGATGGCAACTAGTTGCATATAAATTAAGATATGGGATTAACATTTTGGCTTTATAAACTAGGACATTAGGAAAGGGATGAAATGATTGGGGTGACCAAACAACATTTATTATCGCAAATGATGTGACTGTGATAGAGTGATTAATAATGTGAATTGAGTATTATGGTGAAGTTGCTTGTATATGCAATATTGTAAATATTAGTAGTTAAGGTCTTAGTTAAAAATCTACACAAAACTTTGTCTTGAGGGTTGGCTATAAATTGGCATTTAGTGACAAGAATCTGTAGTGATGTATCAGCTTAAGCCAATGATTTTTGGAAAAAATACTTATGGATGAAAATATAAGGTGACTGGCAATGTTTTCAATTTCAGTATAAAAGAATTTCTTCTTTAATCAGAAATTTTCCTGTTGATTGATTTTTTTTTATAATAAGTGAAGCTCACAATTTAGTAGTTGAATTGTTTTACCTCTGAGTTGCATTTTTTTAACACAGTGGGCTAAATGATCAGGTCACAAGGACCCAGAGGGTTCAGAGATGGTTGTGGGGAGGGGACCTACTGAACAGCAGTTAAGAGACATGGTAGCCTCCCATCAAGTTTTTTTAACATGCACAGGGTATTGCTCTCCCACACATGGGGCCACAGCTTTATGTCCCATCTGATGGACAGCATCTTTCCAAGCCCATTGGTGTCCTTAACTGACCAAGGGCTGGGCATGAAGTTTTGCAGAGATAAATCTCAATTCTGGCCCAGGTGGGACTTGAACCTGGGAACTGCAGATTATGAGCCTGGTGCACTATCGACTGAGCCACCCCTGCCCCCAATTTAGTAGAGTTGAATGTGTTTTAGTTAATGACTCGCTGTTTAAATTTATTTTATTAGCCTGTTGGATAACTGTTGTATTCTCTTTTTATCCCTAAGTCATACCATTTAATATCATTTGATTTTCTTCATTACACAAGCAAGTCTCAGTGTCTCTTGTTAAATGTCCTTTGTCTTTGATAACTACTGTTGGTCAATCTGAATCCATATATGTGTGCCTGCATGTGACTGTTGGATTCAACATTTCACTGTTGCTAATAATGCAGCACACTATATATATCGTATACATTGTTTCAGCTTTTAAATGTTTATTTCTATTCTTATTAGAATATTTATTATTATTATTTTCTATTCTTTTAAGATAAAATATTGTTACCTCTTTTAATTGTTTTCCTCTAATAAAATTACATTCCTGGAGTAGTTGGGGTTGACTCAGTTGGTAGTGCACCAGATTCATAATCTGAGTCTTCATAATCTTGAGTCTCATCTTGGCCAATGTGAAAATTTATCTCTGCTAAATACCCACTATGCCCTCAGCCAGAAAGATTGATGGGCTGAGAAAGGCTACCATGCATCAGTCCCCATGTGCAGGAGAGTCATAACCCTGTGCACATTAAAGAATTAAAGAAGCCTTGATGGGAACTTTCATTTGTCTCCTAATAGCTGCCCAGTGGGTCCCCTTCACCAACCTTCTCTAAGCCTTGAGGTCCTTGTGACCTGGCCATTTAGCCCATTGCGTGTAAAAAGAAGTGCCACTCAGAGGTAAAACAATACAACCCATCACTATAGGTAGGTTAGTCCAAATCATAAGTCCTTTTTGATGAAGCATGTTTCACAGAAAGATGAGTTTCATTCTGCTTGGAATTCAGTTAATAGTCGTTCCATTCCTATATGTAATATATAAAATCTTCAAAAAAACATTTGCTACATAAATAATATGTAAAATATCTTCAAACAAGCAAATACTACATGAAATTAACTAGGTCTCAAAATTCCTTCCACCTGAGCATCTGATGATTGCAGTTGTAATAAGGTATTGTTTTATATTATCAGATTTATTGTTTGCTGTTGATCATTTTTCCGTATTCTTTGCTGAACATTATTCATAATCATCTTTGCTAAGCTCTCATGATTCAGTTATTTTTACCAGAAAAATAACTTGAGTGTATAAATTAACTGTTTTACAATATTGTTTAACCATATAATAATTAGATTTGTTAAAAAAAAAGAACTTTTTCAAAATGGGAACTGTTAATTAATATTTGCAGTTGGTATACAAAATGACAAATGCAGTAATCATATTCTTTGCTTCACATTATGTATTCTGAATATCGCTATACATGTTATTACATTTTTTTCTGCTGCCAAATTGTTATGAATTTGAATATTGTATGTTTGTTTGTTTTTTTGTATTCAAATATATGTTTTTTTTTTGTATTCAAATATATGTTTGTTTTGTTTTAGGTCATGAAGTACAAGAATTAAATGTAGTAGTATTTCGTGAGGTGCTCAATCATATGGCTAGAGTTGACAGAGTTTTAACATATCCAGGTGGCTCTCTTCTTATGGCTGGTGTAAGTGGTGTTGGGAGGCGACTTGCAACAAGTGTCATTGCATATATGCATCAAGTTATGATCTTCACACCAAAAGTTCACAACAACTATAGAATCAAACAATTTAAAAACGACTTGAAGGCAGTAAGTATTTTCTAAAGTTGTCATAATTAAGATGAGGATTGCTTAATAAGTTAATGCTAAAATGTATATTTTTACATTAAAAGTCATATTAAAAAATCTTTTTCCCCTATTGTTAAAGTATACTGCCTCGCCAAATTATTATGTTAATTATTAAATTATTAAATTAAGCCTAATGCTTTATTGTGTGTATCATTCTACAGTTCCCAAATTTTAAAGTTTTCAATTCTCTGCACATAGTTTAGATTTAATAGGTTTTGAAGTACCACTAGTGATAATCTCTCTCACCTAACGATTGTAGCAGCTCTGTTTTTATGTACAGTTCATGCCAACAAATGCCTGTCCCTGTCTGTCTAAGCCTTTTTTCTCCTGCATTTGCTACAATTGGCAGACTTTTTTGAGACTGTTGCAATTCTCGATACACTTGAGATATTGTACCTATTAGTTTTTACCGAGTTTCATCAGCTTTCATGTGGATGCTCCTGCCCATCACACTCCAAACTGCAACTTTAAAAAGCCCCTTTTTAAAGTTGCTCAGATCAACTTTTTTTACCCATGTTGCATTTGACTTTGCTTACCGCTAATCCTTTACAGCTTTTATAGCACTTTGTAGTGACATAGCAATTCTGCATACATTGGCATGTTTTGTGGTACTTTGTGCATGATACAGTATCTATAATAATTTGGCTAGGCAGTGTAGATCCCGACCATACTGCCTTATTTCCAAGTTGAATTTCAGAATTTTTCTATATTTATATACTCTTTGAATGACTCATCTTTAAAGATTAGTGGTACCATGTAATAGAGATTTTGAAATGCATTTTGCAGCATGCTCAATGTAAAAGCAAAATTGCTAACTTTCGACAGCTATTTATAGTATGTTGCCCATGAGTGTTGAACTTTTCTTTCTGAGTAGGGAATTACAGATGAATATAAATTCAGATGGTTTTATCAGGTACAAGGGTATTTAGTTTTCCTGTGAAAGAATAAATCATAATATATGAGCATATGATCAAAATTCTGTTTGTTAATATTAGACATAAGCCATTTACAAGCAAAATTATAGAATCTTATTTCAAACTGCAACTAAAGCTTTTTCTAAGCAATTAAATAATTCTTAGGTTTTTTTAAAACTAAAAATGATGCAGATAATATTTTTAGCAGTTATTCCATAACAACCACTCAGAAGACTGTTTCTTGATAGCATTGTGGGCTCCAATAAATATACTAAGACTACATTTTAGACTTTTGATTATTTTTTGTTTCCCAATATTTACTTTTGTACAGAATCTTAATTACAAATTAATTTACAAAGTTATGATTTGTTTGCTTGAGGGATGTGATCTATATGCACAGTAGCAAATTACTAATGAATGTTTCATACAGTAGTTTCATTGCTGTGGAAACTTGTTTTCAGCTCAACAGGAAGCATAATTTTAATATTAGGTTAAATGTAGCTAATTTTCTTCAGAAACTAACTGGATTATTAACTTTTAATTGTTTGGCTTTTATTTACTGAAATCTTTGGTTAAATTATTTGTTTGTACCACATTAAATTTGATTTTTAAATATAAGACTGTTAAATTGTTCCTTTACTCTGCATGAAAATTATTTCATTCTTTATCTATAGGTTATCTGTGTATTTACTGTGGATAAAGATTTCTGTTCTGTTTCACCTAGAAAAAATAATTATAAAAAATGCTATAACTTATTCTGAAATAATATCAATTAAATCTCTGGAAACTGTATGAATTGAATAATAAAAAAAATTCAGCTTGTTAAATATAGGAGAACAATTTGCATTGCTGATGTACGATGATCATACCAAAAGTAATGCCTGTAGAGTTGTAATATGCATAACAATAGCTACATGTTTATGTACTTTGTAAGATATGTAAATTGCACATTCTTATCTTATGTCATAAATTGCAAACCATCTCTCATCATCTTTTCAGCTGATCAGTGCTAATGAAAACCATTGATACGAAGCTAAGATAAGGAGCTATCATTGATGTAGGAGGGTTGCAGTGCTTCTGAATTCATGTCAGGCTAATCAAGGTGTACAGTGAACAGATAACTGATGTCAGCAATGTGTAAAAGTGAGTGAATAAGTTTACTGAAGGAGAAACAGTCATTGAGGACAAACCATGAAGTTAATAGGTTGTCAACTGCAGCCACTGGATCAGACAATGCTCAACAATTTTTCCAAACAGGATTCCAGTCTTGGGTTCAGCAATGGTACATATGCAGAGATTGATTTTAAGGATATTTTGTGTAGTGCAACAATGGTTGGTTAATTGTTTGGAGTTTTATGGTGCATTGGCAGCTAAAACTACAACAAATGAAATAAATAAGAGGGTAAAAGACATCGAATCCACAGTATAATGATGGTTGTACATACATATGTAATTGGAGCCTTCTATTCATTATAATAAAGATATTATTACCTAACAGCATTACTTTTGGTACACTCTGCATAATATTCAGAATATAACATATTTTCAGAAAAGAAACATGATTGTGAAACAATATTTTATATAATATTTATATTTGTTTCAGGTGATGCAATTAACAGGCATAGAAGACCAACAAGTTGTTTTTCTTCTAGAGGATCATCATTTGCTTGACTCACAATTTTTAGAATTGGTAAACAGTCTTCTCTCTGCAGGAGAAATTCCTGGTCTTTATTCATCCCAGGAATTGGAACCACTTCTAAATCCACTGAAAGATAAAGCATCTCAAGAAGGATGGAGGGGATCTATTTTCTCATATTTCTCAACAAGTAAGCCTCAGATGAAAACTGAAAATTCGTCAATAATTTTGCAACACCTAACATGTGTAGTTTATTTTTGTTTTGAATTTTCCACTGTTTTCAGCATTTGATCTGCAACCTTTTTTTTTTTTCATTTTTTGATGGTTGCTCTGGGAACGGGGGCTTAAATGTTTAAAAGGACTAATATTTCATTAAAGATAATCATGACTGATATTATCAACATATTGACACTGTCTTTTGAATTATAAGCATAAAATTTCCCCACTTCTATAACATTTGATCTAATGCAAAAAATTAGTTTAAAGCATTGAAAGTGAATATTTATTATAAATATGCAAGGAACATGATTAAATAAAGATGAAGTTAACTCTAAAAACACTGTAGGTGCAAGACTAGTCACATGGTATCAGGTTGGGTTGGATTGTTTTACCTCTGAGCAGCACTTTTTTGCACACCATGGGCTAAATGGCCAGGTCACAAGGACCCCAAAGGCTCAGAGAAGGTTGGGGGAGGGGACCCCCACTGGAACAGCTGTTGGGAGACAGAGAGTAGCCTCCCGTCAAAGCCATCCAGTGTGTTCTTTAACATGCACAGGGTATGGCTCTCCCATACATGGGGCCATGGCTTAACATCCCATCCAATGGATGGTGGCCTTTCCAAGCCAATCAGTGTCCCCTACTGACTGGGCAGGGCAGGGAGTTTTGCGGAGATAAGTCTCAATGCTTACCCACCTGGGACATGGTATCGGGCAAAGCAATCAGCTTATTGGCACTAGTGGAATAGCCGATGTTCGTAGATCAGTGCAGTGAAGTTTATGTTAAATAGTCATACCTGCATTAGCTTCATTACTGCATTCTTCTAGAGACAGCCTCTTCAGTTGTACAAAGAGGACAGGTCTGTATTGTGTGCTGTTCTTCATGGGCACTTGTTTTCTTAGGTCTGGTGTTGTTGTTTCTCACTTGTTGGTGACTGAAAGTTTGTTCGTGCAATGGTGTCATTGATATGCACTTTGCTGCCTCTGTGGTATGAGCCACTTGGTTTTCATAGGATTATAAACTTCACACTCCTATTATTGCACTGAACCAGTTGCCTGTATGAGGTATTTGTGACTAGCCAGTTGCCTATATGAGACATTGCTTTTGCATCACATTTGCAACACATCCTGCTGCCAGGACAGTGTTTGTCTGACAACATGCTGAAGTGGATGGCATGAAATATATAGCAATGCCTAGTTATCTATCTTCTTAAATAAATCTGATGTTTAATATTCTTAATTACATTTATTCCTTTAAGTAATAATTCCCAGACATCATTACACATTTCAATATGGTCTTAATTATTTAGATTAATCATACCTTGCATCAGTTAAGAACTATTAGCATCAACTCTTTATTATGAATCAAATGCTTCTGATAATGTTTTCATTAAGCATTTACCATTCATTTCTCAAAAATTTACTTGTAATAGGTGTATAAAGTGCATACATTTTGTATAAAACACTAGAATAAATTAATAAAATAAGAAATAATGATATACAGAAGAAATTTTTATAAACATGTGAATAAATGTATTGTTACATTGGCTCAAATTCACATAAAGAATTGCATCAATAACTGCACCAATGAATATGCATAGAAACTAAGTATCAACACCAGAGTAAAGGAATGCAAATATACCCTCACACTGAGTCCAATATTTGAAGGACCCCATAAATTTAATTGTGATCATTATTTTGTAATTTTGTGGAAATAATATCTCCCAAAACTTTTTTTTTTTATCCAAATAATGCGTTCAACTGTTTTTATATCAGGGCCATTAACTGTTTTATCGATTTTTGATATTCCTGAAGAACTGGAAGTTATACTGCTTTTTATCTGTTGTTCAGATTTCTTGATAGATTTTATTGCTAATTTGTTAACTCTAAAATGCAGACACTAGAAGCTGTTACTTACCTCACTGTGGAAGTTTAGAACTTCAATTTTTGCTCTAAAGTTGCCTTTTTACTTCTTTTGGTACAGATGCAATTTTAAGACTGTTCTTGAATTTTGTGAACATGGTGAGTAAGTAGTTGGTATTCTAAGTTTGGTTTTGAGTGCTTTAATAAACTTTTTCAATACTATAATTTATAAGAGAAAAAATTGTTCATTGTGAGTAATGCTCATTTAATAATTGCAAAATGCAAACTTCTCAAGGTTGCTTAAAATATTTCCCCATAAATAGGTACAAGGTATAGAAGGGAAGCTGCAAATACAGATAATTTAATGTGTGTGTGTATATATATATATTAATAATAAATCAGTTTTCATTATTCCAGAGATAGGAAATATTTTGTGAATTTATGGTCTATAACTTGGTGCTGAAAATCTCTCGCTAGCCAAATACAGTTATCAAAGTTACTCTCTGTAGCTCATTACTTACTGATGCTTTTATTTTAAAATTTGTGAATTAATACTAAATATAAAAAAAATTATTATGCTTCTTTCATCAAATATTGTTTTGAAAGGCTTTCATAAGGAATGTAAATTTTTGATATAGAAGTTCAAAATATTAAATTTCATTTATTAAATTATATTGAATTTCTTATTTATTATTAAATATAGAAGTGATTTTAAATTTTATGGCCCACAGGAGTGAAAACCAATTTACATGTTGTGTTGGTGATGGACTTCTCGGATCCTGGGTTTTTAGTGAACTGTGAGAGCAATCCTGCTTTGTACAAACATTGCAGTGTGCAGTGGATGGAGGGCTGGAGTAAGGACAGCATGTATCAGGTAAAGTTTAAAATTTTTACCTTTTTTTTTAACATGACTATTATTGTTGTGAGAATAGTTGTGTAAAAAATTCTCATACTGGTTATCCCACCAAAGCTTATGAGAGATTAGGTTATAGTTGTAACTTATTGTTAGATCATATTTATTTTAGGTGCAAGTCTTTTAATTTTGGCAATGCTGTAAAATATTTGGGTAAGGTTTACTGTACCTTTTATATTGTGCAAGTGTTTAAGTAGTTTTTTAAATTTCATTTTATTTGTTTACTTTTTAATAACAATAAGTGAGTAAAAAAAATCAAATTATGAATTATAACTGAAGAGTTACTATTTAATGCATCTGCAATGCATCGTATCTTAAACTTGACATTTTTATTACTACAACTTTTTTTAGTATTTTGGGATAATGTTTTAATAATATTATGTATATTCATTACATATATATATAATATTTCAAAATGTTCTGTATTTTAACCTGAACTAGAGTTATAACTCATATAACTAAGAAACATTATTAAAATCGAATAATCTGTACTAGATGGACTATGCTAAATATTTTTAAGTTAAAAAGTAAAAAAAAATATTTGATTCATATCAAGATTTAATTTATCCATGAACTTTCTGGGAATAGACAAAAATTTTATTAAACACATTCCAGTAATCATAATAAACAAAGATAAATTTAGCAACAATTCTAGCACTTTTTAGCAGAAAAGAGTTGACAACACTAATTATAATACTTTTCTTCTATTGTTTTATTAGTTTGGGATAGAGTTGGCCAAATGATGACTTGTGGGTTGCTTGCAGTTGCTTGGGAGCCATTTATAATCATAAACAAGATGTAATGAATGTATCTCCAAATGAGATACAAATTGACTACCTTAACTTGGGAAATCTCAGCCAACAACAATGCTTTTATTAAAAATACGTCTGTTAATGTTAAGGAATTCAGAATTTGTAAAAGTGATGTATCGGTAAGGATCGAAATTTAGTGTATTAGCTGGATGTTTTTCCTTTTTTCTTAATCAGATAAATATGTGTATATATATATTTATATATGCTATATGTAACCCCCCTCCCTCTTCTTAATGCATATACACTTGTAGTCCTTACTCACATCCAACAATCAACAAATGGCCTTTAGTAGTCTTCACTAGCCTTGACTTACAAAAAAAAAAGTTTCACATCACATAATTTTGCTAATGAAAAAATAATATGGTTAGCATATTTTTAAGTTATTTTCTTCGTATATTCTTTAGGTGCCTCAAATGCTTTTATCACAGAATCTTCATGGTAGTGATGGATTTAACAGAGATTTAACTGCCGAATATACTGATAGTGATGCTTTGTACAGTGGATTTTTGAAAATACATTCAAAATGCCAATTAAAAAATTCTACACCTCGTAAATTTATTGCATTTATTCATAATTATCAAGCAGTCTATAACAGGAAGAAAACTGGAATTGAAAGACAGAAACACCATTTGCAGGTCAGTGTAAATTAAAATGTGGGTTATATTTTAAAAGTATTTTTAAAACACAATATTGTTCTAAGATTTAGAAAAATTGGTCAACATCTTATTAATCTCACCAGACACCATCAAGTTTTGTGTTAACTTGTTTACAAAGCGTCCAAGTTTCACTATCATAACTAACCTTAGAAAGAACCAAACTATTATACAGTATAATTTTAGTCATTAGGCATATACACCTATTTCTCCACACTCTCCATAAATTCCTAAAAGTCCCAGAGGCAATCCCTATTCGCCTGTTAATCTCATGCCGCATATCACAATTATCTTTTACATAACTCGCAAGATAACTAAACTGAAACACTTGCTCTAGGGTGCAACCATTTAGAGTGACTGAAGCACCAACTGCCTGACCAATTTTCATCACTTTAGTTTTATCTCTGTTTATCACCAAACCAACTATTACCAGTCTCATCAACAGCCCTAATGAAAGAATTCATATCATCAACATCATTAGCCAACAAGGCCAAATCTTCTGCATAATCTAAATAAGAAATTTTGAAATCTCTAGACAATTTAAGGCCAAAATCTTTCCCTTTCAAAGAATTTCGCATAACATAATCAATAACCAAACTAAAGAGAAAAGGAGACAAAATGCACCTTTGTCAAACACCAGAAACAATGCTGAATCAATTGCTACAAGCCTTATCAACTCTCACACATGACTCAGTATTATTATAGAGAGCTTTCATTATGTTAATTAGCTTGACTGGTAGGCCATGCGATCTCACAATCAACCACAAATTATGACGATTAACAGAGTCAAAAGCCTTTTTGAAATCAACAAAGCTAGTAACCACAGTTTTCTGAAATTCTAAACATTTCTCAAGAATCTGCCTGAATGAAAATATCTGATCAAAAATAGGGATAACAATAGCTCTGGTAAAATTTTTGGGAATCATGCCTTTATTATAAAAGATATTCAAAATTTCAGTCATCCACATGGTAGCCGAAACATTCTCAGCTCTAACCATTTACATAGTATTTCATCTACCCCTGGGAATTTACGTAGTTAAGTTTAGAAATAGCCAAAATAACTTCAGACTGTGATATAGGGCCAACATTAAAGCCAGTAATGGGTCTACCATTATAAACAATGGGAGTAGAACTAACCACATTGCTTAGAAATCACTAAAATGCTCAGCCCAGCTAGCCATGACAGAATCCTCACCTTCTGTAACCTTACCTTGTTTATCCTTCAATCCCTGTATACCTGTCCATTTTCTACCACTCAAAACATTAACTATCTGGTACAGCTCTCTGCTGTTGTGCTTTCTAACTGCTTTCTCAGTTTTGTCAGCCAAGCCATCAAGCCAAAGATTCTTATCAGCAGCTAACCGATCCTTTACACGTTTATTAAGCTCTTTGTAATGCTTTCTATTAGGACTAGTAGAGTATTGATTAAGGACATTCCTGTGTTCTTTCTTTCTGAAATAGGCTCAAGTGCCTTATCACTCAAATAATTCTGCCTCCTCTGCTCCTTTTTTTCCTACAAGAGTACTGTTAGTTTCCAAAAAAGCCTGTTTAAAATGGTCCCATTCTTCCTCAACTTCAGTAGTAAGCAAACCATGACTCTCATAATGACTAAGTAACCTATCAAGGTAAGCTTTAGCTATAACTGGGTCTTTCAGAGCTTCAGTATTAAAGGTAAAAATTTTAACCCTAGCACAACATTTTTTAAGTTTAAGTTGCAAGACAATTTTAACAAGGTAATAGTCAGATCCAATTTCAGCTGCCCTATAGGACCTGGTATTCATAACAGAACTAGCCCATTTGCTGTTAATTAATATATAATCAATCATATTCTTATGCATCCCATCAGGTGAAACCCTTGTGTACTTATGTATGTCACGATGTTTGTAATAAGTGTTAGTTATTCTGAAACCATTGAGTTCACTTATCTGTAGGAGACATTGCCATTGCAGCTACCAATATCAAAAGGGCTTATCACCCCTCCCCAAAGTCAGAGTCAGTTCCAACTTTGGCATTGAAGTCATCTAGAACAAGGGTAATATTTCTTTTCTTGACAGAATTCTAAATATCCTGAAGTCATTCGTAAAACCTATCCTCATCCTTATGGGCCTCCTCAGTGGGGGCATAAGAATAGATAGCATTCAAATCTTTAATGATTGTGTGAAATTTTACTATAAGAAACCTTTCATTAATGTACTCATATCCTAGAAGAGCATCAGTGGCATGTCAGTCACACCACGGAAATGCTTATTATCTTCCCTCCCTGAAAAGAGAAATTTAAGATTATTTTTAAGAATCTGACCTTTATCTGTCCATCTGGTCTCTCGCAAGCCGAGATTGTCTAAATTATAATGGTGGAATTCTCATGTGAGGATATCAAGAGAAAAAGCTCTGTGCCAAGTCCTCACATTCCAACTACCTATGTAGAGAAAATGGTTAGTAAGATGTTTAAATAAACTATGTTTATTGAGAGAGGGAATGCCAACAATATCAAACAGACCCTAATCGCAGACATGGGGCAAAGACCCATTCCCCCACCACTAAAGGCCATCCATGTACACTGGAAGACTTCCTCCAATGTAGAATTTGACCATGTCCATAGAAGCAAGAGTTCAGGTTCTGCGATGACCTCTGTTCAGGATTATCCAGCAGCTGATAAAACATATCATGTGAATCTATTCATTTGGGCTGTCAACTCACAAACAAACAGAAAACACAGCGGAAGATTCTCCCTTCACAGAAGCCAACCAGTGCAGCAAATTCAGGATCCATAATCAAGATAAGAGCTTTATTTCAGTCCAGTCCAGTAGGTTTATATGGTCAGTACTAGGACCCTGTGTGGTTGACCACTCCTCAGCAGGGTAGAAAAAAAAAAGAAAAGTATCCTTGTTTGTCAAGATCAGTAGGCCACACTGATCTGGCAGCCCTTCCATTCTGTTCCTTCCACAAGAGAGTATCTCTTTTGAAAGGTACTAATGGCCTGCACCACAAGAAGGTGAGGTCGGACATTAGGTGCTAGACCTGACCAGTTCTATGCATCATCACAGGGGATTGATGCATTGCTCTCCTTCCAGTGATTGCCTAGCTACCATTTACAGACCATTTACAATTTACTTTTTTATTATACAGCTTATTTAATATTTTAAACCAACTTAAGCTATTCTTTGAGATTTGTGAACTCAATCATAAGTTGAATGAGCTAATGTAAATGGAGCTAGATTTTTAGTAAGAATTTAATAGGTCTTATAAGCTTTTTTCTCAACATAAGGTAAAAAAATTATATCTAAGAAAACTATATTTTATGTACACTGAAATGCCAGTTTATTAAGTGCATCATTCCTTGCAAATGGTTCATTCTAACATGTAATACATCATGTGACTGTTTTGTGCCATATAAATCAGGCAGACTATCTCTTCAAGCATCAGATAAGTGACATGAGTGACTTTGAATGTAGCATGATAGTTGGTGCTAGGTGTTCTAGCATCTCCCAAATGGCCACTCTCCTGGGTTTTTCACACACAACCTTTTCCAGTGTTTACTGGAATAGTCCAAAAAGCAAAAACTACCAGTGATCAGCAATCCTGTGGACAAAAACAGCTTGTGAAGCAGAGGGGTCAAAGGAGAATGGCAAAAATCATGCATGTGAACATAGGGGACCACAACCAGGCAAATCAGAAGAATTAAATATTGGTGTGCAGAAGGTCATCTCTGAATGCACCAAATATCAGACCTTACAAATAGGCTACAACAGCCACTGATCATGTTGTGTGCTGATGTTGTCAGTGAAGAATACTAAAGTACATCTCCAGTAATTGAGGACTGAAAGCAAGGTAGCCTGGTCAGGTGAATCAAGATTCCTTTTGCATCATGGTGATGGAAGGATCAGAATTTGATGCAAGCAACATGGGACCATGGAGTCATCTTGTCTGGTATCAACAGTATGGGCTTTGTGGTGACAATGTGATGATGTGGGGAATGTTTCCTGGCACACATTAGGTTTCTGATACCCATCGAAGGGCATCTGAATGCCATAGTGTATTTGAACATCATTGCTGACCAAGTTCATTCCTTCATGGCTACAGTTTATTTTCACTCTGATGGATATGTTCAGCATGATAATGCACCTGCTCACAAGGCATGCATCATCACTGAATGATTTCAGGAACTTCAATGAGTTTTCCTTGCTTAATTAATCTGTGCAGCCCCCATACCTAAACTCGATCGAGCATCTTTGGGATGAAGTGGTAAGGGCTGTTTACAGTGAAACTGTGCTGCTATCCAATTTGCAGCAACTGCATGGCACAACATTCCTGCACAACACATCAAGCATCTTGTAAGTTCGATGCCCTGACGAATTTGGGCTGTTCTGAAAGCCAAAGGAGGTGCAACACACTAATAGGTAGGTGTAACTAATAAACTGGCATCTCAATGTAGTAGCTAATCATGTTTGTTTAGTGTCTTTGTATTTAATATGCCAATGTGTGTTACATCTTTTTGATATTTGTAAAAACTTCCCAAACTTTGTAAGTAGCCATATTTAAAGATTAGAGATTGTAAGACTTGAAGAAAGCATTCAAAGAAATTTAGTCACTTATGGCTAATTTTTAAATTATTGCAGGTGGCTTTTGCTATATATTTAGTTCCTTGATGTTTTTATTCAAATGCATTTACTAAGACAAATTGATATTTTTTTTTCAACTGAATATATAAAATTCAGCTCACTACTTTTTAATAATTATCTTTCAAGGCTGGAGTTTCTAAATTAAATGAAGCTCGATCTTTGGTTGACAAATTAAAAACAGAAGCTGCTGAGCAAAGTTCATTACTAGCTGAAAAACAAGCTGAAGCTGATGATGCCCTACGTCAAATTACTAGTAGTATGACTGTAAGTATTCAATATTTATGTATTTTAGATATGATCATAACATCTGTAATATATAATTAAAATATTTTAGTATTTTTTTAATACTTCATGCATGCATTAGGGATTCATGCACATCCATCACACAGTTGTGATGGACTGATTCAAGGCAGTGCAGTTAAGCTATGCAGACAGAGATTATAAAAATTAGAGCAGTGCAATAAAAGTGAGCAAAGTATAATGGAATTAATCTGACATGCATCCAGAAGTTCAAAATGCTGATAAAGTGTACCCCAGTAGGCATCTGAAAAGAATTAAAGGGAAAAAATTTACACTACATTGATAAATGGATATAAAAACAAAAAATGTAATTTTTTCATTATTAGTTCCTTGAGATTTTTATTAAAATGAATTTACTTAGATAAAAAGTATCCTGTACATACTCATTTTTTATACATTGAACACATGCATCTGTACTTTTATTTATTGTACTAGTATCATTTTGTATAAAAGCATACCAATCCAAGATTGATTTAGCATGCCAACTAAGATTAATGGTATTAGTATCATTTTATATAACTGAATCTCATTCAGTTTATAAGGTATGCTAGAAAAAGCCGAATGAAAAATTATTGAAACAGTAGAATTAAGAATGAGAGTACTAAATAGATGTTCTTGGCAAATGATGTTAAAGAGATGAACTCTTAAAAATTATTTTTATAACATAGTGAAGTAGGCTTGAAAATTGATTCAGAGAAAATAAAGCACTAAAAACTGGTAGACTGATGTAGCTAATGTTGAATGATTATGCATTAGAGCAAGTCCAGTTTAATTTTATTTTGAATTATATGACGTACGTAAGTGATAGCAATTTGGATAAACAGAATAATCAGAATTGCAGCTGGAATATTTTAAGAATTTATTCAGTGAAAAATAGAAAATGAATCTGGTGGCTTTAAATTAGTTAGGTTCTTTCTAAAGTTTTTTGTGATAGTTAATTCTATCTAATGGATCATGGGTACTGAACAGTATGAATTATTTTTACCAGTGCTAACATACTTTAATTTTATCCATTTTCACTTATACATTATACATTTATTTTTGTAACTTTTAGTACTAAATACTTTTATGTAAGGATATACACATAATTTAAAATTAAAAATAGCTTTATAATTTGCATTAAATTATGATATCTCTTAGTAATTTCTTCAGTTTTGAGGCATTACAATTGTCTCGCAAATAATTTTGTCTCTGATGATAAATTTCTGTGAATGTTCCAAGTAACAGGATATTGTAGGCTATCATAGGTTGTCATCTAGCAATGACTGCACACAACGCATGCAATGTTACTGGGCATCAATGATATTTGCAAAGCATAGTATCTAAAAAACGTGATTTAGAGATTAAAATATTTCCTCTAATTATATCCATTGACTTACAGATCACACTTGTATGTATGTTTGTTATCATCAGTGGTATAGCAAGGTGATGCCAGGCTCTGGTGCAAAACTCCCCCTCTTTAAAAATATTAAAAGAAAATTAAGAGGATGTTTTTAATGAAATATAAATACCTTTATTTTATAATTTCATTAATTGTATATTGTACACATATGAATCACCTCACTTTTGATTTAAATACTTACAAAAAAATGTGTCAAGCATGGACTCTATTGAACACTGGGCCCTGGTTCAGCTGAATCATTGAAACCATGGTAGATCATCATCATAGATTGGTAATTGATAATCAGAGTACCAGGTATATGGGTACCCATAACCTCTTCCATCTGAGCATGTGCCTAGTTGGCATCAGTGTAAACACAAATAAAAGTAAACCACCAATGGTGGGCCCCGAATGGCAATAAAAATCAACTGTAAAAGTAGTAAGGATGCACAAGAGACCTAAAATGGATGACTATCTTTGCTGAAAGCCATCATTTTAGGCCTCTTGTAACTATTCATGACTTCGTGATTGCAGTCAAGCAAGCAGGATATAATTTCATGTGGCTTGCTTTGGACTGACTCAAAGAAACCACGTGAAAGAAACTTAATATAAGAGTAAATATGGTCGATGCCCAGATCTTTGTGGATTTGTCTGTTAGTTACAAACCAAGGGGCATCAACCACACATCTCAAGATCTTGTTCTGCAAGACCTGAATCTTGTGGATATTAGTGGCAGTAGTGTTCGCCCAAATAGGGGAAGCGTAGGAAATGATAGGATGTATGACCATGTCGTAGAGCAAAAGCTTGTGGTCAATGGATAGGATGGAGTTACGTCTGAGAAGAGGTCCCAGCTGACATCTGACGGTGTCACCTTAGTGATTATCCCATGAATGTGGGGATCCCATTTGAGTTTCTTCTGCAAGGTGACTCCAAGGTATTTCACAGTATCTTGCCATCTGATGTCTTCATTCATAAAAAGTAAGGTCTGAGGGTTATTAATCCTCCTGCCACTAAAAAGTATGGCATTACTCTTATCTGCATTAATTTTCATCTTCCAGTTATCGTACCATGAGTCTAACTCATTCAAACAACTCTGGAGTCTTCTTATTGCATACTCAACTCCCAAAGAAGGGGAGAGGAGTGCAATATCATCAGCATACTGAGTAATGACAATCCGGTCAAAAGAAGGAATGTCAAAAAGGTGCAATGAGAAGAGAGTGGGGCCTAGGAGAGAGCCTTGTGGGACTTCAGTGGCCACAACTCTCTTTGTGGAAATAGAGGATTTAATGTGAACCTGGAAGGTTCTATCTGAAAGATAAGATTGAAGCATATGGGTAAGGCCCAAAAGAATTCCAATCATGATCAGTTTATAGATGAGGCCGTCCATCCAGACGCGGTCAAAAGCTTTGGCCACCACTCTGAGGAAATATTTGAATATTCTCCACCACTCTGAGGACTTGATGCTGAGTCGATCTTTTACGTCTGAATCCGAACTGTGACTCAGGTAGGATGGGATGATTTGAAAGGAATTCATCCAGTCGGTTGAGCAAAATTCGCTCAAACAACTTTCCTAAACAGGATAAAATAATTTTTAGTCCCTGAGCATTAGAATTATTAGTAGGTATTTTTAGAATCTGAGCATTAGAATTAATGCTCAGATGGAAGAGGTTATGGGTATTGGGCGATAGCTGTCAGCTAAAGAAGGGTCCTTACCCGGTTTGTGGATGAGCCTAACATAGACATTCTTCCAAACCTCCGGAAAGGTGTGATGCTGGAGGAGGATATTGAAAATGTTGCACAAATGCGTGATAGCTTTTTTCGGGAGGTTCTTCAGCATCCTGTTGGATATGTCATCAGGACCTGAAGCCTTATTGATTTTCAATTTGCGGATGGCCTGAGTTAATTCAGATGGAGATGTAAAACGAATTCCATATCTGTCCACTTGCGAGAAACAGAAAAGAGTTTCCTCCATTTTATCACAGATGTTATCATTGGAGAGATCAAAATTTTCTTGAAATTGAATCTCAAGGGCATCCGCAAAAGCTTCACATTTATCATCCTTGTTGTAGCACAATTCATCCTTTCCATGAATGGGGGGCAGTTAACATAAGGATTCTTTAAGGTTTTAACCATCTTCCAGATGGAGCCATCACTTGTAGAAAGTGAGGTAATTTTCTTGTTCCACGTAAAACCACGGTGGTCCAGGAGCTTTAGTCTTACTTCGATCTTAAGTGCATAGTAAACATTCTTGTCATGAGTCTCTCTTGATCTCTGCCATTTATGCCTGGCTTTGTTTTTCTCTTTAACAAGATCAGAAAGAAATCTGGGAAGAATGTAGAAATCCTTACAAGGTTTATGAATGGTACTAGCATAAATTCTAGATTGATTCAAAAGATCAGTAAAGGTAATAATTGAATCATCAATCTTCCTGAGAGATAGAGGATTACAGGATCCGGAGACTTTTCCGTTGACTGTAGTTTTAAAGAGTTCCAAGTTTACGACTCTAAAATTATCTGGGACAATGGTGACAGATAAGAACAGAGTCAAGCAAACTGGTAAGTGGTCAGAGTTTAAAATATCATGAACACAAAATTCATAGGATGGTAAAAAATTTCCGAACATGACCAGATCTAATACATCTGGTCTGTCATGGAGTTGTAAGGATAGAAGGTGGGCTCACTGGGAGCGTCCACAATAATGCCATTGGCTGTGGCATAATTGAAGAGAATATCCATTTTTGTTACAAGATCTGGAGTTCAAGGTAACAATTTTGGAGTTTAAATCTCCTGCTAAAATTGTAGGAGTATTGGTGTTAAAAATAATTTTAAAATCATTTAAAATAATATCAGAGTTGGGCAGTTTATATGACGCATATATATTCAAAGTTCCAAAAAGGACATCATTGACTGCAATAGCAGTAATTTCCAACGTATCGAAGTCTACAGTTGGTAAAAGATGGTGTTTGATGGATCTCTTGATGATAACAGCAGTACCTCCACCTCTGTTATGCTGTCGATCTGTTCTGTAGACCTCAAAGTTAGAAAACTTCAATTTATCAGAAGCTCTAAGGTGGGTTTCGCCCAAAAGGACAATATCAGCTTGGGAGTCAGACAAAAAGTGACTGAACTCCCATAAATCGGTGAGAATGCCATTTGCATTCCAAGAAAAAATCTTGAGGTAGTTCTTACAGTTGTGCTCCATTTGAGGACAGCGAAGAGAGTAAATAGTCTAACGCTTTTAGCCCAACAGTGAGTTTGCCCATAAGGCCGTTGGCATTCTGATATTCATTAATTAATGACTTAGCCAATAATAATATCTTAGAACCATGTATATACACCACTGATTATCATATATACCTTTCGATTATTTCAGATTTTAAACTCTGTTAATTATGAAATAAGCTTTTTATACTTTAATGTTATTAAGTGCAATCAAACTAGGCTGATCAAATTTAAAACTGGATTTTTAACCATATTTGTTAAGTATTTAAAGAGTAAATAATCCTGGAACATTTTACAGCAGTTTTGCCAGTTGTAACAGTTTATTTCAAAGGATAATTCAAATGTAAATAATAACAATGTCAAATCCCTTACTAATTGGTGTATATTTAGCAGTTTGTATATAATGATACTTTTAGTTGTTTTTTTTATTATGTGGTGCTTCTGTTAAGTATTTCAACTTTCACAGTTCTTTAAATAATTGTTAAAAATTGTTGAAAACAAATATTTAGAAGTACTTGATTTTCATTTTGAGAATTTCTGTAATGCAGTTTTACATTAAAAGCTTATTTTAGAAACTATGGGACTTTGAATTTGATCTTCCACTATCATAACAGAAGTCCAAATAATTCTGGTATAGTACAATGTGGATAAGTTTAATGTATAGTTTGAATTTCAGTGTAAACTTTTCATTAGGTTATATAATTTTTTTATTATTTCCTAAGAGCACCAGTGATCAGAAAACTGAAATGGAAACTTTAAAGGCAAGAATGGAAGAAGAAAACATAAAATTGTCTAAGCGTAAAAAAGACATAGACCTAGAACTTGCTGAAATTGAGCCACTTGTTCAAGAAGGTATTTTTTTACTACAGTTGCCAACTGTTAATTCTTAATTGCTTAAGAGGACCCAGAAACTGTATATCACTCAATGTTAATGTAAGGAACATTTTCTTAGCTATGTCCAACCGATTTTGATGAAATTTTAATACAAGTTTTAACTCACTCTTTCAGACACTTGATTCAGGAGATTCTCCAAAAAGTTTTTTTAAATCAAAGTCAAATAGTGCGATTTTCAAATGGTGAGCACAAAAAAAAATTTTTCTCTAAATCTATTGATACTATTTTCATATCCCTGTGTTAAAATGTGTACAAAGGTACACACTGTGATTAAAATTTGAAAGCAATCAGTCAACAGTTACTTGGGAAAATGTCTCTTACATTAACATTGAGTGAAATACAGTTTCTGGATCCCCTTAATTCCAAAAGTGTTAATCCCAAAAAGGCAAAATTAATAATTTATTATAAAATTTAGTTATCAGTTTTAAAATTTATAATTTTTAGCAATTTAGTTTCTTTACAATCATATGAACTCAAAAGTAAAATAAGTTGCATGTAAACTTTTGACTAGCATTAAGATTGTAAATGTTGTTTACTCATAAAAATTGACAAGAAAAAAGAATTTTTTATTTTAATTTAAAAGTTAAAAAACTTGACAAGAGAAAGTTACATTTACTATTTATATAATTGTTTTACCATGATAACTCATACCAATAATGAAAGAAAAACCTCCTTATGTAAACTAATCCCATGCACCCCAATTATTTAATACATGTTTCCAGATCAAAAATTATATATTTTATAGATTTTATATCTGATTTTTGGGGGGGTACAAAATTTTATTCAGTAATTAAACATCATTGAAGTTGACCATTAAATAAAGCACAATTAATTTTGTGTTCACAAACATTTTGATGGTTTGTTCAGTTGTGTTTCAAAAAAATTTTAATTCTCTAAAAAAACTACTTTCTTTCAAAGAAGATAAACACCTTTTTACAGGCCTCATCAGCAGAAAAGTGCTATTGTTTCTAAAAATTAGTAACCTATTTATACTTGGTGTGGCATATAAACTGACAGGCTCCTGTCAGACCTCTGTGGCAAGCAGCTGCTTGAGGGGGTAATAACAGGGTGGCATAGGTGGCAAAATACCATATGGCTTAGGGTTCTGGGGACCCATCCAAAATCAAATTCATGTGATACCAAAATCAAAAGGGTGGCTCTGTTGGTAGCATGTCAGGCTTGTAATCTGCAGTTCCAAAGTTCAAGTCCTGCCTGTGCCAATGTTGAGATTTATCTTTATACAACTCCCCACTCTGTCCTTGTTCAGTAGGGATTACCACTGGTGTTGGAAAGGATGCCACCATCCATTGGATGGGATGTTAAGCCGTGAGTAAAATAAATGTGTATGGGAGAGCCATACTCTGTGCACATTGAAGAACATGCTGGAATGACCTTGATGGGAGGTTACCATCTGTCTCCCAACAGCTGTTCCAGTGGGTCCCTTCCCCCCATCCTTCTTGGAGTCCTTGTGACCTGGCCATTTAACCCATTGTGTGCAAAAAAGTGTTGCTCAGAGATAAAACAACCTAAAATCAAAAAGAAAATTAGAAAAATAAATTAGAAAATTACAATTATTTATTAATACTGATTTTTGTATGTATATCTTAGTAAATTATGACATCTATAGCTAATGTTTTACTTTCAATGAAAAAAACATGAATTTAATTAGGTAAAAGGTTTTGGGTCTCCATATCAACCACAAAAGTAGTGAAGGTAGGGAGCCCATAAGTTTTATCACACACACTCAGTGCTTTGGAACTTTTTTTTATCATATTCAAGACATCTGTACTTAAGCAATACATTATTTTAATGCATAATTTAGCAAACAGAAATGTAGTTCAATGAGTTGTCTTCTTATCCCATGTTTGAACCAGAAAATTGGAATATATATATAGCTTACATATCCCTTTTATGAACTATATCTGTTTTTTTTGAAATGGGCTACAGATACTGGTGTGCTTTATTCTGAGAGGTGAAAGGAGAACAACTAAACTTTAACAGTGAATGTTATTGTCCATTTCATGGAAGAACAATTATTCAACATCAGTTAATATTTTTTATAGTCTATTTTCTCCAGTGATTTGAAACCATTGTTTGATGTGCTCAAATTTAAAAATACATCTTTTAAAGTCAAGTTGTTGTTTGGGTGTTTCTTTTTAATTGTTTAAAATGAATAGGATCTTAATAAAATGGTTTTAAATAGCCTAATACAGCAACTCTTGCTTAACATAGACTTATTTAGAGAATAAAATTATACATTCTGATATATGAGATTATTTTATACAGCAGTTATATTTACTTAAATCTCTCATTAACATATTAGTAAAAAAAATTCAGAATAACTGTTAACCAAATGTTTCTAAAAAAAGTGAAAAAAGATAAATCTAAAACAATTCTAAGCATTTGATCTCATCACACTTCAATTTTGTCATAATGCTTTCTCTCAAATCTCTAGGAGCATCATTCAAAATTTTGTTTACTAATTTGTCATCCTAGATGTGAATTACAAACAAATTAGCTTAATTCCTACCCAAGATTTTGCTTAAAGATGTTTTTAATGTCATAATTTTTAACCTTTTAATAACCCTTTAATATCATCATTTTTAATAAAATTCATCATTATTCACAAACCCAAGCTACCTAACAGCATTCTGAATCCTAAAAACTTTCAAATTATATAAGAACAATTAATTTCTTACCTTTATTGCAAATTATTAAAGTTTATTAGTAAAGTATCACCAGGAGATGTCCTGTAGACATGGAACTCATGAAATAATAAGCTGAAAAAATTGTTTTTTGCCATTTTAATATGAATCCAACTCATGGCAAAAACCAATTTTTTTCAGCTTACTATTTCATGAGTTAAAGTTTATTTTTGCATTATTGTTTATAGTTATGTATAATTAGTTCAAAAAGCATTGCAACAAAATAGAAATATTGTTTTAGTACATTGGGTGAGATAACACTGATCTAAAATATAAAAATTTTGTGAAGTGTTATAATTGAAAATGTTATAAATTCACAGTATAAAAAATTATATAATTACATTTTTTAACTGTGGTGTTTTTTTTTATTTTTGTAGTACTCTGTTGAATAATTTTTTATAATCTAATGCAGCTATATTTTTTTAATCTTAGCAAAATCTGCTGTTGGGAATATCAAATCAGAATCTTTATCTGAGATTCGTTCACTGAGAGCTCCTCCTGATGTTATTAGAGATATTCTGGAGGGAGTGCTCCGACTGATGGGTATATTTGATACCTCTTGGGTTAGTATGAAAAGGTAAGTTGCTATTTCCATTTAAGGAAGCAATTATTATTATTATTATTATTAGAGGATTTTACCCCTTCTGGCCACAAATATATAATCACCGCACATTTATTCACTAACAGTGCAGTTGAACATTGGAGCCTACATGATTACACCTTGACTGTGCAACCTAGTGCAGGCAACTGATGAAGCACGAGTAGACTTCTCTAACAAAGTAATGGGTATTATTGCCTTGGGAACATATTCTGACATGTTAGTTTTATACACAAGTTTTCTTTACTATACTGCTGGCCATCAAAAGTGCAACACCAGGAAGAACTCATCAGATTGTCCCGAAATATGTAAGATGGGTATGTAAATGATTCAAAGCACAGCATATGCACACATCATGTATCACAGTAACATCCCCTGGAAGTGGTATAAGAGGAGATTACAAAGAACCAGTGTAAAGCACTGGAATTGTGTTTGCTCGCAGTTCTTGTGCACTAAAGGATCAAGTATGCCCCATCAAAGAACATGGCATCCATACGACCAGGTTTCTGACTTTGATCAAGGGAGAATTGTGGGATTATGGGAAAGTGGATTATTGTACTGAGACATTGGTGCTCGTGTTGGACGGAATGCTGCCACAGTGATGAGAATATGGTGTCAGGGGAGTGGGTAAAGGAGGAATGAACCCACCAACATGAGGGATCTCAGCGGCCGTGTGTAGTCATATCTTCAGGGGCTCTCTGGTGCCATTTACCAACAGGACAATACCCGACCACATGTGACATGCGTCATCCAACAATTCCTGAATAGCCACCATATGACACTTCTGCCTTGGCCTGCACATTCACCGGATCTGTTCCCAGTTGAACATGTCTGTTCCATGATCTCACAACGACTAGCACATCAGACACCAGCAGCTTCTACAACAGATGAACTTTGGCTATGTATCAAAACTGCATGGACTGACATTCCCAAACACACATTCTACATCTCATCCTCTCAGTGCCGAACCATGTAGCAGTGGTTATTGCGCTCATGGTGGCTACACAAGATACTGATTTTTTTGTATTCCACAAGACTAACCGAGTTGTATTTATAATCATTTGATCCTTGTAACATAAGCTATATATGTTCACTAAATATGGCTTTGATAACTCTTGTCTTTCCTGGTGTTGCACTTTTAATGGCCAGCAGAGTATTTTATTTTCCCCTATGTAATATTTATCATCAAGAAATTGTATGCAGATAATACAGAGTATACTGTATTTATAGAAGATGTTTTACATATATGAAATAAACGAAATAAAACTAGACGAATAGCATGCATTACTGTTTTGTAGACCAGTAAATATGTTGTCCTCAATAGATGCAATAATCAGTAAAATATGGAGGATAGTCAATAGCTTGTTAATAGATTGTAGAAACCCACCAGATTGTAATTTAGCTTACCATACACATCTGAGCAATAGTTATTGCATTAGGCTACCGTAGTCAATTCTAATAAGGCCCTATTTGACATTATCAACCTAAATCAGTTTGATTTATTAATATAAATACTCTCATTTTGAGGTTATCAGAGTGCTGTTGCCATAAGAGTTAGTGCTCAGTAAAACTGAAGAGTTAAATAGAGATTAACTCTATAAACATTGTAGTTGCTGGACTAGTCGTATGGTATCGTAACAAACAATTGACACTGATGGAGTAATTGAAAGTCGTAGATTGGAGCAGTAAAGTTCAGGTTAAATAGTCATACCTGCATTGTTTTCGTTCTTTTAGAGATAGCTTCGTCCATTCTACAATGAGGACAAGTCTGGATTGCGTGCTGTTCTTCTGAGGAGCTGGTGTTTTCACAGGTCAGGTGTTTTTGCCTCTAACTTGTTGGTGACGACAGAGTTCTTACACATTGAATCATTGGTGGTGGTGTTTATCAGCACTTTGCTGCCTCTGTGGTATGAGTCACTGTGTATCTCTGTGGTATGAGTCATGTCACCCAGTGACTCACAGAGGTTTCATAGAGTTTTTTTTGCATAGCCAACCAACCTTAGATGGCTAGATAAAAATAACTTTTTAAGTGATACAAAATGTAAAATTTAAAAGTAGCACTAACTAAAATAATTTAAACAAAAACAGAAAATCTAAATTTTATTGAAATACTTTGCAAGTGTAATTACAAGTAAATAAATCATCTTGATGGCATTTTTTTTGTTCCCGAATGGTAATAGCATCTTTCAACAGGATAAGCCATTGTGCTATCAGGCTCATATCATAAGAATGCAGAATATTCAGCTTCACCATCATGTTGCTATGCAACTCCTCAGATCTCAACTCCTTCAAACATTTGTGGAGTGTTTGGGGGGAATGGGCAATCCAATGGGTTGATTCACTAGTGGTCACTATTACTTTACTGTGGAGTACTTTGCAGTCATCTTGGCTGAATATATATGAGAGGTGTTTCTTAATCTAGGAACATGTGTCCAAACAGTTTGTTTGAACCTCAGGAGGCCACTCCAATATTAAGTAGGTGGTGATAATTCAGTGCCCACTGAGTATTATTTGTGACATCATTGAGATGCATATGCCTTTGTTTTCACATAACATTTTTACAGCCTTGTCATATTTTAATCTTGCTTAATAGTTGCTAAAATGCAGTGTCTACCTAAAAGGTAAAAATACTAAAACAGTAAACATAAATTTAATTGGATATTTTTCAGGTTGTCACCCTAATGGTGATTTTTTGGGAAATTAAAAAAAAAAATTTTTTTGGCAAGTTTAAAATTAATGTTACTAGGGATTGCAGATTCATATTCCACCTCTTTCAGAATCAAAAATTTCTGTTAACAAAACATTTTGTATTGCAGTTAAATTTCTTACCATGAACTTAAGTTAAAAAATTAATTGAAAATTATATTTTTTTATTTGTCTTACATTTTGTTCAGTTTTTCTTTGCAAAATAATTATCTTGAATTCTATATTTTAGTTTTTTATCAAAACGAGGAATTAAAGAAGAAATTTTAGCTTTTGATGCACGCCGCATTTCTTCAGAAATCAGAGAAAGTGTAGAAGAACTGTTGAAGAAAAATGCAGATTCATTTGATCCAAAGGTATTTAATTCTAATGAAATTGATTAAATTCAAAATTAGGACTTATATTCAATACACTAAGGAGTTCTCAAATTCCATTAGTTTTCAGTGATCATAAATTTAATTCTGGCAATCAGTTGTTGATTTTTATTGCACCTGTTTTACATCCGAATAAAATGCTGAAAATGACTGGATTTCATAACTAAATGGCCAAGTTCAGACACAAATTTGTGAATTCCTGCTTATCTATTCTAAATTATATGTAATTGAAGAAATTCTATAATCATATTTAAATAAATAGCATCTAAAGATCCTTAAATAAACAAACAAACAAATAATTTGTTTTTTCTAATCTTAGGTTTCTTATAACATATATATCTTTATAATATATATGAATACATATTTTTATAATATTTCCTATAAAAGTCTATTATTTATTTTTTAAGAAACTTTAAGGAGTTTTTTTATTATAAAAGAAAGCAATGAATAAAATCAAGAATAACATGATCGACTTTTTGCTTAAAAATGTCAAAGTATAATATGTTCACTATGGTTGTATTTTCATTATAAAAAAAAAAATACCCCCTCAAGCAGCTGCTTGCCACAGAGGTCTGACAGGAGCCTGTCAGTTTATATGCCACAGTAGGAGATCTGAGAGGATGGCAGGACCTCAGCAGAAAAACGACACAGACATCCATGCCTAATCCGTGGCTCGAACCCAGGTCCCTTAGATCAGTAGCCAAGCGTGCTAACTACTCGGCCACGGGACGGATTATAGTCATTTTATTTTGATAATTATTTTCATTGTTAGATTATATAGTTGATTACTATAGGTATAAACTGGAAGGAGAGCTGTGTACCAATACCCAGTGATGATGCACAGAACCAGCCAGGTCTAGCACCTAATATTTGACCCCACCTTCTCGTGGTGCAGGTCATTAGTACCTTTCGAAAGAGATATTCTCTTATGGAAGGGGAGGGCTGCCAGATCAGTGTGGCCTACTCATCTGGTCATCTATGGCCACTTTTTCTTTTTTTTTTTCAATCCTGCTGAGGAGTGCTCAATTTTACAGGGTCCTGGTGCTGACCATTTATACTCACTAAACTAGACTGGTTTATGGATTTGAGCTTGATTATTGATCCTGGACTTGCGTTGGTGGGCCACTGTTGAGGGAGAATCTGCCACTGTGTTTTCTGTTTGTTTCTGGGTTGCCAGCCTTAAGTGAACAGAGGCATGGGATACCTTATATCAGCTGGTGGATAATCCTGATCAAAGGCCATCACAGGTACCTGAACCTCACTTAGCTAGTTGGGCATCGTCAAGCCTAAACTGGAGTAATGTGTCTCAGGCAGGCCATATAGCTCTTGAAAAGGTGGTGCCTGAAGGCCAACTAAAGGCTGAAGTCACCAGCATTGGTGACTTCAGCCTTTAGCGGAGGTGGGACAGGTCTTGCTTGCGATCAGGGGACTGTTTAATATTGTTGACCCTGCTTCTCTCAATAAATCTAGTTTCTTTAAAAATCCTACATTTTCTCTCTGCAAGTACATGGAATTATACATGGACGTTATATAGAGATTATTCTCTTGATGTCCTCATGCAGGAATTCCAGCATTATAACCTAGATATTCTAGGCTTGCAAGAGACCAGATGGACAGGTAAAGGTTAGATACTTAAAAATAATTTCAGATTTCTCTTTTCAGGCAGAGAGGATGGAAGCTTCTTCAAGGGTAGGTTTGCTTCTCAGCAGACACGCCAGTGATGCTCTTCTAGGATATGACTGCATTAATGAAAGATTTCTTATAGCAAAATTTGAAACAAAAATTAAAGACTTGAATGTCATCTGTTGTTATAAACCCACAGAGAACTCTGATGAGAACGAGAAGGATATGTTTTACAGCCAGCTTCAGGATATTTTGAATTCTGTGAAGAAAGGAGATGTTTTTCTTGTGCTGTGACTTCAGTGCTAAAGTTGGTACTGACTCTAATCTTTGGGTCCTTTGGCATTGGTTTTTCCTTTGAGTCCCTTTGGCATTGGTTGTTCCAATAGCAATAGGGAACGTCTCCTACAGGTAAGTAAACTTAATGGTTTGCGAATAACTAATACATATTACAAACACTGGGACATTTATAAATATACATGGGTTTCACCTGATGGGTTGCACAGGAATATGATAGCTTATATTTTAATTAACTGCAAATGGCTAGTTCAGTTAGGAATACCAAATCATACAGATGAGCTGAAATTGGGTCTGATGATTACCTGATTAAAAGTGTTTTGCAGCTGAAGCTTAAGAAATGTGCTAAGGTTAAAAAAAATTAGCTATAACACCGAATGCCTGAAAGATTCAGGTATAGCCAAAACATACCATGATAAACTACTTAGTCATTATGACAGTTGTGATTTGGTTACTGCTGAAGTTGAGAAAGAATGGGATCAATTTAAACAGGCTTTTCTTGAAACCAACAGTACTCTTTTGGGTAAAAGAGGAAACAAAATTATTTGAGTGATAAGGTTATGGAACTTATTTTTGAAAGAAGGAAGTGCAGGATTAATATGAATCAACACCCTACTAGTCCTAACAGAAGGCATTAACGAGCTTAATAAATGTGTAAAGGATCAGTTAACAGCTGATAAGAATCTTTGGCTTGTTAGCTTGGCTGGCAAAGCTGAGGAAGCAGTTAGACAGCACAACAGCAGAGGGTTGTACCAAATTTTTAATGTCTTATGCAGGAAGAAACAGACAGGTACACAGGGATTGAGGGATAAACATGGAAATGTGGTTGAAGGTGAGGATTCTGTGATGGCTAGGGGGGCTGAGCATTTCAGAGTTCTAAATAATGTGATTATTTTTACTCCCATTGTTTGTAATAAGGATAGATGCATTACTGGCTTTAATAATGGCCCTATATCACATTCTGAAGTCACTTTGGTTATCTCTAAATTAAAACTCCATAAATACCCAGAAGTGGATGAAATCACCACTGAAATGCTTAGAGCTGGGAACATTTGTGTTGCTGCATGGCTTACTGAAATTTTGAATATTTTGAATATTTTTTATGATAAAGGTGTTTTTCCTAAGGATTTTACTAGAGCTACTATTGTCCCACTTCTTTTATTATAGAATTATATAGAAATATATTATATAGAAAATATATATATATAGAATATATTATATAGAAATATTTATTATAGAAAAAAATATTATTCAATAGTGAAACTTTTGAATAATATTTTTTTTATTTAATAGTGAAATAAGGCAAAAAGCTAGAGAATATAGGCTTTGCTAAAATGACATATAAGCATTTTTTTTTTCATTTGCTGAAAAAATTATTATTTTGCACAGTTAAATCTAATTTAACTCTTGTGTTAATAGACTTTTTTATATGTATTTTTTATTAATTTTTAATGAAATGAAGTTTTACAGTATTATTAAATTTGACAAAATATTGAGTGAACTCAAATGCTGAAAAAGGAAATTCAAAACAAACAGAATATAACAGTTTACGGCTGTGTAATTTTTCATTACATGAACTTGTAAAAAAGTAGAGATTCGTCATGTGTAAAATTACTAACCTGAAAGTTTCCAGATCAAAAGTTTAGCTGTTGTAGGTAATTCTGTGAATTTTTCTGTAATGTTCTGATTGGGAAAGTTAAAAAAAATTGAATTTTCAGTGATAAAAGATAACAGCATGTAAAGGTAGGTGCTAGTTAAATTTTTGAGAGTATATAAAGTTGCATCAATAAATATTTTGTTAATATTGTTTTTTAAAACACTTTCATTTCAATATATTTGGTATTTAACTCTTCTTTACAACAGAATGCAAAACGTGCATCAGCAGCTGCAGCACCTTTGGCTTCCTGGGTCAAAGCTAATGTGATATATTCTAGGGTATTAGAGAAAATCAAACCTCTGGAGAAGGAACAATCCAAACTACAACAGTAAGACTTTTGTTAATTTACTTACTGTAAATATACATTACAACAAGATTATAAATGAAGAAAACTGAAAATTAGTGCAGGAGAACTATACAGGCCAAATCAAAACGGTATACATATCTGTACACAGTATACATTTTCTAAACTTAAATTTCATAAATCCCCAGGGGTAGATGAAATTACTATGGAAATGCTTAGAGCTGGGAATGTTTGTTACCACTTCGATGACTGAAATTTTGAATATCTTTTATGATAAAGGCATGGTTCCTAGGGATTTTACCAGAGCTATTATTATCCCTATTTTCAAAAAAGATGATCGCAGTTCTTGTGATAACTATAGGGGTATTAGCCTACTCTCTGTTCCAGGTAAAGTTCTTTCCATGATGGTGCTTAATAGAATTAAGAATCTGGTTGACAGTCAATTGCGTGATGAGCAATGTGGATTCAGAAGTGATAGGGGATATGTGGATCAGATATTTTCACTTAGGCAGATTCTTGAGAAATGTTTAGAGTTTCAGAAACCTTTGGTTGCTAGCTTTGTTGATTTCAAAAAGGCTTTCGACTCTGTTGATCGTCATAATTTGTGGTTGATTGTGAAATCATATGGTATACCAGACAAGTTAGTTAACATAATGAAAGATCTCTATAATAACACTGAGTCGCGTGTGAGAGTTGGTAAGGCTTGTAGCAATTGGTTTAGCATTACTTCTGGTGTTCGACAAGGTTGCATTTTGTCTCCTTTTCTCATTAGTTAGGTTATTGATTATGTTATGAGAAATTCACTTCAAGGGAAAGATTTTTGCCTTAAATGGGCTGGAGATACGAAAATTTCTGATTTAGATTATGCTGAAGATTTAGCCCTCTTGGCAAATGATGTTGATGAGATGAACTCTTTTATTCAAGCTGTTGATGAGACTGGTAGTAGAGTAGGTTTGGTTATAAACACAGAGAAAACTTAAAGTGATTAAAATTGGTCAGGCATGCTGTAATTCTGTTAATCTGAATGGTTGCAGTCTTCAGCAGGTGTCGCAGTTTAATTATCTTGGGAGCTATGTAACAGATACTGGTGATGTGCAGCATGAGATTAACTGACGAATAGGGATTGCTGCCAGGACTTTTAAGAATCTATGGTGAGTGTGGAGAAATAGGCATATACACCTAAAGACTAAAATTAGACTGTATAATAGTTTGGTTCTTTCTAGGGTTAGTTATGGCAGTGAAACTTGGACACTTTGTAAACATGATAACAGAAAAATAGATGCTTTTGATTCTAGATGCTTACGCAGTATCTTGGGCATTAGGTGGTTCAACTTTGTAACTGATGATGAGGTTAGACAAAGGAGCCTGCAACCTCCTTTAAGCAGCATATTGTGCAGAGAGAGACTCTGCTGGTTTGGCCATGTTGCCCATATGGATAATTATATATTGGCAAATAGGGTTATGAACAGGTGCCTAAAAGCCTCAGAAAGAGGGGGAGACCTAGGATGCGGTGGGCAGACAATGTCAAACAGGACCTTATTAGAATTGGTGTGCACTTATTAGAATTGGTGTGTATCTAGCAGATATAGCTCAGGACAGATATTCTTGGAGAACTAAATTTGCACGATCTGGTTGGACTTCCGTAGCCCATGGCTGCTTGAGGATGATTTGAATTGAAGTTTATTTCACCCAAACATACATATATTGGTAGATAAAACACAGGCAAGTTCACAGACAGGTGAAAAAGGAGAACATAATAAGCCGTAGCTTTTGAATAAATGATGATGATGATACATATTTTGAATGGCAAACTGAATTATTTTTGTACCATAGAAACGTTTACAGATGTTAAATTTGGCATCACATTTCCATTATACCACAAGGAATTTCTTTGATTAAAAAGAGTGGAGAGAAGTGTATTGGAGATGGTGGCCCAAAGTTGTAGTCTCTAAGTTGTCTGGCTTAACTACATTAGACTTTTTCTTATAAGGTTATGTCAAAGACTGTGGCACCTATACCATTAATTGTTAATATGTTGAAATAATTCCTATGTTGTGCAATGACATAGAGCAGGGCTTCATCTAGAGTAGGTGGAGGACGTGGCTTCACCTTTGAGAAAACTAGCAACTGGAATAGCAGTGAAAAAATATTAAACATATATATATATTTCTCATATTTTTCAAGAAATTCGTTAAAGACCACTGAAACAGCAGGGAAAATTGTATATTGGAACAGCATTCTGGTTCATTTTGACTCAATCATATCCCCTAGACCCCCAGACCTAAAAAGGAAACATGGGGTACGGGGGGCCCCCCATATTTTCTTTTTAGGTCTGGGCCTGACATAGAGTGTAGAATATGGGTTGCACTAAATTATAAAATGGATGCTTATAAAGTTGGTCCTTGGTGTTAATGAATATTTGTAGATGATTTCTGGAGTGTAAATTAGCATAGTTTTTTTCTTTTGAAATACGTATATATAATGTGTTGATCTAGCATGTATAATTTCTTCCACTGAATTTTAAAAATATTGTACTTTATTGCTTTCAATTTAGTATTATCATTCCTTCATTCAAAGTATTATCATTCTTCTTATTTGCTCCCATTTCATTCTTTAAAATAAAATCCAATACATTAAACTGGAAGTAATTAAGTGTTTAAAATTTTTCAAACCAACTGACAAGCTTGCAGCAGTGTAACTTTTTTCATGTTAGTGCAAAGCAATTTGGGTAGTTCAATTACTTCAAATTCTCTGGAAGTGACATATGGATGATGCCTTGTTGCTGAGAGAGCAGTAGGCACATTTTTTACTGCATTTTGTTTACAGTTAACTTGATTGTGCCTGACTTTTTCACTTTTCTAAATTTCTTCTTAGTAGTATTGTGTATAACTGTTGTCTCTTATTTCATTTCATTGTTCCTTAAAATTCCAAATACAAAGTGCTCTAGTTGAAAGTCGACTATCTCCTTAATTGCTATGCCTTAATTGTCTTAGTGGTTAAGGAGCTAACTACTGTACCAGTGAGGCAGACTTTGTGTTAGCTTTAACTGAGGCAGTGGTCACTTAAACCTGATTATGGTTTTAGTAGGATATGTTCTTGTATGAGAAGGCATGTAAAAGATAGCTTCTAGATGTTGTAAATGAAAATAATAATGTTTTACCCAAGTAAAAGATGATCATGGTTTTGTTAGCATTCAGGATTGTTTGTGCTTGTAGTAAGACAATATTTTTTTAAGGATGCTGCATGGAACAGTACCTAGTGAATTAATTTTACCACTCTGTTGAGCCTTCCTAAAGTAATGGGACTCAAAATAAAAAAAATATCAAATGGCAACATGATCAGCATTTTTCTGTAGCTTTGTTACTACACAGAAATTTTTTATTCTTAATTTTTTGTTTTCCACATATAATAACTTTATTTTTAAAAGCTTGAAAACGGTTTTATTGGGATATAACAATATTGCTCTATATATATTCATGTTCTGGATAGTACACATATATTATTTTGAAAATAATTTTAAAACTGATTTTCGAATTTATTTATTTTGTATGTTTTGCATAATAAAGGATAAAATATTTTTTATTCTGCTTGTTTAATGGAGTTTTTTATAAGCTCAAAGTTTTTAAAGCCATTTGTGAAAATATTTGTTATGTTTAAACTTTTTTTCTTAAATTGATGCTGCAGACTTTATCATTGTTCTGCACTGTGCAATTTGTACTGTTAACAAATTTTGAGCTTTTTCATTCTTTAGATCTATTAGTTATTTATAAAGTAGGTTCAGTTTTGTCAGATGATATAAGGAAAAATATATGAGTTTAAAAATACTTTTCTGATAATACTGCAAACTATCTCATATTTTCTTCCTAACTTCTATCAGTTTTTCTTTGTTGCTGTTTTTTCCAAGGGTGGGAGCCATATTAAAATTTTGGTTGTACACAATGCCAATATCAACCATAACACAAATTTTAATGCATTCTTTATTTTTAGAAAAGGATTTTCTTTTTCCTGAAATTGATGCAAGCATAGTTTCAGAAATTAAGTTATAGTTTCTGCAACATAAAAAATATCGCATTTGATTTAGTTTATTGGCGAGTTTTTGGTGTAGATTATATAAAAGTTTTCCTTTGTAGTGATATCGCACATTCCAGAGAGTGCTTGAAAATATAGTTAACTTTAAATTTTAATATATTCTTGTTCATTAATGCTTTAATATATTTTTGTTTATTAATGCTAAATATTGGCATGCCAGTAGCTAATGTGAGAAGTTTTATCATTGAAATTATATGATTAACAGAGTAAAACCTATTCTTTATTATTAACAAGTAAAATAAATTGGAAATATGAACAGTGTAAAACTTCTTTCCTTTCAATATAGAAGAATATCAAAATTTAATGTTAATATTCCCCCCCCCCCCCCCCCCCCCCCCCCCCCCCCCCAGTAATTTGGCATCTGCAGAGAGACGCATTACTAAGCTCAGTTCTGCACTTGATGATGTGGAGCAAGAAGTTTCTGTACTCCGTGATCGTCTTAATAAATTTACAAAAGAAGCTGCTGAGATTGAAATAAATTTGAATCGTGCTAATGAAACAATTTCAGCTGCAGAATCCTTAGTCAACCAATTGGATGGAGAGTATCATCGATGGACACATCAGGTAAAAGTCATTTTAAATAATGTTAAAATTGCTATGTATATACTAGTAAATTTAGTTTTCCAACAGATATAATCATAAAGATATATATAGTAAGCAACTTTGTGCATAGTAGTTCAATAAAGGTTTAAAATAATTTTACTACAAGGTGAAAATGGGCTTATTATATGCTTTCAAATACTTTCATGATAAGTGCATTGGTTTAAAGTAAATGTGCATAGTGAAAATTAAAAATGATGATTAGCTAAAGTACCTCTTTTTTAAATTAAGCTTTTAAACATAAAGTGGCAAGATTTACTACTGATCTTGTGGAATGTTGAATGACATCAACCTCTCTTTCTTGAGAACCACATCCAAGCTCACCCCAATTAGGAACATGAATATTAGTTTGGTCATTTGCATTTAGTGGAAATGATCAAACAAATGTTCATGTTAAAAACGCATGCAAAGCAAACTACATGGCATGTATTCTGCTGAAATGGTACTTGTAAAGAGGTATCGAGCTTCCACAAGTGTACAGGTCAAAATTATTGTGATTATAAGGATTCTGTTTCACACCGTGTTATTTAAACATATATACAAATTTGATTTCTGGCACTTTCACAGAAGAAAAAAAAGCAACATAAAAATGAAACATCCAATATGATGGTTAATATTTTTTATATTCTTATTAGATAACAGATACAATTTTACAAACAAAAAATTAAAAATGCAAGAAAGAACTTTTGTTGAAACAAGTATACATAATCTGAATGAATATTTTAAAGTTCATGCTTGAATTCAGTTTTATAAAGTTCCCCACTGAATTGAACAAAGTCCTATGTAGCAATATATATATACATTACTATGAGGAAATGTTATCTATAAGATAAGGAAAAATAAGGAGCATGAGAAAACACAAAAGTGCAATCCTATTCTTAGTAACACAGTTTATGCTGAACATACCAGTATGATTGCATTAGTCAAAGGGTTAAAAGTAGTGCAAAGTTTTGGAAAAAAACACTGAAATTGCATTGTTATTGGGGAGAATATTTTTGTATTTACTAGAATTTAGAGCATTATAAAACTATTTTTTGTTATCTTTAAATTTTCACCAAAATTTACTATGGAAATCGCCATCTCTGCACTAAAAAAAAAACTAAAGAAAACCACAATAAATTCTGGTATTGAGTCCACAAATATTAAATTGTTTTGTTGTAAATGTTAAGGAAAAAAAATGTTTTCATCCTAGATATGAATAATTTAAACACAGTAGTCTACACTAGAAAAACTGAGCGTAGCACATCTGCTTGTTCAGATCATCTTCAATTATTTAAAAAATGAAATTGCCAAAAAAACCTTGGAATTTTAATATAAAACATTGCTATTACACAGAAAGTGAGAGTCATTGTTCCTTAGTAATAAGGTGTGCTCTGAATTAGAAAATAAACAAGTGAGAAGTACCAATCTAGTTATTGATTCTAGAGAAGTTTTAATATAGAGTAAATCAAACCATACTGTTAAAAATTGTTTCACTTAACTTTTTTTTAACTTTTTTTATGATGATCTTGCAACTTAAACTGTAAAATGCAATGCTACTTTTGAGTCACTGTCAGATTTTCTTTTATTGCATTAGCCTAATGAAAGTTAAAAATGTCCCAAACTTTAGGTGAAATTTAATCACAATTTTTCATAATTTGTATTGCAAAGTTTTGTATTGTGGCTTCTAATAATATAATTAAAATATTAGGGGGGGATACTATTTTTTTTTGCTTTTATGTAATGTGGTTACATATTTGTATTGTTATTAAAACAGTCTTGTTTATTGAGTTGTTGCTTAGCTTATTTGTTGCTTATCATTATTTTATAGCTTATTTGTTGAATTAGTACAGCACCCTCTTGAATATCTGGGGGTGTGATTATCGTGCCCATATGGCACAAATATGGCTTTAAGAGTTGACAGGAAATTCAGTGCATGTTTTAAGCAAGCATAAAAAAAACGTTATATAATTTTATGTAAGTGACTTGCATATTATTTCTACTTTTGTAAATTACTTTCATTAATTAATTTTAAGATTTTAAAACAATTCACATACTATAGAGTTACTACCTCAAGTCTTCTTTCTGCAACATCAAAATGAAAAACAAAAGAAATTCACAAAATTCCTTTATTGATTTATAATTTCTGGAACTGTAAAAAACTTTATGTAACTTGATTGGCAAGTTGAGGTAATGTCACATCTGCTACATCAAAGAGACCATCTAATGGAGTCTTGAAGTATATGACATTTAATTTTGATTCAGAAACAACATAAAATAGATTTCAGGAGTGTATTGATGATTAACTATTATCAGTTGCTTTGGGTGTGGCTGTTTCTAAAAGATATTAACAACAGTGGATTTGAATCCCATTTCCAGTAATACATAGCATCCTTTCAATCATATGAATTTTAAAGATAAATTCCTATAAAATTATATTGTTTCAATTATTTGTGTACTCATGAGTTTCCATTAGTATGGATAATTAAGAGTTTGCTGTGTTATTTTAGCACTTTTGTAATTTTTTTTAAGAGAGCATAACATTGCAACCAACTTAGTAGGAAAAGTAAAAATCCTAATTTAATCAGCTGCAAATATGCAAGTAATAATAATTATAATATATTGTATAAAATAATATTTTTCTTTGTTTCTATTTCAACAATATAATAATATTTATATACATATTCAGCTTAAGGAGATAGATCATGAACTCGACCAACTGCCTTTGAAAGCACTTTTGGGAGCAGCTTTTATTACCTATTTGTCCTCTGAATCAGAAGATGTTCGCCATGCCACAATCAGAAATTGGTGCAAATCGTTAAATGTTGAGAACTTCAATCTTTGTCATCTACTAAGTAACGAGCAGGAGCAACTTATATGGAAAAGTGAAGGTCTACCATCAGATTTGTTATCTGTAGAAAATGCTATAATTATACTCCAGGTAAGTTCAAGATATTTTTAGGGAAAAAATATAGTTTTAACTAAATCGAGCAAAATAATTACTGTTTTGCAGAACTGGATGATAACTCAGAAATAATACATTGAAGGAATACATTTCATATTTAGAAGAAGAAAAACTGTGCAAGTGCATATTTTTTATCATCAATGTATTTCTTTATAAGTACTTTTGGCAGCTGTAATCTTGCTAGATATCAAACCTGATATCAAACTTATGTGCAAGATAGCATCTCGGTTATTTATTCCTTTCCACTTATTTCTCATGTAGAAGTTCTATACCTTGTTGCTGCTGAAATATGATTGTTAAAACTCAATTATGATGAATATGTTGCAGTTCAGAAATCTTCCAGGCAAATGAATTGGACCACCTATTCCTCCTGATGACATGTCAGATGCTCTGATTACTGACTATATTTATTCGATGTATATCACCTACAGACTCTTACCTGTGATTGTCTATTATTCATCAATTTATGTTATTTCATGGTTTTTCTCCATCAGAGTAATGGTTATCTTTTAGCATTTCTCAAGGTTGAACATAATCATAGAAATGAAGTCTTCCATAGCTTATAAATCACTAGTAATATAGTGACAGTGATTTTAGCAAGGAGGTATTAACACCTCTTCTTAGCCACTAAGTGGGTTTTTATCTCTCCCCATCCTCCTTGGTAAGGTTTTGTATGAAAATTAATGTTTCCTCATTCCAAAACTCTTGGTGTGCAATTTTAAATATTTTTTTAGGCATAATGCACCTAATTTGCTGCCACTTATCTACCTGGAAAAGTGTAAAGGCAACTGTAAAGTACCTGGCAAAGCTATCTCTCAAAATGCAACAGCCAAACACAAAATGGGTACTGTGCACTGCAAAAAAAAAAAAACCTGTTTGTGCCTGTGAATGCAAACATAGGGATCCTTGGGTATTTGCCATAATTGCCAATTACTCCAATTTTTTTTATTTTATCAGAATTTTTGTTTAAAATCTGGCAATCCAAACTGGTCACTGAAAATTCGAATTTTGCATTTTATCAGTTCTCCCTCCTTTTTTTTAAGAGAAAATCTTCCATAAATTTTACAGCCTTTTCCTCTTTTTTCCAAAAAGGAAGTACATTAAAACTCCAACTCTCACCTATAACAGAGCCCACTGCACTAAAAGTGTAGCTGTCTCCACTTTTTGATTTCTGCTTTTTGTTGCACTTAAATAGGCAGGGCTTACATAACTAATGCCCACAAGTCAGAAGGACAATCTATGGGGCTTCAACTGAAGATTTCCAGACATAACACCAGGCAAAGATCAAAACTAAATTGTTATACAGAGTTGAAAGTTGGATTTAATATTTTAGTTTAAAACTTATAGTAATTTTACTTTCACAATGACATTTTAATACTAATTTTTGTTATCAGCTGTTTGTTATTAGTATATCAACTAAAAGCTTGTTAAAATTTTAGTAAAATGGCTTTCCTATCTTCAACTTCCCCTCCAACTCTCCTCCAAAGCAAAAAAAAAGTATGTAAATAATTGTTTCACTATATTTTCCGAACATGGTAGCCAAGCATAATGAGTTATATGATAAATGGAAGCTTATGATGTAGATAGTATCATATCTATCAGAAATTATGCCGTTTTACATTTGTTGCCCTGAATGGAGGGTATGCTATTTAAAATACACTACACAAGTATACTAAATATACTAGCTTGAACACCATCTAGTTGGCAGCCACTCATTGACATCCTGTGGCATTTATAAAGCAATACTTGCTATTCTCTCTGTAAAGCAGTGTAATTTTGGGTAATATATCAATCATTACCAATGTATGATTCCTATGCATTAATTATTGTTACTAATTATTAACAATTAAGTTTAAATTTTGATAATATCAAGAAATATACATGCCACAAATGTTTATGTTGCTTTATATTTTGATAAGAGGAAGCTGTAGAGTGAATTTAGTGGTCCTAGCTCTTACCATTTAGCAGAACTTTTTTTATTTTGCCCCCTCCCCCCAAGCAAAGGGGAAAGGAAGAAATTTGGACCAAACCCTTATATCCAACACAGACAAACTTTTTCCATGATCTCAGGGATCATCATGTAAAATTTGGTTGTGATATCTTATAAGGTATTCAAATACATGATGAACAAAATGACAGGAAACTTTTCTTGGCTATTCATTTGCAGGGCTATCTATCAAGAGAGCTATTCACTATGGCTTTGGCAGTAGCTCATATAAATATTTTATTTCAAAATATCTTGACTCCTGAATTGATTTAATGAGATTTTTTACAATTTATCATAGATTTTTGACTAAGAAACAATGTGCAAAATTTTTATTTTACCTTACCATTTGGGTTTTTATTTTAGATAGAATGGCAAACAGTGAGGAATATATTATAGATTAATCTATGCTAAAAATTGTAATAATTTTAATGGTTAGGATTTTTAAACTGCTCTTCACACAAGTCCAATTTTTACATATATCTGCTAGTTGTAAACGAGACAAATAACCTGTTCAATTGTTTAATAAAGTTATACTAAATATACTAGCTTGAACAACAACTGGTTGGCAGCCACTCAAAGATATCCTGTGACATATATAAGGCAGTACTTGCTATTCTCCCTGTAAAGCAGCGTAATTTTATATAATATATTAATAATTATTACAGTCTTATTATGAGAATTCTCATTTAGTAAATATATAGTAGCCAAATAAGTAGTTTTATCAATACTGTGTTTTTTAAATCACATTTCCAATACATTCCACTGCCACAAACAGTGCTTGCCTGAGGACATGCAAAGTAGATGGCATGAAATGTGTAGCAATGCCAAGTCACAAGTATCTTGTGTAAGCAACTGGCTCAGCACACTAATAGGAACATGAAGTTCAGAATCCTCTGACACCCAGTGACTCATGCTGCAGTAGTTATCAATGAGGTAGCAGAGTGCTTATTAATAACACCACAGCACAAAAGAACTCTCAGTCCCTGAGTGAGAATCAGCAACACTGGACCTGTGAAATCACCAGCTTCCATGAAGAATAGTGCACAATCTGGACTTTTCCTCCATGTACAACTGAAGAAACTATCTCAAGAAGAACACAATAACAAAGCCAATGCAGGTATAACTAACCTGAACTTCATCGCATCAATATATGACTATAAGTTACTCCATTAGTTGTCAATGAGCTGATTGTTTTTCCTGATACCAAGTAACTAGTATAGCACCTACAATGTTAATAGAGTAATTTTATCTTATAATTTTTTAACCAGATTAAAATTAATTTTAATTTGTATAAAAATAGAAAACGAAAATAGAATAGCACATAAATTGAAATTTAAGCTTTTACTACATTCTACCTTCAATGGTATAAATCCTTATTGATGTATTTTACAATGTGTAAAGCTTTTTTTTATTTTTCATATTTGTATAAATATATATTTAGGTAAGAAAGTGAAAAGATTTTTGTTCCTTTAACTTTTAGAACTTGTAGAATAAAAGTTGAGAATTTGCACATAATTTTACTTTCACAAATAATACGACTTTGAAGTTGTTATTATTATTTTTAAATGACATTTTAATACTAATTTTTATTATTTTCTATCTGTTCATTACTGAACAGGTAGCTAATAATCATTACCAATGTATGATTCCTATGCCTGTTTCAGTTATAATTAATAGACTATAGATTGCAAACATGAAACACCTTGGTTTTCATACTATTGTATTAGTCCTAATAACTTTAAGAATTAAGATTTACACTATTGAAAAGTTTGTATAGCACATATTCTTTTCTTTTCTCCTTTGCCATCCATGTGCCTTTTAGATATGTGGATTGAAACCTGGGGTAAGATAAGTTAATTTTTACTTCAAACAGAAGCACAACGGACATGTAATATAATGGTCGCTGTCCATGTAGTGAGCACAAATGTAGCAGTTTTTAAACATTCTTAAAATTATTTGCATTTTACTAATATGTGTATAAAATGTTAGTTTTGATACTATTTTAAGTTGTGTAAAGCAATAAATTGAACTTCTCACTCATTAAGTATTAAATATGGAGGTTTTTCAAAATATCATTTAAGGTATTGCACTAATAATTTAAACTACACAGCAATTTGTTTAAAAATGTTTAATTCATGATTATGCTGTATGACTAAAGACTTTTGAGCAACTAGTCTACATTAAGCTTAACAACACTATCTTCACATAGTCAAACTATGAGTTTTATTTATCACAGTAAACTATGACTTAAGGAGACTTTTATATCTATAAAAAGTTCCCAGGTAAAGATGTAAATTGTTACCATTTCTTAGATATCTTCCAGAATTCCTGCTGGCTCAGCAGGTTGTGCTATCCTCCTTGCATTATTCTTGCAGGGCCCTGCTCCCAGGATTTTATCTGGATTGCCATTGGCTTCCCATTGGCAGTTGCTGATGTATAGCACTGATGTTTTCCTTTCAAAGTCCGGATATCAGTCCAGGTTTTTGCATTGAAGACACTATTCTGAATGTGATTCACCACCACCTCATAGGCTGTGTTACACATTCTTCTGAACTCATCTTGTAGAACACAAGTTGCTCAAAAAAATCCCCTTATTCAGCATTTAAACATCTTAAAAGAATTTAACGAACTTTACCTCCAACTCAATAAACGTTAAAACGTCTTTAAAAGGACTCATTAAACTCAAATTCAAATTAACGAATGCTAAAATCATAGACATTAACAATAAAATCCAATGGGGACCCCCCTATTCACACTGTCAGGCCAACATGTTTCGTCCTTGTACCAGTGGGACTTCATCTGGCATTATACACATGATGTTAAAGCTTTAAATAGGAATCTCCCTCAAAGTACACAATTAAAAGGACCTTCTTGCTCAGAAGTTAATGTAAAATAACTTAAAATTCTCAGTCACTGAGCAATAAAATTTTAAAGAAAGTCGGTTAACATATGGTTTTACCAATGTGGTACGTTCTTTACAAGAGAAGTTCGTAGAGCACCAAACTGGTGTCAGCCAAAACAAGCTAATGATGGCTGCCACTGAGCTGGCAGTACAACACACAGCAACAATAGACTGGGAGTGCGCCACACTGCTCTCATGTGCTTCCACTTTCTATGGAACCATAGTCTGCAAGGCTATTGAAATAATGACCTCGTCTGTTCCCACCTGCAACTGAGACACTGGAATCGTCCTTCTGACATGTGGAAAGAATCTCTTTGTCTAAATAGACCTAATGTCACCACATAGTGTTACTTCACTGAAGAAGGAGTGCTGTCATTGCTCCAAAAAGCTTCCAAGTTTTCTCCTAAAAACCTTCAAATTGCAAATAGTTTGAAGGATAAACTTCAAAATTTTATTGCTCAACAACAGAGAATTTTAAGTTATTTTTAAATCTCCTTCTATCAGTGAGTTTTAATTTCATCACATTGCTCATGCAGCAGAAGATTCCACACCCTCGAAAGGGGTGGAATCTCCATATTGCACAAGTGCTCTCTATGTAAATTAATCAAAATATTTTCAGTATATTGTAATTAATATTTATTTGGTGGTGCTGCTATAGCCTTATAGCTTTTATATCCTGTTGATGCTCTAATATACGTTGTTCATATGTCCTATATGTTTTCTGTATGTGTTGATTCTCCCTCCCCTCAGTTTATTTTCAGCATCTGATATTTCTGCATTATATACCCCTCCTGTTGGAACTTGTTTATCTCTATCATTAATTATTAGTTTTTTGATTGTATTATTTACTATATGTGGCATTTTTAATTCATACTTAATTAAGGTATTTTTCATAGTTTTAGATATCCCTGGAATATATGGAAAACTGTGTATGTTGTGTTTTATATAATATTTGTGCAGGATTAGGTTGTGTTGTTTGCTGCATTTTAAATTTGGTTGTTTTTGAATTTTATCCATGAATTAATCGGGATATCCCACTAACCTTGTTATATCATATAGTTTTTATTTCTTTCTGTAGTATTTTAATATTAGATGAGTATCTGTAGGCTCATATTAAATATGCCTTTATTGCCGATTTCTTAAAATTAATAGGGTGTTGTAGTCATATGTTATTAAATTGGGGGTAAACATAGGTTTTCGATATGCTGAAGTAGTACTACTTAAATGTTCACATTTAATTAATACATCAAGATGCGGTAACTCTCCATTAACTTCTGATTCATGTGTGAATTTTATGGTAGGTATAATACTATTAAATGTATCAATTAATTTTTCTAGTTTGTGTATGTGGTAGTCCCAAAAAATTAATGTATCATCCACATAATGTAGGTATAATGATGATATATATTTTGCTTTTTTCAAGGCTGTTTCTTCTACATGGTGCATTACAATGTTGGTGGTAATTAATTAAGTATGAATTAAAAATGCCACATACAGTAAATAATACAATCAAAAAACTAATAATTAATGATAGAGATAAACGAGTTCCAACAGGAGGGGTGTAGAAATACTGGATGACAGGATATACACAGTCATATCAGAATAATATGACCACCTACCAGTCATATACTATGGTAGATGGTCATATTATTCTGATACTGTGTATATTACAGCATCAGCAGGATATAAAAATAAAAAAATCAATACAGCATTATCACAAACAATACTTCAAAATCAAATACAAGTAGAAAATTTAACCTGTAAGGCTATAGCAGGACCACCAAATAAATATGAATTACAATATATTGAAAATATTTTGATTAATTTACATAAAGAGCACTTGTGCAATATGGAGATTCCACCCCTTCTAGTGGCATGGAACTTTCTGCCACACAAGCAACATGATGAAATTAAAATTCACTGATAGAGGGAGATTCCTATTTAAAGCTTTAACATTGTGTGGTATAGTGCCAGATGAAGTCCCACTGTTCCAGGGATGAAACGTGTTGGCCTGACAGTGTGAAGAGGGGGGTCCCCATTGGATTTTATTGTTGATGTCTATGATTTTAGCATTCGTTAACTTGAATTTGAATTTAATGAGTCTTTTTAAAGACGTTTTAATGTTTATTGAGTTGGAGGTAAAGTTCGTTAAATTCTTTTAAATGTTTAAATGCTAAATAAGGGGATTTTTTTGAGCAACTTGTGTTCTACAAGATGAATTCAGAAGAATGTGTAACACAGCCTATGAGGTGGTGGTGAATCACATTCAGAACAATGTCTTCAATGCAAAAACCTGGACTGATATCTGGACTTTGAAAGGAAAACATCAGTGCTATACATCAGCAGCTACCAATGGGAAGCCAATGACAATCCAGATAAAATCCTGGAAGCAGGGCCCTGCAAGAATAATGCAAGGAGGATAGCACAACCTGCTGAGCCAGCAGGAATTCTGGAAGATATCTAAGAAATGGTAACAATTTACATCTTTACCTGGGAACTTTTTATAGATATAGAAGTCTCCTTATGTCATAGTTTACTGTGATAAATAGAACTCATAGCTTGACTATGTGAAGATAGTGTTAAACTTAATGTAGACTAGTTGCTCAAAAGTCTTTAGTCATACAACATAATCGTGAATTAAACATTTTTAAATGTATTGCACTACTGATTAAGAATTGTTTTTCTGTTAATAAGTGTGAATTTAAAACCAAATGCTATAAACTTTTTGGCATTCACATTTTGACCTATAATCTTTATAACTAATGATTGCATTTTGGCCTTGAATTTATTTTGCATTTTAAGATAAGGGTGGTATTGCCAAATATGATGATATATTTATTTTTTTATATTCCACTTTTAACTTTGTCATAAAACTTTTGAGTACAAATTTATGAAACTTTTGAAATTTATTTTCCTATTTTCTTTATCAATTATAATTATTGCCACATTAATTATATCACCATTCTACTGAAGTTGCTACTTCATTCTTTCTACCTCCATCGTCCCACATGACCTCGTTATATATATATCACATAATTTTAATGTGAAATTACAGTGGTTAATTCAGATTCCTTATTAAATCACATATATGTGGTCACTAGAACAAAAATGCATTTTTCTCCATCCTGTAGGTTGGGTTGTTTTACCTCTGAGCGGCACTTTTTTGCACACAACGGGCTAAATGACCAGGTCACATGGACCCCGAAGGCTCAGAGAAGGTTGGGGCAGGGGACCCACTGGAACAGCTGTTGGGAGACAGATGGTAGCCTCCCGTCAAGGCCATCCAGCGTGTTCTTTAACGTGCACAGGGTATGGCTCTCCCGTACACGGGGCCACGGCTTAACGTCCCATCCGACGGACGGCGGCCTTTCCAAGCCCATCGGTGTCCCCTACTGACCATGGGCAGGGCGGGGAATTTTGCGGAGAAAAATCTCAACGCTGACCCAGCTGGGACTCGAACCTGGGAACTACAGATTACGAGCCTGGCGCGCTACCGACTAAGCCACCCCCGCCCCCCATCCTGTAGGTTATAAATGCTACATTGTACACTGTCAAAAGCTGTGAACTGTTTAATTGATAAAAGATTGCTCTTTTTACCAAACCCGTTATAATAATGTGTAATCAGTTACTGCTTTCATACTGCTTGATTATCAAACTTAGTACTTAAAGCAATCACTAATGTGAATATTAATTTTTTTAACTTTCATTTCATAGACACTGCTAACATCAGTAAATATATCATTCATTAATATATTTATATATACATACGTATGTAATGTCTTTTCCAAAGGTTAGTAGAGTGCTAATTTTAACATTCTTAGATACCATATTTTGCAGTTGTCTATTTTAATAGTTAATGTTTAAGATTTTGCCATGCTCATTATAATGAGTTTCATTTTGCTTAGTCAATGAATCTTTTCCATTATGGTTTGCATTTTATTTCTTTTTCTTTGAAAATTAATAAAGTTTAATTTTAAAAAATTGCATTTCATTCTTATACAGAACACTCTGTGTCCATTCCTGATTGACCCATCAAATCGAGCCACAGACTGGCTTAAAAATAACATGAGGAATTCACACCTTGAGGTGATAAATCAGCATGTAAGTTGTTTAATAGATTGTATGAATGTAGTATTTTATTTCAGTTTACAAGAAGTGTGACTTGAACATTTATTGCAAATAATTGTATTTCATATTTAGTGTGCTTTACCCTCTGAACAATTAAAATGTTGAAAAAATTGGTTTTGTCAGAAGTAGGATATAAACCAATACCTCCTGAAAACATGTCAGGTACAGTACCACTGAGTTATTCCTATATCAATACCTTCAAGTGCAGCTAATAGGTGACTATAAATTTGGTTCCTCAATCAACAGTTGTTCATGGTGTCATCTATTGACCCTCTTTTTTTAAATATTATTTTGAGATATTTAATCTCTATTTTGAGAACATGTCAAAAATAGTAATTTTCAGAATTTTGAAAAGGTTTTAGTATATTTGACAGTAGAAATTCATAGGGAGTCCTCATTTCTGAAAAATTGTTTAGAAATTGTAAAATACTTGTTGAACAACATCATGACAGCATATGTTTAGAGAATTTCTGAATATATTCCCATCATTTTCATATAGAGAAAAGTAGAGGGTCCATTGTTTGGAGAGTATTATCATAATTTGAATGCATGGGATACCAGTTAAATGTGTTACAGTCTTAGAGCAATGGTTTCACATTATCTGAGTCTCTGAGCTTTGGAATTGCATAATATCTCATTCTACACTCTTGCAGCCTGAACAACATACACATCACCAAAAAACTTTTCAGTTTTTAGATGAAGTTTGGTTTAAAAGTGTGAAAATACTATTGATCACATTTGCATACTGTTTGAAAATCATGTAGAGAAATAATGTTATGGAAAATACTATGACAAGACACAGAGTTGACCCAGCATGGTACAGAGTCATATTGTATTCATTATAGGAAATTTCAGGTCAGTGTGTAAAAGACATCATGCCCAGCAGTGCTTGAAATATGTGGTCATTGGATTTTGAGTGAGCTTGTATCTTCCACATTTGGGAAGCTGTGGAAAAGAAAAGTAAAATACAAGCAGATGGATCTTTCACTTTCAAGAAGCTCAAAAGTTTTTCAGGGATACCTCACTGCTGTTAAAATTTAGTACATTTGTTTAAATATGGACCTGGCAGATAAAGTAGGCCGGGATATTAAGACTGAAAAACTGATCAATGCAGTAGAAGACTGGCCACAGCAAAAAGGAAAGTAGGAATTAGAAATGTTCTTATGTGTGATATGTAGAGCTATATATAGAAATTAGATATATTTTTATGTGTCATATGCTGAGCTACAGTAGGTTAAATGAAAATCTGAATGAGAAGTTAACATGCTTGGTTGTAAATCAAAGGTACCTGGGTTTGAGCACTGGATGTTTATTTTTTGATATTTTTCTGCCAAGATCTCTCATCACAAGTTGTTGTTGTTTTTTTGTGAAATATTAAATTGACAGGATCCTTTCCAACCTTTGTGACAAGCATCTGCTTAAGGAATAATTATTATTATTATGTATGAATAATTATTATTATGTTTTCAGTGATCATTATTATGGTGGATTATTATTATGGCTGTTCCAGGTTTGCAATAGAGCAGTTCATTGGTATAATACTATTGATACATGCAGTATAACATTAAAATACTGGCATACATAAAAAAAAAGTGTGGACTAAAAATGGTTAAGAACCATTCACATATTCTAATGCATCATTATGTAGTGTTCTTTTACAAGGCAGTTAAATGATTTAATGGTATAATTTCAAGGGAGTTAATGACAAGGAACCAAATAATTTTGAATATAAGTAGTTTTATTTCTATTAAATGTTACTGTTTATAGTAAATTGAATATTATTAATTCTCGTTTAGTTTTCCTTGTGAATTAAATATTTTTAAACCAATTTAAAATTTTATGTTCAGGTTTACATTGCTTAAGATAATTATTATTATTTATTGCTTATTTCACTGCAACAAATTGGAATAATATAGAATTTTAAAATTAATTATTTATTTAAATAAAATATTTTTAATTGTTGACATTTTTGTGTAGGATAATAACTTTGTTACATCAGTGGAACTGGCAGTTAGATTTGGAAAAACACTTCTCATTCAGGATATCGATTCTATTAATCCAGTATTGAATCCCATTCTTCGTGGAGACTTAGTCAGTCAAGGTATGTTTAAATGTAAATTCATTTTGTTTTATTGTGTTAAAAATATGAATGTAACATTTTTGGGCTGCATTGTTAGTTACACTTCATACTCTATATTTTGGACCATTGTTTAAATTGAAAATTTGAAATTTTTTTAAAGACTGCATTGTCCTGATAACTATGTATGCTAGTCATTCATATGAAATCATTTGTATTTTCCACAATTCAAAAGGAACCAATATGTTAAACAAGTTTGTTCCCTTAAATTTTAAATAGGAGTATTGTTGTATAGTTATTGTGGTAAGTAAAATAATCACCTTTCCTTTGCAGAAGGCAGTATTTACTTAAGAACACTAGAAATTCAGCTAGAATTCTTGAATTTTTCTCTGCTTCCAAACAACATCCTAAAATAGATGGCAATGTATGTCACAAGTATATTCAATTACTTAATAAATTTCTTGGATGTTTCTTCATTTGAAAAGCCCATGAAGGTCACTGAACATTGACATCAAAATTAGAGAAAAAAAATGTCTTGAGCTGAGTGGATATAAACCTACAACCTCCTGATAACATGCCAGGTGCTCTAACCACTTAACTACAAACCACCGATCAAGGTCTCTATTAATATGAGCTATTCCACTTGCAATATACAATTTAAATGCCTGTTTAGGATTTATACTTCAGAATCTCAATCAACTATCTGTAAACCTCAATTTTTGACTATATTTGTTCACTATTTGCATGGTTTTGGAATTTGGAATATTCAACAGCAGAATTTCTAATCATGAAAATTTGCTTTAAAAGTTAATTAAAAGTAAATAATCTTTTAAAAAAAAAAGGAAAAGAGTACTTTCTTATACAAAGGACAGAGATAACCTAGAAGCTGTATTAGGCTTGTCCCAGTTTCTCATACAACATACAAACACTTACACAAGGACATGCCCTGCTGGTCTTAGTAGTTAGGTATGTTAACCACTAGACCAGTTGAGGTCTATGTAATAATAATCATCCTAATCAGTATAATAATCATTTAATGTAATTATAGAAGTTTTGTGATTGTTCTATCAATATTTCTCAATTTTAATGTAAAGTGTTTATGATCAACATAACAGTAGCATCTGCTCTGAAAAGTTCCTTTAATAACTTTTTAAATAGTAATATAAAGTTTAAATAGAAAATATTATAGAAGATTAAGATTTAGAAAGATTTGAAGCTTCACTCTATCTCCAGTATCATTTTCGTGTAAAAAGCTTATTTTCAATGTTAGAGAGCTTTCAGTGTGGCTTTCGATTCTCCTAAAATGGAAGCATCTAAAGAATTTTTCTAATATAATGTATTTGATATGTAGACTAAATATGTTCTGATGTAGTTGTTCTTATCATAGGGTTTAATTTTTAAATATATGCAAAAATGTATACAGTGAAGGAGAATAAACTATGTATCTTTGAAAGGTCTTAATTTCAATTTTGACAAAATATATGAGCTCTGTTGTTGATCAGTGCAATGCGAAATGAGATTGTAATAATTGTCAGAGTTAAAATGTGATCTCACACAATAAAAATAGCTGTTTCTATCTCACTATGCAACTAAAAACATCATTATTGCAACTTTATACTGGCAATTTTTCAATAGCAAAACTTTTACAAACATGCTTTTTTTTATCAGAATTATATTTATATTATATATAAATGTTTGTTGATTGAATATTATTTTCATCTGTGACCTGTTTCATTTTGTTCTTAATTTTATTTTTAATAATAGTAGTAAATATTAAAATGTGCAAATGTTAGAATATTATACCCAAAGACAAAATATTAAGTTTTTTATATCTTAACATTTTAGCATCACACAAAGTTTCAGTTTACTTTGGTATTCACATTTATGTATATTTTACTTTGGTATACATTCAGATTTCATCAATTTGTTTTTTTTTTTCTATTAATTGTAGGTCCAAGGTATGTTATTCAGATAGGTGAGAAGATTGTGGATTATAATGAACAGTTTAAACTCTTTCTTGCAACTAAGAATTCCTCTATTGAACTTCCACCTCATTTGTATGCAATTGTTACAACAGTAAACTTTAGCACAACCAAGGCGGGACTCACAGGACAGGTAAAAGAAACTTAATAATTCAAAATAATTATTTTTCCTCTAAATCTTTAATACGTCTAAAGTAAGCATTTTAGAACATAACAGTATGAAATACATAATTTTTTAGTTGTTTAAATAAAAAGGTTATCTAATAACAATAACTGTATTAATGTATAAAAAATGTTTCTTAAACACAGTATTATAATAAAATTTAGTTAATTCAGAATACTTTTTCTCATTAGTAATCTCTTTCATAGAACCTGACAAAAAATTAAGCTTACTTGAATGTGACATCCAACAACTGTTTTTCAACCTATTTACAAATATGTTTTCTGTTAATCATCTTGTCCTTCTGCTTTAATAAAGAAAAATATCATTTATGCAGCTATTGTTGTTTCAAAATATATTTAGAATAATAGTTTTAAAAATTTGTAGGAACATATGCTTTGTGGACTGAACAAAAGGTTGTAAAACACCACATCATGGCAGTTATGTCAAAAGATGTTACCATCACATGCACAGTCAAAAGATGTTACCATCAATTAGCACAGTTCAAAATAGTCAAATAGGTGAAACAAGGCTAGTACTGTGAAACATAAAGGAGAAATTTTCAAACATGGTGACATGCTTTTCTGTCAATCATCATGTTTGAATGAGGACTAATAATCCATTGAAATAGTATATTGAAATTTTTGACATTTTATTCAAATTATCCACATATTAAATTCAAATGAAACAAAAAAAAATCTAAAAAAACCTATTTGAAGTATTATTTTTTTGTCTACATCTGCATTTAACTGTTAAACCTGTTTGATCCTTACAGATACACTCATTTTCAGAGTTTCTTTTTTACAAGGATTCCACACCATTCACCAAAATAGAATAACTGATATGTTCAGTTTTACAAAGTAGTAAAGATTCAAATAAATTAATATTTCACCATTTTTCTTTATATTCATAAAGTTTAACAGTAATCAACATACTATAACTGTCTGTGCTAGGGAGTGATTTTCTCAGCTCCATTAATACTTTGCCATTTCAACCAGAAAAAGCTGATTGTATCACTCATAAACCAATTATTTTAACTACAGTTTGATTAATTTTATAATATTAATCTTCACTATACTTACTGTATGCTTAAACGATTTTAATGCTTCACTGTTTTGCTGTACACAGATAAAATTCAACATATCACATTGCTAAATCTCAGCAAGTTCTTAGAAAATATATGGTGAACAATGTTGAATTTTATGTATGTACAACAAAATAGTGAAGTATTATGCTTATTTAAGTTTATATGTCATAAACTGATATGTATAATGAAGACTTGCTATAAAATGAATTGTAGGTAAAATAATTTTTACTTTCAGCTGTTTAGTCAAAAGTATGTCTTTTAATAATAAAAACAGCTTAATGCTTAAACAAATTAAAGCTGTGTGATTATAATGAACTCATTAATGTAACGAATAGCCATAAGGTAGGGAATACTATGTTTAATATGAAACCAGTTTTATGAATGGTTATCTATTGAACACTGGGAAAGCTATTTTTTAAACTTTTGCTTATTCTAAATATTTATTTTACGAGTATTCTCATTTTTATCATTATGTAGTTATTGGCAACTGTTCTTCAACAAGAAAAACCAGAATTAGAACAAAGGCGAACAGAACTTCTGCATCAAGAAGAAGACTTAAAATTACAACTCACTCAATTGGAGGAATCTTTGCTAGAGGAGCTAGCTTCAGCCCAAGGAAATATATTGGATAATAAAGAGCTCATCACTTCTCTGAATCAGACAAAAGGAAGCAGCCTTAGAATTGCTTCAGCTTTGAAAGAATCCCGTGAGCTACAGACTTCATTAGATGAAGTATGTTATCTAAAAAAAGTTATATATACATATTTATTTCGTGTAAATTATATGGTGTTTGTATTTTTTTTAATCTGAAGTAAAATGGTAGAAAGTAAGATGTCACAGTTAGGTTTCAAAGACTATTCTGCTGTGTAAAATATGTGATACTTACATTTTGGCAATATGTGTTTTTTTCCATATACATTTAAATGCTTATTATTTTGGAAGGGGGTGACATAAAATTACTGCTCACATAAATACAACAGAATAGTCTATTTTCATTTTATGTAAGAAATTATTTGTTAACATAATATCTATTTCCTCAATGACTTTTGCTCCATATGTCTGAGTAAGACATTGAAAACAGCTTTTGCAATCAAACCAAGCAATTTTGCAGTTCTTTGGTTAGTCTAAGATGTTTACCATTCATTTACTCCATTTATGCTAAATAATATCTCATTAAGTATGTGAAGAAGATCTAAAGCAGGGTTACTCAGTTGCATTTTCAAGCAAGCCAGATAGTTCGATAGTATGAAAATTGGGTCCCTTGAGGACCAGATGTAAAATATGGCTGTAGTTGAAGGTAAAAAACACACCAAACATTATATTTATCTATATAGTATAGTTATAATTTATCACTCATTAGTTTGTTTTTTCTAATTGTTTATGCTAAAACCTCTTATTTCCACCTTATTTTTGAAAGATCTCTGTGGACCACAAAAATTCTTTTGCATTTTGCCATTTGAGTAGCCCTTATCCAAAACATTATTTATACATACTGCATTAATAAACTTTCAGCATTGCACATACTTAATCAGTGTAGCCATGATGTTATACTGATTAGGATCAGTATAGCCATGGTGTAATCAAAAAAGTTCAGTGAATGCTGCAAAAAAAATTTATTTAATGATAACTGTGTACAATGTTAATCAATATAATCTCCTTCTGCAACTACACACTTATTCCATTGTGTCTGATATTGATCAAAGCATTTTTAAAAGTTTTTTTTTTTTCTCTTGAATACTTTTAGGCTGTCCATCACATTTGATTGTATTTCTTGAATCAAATCAAAAATTTTCTTGTACCGTTTTAATTCTGGTAATAGTCATACATTGCAATGGTACCAAATCAGGTGAATAAGCTGGGTGCAGCATAACAGGAATGTTTCGTTGGTCAAAAATTGCTGGATGCAAGTGGCGTGTGGTACTCATTGTCAGGACGAAGGAGTAACCATTTCACCATGTTTTTCCATCATATCATCTCTGTAAACTGTAATAAGCATTTCACATGTTTCAATGGATGACTTTCCAAGTTCAAACAAAATTTAATGTTTACATTTTATCATTTTCAAGTACACACAGACAAATGAGAAAAATACTTGTTCACTCGGAGCAGTTTTCTGTAGACTGGAATGCAACAACAAGTTAAAACTCAGTACACATATGCTCAAAAGATGTCACTGTCAGCCCCAAACATCTTTTAGCTACCATTATACATTCAAGAATTATAAGATCATTCACTGAACTTTTTGATCTAACTATGTGTATAAAACTCTTTCAGAGCACAATAACAATTTTCAGCAGCAATGCTATTGACAGCTAAACTGTTAATATTAGTGAAAAGATTAGCAATACCAAAAATTTTAGTGATGAATTTAAAATGATTTTTAGTATTTTAAATTAACAAACTGTTCTCATAAAAATACTGAACTATTAGAATTGTTTTAGGAAATCAAGTATATATATATGTAATGTGCCTTAATTTTTTCTTCTTTCAGGAACGAAAAATGTACTTACCATTGGCTGAATTTGGCAGTACCCTTTATTTCCTCATTGGTGAACTCAATAAATTAAACCCTATGTATTGTTTTAGTTTAGCCTCCTTCTTCAGACTATTTAACCTAGCTCTTAAAGCAGAAACAGTGAGTAAATGTATTATCTTTATTGTCAAAGTTAGCTATATCAGCAGTTCAATAAGGATTTTTTATGTACTAAATAAGTTTAAAATAGCAATTGTGTTAATTATTCCCTTATTATTATATGCAAATTTATCATTTAGTTATTTTATGGGCATACACTGCCTAACCAATTATTACAAATACCTAATACTTTGTCATATGTATCATGGTACAGTTCCCAAATTTCAAAGTTTTCAATTCTCTATGCATAGTTTTTGTTGAAATGAGTTTTGAAGTACTGCTAGTGGTCATCTCTCTCGGCTGATGAACTGTAGCAGCTATATTACCATACAGTTCGTGCCGACAAATGCATATCAGAGCCTTTTTCCTTCTGCATTTGCCATAATTGGTGGACATTTGTGGAGACCATTGCCATTCATCATCACTTGGGATATTGTGCCCTGTGATTTTCTGTTTAGTTCCATCACCTCTATTACTGTTACTCCTGCCCATTGTGCTCCAACGATGAATCCCTTTCAATCAGATCAGCCTTTTTTATCCATGTTACACTTTGCTTTCCACCATACTTTTATGGCTTTTATAAGACTTCATAGTAACAGAATACTATGTTAGTATGAAATTTTGTATGCATTGGCATGTTCCATGGTATTTTATGCACAATGAGTGTTGATAATAATAGAACCAGGCAGTGCATGTTTCATTACTTGTTAGGTAATCTTTTATATTATTAATTATAATCATGAATGATATTTTAGAATTCAGACAAATTTTAAGTGTTTCATGCCTTATTTATTTCTTGTTTATTGTATATGATAATATTTTCAAATTTGAATTATTAACCCTACCACAGACCCTACTTGGTCTAGTGGTTAGTGCACTTAACTACTATGACCAGCAGGGTATGACTTTGTGTAAGTGTTTGTATGTTGTATGAGAAACCAGGACAAAACTAATATAGCTTTTAGGTTATCTCTATCCTTTGTGTAGGGAAGTACCTTCTTCCTTTTTTAAAAATATTTAATTTTTTTTTAAATCAGACAAGCCAATAAGTGCAAATGACAGTGCTGCTTTGAAAATAATTTTTGTAAGTTTTATTAGTGTATATTCATGCAATTTTATGTGGATTAATATTTTTCATATGCTCATAAATGTGTACTTTTCTCTTCTCTAAGTAGTTGCAAACAGTATTTTATTGTTTTTACTTCCTGAGTTGTGATTTTCTGTACTTACAAAAAATACAAACTGCTTATTTTTCAGGATAATATTGAGTGTAATATGAAAAGTGTAAAAATGGATAGAGACAAAAAAAAGGAATCGAAGCATAGCTATTATATATTCCATTTAATTTTTCACAAGTTTAAAAATTTTGCAATAGTTCCATCATTATCTAGTAGCATACATTTAATGTATCTTAATGATTTTCCTAGTAAGTTAGCATTTTTGCTTTAATGATGATTTGAATATCTGGAAATGGTAATGTGATTGAATTCAATGGGTGTGGTAAGTATTTCCTAAGTGGATTATCACCATTATAAAGTTTCGATTAAATTCAAATTGTTTTACACATATTTAGTGCTACTTCAACTATACCTAGTGAATAGTGTTCATTTATTAATTTTATCATAGTGGATTTTTTTAAATAAATATCATTAGAAAAATAGTACTTTAATATTTTTATGGATTCTTTAATATTGTGTTCTTTAATATTTTAGAATACAGGCAATGTGGAAGGAAGAATTAATGATTTAATTATATCACTTCAAAATCTGACATATGAATATGTCTGCAGGTCTTTGTTTAAAGCTGATCGTTTGACATTTGCAATGCATTTAGTACATGGTATTTTTCCACAGTTGTTTGAAGAGCAGGTAAGTTATGCTCTTTTATATAAACATTTAATCAATTAAATTATGGATTTCTTGATAAAATGTTCAACTTTTAAATTGAATGTATTTGTATATTTTAATTTTTGTATTATTTTAAAGAGAATGCACTTAAGTAACTCCTAAAAGCATATAAATATTTGCTCAAAGAGTTGAATTCTTTTTTTTAATGGATAACTAACTTATACTTAATAACAACTGTTTTATATCTGGTATATTGGATTGATGTTTGAGATTTATATATATGATTTTTTCTGTGTTCACATGATTATTTAAGAATTAACTCAAAGTAAACGGCATTTATAAATAATTGACCATAAACCACAGATTCACTTGAATAGAATTTTATATTAAGATATATTTCAAACTTTGTGTTTATTTTATTAACTTCATGAATTATATAGCTCAAGAATCTGCTTTTAAAGAAACAGAGAGAGGATATTGTAGCAAACGGATATACACCATTCTAAAAATTGGAAAATACCAAATATTGATTTATTTCAGTTTATAGGTACTATTATCTCATCCTTGCTGATGTTTCACAAATATACTGAATTGAAAATGCACTCTATAAACAAATTTTTATTGAATTAGTTAAAGTGAAGTATGAAGTAAGCAAAGGGCCACCCTTCCCTTTTATAAAATTTTATTTTTAAGAGATCATTAGTTTAATAATTTACATTAACTAAAATTTTCAAACTAACCCTCCATCGAAAAATCTTGTCAGCACCACTACTCATTATGATTTTGTAAATTATTAAAAGGATTATTCAATTACATTCATATTAAAATGCTGATATTGTTATTTTCAGGAGTGGGAAGCCTTCACAGGTATGCTAATTACAGATGTCAAATTAGACAAAGATGAAATCAAGAATAGTCTGCCAAACTGGGTGGAAGAAGAAAGAGCTGTAGCAGTTGTTCTATTAAAGGTAAAACATGTGCTTTAGTCATGAACTAGTAATGTCATGTTTTTACTGCACTTTTTTTATGATGTGAAAAAAATAAGTAACTAATCTTTAAATATAATAAACAGTGTATAAGAAATAGTGCAAAATTTATGGTTGATTTTTAGAATGATGATAAGTTTGAAATATAGTATTTGTATTCACATATCTGTTTTTCCTCTGTTATAGTATTTAAAGAACTGCTAAATCATTTAGTGCTCTTATAAATCTAAAAATGCAATAAAATATAAAAGACACTTTTAAATTTGATGTCTATGGGGTAAGACTGTAAATAATATTTTCTATATCTTATAATCAGTTTCTATATGTTTTTAGATATATATATATATCTAATTAAAGTTGTCTATATGAAATTAAGTTGCTGTTAATTGTTTTTTTTTGTTCACCAGACTAATTTTCTATTTTCCCAGACTTCTTTTCCACATTTATATTCTGTGCTACATCTTGAAGAAACCAGATTATGGCAAAAATTTGCCACAAGCAGCCACTGTGAACAAGATATTCCTACCGCAGTTGCCCAACACATCAGTTTATTTCAACAGGTTTTAGTGGTACAAGCTTTACGACCAGATCGCCTGCAAAGTGCAATGATGATTTTTGCTTCGCGTGCATTAGGTATGGTTGTATGTTTTTTGTTTTTATGTGACAACTTTTAACATAATTACATTTTTTTAAACTGCATGGCCTTCATGATTTTTTTTTTAAATATGGTCTTTCACATATAAATTACTGTGCTTAAATTATATATTTAACAAATGATCAAACCTATTAAAAAACTTGGGTTAACAAGGAATCAGGAAATTTGAAATAACTTGTATATTATACATCACCATATACATTTGACAAACAATGTACCAAAGTGGAATGGGGGCGGGGGTGTCTCAGTCAATAGCGCGCCAGGCTTGTAACTGCAGTTCCCAGGTTCGAGCCCCAGCTGGGTCAGCGTTGAGATTTATCTCCGCAAAACTCCCTACCTTGCCCACGGTCAGTAGGGGACACCGATGGGCTTGGAAAGGCCACCGTCCATCGGATAGGATGTTAAGCCATGGCCCCATGTGTGGAAGAGCCATACCCTGTGCATGTTAAAGAACACACTGGATGGCCTTGATGGGAGGCTACCATCTGTCTCCCAACAGCTGTTCCAGTGGGTCCCCTCCCCCAACCTTCTCTGAGCCTTCGGGGTCCTTGTGACCTGGCCTTTAGCCCATGGTGTGCAAAAAAGTGCCCCTCAGAGGTAAAACAACCCAACCAAAGTGGAAACACTATACAGTGACTAAGCATAGTAGTGAAATAAACGACTGAAAATTCTGCCAACCACATGTAATATTAGGAGCTAATGACCAAAAGGAAGAGGAAAATTGACCAATGCTTGTGGAACTAGAAGATTAGAAGAAATCAGGAATAATAACTAACTGAGGAAGAAATTATTTTTAAAGAAGAAATACAGTTCTGATTTAGTGATCCTAGAGAAAGGAATCAAAATAACATCACTGAATTGTATTTTGGAGGTAATGATAGTGCTGAACAGAACTAGGATAATGCAACAAGAAGAAAGCCAATTGTCCTAACTCAAAGATGATCTTTTCTTAGTGAAATATATGAACAAATTGCCCAATGACTGCTGTTAGATGTGAATAGACAGTAGGAGAGTTTCTACTAATAAATCAGCACTTTGATGTCGATTCAAATTTTAGAGGAAAAATTGTCTTGAGCTGGGTCCTGATAACATGTCAGGTGCTCTGGAGTTTGTTGCAATTGCTTTGCCAATAGCCAAGTATGTTTTCATTATTATCTAAGCAATGAAATTCCCTAGTGATAAAAATAAAAAGTTACATAACATTTTATATTTTAATTTCATTTGATTTTAAAATACTCTAGGAAAATTATTTGTTATTTAACTTTTTTATCTATAGAATAGTTTGGTGACATATTGCTGCTGTTGCATAGGCCTATAATTATAATAAATTCTGTAAGACTTGCATTATAATAAATTTATTTGTTTATATGTTTAGTTTTGTACAATTTTATTATAAGTGTATATTCTTGCAATAATTAAAGTAATTATTTCAAAACAGGTCTGAAAGAACTGTTCCCACCTGCAATCAATTTGAGGAATCTACTTAACTACACTAGTACAGAACCTATCCTCATAATAACTTCACCTGGAGCTGACCCTTCACAGGAATTACAAGAACTTGCTAATTCAGTGGTTGGAGTAGGAAATTATATGCAGGTTAATTATTTTTATTCAAGTTTTCATTACACTGTCAGTCATAGTCATAAGCACAAGAAATTTTTTTGACTCATTTGGGACTTTAGCTCATAACCTACTGGTTGTATCAATTGCTGGTAATGTCTGAGCTGCTGAGTTTTCCAACTTAAAGGTGTAATTTCTTGATGTAATCATTTCTTAGCATTTTGGTCAAAGCTATGTCAAATTTAATTTATATTTTGTTAATAGTAATTGCCACATAAATCCTTCATTTCTAATCATGGAGTCCATATTAATATCACAGAGAATATGGTCTATGCAGTAAAAGAACAATGATCTTGCATAGAAAAATTAATAAATTACCAAATAGAACTTAAAGTCTCTTTCTTAAGTTTTCTTTGCTAGGAATGGTATTCCTCTCTAGAAGAATAAATTGTCTGCAATTATTGTAGAACACTCTTCTGTTTTATGAGCTTTCTGTTATGTTTAGAAAATGTAAAAAATTAAATATAAGAACAATGTATTATTCATAATCTTATATACCAAAGATATGATAATATTTATGGCAAATTAAACAGTGCAAAATTTGCATACAAATATTGTATAGTGGTTTAAAATAAATAAAAAAAATTATTTGTTAATGCATACCTGGTATAATGGTTACCAAATCTGATTACTATACCAGTGAGTGTATCTATCTGTAAGTATAGGTTATTTAGTAAAACATGGCATGCTATATAAAGCTTCTGAGTTATATTCATACTTTGTGTTTGGGGAGCTTCCACTTTAAGAACAATAAAGAAAAGTATAGTTTGGGGTGAATTGAAACCAACAGTTATAAATGAGTGGAGCTATGTTCAAAACTTGTTCAATTACTATGTTTCATATTTTGTTTTCCAGAAATACTACTACTAATCTGCAACTAATAAGTGAGGATACATGTATATGTTTTTAATTTTTCAGCTGTTATATGATTTGATACAAACAGTTCAAAATTAATCTACACAAATATTACCAAAAAAGATAATCAATTTAAATACAATAGCATAGTTGCATGCATATATACTCATTAAGGTTAATATTTTAACTGAAGTTCTATGACTGGTTTAACTTTAACTCCTTTCACACTCTTTCCCTTTGAATAATACATAATTGTGTCATCTTGGTATTAATTTGAGGAATTAATATTGTTGAAGAATTGTAACATTAAATTTCAAAATTTTAAAATGAATATTGGAAATTATGATTTTGTCATTCATAGCACTGATCTATAGAATCAGTAAAAAAAATCTCATATTGATCATACTTATTTATAGAATCAGCAAAATTTTGCTGTTCATTTCAGCATTTTTATTACTCTATTAGTCATAGGAAGATCCTTTGCTTCATATAGAAAACGAAAATATTTTTGTGGAAAAATTGAGTTTTTACAACAGGCAATTCTTTATATTTACTATTGATTGATTCTTGCATTAATAATGCTTTAGCATGTGTGACATCCCTATTAACTTCCATTCTGAGATATATTGGGAAGTTGCCATTTCCAATCATAGATGGCACCACTGGTGGCAAGGATGAGAAAATAGGGCAGATTTAAAGTTGCAATTAGCAGATAAATGGACTAGTCAGTGATAGTTTAGTGGTCTAGAACTCCTGGAATGTAACTGAGAGATGCAGGTTCGAATCTCATTCATCACCAAAACTCATTTTTTCCTGCAAAAGTATTGTATTTTATACCGACAGGTAATTATGTGTATTTACTATTATTGATTCTTGCATTAGTAATGCTTTAGTATGTGTGTCAAGTCCCAGCTGGGCCAGCATTAAGATTTATCTCTGCAAAACTGTCCACCCTGCCCACAGTCAGTAATGGACACCGATAGGCTTGGAAAGGCTGCCATCCATTGGATGGGGCATTAAGCCATGGCTCTATGTGAGGGAGCAATACCCTGTGCACATTAAAGAACATGCTGAATGGCCTTAACAGGAGGCTACCATCTGTCGTCCAACAGCTGCCCAGTGGGTCCCCTCCCTCAACCTTCTCTGAGTCTTTGGAGTCCTTATGACCTGACCATTGTGTGAAAAAAAGTGTCATTCAGAGGTAAAACAACCCAACATTGTGACCTGCCCATTTATCTCAGTATGTGCAAAAAAAGTGCTGCTCAGAGGGAAAACAACAAGCAACCGACGTGTGACATCCTTATTAACATTTATTCTGACCAATATTGGAAAGCCATTCCCAAATCATAGATGGCACCACTGGCAACAAGTTTGGAATAATTCCTCTCCCAAACCTCTCTGAGTCACCTCTCCCAACCTTCTCTGAGTCTTTGGAGTCCTTATGACATTTAGCCCATTGTGTGCAAAAAAGTGTTGCTCAGAGGTAAAAACAACCCAACATTTTGACCTGGCCATTTATCCCAGTATGTGTAAAAAAAGTGCTGCTCAAAGGGAAAACAACACAGCAACCCATGTGTGACATCCTTATTAACATTTATTCTGACCAATATTGGAAAGCCATTCCCAAATCATAGATGGCACCACTAGCAACAAGTTTGGAATAATTGAGAAGATTTGAAGTCACAATTAGAGAGGAAATGAACTAACCAGTGATAGTTTAGTGTCTAGAACACCTGGCATGTAACTGGGAGATGTGGATTCAAGTCCCACTCTTCAGCAAAACTCATTTTTGGAAAAAAGTATTTCTTGTCTTACTAATAGGTTTTTTTTAGTTTGGGAATAACTCCTTACATCTGAAAGGAGAGGAATGTGTTCTTTAGTGAAGATATTATCTACCAGGTGTTTATTATATTCTTATATAATCCATGAGATTTTCAGATTTCTACAAAGTTCCATTTTTAATTAACACATAAAATTTTGCCAAACTGTGATTAGCATAAAGAGAATATCTCCTCTGGGAACCCACTTGCTACAATGACATATATGCAAAAACTCAAATTTATCAAAAATGAATAATAATAAAATTAATATATATGTGTGTGTGTGTGTGGAAATGAATGTGTGTGTATATGTAATGCTGTTGCCAGTTGAAGAGCAAACATCAGCATGCTATGAGAGAAACACATTCATTCTCAGCTGGTGCTGCTGCTGTTTAAACAAAATTTCACATTTATTCTAGTTATTGCCTGAGCACACATCAGTGTGCCATGGGAGAAACACATCCATTCTCAGCTGCTGCTCCTGCTATTTAAACAAAATTTCCCATTTATCCTAGTTATTGATTGAATCAAAATGTTATAAAACTGTAGTTTAGTATTTCGGTTTGTATGTCCAGTATTCTATATCTTACAAATTCTTAACATCAGCAGCAGTTCTGGTGCTGCTCTTCAATACTTTAAGCTGGATAATTGACTCCTTGCACTAGTTTCATTCTGTTGTAATGTGATTTCAGTGGTGTGTGATTAAATCGTATTCAGTACGTCATGTTCTTATTTTAGATAAGAAAAAAATTGTATATACCCTTTGAAATATTTAATAAATTTATAAAAATTAAGTGTATTAACCAAATCTTATTGAAAAGGTAAAAAACATATTGTAAAATGGTTTTTAGGTATCTATGGGCCAAGGACAAATGGAAATTGCTTTGGAGTATTTGAAAACCTGTGCTGCAGAGGGCCATTGGTTGTGTCTGAAGAATTTACATCTTGTGACACATTGGCTGCCGACTGTTGTTAAGGTTTGTAAAGTTGAATAAATTTGTGAATATTTGTATTATAGTAAACTAAATATTAAAATTAGCATCTAATATAACTTTGAGTCAATTTTAAAAACATTCTAATTATACTAAACAAATAATCTAAATATTATTTTATATCTGTATGTATACAGAGTGACCTATTATTAGCAGATCCCCATAGATCAATCCATTACTGAAAATTGCATAACAAATGTTCTAAGGTAATTTTGCATTTAAGGTTTAGGTAGTGAGTAAAACAACCAGAAAGGTATGGGGGAATAGACTGTGGATACCCATAATCATGTGTGTGCATACTGTGAAAAAAAAAATGCTACTGAAGCATTCAACAATCAGTATTTTCCAGAGAAGTGAAAAGCATTTTTGTAATGACTACTTTTGTACTTCTATCAAAAGTAAATGCTGATTATTGAATCCTTTAGTAGTCTTTTTTTCATCATCATCATCATCATCATCCTCAAGCAGCCATGGGCTACGGAGGTCCAACCAGACCACGCAGTTTAATTCTCCAAGCATATCTGTCGTGAGCTACATCTGCTGCATCCGGCCACTGCACACCAATTCTAACAAGGTCCTGTTTGACATTGTCTGCCCACCGCATCCTAGGTCTCCCCCTCCTTCTGAAGCCTCTAGGCACACTGTTCATAACCCTATTCGCCAATCTATAATTATCCATACGGGCAACATGGCCAAACCAGCGGAGTCTCTCTCTGCACAATATGCTGCTTAAAGGAGGTTGCAGACTCCTTTGCCTAACCTCATCATTAGTTACAAAGTTAAACCACCTAATACCCAAGATACTGCGTAAGCATCTAGAATCAAAAGCATCTAGTTTCCTGTTATCTTGTTTACACAGTGTCCAAGTTTCACTACCATAACTAACCCTAGAAAGAACCAAACTATTATACAGTCTAATTTTAGTCTTTAGGTGTATACGCCTATTTCTCCACAATCTCCATAGATTCTTAAAAGTCCCGGCAGCAATACCTATTCGTCTGTTAATCTCATGCCGCACATCACCAGTATCAGTTACGTAGCTCCCAAGATAATTAAACTGTGACACCTGCTCAAGACTGCAACCATTCAGATTAACTGAATCACAACCTGCCTGACCAATTTTCATCACTTTAGTTTTCTCTCTGTTTATAACCAAACCTACTGTACTACCAGTCTCATCAACAGCTCGAATGAAAGAGTTCATCTCCATAAGCATATTATGGTAAAGCCTACCCGTGGCTTGCAGCCCCACACCTTTCTCGTCATTTTTCTTGCTACCTAAGCCTCGGATGCAAAATTTCCTCAGAACATTTGGTATGTAGTTTTTGATGATGTATTGATCTGTGGGAAGATTATCCACTGTTAATGAACACACCTTGCATATTGATCTGTAAATGGCACCTAGACATACACTGAAGGTAGAGCTAGGTTCAGATTTAGAAAACAATTGAGGAGTGGTGAGAAGTGACTGGATTGAACTGGAATAGATCAGAACACTATTCCAGTTCAATCCAGACCAGAACACCATTTCCAGTTCAATATTTTTTTCACAAATCATTCTCATCAAATGGTACAACACATGTTTTTAGCCCTCTGTTTTATAGTGGTCTTTAAAAACATATTCTGGCAAAATATATGCAGTATATATATATGTGTGTGTGTGTTTTACAATTATTTGCTTCCATTCCAATTATTAGAATTTTTCAGGATAGCATATGTTCACTCTCCACCTAGATCTAACTTGTGGAGAGCTGCGTATTATTACCCAAATATTATGAAAGGAACCAGTCAGGCATAGCACTTGACATCCAACAATCTGACACACATCTAATACTGTGGTGTTAAACTTTATATACCTTTCAGAGAAGGTATTATTTCCTGTGGAGGGGAATGGAAAGGGAGAACTGCCAGATGAGTTTTGGCATATTAATTTGGCTATTTTATGAAAATTTTGTTTTCACTCTGATGAATAGTTAGCTTCACAGACTACTAAAATGATGCTGATCATTTAAACTAGCCACATGGCTGTAACTTTGGATTTACTGCACTAGTGAGTCTTTTCCCTTTAAATGCTGGTAGCTAGAAAATCGTTTTTCAAAATTGCAACTATTTAGCCTTATTTTCTTTGAATTTATGTCATTTTATAATTGAAAAATAAGTCCTTTTTTTAATTAATATGACTTGTTTTTGTTTTAACTATCTTAAAATAAGGTTTACCTGCTCTTTTTGTGTAATTTCTTGACATTTGTTACAAATTTAGCATTTTAAGAGTTAATAGAGAATATAGTGCTACATTTTTAGTTTGTGAGTTGCAAGCAGATGAAGGTACAAAATATCATAGTTGGTAGTTCATCATAGTTAGAGGTTTCTTTGCATAACCTTTGCAAGAACCTGAAACCTGATTTTAGGAATATCACATATTTCAGTTTAATTTTTCCTAATTTTTTTTGCCGTCTGTCGGATGGGACATTAAGCCATGGCCCCGTGTGCGGGAGAGCCATACCCTGTGCATGTTAAAGAACATGCTGGATGGCCTTGACGGGAGGCTACCATCTGTCTCCCAACAGCTGTTCCAGTGGGTCCCCTCCCCCAAACTTCTCTGAGCCTTCGGGGTCCATGTGACCTGGCCATTTAGCCCATGGTGTGCAAAAAAGTGCCGCTCAGAGGTAAAACAACCCAACCCTAATTTTTTTTAATTCTTTCATTTTGTTTTAGAAATAAAAATTTGGCTTTATGTACTTTTTTTAATGTCAAGCCTATTAGTAAAATACCACAGTTCCTGTGATGTATGATATGTTTCTGTTGACATAATAAACATAATTACATAAACTGCTATGTGAGCCAAACAATTGTGCTATTTTTATAAGGTCCAATGATTAATATTCCACGTAGCATTATGATAAATACAAAGGGAATGTTGCTCTAGGTATTAAAATGTTCATAAATAAATGTTTCAAAAATGAAATATGTTCTAATAACAGAATTTTTTTTTGAATGATGAAACTTTCACAGAGAAATATCTATGATAGCAGTTTAGTTAAGAAACAATTATTACATTCAACTATTTAAAAAAGTAAATTTTAAATCATTCCAGTGGCTAAGTGGTTAGTGCGTAGTGCTTATCAGAGATTTAAAAAAAAGCCTTGGATAAAAGGGCAAAGGCAAGCTAGCAAGAGCAGAGCAAAGTCATGGTATGAGAGTTTCTTTTCTCTGTTTTCTTTCTGCTGAGGTATCACCTTCCTCACAGAGCTCCTCTATGTTGCATTATACTGAAAGGCTCCTGTCAGACCTCTGTGGCAAATAGCTGCTTGAGGAATAATTTGTTTTTATTTCATCATTATGAATAATTAGCATATCCAGACAAGTGCACATACCCCTGCTGGCCACCTGAGAACGCATGTGTTTCTCTCATGGCATGCTGATGTTTGCTCTTCTCTAATTGCTAACAGTTTAACTACACAAACTGTGAAGGCTTTTCTCTATTCTGACAAGATTTCAGCCACTTTTCATTCCCTACATACGTGACTGACAGGTCCTGTACATGGGTTACCCCTATGCCTCTTTGTGTTGTATTTACCATGAATGGTTTTGCAACTGTGGAATCTGCATCAGTTTGCCACAATAATCAGTTTCTCTACTTGCCTTTGTTCTATAAGTAATTCCATTTACGTCACTGCTTACTGTGAAGTTTATTTCGAGTTCTGTGAATGAAGTTGACAGAGAAACCTGCAGGAGATGACATAATTATACACCACACACCTTTTTTGTAGGCTATAGCTAGTTCGAAATGAAATTTTGATTTATGTATGTATATTTTCAGTGTATTTTAATATTTATTATATACATTTGAGTTTTAATAAAAGTGTTTTTTTTTTATTCACTGCAGGAATTAAATAATGTGAAGCCATCTGCAAATTTTCGCTTATGGTTAACATCAGAAGTACACCAAAATTTTACCCCACTTCTCCTTCAGATGTGCATGAAAGTAACATATGAGGTAGCTATTATAATTATTTAGATGTAATGTTTCTTCAATGACTATCTCAGTATATTATATTTGAATTTGGCTGACCTTATATATTATTAAATGAGGATTGATACAAAAAAATGAAATATCTAATATCCATTAATGATGGAACATTCATCAGTAAATTTATTTATTGCAGACTTCTGGTTTTTGTGTTAATACAAAATTTGCCTGTTGAAATCACAAAAATCGGAGAATACCTGTAATTGTATATATAATTGTTCCTCTTAAGAGAGAATATTTTTTTTTATTTTATTAAGTGAATTATTGTTTACAAGTTTATTTATAAACTTTGAAAATTATGATTCCATTTTTGCAAAGAATTTATTAGGCGTGCTATTTTTTTTTGTGAGAGCATTTCTGGTTAAAAAATATAATTAATTTATTGGTGTTATCACAAGTTAGGATTAATTTTTGAGTGAATATTTTTTGTTGCTTGGTTTTTTTTTTTTTCTGTCATATAGCACACTATGTCTGACTTGCCATTCCATCTTCCCTAAATCCTCTTTTTTTTTACTTAATTTTTTTTAAATGGAAATTCAGCTAGTTGCATTCTATTTTCATAGTTTGTACAGGTATGCAAATATATTTGTGTTCATGCACTTTATTAAATATCATGTAGCATTTATTTGTTTTAAATAATGCCTAATATTTGCTTAATAATGTTTCCCAAATATGTATAGGCACCCCCAGGAATAAGAAGGAATATGCTGAGAACATATGATGCATGGACTCCACAGTTTGTATCGAAAGGGGGTAATATGTCTCGTGCTCAAGCATTGTTTGTCCTTTCATGGTTTCATGCTATAATACAAGAGAGACGAACTTATATTCCTCAGGTAATATTCTGATTAATTTTTAGAGCTGGTCATTAATTATTATTACTATATTAAACTGACAATAGTTTTCATTATAATTTTCATGATAATTTCATGATAATAATAGTTTCATTATAATTTCATTATATCTTGTGAGCTCATTTGATGCAGATCACAGTGGTACCCCCAAAGAATTTGTAATGCATGCTATTTGCAGTTTTCTTGTTTATTATAATATGCTGTAATTAGTCATTTCATTTGACTTATAGAATATTTTAAACATACTACAATAAATATATCTCAGTTCATATATGCCAAATAACTAAAAACTTTTTAAATATAAGCTAATAATAAAATTCAGTTGCAAACCCAAATCCAAAATGGTAATAAACATTGTTAATACCAGATGTCTCTACTGTGATCATTTTTGTCATCTGTCTGTTAACAAATATTTTTATCTAAAATCTGTCTATCAACCCATATCTAAAATCTGTCTATCAACCCAATAGATACAGAAAATATTTTCAAAGAGGTGAGAATTACGTTAGAGGGAAGAAAAATTTATAGGTGTAGTATTTTTATTTATAAAAGGTTTGCTAAAAAAATTGAGTTTCACCTTGATTGGGATACAAACCCATAACTCATGATAACATGCCAGAAGCTCTGATGAGACTCAATTTTTCCTGCAAACTTTTCCGGAGTCCCATGTTTACAGGAACATTACCTGTGATTTTTCTCTACAATTTTTTATTTATTTCTGATAATGTGCACAATTACATGCAACAATGTAATAAATAGGTTTAAAAATTAAAAAAAAATTCTCAAAGAAATTCATTTTTTGCTTTTATAATTTTTTTTTTACCATTCAAGAATTTTGGGGAATAGGGGTTAATGATACTGGATGTGTGCCTACAGCACAGGTGCTATATTCTCTGCACTGTATTGTGCCTTTAGAGCCTGAGGATTTTTTTGAAAAGAAAGTAAAAAATATACTGAATTATTTTCCCTATTGACTTTTGAATATGATGGTAGTGAGCTGCAATTGTGGTGCGATCATATGTAATGATCAAATCTGAACAATAGTGACATCTACAAGAACACGTAACATCAGTAGCTTAAAATACTCAATATTATGGTGTTCTGCAGACTTTTTTTCTTCAGATGGCCAATTGCTAATGATTTATTTTGTTACACCATTTAGTTTTAGGCAAAAGCTGGTACAGTTACCCACTTATTAGTCTTGTCACCTGTGTTTCTCAGGTTTCAGCTGTACCAGATCAAGATTTTTTTTACATCTGAGCAAACAGAGTAAATACCATTGTGTTTATAAAGCTTTTTTTTTTAAGCCATGGTCCTTTGTGAAGGATAGCCATATTTGTGTCATTAAAAACATGTGGAAAGTCTTGTTAAGAGTCTCTTACCTGATACTTAACATTGGCCTACTGGACACCCATCTCCATGCCATCCTTGTGACCTAATTGGTGATTATGCTGGGGGAAAAAGTACTAATCAAGGAGTAAAGTAGCCCAACCCATATAAGTATGGCATTCTATGGATCTGCATCCTTTAATTTAGATATTTAAAATATTAAATCTGATAGTGATCAAAAATTTATCCTGCCGTAATGAAGATTTTAATAGGGAACAGGCCAGTTAATAAATTTTATTTTGTTTTGGTATGCTAAAATGCTAAAGCATGAATATTTTTTTTTTTGTTTAGAAAGTTGGCCACACAGATATTGCATTTAAAAATGCATATTTCTTTTGTGGAAGTTATTGAATTCTTCATCTCACAATTTTGTCATCTGCCTGCATTAATTATCAACTCAAAAGATTTATAATCTATGCAATTTCATTGCTTTTTTTATATCAGGTAGTTTTTTTACATAGTGAATGGGGAAACTTAGTTATTTGTGTTTTATGTGATGCTAGCTTTCAGCTTAACAATACATATCACTAGTTTAGGATTTAAATTCACACTCCAGTTACTTCACTGTTACTACAAAATAATGCAATACCATTGCATCTCCACTGACTTAAGTAGAGATATTATTCTTCTCCATTAGTCTTCACCCTGCCTTCAGTGAGAAAGGGAATGCTGATGGGCTTGGAAAGGCCACCATATATCAAATAGGACACTAAGTCATAGTTCTGTGTACAGGAAAGCCATACCCTGTGCAAGCTAAAGAACACTCTGGATGGCCTTGATGAGAGACTACTATCTGTCTCCTATAACTGTCCAGTGAGTCCCTTTCCCTCAACCTTATCTGAGCCCTTGGGATCCTTGTGACCTCGTTTTTAGCTCCATGTGTACAAAAATGTTGCTCAGAGGTAGAACAACTGTTGTAGTTTTTATTTTGTATTATTTGTTAAAGATCTTTCAATAAGAATTTTTCTCCACTTTCTTAATAGGGTTGGACAAAATTTTATGAATTCAGCTTGGCAGATTTGAGGGCAGGTGCTGACATTATAGATAGGCTATGTTCTGGTACAGGTATGTGTTTTTTTTAAATATTTTTTCATCTCTAAAGTCTGAGTCTTGTAAACTGTATTGGTATTGTGTTCATTTACAAAGTAATTTTATATTTAATCTTTCATATTGCAGTTCACTAATATTGTTAATGATCTACGAACTCTTTTTAAGTTTGGTAGCCAGCTGCATTGCTGTTCAGTATACTTATAAAGCTACACCTTTTGATATTTTCACATAATTTTGTTTCAGAATAAAATGCACAATCTGGTTACAACTTCCATAGCCTTCAGATGCATATATGTATAAGGGCAATTCAAATGAAAAGTGGACAACCCCTATATCTAGGTAATGGACTGAATGACGTTTGTGCCCTCACACAGGGAAACAGGTATTACATAGAAGAAACTCATCAACACAGAATTAGTGACAAGTATAGCTTGAATGTGATAGCTACTCTGTGAGATTCCAGACAACCCCAATATGGAAACATCCAAAATTCAACTATGGCAGTATGCTGAAGTTTTAATTTGATTATCATGGTCTGTTGTTGATTGCATTTCTGAATTGTAGTGACACTATCAGCTCACAATGATATTGTAAAACTATGCACATTTGGAAGCAGTCAATAAAGTTGAAGCACCCAAGGTTTTTAAGTTAAATATTGCTTGTTGTATGATGATGTCTACTCCCATACTGCCTGAGTAACAATAACATTAAACAGGTATGGTTGAGAATGCCTGGAACATCCACACTGCAGTCCTCTGCTATTAGATTTTCACATTTCTGGATCTCTGAAAAACGTCATGTAAAGAAGGAAGTTTAAGTAAGATAAAGAGGTACAGTGCATTATCACAGACTTCTTTATACAACAGCCAAAGTCACTGTAGGGAAGAGTGTTGTTAATTTGATGTTGGAACAAATATCTCAATAGGCTTTGTGAATTTGAACAGATCATGATTTATGCTTCATTTCTGACTTGTCAAATTTTTTATTTGACAGGTCAGAAATGTTTATAAATTAAATATTAAATTATTAATTTGCTTGTATTTAAAATCTTAAAATTGCTATTATATTTGAATTGTAAATAAGCATTTCTGTGTTTTTGTTGTAAATTGAGGCAAACATTTATGTATATGTTATTTATATACAATATGAACTTAATTTCAATGAAAATAAATCTTTTAAAATCTTTCTTTTTTTTTTCAAATCAATGTTTGGTGTCTACATTTCAGTGGAGATACTAACAATAAAAATGCTGATAATGGGTTAATATAAATTATTTTTCATAACATTTTTATATGCATTATCTCTCTGTGGTAATTGGCAATAAAAGATGTAAAATTTGAGAAGTTGCATCTTTTATAATATCATTTTTGAATCAAATTGCAAAAAAAGACTAATGTGATATTTTATTTTTCTTCTTTAAATTTCTCTTTTGAAATAAATTATTATTGAAATATTAACATTTTATATGCCTAGTTTATGTTTTATTATTTTAGATAAAAGTAATTTAACTATATTTCTGTTAACAGTGAGAGAAGATATACAGTGGGTTTATATTCATGGCCTCTTTGTGTCTGCAATCTATGGTGGTCGTGTTGATAACTCTTTTGACATGAGAGTTCTTATATCATATCTAAAGGAGTTTTTTGATGGAAACATTATTAGTGGTTCTGCAGGTAGCCGGAAAACCCTGTGTGGAATTTTAAATGTTCCTAGTTCCATTGACTATAAGGTAGGAAATGACTCTTTTTTTTCTAATTTATCCTTACCATTATTAATAATGGATATAATCATTACAAATATAATCTATCAAATCATTATGTTTTTTTATAATTTATCCAGATGAATTCATCTTAATATTGTCCCTTTCATGTCACCTCTAATAAAAATTCTGGTTACTCTAAAGCTGTTTATTCTAATAAGCTGTTCTCAATGGGGATGAATGCTTAATTTGAAACATAGTAATTGTATATACAGGGTGAATCTGAAAAAGTGGGCAAAACTTTACGGGATGGTAGAACGCAGCTATACGAGCAATATTCGTCATAGAATGTATGGTCGGAACGCAAGCGGTGAGAAGTTAAAAGGTAGTTTTCCACTGTCACATTTAAAGAATGAACACAAGAAGGAGAGGAGATACTTCAGAAAACATTTTATTAACAGGAATGTAATTGAGGTACATGCTCAAAGAAATCGCTCAAAACAGCTGCCGCCAGCTGTAATGCAGGCTTCACACCTGCGGGATAGGGACCGATGCACGTTTGCGAAGATCCTTTTATACCATTTAAAACGCCACCTAGCGGCTCGCCGTTTGCGTTCCGACCATACATTCTATGACGAATATTGCTCGTATAGCTGCGTTTTACCACCCCGTAAAGTTTTGCCCACTTTTTCAGATTCATCCTATATAGTGTAATATATAATAGAATATATGCAAAATAGAATTACAACTAAAATGGTTGCCACTGTAATTAATTTTCATGTTTTTTGATATATTTTAGAAATATTTTATGCAACTGTATAGTTTGAAAATAGCAAAATGGATGCTATAGCATCCTCTTTGGAATTACTGTCATTATATTTTAATTCTATAAATGAGCTTCATGTCTTTAGGTTAAAATAGGTGATTAAGATTGTTAAAATAGTCTATGTGTACTTTTAAAAAAAAGTGCCAACTAAAATATTTCAACAATTTTAAAAAAACAAATAATTCACTGTAATCTTAAGAAAAATATGATTTGCTTTTTGATATACCAATAGCTAAAAATATATGAATTGGCATTTTACTTAATGTCAAAAACATTCAATTCTTTACCTTTATGATTTAATATAATTATAATAATTTGCATTTTTTTCTCATTTGAAAATTTTGGCATATTAGGTTGATTAGTTATTAAAATGTAGTGTAGAAATTTTAATTGGGAATTGAATAAGTTATTTTGCCTCTTTTGTTTCAAGCATGAAGTGGCTAGATTTTTTGTGTGTGTGTTTCATTTGTTCATTATTTTAATCTGTTATTTGAGAACAATTTTCTTGCATATGTTTATGGGGGGGGGGGGCTCAATCAGTAGCATGCCAGGCTCATAATCTGTAGTTCCCAGGTTTGAGTCCCAGCTGGGTCAGTGTCGAGATTTATCTCCATAAAACTCCCTGCCTTGCCCATGGTCAGTAGGGGACACTGATGGGCTTGGAAAGGTGGCCATTCGTCAGATGGAACATTAAGCTGTGGCCCCATGTGTGAGAAAGCCACACCCTGTGCACATTAAAGCACATGCTGGATGGCCTTGATGGGAGGCTACCATCTGTCTCCCAACAGCTGTTCCAGTGGGTCCCCTCCCCCAACCTTCTCTGAGCCTTCAGGGTCCTTGTGACCCAGCCATTTAGCTCATTATGTTAAAAAAAGTGCCACTCAGAGGTAACGCAATCCAATCCAAGCATATGTTTATAGTAGAATAAATTTATTATTTTATAGATATAAATAGCAATGCAGTAAACATTTTCAGAAAACTCCAATAGGCTTCTATTTCTGTATTATTATATGTGAATCTTAAAATACTTTTACATTTCAACACTCCCTTTATTATAAGTTTTGCATAAACACATACACATGTTCATGTATGTTTTTATGCTGCCTTATGCTACATACACTGAGAAAAAAATCTTTATGTAACTGAATTTTATGTATTACCAACCACAGTGCTGTTTTATTCTCAAACATCTATTGTAAACGAAAACTGCCTTATTAGATCACTTAAGTCCAATTATGTCCTTTTTAATGTCAGCTGATCATATTTTTCCTATAGCCCTCTTCATCAAGCCTTTAGAAACACTGCTAGTATGAGAAATATCCATTATCTAATTCACCTTTTCCAAAAAATGTTGTCATCATTTTTTAATGCAGAAAATATATTTGCACATCCTAATTTTTTAATGTGACAGTCATCATTGACTGCCACATTATGCTGTAAGATTTATCAAGTGCTCATTTACTCTCAGTTGTCATTATTATAAGCCAATTAAATTTTTTATTATTTAAATAAGTGAAATATCATTTTTTTAAAATATATATATTATTATTTTATTGCATGTGCACATTTAGTAAAATAAAATACAGGAAATTTGATTTTTTTTTTAATTTTCTCAGGAGTACATACGTATTATTCGCGATCTCCCTGATGAAGATAAACCATCATATTTTGGTCTCTCTGCTAACATAGAAAGATCAGCTCAACGTACAACTAGCAGTCAAGTTATTAACCAATTGAAATTGCTTATGCGACAGGCAGAGGTGGCCAACAAATTTGATATTCATAGATGGAATTCAGAACTATCTCCTATTCTGGTACTATGGAAGAAACTAAATCAGGTTTGTTTCAATTTTTCAACAGTTCAGTTAAAATTCTGTTCTCTACGTATTTTATAATTGATATCATCATTTGAATACCAATGTAAAAATACTACTTTTTTTTTGTCCCATGTGGTTTTTCTCTTACAGCCTGAGAAATACAGAATACCTATTTAAAGGGATCTTTAAATTTCCCACATAGAAATACTGCATTGCTTCATAAAATGCGCTGTGTTTTGAAAGCTACAAATAACAACCTTACAAATAATTAGCCCACATCTGGTCTAGTGGTTGGCATACCTGATTACAAACCAGTGGACATGTCCCTGTCTATGTGTTTGTATGTTGTATGAGAAGCCAGGACAAGTCCAGTAGAGCTTCTAAATTATCTGCATCCTATGTGTAGAGGATCTTCTCTTTAAAAATATAAAATACATATAATACCAATAAATATTTTGCGGAAAAAATTTTGCCAACATACGAGGATTTAAGTCCTGTATGTCAGCTAAATTTTTTCCACAAAATATTTATTGATATATTGACATTAAAATGTCACCCAGGTAACGCTGTGATTGTCACCAAGTTTATATATAATACTTTGATTATCAAGGCCACAAGCTTGTAGTTCCTATTTTTCTTCAACTTCAGTAGTAAGCAAGCTATGCATTTCACTATTAATAAGTCACCTATCATGCTAAACTTTGTCTATATCTGATTCTTTAAAAATCTCAGTGATAATGTTGCTTCATAAAATGTGCAGCATTTTGAAAGTTACAAATAATTAGCCCATGTCTGGTCTAGTGGTTAGCTTACCTGACTACAAACTAAATATAACTCAAAAAAAAAAGCTGGGAAGATAATAAAGTTGTTAACAATTCAAATATACTTCAAGTCATATAAACCCAAACAGAACAGGGCTTTAAAAAAATCCTAATAAATAGACTCTCCACAATTTGCTAAAATCAGGATGGCTGATCAAGGGTACTTTCTTGATGTCATCTCTTTTTTTTAAGGAACTACTTTCAACTCTGAATCATTTTTTATGTGTTAAAGATCTGACATTTCAACACCTCTATATGACTTGATGCTCCAAATTGCACTAACTTATTTACCATAATTATTGTAGAATTTGTGTTTGGTGTCTCATTTTGCTACATACACACATTGCCCAGGAATACATATAAACATTCTTCTGTTCAAAAGTGGTATTTTTTATTTTCTAAGTATTAAATATACCTACTTGTAGAAGACATCTCCATTAGCATTGCAGCCATCAATGTTGAAAAATCCAATGGGTTCAACCTAAAGATCTAGGTTATTATTGTTATTGAAGTCATCAAGCTCTTTCCCAACAGAATTAAAAATATCTGAAGTTATTCTAAAGCCTGCTTTTGTACTCAGCTTAAAATTCTCAGTTGAAGCATAATCACATTTGTGCCCTTGTTTTAAATTTTAGTTGAAAGAAATTTCTTTAGGACAGTTATATTTTTAAAGAACATGCTGCCATTTTTGCTAAAATATACTACCCTTCAATTTAAAAGTTTAATAAAAACCTGTTGCATTGCATAAGTAAAAGTCTTTACTGAAACTAAATAAAGAAGGCTTAAAATTATGTGCTGAATAAAAGCTTATGCTTTTCATCATTATGACCTGAAAAGGGAAATCTATGATTAAATTTTTTTGTATCACTTTTTATATGTCCATCTGATTTCTTACGGTCTGTAAATGGTAGCTAGGTAGTCACTGGAAGGAGAGCTATGCACCAATCCCCTGTGATGATGCATAGAACCGGCCAGGCCTAGCACGTAATGTCCGACCCCGCCTTCTCGTGGTGCAGACCGTTAGTACCTTTCAAAAGAGATACTCTCTTGTGGAAGTGAACGGAAGGGGAGGGCTGCCAGATTAGTGTGGCCTACTGATCTGGACAACTATGGCTACTTTTCTTTTTTTTTCTACCCTGCTGAGGAGTGGTCAACCACACAGGGTCCTGGTGCTGACCATGTAAACCCACTGGACAGATATATGGCTCTGAGCTTGATTATGGATCCTGATTTTGCTGCACTGGTGGGCTTCTGTGGAGGGAAAATCTTCCACTGTGTTTTCTGTTAGTTTGTGGGTTGACAGCCCCAAGTGAATAGATTCACAGGATATGTTTATCAGCTGGTGGATAATCCTGAGCAGAGGTCATCGCAGGCACCTGAATTATTTGCTTCGTCAAATTCTACATTGGAGGAAGTCTCCCAGTGTAGATGGCTTCAGCCTTTAGGGGTGGGTCTTTGCCCCATGTCTGCGATTAGGGGGCTGTTTGATATTGTTGGCATTCCTTCTCTCAATACACATAGTTTCTTTAAACATCCTACTAACCATTTTCTCTCCATAGGTAGTTGGAATGTGAGGACTCTGCACAGAGTTTTTTCTCTTGATGTCCTCACACAAGAATTCCACCATTATAATTTAGATATTCTCGGCTTGCAAGAGACCAGATGGACTGATAAAGGTCAGATTCTTAAAAATAATCTTAAATTTCTCTTTTCAGGGAGGGACGAAAATAAGCATCACCAAGGCGTGGGTCTGCTTCTCAGCAGACACGCTAGTGATGCTCTTCTAGGATATGAGTGCATTAATGAAAGGTTTCTTACAGCAAAATTTCAGACAAGCGTTAAAGACTTGAATGTTATCTGCTGTTATGCCCCCACTGAGGATGCCGATAAGGATGAGAAGGATAGGTTTTATGAACAACTTCAGGATATTTCGAATTCTGTCAAGAAAGGAGATATTACCCTTGTTCTTGGTAACTTCAATGCCAAAGTTGGTACTGACTCTGACCTTTGGGGAGGAGTAATAGGCCCTTTTGGTATTGGTAGCTGCAATGGCAATGGGCAACGTCTCCTACAGGTAAGTAAACTCAATGGATTCAAAATAACTAACACTTATTACAAACACCATGACATACATAAGTACACATGGGTTTCACTCGATGGGCTGCATAAGAATATGATTGATTATATATTAATTAACAGCAAATGGGTAGTTCTGTTAGGCATACCAGGTCATAGGGGAGCTGAAATTGGATCTGACCATTACCTTGTTAAAAGTGTCTTGCAACTTAAACTTAAAAAGTGTTGTGCTAGGGTTAAAAAATTTTACTTTTAATACTGAAGCTCTGAAAGACCCAGTTATAGCCAAAGCTTACCATGATAGGTTACTTAGTCATTATGACAGTCATTGTATGCTTACTACTGAAGTTGAGGAAGAATGGGATCATTTTAAACAGGCTTTTTCGGACACTAACAGTACTCTTTTAGGAAAAAATGAGCAGAAGATGCAGAATTATCTGAGTGATAAGGCACTCAGATAATTCTGCCTCTTCTAAGCTTATTTCGGAAAGAAAGAACTGCAGGAATGTTCTTAATCAATACCCTACTAGTCCTAATAGAAAGCATTACAGAGAACTTAATAAACGTGTAAAAGATCATTTAGCTGCTAATAAGAATCTTTGGTTTGATGGTTTGGCTGACAAAGCCGAGGAAGCAGTTAGACAGCACAACAGCAGAGAGCTGTACCAGATAATTAATGTTTCGTGTGGTAGAAAACGGACAGGTATACAGGGATTGAAGGATAAACAAGGTAAGGTTATAAAAGGGGAGGATTCTGTCATGGCTAGGTGAGCTGAGCATTTCAGTGATATTCTAAACAATGCAGTTAGTTCTATTCCCATTGTTTGCAATGATGATAGATGCATTGGTGGCTTTAATGTTGGCTCTATAGCACAATCTGAAGTTATTTTGGCTGTTTCTAAACTTAAACTTCATAAATCCCTAGGGGTAGATGAAATTACTACAGAAATACTTAGAGCTGGGAATGTTTCAGTTACCACTTGGATGACTGAAATTCTGAATATCTTTTATGATAAAGGCATGGTTCCTAAGGATTTTACCAGAGCTATTGTTATCCCTATTTTCAAAAAAGGTGATCGCAGTTCTTGTGATAACTATAGGGGTATCAGCCTACTCTCTGTTCCAGGTAAAGTTCTTTCCATGATTGTGCTTAATAGAATTAAGAATCTGGTTGACACTAAATTGCATGATGAGCAATGTGGATTCAGAAGTGATAGGGGATGTGTGGATCAGATATTTTCACTTAGGCAGATTCTTGAGAAATGTTTAGAGTTTCAGAAACCTTTGGTTGCTAGCTTTGTTGATTTCAGAAAGGCTTTCGACTCTGTTGATCGTCATAATTTGTGGTTGATTGTGAAATCATATGGTATACCAGACAAGTTAGTTACCATAATGAAAGCTCTCTATAATAACACTGAGTCGTGTGTGAGAGTTGGTAAGGCTTGTAGCAATTGGTTTAGCATTACTTCTGGTGTTCGACAAGGGTGCATTTTGTCTCCTTTTCTCTTTAGCTTGGTTATTGATTATGTTATGTGGAATTGTCTTCAAAGGAAAGATTTTGGCTTTAAATGGACTGGAGATACGAAAATTTCTGATTTAGATTATACTGATGATTTAGCCCTTTTGGCAAATGATGTTGATGAGATGAACTCTTTCATTCGAGCTGTTGATGAGACTGGTAGTAGAATAGGTTTGGTTATAAACAGAGAGAAAACTAAAGTGATGAAAATTGGTCAGGCAGGCTGTGATTCAGTTAATCTAAATGGTTGCAGTCTTGAGCAGGTGTCACAGTTTAATTACCTTCGCAGCTATGTAACAGATACTGGTGATGTGCAGCATGAGATTAACAGACGAATAGGGATTGCTGCCGGGACTTTTAAGAATCTATGTAGAGTGAGGAGAAATAGGCGTATACACCTAAAGACTAAAATTAGACTGTATAATAGTTTGGTTCTTTCTAGGGTTAGTTATGGTAGAGAGTCTTGGACACTTTGTAAGCAAGATATCAGGAAACTAGATGCTCTTGATTCTAGATGTTAATGCAGTATCTTGGGCATTAGGTGGTTCAACTTTGTAACTAATGATGAGGTTAGGCAAAGGAGTCAGCAACCTCCTTTAAGCAGCATATTGTGCAGAGAGAGACTGTTGGTTTGGCCATGTTGCCCGTATGAATAATTATAGATTGGCGAATAGGGTTATGAACAGTGTGCCTAAAGGCCTCAGAAAGAAGGGGAGACCTAGGATGCGGTGGGCAGACAATATCAAACAGGACCTTGTTAGAATTGGTGTGCAGTGGCCAGATGCAGTAGATGTAGCTCAGGATAGACTTGCTTGGAGAACTAAATTGCACGGTCTGGATGGATCTCCGTAGCCCATGGCTGCTTGAGGATGATGATGATTTCTTACAAGCATGGACTGTTCAGAAATTACCTTTGGAATTCTTATGTGATGATATCAAGAAAGTAACCTTGATCTGCCATCCTCAGATTTTAGCTAATTATGGGGAGAGAATGTGTTTATTGTGATTTTTTTAAAACCCTGTTCTGTTTGGGTTTATATAACCTAAACTATATTTGAATTGTCAACAGCTTATTATCTTTTCAGTTTTTGGAGTTACATGACTTTATTTGTTAGTCCTTCCTGTTACCATATATAACATAATTTTGTCACTATTGTAATATAATATTTTATTAATTTTTAATTTTATCAATTATGTTGTAGTCATTATAACCAAACAACTATTGTTGTTTGGTTATAATGTTATTATAAATTCACAAACTTCGTAGCATGCAACATCAGTATCACATATATAAAGGCTATTAACCAATAAACCTTTATATATGTATGTCATTTTTCTCCATACAAATGCATAGGGGCATATGCAGTGATTAGTAAATTTCACAAATCTTGACAGTTAAGGACAGTATCTCATCATGTCCATGTATGTTGACTTCACTGGTTTCAGCTAGCTGAAATTCATTTTGCCCATTATTGTGTGCTTTTCTAGTCAGTCTGCATTTATTCTTTAAAGTGTTAGTGCCATTTAGAGTTTATAGAATGAGTTCAAATATATTGATGGAGAATATATAACTGAATTGGGTAACAATAGATATAAGAAAGTGAAAACTGTGATTCAGATAGAAGTGACTTTGATAATGACCTCTTTTTTTCTCATAATTTGAAACCATTTCAAGGAAACAAGATTAATAATTTTATGCCGATTTCAACTATATGGTATCTGAATGTGTGAAATTCACTTTACAAATAGAGCTACACTGACTCTCTATTGGATATCATAGTTGAATATTTGATTCATCATATCATATATATCATATATCATTATCATAGTTGAATATTTGATTAATTACTAATTTAGTTATTATGTTATTGTAATGTATTTATTTTTATGTGTCTTGAATTTGTGTTCAGTACAAAATTTCATGCTTTTATTTAGTGTCAGTAAAGAATTTTTCTTACGAATGTAACAAGTTTTTATTATCTTTGAAATTGTAAAAGAGGAATTTTAATTTGTCAGTTATATATATATTTACTCATAGCAAAAGAGGAATTTTAATTTGTCAGTTATATATATATTTACTCATAGCAAAAGAGGAATTTTAATTTGTCAGTTATATATATATTTACTCATAGCAAAAGAGGAATTTTAATTTGTCAGTTATATATATATTTACTCATAGCAAAAGAGGAATTTTAATTTGTCAGTTATATATATATTTACTCATAGCAAAAGAGGAATTTTAATTTGTCAGTTATATATATATATTTACTCATAGCAAAAGAGGAATTTTAATTTGTCAGTTATATATATATTTACTCATAGCAAAAGAGGAATTTAAATTTGTCAGTTATATATATATATTTACTCATAGCAAAAGAGGAATTTTAATTTGTCAGTTATGTATATATTTACTCATAGCAAAAGAGGAATTTTAATTTGTCAGTTATATATATATTTACTCATAGCAAGTGTATATTCAATAATGTTTTAATTTCCATAGGGTTCCCAATTAATACACATGCAAGTGACTCCTTTGCCTCCAGATAAATCTGATAAGGAAATGCCACTTGTTTCATTTGTCTGTTTAGAACATTTTAATGGCATTCGTTTGGTGCAAAGCATTCATCTCTCATTGGCTGCCCTCAGTAAAGTAATCCGTGGCACAATGTTGTTAAACAGTGAAACCCATGCATTAGCCTCTTCGTTGCTACGACATGAGGTGAGTATACTCATAGATTTACTTTTTATGATAAAATAAGCTGCACAAAGTGTTACTGCTGTATGTGAAAATAAATGTTTGCATTTAAAGACTCACTAGATAGCCTTTTGCATTATTAATTTTAAAGTCTGTTTAATCGTTTTGTTTTCAAGTGCAGAATTATTTTTTGTGGCATTCTTGTTTGTCTGGCTGGAATACTCTAGAATACCCCTTAGGTTATCTGCAACTTATAAGAAATTAGTCTTCAAAAGTGGGTATACAGTAGAACCTTTGGTTAATGTTTCACCTTAATGTCATTCCATAAACACTCCTGTTATAGTTTTAATGTTGGTGCAAATTCACATTGTCATTTTGCTTGGGCAGTGGGGATTGGCTCAGTTGATAGCATGAAATGTTCATAATCTGCAATTCCCAGGTGTGAGTCCCAGCTGGGCCTGTGTTGAGAATTTTCTCTGCTAACTCCCAATCTGCCCTGGGTGAGAAGGGGTACACAGATAGGCTTGGAAAGGTTGCTGTTCTTCAGATGGAATGTTAAGCCACTTCCCCATGTGCAGGATATTCATAACCTGTGCGTGTTAAAGAACATTCTAAATGTCATTGATTGGAGGTTACCATCTGTCTCCTAGCAACCGTCCAGTGAGTCCTGTTTCCCCAACCTTCTTATAGTCCTTGTGACTTGGCCATTTAGCCCATTGGGTGTAAAAAGCACCACTCAGAAGCAAACTAATCCAATGGCATTTGGTTTGGTGCCAAAAGTAGAAAGTATTCACTTGCACTCAGCACCGTTTTATTGTTCACCATTTTGGTTGGGAAAAGTGTTCTGGATATATTTATTTGTGCTATAAAGGACCTCCAAGATCCCCAAAAGCTGAAATTACATGTAAAGAATAATGATGGATTTATATTCATTTTATTTACCTTCTCATTACTATCAGGAATGTAATATTTTTAATTAAAGCTTCTTATGCAACATCAGCATCACTTTGGTGATATTGCAGAAAAATAAACATGGTTTCAATGTCTCACTCGGGTTCAATTACTCAGTTTTTTAATGCAATATATGTTACATTTGAGGGTGCACATATATTTAAAGTTTGGGAGTAGACAGTCAAGTATTTGGAAAGTTTTGGAGGATGAAAAAAAAATCTTAAAAATATAAATAGGAAACTTCTTACACATATCGAATATCAACGTCCATGCCAATGGTAAATATGTGATAAAGTAATTTTTTTTTTAATTTATGATGTCTTTTTTTTTGGGGGGGGGGGGGGAATTTTGCTTCATTTTGTATTATTTTTAATACTGTTTCAATTAAAGTAATGTTTTTCAAGAATGATTTTTGATGTATAGCAGGGATTGCTGTACTTAAAAATTTTGCCACAAATTAAGCAGTGAATAAAAAAAGACTGCAAAATATTAAAAATGCTATTGTTTAGGCGTCATTATATAGCAATAGCAAAACATTGATTAAGTTACAATAATACAGATTTAGTAACAGTTTCTCATTAATAATTTTTATCACTATTTAAGAATTAACATCAGTGAGAGCTGTAGTTTATCAGAGTGTTTTGTAAAGAAAGGTTATATTTGGAGAAAAGCATTGTTTTACACACATGCAATAAATCTTTAGGAAATAATGTATTTTTTGTCATGTAACATTTTGATTATACCATTCCTCACATATAAGATGAAAAAACTAGTCATTCCTTATCGTTTTGTACAACTTAAATTTTTGATTTATTGAAAAACTCAAAAAACGTTTTGTACTTTTGCTTATACAGTTTCCCAAATTGTAGAAAAACTAATTTTGCATGGAGGGAAATAGTTTATTTTTCCCACAATGGTGGTAAAACATGTAACCACTTCTGGTTGATGGGACATTAAACCATGCCCCCCCCCCCCCCCCCACTTAGCTCTTATATAAAAATAATTTTAAAAAACTTTCAAGCAGTTGCTTGCCACAAGGGTCTGACAAGAATCTTCAATTTATTCACCATAGTAGAAGGTCTGTGAAGATGGTGGGAACCACAGCAGCAAAAAAACATACAAACGAACAACCATGCCTTGCCTGGGGCTTTAACTCAGGTCCCTTTGATCAGTAGCCAAGCAGGTAACCAGAGTCATATGGAGGGTGTTCAAAAAGGTCTTGCCACAAGTCTGTAGATTTGCACTCATTCTTCTGAAGTTTACAAGCTATGATTTGTTTGAAAGCTTGTCTAAACTTTTCTTTACTTGTTTAAAGCAAAAACTGTATCATCATTTTTCTCTTTGATGTGGCTCATAAAGTTCTGTTTGTGAAATTTGTGTATTGTTGCTATGGAGCCTATTGAAGACTGGGAAAGATTTTTTCAAGGATGCAGCTTGGGAACAATGCAAAAGAAAATTCATTCCGATTTATCACAAGTATGTGACAATCATACCTGTTCATGTGGCACTGTTATGGTATGGATGTGCAAATGCAGAGGACAATAGAACTTCGAAGACCTCCCTCGTGCAGGAAGACTGAAGGAGGCTGTGAACAAGGGAACTATCACTGCCGTTCTTGAACTCGTTTAGGAAAGCCCACACATCATTGTTCAGATAATAAGTTTGGATATCAGTGTATCGATTGGCAGTGTGGAAACAATTATTCATCAGCATTTAAGGTTCTGAAAGATCTGTGCCAAGTGGGTACTCCACAAACTGACAACAGCAAAAAAAGGGCTAGAGTCAACTCATGAAAGGAACTGCTGTCTATGTATGAACCTAATGGCGCTAAATGATTAACAGACATTGTCGCAGATGTTGAGATGTGGTTTTATTACCATACAACTCCCAGAAAGATCAACAATTATGTTTCGGCTGCAGAAGATGAATCTCATCCTCAAATCCTCCAACAAGACTTTTGCTCAAGGAAGAGAATGTTCACAATTTTTTTCAGTTCCCAATGAGTGGTAGCAATGGATACCTTACCTGAAAAAATGACTATAAGTGGCCAATACTACACCAACTTCGTTTACCCAAAATGGTTAAGGAGATGAAGGAGCAGCATCCAACAACAGGCATGTCAAGAATTCTCATTATTCATGACAATACCAGTGCTCACAAAATCCAGCAAGTTACGACCTATCTGGAGCAGGAAAAAATCCAACAGCTACCTCATCCTCCACATTTGACCGATCTTGCACCATATGATTTTTTGTTGTTTCCAAAAATTAAAAAGGAACTTACTAGGAAGCCTTTTTTTAAAGGTGTGAGACTTTGCAAACTGTGTTCATTCAGAGTTGCGGAGTGTTCCCCAACAAGAGTATCACAAAACGTTTGAGAATTGGTGTAGATGTCTGAAACTTTGCATAGATGCTCGAGGGGAGTACTTTGAAGGACAGCAAAAGTTTGGTGATTTAAATGCAAAGGTTTTTGTTCTGCAGATGCATGTCAAGAACTTTTTGAACACCCCTTGTATCATGTTCATGTTAAAGAACATACTGGATAGCCCTGAAGGGAGGCTTCCATTTGTTTCCTAACTATTGGTTGTTTAGTCCATTGTGTGCAAAAAAGTGCCATTCAAAACTGAAGTAATCCCTTAGAAGAAGGTGTATTGCAAATATTTGCTTATAAAAATTTAAATTCTAAAAGTTAATGACAAGGCAGAGTAAAGAATTGCAATTTATAGAAATGCCTTTTCAGTGGAAGATGCAGAACTGACATTTAATGTTATAGGATCATTGATAACTTCTAAATAGGTAATGTGTCCTTTATATTAAGGTGACCAGATTTCTGAAAAGGAAAAGCAGTACATTGATGCATGAAAGCAACTTGTCAGCTGATTTGACAGATTTTATTGTCTGACATAAAAAAAAAAGTGTTGCTTTCATATGAATTATCTTGGACAATTTATTGTAATAAAATTTGTTCACTTAAAGTTTAGCTGATTAACTGTTTGCACAATACACACCTGCAGATTTGCTGGTCGAATCATTCCGTGCTAAATCACACAGGAGTGATGAAAATATTAAAATACTCGCTGCATGAGAACGATTATCTTGTGTTTGTTGTTTTGTGCTGTAGTAGTGAGGCAAAAATAGCACCTGGCATGTTTCTGGCCTAAGATATCCCAAAGTTGCTCAGTAATCCCCACAGAAAAACATAAACAATATTATAATATCCACAACTTTCAAGAAAAACATCAGGGTGGCAATTACATGCTCTTTTGGTGGAATTACTTCATGCATTTTTGTATCCCTTTTTCAGTTAGTCATTTACTAAACTCAATAAATACTTAAAACTTGCATCATCCATTCTCAAGTAATTTTTGAAGTGTCTGGAAAAAAAAAATGTCAAAATTCCTGCAGATTTGTTATCCTACTAGATTGACTCCATTTAGCACTGGAAACATTTTTTACCAACAACAAGTAGCAAAAGAATTAATTAATTAATTTGTTGAATGCAGTGCAAGGAGATACAATACAAGGAAAACAGTACAAAATCAGTAAATGTAAATTGAACAGTACAAATGATTTCAAAGCAATACTGCTAAAAAACAGTACAGATTGTCACCTTATTTGAATTGTTATTTGTCATCCCCAAAATAGTTTTCAGAGCTCACAGTTTCTAAAGCACTTTATTGCATTTTATTTCCCTGCCATGCTGTAACTCTTAATACAAACTGCAAATATGCTTTGTGGGATCTAGAATTTTCCATTTAACTACAGTACTCTCTCATTTTAAATGTGTTTGCTTTAAAAATATGCAAAATTATCGATTTTTCTATTAGCACCAAAAAATTTTACCTGACCAATGCTCTCTATGTTTAAATGACTTGCAAGAATAAAGAAAGCATTTCACTTAAAAAAATTCTGTGTGAGATTCTCTTATAAAATGCCAAGAGATACTTTTTCTCAATGTTAGGTTTGCCCCATAGGGTTTGCCTTCAGCTTGCCCCAGCTTGTCATTCTGCATTCCTGGTAGTAGCTGATAAGCAGGAGTAAGTATATTTTCCAAAAAGAAACATTTAGTATGGTCAAATATGCTCAGAGATAATATACTGTTCTGTTACCATAAAATTTGCCAACAAAAGCAAGAACTATAAAGAAAAATATTGTTAATTTCCTCTTTATTATCAAGTACCATTTGATATCAAACTCTGGGTGCAATGCTCTTCACTTTTGGTTAGTAGATGACTTTAGAGATCCTGCACAGAGTGATTTTCCCCCTCAGTCTATACTAGCATCAACCACCAGTATGCATAAAAAGCAGCCTTTTTTGAAGAACTTTAAATTTACACAATATCTTTTTTTTTTAATTTCAATACATGTTGTATATTACTAATATAGCATTTATATTTGCTATGTCAATGCAAAAACAGTTTGTAGTTGACTGTGTTTTCTGGATCTCAAACATATCTACTAGTGCTATGTTTAAAAGTCTCATGTCAAGTGATTTCACTTAATGACATTTTCTTGACAACATATCCATTATCTAAAGTGGGGAAATATTATATTTCTGTACCCATCATTTAAGATATAAACATAAAATTATAATTATAAAGGTAAACCGTTTGTTTCAGACACCTCTTGCATGGCAGAATATATGGGAAGGCCCTGAAGATCCACTTCTGTATTTGCGTTGGGTAATGAGTAGAGCTCTGGCTTTGCAGAAATGGCTCAGCAAAATGGAATCAGGTGCTCTTTTACATGGCACCCTTGATATATCAGAGCTGTATCACCCTGATACTTTTCTTAATGCACTGAGGCAACAAACAGCAAGGTGAGTAATTCTCTGCTCTCTATTCAAATTATATTTAATTTACTTTTTATTCACATCACTTCATAATTTGATTAAATCACTTCACAAGTTGACTAAGTATTAGACCACTATTATGCTGTACAAATATCATGAGCATAGAGGAAGAATTGTTTCGATCCAAGTGGAATTTGAACCCATGACTTCCTGGTGACGTGTCGGTGCTCTGACCACTGAATTACTGGCTGCTGATCAAGGTCTCTATTGTTTGTTATTCCCCCTCACCACAGTCAGCCTTAAGCAAATATCATTTTATTGCATTTGAAGGCTCTATTACCAGGGCACTCCTCTAAGTATGTGCGCAAGACAAGCTACAGATGCCCTCTTTGAGGTGGGGGCAGGGATTGGTTCAGTTGGCATTGTGCCAGACCGTAATCTACAGTTCCCAGGTTCAAGTCTCACCCATGCCATTCTTGAGATTTATCTTTGCTAAACCCCCACTCTGTTCTGAGACAGTAGAGGACCACAGTGGACTTGGAAAGGTTGCCATCCATTGGATGGGACGTAAAATTGTGGTCCCGTGTGTGGGAGATGCATATCCTGTGCATGTTAAAGAACACACTAAGTGGCCTTGATGGGAGGCTAACATCTATCTCCTAACAGCTGTCTAGTGGGGCCCCCTTTTCCTACCATTCTCTGAGCCCTCAGGGTCCTTGTGACCTGGCCATATAGCCCATTGTTGCAAAAAGTGCTGCTCAGAGGTAAAACGATCTAGCCCATGAAATAACAATCAAATTATATTTTATTTTAATTCTACGTTCGAAAACTTCTGTGCAGAGTTATTTATATACTTTTGTTGTGAGCAAATCACAACCTTAATTTATTGTAAACTGTGCCAAATTTTCTGTTACAAACATGAGTGCTTGTGGTGTTGGTTGTCTTTTCCATGGCAAATAATTCCTTTGTATCTTGCTAAGCTGAGGTTTCAGGTGATAAATTCAGACACAATTAAAATTATTATATTTACTATCATTTTTCTTATGTTTGATATTACATTGCAACATCAAAAATAATTCTCATAGGTGCCTCCTATTCATTTTGTCATCTCACTAATTTCCCTGACTCCTTATTTTTTCATATTTCATGATATGTAATGATCTAATTTAGAAAAGTAAAAATAGTATTTATTTCTGCTATAAATATTTGGGCATATGCTACAACATTTTAAAAATCAGGAAGCACACCATTTCAGTGTAAAGATATTGAAAATTTTGGTATGTGTAGAGAAATTTTATTAAATTGTAGAAATTAGAGATAAACCAACAGTCAATGCATAAGTTAATAGAGACATTAAACTTTTGTAACTTTTGTTACTTTTGAGTCAAACGTAATGAACGCCAATAAGTTTGTGTCTGGAAAGGGGCATTGATGGCTTAGTCAGTGTAACGCTCCAAAGAAATGCAAAATACTTTTAAGTTTGGACCCTTTTTCTGATCCAATTAGTTTTATGCTCTGGATAGCTGAGATGGGCGCCAGGTAATAATTAACAAATTGCCAACAAAATAGAATAAGTTAAATTAGGGTTCAAAATACCAGCGAGCGTTAATGAGTAAGAATTGAAAAATGATTGTCAAGTTAAATATCTAAATATAATCAAAACTTAATTCACGTTGCTCAAGAGAAAAAATTAGTAAAGACTCAAAAGGTTTAAATAACAAACAAATTTATTTCCAAAAATCACTCACCAAAACTTCAATGAAGAAGATACATCAACTGAGCACTCTTCCGTGCTACATGCTTATGCTACTCTGCTACATCACTATGTGCTCTGACAACTCACTGTGCTATGCTATGCGCTATCTATTGTGACTAGCATGTCACCAAACTTTAATAAGAGCCGAACGTGTCATGTTGCGCGCCGGGAAAGACATTTACATAAACTGACGAGCGACTCAAGCTATGATGCAAGAGGGGGCATGTCCTTGTGCATGCGCTTTAGCAGGTGACAGTCGGAAGATCTGAGTTGCGCATGCCCAACTCCTAACTCTTGGAAACGAGCGCTGTGATGCCAAAAAGGAAATAAAAATCCCCAAAATGATAAATATAATGTAAATTAAGCAAAACTGGTTAAGGTAAAGTAAAAGTGAATGATGGGGCATCACATCAGTAACACACCAGGTTCATAATCTGCAGTTCTCAGGTTTGAGTGCTAGGTTTAACATTAAAATTTTTCTCTACTAACCCCCACCTTGCCCTTGGTGAGAAAGGGACACCAATGGGCATGGAAAGGCCACCATCCATCAGATGGGACATAAAGCCATGGTCCTATGTAGGAGAGACATACCTTGTGCATGTTAAAGAACATGCTGAATGATACTGGTAGGAGGCTTCAATCTGTTTCCTAACAGTTGTTTTTCTTTGCACTCTTGAGGTCCTTGTGACATGGCACTTTAGCCCATTATGTGCAAAAAAAGTGCTGCTCAGATGTAAAACAATCCAAAGTGTGTGGAATGATGTAGTGAGTTAACTTCTGTTAGCTACACTGTTTTTAACTACAGTTAGCTTCTGAGGAAACTTGATGAGTTCAAAATTGTGTCCTTTAAATAGAGCAATTAAGCTTCTACAAGGAAACTATTGTTATTTAACTCTGCTTACTTTCAGAAACGTATTCTGTTGACAGAAGCAGGCCTGGATCTAGAAAAAAAAATTAATTGGGGATGGGGGCACCTAATGCAGTTGAGTTGGGAAAAAAGTAAAAAAGGAGATAAAGAAACATATAACATTCCCCCCCATTTTAGAGCTCTTTAAAAAAAATTTTTCGAAAAATGCATAAAATATGCACAAATTTAATAGATTTTTTTTGCCTCTATTACCCTTAATAACATTCTCAAAAGAGAGGAGAGGCATGCCACCCACCCTTTAAGAATGCTAGTAATTTGTTTTGCCAGCAGGATATTTTGATATGTTCCAAAATTATTCATATTTATATATATCCAAAAATTTGTTTTGCCAACAGGATATTTTCTTATGAGTTGATATGACTAAATTTTTTGCTCATAATTTGAATTTGTTAATAATAGATTCCTCATTGGACTCCAGAGGTCTAAGTAAATTGTGAAATGTTGTTCTGCAAGCTAGCCTAGCTTAAGCAATAGATGTCACATTAAAATTAAAAGCCCCTAGTACTAGCACAATTTCCACAATAAATAATTTTAAATGTCACTGAGCAGTAGTACTTTTATTTTGTTAGCAGCATGTTTCAGAAGGCACAACCTGTAAGTAAAACGAAACTTGTTATAGAGGTCATTCCCACTAAAGTGAGATTAAAAATACTGTACTTTTGACTGATGCAAAGTTATCTCAATCTAAAGAAAGTAATTTATAGACAGAGCCGTTATGTCGAGTGATTTAAATGTTGTAGAAATATTTGTGGTGCTGGTAATTTGAACTTGGTTTATAACAGGAAAGTCGTTGCATGGCCAAAAAGGGTCTGTTATTCAGTTTGGAACTTGAACATACATGAATATTTTCTGTACAGCATAACATCAAGACTTAAGAAATAGAAATAAAAAAATTCTGCTATAAAGAAAATTATAGTAATTATTATACATGAACTATCCTGCCATCCTCATAATCATACATTGTGCACCTTAAAGTACACATTGGTTGGCATTGATGGGGAGGCTTTCAATTTCTCTCCTGACAGCTGACCAGTGGATCCTCTTCCCCTACCCAGCTCCGAGTCCTTATGGCTCTTCTGATCTGGTTATTTAGCCCATTGTGTGCCGAAAAATGCTGTGTAGAAGTATAACAACCCAATCACTTCACATCCATTTTGTTCAAAGAATGTGCATAACTATTCATAATCATCGCAGGTCTTCAAATGTAAACAAATAACATTTAAGAAGCAATGGAATATAAAGTTTTCAAATTTTGAAAACCAAACAGATAACTTCCTAATAGCACATGAGAATTATTTTTGCTAACTATTAGGAAATTTCAGTTCCCACTCCTTCCAAAACTCAATTTTTCAGCTACTATTCACATGTTTTATGAGACATTTGCTTTTGAATTACTATAACAAATCATTGTGAAAAAAACGAACAATATTTTGATTCATGAAAATTTCTGTAAAGTGTTATAAGAGAATAAAGGCTGTGATGTCTTTTGTTATTTACAAGGAAGCACCATAACCTTGATTTTTAATAATATTTTTACCACAACTTAAGCAAGTACGGATGTAGTCAGTAATATGGATGTTTTCTTATGAAATAATTCTTTTCAGACAATTATCATTCACCTCTATGAAATTGACGAAAGAATAATTGCATTTTGTTTTTGAGCAACTTAACACCTACATTATTTTTGTAAAACTATTTATAAATATTAATTACTTATAGAAGTGAAAAAAATTAACTTTAGAATAACATTTAACTAGAATGGAATGACACTCAGTTCGTTTTTTAAAATGGCTGTTCAGATCATAGGTTTAAAAATTACAAATTAAATCTGCATTTCTAGGGAAATGAAACTATCCATGGACAACCTGAAGTTTGTGTGTAGCTGGAAAGGCAAGATTTCAGGAGCAAAATTAGCCATTACTATATCTGGTCTCCATTTGGAAGGTTGCTTGTTTGATGGTCATCAACTTGCAGATTGTCAACATGATTCTCCGAGTATTTCTCAAGTTCCGTCCTTTGCAGCAGCATGGGTTCAAAGGGTAATTGTTCTTTTTTTTTATGCTTGATTATCATATTTACAATGCATATACTATGCATTTTTTACATTGAATTATTTTCCTTTTCATTAATGCTTCAACTTTTTCATTAGTATCTTATCTGCAGACAGAACGTCAAAACTTGCTTTTGACAGAACGTCAAAACTCAAAATAAATTGTTATCATCAAAACATTCTTCCAAACTTTCTCTACAAAATTGCATATAATAGAATATAATACAACATTCCTCAGATAAATTACATTCATTCAACAAAGGGTGATAACAAATGGAAATTATTTATGAATTGGTCCAATAGTATAATGCATTAAGTCTAGTAAATGGCATCATGGGATTACTTTGCTACATGAACCAGCTGAGGGAGGTCCTCCAGAGAGTCAGTGGTACAACTGTGTATACAAAATATCTGACACCATTTGCACAATGCAATCTGCAGGCACAGTTCACTCCAATGCTTACTGCCACAGCACAGGACCAGTTAGCTGGCATGATGACAAGACATACACAGACATCTGGAGGCAAGGACATATGAGGCTTGCAGAAGCATATCATCTGGCAACTTTTTGGACTGGCTTCTAGTGTGGAGGGTCATCATGTAAGAGACCCATATCTCTGTTACAAATTTTGGGCACCAAACCCCTCCCACCTAACTGTCACCTTGTGCAACCTGTACCTATACTATTACACCAGAACTTCTGAACAGTATGCTGCAGCAAGATAATACCTGCCCACACACTGCATGTGTTACCATGTGTAACCTATACTGCATGGATACCATTATAGCTCTCACAATTTTTCAGATCTCTTCCCCATTGAGGATTGAGTTATTCCCTCAAGCAGCTGCTTGCCACAGAGGTCTGACAGGAGCCTGTCAGTTTATATGCCAGAGTAGAAGGTCTGCGAGGATGGCTGAACCTCAGCAGAAAGACAACACAGTCATCCATGCCTTACTTGGGGCTCAAACCCAGGTCCCTTTGATCAGTAGCCAAGCATGCTAACTACTTGACCACAGGACAGCACACCTGTGACCATACTAAACTACAATTCTGTAGGGACACTTTTTCTTGAATGTTACAGGTGCTGCAAGCACATGCTAATGCTGCACAGATGAACATCCCCACCAGAGGCATACCCCAGGTGGGGAAGTCTGGGATGTGTAATCCCTCCCCACTTGAGAGTTTGAATTTTAGGGACTTTTTTGGAAAGTACACATTATTCAAAGACTCGAGATATCACCCCTTTTTCATTAGACTCAAATGTATCAACTCTCTCATCCTCCCCACTGGAAATTTCTGGATATGCTCAGGCACAGATTTACACCTCACACACTCCTGGCACACTAAGTGGTAGTGTGCTTTCATGATCAATATTTTTATTTTCATTTACACAATGGAGAAAGAAAATAGTGGAATCGAAACAGATGTGGGAATTTTAATGATAAGTAATATGGTTTTGTTATCAAATACTGTAAAAATTAGTGTAATAAATTAATATTATACATAGCATATAATTTATAATATTCAATATGCAGTAACATTTAAAAAAATTAAATTATTCATTTTTATATTTAAGAATCTTTCCCATCACTTTGTTTATTGCTCTGGGGAGGAAGAAATTGCAGTAAATTATTAAAAGTATTGGGCATTTCCAAGTTGTTTGAACGAAAAACTATGTTCCAAACTTCAGTAGTAAAGTATCACAGGAGATGTTCTGTAGACATGGAACACATGAAATAAAAAGCTGACAAAAAATTTATTTTGCCATAAGTGGAATTTGAACCCCCTTCCCCGAGGAACATGCCCGTTATGCTAGCCACTATACCATCATCGGCTAACGCTCTTTTCTTCAGCTAGTGTGACTTATTAACTTTCCCACATTTTTTATTTGCACTATGACACCATATGTTGGGAAACTGACAACTATATTGCCACATCTGATGTAATATAATATTTGTCACTCACACTCATCACATTAAATCAGTAATTCAACAGTAAAGTGTCACAGGAGATGTAGACATGGAACATACGAAATAATAAGCTGAAAAAAATTGGTTTTGCCATGAGTGGAATTCGAACCCATATCTCCGAGTACTTTACTACTGAGTTATTGATTTAACACCATGAACATGAGTGACAAATATTGCATCAGATGTGACTACATAATTGTCCGTTTTCCAACAAATGGTGTCACAGTTCAAATAAGAAATGTGGGAAAGTTTATATATAAAACTAGCTGAAGAAAAGATCATTAGCCGATGATGGTGTAGTGATTAGCATACCGGACATGTTCCTCAGAGAAGTAGATTCAAATCCCACTCACGGCAAAGCCAATTTTTTCGTCTTATAATTTCATATGTTCAGAACTTCCTAACTGAAATAAGTTGTTATAGCTAGCTATATATAACAAGGATATTTGCCACTGGTTTTTTTCTCCTTTTAAGAATTGAAAAGGATATGATTTTGATGTTTCTTAAACGAACAAATGTAACACTTAAATACTAGTGCCCTTATTATGTTGGCACCCCTAGGCAAGTGCATGCATTCTTTATGGGAAATTCAGCCCTGAATATACTGTGAGCAGTATACCTCACTCTCTCAATGCCTGTATTGTTGCTAAAGGTGGGCATACTGCTAATTTAATAAAGGCTAGGTTTTTGCACATATCTGTCCTCAACGTTAATTACTTCCTTCTCATAATGCCCTGGTTTCAACGAATTAAGGAAAAATGAGAAAAATTCACGATAATTTGCCAAAAAATTGTGCAATCTTCACCAAACTTGTTCGTGTAACCAGTAATGCCGAGTGAGCATATCATATGCAAATTAGTCTAGGTTGCATCAATTTGTGTAATCGGATAGCGGCATAAAAATGGGTGTTTTGGAGTGTGGATTGTTATTTTGTGTTGTAAATGTGAGTAAAGAAATTTGAAATAGCAGTCTTATAGGAATGACCTCAAGACATCATGTGCCAATTGAACTGCAGTGGGGAGCTATTGGCTGGCTCTAAGCAGGCCAGTCAGATGTGGCACGATGGCTAAATGTGAGTCCTTCTGTGGTCCATAGACTGTGGAATCAGTTTCTTAGCACGGATTCCACGTCTCGGAGGTTTAGCCAAGGAAGGGCTAGAGTTATGACCTCTGTATAAGACCGATATCTGTGATTAACAGCACGAAGGAGCAGAACGTCAACTACTTAGCTATGATTCTCTCTTGCAGCAGCCACTAGGAGGATTGCATCAGCTTCTACTGTGTGTAGAAGGCTTCATGAGGGAGGGAGGTTCTGTAGGTAGAAGGCCAGTAATTTGTATACCCCTCGCATCACATGAGAGAGCAGTTAAATTGGGCATGCAAGTGTATTAGCTGGCCAGAAGAACAATGAAGGTCCGTACTCTTCACAGATGAGTCCAGATATTGCTTGCAGAGTGATTCCAGACATTGTTTGATATGGAGAGAACAAGGTGCCAGCTATCATCCCAGTAACATCCGTCAAAGAGACAGTTACTGCGGAGGCAGCTTGTGTGTTTGGGTGGCATTTCCTTAGGTGGACGCACAGACATCTATGTGTTGACGAGTGTGAACCTCAATACTTGAAGGTATAGAGATGTCATCCTGGACCCTTATGTATGTCCTTACGCTGATGCAATAGGTGAAACATTCATCTTACAAGATAACTCTCATCCACACAGAGCTCGACTATTGGAACAATACCTTCAAGAGGCAACCATTATGCACATGGAGTGGCCAGCTCGATCTCCTGACCTAAATTCAATTGTGCATGTATGGGATGCTATAGGGAGACATGTTACTGCCCTCAACCCGCCACCTGAAACAAAGGGGGAGCTTATTACGGCTTTAAAGGAACAGTGGTCATTACTCCCTACTGAGCTGATTCACAACATCATAAACAGTATGGAACATCACTGTTGTGCCTGCATTGCTGTAAGGGGTGACCATACTCCTTATTAAAAAAACTTTTCCCATTGCATTCTAACACCTCATTTTTGGACAAATTCCTTAAGTGTTATTTTTTGACGAAAAATGTTTGTAAAATATTTTATGCCATTCATCTTCAGCATTGTAATTCATGTTTTCAGCAAATTTCATTAAAATCATTTTATAATTATTTGTTTCTTAATTTTTCTGAGTTTTCCATAATTTATGGAAACCAGTGTATATATATATATGCACTTTCATGGGACTTCATTAATACTATGACATTGCAATTTCTATATTGCGTAGTGTACAGTTGTATTTTCTTTATTAATAATATTTATTGTTTGTGTCATGCATGTAAATGTCTGCTTCTACTTGACAGGATTCACCAGTGCCATATAGAGAAGATGAAGTCATTTCATTGCCTGTATATTTCACAGCAGAGCGAGAAAAAATTGTCACCTGTATTGATGTGCCTTGTGGAAGTGACCGTGATCACTGGCTGCAATGTGGAGCTGCACTATTTTTGAAAACAAGTTAACTGTTATTGGAAACAAACTTGTTTATTTTGTTGTCCAAAAATACTAGTCATTTATTGCATTATTTTGGTAATTTAATACGCACAGTTTTGAGGCTTTCACTTAAAAGATATTGAAGTATAATTTATGTCAAAACACAAATCTTGTATCCTTTTAAACACCTGTGATATGAAAAAAATAGTAAACATACTATTTGCTTAATAATCAAAACACAATATATTCATAATTCTTGCAAGATGAATAAAATATTTATCACTGGTTGTGGAATTTGTTTCTCTACGCATAATCTTTTTAATAAAAAAATTACATGACAGTAATTAAATTCGAATGTCCATTATATCAAAGATATTTGCATCTAGTAGTCCTCTGTGATTTGCTAACAGATTAAATAGCTAGTGGCAGATATGTAATTTATTCAAAGACAGAAAACCTACACAATTGTATTATTAGGAAGTTTGTGGAAGTTGCATGTCCATCCAAGTATATTGAAGGCAAAATAATTTTACTTTTTTTAAAAAAAAGGATGGAGATAACTGTAAGCTTTTGGCTTTTGTTGGTTTCTTGTACACTATACAAATACTTAAAAAAAGATATGCTCGTTGGAATAGTAGTCAGGTATGCTAACCACTAGTCCAAGTAAGAGTAGTGGTTAGCATACCTGACTACTATTCCAATGGGCAAGTCCTTGTTTGTGTCCTTTATACCTCATATTGGCTTATATCATTGTGGCAGATAAAGTGTAACTTTCAAGCTTAATATTTGTTTCCCCCATAATGGGACAATGATGTCATTAGCTGGTTATACCTCAAATATCATAATGGAAAATTACGTGGTAGGTTATTTGACAAGAGAGTTTGTAAGTTATTAGAACTTAAAATTTAATAACACGATCAAGCTGTTTACGTTTAGATAGCACAGTGTATTACAATTCCTAACCATAGAACTGCCAAGTATATAATACTTGCGTTGGAAACCAAATAACAATAGTACGTTATTATTAGAGTAACCTAAAGTCTTTATATAACCTTAAAACATTGTTAAGATACATTAGATCTAAAAGGAATACATAGATAGTTACCATTTCCATTTGCTGGTACAATTGCTATGTCCTAAGGCTTCAGATGTAACATGATGGATTATCATTGGCAAGGTATTATTAAGCTACCAGTCCTTGTCTACTGAACAAAATCTGTAACACTAGGCCATGTGAGATGCGTATGCCTTCGATGATTGTTCATTTGTCACTACTTTACTATCCATAAGATTTTAACTCCGTCAGCATATAAATTCCATACATTACTACATAGCCAGATGGTATTTTGTCCATATTCTATTAGTATTCATTAGAAGTAGCCGCCGTCTGGTCATCTTCCAATATACACATATTTAGGATCCCGATTGCTGACGTCATTGTTCTATTGAGAAGCTTGCATGTCGCAGATAGAACCATGTATACTGTAAAATCTTTACTTATGCTGACCTCGGATTTTAACTTTTGCTTCAATCATCGGCAGCATATTCAGACATGGGCAGAAGTTGTTGTTAACCTCATTACAAAATTCAGGATGAAACACTGTAAGTGGTAATTATCTAAGGTTGCCCAACATTTGCACTTACTACATAAAGGTTAAATTATTTTTACGCCTGAGCTATCCAAACTGTCGTTAAAACTGATAAAATAACGTTTAAAATATTAAAAGTTGTCCATCCTACATCTCGGACAATATGACACCCTGAGCAATGCGTTTCACAGTACTCTTGTTTACGGCGTCTTCAGGCTCAGTGTTATAATGTCAGCTTAATAATACCTTGCCAATGATAATCCATCATGTTACCTCTGAAGCCTTAGGACATAGCAATTGTACCAGCAAATGGAAATGGTAAATATCTATGTATTCCTTTTAGATCTAATGTATCTTAACAATGTTTTAAGGTTATATATAGACTTTAGGTTACTCTAATAATAGCGTACTGTTGTTATTTGGTTTCCAACGCAAGTACACTGGACCTTCGTTATAGGGCTGCTCGCTATACCACGCACTCGTTTATAGCGCGGGCGATGTTCGCGATAAGTTATAATGTTTGTTTTTACATATTTTCAAGCGTACCTTATGTACGTAAATAAAATAATAAATATATGTACTTATTTAGATGTATAACTATGTTATGTGAATTTTAATAAAACACTTAATAAATAAATTGTTTTTTTTATTAAAATACTTAATATATATAGTTGATGGGATGTTTCAGTATATAGCTCAAATCGTTCTGAGTAAATTTATTGTGTCACCACCGCGCCGCTCGGTATAACGTGGGTGTTGTTTCCCGCCCGACATGCGCGTTATATCGGGGGTCCACTGTATTATATACTTGGCATTTCTCTGGTTAGGAATTGTATTACACTGTGCTATCTAAATGTAAACAGCTTGATCGTGTTATTAAATTTTATCATAGTTAGCTGTGTTTAATTAATAATTATTAGAACTTTCTTATTTCACTATAAATGTTCAATTTAATAATGATCAGATCATAATCCACAGAATATTTGTTGCATTAACCAAATAGTGGGTCTTGAGATTCTAAACTTAAGATAGCTTGGGAGTAAGCCGTAGTTTATGGGCCTAGTTGACTTCTCATCTAGCACGACTAATTGTGCAATGTGACCTCAACTATTGGTGTGAAGACCTAGCTCATGACTCTGATGCTGGGAATTAACTCCTCAATGTGTGAGAACCTGAACTGTGAGTTGAGATTCAACTCCTGAGAACCATCAGATCAACATCCTGATCACCAATGGAGTATGGGCTTCTGCTGTAATTTAGGTCTCCACGTGATGTGATGTAAAATTGTTGAGAATAAAACAGTATTTCTATCTCTGAAATAAGATTATATAATTATCAGTTTTAAATTTTTATCAACCCCTTTTTTTGGTCTAATAGTTGAGCATTTTCTTTATGCATTTTCCCTCAGGAGATAAAAAAATTCACAGGACTGGATCTGGGGAAAGTGTCTTCTCCTTTTTGAGAATTGTAACAACTGAAATGGAAGGGAAAAAATTTATTTCACTTATATATTTCAAATTTCTTCTGAATATGTATATATATATATACACTGAAGTGCCATTGAATTAGGGATAGCAACCTAGTAACGTGTTGGACTCTTCTGACCCTGATAACAGCCGCCACACAACGAGGCAAGGACCACAAGATTGCGTAAATGTTCCACAGGTATGGCGACCCAACATCCTTCAGAGCTGTCTACAATTCTCTCAAGATCTGATGGGACACAGGCAAGAACACTCTGCTCGATGGTATCCCAAAGATTTTTGATGGGATTTAAATCTGGGCTTCTGGGTGGCCAATTCGTTATTTCAAAGTCAGCAGAATACTCCTGCAACCATGCAATAGCCAACCTGGACCTGTGAGATGAACAGTTGTCTTGCTGGTAGACGCCATCTCCATTGGGATGCATGATGGGTGTAAATGGTCAGCCATGAGTTCTACGTACCAGAATGCATTGAGAGACTTTGGTACACATACCAAAAATCCCACAGACGTCCAACTGAAGACACCCCAGGCCATCACTGAGCCACCACTAGCTTGTACTGTTCCGACCTGACATGCAGTCCATGGCTTCTTGGGGTTGGCGCCATACCCTCACTCTCCCATCGGCGTGATGAAGTTTAAATCGGGATTCATCACTCCAAGCTATTCATTACCATTTTTTGATGGTCCAGTATTGATGTTCTTTAACCCAGGCAAGGCGTTGAGTCTGGCGTTGTGCTATTAGAAGTGGGACTCGTAGATCGGCGGCTCCCGAAGCCGAGATGATGAAGTGAATGTTGCACGGTCCGTGCACTGACTTCCCTGCTGGAACCTGTGTTCAGATGGGAGGTGACTTCAGATAGTGTCTGGCCCCTATCGGTCCATACGATGCGGGTCAGACAGCGAAGCCCATGATCATTCAAGGCTGATTGTCCTTTGCAGTTTGTCCAGGTACTTGTTTTTTTTTGCCGGAATTTTCGTATTCCTGGAACACTGGAAATTGTCGTATGAGAAAATCCAAGTTCGTTGACAATTTCGGAGATCGGGTTCCCATCCGTCAGGCACCTATGATCTGCCCTCTGTCAAATGCATCTAAATCCCGCACCTTTCCCATTATGCTTCTCACAATAAATGCTTGGGGAAGCCAAAGCCAGTGGTAGACTAGCCAGGGTGTCAGCTTGCCCGATGGCAAGTGGGCCCCCTTAAACATTAGACAATGTTAAAAATGATAGCCTTATAGTTGTGGGTGAGCAATATTTATAGACCCAGTCTTCCACTGGCCAAAGCTGAGCTATATATGACCAGAGTTTCGGAAACGCATGCGTGCAAATTCTGAACTTGCGGTACTGAATTTGGATAACGTCTCCTATCCCTAATTCAATGGCACTTTAGTGTATACTGGAATGACATTCTGGTCTGTTTCTGTTCAATCCAATCACTTGCTGCCTTTGAATTTTTTTTCAGTTCATTCTTAGTTTTGTATCAACTTTTTACTAAAATGTTAACAGGAATTTATCAATATTGGAAGTCAACATTTAAAAACTAATTGTTTTTTTTATGATTTTTAATTTGTTATATGATGAAAAGTTAGCTGAAAAAACTAGTTTTGGCTCGAGTGGGATATGAACTTACAACTTCGTGATAACATGGCAGGTTTTATTGGGATATCATGGGTACAATTCATGATATACTCAACATGAAGTTTATCCTTCAAAATATTTGCATCAGATCTTCTACTGTGGCATATAAACTGACAGGCTCCTGTCAGACCTCTGTGGCAAGCAGCTGCTTGAGGGGGTATTTTTTTTTGGTAGCAAACTCGGAAGCTTTTCAGAGCAAGGATAGCACTCCGTCTTCAGTGAAGTGACACTATGTGGGGAAGTTAGGGTTCTTACGAACTTCTCCCACATGTGAAGGGTGATTCCAGTTCTTGGTTGCATGTGGGGGCGGACGAGCACTCACTTATTACGGAACCATCGTCTGCGAAGTTATTGAAATAATGACCTCGTCTGTCCCCACTTGCAACCGAGACACTGGAATCACCCTTCATGACAAATGGAAGTTCTTAACAACCCTAACGTCATCACAGTATCACTTCACTGAAGATGGAACACCGTCCTTGCACCAAAAAGTTTCTGAGTTTGCTCCCAAAATCTTAATTTATACGCAAATAGTTTGAAGGATAAACATCAAAATTTTACTGCTCAGCAACAGAGAACTTTTATCTTAATCTTGAGTTCCATATTTACAGGAAAAAAAAATACCCGATATTCTCTATTATTAAATCTTTAAAAGTTTAAGCTAGTTCCTCTGCGATATTTCAAATTCTTTATCCAAACTCCAAAAAACTGAAATGCAAGGTTTATAACGTAAGGTCCACTAGAATTAGAAAACCTGTTTTAGTCTGAACAAATCTAAAAGTTCGCAACAAGAAAAGAATCACCTTGGAGCCAAGTTTTGGTAATTTTTTTTTTTTTTTTATTTAATACCCCCTCAAGCAGCTGCTTGCCACAGAGGTCTGACAGGAGCCTGTCAGTTTATATGCCACAGTAGAAAATCTGAGAGGATGGCAGGACCTCAGCAGAAAAACGACACATACATCCATGCCTTTACCGGGGCTCGAACCCAGGTCCCTTAGGTCAGTAGACAGGCGTGCTAACCACTCGGCAGTGAGTTTAAATACTCCTTTTCCGTTTAGTCCTAAATTTTGCTGCATTTTTTTTTGATACATTTGTTTGGTATGCTTTTAATTTGTGTTTGAATATGCCAGACTGTTATTATATTTTGCTGTAACAACATCAGTTAATGGTAGCTTCCACAGTAACCCCAACAGGGATCTATACTCTTTAAATACCAAACGAATATTGTTTGGAAATCGAGAGATTTAATTCGGATTTTTAATTTTAGTCATTTTTTCATAAACAAGTAACAAACCATAAACAAACTTACAAGTTATCCTCCCAATGAAATGGAAATTCTGTACTGAATTGGTAAGACTCAATATAGAGTGTTTCATAAAGTTCTCCAAGGCGAGGAATTATCGTGTTATAAATGTAATTTTTACTCAATAACTCATGATCAAGCGATCCCACACATAGAAACGACATATGCGTTATCGAAAATTAGGGTGCTTTTCCGATGAGCACAATTGCACTGACCCTAAAGGGGAAGTGTGGAATTTGACAATGTTAACTTTTTGAAGTGTTGCAGATAGCACCATAATTCTAGTAACGAAGTTGTAGAGCAGCGTCGATTATGCACAAATACATCGTTGCTACCAGTGAAATTGGATTAATAGGTGCTGAAAAGTCATCCAGAAAAGGGCTAGATCTAGGGAGGGGACCATGCCTACCCCCTTGTTTTTTGGATAATGCTAGTATGGCTAATGAGGGCTGAAAATTATTAAACTTATGCATATTTCAAGATCGGTAAAACGAAGGGGAAAATATGCTGGAATGGATCCAGTCTCTTGGTCTCGCCTTTTATCTTTTCCCACTGGATTGCATCTCTTGCGCTTGCCTCTTTATTTTTTTCTAGACCCGGACCTGTCCAGGACTAACTGTTACTGGTGCTTCAACAGCCTGGTGTGTGGTAAGTAGTCAGCCAAGAAATGTCAGCCAAGAAAGATTCCTTGCCTGAACATCATTGCACATGTTCCTTGGATGTGCCCAATGATGTAGTGCTGTTCACGTTATGTTTAAAATAGTATGCAAATGGCCATGCCGTTATTCAGGAATACCAATGTACAGATCATAGAGTTGATTATAATACCCCTCACCACCATTCTGACATAAACAAAGCCACGAACATCATTGGATGGGTTCCGAGGAATGTGATACCGTTCAAGTAACGTTGGCCATTTGCATATTGTAACATACAGCTTGTGTAGTACCCTATAATTGGGTATGTTCTGAGGAATATATGAAATGCTATTCAAATGCGAGGTAATCTTTCCTGGTTGACATACACTATTTGCACCAAAACAATAGCAACAAAATTCACACCATCTGCTGCAGTGATCAGCAGAGACATTTTGGTGCCTGAGGCGAGGTAAAAATGGCGCCCCTTTGATACGTGTTAATTTGCCCCAAATTTTGATGCCTAGCAACTTCACCCATCTGTCACCTTGTCTCTGCATACTCCACATACTGAGTATTAGGAGATGGTGGTTTTGTGTAGGGAGTGTATATGGAATGCTCGTGCTGCTGCACAACTATTTACCTTCAGATAACCGCAGGCTCATCATCCAACACATAAGATGATCTTTAAAGTGTATACTCAGCGTGTGAGTATGCAGAGATCTCTGCGTACTCGCACACTGCTCATTCTCCATTGAATGACTGATGTTTAGGTTGGAATGCTGGTGAGGAGTTTTATAGTCCACATCGCACACTGCTTCACAATCTGTGCACTTGCATCATCAAAATAATCTGTATGCCCATTTGCATGTTGTAACATACAGCGTGAGCAGTACCTCATTGTGTTCCGAGGAATGTGATACCGTTCAAGTAACACGTGTGGCCATTTGCATATTGTAACATATAGCATGAAGAGTACCCCATCATTGGATATGTTCTGAGGATTGGATTGGATTGTTTTACCTCTGAGCGGCACTTTTTTGCACACCATGGGCTAAATTGCCAGGTCACATGGACCCCGAAGGCTCAGAGAAGGTTGGGGGAGGGGACCCACTGGAACAGCTGTTGGGAGACAGATGGTAGCCTCCCGTCAAGGCCATCCAGTGTGTTCTTTAACGTGCACAGGGTATGGCTCACACGGGGACACGGCTTAACGTCCCATCCGACGGACGGCGTCCTTTCCAAGCCCATCAGTGTCCCCTACTGACCATGGGCAGGGCGGGGAAGTTTTGCGGAGATAAATCTCAACGCTGACCCAGCTGGGACTCGAACCTGGGAACTACAGATTACGAGCCTGGCGCGCTACCAACTGAGCCACCCCCGCCCCTATGTTCTGAGGAAAGTGATACTGTTTAAGTAACCTGTTTGACCATTTGCATGTTGTAACATACAGCGTGAACAATATCCCATAATTGGGTGTGTTATCAGCAGGGGCGTAAGCGAATGACTGATTAGGAAAGTGGGAGAAATCGAAAATTTCCCAACTCGAAAACCAAATTTTGCCAACTGAGAAAATAATGTCTGTCAATAATAATGTTCGATCCGTGGGGGGAGGGGGGCAATTTTCACAACTATCCTGCATTTTGCTATGTAACTTTCAATTTTTTCAACTATCCATAATTTCACAGAAATAATCTCGATATTTACATCTCGCATGAATTGTAACAAAAGTTAGTGTGAATTTTCCCAACTCCCTTTCATTTGGCCAACTCTCCTTAATTTCACAAAACCAATCCTGATTTTGCCAAGTCACTTCAAATTTTTCAAACTCCCCAAGATTTTGCCAAGTTATCTCGATTTGGCCAACTCTTTTTAATTTCACGAAACTAATCCCAATTTTCACAATTCTCCTATATTTTAAAGTGGGTTCGAATTTTGCCAGCTACCCTAGATTTTTCCAACTCCCCAAGATTTTGCAGAGTTCTCAATTTTGCCAACTCTCCTTAATTTCACAAAACCAATCCCAATATTCACAACTCACCTACATTTCGCCAAGTGGTTTCCAATTTTGCCAACTCCCCTAGATTTTTCCAAGTAGCCTCGATTTTGACACCTCATTAATCTCACAAAAACAATCTATTACAGAAAAAAAATCCCAATTTTTACATCTCATCTGTTTTTTGCAGTCACTCCGCATTTTGTCAACTCCCCAAGATTTTGCTCGATTTGTCCAACTCTTCTTAATTTCACAAAAATAATACCAATTTTCACAACCCGCATATATTTTACCAAATGAATTCGAATTTTGCCTACTTGCTGTGATTTTACAGAAAAAATCGCAATTTTTACATCTTTACTGAATTTTCCAATTCACTTCGAATTTTATCATCTCTCCTTAATTGCACAAGAAAGACACAATTTTCAGAGCTCCCTGTATTTTACCAAGTGGCTTCGAATTTTGCCAACTCTCCTAGATTTCTCAAACCAATCCCAATTTTCACAACTCACCTGTACTTTACCGAGTGGTTTCCAATTTTGCCAAGGTGCCTTGATTTTACCACCTCTCCTTAATTTCGCAAAAACAATCCCAATTTTTACATCTCTTCTAAATTTGCCAAGTAACTTCAAATTTTTCAAACTCCCCAAAATTTTGCAGTTTTCTCGATTTTGTCAACTCTCCTTAATTTCTCAAAAACAATCCCAATTTTCACAAATCGCCCGTATTTTACCAAGTGGATTCGAATTTTGCCAAGTTTTCTCGATTTTTCCAACTCGCTACAATATTACAGAAAAAAATCACAATTTTTACATCTCACCTGGTTTTTACAAAGTCACTCCGGATTTTGTTAACTCCCCAAGATTTTACCAAGTCACTCCGAATTTTGCCAAACTCGCCTGTATTTTACTAAGTGGCTTCGAATTTTGCAAAGTGCTCCACATTTTGCAGTCACCATTTTTCCAACTTCCCTAGATTTTACCAATTTGCCTCGATTTTGACAACTATCCTAGATTTTGCCAGTTGTCTAGATTTTAACTCCCCTTAATTTTACAAAAAAAGATCAAAAATTTTCACAACTTACCTAGATTTTACGAAGTCGCTTCAAATATTTCCAACTCCGAGTTACTTTGGGGGGAGGAGCCTCCCCCTCATATCTACGCCCCTGGTTCTGAGGAATGTGTGTGATATAATTCAAGCATGAGGTAATCTTTCCTGGTTGACATACACCATTTGCACCAAAACAATATAGCAACAAAATTCACACCATCTGCAGCAATACCAGATGATCTTTTATTGCAATTTTCAACTGCCATAATTCCAATGCGGCAGTGACTTATTTGTGTGCAATCGATGCTGCACTAGAACTTCGCTATTGAAATTTTGGTGTTATTTACAATATTTCCGAAGTTAACGTTGCTAATTTCCGCACTTCAACATTGGGTTGGGTTGTTTTACCTCTGAGCGGCACTTTTTTGCACATCATGGGCTAAATGGCCAGATCACAAGGACCCCGAAGGCTCAGAGAAGGTTGGGGGAGGGGACCCACTGGAACAGCTGTTGGGAGACAGATGGTAGCCTCCCGTCAAGGCCATCCAGCGTGTTCTTTAACGTGCACAGGGTATGGCTCTCCCACACACGGGGTTGGGTTGGGTTGTTTTACCTCTGAGCGGCACTTTTTTGCACACCATGGGCTAAATGGCCAGGTCACATGGACCCCGAAGGCTCAGAGAAGGTTGGGGGAGGGGACCCACTGGAACAGCTGTTGGGAGACAGATGGTAGCCTCCCGTCAAGGCCATCCAGCGTGTTCTTTAACGTACACAGGGTATGGCTCTCCCGCACACGGGATCACAGCTTAACGTCCCATCCGACGGACGGCGGCCTTTCCAAGCCCATTGGTGTCCCCTACTGACCGTGGGCAGGGCGGAGAATTTTGCGGAGATAAATCTCAACGCTGACCCAGCTGGGACTCGAACCTGGGAACTACACCCACACACGGGGCCACGGCTTAACGTCCCATCCGACGGGTTGTTGGGTTGGGTTGTTTTACCTCTGAGCGGCACTGTTTTGCACACTATGGGCTAAATGGCCAGGTCACAAGGACCCCGAAGGCTCAGAGAAGGTTGGGGGAGGGAACCCACTGCAATAGCTGTTGGGAGACATATGGTAGCCTCCCGTCAAGGCCATCCAGCATGTTCTTTAACGTGCACAGTGTATGGCTCTCCCACACAAGGGGCCACGGCTTAACGTCCCATCCGACGGACGGCGGCCTTTCCAAGCCCATCGGTGTCCCCTACTGACCGTGGGCAGGGCGGTGAATTTTGCGGAGATAAGTCTCAATGCTGACCCAGCTGGGACTCGAACCTGGGAACTACAGATTACGAGCCTGGCACGCTACCGACTGAGCCACCCCCCCGCCCCTTTCGACATTGGAAAGAGTAACTCATTCTTCTTGCAGTTCAACCATGGGTGATACAAATGCACAGATCGTGCAGATGTTTGTGTCGTGGACATTATTAACGCTCCTCACCAGCATTCCAACCTAGTCTTTCAACAGAAAGTAAACAGTATGTCTGCTGAGCAGCAGACCCACGCCTTGGTGATGCTTTCCATCCTCTCTCCCTGTAAAGAGAAATTTAAAGTTATTTTTAGTATCTCACCTTTACCTGTCCATCTGGTCTCTTGCAAGCCTAGAATATCCAGGTTATAGTGCTGGAATTCCTTCGTGAGAACATCAAGAGAATAAACTCTATGTAATGTCCTCATGTTCCACGTTCCTGCGGAGAGAAAATGATTAGTAGGATTTTTAAAGAAATTAGTTTCATTGAGATAGGTAGGGCCAACAATATCAAACATCCCCCTGATCGCAGGTATGGGGAAAAGTCCAGTTCCTCCTCCGCTAAAGGCTGAAATCACCGACGCTGGTAGGAACTTCAGGTACCACCTTTTCAAGTGGACTTTTTCAAGAGCCATATGGCTTGCCTGAGACACATTACTTCAGTTTAGGCTTGACGATGCCCAACTTACTAAGTAAGGTTCAGGTACCTGCGATGGCCTCTGATTAGGATTATCCCCAGCTGATATAAGGTATCCCATGCCTCTTTCACTTAGGGCTGGCAACCCAGAAGCAAACAGGAAACACAGCTATAGATTCTCCCTCAACAGAGGCCCACCAGTGCAGCAAGTCCAGGATCCACAATCAAGCTCAAATCCGTAAACAAGTCGTCTAGTAGGTATAAATGGTCAGCACCAGGACCCTGCGAAGTTGACCATTCCTCAGCAGGGTTGAAAAAAAAAAGTGGCCATAGATGACCAGATCAGTAGGCCATATTGAACTGGCAGCCCTCCCCTTCCGTTCCCTTCCAAAAGAGAATATATCTCTTTTGAAAGGTACTAATGGCCTGCACCACGAGAAGGCGGAGTCGGACATTAGGTGCTACACCTGGCCGTGGATTGGTACAAAGCTCCTTCCAGTTTATGCCTAGCATAATATATCACATTTCTAGAAAGCAATAAATAACGTCAATATTTTGGAGGGAAGTAATAACAAATATGGATGGAATTTTAAAGGAAAATCGTGATTCATTGACCGTATGCTCTCTTAAAAAGTGTAATGTGAAAACCACGTTTTGCAAAAACCTGCTGAAGCTCATATTAGTGTTTTTTCATGAATTATTTCAACCTTTATAGCTTTTAAGAACAATTTTTATGAAAGATTAAAGATATTTGATTTCTATAATCTGATTTTGTTTTTGTTATCCAGTTTCTACGGAATCAACATTAAGTGATACGGAAATTCCGATAATCAATAAAAGATATTTTTTGCTGCAGTTACGGTTACTAGCATTCTAAAAGGGGAGGGGGGTGAACTATGGTCCCTTACTCCGCCCTTGATTCTGCCTCTAACATAAGATCCATAGAAATCAATTACTACTCCCCACCCACTTGGGGCGATCTTCTAAGGAAGTCCCTGCAGATCATTAGACTCAAAACATGTTAAAAAAAATCGAAAACTTCTGGTTACGCCATTAGATAGATTATTTCTCTTAGCAAATGATATTTTCTGGATAATTAGTAAAATAAAGTTTAGAAACAAATTCCTTTTTAACGAAAATTGTAAGCAGCTGTAAACCAAACGTTACTTGGAAAATCGCATAAAATTCTTGTGAATAGCTTATAATTCATTTTTCTCTATAGAAAGTACGAATTTTATAATTAATCAGAGAAAATTTATCAAATTCTTCCAATAGTTTTGCGAGATTGATTCGTTCGTTAGATGATGCTTTCGCATTTCCCAAAGAAATGTTCTCAGTAATAGATCCAAAGAAGTTTCATGAAACAAGAATTCATCTCCATTTTACTCGTAATCTGCTGTTCGAAGGTTGTAGCCCCAACATTTACCTCCTCTAACCCCCCTCCTGCCCTTGGTGAGAAAGCAGATACCGATGGGCTTGGACAGGCCGCCATCTGTCGGAGGGGACATTAAGCCATGACACTGTGTGCACTAGAACATACTCTGCACCTTAAAAAATATCGATCGGCTTGACAGGAAGCTACCATCTGGCGCCTAACAGCTGTCCACGTGGATCCACTTCCCCCAACCTTCTCTGAGCTCTTGGGGTCTTTGTGATCTGACCTTTTAGCCCATTATGTGCAAAAAAGGTGCTCAGAGGTTAAACAACCCAACCCCTTTCCCATTCTTCTCTGAGCCTTTGTGATCCGGCCAGTTAGCTCATTGTGTGAGCAAAAGTATAGCTTAGAGCTAAAAACTAAGCCCACCCTTTCTCCTAACCCTTTGGATCTTTGTGACCTGGTTATTTAGCCCATTGTGGGTACAAAAGTATAACTAAGAGGTAAAAACTAAATTAAAGCCAAAAAGCACAGAGTCCATGACCATAGAGGGGCCTCGCCAACAGCCAAGCAGAATGATTTCATGATTTTGTACAATATTAGGATACCTCAAAGATTACTGAAGAATAGAATTGCTAGAAACAGAAAACAGACATTAAAATGCTAATAACAGAAACGGAGAAAAAAAACATACTTCAATTCTGAAACATTACAAATTATTTCAGAGAAATGTTTTAAAAACCACTAAAACCGAGAATTTTATACTGGAACGGGGTTCAGGCAACCTCCCTCCCCCCCCCCCCCAAACACCTTTATATTATTTTTATATCTGGGCTGGTACTGTATACAAAATTTTTAGTAAAAGAAACTACCGAAAAATAAAGTCGGCAACAATTTCTACCATCATTTATGACAAAAAAAGACGAATTGTTACATTCAAGGATAAGCATGAACCGGAATGATTTCCATATTATTTATTTTACACAGTTGAGCTATTAAAAATTTCCAAAACTGGTTGCTATCGCTGCGGTTAAACATAAAATTCGTTTCTGAAATTTGAATTTCAAACGCGTGATGCTAAATTTCACAGAATGCTGTAATTTATAAGAATTGTTGATACCGAAGTTCTCCTGACATAATTCTTTTCGCTCTGTTTTAGAAAGCGACAGCGAGCGACCTTCACCAAAGTTCAAGCAGTATGGAGAAGTACTTCCTATTATTTGTCACCCATGATTACAATCTTTGTCAACTAAGGATAAACATTCTTTTCCTATAAGAGTTTTTGGTAGTCTTTATAGATCTCATTCTCCACATTCTCATATTCCACGTTTCATGTTTATCCTTTCTAACACCACTGTTGTCCTTTAGCTCCATACTACAATGTTCCTGAACTTCATTTATTGTTTCTATATAATCACTCACTGCATTTCTAATCCCGAAGCTTTATTGTCATCCTTGGTGATAAAGTCTCTGGCTGGTATATGATAAAAACTACTCCCATCCAAATTGTTCAAACCACATGAGCAATTTATTTGCCATCTACGATTACAACCTTTGTCAACAAAAAATAGAAAAAAAATTATTTCCAATAAGCGGGTGTGGTAGTCCACAGATGATTTTACAAGAGCTCATTCACTTTCTTCCTCGAAGCAATCGTTTCTTACATTCTCTCTCATGAGCTTAATGATATGCTGCTTGGACTCTTTTTCTATTATTCGTACATTCACTAACGACATTCCTAATCTCGAAGCTTTATTGTCATCCTTGGTGATAAAGTGTCTGGTGAGTTTATGACAGTCACAAATTGTTCAAACCATATGGCCAAGTGCTCCCCATTATTTGTCACCTGATTAAAACCTTTGTCAACTTAAATTAGGATAAAAATGATTCTTTCCGATGAGCGTTTTAGGTAATCTCTATTGATTTTACCAGACCTCACTCGCTTTCTTTCTCGAAGTTAGCTTTTGCTTACACCACTCTCTCTCTTGAGCTTAATGCTCGGTTGTGTGGATATTTTTTGCATGATACCCATTCGTTCTCTTCACATTTCTAATCTTCAAGGTTTATTGTCATCTTGGCGATAATAAAGTGTCTGACTAATTTATTATGGCAAACAATACGTTACCTTAAAAGAACTATTAGAAACGTTTGCATGTAATGTGAATAAAAAGCCGCATTAAAATCTCCTTCATTTTGGAAATAAGCTTTTTACGGGAAAATGTCACTGGAGATAAACTGAAGAAACAGAAATTGCTCAACATCATGATTTTCAGCAATATTTGTTTAATGTTAAAAAGAATTGTGAAGTTGAAACTTTCACCACGAAATAACTCGTCATAAGATTTTGGCTCAAAAGTTAAACAGCAACACCAAGTGTTTTATCAGAGTAAACAAAAATAAATGCAATTTTAGAATTTTGTATGATAATTAAGTTTTTACTAATTTAGAACTAAAAGTTTTAAAACGAGCATAAAAGAAATTTCTGCTACTGAATGTTAAAACTTCTGATATCGTTTATCATGTATAAGAATATTTTCGAAAATCGAGATTTTGGAATATTTGAGTGAGATATTCAATTTATCTTCAGCGGGTTTTCACCGTAAAAAGCTTATTTTCAAAGTTAAAGAGTTTTGAAAATGGCTTTCTCTTCTTATGATATGGAAGTGGTCCAATTGAAAGGTGGTTTATAATACTCATAGACTGACAATTTTTTAGGTAAATGTTTCGCCGATGATTTTGACAATTAATCTCAAATTATTTTATTTTCCCCGATTAGTCTTTCTAGAGAACTGTTTTCATTTACCAACAACTTATTAGGAAATGCCTTCGCAGAGTTTTTTCTTAAGCACTGTTTTCCTCTACCAACAAGTTATTAAATAATGTCTTTGCAGATGATTTTGCCAATTACTCACAAGCCATTTTACTTTAAACGAGGTTAGTCTTACAACACTGTTTTACTTTACCTTAATACTAAGTGCTTGAACTTAATATGTTCCAACACGTATACTGGAGACACAAGGTGATTTCTTTTCTGGATTCTGGATCATTTACTGTCATCCTTTGGGATCAAACGTCTGATTAGATTGTAGCAGTAATAACCTCGCAACCAACGAGTTCAAGTCAGATAACAAAGTGCTCCCCATTATTCAGTACCTATGATTACAACCTTTGTTGACTGGCTTTTTCGGTAGTCTTTATAGATGATATTTCCAGAAGAGCTGACACTCTTTTTTCTTTCTCCAAGTCAGCCTTTCTATCAACACTTTGTCTCTTATCTTCCTGTTCTAGCCTGGGGTTCACTTGTGACATTTATTATATACTTCCTGAGACCATTTTCAAAAACCGATTGCTTTATTGTCATCATTATTCATATAAAGTGCCTATTTCATCACATAAAGTTTATTTGGCAGAATGAGTTTCAAGAAAACCCTTTTACCACTTTTATAGCTACACTGCGAGTAGTAATACGGCTTCTCAAAAGAGTTTTTTTTTTCTTCCTCGAAGTCAACCTTTCTAACGGAACTGTTGTCCTTTAGCTTCATGTTCTGTGCCTGGAGTTCACTTGTGGTATATTTTCTCATAGCATTTGCAAAGTCTGGTGGTTTATTGTCATCATTATTCATATAAAGTGCCTATTTCGTAACATAAAGTTTATTTGGAAGAACGAGTTTTTAAGAATACCCTTCTGCCATTTTCATAGTTACACGGGGATTAGCAACACGGCTTCTCAAAAGAGCTCTCTCTCTCTTTCCTTATTATATACTTTATCATAGCATTTTTAAAAACTGGTTGCTTTATTGTCATCATTATTCATATAAAGTGCCTATTTCGTAACATAAAGTTTATTTGGAAGAACGAGTTTTCAAGAATACCCTTCTGCCATTTTCATAGTTACACGGGGATTAGCAACACGGCTTCTCAAAAGAGCTCTCTCTCTCTTTCCTTATTATATACTTTATCATAACATTTTTAAAAACTGGTTGCTTTATTGTCATCATTATTCATATAAAGTGCCTATTTCGTAACATAAAGTTTATTTGGAAGAACGAGTTTTCAAGAATACCCTTCTGCCATTTTCATAGTTACACGGGGATTAGCAACACGGCTTCTCAAAAGAGCTCTCTCTCTCTTTCCTTATTATATACTTTATCATAGCATTTTTAAAAACTGGTTGCTTTATTGTCATCATTATTCATATACAGTGCCTATTTCGTAACATAAAGTTTATTTGGAAGAACGAGTTTTTAAGAATACCCTTCTGCCATTTTCATAGTTACACGGGGATTAGCAACACGGCTTCTCAAAAGAGCTCTCTCTCTCTTTCCTTATTATATACTTTATCATAGCATTTTTAAAAACTGGTTGCTTTATTGTCATCATTATTCGTATAAAGTGCCTATTTCGTAACATAAAGTTTATCTGGCAGAATGTTTTTTAAGCCTACCCTTCTACCATTTTCATAGTTCCACGAGGAGCAGCAATACTGCCTCTCAAAAGAGCTTCTCACTCGAAGTCAGCCTTTCTAAGGGAACTGTTGTCCTTTAGCTTCATGTTCTGTGCCTGGGGTTCACTTTGCAGTATACTTTCTCATAGCATTTGCAAAATCGGATTGCTTTATTGTCATCGTTATTCTTATAAGGTGCTTATTCCGTAAGATAAAGTTGATTTGGCAGAATAAGCTTGAAGGTTCTTTTGTGGATTTCATAGCTTTACAGGAAGCAATATATCTTTTCAAATTCCGGAAATTCGTAGATGTTCCAAAAATGTCATGGATCAACTTGGCTGTATACCTGAAAAAGAAAATAATTTCGTTGTCAGTCCAGTGAGACCAAATATTAGTTTATCACATATTAAATTAAATATAATTATCATGCATTAAAATAACAATGATGGTAATGCTTTCTCACCGAAAGCCACATTCTTAAAAATCTCTGCAGGTCGCAACAGGGAATTAAAGGAGAAAATATGCTTTTATATAATTATACTATTCTCTTTTTTAATTCCATAAATGTATTTTAATCATTGTTTTGTAATATTGGACTATACTGTACCCCCTGTTATTGTAATCGCTAGATGGCAGCACGACGTACAAAGCAGAAAGGATTACTCTCAGGAGGGAAAGCTTTAGAGACATGGTTACGAAGTTTTACCTCTTGAGTGGCAGTTTTTAACATGTCTAAACGACCACGGAGTGCTACTGTTCCTGCGTTGGGCTGCCGAGTAAGGCTGCAGCCAGTCGGATCAGAAGCGTATTTCGAAAATATGTTTTGAATGGGGTGGGGGGGATCTGATTTTTCGAAAGATTAAAACGTAAGTGATCAAAAAGTAAATATTAAAAAAGCAACAAATAAGTAAATAAAAATGATTGGTACATTTTGCATAAATGTTTTATAGTTGCTAAATGTAACAATAATATAAAATCCGAAACCTCCCCCCCACCTGAGTCGGATGGGGCGTTAAGCTGTGTTGCCATTCCCATATGCAGATGAATCATACCTTGTACACGTTAAGAAACATGTTGGAAGGCCTTGACTTCTGAGAGGAAGAGGCTTCCTTCTGTTTTCTAAGTCTCCGGCACACCAGGAACAGTACTTAGTTTAATGTCCCATCCTAGAAACAGAAGCCTTTCCAAGCCAGATTGGTGTCCCTTTTTTCACTGAGTAGGTGTCAGCAGAAAAAAACTCTAGACGCAGGGTTGGGTTTTGGGTTGTTTTACCTTTGAGCAGCGCTTTTTTGCCCAAAACGAGCTAAGTGGCCAGCTCACAAGGACTCGGAGAAGATTGGGAGAGGGATAGTTATTAGGAAACACACAGTAGCCTCCTATATAAAGGGGCATGCCCCTCCCTATATCCAACCTTGTTGACTCCTAACTCTATTCTCCGCCCTGCCCCCGATCAGTAGGGGACACTTATGGGCTTGGAAAGGCCGCCGTCCGTCGGATGGGACGTTAAGCCGTGGCCCCGTGTGCGGGAGAGCCATACCATGTGCACGTTAAAGAACACGCTGGATGGCCAAGACGGGAGGCTACCATCTGTCTCCCAACAGCTGTTCCAGTGGGTCCCCTCCCCCAACCTTCTCTGAGCCTTCGGGGTCCATGTGACCTGCCCATTTAGACCATGGTGTGCAAAAAAAGTGCTGATCAGAGGTAACCGAACCCAACCCTAACTCTATTCACAGCTTACGGCGAATTTTTGGAGAGAAATTTCGTTGCCGAGTGGTTATCGCGCTTGGTTACTGATCAAAGGGGCCTGGGTTCAAGCCCCGGGTAAGGCATGCATGTTTGTGTTGTTTTTCTGCTGAGATCCCGCCATTCTCACAGACCTTCTACTATGGCGTATAAACTGACAGGTTCCTGTCAGTTTTTTTGAAACCTTTCAGCAACTATTTAAAAATAATAAATTACCCTTCAAGCAGCAGCTTGCCATAGAGTTAGATATCTCGGCATGAAAGGTATTTAAAATTAATACACTACTCAAACTATTATTTTTTTCACATATTATATATCATTAATAATTCACCCTTGGTGTGTGTAAATGATGCTAAAGAAAGTTTAGTTCCTATGAATTATTTCTAGTACACTTAGCTTGAGATTTTAATTTTGTCTTCAGTAAAAAGTTTGTAGAGTTTGTAATGGCCTATAATACTAAAAATTAAAGAAAAAAGTTAACAGCTTGCATTTCTGTACAATGGCATACGCAGAAAATGGGGGGAGGGATGGAATCGATGACATGCACGAGTCTAATTGTGAAGGGGGGGAGATTGTGCCCCTGTCTTTTAAAGAATGCCTTAGAAAATAAACTGCTCTACTAAAATATTCGAGAATATACACAGTCGTATCAGAATATGACCACCCAAGGAATCACAGTATACCTGCCCAGGCACGTTACAGAGTGCACATGACAAGGTCGACCACATGGAGATATAAGCGGCCAGCCAGGACAGATGAACCATAGTGTAACATGTGCACAATGGGCAGAGGTATTGATTTGATGGGCATTTAAAAAGGAATGATCACCAGCTACTACCCCAAGGGTGGAAGCATCTCGGAAACAGCCGACTTCATGGGCTGTTCGCAAGGTGCAGTAGTGTGTACCAAGAATGGACTGCTGGCACACCGAGTACCTACAGATGTCATAACTGTGGAGCCCCAAAGACCATCGACCCCAGAGGGGTTGGGTTGTTTTACCTCTGAGCGGCACTTTTTTGCACACCATGGGCTAAATGGCCAGGTCACATGGACCCCGAAGGTTCAGAGGTTGGGGGAGGGGACCCACTGGAACAGCTGTTGGGAGACAGATGGTAGCCTCCCGTCAAGGCCATCCAGCGTGTTCTTTAACGTGCACAGGGTATGTCTCTCCCACACACGGGGCCACGGCTTAACGTCCCATCCGATGGACGGCAGCCTTTCCAAGCCCATCGGTGTCCCCTACTGACCGTGGGCAGGGCGGGGAATTTTGCGGAAATAAATCTCAACGCTGACACAGCAGGGACTCGAACCTGGGAACTACAGATTACGAGCCTGGCACGCTACCGACTGAGCCACCACCTCCCCAGAGGGGAACGTCGTCTCCGTCGACTGGTAAAGGGTAATCAACGCACAACAATTGACTACTCAAATGAGTGCTGGGGCACCCAGGTATGTGTCCCCGATAACAGTAGAGCGAACCGTTATGCATGGGTCTCCGAGGTTGATACTGCATAAAGGCGCCCATGTTAGCCAAGGTCCATCAACAACGATGCCATAGTTCACATGAGACTACCGTCGTTGGAGAGGAAAAAAGGTTGCCTTCTCTGACAAATAAAGGTTTTTACTCCACAGAAGTGACGGGAGGTGGTGGATAAGGCAGACACACGAGAACCAACACCTGGACACGCTTATCAGTCAAGTACATGCCGGCGGTGGCAGTATGCATGTATGGGGGTTTTTCCTGGTATGACCTGGGACTGCTGGTACCACTGGATGGGTCCCTGAATGCTAATGGCTACCTGTTCATTCTCACTTATTACATGCATCCCTTCATGTTGGACATTTACCCTGGTAGTGATGGTGTCTACCAACAGGACAATGCACCCTGCCATGTTGCTAAGATGGTGCGTGACTGGTTCCAGGAACACGACAGCGATGTCTCTGTTCTCCCTTGGCTGGCTAAATCGCCTGACCTCAATCCCATACAGCACTTATGGGACCATTTGGATCAACAGGTTTGGCATGTGGACCCACAACCACGTCATCTCTGGAACCTCCGTGCTCTGATGGAGTCTGAATGGGCACGTGTGCCTTTAGCAACCTTCCAGTGCCTCATTGCGTCCATGCCACACTGTCTCGCCGCTGTCATCCAGGTTGGGTTGGGTTGTTTTACCTCTGAGTGGCACTTTTTTGCACACCATGGGCTAAATGGCCAGGTCATATGGACCCCGAAGGCTCAGAGAAGGTTGGGGGAGGGGTTGGGTGTTTTACCTCTGAGCGGCACTTTTTTGCACACCATGGGCTAAATGGCCAGGTCACACGGACCCCGAAGGCTCAGAGAAGGTTGGGGGAGGGGACCCACTAGAACAGCTGTTGGGAGACAGATGGTAGCCTCTCGTCAAGGTCATCCAGTGTGTTCTTTAACGTGCACAGAGTATGGCTCTCCCACACATGGAGCCACGGCTTAACGTCCCATCCGACGGACGACGGCCTTTCCAAGCCCATCGGTGTCCCCTACTGACTGTTGGCAGGGCGGGGAATTTTGCGGAGATAAATCTCAACGCTGACCCAGCTGGGACTCGAACCTGGGAACTACAGATTACGAGCCTGGCGCGCTACCGACTGAGTCACCCCCGTCCCCATTGTCATCCAGGCCAAGGGTAGTTATTCCCATTATTAGGTAGGTGGTCATATTATTCTGATGCGACTGTGTATATGTTAATGGGAATATCATTTCGAATTGCTATATTACCTAAAATATGCATTTAATGGAAAAATGCCATTGAACATAAATCCAAGATCATAATGAGGTCTATTTAAATCTCGATTTTAAGAATATTCGTTCAGAATTGGAAACTGGAATATTTCACAACAGTAGCGTGCCATAAGAATTTACCTCAGAAATTAACTAAAAGCTTAAAAAATAAGCATTATTTCAAACCATTTAATAAATATACGTTTTACAAGTTTGCGCAAATGCTATTTTCATATGAGACAATTGTGGATTTTTTTTTATAAAACAAGATAATTGTTAAATATTCCACTTTCAATAACTCTTTAAATACTGAACGAATATTGTTCAAAATCCAAATTTATTTGGTTATGATCTTTAGCTATCTTCAGTCACATTTATCCATTACACGCATATTTTAGAAGTTTTGGAACTTTGAAATTTAATTCCCATTGACATAACATGGAAATCATCTAATATTTTGGTAGGACAGTGTATATTTTTAAGCTTTCAAGCGGTGGTGCTTAACTCCCCCCCCCCACGAGTATACCACTATTTCAGTATCAGTTTCTTTCTCTCTGAGCTTTGGGTTGAGTTGTTTTACTTCTAAGATGTATTGAGGCAGGGGTGGCTCAGTCGGTAGCGTGCCAGGCTCTTAATCTGTAGTTCCCAGGCTCGAGTCCCAGCTGGGTCAGCGTTGAGATTTATCTCTGCAAAATTCCCGCTCTGCCCATGGTCAGTAGGGGGCACCGATGGGCTTGGAAAGGCCGCCGTCCGTCGGATGGGATGTTAAGCCGTGGCCCCGTGTGCGGGAGAGCCATGCCCTGTGCATGTTAAAGAACACGCTGGATGGCCTTGACGGGAGGCTACCATCTGTCTCCCAACAGCTGTTCCAGTGGGTCCCCTCCCCCAACCTTCTCTAAGCCTTCGGGGTCCTTGTGACCTGGCCATTTAGCCCATGGTGTGCAAAAAAGTGCCGCTCAGAGGTAAAACAACCCAACCCAACAACCTAAGATGTATTTTTTTTCTTTTGCACACAATGGGTTAAATGGTCAGGTAACAAGAACTCCAAAGGCTCAGAGGTTGGGAAAGGGGAATCCATTGAACAGCTGTTAGGACACATGGTAACCTTTCAAAGCCATCTAGTGTGATCATTATCATGAATAGGATATGGCTCTCTGAACACAGACTGATGGCTTAATGTCCTATCTGATGGTGCCATCCTTTCCAAGACCCACCCTGCCCACAGTCAGTAGAGGTCACCGATGGGCTTGAAAAGGCCACTGTCCTTTGGATGGGACGTTAAGTTGTGGCCCCGCGTGTGGGAGAGCCATACCCTGTGTACGTTAAAGAACACTCTGGATGGACATGACGGGAGGCTACCATCTGTCGCCCAACAGCTGTTCCAATGGGTCCCCTCCCTCAACCTTCTCCGAGCTTTTGGGATTCTTGCGACTTGGCCATTTAGCCCATTGTATGTAAAAAAGTGCTGCTCAGAGGTAAAACAACCCAACCTTTCAATTTTCTATGAAAAAGTGCTGCTAGATTGTTTAACTTTTACTTTAAGATGTTAAACAATTTAAACCAGTGATTAGCAATGATAATGACATATTAGCTCCTGCAAAGTGTGTTAGAGTCCCAGCTGGGTCAGCGTTGAGATTTATCTCCGCAAAAATTCCCCACCCTGCCCACGGTCAGTAGGGGACACCGATGGGCTTGGAAAGGCCGCCGTCCGTCGGATGGGACGTTAAGCCATGGCCCCGTGTGCGGGAGAGCCATACCCTGTGCACGTTAAAGAACAGGCTGGATGGCCTTGACGGGAGGCTACCATCTGTCTCCCAACAGCTGTTCCAGTGGGTCCCCTCCCCCAACCTTCTCTGAGCCTTCGGGGTCCATGTGACCTGGCCATTTAGCCCATGGTGCGCAAAAAAGTGCCGCTCAGAGGTAAAACAACCCAAACAACCCAACCCTGCAAAGTGTAATGAATTATTTATGAAACAAAAGTACAACTGTATAAAAAACATTCAACCTTTTTATGGTGACTGTCACACTTTATAGTCTTTTCTTCAAAGTTATTTGTAGCAGGGGTGGCTCAGTCGGTAGCGCGCCAGGCTCGTAATCTGCAGTTCCCAGGTTCGAGTCCCAGCTGGGTCAGCGTTGAGATTTATCTCCGTAAAACTCCCCACCCTGCCCATGGTCAGTAGGGGACACTGATGGGCTTGGAAAGGCCACCGTCCGTCAGATGGGATGTTAAATCATGGCCCCACATGTGTGAGTGCTGTGCACATTAAAGAATACACTGGATGGTCTTGACGAGAGGCTACCATCTGTCTCCTAATAGCTGTTCCAGTGGGTCCCCTCCCCCAACCTTCGGGGTCCTTGTGACCTGGCCATTTAGCCCATGATGTGCAAAAAAGTGTCGCTCAGAGGTAAAACAACCCAACCCTTTCCAAGACCATCAATCTTTCTCACTGAGAACAGATGGAGAACTACGCGTGCAGGATTCCTTGCCACGTAGATTTGACAAGGGCCTCTCAGTTTAATGCTCCATAGAAAAGACCTTGTGAGGAAAGAAAGACACAGCAGAAAGATAATACAAAGAAACTCCCATGCTTTAACTGAGGTCCCTTTGATCTGGAGTCCTGCACACTAACCACTGGGCCACAATGGAGATAAATCTCAAGGCCGAAATAGTTAGGACTCGAACTTATAACTGTGGATTACGATTGATGCTCCACCTGACTGATGGATCAGTGATCATGATCTCCTTATGGTCAGTAATTATCAAAATAGTTCAGGTTGGGCTTGAAAATTAAGCCTGAACTCATCTCTATCCATCGGATGGGAGGTAAAGCTATAGTTGTGTATGTTTAAGAGCAGTGGTGAGCTGTAGTGGGTTTGGAAGAATCCATTGTTAAAATTGTGATTTAAAAATAAATTTCTTGTGGAATTTATAAGCTAAAAGAATTTATGAATTGAGCTTAAATGGCCCACTGCAATGAGAATTAATCTAAATTAAATGGAAATAAATCATTTTAATTAACTTTCTTTGGTTTCAATACAAAAACATATTAAAAGAATGCAAAAAAAAAAGACTAATTTTTAATGTAACATAGACAGTCTGGAAAAAATTGTCATCCCCCCCCCCCAAAAAAAAAATGGTTCCTGGGATTGCAACTACTACTGAGTATTTAGGTATTTGGGGAATTATGTGGAATTGAGATCTGTTAAAAAAATGACTCTCACATTTGCAATGGGCAAGTCCTTTGGCACACCTCCAGGTCATATACTGTTGCTGACAGGTGTCCACATGGCACAACTATTGTGCATGGTCACTATAAAAGAATACTCATATTTTGAAGAATATATATAGTTTTTCTTATCAAGATCAAGATAGCTTCTTGATTCCTTAAAAATTTCCAGTTTATTAGAAATGTATGTTTTTTAAGTAGAGCATTATTTCCTGCAGCTCTTTATGAATATAGTGTTTTTTTCATAATGACTCTTCACTAAGTTTGAGTTGGATGGGCCTAATATAAAAGAATCGCTGCAGCCATTGCAAAGGTTATAACCAACATGCTGAGCCACTTTAAAATATTGGTGTTCTTTTATAATGACTCTCAATTAGTGCATATACAAACCAGAAAAAAATAATGTCTTAAACTATAAAGTTGAATATTTGCAGACAGAAAGATAGCAAAGAGAAAACAGTTCATTTTCTGAACAAACTAAAACTGCCAATTGGAAACAGAAATATAAATAAATGTCTGCAAGCAAAGCAGTAATTTTCTTTCCCTTTATTTTGAAATTTAAATGTCATAAATATTTATCTACAAGCATATCAATCATTTATTTAGTTATTTGAAAATCATCCAAGTGAATTCAAAACTGTTAATCAGAAGTGGAATTATTAAATGTCTACCATAAAATAAGAAAAAAGAAATTTTTTTTCTTATAAATGACCATATGAAATTTTTAAAATCTATCAGACTTACGGGGACACTGTTAAATTTAATTCAAATACAACGGTTGTTCTAAAAGTAATGGCAACATACAGGGGTTTATCAAAATAATGGAAACACTATTTTACTAGAACCACAACATCTGTTTCACCTGTGGCACTGCATTTCTACCTTTTATATATATTATATTGCAGGTGACACTGTCCCTGTGATATGCATACAGTGCATTGTGTACTCCAGTTGCCGTCAGTTTCCTTTATTTTGATAAACCCCTGTATGTGATACTTACTTAACACTGTTTTAACATGAAATTTAACATTCCATGCCCTCAATGTAATTGGCTAGGTTAACAATTTTATTCCAAATCTGTCTGAGCTGGTGAATGCCAACAGTAGGTATGTTTCTCTTGATCACTATGATGGACTGTCCTGTCTCAACACCTCAGCATCCTTCAGAATGTGCTGAATGGTGGAAGTACTGAGTCCAACTTCAACTGGCATGCCATACAAGGTCAGTCAACATCCAGCAATGCTGAACATTCTCCTGCCTGATTGCAGGATTCCTTCACAGTGAGTGTTATCAACATTTACCCAACCCTGGCAAAAGGACTGCACTCACTGTGCAATACAGTTGTGCTGCATCTCTGAATGCTCCCTCAATCCACACCAACAATCCCTTGCATTACTGCCATGTGCTACCTCGATTTTGCAACTGCATACTTTTATTTATTGTTCCAGCTTTGTGAACAAGTCTTAGTGCACTTTGGCAGGAGTCTGATATTGTCACGACTTTATTTTGTCCACTCTCCAACCATGGCACTACACAAATGACAGCTTACCACCAGAACAGGTCCTGTATTGTGCATGTGTGCAAAAATGCGCATTAGAAATGCACCACACATTGGCAGCAAGATTGCCATTATTTTTCAAACAACCTTGGATCTTAGCCATAGTCAAAACACAGTGTCATTATAAGAGTGTACCTCGACAGATGTGGTCTTGAAGGGAGCCTACCATCTATCTCCTAATAGCTGTTAGTGGGTCCCCTCCCATCTCCTCAGGGTCCTCGTCACCTGCCATTAATCGATTGTGTGCAAAAAAAAAAAGTGCCAATTAGAAGTAAAAGAACCCCCCAACTGCTGCAGTGGTGTCATATTGGGGCTTCTCAAGGGGCCCCAATGTCAGTCCACCTTTCCCAATCCAACTATTTGGCATTAAAGACATAATTAACTCAATGCCCTCATAATAAGGAAATGTTGGAAGTTTCTTGACATATACAATCTGCAATTACTTTTGCTATTTAATCATTTAATGAGTACCTAAATTGGCAAAATCGTTTATTCATGCAAGAAAATGTTTGGTCCAAAAAGTGGAAGAAATGAGCCTAAGTCAGTATATTATGTTTTACGAGATGCAGGTTGGACAGGTCTGTTTTAAATGCTGTTTATCGTAAATCTTTTAGAAATAAGCAATGTTTTAAATGTATCCCTTCAAAATGAACTTCATTGGTATTAAGACATATCAGGGACCATAAAATCTAACACTTCCAAACCCACGACTTGATTGTAACACATGCTATCATAACAGGGTAATTTTGAAAGTTTCTCAACAGTTTGGGCCAGTTACTTTCGTTATTATTTAATAAAATGTAACACTTAAAAATATAGGCATTCTTTTATAATGACACTGTATTACTATTTGCATTCTCATCCCTTAGGGTTAAGAGGCACATCAGTCACTGAATAACAAATAATTTATTATTACTACATTAAAATATTATTGAAGATTTCAAAATACTCCCTCTTTAAAAATAAAGAGTAAATGGTCGAATTTTAAATATTAATTTAAACACTTATGAACATACATTCAACTTCTGTTAGTATCTAGATATTTATTTGATCAATATATTCTACCAGAATTTCAAATTTCTGGCTTAACCCTTTCAGGACCATAAGGTTTCTAAGAGTAAATATTAGTATGTAACTGTTTATTTTAGTTTGTTTAGACGTAAAATAAATAAAAATCATAAGAAAAATACATAACAATCTGTAGTTTTTTTGGAATTTTATGGGAAATATTTTTCCCAATGGACTATAAAGGTAACACAAATTATAGTTAGGCTTATTATGCAATGTCTTTTATTTATTGGTTTATTATAACAAAATATTACCTAAAATAATACAAAATTATGAAATAAAATTACTATACAAAATGATGTGCTAATTATGATATTCTGCGAAGCAATTTCTTTTGGTTGTGAAGCAAAGATGGACATTGTACAGATGCAACATTATTGCAAAGATGGACAAGGACTAAACATTCCCATTTACGTAATTGCGTTCGGCATATGTTCTATTTTGACATTCTGTATAAAAAATGCACATAAGGTTATAATTAAATACGACAATCACCAATTTTAAAATGGGAAAAAATGTTTCCCTTAGTCGTGAAAGGGTCAAAAGAATTGTTAAAAATATTATTTCAAGTTTTATATTTTCTACGTTTAGTGCTCACTAAAGATGTAAAGCATTTTGGAGACTTTTAAAACTATGAATCATCACATTTTGCTGGTACTGATTCAACTCAAAAAAGAATTTCATTAATCCCTTAAAACAAAACATTGCATTTTCCCACCCTAATGGGGATAAAGAGACAAACTGTTGCTGCCAATGTAAACCCCTTGATCATCACACTTCACCACTTAAATATCAAATTTCTAGCCCAAATGCATTGTTTGCAATATCCATCCAAAAATTTCAAATTTTTCCATCATCAGAGAGTGCAATTAAAACTTTTGAGATTTGAACAGTCTGAATTGTAATATAACCAATACCTATCAAAAGCAAAAAGAATTTTTATCTCTAAAAACAAACAATTATCTCTTAAAACAAAAAACTGCATCACACCCACCCCTAGGGGTAAAGTTAAAAAAATCATTACTGTCAATACAAACTTCACTACCTACACATTTCACTAACAAAACCTCAAATTTCTAACACGATTACATCACTTGCAATGTTGGTTTAAAATTTTACCCTTTTAAAAATTTTCCACCACTAGAGAGAGTGCAATTATAACTATTGAAAGATTCTGAATTTGTGAATCATAATATTTTATCAATACCTAATGGACCCAAAAAGAACTTTTTATTTATCTCTAAAAGAAGTTGAATGTCTACAGATAGATTACAAAGTGAAAACATTAGCTCATTTTTTTCTGAAAAGGAGCTAAAAATATAGCCTGTTAATTCCTAGAGCAGTGTTTCTCAACCTTTTTATGCTTCACTAAGCCATCCCATGGCCGAGTGGTTAGCGTGCTTGGCTACTGATCCTAAAGGACCTGGGTTCGAGCCTTGGATAAGGCATGAATGTGTGTGCTGTTATTCTGCTGAGGTCCTGCCATCCTCACAGACCTTCTACTATGGCATATAAACTGACAGGCTCCCGTCAGACCTCTGTGGCAAGCAGCTGATTGAGGGGGTATTTTTTTTAATACCCTTAGCTAGTTTTTGTTATCTTCATGCCACTCTTGAAATATTCAGAAGCATATTGAAAATTCTCATAGCTCAAACAAGAGTAAATGGAAATAACATGCTAAAATATTTTTACAACACATAAGAATGGATAACGCTTTTTTGTCGGTTAGATTTATTTACACAAATGCTGCAATGTGCTATTTACATGGGGCCGAGCACTTTTGACTGTACTCAGCAGTCATCTTCAGGGCAGCGTACAGTTCCTTGTATAGGTGGATTGTTGGTGACAAGTTAGGTTAAGCAAAAAAAAAAAATGCCTTTTTTCCTTGCAGACATTTTTGCTGACGAGAGGAAGTTTCAGCATGCGTTTAGAGTAAAAGTCACTATGTAGCAGCAGTTCAGTGCTTTTCCTGTATCACTATGACTTAGATGTAATCCCTTCTCAGTAACGAGAGTGCAGAGCAGTGAGCCGTTTTCCACGTGCTGGTCACAAACTTCAGAGGATCAATGCTGTGCAGTTGAAGAGTTGAAATAGTCTTGTGAAGTGGGGAGGAGGGGTCCGGCTGGTTGCCCATTGGTGGTAGGTGGTGGGGGTGGGAAGTCACGTTGCAAAATGCACTAAGCTGCAGGAAGAAGGGGTGTGTTAAAGTTGTAACATCTGTCTTGGAAGGCAAAAATTTGGAGGGTTTTACAGAAAGTAACTTGTTTTGGAGTGGGAGAGAAGACAATGAATCCAGAGTTGAACTGGGGGGACTACCTTGCCATCAAGGACGATTTTAGCAAGAGCGGTTCATGGAATTTTGTTTCTAATATCCAGTTTATGCTCATCTAGCCTTTAAGGTGCATGTGCAGCCAATATAGAAAGAGGGAATATCGGTGGACAATTGCAAATTTAGGCATTTTTTTAAAATTTTATTTTCTGAAACTTCTGCATTACTTTTAATCAGCTCTCATATCACTCTAATTGTGAAACAATGCCCTGCATTATACCTCGGTGAAACAGTCTTTTCTGAGTCTTTATGTACTCTTTCCAGTAATCGCAGTTTAATATTTCCAGATAAAATAAAATTAGCATTACTCTTTTTCATATTTTGTCCCATGGCCTTTAACACACTTTTTGTTTAACACACTTGGCTACTAAGGAACTTCAGTTTGAGTCCTGGGTAAGGCATGGACGTTTGTGTTGTTTATCTGCTGAGGTCCCGCCATTCTCACAGACCTTCTACTATGATGTATAAACTGACAGGCTCCTGTCAGATCTCTGGCAAATAGCTGTTTGAGAGGGTATTTATTTTTATTATACTTATTAAACTGTGATTACTAGTATAAATATATTTCCAGATAAAATAAAACCAGCAGTACTGTTTTTCAGTTAACTGAATCCAAATTAAGCTAAGGTTTTATGTTTTACCCACATTTCATGTTACTACTTTGTGCAAATTATGGGTAAAAGCATGTAGAAATATATGAACAGCTTTGGTAATGACCACTATCTTAAGACTTTATTACATAACTGTATTTTTTAAAATTCATAATTAAATGGTACCCAAAAAATATCAAAATAAGTATTTTTTATTGAATCAGGATTCATTTTAAAATACTTTGAATTCATTCAACTCTTTGATGATAACACAAAGCTTTACATTTCAATGTTAAAGAAATCCGATGTACCACACAATTATGTCATGAAAGCCTAATCTCAGTCTATCAGTCCTTCAAAAACAATAGTTTGAAAATTAGCATCTCCTGACAGAATGCTTTCTCGTCACCATTATAATCTTCACAATTTTCAAGCTTTTAAGAACCAATATCTTCTGTTATATTAGGGACATTATCATAATTCTTACTAAGTTTTGCTCCACTAAAATCAAATCCAGGATTCTAGAAAGAAAAATATTTGATAGAAAACTTGCATACAAATTATCTACAGAAAATGATTACCTACATATAGTTGAAAGATGGGAAAAACCACATAAGTTAATTTAGCTTTTGATATGTTTTACACTGATATTGTTATCAATTAAGTGATTTGTAACATTATGGTCATAAGCTTAAATACACTGGTTTCCATAAATTAAGGAATACTCAGAAAAATTATGATAAACAAAAAACTACATGAATAATTTTAATGAAATTTGATGAAAATATGAATTACAATGCTAGTTTCAGAATGGAATAAATATTTTACACTAGAAACATTTTTTGTCCAAAAATAACAGTTACAGGAACTTGTCCAAAATGAGGTGCCAGAATGCAATGGGCAAAGTTCTTTAATAAGGAGTGTGGTTACCTCTTACAGCAATGACAGCGATGTTCCATGCTGTTTGTGACATTGTGAATCAGCTCAATAGGGAGTAATGACCATTGCTCCTTTAAAGCAGGAACAATGTTATTACTCCCTACTGAGCTGATTCACATTCAACACACAAGATTCACATAAGATTATTCCTTTAGAGCAGTAATAACTCCCCCTTTATTTCAGGTGACGGGTTGAGGGCAGCAATGTGTCTTTCTAGAGCATCCACACATGCTCAATCGAATTTAGGTTGGGATATCGAGCTAGCCACTCCATGTTCATAATGGTCTCCTCTTGAAGGTATTGTTCTACTAATCAAGCTCTGTGTGGACGAGCTTTATCGTCTTGTGAATGTTTCACCTATTGCATCAGTGTACGGATGTACATAAGGGTCCAGGATGTCGTCTCTATACTTTTGAGCACTGAGGTTCCCACTCGTCAACACAGAGATCTGTGCATCCACCTAAGGAAATGCCACCCCAAATACACACACTGCCTCTACCGCACAGTCTCTATGACAGATATTACTGAGATGATAGTGGGTACCTGTTTCTTTCCATATCAAACAATGTCCGGAATCACTCTGCAAGCAATATATGGGTTCATCTGTGAAGAGTACAGATTTCCATTGCTCTTCTGCCCAATTAATATGCTTGCGTGTCTGATTCAACCTTCTCTCCTATGACATGAGGGGTATACAAATTACTGACCACACAGACCTCCCTCATGAAGCCTACGCACAGTAGAAGCTGATACAACCCTCCTAGTGGCTGCTGAAAGAAAGGTTCGTAGCTGAGAAGGAGTAGATGTCCTGCTCCTCTGTGCTGTTAACCCTTTCACGACTAAGGGAAACATTTTTCCCATTTTAAAATTGGTGATTGTCGTATTTAATTATAACCTTATCTGATTTTTTATACAGAATGTCAAAATAGAACGTATGCCGAATGCAATTACGTAAACGGGAACGTTTAGAAAACAAAAACAGAACTGTCAGGACGCATAATATATGTACTATGTGCAATGTCCATCTTTGCCTCACTACCAAAAGAAATTGCTTCGCAGAATATCATAATTAGCACATCATTTTGTATAGTAATTTTGTTTCATAATTTTGTATTATTTTAGTTAACATTTTGTTATAATAAACCAATAAATAAAAGACATTGCATAATAAGCCTAACTATAATTTGTGTTACCTTTATAGTCCATTGGGAAAAATATTTCCCATAAAATTCCAAAAAAACTACACATTGTTATGTATTTTTCTTATGATTTTTATTTATTTTACGTCTAAACAAACTAAAATAAACAGTTACATACTAATATTTACTCTTAGAAACCTTATGGTCCTGAAAAGGTTAATCGCAGATATCAGTCTTGTATAGTGGTCATAACTCTGCCCTTCCTTGGCTAAACCTCCAAGATGTGGAATGTGCTAAGAAATTGATTTCACTGTCTATGGACTACAGAAGGACTCACATTCAGCCACTGTGCCACATCTGACTGACTTTGGCCTGCTTGGAGCTGGCCAATAGCTCTCCACTGGTTTATTTGGCAAATATGTCTCGAGGTCATTCCTACAAAATGTGGAATGTGCTGTTATATTAGGGACATTATCATAATTCTTACTAAGTTGACTGATTCAAATTTAAAATTTCTTTACTCACATTTACAACACAAATTAATGATCCACTCCAAAATACCTGTTTCCATGCTGCTATCCAATTATGCAAAATGATGCAACCTAGACTAATTTGCATCAATATGCTCACTTGGCATTAATTTACTGGTTACACGAACAACTTTGGTGAGAATCTCACATTTTTTTGCGAATTATCACGATTTCTCATTTTTCCTTAATTTATGGTAACCAATATATTACATTTGTCCTATGTGATGAAGTATGTGGCTTATAGAAAATAACTGTGGTTATATAATCAGTGCAAAGCTTAAAAATATTTTTTTTAATCACTTTCTGGCTTATGTGATTTTCCTGCTGGTCAAAGATATAAAAGGTAGGAATCAGAGCAAAAAAGAAACACAAACATAAAATTAAACTGTTTTGTTCTTGAGTGGGACTTTTTTGCTGCACAGCAGAATAAGTAACCACACCACAAGAACAAAGAGAGTAATGGAGTATGTGTGTGTGTGTGCAGGGAAGGGGGGAAGGGTAGACACCCACTGGAGAGTTGTTAGAGACAGATTGAAGTTGTCCGTCAATTTAGAATGTTCACTCTTGCCCAAGGAACTCATCCAATTGACAACAGTATATAGGATATTTACTTATCAGTGTTTCTCTAAGGGCAGGGAGCTGACAAAGAGCTGAAAAGTCAGTGCTGGCAAAATTGAAAACACTTTTTAAGTCCACATTACGAGCTTGCCACTAAATAAACCACCAGCTTCCTAAATATAAACCTCTAACCCAACAGAGCCACTGGATTCTGCACATTTGTCCTAATGGAAACTTTTGCTCAAGCTTGCTGCTCTCAGTTGTTCACTGCTGTTAACAGTACTTAGATGTCAATGGTGTTCATTTTGAACATCTATGATAATGAATCATATAACCAAACTACTGTTTTGCTAAATCTCATACATATTTTCTTCAGTGGAATAACTAAAGTTACACAAATACTATGACCAAGGTCAAGTTGCCCATACCAAATGGGAGCCAAGTCTCGACTTCCTTCATGCATAACTGGTTTCTTTTATTAAAAAAATAAATAAATACCCCCTCAAGCAGCTGCTTGCCACATAGGTCTGACAGGAGCCTGTCAGTTTATATGCCAGAGTAGGTCTGTGAGGATGGCAACATAAAAATATTATGTGTAATTTTTGTTGAGACACCATGCATTTAGCTATTTAGGAAGCCATAGAATCGTGCAAACATAATGTTTGAAATAATAAGACAATATCAGAGACTTTGCTACTTTAATAATTTCAAAATATTTAAGTACCCACATAGACAGTCGACATAAAAACATATGAGTACTAGTATATTAACCCTTGTCATGTCACCACCAAATGCCAATACTGACAAACACAAACTACAAACCATAAGTGGATGCAAACATTCTACACATAAAAGACACTCAATTTAAAAAATAGAACTGTCTGATTTAAGACTTATATATGCATTATAAAAAAAGTAAGCTTTGAAGTTAATACATAAAATGTTTGTTTACTGAACACAATTTTAAAATAGTTTTGCTTCCAATCTGTTTCTAATTTTGAAGGCTGGATATGAGAAGGTTTAAATAAAAATAGAGGACTTCCTTACACTGACCTTTAATGCCCTTTAATGTCCCTTTAATGCCCAAGAAATCTCAGAAAGAATAGTAGAGATAAAGGAATAACATTATTTTAACTAGTCCATTTCATATTTCAGTCATTTTGGGCTGTTAAAAGGTTAAAACTGGAAGACACTAATTTTCATAGAACTTTGTGCAAATTCTTATTTTATGTCAGAAGAATTCATTGTTTTAATTTTTTTAAACTCTTTCAGGGTCCTGCCTGAAAAACTAGTTTACATTGAAAGGCCCAGCTATTTTTTCACTATGATCAGGCAATAAAATGATTTTAGAACTTTTTTCAAACAACAAATAAAAGGAATTATAGCATGATATGTGCCAAATTAATCAGCATTCAATTTTGGATTTTCTGAAAATGAAATATTTTACAAATACAGCTTTTATAAAGGCACGTAGTAAAAAAATATATCTGGCAATGCAAATAAAAATTTATTAAAAAAAGGACAGAAATTATTATATATAATACACATGAATAGAAAGGCTATTTATTTCTGAATAACAATATATATATACAGGGTGTTCCAAAACTCTCTGTACAAATTTCAATGGGAGATAGGGAACACCAAGACGAACCTTTTCATCTATGAATGCATGTCCACCGACATAATCCTTCAATGCTAGAGGGCACTGACAGAAATATCGGTGGAACTGGTACATAAATGAATGGAAACAAGTGTGAACAACATGTTTATTTAAAGAAGGTGCTCAAAGTTCTGACAGGCAACAGCACTGCATTCATGACAGCGTTGAATTTTGGTTGGTTGTTTTACCTCTGAGGGGCACTTTTTTTGCACACCATGGGCTAAATGGCCAGGTCACAAGGACCCCGAAGGCTAAGAGAAGGTTGGGGGAGGTGACCCACTGGAACAGCTGTTGGGAGACAGATGGTAACCTCTCGTCAAGGCCATCCAGCGTGTTCTTTAACGTGCACAGGGTATGGCTCTCCTGCACACGGGGCCACGGCTTAACATTCCATCCGACGGACAGCGGCCTTTCCAAGCCCATCGGTGTCCCCTACTGACCATGGGCAGGGCGGGGAATTTTGTGGAGATAAATCTCAACGCTGACCCAGCTGGGACTAGAACCTGGGAACTACAGATTACAAGCCTGGTCCGGTACTGACTGAGCCACCCCCACTCCTGACAGCGTTGAAGCATTGACTGCTGTACACATTAAAAGATTCTCGGAATTTCATGAACAGTTGCAGCGGTAACAGTGATTCTTGCGATGAGGTCTTCATCAGAGTCAATGGGAGTCTCATACACGAAGTTTCTCATGTTTTCCCACAGGGAGAAATCAATAAATGTTAAATCAGGTGATCTTGGTGGCCAGGCAACGGATCCACCCTAGCCTATCCATTAGCCCCCAAAAGTGGTGTTCAGATAATCCCGCACATCACTGTTGAAGTGTGCTGGCGCCCTGTCATGCTGAAACCATATTTGTCTACGAATATCCACAGGAGCATCTTCCAGCAGTCCTGGCAACATTTCTTCGAGAAATACTTGATAAATCTGCCCATCGAGTTGGGGAGGCAGCAGGTATGGCCCAATCAAAATGTCATGGATGATACCCACTCAAACATTGATGGCGAACTGTTGTTGATGACCATGCACCATTGTGGAATTTCGTGTGCCCAAATGCGAGAATTGTGCACATTAAATACACCCTCAAGTGTGAAAGAGGCCCCATCTGAGAAGAGCATGTGAGCTGGAAAATCAGGCTGCACCATGGTCTGCTGCAGAAACCAGAGCACGAATTCCACATGAAGAGGGTAATCCTGAGGTTGCAATGTCTGGACTCTGATGAACGAATGTAACTGCTGCTTGTGCAACACTCTCCACACGAGGGTGTGGTTCACACCAAAGCTACATGCAACAGTTTGCGTGCTTGTGCCTGGATTGTCCTCAATCCACCGTAGGATCTCTTCTTCTATGTCAAGAGAACGCATGGTTCTCTCCTGACCAGTGTCATGCATGTTTGCATGGAATGTTCCAGTTTCTCGCAGTTGCCAGTGCAAACATGAAAATATTTGGTGGTTTGACACGTCTGTTTGGAAAGCACTGTCAGTACAACCTCACAGCAGCTCTTCCATTTTCATTGGCAGCCCCATATGCCAGATGCATGTCAGTCACCTCAGCAGTCATGAAACACTCCATGTTACATGTAATGTGTCTGATTTAAGAAAGCTGACGGCAAACATAAGTCTGTTATCTGTTCCCACTTCGCCCTCTAGTCAATTGCAGTGCCACTAAACAGCACACTCTAGTACCAAAGGGTTATGTCAGCAGACATACATTCATAGACAAAAAAGGTTTGTCTTGGTGTTTCCTATCGCCCATTGAAATTTGTACAGAGTTTTGAAACACCCTGTATATAGTTACTTGAAACAGGAAAATTATTCTCTTTACAATTTTTTTCTTGATACCATGCTTTGAGAAAAATTCAGGTTTTTTGCTTGCTGAGTCATATCAACAAGAATTTTTAAAAAAACAATAACCAATCAACTAAATTAGGAAATATTATATGCGAATTCAATTAAACTGAATTCAACTACAAATTTTATGAAAATAAAAATTTAACAAAATTTACAAAACTTATTAATTTTAATAAGACTTTTTACAGTGATATAATGAAATCACACACATGGGGCCATGATTTAATGTCCCATCCGACGGACAGTGGCCTTTCCAAGCCCATCGGTGTCCCCTACTGACCATGGGCAGGGCGGGGAGTTTTGTGGAGATAAATTCCAATGTTGACCCAGCTGGGACTCAAACCTGGGAACTGCGGATTACGAGCCTGGCACACTACTGACTGAGCCACCCCTGCCCAAACAATCAGATGGCTTTAACAAATTATTTATATTGTTTAATATGTATCAAATGAAAAAAGAAAATATTATTTTTCAACATATATCTAAGAAAAATTTCAAACGGCAACTTCTATTTTTCTTTAAATCGAAGTTTCATGTATTGCATAAAAGATGTCTGTGTGAATCTTGGGCCTCTCATTTCAGATTCTGTCAATGTGTATGATTGTCAGGGACCTCGGAAAGGTTAAATATTAAGAAATCACAATCTGTATAATAACATTACTAAGTTCTATTAGTTACTTATTTCAGAATGATATTATACAGTACTTTTAATTTTCATACTAAAAACAATTCAAAATTAATACAGTACTGTAAGGTTTAATAACATGGTGAGGATTCAAGGCCGGATTTCCCATAAGGCATGCTAGTATTCTAATATCTTTATCACTGAAACAAATCTATCTGTTTTTATAGCAAATAGAAAAACAAATGACAGTGTACAAAAAGGAATTATGCTGCATGTGCCTAGAGGTGCTTTTGAAATGTAAATCAGGCTATGCATGGATTAAAAAACGTATCAAACTATAAGCAGATAAGTCTGCAAATTTGAGTTACATATATAACTATTGAAGATAATACTACTTTATATGCCTAATCAAGGATTATAAACTCCTGGCCTATGAATCATATGCAACCTGTGAATCTCTTTAAATGCATTATATCACAATCAAATTTTTAGATGAAATATTCAAATTTGGTCCACTAGCTTAAAAATACTTCTCAAAATTGCCCCATTAATATTACTGTAAGCAGAGCTTACCAATTTATTGTCTATTAGCTGAACTGCAGCTGGTGCCCCAAGGTCTCACATTTAATATGTATATTCTTATTTTCACTGCAATAAAGTTTAATGAGTACCATCCTCAATGAGTCCCATCAAACTTACAACAGCTATATTACAACTTACATTACCTTAACCTGCAATAAAGTTTAATGAGTACCATCCTCAAATGGGAAGTATCAAAATAATTATTCCACTACATCTTCTGAATGTGAAGGCCGAGTTGGGTTGTTTTACCTCTAAGCAGCACTTTTTTGCACACCATGGGCTAAATGGCCAGGTCACATGGACCCCGAAGGTTAAGAGAAGGTTGAGGGAGGGGACCCACTGGAACAGCTGTTGGGAGACAGATGGTAGCCTCCCGTCAAGGCCATCCAGCATGTTCTTTAATGTGCAAAGGGTATGGCTCTCCCGCACACAGGGCTACAGCTTAACGTCCAATCCGACGGACGACGGCCTTTCCAAGCCCATCGGTGTCCCCTACTGACAGTGGGCAGGGCGGAGAATTTTGCGGAGATAAATCTCAATGCTGACCCAGCTGGGACTCGAACCTGGGAACTACAGATTACGAGCCTGGCACGCTACCGACTGAGCCACCCCCACTCCCCCGTGTGAAGGCCGAGGGTAAAGACGTGTCAAATAAAAGCTTGTGGCATGGGGAATGTCGCATATTACAAAAAAAAAAGTACTCTCACGCTGTCTTTTCTTCTCCTTCCTCAAGAAAAAGAGGGAAAGGTGTAAAAAATTGTTCTACTATATCTTTTGAACATGAGGGTTGAATGTAATGGGTTAAGTGAAGCTTGTCAAATGGGGTTAAATAAATGTTTGTGATATGTAAATTATCAAAGTCTGTAAAAAATTACCCCCAAGCTTTCTCCCTCCCCCCCCAAAACAAATCAGGGTGGAAAGGTGTAAACAGTTGTTTCACTATATCTTCTAAATGCAAAGACAGAGAATAAGTTACATTCAAATGAAAGCTGGAAGCCAAAACCTCAAGTTCCCTCCATTTTCCCACCAATCAAAGGAAGGTAAACCTCATAGGAGTTGATCACAATGAGATATATATTAAATGAGAGCCTGTAACATTGAGAATGTCATGAGCTGCCTCAAATTATGCAGGCACACTCCTCTAAAAAAAAGGGGGGAGGGGAAATTTGATGGTGATTGATATTTATGAGTCGCATATCAAATGAAAACTTAAGATATGAAGAGTAACATTGGGAATGTAGCAATTTTCTCATCTGAAGCAAGGGAAAGATGCATTTTTAGTTATCTGATTATGTTTTACAATGATGTTCTAATAATGTGGGAAAACAGATTTCTTGCCTACTCAAGAATTTTTATTTAACCTATACTTTTATACATTTTTTTTTATGAACACCTATACATTTGCACTTGCTAAAAAAAAACTCACCTCTATTTGAAAACGTTCTAAATCTAATTTTTTCATCATCTCTTGCATAAGATACGGATTTGGTATATACTGGCCAATCAACAGGCTTTCCCATACTTTTTCACTTTTCACAGGATCAGACTTAACCAAAAGAATCACTATTCGTTTCCTTTCCTCTAGAAAATAAAGATAAATATATATGTATGTGAATAATTATGTCATCTTGATAGAAATGAATGGCACAGAAAAATGGAAGGAGTTCATATTATGTCACAACAGGGAGTCAGGTAATGATTATTGTTTCATTTTAATTGAGCATTTTCATTGAATTCTAATAAAATTTGTATGAATCAGAACCAGCAGATGTGAAAACTTCACTGAGCTGTCTCTCGTATTCCCTGAGAATAAAACTGAAGAATCAGGAAAAGACATCAATAGCATCATAACTCAATGGGTATTATTACAATTATGTTCCTAGGGATTGGGTTGTTTTACCTCTGAGTGGCATTTTTTTGCACACCATGGGCTAAATGGCCAGGTCATATGGACCCCGAAGGCTCAGAGATGGTTGGGGGAAGAGACCCACTGGAACAGCTGTTGTGAGACAGATGGTAGCCTCCATCAAGGCCATCCAGAGTGTTTTTTAATGTGCACAGGGTATGGCTCTCCCACACAGGGGCCACAGCTTAACGCTCCATCCGACGGAGGACAGCCTTTCCAACGCTGACCCAGCTGGGACTCAAACCTGGGAACTACAGATTACGAGTCTGGCATGCTACCGAATGAGCCACCCCCGCCCCTATGTTCCTATGCCAATTAAAATGGAGCAATGGTAGTATGCTGACATTCTCTTGGTGTGAGGATGTTACAAAGATTGTTCTCTTGACATCCTCACACAGGAATTCCAGCATCATAACCTAGATATTCTAAGCTTGCAAGAGACCAGATGGAAGGTAAATACTTAAAAAATAATTTTAAATTTCTCTTGTCAGGGAGAGAGGATGGAAAGCATCTCCAAGGTGTAGGTTTGCTTCTCAGCAGACACCTCTTCTGGGATATGACTGCATTAATGAAAGATTTCTTACAGCTAAATTTAAAACAAAAATTATACAGACTTGAATATCATATGTTGTTACTCCCCCCCCCCCCCCCACAGAGGACTCTGCTGAGAATGAGGATAGGATTTCAACCAATCAATCAAAATACTTTATTTTCAACACATCAGACTGTACATATAGCACAATATAAACAATCCAAAAGCATTCACTTATGTAGGATATTATAGTTAGCATTTCATGAAATAACAAAAAAGAAAGTTCAACTTATTTTTACTACTTCCAGATATTTTAAATCTGTCAAAAAATGAGATATTTCCCTCATACTAGGTGACTTCAATGCTAAAGTTGGTACTAACTCTGACCTTTTGGTAGGAGTAGTTCCAATGGGGAACATCTCCTACAGGTATGTAAACTTAACCGTTTTCTAATTAACATGCACCACAAACACCGGGACATTTAAAAATACATATGGGTTTCACCTGATGGGTTGCACAGGAATATGATTGATTATATTTTAATTATCAGCAAATGTGCTAGTTCAGTGAGGAATGCAGATCATTTAGGGGATAGATTTCTTTATATATTTAGGCAGATTCTTGAGAAAGGTTTAGAGTTTCAGAAACCTGCAGTTACTAGCTTTATCGATTTTTAAAAAAGGCTTCCGACTTTGCTGATTGACATAATTTGTGGTTGATTGTTAGATCATATGGAATACCTGATAAGTTAGTTAGTGCAATGAAAGCTCTCTATAATAACACTGAGTCGTGTGTGAGAATTATTTGATTGATGTGTGAAAAAGCTGTAAGAAGTAACCCCATGGTTGATGGATAAGAAGAGTGATAAATACCACAGAATAACTGAGTGTGCATACGTAACAACAGCATCGACTTAATCAAGAATGTGTAAACAGGACTGGCATTTCAACAAGACCACAAATATCAGCAACAGTGTGTCCCTAAATGAGTGCATCAGCCTGCAAACTCCACGGATTTCACACCACCAAACTTGAACAAAGTAGAAAAAAACTTCTTTCCAATTTTACCACTTTAAGAATAATTTAGTGTCCTCAAATGTGGTATAATTGACTGTCACCTATCGTGTGTAATGAGATTGAGATTGATAGTGATTTTTAAAGGTTTACTTCACTAGGCTGAAGTAGGATTACAATGATTATGTGTAAAAACTAAATGTAATTCAAATATTTATAATACATATTATTTTTCTACACATTTTGCAAGTATTTTAAAAAAAATACCCCCTCAAGCAGCTACTGGCCAGAGGTCTGACAGGAGCCTGTCAGTTTATATGCCATAGTAGAAGGTCTGAGAGGATGGCAGGACCTCAGCAGAAAAACAACACATATATCCATGCCTTACCCAGGGCTCGAACCCAGGTCCCTTAGATTAGTAGCCAAGCACGCTAACCACTCAGCCACAGACATTATAAATATGAATAATTATGCAATTTTAATTCCATTTTGCATTATATTTCCCTAATATTCATCATAACTACTGCTAAAATATTTGATGGTATAGAATTTGGATTTGTTAAGAATTTAAAATGGAGAACATTGCCAAGTATCTTGTTTCTTATGGGAAATTATATCTGCATAGTTTTGTGTTGCTGTAGTGTGTGTCATGATATTAAGGAACCTACCTGAACACAAAATCAGATCTTGATATATTATGCAACTACATTTTCTTGAGATGAAAATTATTTGTATATTATTGAATTTCAATATTAATTTCAGAGTGCCTTAAGAGGGAGGGACTGAGTATTACCTCTTAGAAATTCACATTACAGACATGGAAATTCCCCCCACCCCCTCAGAAAATTCTTGTTTGTCACCATACAATTTATTTCGAATTCACTTCTACACTTCACAAAAGTTTCAATTCTCTGTTAGAAATGTTAAATTTTAATTTACATTTTACTCCTTAAAATAAGGCTCCAATTAATATATAAAATAGCTCTCAAAATAAAAGCTTACCAAGAGTCCATGTACACTCTTCTGACATAACTGTCCTGAACAACTCACCCTGAAATTAGTAAATGGAAATTTACACATTATATTAATTACTGAACTTATTAGAAAAATATACTTAGAGATAAATTCTTACTGGTGTACCAAGTATAGAAACGTATATTTGAAAGACAATGAAATTTATTTTACAAATTACATACTACAAAGCATTATTTTTATCATTCCAGAAATGGACAGTACTTGAACTCAATTAAAAGGACCTTCTTGCTCATAAATTAATTAAAAATAACTTAAAATTCTGTGTCATTGAGCAATGAAATTTTAAAGTTTCTACTTCAAATTATTTGCATGTTAAAAGTTTTAAAGAGAAAACTCAGAAGCTTTTCAGAGCAAGGACAGCACTCCATCTTCAGTGAAGTGACACTATGTTATACTCAACAATATATATGTATTTCTCAAAAGACTATTATTTATTTCCATCTCACTCTGTGCAATATAAAGGTAATAGTTGCCACCCGAAACCACAGATGGCGCCAATGGTTGGACCACATTTCTCAGTGAAAGAGTATAGTCTTAAAATAAGTGGAAAAAAGACGAGCTGGCATTAGTTCAACTGGTAAGAACACTCTGGCATGTTTCTGGAGAAATGTGGGTTCAATTCCCGTATGTCAAAAAAATTTTTTCTGCTAAATATTATTGATTTATCAACTCAATTTTTGATGCTGTCGTGTTCTTTTGGATAAAAATTATTGAAGTGCAAAAATTTTCCCTTCCTGAAATCAATGCCATTCGTGAAGCTCTAAAACTTGTCTCTGAAAACAACTATTTCCAGTTTGGCAACCAAATCTACAGCAGGACTCAGGGGCCCCCATGTACTCACCCCTTTCTGGTATCCTGTCTGAGATTGCCCTTCAAGATCGTGAAATAAAATTATTCAACTCGGCAACAATTTTACCTGTCTTCTGGTGTTGCTATTTCGACAATATATTTTTAATTTGGAATGGTAGCAATGAGCAATTAAACTGCCTAATTAATTCTGCTAATATCTACCCTACAATACATTTTACGAAGGAGGAGGAAAATAGCAGTGCCATACCCTATTTAGACATTTTCATTCAAAACGATGATGCAGGATCCTTGATGACATCAGTATACCAAAAGTGTGGACTGATGCACACCCCATGGCATACAAAATTGCAGCCTTCTGTTCCCTCACCCATAGGGCCTTCACTGTATCTTCAAATGAGCAGTTGCTTAAAAAAGAAATTCAAAACATCCATTACATTGCTGCATCCCATGGCTACAACCCAACAACAATAGGAAAGCTAATCAATAAATATAGAAATGAAAACTGAAGAGATTTGGCTCTCCTCCCAATCACAGACTCAAAACATGTAACCTTTGCTGGACCTATATCTTACATTCCTGGCCTATGCAAATCAGTCCACAAGTTACTCAGAGCCCAAAATGTCAAAATTGTTTACAGCCCAACTCCAAATCTGAAGAAAATTATCAAAAGGGACAGAGACAAATTTAGCCTACTTTAAAATCTGGCATATACCGATTTTCCTTATCTACTATATTTAAAAAACCACACATTCTTTACAAGAGAGGTTCACAGAACATCAAACAGATGTTAGCCAAAACAAGCTAGTGATGCCACTGCTGAGTTAGCAATACAACATGCAGCAACAATAGACTGGGAGCACATCACACTGCTTGCACGTGCATCCACTATCTACAGAACCATAGTCCGTGGGGCTATTGAAATAATGACCTCGTCCATCCCCACTTGCAACCAAGACACTGGAACTGCCCTTCACATGTGGGAAGAAGCTCTAAACAATCCTAATGTCACCACATAGTGTCACTTCACTGAAGACGAAACACTGCCCTTGCTTCGAAAAGCTTCAGAGTTTTCTCCTAAAAACTTTTAACATGCAAATAGTTTGAATGATAAACTTTAAAATTTTATTGATCAATGACAGAGGAGTTTAAGTTATTTTTAATTTCAAGAACTTTTAAACCATTTGAGTGTCTGAAGCCAATTAACCATTTTAAAAAAAAATTAGATCTAAGTATATGTCATTTAAATTTCCATAATTTATTATTTTAAATTTAATATTGTTTCATTTGATATTAAATATTTCCTATACATATATTGGTCACTGCAAAATAAAGTTCTCAAGTTCCATTTTTTTGTTAGAAAAAGTTTAAAAAAATTATCTTGACACAATTGCATTGTGAAAAACCTGAAACATTAAGCATTAAGAATGGGTACTTGGTATATCTTGATTTAAGGACACCTAATATTGTACTTTCACTACAGTGCACTTGAGAAATTTATATCAAACTCTAATTTTTGCGCATGATATACTATCCTTGTACACTTGTGTAAACGTACAATATATGAACACACATAATATATACTTTATAAAGTTTTTACATAAAAATTCTATTATATTTAAATATTAATCCATAGGAATATCACCAATTTTACTCAAGTATTTCACTCTTGGAAAAATGAAAATTTGAAGAAATTATAAGCACTTAGTCGAAAATTAAGAGCAATTAGGAATACTTATGTCCACACAGTATTTTAGGTAACACATTCCTTTTGGGGGAACAAAAGAGGCATGTTTTAATAGCCTGAGCTATCTAGTCATTTATCAGCTAAAGGCTACTTTAAACCTAAGCTAACTGCACCTTTACTCACAAGCTGTTTCAAGTGGCATGGAGAAATAATTGACACTATTTCAGCATGGTGAATAATGATAAAGGGTTCTGGAATCATTCTGAGCTGCCTATTGATATCCCCAAAGGCAATGTATGACAATTTTGAGCATATTATTTCAATGAATCCATATCAAATGGAAAAAACAAACAGGTAAAATATTTCAGAAAACAAAGATTCAAATAAATTATAATTTTAGGCAGTAGTGCACATCACAGTCCTCAGCCGCCATTTTTTTTTTGATGCAATGTAAAAAAAAAGGTCCTTTTCAAACAAGGGTTCCTAGAAAAAGGATTGTTTTTTTTTCTTTACCATGGTAATGATAATTTGAGTTTACATCAAATGCAAAGTACCATTACCATGGTAATGGTAATTTGAGTTGTAAACAAAAGCAACATAAAAAAAAAACGAGATTCCAGTAAAAAATCTCTCACAACCACAAATTGGTAAAAAAAAATTAAAATTATCAAAAAAAAAAAAAAAAACTATGACAACACATTTTCTTTCCTACATTACTACAAATTCCTGAAATATCCCTCTCCCTCTTTTCCCAATAGTTAAAACACTCCACAAATTAAACTAATAAATCCACTCACACATACAATAATTAACCTAAATAAATCGCCAGAATTAATTAAATCAAACACCAATCTCAAAACTAAAACCATCATCAACAATGCATCACTGACCGGCATTATAAAAAAGCACCCAAAACTAAATAATCTCATCGGAAATAACACATACCAAAAGGCATAAAAATCAGAAACAGTATACCATTGATCTAAATTATAAAAAAAAAACCAAAACTAAATAAATATCATCAGAGACAACACAAACCAAAAAACATGAAAATTGGAAAGAGTGCACTGCCGACCGAATTATAAAAAAGCCCCCGAAACTAAAAAATGTCCTCGCAGATAGCACAAACTGAAAAACATAATTGGAAACAATAAACTGCCAACCAAATTATAAAAAAGCCCCGACACTAAATAATGTCCTTGCAGACAGCACAAACAGAAAAACATGAAAATCGGAAACAACCGAATAATAAAAAAGCCCCCAAAACCAAATAATCTCATCAGAGACAACATAAAAAAAGCCATCTTATAGCTCAAATAACCCTCCCCTGAATTATTGACTTTCCTGACTCCATCAAAAATTTTCATTTTTCCACACTGAAAATTCTACAATACCCATAATTTCTACATCAAAAAGCTGCCAAAGGTTTCCACATATTAACAATAAATCATATATGTAACTTTAAAAGACTCCTAAATATATAACAAAACTATAATACACTAATAATTACCATACTACATGTGACTACTAAAAATCACTCAATTTATCCCAAACTACTATAACAAAATACACGTGTTCTTACTACCACCATGTTCAGTCCCACACAGAAAAACTTCCAACATTCTTTCCCTCACACGTACTCCACCCTCCCACACATTAGAATTCTCTGAAAACTCACTTTATATGTTTTACCAAAAACTATTCTCCTGAAACCCTAACACCCCATAAAACTCTCATTTTTGAAACTTAATTACCTCACATTATAAACTTTTGCCATTTTCTTCCACTCAAAACAAAACACATACTACTACATCATACTAAACACAAAAAAATATTTAAAATAATTCTATCTGGTTAACTACTCCTCCCATCCCCTTCAAATGCCCCTCCAAACAACTTACAAAAACATTTCCCTTCACACAGCCATAAAAAACTACCGAACTACAACTTCAAATGACGTGACTATAAGATTACAAAACAGTTCATTAACACTTTCACCAACAATCCTTCCAATATTAAATAGTTTCAATTCCAAAATATCTTAAATAACTTATTATTTATCATATCTTAATGAAATTTCGAAAAAACAACAGGAACGTACTGTAATTATTCCTATTCTGGCTATCATTAAAAATCCTTCATTAAATATATTATACATATGCACTTACCTCTAGCAGTATAGGCATGTTATCCCAAGAAGTTATCAAGCAAAAATGGCATCAAATGTAACTTCACATTCCTGTCAAATCACACACGACATGTGACTTCACGTTCCCCACCCAAAAGAAACAATCAAAGAACCATAGAACCAACAGTTATGTTTCAATGTCATACTTTACACCTCGACATTGTACACTTCTTGAAAAGTGCCATCTATTGGATGAGGAACGTGAACAACAAACTGGACCTAAAGGTTGCTTGGAGCAGTCTTGTTTCCATCTAGGTCAGTGGTTCTCAACCTTTTATGCTTCACATACTACCTGGAAATGTGTAACTGGCATATCCCTTGTATATATAGATAAAACTATCGTTTTTCTGTTGAGGTCCTGCCATCCTCACAGATCTTCTACTTTGGCATATAAACTGACAGGCTCCTGTCAGACCTCTATGGCAAGCAGCTGCTTATTCATTATTTTATTTATATATAACATATATCTAGACTTTTTAGCTCTCATAGCGTACCCCCAAAAATTTTACAACATACCCCACGTTGAGAACCCTTAACCTAGGTGATTACATCCCTATCACAATGTTTATTCTAGATGTCCCCATCCATCCTTCTAGGTAATTTTTGTATGCTAACAATATGGTCAGTGTTTAGATATACAGGGTGATTCAAAACTTATCGTTCAAATTTCGTGGGGAGGTAGGGAATACGTCAGGAAACTGATTTCACATAGGAAAGTATGTCCGCAAACGTCATCTACATGAACAAAATGGACAAGTGAACACAACGAAACAGTACAGTTAAGTGGTAACGAATGCGACTTTTATTCCAACAAGGTAAAGTACAGGTTCACAGTAGGTGCTCAAAATTGCGACCATTTACACGGACACAGGATTCACAGCGCCGTTGCATTGACCGCCGAACATTTTCAAAAACGCCTGGCATATCACGGACAATGCCTGCGGCGGCCACTATCATGCAACAAGGTCCATTTCACTGTTGATGGGGGTCTCGTACACATGGTCTTTCATGGCCCCCCACAAAAAGAAATCCATGGGCGATAAATCAGGTGATCTGGGTGGCCAAGCGATCGGTCCACCTCTACCGATCCATTGAGCTCCGAATGTTCGGTTCAGGTAATCACGCACAACAATTGTGCTATGGGCTGGAGCCCCGTCATGTTGATACCATATATCTCGGCGGATATGCACAGGAACAACGCCCAGAAAAGTCAGTAACACTGTCTCGAGAAATATTAGGTATTTCCGGCCGTCCAATCGGGGCAGTAGCAAGTAAGGTCCCAACAAACAGTCACCAATGATTCCAGCCCACACATTTACGGCAAAACGATGTTGCGCAGCGTGACTTCTCGTACCATGCGGGTTGTTGTAAGCCCACACATGTGAATTGTGTGTATTGAACACACCTTCACGAGTGAATGAAGCTTCATCTGTAAAAAGGACAGAAGCTGGAAAACTGGGGTCCACGGCACCTTTCTGCATGAACCATTGTGCAAATTCCACACGCTTCGGATAATCGTCAGGATGCAGTAACTGCACCCTTTGCAGATGGTAAGGATGCACATGTTCCTCGTGCAGTATCCGCCACACTGCTGACTGAGAGACCCCAAGCTGCTGAGCAATAGCTTGTGTGCTGGTATTCGGATTATCTTCGATGGACTGTAGGACTTGTTCTGCGATGTTGACAGTCCGTGTCAGTCGTCTTCTCCCCGTATCCTGCATGTTGCTGCGCAGTAAACCACGTTCGCACAGATTGCGATGCACACGTGCAAACATTTGATGCTGCGGTATTCTTCTGTTGGGGTATCAGTCTTCGTAAACTTGCCTAGCTCGGCGGCCGCTTTCGCCAGCTGCCCCATATGCGAGATGCATATCCGCTAGCTCTTGATGCGTAAAACGATTCATCTTATCACTAGTAAGTCAGCTCATACACTGATGACAGTGGGAGTGGTCGGGGGAGCTGTACACTGGTTGGGTACACACAGCGCCCTCTACATACGCATACGTACATTCCTTCCTATGTGAAATCGGTTTCCTGACGTATTCCCTACCTCCCCACGAAATTTGAACGATAAGTTTTGAATCACCCTGTATAACAATTTGGGGACTCGAAAAACAATCTCACAAATAACAGAAACGGAAATTCTACAGCATATAAAATAAATATGACAACCTAAAATTTATCTGATTTGTTCCATATGAATTAATATAAATATACCACAAAAATCTTACCTTAAACACAGATTTCCCATTCACTTTGCACTCAAGGAATTTTGGCTTTATATCGACTATACAGTCTTTGCCACGAGTACCTTGAGAAACATTGATTTCTACATAAACTTCCCCAACAGTTTGCCACCATCTACCCCATTGCGTTTCACATGCCACAATCCCACTTCTTTCATCAAAATGTGACAATGACATTTTTTTCACATAATATTGCACACCAATGACGCATCCAGATTATCAGTAAATATCATATGCGGTGACGGTTATCTAAACGCATTATTTTAAAACCAGTAGGCACACCACGCCCGCCATCCTCACAGACGTTCTACCAAAGAATACATTACATTTTCTTTGGTTCTACTAAATGGCGTATAAACTGGCAGGCTCATGTCAGACCTCTATGTGAGAGAGTGTGTGACTCCTATGGTGTACTAAACCTAAACTGACAACTCCTGCAAGACCTCTGTCGCAAGAAGGCTTCTTGAGGGAGTATTTCTTCATTATTTTACCCTGGACGTAGATATAAATCCATGACCACTGTATAACTGCTTGATTCAAAGTTTAAAATATCATAGAATATGAAGAGTTTAAAAATTGTTTAGCAGCATGAATTTGTGTACATCTCTTCTTCATCTAGGACCTTGAGCTGAGTTAGAAGTTTTTATTCTCTAATACGCTTCAGCAACTTTAGAATCAGTAATCTGAAAAAACTACGGGTACTGAGGAGTCGCAAATATGAGCTCTAACTCTTATCTTGGGTTGGGTTGTTTTACCTCTGAGCAGCATTTTTTTTTTGCACACCATGGGCTAAATGGCCAGGTCACAAGAACCCCGAAGGCTCAGAGAAGGTTGGGGGAGAGGATCCACTGGAACAGATGTTGGGAAACAGATGGTAGCCTCACGTCAAGGCCATCCAGCGTGTTCTTTAACGTGTACAGGATAAGGCTCAATCGCACATGGGGCCACGCTTAACGTCCCATCCGACGGACGGCGGCCTTTCCAAGCCCAGCAGTGTCCCCTACTGAGCGTGGGGAAGTCGATGAGTTTTGTGGAGATAAATCTTAACGCTAGAGATAAATCTCGAAAAACTGAATTGCCGGGGCAATTCAATTTTTCTGGGTAAGCCACTGGCACAGATGTGATGTAATATTACTAGAGAGCACACTGACAGCGTCCACAATGTGTCCTTATCTGTGGATTATGTAAAGAGAGATCTTGTAAATATTGTTACATGTTTTGATGGTGTGCTGGATTTGAATGCAGAAAGTGAAATTAAAGTCTTTTACGGGAACCTTTTTTCACTTATCGAAAGAATATATATATATATTGTTAAATTTCAAATATTTAATCAAAAGAATGGATATAAAAATTAACGCAATGACTTTCCTTAATTATATAGTATTGCCGAGTAGTTAGCGTACTTGTTTACTGATCAAAAAGATCAGGGTTCGAACACTGGATAAGGCACGGAATTTTTTTTCTTGTGTTATCATTCTGATGAGGCCACGTCCGTGCTCGTGAAATTTTTTTCTAGTTGTTCTGTCAGATCTCTATGGCAAGGTTTGAGGGAATTTTTATTTTCATATTTTATACACTCTTTCTTAATCAGTACATGAATATAGATATAGTTTATATAAATGTAGTCGCATTCATATATGACGTTAATTTTTGGTTTAAAAATGGATATTTGATTATTAATTTCGTGGATTTAGAAAAAAAGTTATATTTACATTGGTAATAAATAAAAAAATCATTTAAAAATATATATTTTAAATAAAAGATATTTTGACTTCATTCATTGCAATGCCTACTCAGTGACCTATTGATTGGTCCCATTAAACCGAAGCTGCAGGAAGGCCCGCATCATTAGGAGGCCCTCTGGAAAAATAGTTACAAAATATATGGGGAACTAGGGGTAAATTAAATGAAAACGTGATAGACAACTATTTAAATAATTGACCGGAATATTTTCCTATACCTTTGAATGATAATGATCGGATCGTGAAAAATCAGCTTCATTTTCCCTACTAGAAATACCTCTCCTTGCTGCCTGTGTGACAGCATTGCGTCTCAACTACTTTCTTTAGTTTTCTAAGGAATAAAATTTACATGATATGATTAACTTTTGGGTAAGTGTTTTATGGGTATTTAGTACAGGTATTAAATTAAGAGAATCATTTATATCAAAACGCACACATTTACATTTTATGCAGCAAAGTATAAGTTTTTCTGCATAAATTTTGGTTTTACGCAAATTAGAGAAAACCTTAAAACAAAGGCTAATTATTAGACACAGAAAGTAAATATAGAAGAAAAGCTATCTATTGCTTCCTCTTTTTTTGTCGGAAATAAATAGCTAAAAGCAAATTTAGTTTTTTCACTCCATATTTCAATTACTAAACTAAAATCAATTTGGAAAAGCAACTATTATGCAGATCATTTTCGACATTGGTTACATTTATTTAACAACATTTAAGGGCCACATCCTCTGATCAGAATACATGTCAAGTATAGCTAAGAAGTTTTACACAAGTTTACTCCGGTTCAAACTTCACGTGAATGGCAAAAAGAACATGCTCGCTCAGTGCTGCTCACCGAGAACTTGTATGATTAGAGGCTTGTGCGCTCACGATAGATAATTTACACTGAAGTGCTCATGGCTCTGACTAGTGCGCTTGCTCGAATTATAGACGTCGTCGTCTATGATCTCTTGTATGCATCGATAGTACGTGGCACTGTATTTAAAACAAACACAAAAACAACAGAATCAGAGATTATCATAAACGCAATTATATACACCTTAAATCGATTGTCGAAATGTTTCTGCGAAAGTTTCTTAAATACATATATTTTCGTGTCGTGTCTGTGGAAATTAAATCTGCTGATTACAACAATCAAGAAAAGAAGAATATGTTGTTATAGTATATAATTCTAAGATATGTGTTGCGAAGACGAATCCAAAGCGACAAAAGATTTCATTGGGAAAAAAATAATTTGGTTGCGGACTACCCTATGTAGAGAATCCAAGAAAGTGACCGATACAAGGCAAACTGGTACTGGAACAGATCGAGGTTCAAGGTGTTGTAAGTTCATGGTGAAATTAGCCTGCAACACATTCCTTTCACCAGAATGATATTTATATTTCATCACTGTGATATTGCGATATATATGGTGTAGTGTAGTTCGTGGTATAACGGCCACTATTTTGTTCTCGACGCAAAGTTATGCTACGTTGTGCTTTTACGTAACTTCCCGCTACTACCGGCTACCGATGAAACGGAAAATGTTTTCACACTTAATAGAAAGAAATTCTAATTTACTTTTATAAAGAAAATTATTGCTAAATATACAACATAATAAATAAACCTCTTAGAAGCATAACATTGTCAAGATTATTCAACTAAGTTGCGCAGATAATGGCTTAAAACTTACATTACTAGGCACAGTACAACGAATATACACCAAAAAGAATTTAATGATAAATGCTTATTTAGAAATGTGAAATTTTGCTTAGCATATAAAAGAATATGAGCCAAATTAACTTTATCTAGGGTATATATTAACAGCTATCCATATCACTCATTAGCAAAATTTCGTTACGCATTATAAAAAAGTCTGAAAAAATACATTAACTCCTCAGTGGCAATAATTTAAACTAGATCATATTACTAAAAAATAAATTTTCGTTCCGTACTTACCTATGATCTCTTGTATGCCAAGTAGAGCAAATATTCTTATCGAAGACAACTATTTCGACTACAGCATATCACTAAACAACAGACTTTCGTTTTGTACTTTAACCCCCCCCCCCCCCCCTCAAAAAAAAAGCATATAATCAATTTATAAACATACATAAAATTCTTACCAGTCTAAATATGCAGGAATTTTAGTTCCTAGGAGGTGTACATAGATTCTCTGCATTATTAAAAATATTTTTAATTTACAGCATTCATAAAATTCACGAGACCCCCCTGCCTCCACATGATAATTAAAAAAAATCATATATATTCATTTCAGATCATACCCTAGCCACTTTATAAATCTAAAGAGTATCGAAATGTGACATTTACATGCTACTGCAAGTCTCAGCAGCAAATGATATTTTCTGTTCAATTTTGTTAACTCCTCTGACCAGTGTGTCATACGTTACATTTCCACTTCTTACGTTTCATTTATTCAGTAGCACCATGTTTTCCGGTGAACTGCACTTTGGCTTTTCAATGTATTTACACTTTTCTTCACTCATTTGCAAATATTTGCAATAGCTGCGTGAATCGTTAAAACGAAGCTCATTTAGCAAATTTATATGTGAATATAATTGCTCCTCTTGTAGTCATTTCCGACAGCAAAAATCTATTATAATTCTTAAATATGCAATTCTATTCTAATTAGAGAAAGGAGCCATTTTCTGTTAATAAAGTAATTGCCCACGAGATGGCAGCAATTTTTCCGTGCTAGAAAACTGACAGATGGATGTATGATTCGTTGCAAACTTTCCACGAAGTACTGTAGAAGTTTGGTGTGAAGCTGGCAAAAACAGCTGGCAAGGATGCATTGCACGTTTTAGCACACATGCATTCTGATAAGAGGATGGGGTTTTTTAGTGTCTCTTCAAAGTAGTCTGAATCTATCAACTGTAAGGGTTTTTTTATTCAATACCGCTATCTAAAAATGGTAGATTATACCTTTTCTTTAAGCAAGACACACAATACAGAAATAAATTTTTGTAGAATATTCTGTAATATGTTTTATATAGTTTGTAACTGGAAAGTATCAGATTGGTGAGGTGGATAAGAATACAAAAGTCAGTGAATATAATTTGCACACACACAGTAGTCATATTTATACGAATTCTCAGCGAAAAATGTCAGTGTGATCAAGATGGATTTTTAACTTTGCATGCATCATACTGAGAAAGTTACTAGTGTGAATGTCCAAATAACTTTTCTTGAGTTTGCAATTCATTCTTCTTGTAAGTGTTACTTTTTCTGAAGTACTAATTAAATAAAAAATATTTAAGTATTTTTTAGCAAAAGTTCCTTTAAATACCTTGTTTTTGCGTCCTGTCTGTGGAAGGTCTACCAATTGCAGTTACGTCTATTGCAACAATCTGTGGTGAAACTAGGCTGTAACAGCCGTGGAAGTGCCCTAGACCCATATTGACTGGTTAAGAGGGCTTCATTGAATTTCGAGAAACATTTTTCTTATCATAAATGCTAGGTGAATATAAATCAAACTGAACAGGAATGTTGCTGAAGGTAAAAAAGGTATATTCCTAATACTTGTTTTTCAGGTCAATTTGCAATTAAAATTAAATTAATAAGTCTATAAAAATATTATGATTTCTAGTGTCATCACTTATATTTCTCGTATTCTTCTTCTACAGTATTCTTTATCTATACGTTTAAACAGTACAAAACATCATTTTTTTTAGTTGTTTTTTATTGTGTATTGGCGACTTTTAGGATCATAAAAAGGAAGTCGGTAGGAAAACAATACGAAACGTATTGAGTACTTTTGACATTCAGTTAACTTATTGTTTTCGGCTATGAAATTCTTTAAATCACATTTTTATTATACCTAATTTCAAACTCGCATCATATTTTTAATATAATATTTTATCTCACATTCAATCTTCAACAACTGCATCTGGACTGCAAAGATATTATCACATAATTTATTGCCAGTAGTTTAACATTGACTTTAGATAAATGAAAATTGAAAAAATATTATGCATTTTCTTAAAAAATGCAATTGACAACTTATAGATATACAAAATTACTGCTATTGAAAAGTTTGAGGGCCGAAAAAAGTGTCCTGCTCCAGGGCTCGTGGCCTACTTGTTCTGCTCCTGGCGGCAATTAATCTTAGAATAAAACTGCTTAAAATACTGTTAAACGAAGCTAGAGCAAAATGCAAATAATTCAGGTATGTGAACACATAACTATGCTATTTGCATGCACATGCATAACTTCAATGTTTATGGTAGACAGTTTACGGGAATAGGAGAGCGATATCTAGAGTAATTAATTTTTTGATACAATCCTGCCAAAGGATAACAATTCTGCATGCCTCACTAAGGCCACTGTAAGGAGTATTCCATAGTCAGAGACCATAACCATTACTGTCTCAAAACGCATAATTTATATTTGATGAAATGGCAACATTTGTGTGAGCTATGGATGAGGCCTGTGGATGAGGCAATGAGTGGATCACTGATGTTCTCGACCAGTGAAGCAAGGTTACTTGACGGTAGTTTAGCGGGTTAGCACTGTGATTTTGCGATCTAGTTTATAACTCTGTGTCATCTTCTTCTATGGTCGGTAGCTCTCCGCGGTTGAATAGAAATGGACGTTCTATACATGCAGAATACTCTTTTTTGAATTTCTACCATCTGAATATTGACAGTATTTATTGTGAGAACTTCTTGTAGCGTTTAAAATTGAAGCGTACAACAGGTTTTATTGAAGTGAGAAACTTTTGTGTATCAGGACAGTAAACAAGTGGTAAATCTGCTTAACAGTTTTATTAACAGTATTTTGCTGTCTCATGAGTTGTATCGTACATAAATAGTTGATATTTTGAATTCAAATCCGAAACGATATGAATTGGTGGAACCTGTAATGCAATCTTCATTTCCGCCCTGTGGTTATCCAATTAAGAATGTTAATGTTTTTATGAAATTCATCCTTAAAATTGAGAGATAGTGCAGTTATATAAATAATGCTTCAGTAAATTGCAATTCATTTGCAGATAAGTATAGCGGAACATATTTCTTAGTTTTATTTAGAAATGAGAAGGAAATCAAAGCATGGAAGTAAATGAATAACTTAAGAAGGATTTTTAAGAAGTTCATTATGAAATTTCGAAGACCAGCAATTGCATTTTATATTGGTGTGTTAATAGTGACTGTGCCGTTTTTCACAATATTCGTTCTTCTAAATGGACCTGGTAAGTTTATTTATATTTAACACCTATTAGTTTTTACTGTTGAACTCATATTAACATGTTGAAGTTTGGATAAGTGTATAAGCCACAGTGTGCTAGTAAGAATATTAGCTTTAATTAATTATAATATTTAGCAGATATTTACGAAAAATTTACCAACAGTTGAATGGTAATTCTAAAGAACTGTGTAACTATTAGTGTCTTATCCACTTGTTTTGGCAATGTAATGTTTGGTTGTATATTCAAAGATCATTGAATATATTTCTGCATATACTCCATCCAGCTTTAAGCACTAGTTCGAACCCAACGTGCTTGTCATATTTTTTCCAGTGATGGCATGTGATAACATAATTTTACGCACACATATTAAGCAATTCAGAAAATATGAAATTTGTGACAGTCCTCTTTGAGTTTCTAATACTATATTAACAACAGTGTTCAGACACTTCCATGTTATTTAAATGGAAAGCTACATTCAAAGCTCCCAAAATTTGAAAAATATTTTATGGAAAAATGCTATTGGTTATAAATTGAACTCACTTAGATATGTTTAGATCTTGATTTTCAGAAATATTCATATGATTGAAGAGTTATGGAAGTTGAAGCATTTAACAGCAGTTACATTGCAATTTTTCTAATCATAACAGCATATCTTGAATTAAAACACAAATACAGTGGGGCTCCAATATCTCATGATAATTTGTTCCACAAAACCCATTGTGTGTTGAAAATATTGTAAGCTGAAACCAATAATGTATTGATTTCCTGTAATTCCTCAAACCCTTGACAGATAACCCCAATAACATATAAAATAGGTATTTCTTACATGTTATACTTGATTTTTACCTTAAAAAATGACTAATAAATGTTATTTAATAAATAGTTATGAAACATCTCAAAATAAAAAAAATAAATTAGCATTACTTAGACTTCAAGTGCAGGACTGATAAAATTGATGATGGCATAGGTAATAATTCAAAAATGACCACAATTTAATTATAATTCATAAAAATGCACTCTGTGTACACTGAACAACCACATCAAACAGAAGATAAAGAATAACAATGCCTCATGCATTTCAAAACAAAGTGAAGATGTTGGTGTGAACAATAACAAAGATACTGATTGGTTGAGAACAATCATACAAGAACTTATAAGTGATATTCTGTACACTGATTGCCCAAAACTCCACCCATTCTTCTTTTCCAGCTGTGTTGAAAAGCCATCAGTTCCTGCAAATATCATCAGTCCTTAAGATGAAAGCTCCTATTGAAGATAAATCGGTTCCCGAGAATATCAGATGTCTATGTTAATGGAAGTTTAGGCCCTGCTGTAGTGGTTACAACAAATTATTAAAATAAATGTAATTTTAAAATTTGATTTAATGATTTTTTTGAAAAATGTTTAAAATGAGGGTAAACAGCAGTATCCATTTCAACAGCTCTTTAACTCTTAGAGTGTCAGATTTTTCCTCTCTAAAAATACATCTCAACTTCTGAGCCTCGTTATGAAACAGCTAATGAGTGAAATGGTTTACATGCTAAAAGAAAGAGCATTAATTGAAAAAAATACATATATGTATATATAAATTAAAAGAAAAAAAATGATAGGTAAACATAAAAATACATTGCAAATTCATTTGTAGTGATTTTGACAACTGAATTATCAGCTTCTGACACTTAGAGTTAAGTTTTAAATAAATATTGTATAAAATAAAGATTTGGAGAGTTGAGTGAGATCTTCAATATATCTTTAGTGACAATTTCTTTTTAAAGCTTATTTTTAAAGTTATAGAGATATGACTAACTTTTCATTTAAGTAACATGAAAGTAACCAAACACTTTGATAGCAAATATTTGATATGCATAGTGTATAAGATATACACTTATGCATATCAATTTTGATATTCATAAGTAATTGATTTGATGACATAAGTATGCTTTAAAATATTACTATTAACCACTTATTTGTTTGTTTAAAATACTATCCTCAGTGTCCTTGTGATTACAATGGTACTACCATCAGTGACTGGAAATAATAAAAAAAAGTTAAAATTCTGCCTGTTTCACATGAGTCAAAAATAAAGAAGAATGGAAGAAATGTAAGCCACATAAAAAAAAAACATTTTCAATAGTATTAATCAATAATAAATTCACATATTACCTGTTGACATGTAGTTCAAGAAATAATTTTGTGGAAAAAAATGATTCGCTGATGAGTCCATTCGCTGGTGAATTATTTTTCACCCAAAATTATATCTTTAACAGTATTCTGCATTTAAGCAAGACTGCAATAATAGCTGACAATATCGTATCATTACTAGTATCTGCATTGTTCAAGCAAATTAAACTACCTGATAATATGATGCAAACTTGTGGTAGTTATGAAATATGTATTTAGCACATGAGAAAACATTAAAAATATTATATTCCCTCAAGCAGCTACTTGCCACAGAGGTCTGACATGAGCCTGTCAATTTATATGCCATAGTAGAAAATCTGAGAGGATGATGGGACCTCGGCAGGAAAACAACACAAATGTCCATGCTTTATCAAGGGCTTAAATTTAGTCCCTCTGATCAGTAGCCAATTGCACTAACCACTCTTGTCACAGGACAGCATAAGCAAACGTAGCACCAAAAAAATCTGAATACTGAAACAAAGCAACTACGTCATTCAATAAATAAAAAAACTCAAGCAACTGATAGCCACAGAGGTCTGACAGAAATCTGTTAGTTTATATGTCATAGTACAAGGTCTGTGAGAATGGCAAGAATCAGCAGAAAGATGACACAAACATCCATGCCTTATCCTGTGCTTGAACACATATCCCTTTGATTAGTAGCCAAGCACACTAACTATGCAACCAAGGGACAGCTAATCATTCAATACTGCTACATATATATGTATATAGTATATAATTTACTGCATGTTGTGATTTGTTCAAACCAGATCACTTTTCTTATATTGTAGAAACTTAGTGTTGCTATCTTCCTAAAGTTAACTAATCCAGAAAATTGTCATGTACTGGCCATATATATGTATCAGTACACCAGGCTCTGAACCCTGTCCAGGCTCGTAATCTGTAGTTCCCAGGTTAGAGTCCCTGCTGGGTCAGCGTTGAGATTTATCTCCACAAAATTTCCCCGCCCTGCCCATGGTCAGTAGGGGACACCGATGGGCTAGGAAAGGCCGCTGTCCGTCGGATGGGACGTTAAGCCGTGGCGCCGTGTGCGGGAGAGCCATACCCTGTGCACGTTAAAGAATACGCTGGATGGCCTTGACGGGGTCCTTGTGGCCTGGCCATTTAGCCCATGGTGTGCAAAAAAGTGCCACTCAGAGGTAAAACAATCCAATCTGAACCCTGTTCTTAGTTGTTTCACTACTTGATTTTGAGACAGATGTAATGCACCACTGTAATAAAATTATAAAATCAGGTCAGACAGAGAAATATTTTTTTATTGGTAGTCTCTCAAACTCTAGTGTAATCTCAGATAAAATAATAAAATCTTTAGACATTGCCATTGCTAAACAGCTGCAAATGCTACAAGAAACTTTTTATCTTTTTTTTTACTATAATGAATTATTAACATTTATAATAATCAAAAGCATATGATAAATGTAATTATGATAGTTTTATTATCTGGATATTACACCAGTAAACTTCTTGGTAGAGTTTGCTTGAAAGTGTAATGACAGGGTTCATCCACCATATCAATCATTTGATATAGGAGTAAATTGAGGGATATGTGAGAGGGTACGTACAAACATGATGAGATGCCTATAAATCGTTGGGGAATGAATAAAATTAATATTCCATAATATTATGACAGTGTCCTGAAGCATATTTAAAAAGTAATAATTTAAGTAAGTAAGCAATTTAAAAACTGGAATTGTAAATATTGCACCATAGCATATACAAAAAAATAGGAACTTCTGCTATAGTTTGTTTTTAATAAAAGTAGTAGGTTCATAGAGGCAGGGGTGGCTCAGAGGCATGCCATGCTTGTAATCTGCTGTTCCCAAGTTCAAGTCCCACTTGGGCCAGCATTGAGATTTATCCACAAAAATCACTCCCTGCCCTCGGTCAGTAGGAGACACCAATGAACTTGAAAACTTTAAAAATTAAATAAATTAAATACAGATTTATCTGAAACAAGATAATTATATAGTTCCAGTACTTTGAAAGTTTCATCAGACACTATAGTCTTTCACTTGTTGTATTGACATATACTACTAATCCAGTATCGAGGCTATTTTTGAGGAAATTTTGAAAGATGAAAAAAAAAATTGAATGGCAAGAGTTCAAAGAACACTCTTGAAACTTTAGCTTGTGATACAAGAAGAAAAAAAAATTTAACTGCTCCAGTGGAAAAAAAGTCACAGTAATGGCTACCACAGCAGTTGTAATGTTTTCATTATTTTTTGCAAATTTATTGGATATCTAAATCATCAGGTTTACATTAATTATCAAATTTGGTTTGTAAATTTTTGGGTTGATTAAAAAAAAAAACTTTTTAAATGACTGATTTCTAAGGGAAAAAAATGTAAACACTTATATTACCTTGGGACTGTAGCCCTAATGGGATATGCCATTGCATTTTGGCTTCAGGAACTGCAGTTACTTCTATCATTTTAACATTAGCTAAACAGTGGTAATCATGCATGGTTAGAGAGCAAAGGGACATGTGTTTGAATATGTATATGGTGTATTTTTTATGTGATGCATGTTGTCTTCTGCAGAAGACATCTCAGTGATGTACTGATAGGCTGCAGTCAGACCTTCATGGTCATTGGGGCTTCTAGAAGAATTATTTATTTTTATTCAAGGTAAAATATGTTGAAATTAGGAAGTTGTATGATAGAAGCAGCCATTTTAATTTTTTTGACAGGAAACATCCAGTTGATTTTGAAGAAATGTAAGATGTAGGATATTTTTATTCAGGGCTGGAACTAGGGAGAGGAGGGGAGACATAGTCTATCCCTTTAAGAAAGCTAATAACTGGAATGGAGGTGAAAAAACTATTAAACAGATATATTTTGACTCATGAAATAGCTGAAAAAATGAGGTTTTTCCCACAAGTGAGTTTGAACCCACATCTCCCAATAGCATGCTAGGCATGCTTACAACTACACCATCAGTGACTAACCTTTTCTTTAGTTAATGTAATTTATAGATGTTCCCGCACATGCAGAAAGTTTATATGCACATATTCTTTGGCTAATGTGACTTATAGACTTTCTGGCGTATGCAGGAAAGTATATAGTTTTGCTAGTCACTAGATGTAAATAGTTAAAATTACCTTTAAACAGTGATATTAAATTGTATATGATGTAGTTCAGTTTCCTTCTCTGCTATTTTGAAATAACATTTTTAAAGACCAGCAATGTGGAGGAAAAAAGTACATAGTAAAATGACCTGTCTTTAACCAGTCATTACCCGACAAATTGAGCTACGTTGTATAAAATAATAAATAAAATAAATACCCCCTCAAGCAGCTGCTTGCCACAGAGGTCTGACAGGAGCCTGTCAGTTTATATGCCATAGTAGAAGGTCTGTGAGGATGGCAGGACCTCAGCAGAAAAACATCATACACATCTATGCCTTACCCAGGGCTCGAACCCAGGTCCCTTAGATCAGTAGCCAGGCGAGCTAACCACTCGGCCATGGGATGGCTAATATTGAAGGTATGCATCCATAATATATACACAGATTACCTGTAGAAATAGACTTTAATAATTGTTACAAACATCTGAAATAAATTATTGCTGCCATTTTATATCAGGGTTTAAAGTGATTTTAAGTATTACTTCTATTGTATACACACTGAGATTTTGAACTGTTATGTCTATAAGTCGCATTAGCTGAAGAAAAGGTTACCATTGATGGGGTAGTTGTGAGCATGCCTGGCATGTTATTGGGAGACATGATGAGATTTCCACTCATGGTAAAACTGAATTTTTTCCGCTAACTATTTCATGAGTCCAATGTCTGCAGGAGATCTCTTATGATACTTTACTACTGAGATACATTTTGATTTTGTAAGAACATTTTTAAAGACCAGTAATATGGAGGAAAAAAGTGCATAGTAGAATGACCTGGATTTAACCAGTCATTATCCCACTCTCCTACTTTATTCTACATAGAATCAAGCCTTTTTTATTCCTGGTAAATAAGCAAGTTTTTAAGCAATGGAATTTTTTTAAACAGTTGAACTTACTTTTTTAAAAATTTATCTTAAAACTCTCATCTAAATTTGCATTAGAACATACATTTTTTTCTCAGGGTGATTATGTCAGTTCCTGTTATTCCCAATGATCATTTCAGTTCGTTGTTGTCTCATGAGTAATTTGAAGTTGGGGATGACTCGGTCAGTAGCACACCAGGCTAGTAATCTGTAGTTCCCAGGTTCGAATCCCTTCTGGGTGAGCATTGAGATTTATCTCTGCTAAACCACTATGCTCAGTCAGTAGAGGAAGCTAGTGTTCTTGGAAAGCAGTGTCCACTGAATGAGGTGTAAAACTGTGGCCTCATGTGCAAGAGAGCCATACCCTGTGCACATTAAAGCACATGCTGAATGGCCTTTGAGAAGAGGCTACTGTCTCCTAAAAGCTGTCCAGTGAGTCTCCTACCCCCAACATTCTCTGGTTCCTCAAGGGTCCTTGTGACTTGGCCATTAGCCCATTGTGTGCAAAAAAAGTGCTGTTCAGAGGTAAAACAACCCAACTCATGAATAATTTGCTTTCCTTGCAATGTTCACCGACTTTGAGACTTGCATTGGCCATTGCAGTTTGTTTACCTAAGGATGACCATTTCAGTTTGCTTTATTTGTTGCTAGTGTATGTTAAAGTCTTTTTTTTATTGAATAGCCATTCTTATTTTTTTAAAAGTAGTAATTTTTGCTTATTTTAAGGCAATAATTTACTTACTTGAGGGTGGCCAAAATTTTCCTTTTGCTAGACATAAATATCCACAAGTCCAATTAAATCTGATCTTGATTTACAGGATAATCCTGTAGTTCAAATGCATGTAAACTAGATTGTTAGATATTTTTCTGCAGGTCTACATTAACAAATTATGGTTAACATATTAAGGATTAAATAATTGTTTTTTATGGCTAAAAATCATTGGGGTTCATTTAGGTTCAAATTTCCGGCTAAGATTAAATATTTTTTTTATTGTGTGAACCCATTGTATGCAGTACAGAGGTAAAACAACTCAACTGAAGCTTAAAATGTGTTGTACTAAGGTTAAAAGAATTACTTTTAATACTGAAGCTCAAATAGCCAAAGCTTACCATGATAAGTTACTTTGTCATTATGACAATTGTGGTTTGTTTACAAGTGAGGTTGAAGATGAATGGGACTGTTTTAAACATGCTATTCTTGAAACCAACAGTATCGCTTTCAGTAAAATGGAGCAAGGGACAGTCCTTTGAATTATTAAGGCTAAGCAACTTATTTCTGGAAGAAAGAAATGCAGAGCTGAGTTGATACTTTGTCTTATATTCTTTGCTTTCCTTGCTTAACTTAATAAATGTGTAAATGATCTTTTTGATATGTGAATAGCCTGGCTGATAGAGAGAAGAAAGCTGTATCAGATGGTAAATATTTTTGTAGGAAAAGAAAAACAGAATGGCTTACAGAGATAGATAAAGATGACATCATTATTGAAAGTGAGATTTTTGTCGTGACAAGGTTGACTGAGCATTCAGGGTATCCTGAACAGTGCGGTTAATTTTACTTCCATTGTGTGTAATGAGGAAAGATATATTACTGATTTCATGTTGACCCTACTGTACAATTTGAAGTTTTTCTATCACCAAATTAAAACCTTTGTTTAAATTAAAACACAAGTCACCAGGAGTAGATGAAATTACTGATGAAGCTGAGAAAAATTATGTTTTCAGATGACTGACTGGAGTGCTGAATATTTTCTATCATGAAGGAGTTTCTCTTAAGGATTTTAGCACAGTTATATATATGTAGTACAGAAAAATATTTAATACATTTAGTTATTATTATCCTTTTTTCCTAAAAAAAGATTATCTAATTTCTTGTACTAATTGCAGGATATCAGTTTATTCTGTTCCGGGTCAAGTTCTAACCATTGTTGTTCTTAACAGAATTCAAAGTTTGGTTGATGGACAACTTTGGGCTGAACCATGTGCATTCAGAGGTGCTAGGTGGCAAAGACCAAGTTTTACACTTAGACAGATTCTTGAGAAATGTTTAGAGTTTCAAAAAGATATAGGTAATTTGTAGATTTTAAAGAAGCCTTTGATTCTGTTGATCACCACAATTTGTGTGTTGATTATTAGGTATGTGACACCAGAAAAGTTAGTTGATATAATGAGTTGTTACCTCTGAGATCCAGTTTTGTGCACACAATGGGACTAAAGTAAAAAAACAAAAACACACACAAAAGGACACCAAGTATTTGGGAAGGGGACCCCCTGGACAGCTGTTAGGATACATATGGTAGCCTCCCATCAAGGCCATCCAGAGTGTTCTTTAACATGCACAGGTATGACTCTCCAGCACATGGGGCCATGGTTTAATTCATGGCTCCATGACAAAGACCAAATCTTATACTGATCCGACTTACATTAGCCTTTCCAAGCCCCTCAGCTCTGTAGTTGATTATGTTATGAGGCATTCATTACAAGGGAAAGAGATGTGAAAATATTGATTCAGATTATGTTGACAGTTGTGCCCTTTTGGCAAGTGATGTTGATGTGGTGAACTCTTCTATTAAAGCTATTGTTCAGATTAGTAATAGAATTGGTTTGGTAATATATTGAGCTAAAACAAAAGTGATTAAAATTGGTCAAGTGGATGGTACTCCATTTCTTCAAATGACTGTACTCAAGCAAGTTCCTAAGTTAAATTACATTTGGAATTGGGTGATAAATATGAGTAATGTGTGATATGAGATTAATTGGGGAACATGTCTTCCTACTGGGACTTTTAAGAATCTGTGAATATGTGATAAAAAGGCATATATATCCAGGTCTTTTTTTTGGGGTGGGTGGGATACTGAATCTAAAATATTTTCGTTATCTCTGAAAAACACCGCACACCACACATTGTAGCATGGTCAAGGCATTTTCATTGGCAGGAGTGGGGAGCTCTTCTTTGAAACAGTTTACATGGAGGGAACTTATATTCTTTTAATGAAAAAGGTGGTTTACCTAGCTGAGAAAAACGTTATCTGTACAGGTGGCTCAGACAACTAATATTATACAAACACTGATAATTTCATAACTTGTTTATTAATGTCTTTTATGTTTAATCTTTTGTGGTTGCAGATTAAAAATAAGAGGTAGGTCATGCTGCAATTGATATGTCCTGATAAACTGCTTTAGTACCTTTTTACTCAGTTTTAATTATTATACTGTTTCCTCAAATCCTTCAACACCTGTATGAATAGTTTAATTCTTTTTCAATTTTGAGCTTTCAACAATTTTAGGGATTGCTTTGCATCCTAAGAACAACAACCCCCTGAATACGATCTAATCTGAAAAGTAATCTAAAGACTAAAATTAGGCTATGTAATACTTTAGTCCATTCTAAAATTGCCCTGGTAGGGAAATTGAACCCTTTGCAAGCAAGATAATAGAAAACTCAATGCTTTTGATTATCAGTGTTTACAAAGTATTTTGAGTATTAGTTGGTTTGAGTGTGTAAGTAGTAATGAGGTTAGACCAAAGAGGTGTCAATCACCTTTGAGTAGCATCTTAAGTAGAGAGAGATTTGGTTTGGCAATGTTGCCTGTATTCAGAACTACAATGATTTGGTTTGGCAATGTTGCCCATAATCAGAACTACAAATTAGTGAATAAATCTATTAATAGATCACCAAAGGCCTTAGAAAAAGAGAGATACCTAGAATAAAGTGTATGGGATTATCAAACTGGAGCTTTTTATAATTGGCCTGCAGTATCCAAATACATAGCACTAGTTTAAGATAACCTTGTATGGAGAACTAAACTGCCCAATCTGGTTGAATCTCTGTAGTTCATGGCTGATGATTATATATGTAGCTATCAAGAATATGCATATTCACTTTTTATGATATGCAGACAATATTTTATGAATGTTTAAAAACTTTATTCAGACAGAATGATATGGTACACCTGTTTCAACAGAGTGTAGAAACTCTGGGGCTTAACTATCTTTAGTACGCATAGGTTGTTCAAAGTATGCCTAAGTAACACGTTGTAAACTATAAACTCAGTTCATTAATAAAAGAGAGAATACCTAAATAGTAATAAAAGGATGAATGGCTCTTATTTTTAATTATAACCAAAGGTAATTATTAATTTTCTTCACAACTTCGAGGAAAATTTAGAAATATAAATTATGACTGAATCCACAAAGCATGAGCCAGTGTTGCCAGATGGATGCTTCATTTTCCCCCTAAAGGGCAAAATCCCCTTAAATTTGCTGATTTAAAAAAGTATCTAAATCCTTAGGTTGTTTTCTTCCATATTTAAAAATTACAAATTTTCAGTAAAATATTAGGATACAATGACATTTTTCCTAAGAGAATTTAAAAAAACTTTCGTCTGTTTTTGAATGAAAGTAATACTGCAGTTTCAACTGAAAGTTCAACTACATAAAGAAGTTAAGATAAAGAGTTAAATATTTTTAAATTAAAAAACAAAAAAACTCCTGAGGTTGACGATTTTCGATAAAAAAAAAAACCTTCCTCTTAAATGAAAGGTTATTTAGTAAACAGCTAAGAGTTTACTGAATCAGAGATACCAAAAAAAAGGAACTTGAGCGATTTTGTCACAAAACTTTGCTGTTTCCTTATAAATTGTTATTCTGTTCGACATTTTTGCATAATTATATTATTATTAACCAATTTTGATTGAACTAAGTAAAATTAGTGGAGTTTTCACTTCCCCCCACACAATTAAAATTCCATTTTAATTTCTTGCAAGAACTGCAAAAATAAATTATCTCCAACAAATTTATAAATCTCCCAAAAATTTATAAATCCCCCTCCCCCCAAAAAGTGCCCCTAGATTTCATCCCATATGCTAAAAAAATCAAAAAAATCCTAGATATAGTGCAAAACTTCCAGTTTGGCAATACTGCCCTAAGCTCATGTCTAGTTCCTACTCTGTTAGAAGGCAAACCCTCCAAATCCCTGTAAGCATCTGCTGAATTATTTTGGGAACAAAAAATTTTATTTTTCCTATGTACTCAAAATTTAAACTTCAGTTATCTTGAAAATATATTTCTGGATTCATTGGATTTTTCTTCTATGCCCATGATATACTGGTGTAATAAGTTCATTCACAAAGAAATATTGCAGCATCAACTTAATGTGAAACTTTAAATTTTGGATGTGTTTAGTACTTTTGTAACCTTTTTGCAAATATGTATATGACTATGAGCCAGATGAAGCTTACCTCCCCAGTGTATGGACTAGCCATGCCTGTTTTAGGGTAATTGATAAATGTCCATATATATTTATGCTAAGTGTTTGATTCAAATGTAGTAAATTTTAAGCTTCATTATGAAAATATCTGTAACATGCTGAAATTTTCCTGTTTATAGTGTTACAAAGTTGTAGATGTGATGATCTTTTCTGGAGCATGTTCTTTGAGTTTTCGTTGAAAGTGCAAAGTTTTAAAAATTGAAATCATATATGCTGCTTACAAAAAGCAATAGGACACTTCCATGTTATGTGAATGGAAAGCCACATTCAAAACTCCCAAACTTTGGAAATGAGCTTTTACTGAAAAATGTCAGAAATAAATTAAAGATCTCGTTCAAATCTTCTCTAAATCTCAATTTTCAACAATATTTGCTTAATATTTAAAGAGATATTGAAGCTGAAACATTTAACAGCAGACACCCCTGTCACATCCTCCCTAAGCATTATTTCCCCCAAATTGATGGAAATTGAAAATATCGTTATAAAAACTTCAAATATTGCAATATGTTTGAATGATTTTAACAGTTGTGTTTTATCTTCTGAAGTAAATATTCACGAGTATCGAAAGTTTCAGTTAAATATTTCAGATTCTATGATTATTTAAATATTAGAGGAATATTGCTGATAATAGATATTTCGAGAGATATGAGTGAGGTATTCCGTTTAACTCCAGTAACCTCCCCCCCCCCCCAAAAAAAAAAGTTATTTTCAAAATTAGAGGCTTTGAATGTGTCTTTTCATTCACATACACAGTCGTATCAGAATAATATGATCATCTACCATACATATAGTAGGTGGCCATATTATTCTGATACGACTGTGTACATTGCTAGTGTCCAGCTACTTTTTTCATTTCAGTTGCATTAAATGTGAATATGATGCTCATTTTCAAAGAAAATGAAGTTTTTTTTTTGTATTTCATTACTTTTACAACCTCTAACAGTGGAAATTCCAATAAAAGGGTAGAAAATTTAAATAGTAATATTACGTATGCAAGGCAAATTTTTTTTTGTTTAGATCTCAAATGTTGTGTCCTCCACCCCACCCCCCCACATGCAGGGCTCTGCAGTTCCCAGTTTCGAGTCCCACCTGAGTTAGTGTTGTGATTTATCACCGCAAAACTCCCTACCCTGCATACGATCAAAATGGGGAGGACACACCGATGGGCTTGGAAAGGCTGTCGTTCATCGGATGGGACGTTAAGTAGTGGCCCCATGTGAGGGAGAATCCATACTCTGTGTATGTTGAAGAACATGCTTGATGGAAGGCTACCATATATCTCCTAACAGCTGTCCAGTGGGTCTCCTCCCCCAACCTTCTCGGAGGCCTTGTCACCTGGTCATTTAGCCTATTGAGTGCAAAAAAGTACCGCTCAGAGGTAAAACAACCCAAACCAAACGCAAGGTTAATTAGTTACACTCCACTAGCAAAATTTTAAGCATAAATAGAATGTTTGCAATATTCATTTAAAATGTTACCATTTTTAACTTTTTCTACCAATAGAGGATCGCTATTAATGCTGTTGGAGATTTCGAAAAAACTGACCTTTACCAAATGAATAATCTTCCCCACTAGGAATATTCACTTGGTAAGATAAATCAATTTTGGCTTCCTGTTTTCTTTCGAAGTTAATGTGAATCCAGCAAGTTCATTTATCCCTGAAAATAAAAGAGTCGAATATATAGACCAGAGGTTCCCAAACTTATTTGTCCTACCGCTCCCTTTTCAGGAAAAAAAATTATTCAACGCCCTCTGGAAATCTACCTTCTTTAAGCGAACAAACAGAAAGATGCAGCGACAAATTTACGTTCTTTTATGTATCTATATTTCTACTTACGTCACACAACATAGTAAAGAAAGATGTTGTAAATAAGACACCTTAAAGCTTGAAATTATAAAATTATTTATTAAAATCAATCATAGTAACATTCGCATTACACACAGAAAATTAAGATAACGAAGGATAATTTTATATGTTTATTTGGAAAATAAAGTAATCACTACGACTTGAACTCTATAACACAACAGATGAAACATGTACGAACGGTTTTTCAAAAATTTCTTATCATCCCTTCTTTCTTTATGCTTCCACCGCCCGCCAATTGCACCCGAGGCTACTACCAACCCCCTGGATCGTTCCAGCGCCCCCCAGGAGGCGGTATCGCCCACTTTGGGAAACACTGATATAGACAGACAGATAGACCCATGTTTTTGAAAATGAGCGAAAAAATAAATATTTATGTATTTATCCGTCCCGTGGCCGAGTGGTTAGCACGCTTGGCTACTGATCTACGGGACCTTGGTTCGAGCCCCGGGTAAGGCATGGCTGTTTGTGTCGTTTTTCTGCTGAGGTCCTGCCATCCTCTCAGATCTTCTACTGTGGCATATAAACTGACAGGCTCCTGTCAGACCTCTGTGGCAAGCAGCTGCTTGAGGAGGTATTTTTTTTTATTTTTATTTTATGTGTTTCTCATTTGAAGGTTTAGATCTTCTTAACCAGTAGTTGGCTCACTCAGTAGCGCACCAGGCTGTTCTGCAGTTCCCAGGTTCTAGTCCCAGCTGTGCATACATTGAGCTTTATATCCGCTCCCTTTGCCCTTGGTGAAAAATAAACACCGCTGGCCTTGGAAAGTCCGCAGTCCCTTGTATGGGACGTTAAGCCTTAGCCCCGTGTGCAGGAGCCATATTTTGCTCACGTTAAAACACACTAGATGGCCTTGGCGGAAGGCTTCCATCTATCTTTCAACAGCTGTCCAGTGGACCCACCTTTCTCTGAATATTTAGGGGTCCTTGTGACCTGGCCATTTAGCCTTTTGTGTGAGAAAAAGTACCTCTCAGAGATGAAACAACACAAACCTTTCTTTACCCGTCCTATTTGAACGCTTAGAAGCCCATACAAAGCTTGGGTTGGGTTGTTTTACCTATGAGCGGCACTTTTTTGCACACCATGGGCTAAATGGCCAGGTCATATGGACCCCGAAGGCTCAGAGATGGTTGGGGGAAGGGACCCACTGGAACAGCTGTTGGGAGACAGATGGTAGCCTCCCGTCAGGGCCATCCAGCGTGTTCTTTAACGTGCACAAGATATGGCTCTCCCGCACACGGGACCACGGCTTAACGTCCCATCCGATGGACGGCGGCCTTTCCAAGCCCATCGGTGTCCCCTACTGACCGTGGGCGGGGCGGGGAAATTTGCGGAGATAAATCTCAACGCTGACCCAGCTGGGACTCGAACCTGGGAAGTACAGATTACGAGCCTGGCTCGCTACCGACAGAGCCCCCCCATACAAAGCATCAAGTGGTGTGCCTGATTTTATATTTTATCTAAATCATTATAAATGTAACAAATCGTGGTAGTTGAAACACTGGTTTTATACCAGTACAGTAAAAGCAAACAAATAAATAAAACGTTTATTAATTTCTTTTAAGTTGTCGATTTGCCATAGAGGTGTGTAACAAATAAGAACTTATCGGTATAAATACTTATGCGAAAAAAATGAGTGATGCTGATGGCGCATTTTTTTCCGCATAAGTGTTTATTATATTCTATATCTACAGGGTAATCTATGTATTTACTATAGACTGGTTTTATTTGTATAATTCCTCGTAAAGTCGGGGCGGGCGTGCTCAGTCGGTAGCGCGCCAGGCTCGTAATCTGTAGTTCCCAGGTTCGAGTCCCAGCTGGGTCAGCGTTGAGATTTATCTCCGCAAAATTTCACGCCCTGCCCACGGTCAGTAAGGGACACCGATGGGCTTGGAAAGGCCGCCGTCCGTCGGATGGGACGTTAAGCCGTGGCCCCGTGTGCGGGAGAGCCATACATACCCTGTGCACGTTAAAGAACACGCTGGATGGCCTTGACGGGAGGCTACCATCTGTCTCCCAACAGCTGTTCCAGTGGGTCCCCTCCCCCAACCTTCTCTGAGCCTTCGGGGTCCATGTGACCTGGCCATTTAGCCCATGGTGTGCAAAAAAGTGCCGCTCAGAGGTAAAACAACCCACAACCCTCGTAAAGTCGAGAGAGAGAGACAGACTTTAGTAGAAAGTGAACTGTAGATAAACATTAAAGTCTTATCTGGAATTCGAACCCAGTCTCTTTGCTTTTCATCCAAACTTGATGGTAGGAAAAGTTAAGCTCAAATTCTCAGCTCATTTGCGTAGACCGCCTGGCCAAATTATTATGAGTACTGCATTGTGCGCAAAGTACGATAATGCATGCCAATGCATGCAAAATTTCGTACTAACGTAAGTATTTTACGTCACTACAAGATCTATAAAAGCGATAATAGCATGGTTAAAAAAACTAATCTGACTGATTTCGAAATGGGGCTCATCGTTGGAGCGTGATGGGTAGGAGCATCTGGAAGCGGAGGTGATGGAACTCAGCGGAAACTCATGGGACATAATATCTCAAGTGGGCAACTGTCTCAAAAAACGTCTGTCAGTCGTATCAATTGCGGGAGAAAAATGAGTCTGACAGACAGGGACAGGCGCTTTTTGACACGAACTGTACGGCAAAACAGTTGATACAGTTCAGCAGCTGAGAGAGATGACCGCCAGCAGATACTTCAGAACCCAATTCGATGAGAGCTATGCGCAGAGAATTGAAAACTTTGAAATTTCGGAATTGAACTGACGAAGTATTAGCTAGGTGTTAATAATGATATGGCCAGGCAGTGTGATTATTTTATTATTGAAATTTAATTACCTTGAGCTTTAATCCCGATGGATGGCAATAGTAGGTGCTTTTTCACCTTGAAGCTTGTCTTCATTATAGATGTAACAATGTTAATGAAGACAATTAATATGTCATAATTACAGATGAAAACTGCAAATCATGAACCTTGAGGGTGACAGAACACATATCGAAAATTTGGTGCATAATAATCATTTTTCGATAATATTAGAACTTTATTTTTACCTATCTTCCTGTTGCTTTTATAGCTGATCATTTGTTGGTTTATACGTTTATCTAGACAGTTATTGTAACATCTCTTTCGTACGTGAGGGTCGAACGTAACAAGTTATGACATGGGGAGAGTCATAGGCTATCCTAAAAGAAAGGGGGGGGGGGGTATGAGTATATACATTTTTCGAACGCAAGGGCCGAGAGTAACAAGTGTTAAATGAATGCCTGTGATGTGTGGACTGTCTAGTTTTATGACGCCCCCTTCCCCTCAAAAAAAGGGGAGAGAAATTTAGGATGGTCGATCACGAGTTATATCTCAAATGAAAGCTTGTGATGTCGAAAATGTCACGAACTACTTCAAATTATATTTCCTTTTTAAAAAAAGGAGGGAAATTTACATGGGGTCGATTTTTACAAGTCCTACTGTATGTCAAAATGAGAACTTAAGAGGCGGAGTAGCACGGGGAATGAGTAATTATTCCCTCCTCCCCATCCCCGAAGCAGAAGAAAGGTGTTTTTAAGGACGAAGTTGCCCCTAAAGAACAAAAAAATTATAAATAAAAAAAAATTAAATCTATCTTCGTGAATGCTTCCTTAATATTAAAAAATAAAAGTAAAGAATACTAATTATAAAATCACGTGCTGGATTCATATCAAAGGAGGATAGGACACATTAAATTTTTGTTCACTTGGTAAGATAAATCAGTTTTGGTTGGGTTGGGTTGTTTTACCTCTGAGCGGCGCTTTTTTGCACACCATGGGCTAAATGGCCAGGTCACATGGACCCCGAAGGCTCAGAGAAGGTTGGGGGAGGGGACCCACTGGAACAGCTGTTGGGAGACAGATGGTAGCCTCCTGTCAAGGCCATCCAGCGTGTTCTTTAACGTGCACAGGGTATGGCTCTCCCGCACACGGGGCCACGGCTTAACGTTCCATCCGACGGACAGCGGCCTTTCCAAGCCCATCGGTGTCCCCTACTGACCGTGGGCAGGGCGGGAAATTTTGCGGAGATAGATCTCAACGCTGACCCAGCTGGGACTCGAACCTGGGAACTACAGATTACGAGCCTGGCGCGCTACCGACTGAGCCACCCCCGCCCCCCAGTTTTGGTTGTTCCTGTGTTCTTTTGAAGTGGATATGAATACAGTTAGTGATTTCATTATTGGCGTTTTTTACTTTTTTTACTTTTCAGGTAGCATATGGGAAGATAAGAGTTTTTTATTTTATATTTTTTCTTAAAGTTTATAAAATTATTTCATCACCATTGCTCTTGACTTCTTTCTTCGGGAGGGAGAAGAGGAGGAAGGAGAAACAGCTTTTTTTTTGTTTTTGTGAAAACGCATTTTCCATTTTCTCCAGAGTCGAGTAGAACTTCAAGTACTATTTATGTATATTCCATTTTATTCAAAAAACATGTCATCATTAGAGTTAAAACACGAAATTAAAACTAGGCATCAAGTGGTATGTACTTGAAACGGCTACTAAGTGTGTATATAATAACTGCTAAGCTGTAGGATACTGATTGTATTCTGGGTCCCTGGATGCGTTAGTTGATATTGACTGGGGTACGGGACTCTCCGTAGACGAGAACACTCCTTTCGCTGATGATGCTAAGATATATCGTGCATGTTTCAAATAAGCCGTGTTGTGTGTTTAAAATAGCTACTGATATGCTATGTGCAGTGGCGTCCCCAGGATTATAAGGAAATGGTTAGGTTTTGTAGGACAGTCCCTGATAATCCGACAAGCGTGTCAACTCATATTGGTACTTTCAGGGTACGCCTCTCTATTCAGGGGCGGGGGTGGCTCAGTCGGTAGCGCGCCAGGCTCGTAATCTGTAGTTCCCAGGTTCAAGTCCCAGCTGGGTCAGCGTTGAGATTTATCTCCGCAAAATTTCCCCGCCCTGCCCACGGTCAGTAGGGGACACCGAATGGCTTGGAAAGGCCGCCGTCCGTCGGATGGGACGTTAAGCCGTGGCCCCGTGTGCGGGAGAGCCATACCCTGTGCACGTTAAAGAACACTCTGGATGGCCTAGACGGGAGGCTACCATCTGTCTCCCAACAGCTGTTCCAATGGGTCCCCTCCCCCAACCTTCTCTTAGCCTTCGGGGTTCATGTGACCTGGCCATTTAGCCCATGGTGTGCAAAAAAGTGCCGCTCAGAGGTAAAACAATCCAATCCTCTCTATTCGTGTGTCTTGAAACAGTTGCTCGATGTATCGTTTTTTTTTTTCGAAATTTTGAATCCTCTGCAAGCTCTGTTGCTGTGTCAGATAGATTTAGAAATATTGTTATAGGTCTGCCCAGGGAAATCTTTTGGCTGGGAGATGAAATATCTTCTGCAGAACTGCATTCTGAGTTTACTGGGCTCAGCCATTATCGAGTTTGCACAGTCACAGGAGAACGTCATGATCGTGAAAGAAGTCTTTATTCACGGCAATATCTGGTTTGTGTTCCCTCACCCCACGGCACCGGCAAGTCTGGTTCAACTTTTGTGTGAACGTGTGATGTTGACTGCAGCTGAACGGCGCCATATACTCTTCACGGATGAAAACAGTTTCTATCTCTCTATATAGAATATGTAGATATGTAGGCGTATTCTGAACTTGCAGTGTGGAAGTGGCCACACGCAAATTGTTCTAATGCATAAGGAGGAAAAAAGGCCGGTGGAGATGGAATGGAATGTTGGCATGAAATTTCGTTTAGACATAAGCAAAAGGATCTGTTAATAATTTCGGTAGAGTGATTTGATCTGACATCGATTCATGAAGTTTTATGTAATTGTACTCAGCTTCTCAACATGGGCGTCGGTAGGAACGTTTTCGGGGTGGGCAGAAACAGATCGATGTTTCAGGATAGAAATATTTAGGTCGAGCCCTTCATTAATGAGCAAAGTTGTAAATGTAATACCATAATACATATAAAATTACCATCCGTACTGTTTTGAGATTATTTGTACTGTTCGATTTACGTGGGGGCGGGGGTGGCTCAGTCGGTAGCGCACCAGGCTCGTAATCTGTAGTTCCCAGGTTCGAGTCCCAGCTGGGTCAGCGTTGAGATTTATCTCCGCAAAATTTCCCCGCCCTGCCCACGGTCAGTAGGGAACACCGATGGGCTTGGAAAGGCCGCCGTCCGTCGGATGGGACGTTAAGCCGTGGCCCCGTGTGCGGGAGAGCCATACCCTGTGCACGTTAAAGAACACGCTGGATGGCCTTGACGGGAGGCTACCATCTGTCTCCCAACAGCTGTTCCAATGGGTCCCCTCCCCCAACCTTCTCTGAGCCTTCGGGGTCCATGTGACCTGGCCATTTAGCCCATGGTGTGCAAAAAAGTGCCGCTCAGAGGTAAAACAATCCAACCCGATTTACGTGTACAACAAATCTTTGTTTTTTGCTATTTCTCGTTGGTAAAAAATGTGTTTCTAGCACAGTAAAGCCAATCTTGTACGTATTTCGACGTACTTTTTTTTTTCCAGACGACTTTAAAAATTACTTGAGAATGGATGAAGCATGTTTCAAGTTTTTATTAAGTTTAGTAAATAACAAACTGGAAAAGGAACACAAAAATGCGTCAAATAATTCAACCAAAAGAGAGTGTAATTGGCACCCTGAGAGTTTCTTGCTAGTTGTCGATGTAATATTGTTTGCATTTTTCTGTCGGGATTGCTGATCAAACTTCTGAATGTGCCAGAAACATGCCGGATGCTTTTTTTGCTCCGCTACTGCAACAAAAAACAAAAGAATCATTCTCATGGAGTAAGTATTCTACTCTGCATTACTCCAGTGAAATTTATCAGGAGACGCGTTCGACCAACAAATCGCAGGTGTGCGATTGAAAAATTAAGCGACTGAACTATAACTAGTTATTTCGATAGATCCCGTGGCTGATCGGTTAGCGCACTTGGCTACTTATCAAAAGCACCTAGGTTCGAGCCCCGCTTAAGGCATGGATATTTGGTTATCTGTCTGCTGAGGTCCTGCCATCCTCACGGAGCTTCTACTATGGCGTATTAAAGTGGCAGGCTTCTGTCAGACCTCTGTGGCAAGCAAATGCTTGAGATGTATTTTTTTTTTAAATTTCTAGCATCAGTGCATTGCATTCGCTTTTCAGAAACCTTGATTGTCACCTTGCATAATACAACTAAGGATCCCCAAAAACAAAACGATAAAAAGGGAAACTTATTGGAAATGCACGTAAAAAATGTTAATAAATAAAAGTAAAGGATTTGTTTCCTAAAACAAAACGTAAAGAAAAAAAAAGTACATTTCATTAAAAAAAAAAGATTAGTTTGTGGTACATCTATATTATTTATCATAAATTGATTATTCGGTCATTTTTTTTCTCCAGCGGGGGGAGGGGGGGGGGGGGTTGTAGAATGAGATTTGCTTCTCATTGTATGGAGGCATCAGGGATATGAACCGCCACTATATCTTTTGGATTTCAGAAAATTTTAGAGGAACCTTAAATTTCTCTCCATTCTTATACAAAAACCCTTCAGCAGCTTCCGGGGGAGTACTTTTCTGTCAATGGACGTTGACCCTTATGTGGATAACATCATTTACATTATGCTCTTGGTATAATGTAAGATAATTTTCGGACACCCTGTACTTATTGCCCTAAAAGTAAATGATGAAATTTCGTACTCAATTTATAATAATTTCAGAGATAGGTAAGGAGCCAAAAAGGATTTCTTTTTTCCACGGGGGAAAAAATGCTAACGGCCTTTTTGTCTGCCTTTCAAATTACTATGAATTGTGCACTTCATCATTGGCATTATATGTTACTTAATTTTTTTTTTTTTGCTTTTTTTAGGTAGATATAGGAAGATAGGTATGTTTTAAATTTATTTATTTTAAACTTTCTTGTGTGGTTTTGGTTTCTTCTATCGATAAAGATTAATATTTCGTAATATAATTAGACCTCATTTATTTCTTTGCGTTGTTGCCATTTTCTTTTACCTCTTCAGTGATGTACTGGGTAGAAGTAGGTTTAGTTGGTAGTGCGCCAAGCTCGTAACTTGATGTTCCCAGGTTCGGGTTTCTGCTTGTATTTTTATTTTTTAATCCTCGCTCTGTGTTCGGTGAGGACGTCGATGAGCGTCGAAAGGGCGTCATGAATTGGTGTCTTTTTAAAGTCGTGGTCCGTGGTCGCCCCAAGTTGGCCAGCGTTGAGAATTTTCTCCGCTAATTCCCGTTCTGCCCTCGGTGAGAAAGGGGGAACACCGTAGGGCTCGGAAAGGCTGCCATCCGTCGGATGGAACGTTAAGTCGTGTCTCCGTTTGCAGAAGAGCCATACCATGTGCGCGTTAAGAACACGCTGGATGGCCTTGACGGTAGACTTCCGTCTTCTAACAGCTTTTCAGTGGATCCAGTGAGCCTTTGGGGTCCTTTGACTTGGTGGGGGCGGGGGTGGCTCAGTCGGTTGCGCGCCAGGCTCGTAATCTGTAGTTCCAAGGTTCGAGTCCCAGCTGGGTCAACGTTGAGATTTATATCCAGCAAAATTCCCCGCTCTGTCCACGATCAGTAAGGGACACAGATGGGCTTGGAAAGGCTGTCCTCCGTCGGATGAAACGTTAAGCCGTGGCCCCGTGTGTGGAAGAGCCATACCCTGTGCGCGTTAAAAAACACGCTGGATGGCCTTGACGGGAGGCTACCATCTGTCTCTCAACAGCTGTTCCAGTGGGTCCCTTCCCCCAACCATCTCTGAGCCTTCGGGGTCCATATGACCTGGCCATTTAGCCCATGGTGTGCAAAAAAGTGCCGCTCAGAGGTAAAACAACCCAACCCTTTGGCTTGGCCATTCGGCCCATTGAGTGCGAAAAAAGTGCAGATAAGTAAATCAACCAACCTTGATCATTAAGCTGTGACCCATCCGTTGGCGAACCATTTGTTGCGCACATTAAAGAACGTTGGTGGGAGGCTTTCCTCTACCCATCTCAGAGTCCTTCTGATCTATTTGGTCCATTACATGCAGAAAAGTGCCTCTCAGAGGTGTAAAACATCCCACTTGTTTGCGGCAGTGGTTCTTAATCTTTATGGTACTGAGGACACTGCGAAGTTTATTTTTTATGTTTGATTAAACAGAATATAAACTAAAATATAAAAACAGATATGCATAGATTTTTTTCGCCATTTTTTTCACTTCAATGTGGAAGTTGCAAAAGTAGCATTTAAAGTATTTATAAATACAAAGATGCTTGAATTGTAAAAACCTTTATTAAATCAATGCAAAGAATAATTTCCAAAAAAGAATAATTTTCGTAGTAGTGATAACAGTGGAACTAAGTTGGAGAAAAGACTCTATTGAATAGGATCTACTCATTTCGCGGACTTCTTAGTCACAACTCACAGACCCTCGGTGGTGAAACTCTTTTATGAGGTATTATTTTTTATGTGGTTGATACTTTTATTTCGACAGCTAGTACTAGGAACTCAAAATACTGAATTCAGGGATTAGGAGAACACTTCACAGGATATGTTTATCAGCTGGTGGATAATCCTGAGCAGAAGTCATCGCAGGCACCTGAACTCTTTGCTTCTATTGGCATCGTCAAATTCTACATTGGAGGAAGTCTTCCAGTGTAGATGGCTTCAGCCTTTAGTAGTGGGGGAACGGGTCTTTGCCCCATGTCTGCGATTAGGGGGCTGTTTGATATTGTCGGCAATCCCTCTCTCAATAAACATAATTTCTTTAACCATCCCACTAACCATTTTCTCTCCATAGGTAGTTGGAATGTGAGGACTCTGCACAGAGCATTTTCTCTTGATGTCCTCACACAAGAATTCCACCGTTATAATTTAGATATTCTCGGCCTGCAAGAGACCAGATGGACAGATAAAGGTCAGATTCTTAAAAATAATCTTAAATTTCTCTTTTCAGGGAGGGACGACAATAAGCATCACCAAGGCGTGGGTCTGCTTCTCAGCAGGCACGCTAGCGATGCTCTTCTAGGATATGAGTGCATTAATGAAAGGTTTCTTACAGCAAAATTTCAGACAAGCGTTAAAGACTTGAATGTTATCTGCTGTTATGCCCCCACTGAGGATGCCGATGAGGATCAGAAGGATAGGTTTTATGAACAACTTCAGGATATTTTGAATTCTGTCAAGAAAGGAGATATTACCCTTGTTCTTGGTGACTTCAATGCCAAAGTTGGTACTGACTCTGCCCTTTGGGGAGGAGTAATAGGCCCTTTTGGTATTGGTAGCTGCAATGGCAATGGGCAACGTCTCCTACAGGTAAGTAAACTCAATGGATTCAGAATAACTAACACATATTACAAACACCGCGACATACATAAGTACACATGGGTTTCACCTGATGGGCTTCATAAGAATATGATTGATTACATCTTAATTAACAGCAAATGGGCTAGTTCTGTTAGGAATACCAGGGCATATAGGGGAGCTGAAATTGGATCTGACCATTACCTTGTTAAAAGTGTGTTGCAACTTAAACTTAAAAAGTGTTGTGCTAGGGTTAAAAAATTTACTTTTAATACTGAAGCTCTGAAAGATCCAGTTATAGCCAAAGCTTACCATGATAGGTTACTTAGTCATTATGACAGTCATGGTTTGCTTACTACTGAAATTGAGGAAGAATGGGATCATTTTAAACAGGCTTTTTTGGACACTAACAGTACTCTTTTAGGAAAAAAGGAGCAGAAGAGCCAAAATTATCTGAGTGATAAGGCACTTGAGCTTATTTCGGAAAGAAAGAACTGCAGGAATGCCCTTAATCAATACCCTACTAGTCCTAATAGAAAGCATTACAGAGACCTTAATAAACTGGTAAAGGATCAGTTAGCTGCTGATAAGAATCTTTGGCTTGATGGTTTGGCTGACAAAGCCGAGGAAGCAGTTAGACAGCACAACAGCAGAGAGCTGTACCAGATAGTTAATGTTTTGTGTGGTAGAAAACGGACAGGCATACAAGGATTGAAGGATAAACAAGGTAAGGTTATAGAAGGGGAGGATTCTGTCATGGCTAGGTGGGCTGAGCATTTCAGTGATGTTCTAAACAATGTAGTTAGTTCTACTCCCATTGTTTGCAATGATGATAGATGCATTGGTGGCTTTAATGTTGGACCTATAACACAATCTGAAGTTATTTTGGCTGTTTCTAAACTTAAACTTCATAAATCCCCAGGGGTAGATGAAATTACTACGGAAATGCTTAGAGCTGGAAATGTTTCAGTTACCACTTGGATGACTGAAATTCTGAATATCTTTTATGATAAAGGCATGGTTCCTAAGGATTTTACCAGAGCTATTGTTATCCCTATTTTCAAAAAAGGTGATCGCAGTTCTTGTGATAACTATAGGGGTATCAGCCTACTCTCTGTTCCAGGTAAAGTTCTTTCCATGATTGTGCTTAATAGAATTAAGAATCTGGTTGACAGTCAATTGCGTGATGAGCAATGTGGATTCAGAAGTGGTAGGGGATGTGTGGATCAGATATTTTCACTTAGGCAGATTCTTGAGAAATGTTTAGAGTTTCAGGAAACCTTTGGTTGCTAGCTTTGTTGATTTCAAAAAGGCTTTCGACTCTGTTGATCGTCATAATTTGTGGTTGATTGTGAGATCATATGGTATACCAGACAAGTTAGTTAACATTATGAAAGCTCTCTATAATAATAACAATGAGTCGTGTGTGAGAGTTGGTAAGGCTTGTAGCAATTGGTTTAGCATTACTTCTGGTGTTCGACAAGGGTGCATTTTGTCTCCTTTTCTCTTTAGCTTGGTTATTGATTATGTTATGCGAAATTCACTTCAAGGGAAAGATTTTGGCCTTAAATGGGCTGGAGATACGAAAATTTCTGATTTAGATTATGCTGATGATTTAGCCCTTTTGGCAAATGATGTTGATGAGATGAACTCTTTCATTCGAGCTGTTGATGAGACTGGTAGTAGAGTAGGTTTGGTTATAAACAGAGAGAAAACTAAAGTGATGAAAATTGGTCAGGCAGGCTGTGATTCAGTTAATCTGAATGGTTGCAGTCTTGAGCAGGTGTCACAGTTTAATTATCTTGGGAGCTATGTAACAGATAATGGTGATGTGCGGCATGAGATTAACAGACGAATAGGGATTGCTGCCGGGACTTTTAAGAACCTATGGAGAGTGTGGAGAAATAGGCGTATACACCTAAAGACTAAAATTAGACTGTATAATAGTTTGGTTCTTTCTAGGGTTAGTTATGGTAGTGAAACTTGGACACTTTGTAAACAAGATAACAGGAAACTTGATGCTTTTGATTCCAGATGCTTACGCAGTATCTTGGGCATTAGGTGGTTCAACTTTGTAACTAATGATGAGATTAGGCAAAGGAGTTTGCAACCTCCTTTAAGCAGCATATTGTGCAGAGAGAGACTCCGTTGGTTTGGCCATGTTGCCCGTATGAATAATTATAGATTGGCGAATAGGGTTATGAACAGTGTGCCTAAAGGCCTCAGAAAGAAGGGGAGACCTAGGATGCGGTGGGCAGACAATGTCAAACAAGACCTTGTTAGAATTGGTGTGCAGTGGCCAGATGCAGTAAATGTAGCTCAGGATAGACTTGCTTGGAGAACTAAATTGCACGGTCTGGTTGGACCTCCGTAGCCCATGGCTGCTTGAGGAGGATGATGATGATGATGATGAATGGAGTAATACAAACTGCGTAAAGAATTTTTTGTTTCAAGTTGATGACAATTGTACGAGTATATATATATCTATAGAATGTGTTTTTTTTTTGTATGCAAGAAAAAGTATTTTCTAGGGCTCTTTAAGTCTTAATATTGCATTAATTGTGTGTTAATGGCTACATTTAGAATGACTAACATTTAGCTAATGGAGTTCTTTGTAAAAAGAATATGCCTAAATTAGACTTAAAATTTGCTGAATCAGTAATATATTCACTCCCCCCCCCCCACACACACCAAATCTACATAAAACTATTTCTGCACGAAGCGATCTCATTTGTAGCCATCCATTGTATTCCTAGTTTTATCGTTGGTGCCAGGGTGGCTCAGACGGTAGAGCGCCAAGCTCGTAATCTGCAGTTCCCTGGTTCGAGTGCCATCTGGGCTAGAGTTAATATTTTTCTCCGTTAAACTACCCGCCTTGCCCTCGGTCAGTAGGGGACATGATGGAATTGGAAAGGTTGCAGTCCGTTGGATGGTCGTTAAGCCATGTCTCAGTGTTTGGACGAACCATACCATGTGTACGTTAAAGAACACGGATGGCCTTGCTGGGAGGCAACCATCTGTCTCCTAACAGCTGTCCAGTGGTTCCCCTCCCCCTAACTTTTTCTGAACTCTCGGTGTCGGGGCGGGGTGGCTCAGTCGGTAGCATGCCAAGCTCGTAATCTGCAGGGAGGCAATCTCCCAGGTTCGGAACCTGGGAGGTAATCTCCCAGGTTCGAGTCCCATCTGGGTCAGCGTTGAGACTTATCTCCGCAAAACTCCCCGCCCTGCCCATGGTCAGTAGGGGACACCGATGGGTTTGTAAAGGCCGACGTCCGTCGGATGGGACGTTAAGCCGTGGCCCCGTGTGTGGGAGAGAGCCATACCCTATGCACGTTAAAGAACACGCTGGATGACCTTGACGGGAGGCTACCATCTGTCTCCCAACAGCTGTTACAATGGGTCCCCTCCCCCCAACCTTCTCTGAGCCTTCGGGGTCCTTGTGACCAAGTGCCTCTCAGAGGTAAAACAACCCAATCCCAATTTTATTGTTTATGCAGAGCCTTACCAAATCATTGTGTAAATGGAAAGCAAAAGTAAAAACTCAATATCTTAAAGATCAACTTTTTTATGGGAATGAGATTGAAGGCCTATTAAATTTCGTATTATTTTTCGATGAGTATTCCCTTTCTCATCGAAGAGAGCGGAGTTAGAGGAGAAAATCTCAACTCAGGCACATGGTTACTCGACCTGTTACCATCAGGTTACTAGCCTGGCGCGCTATCGACAGAGCCAATCGCCGCCCCATAGTATATTGTAAACGGAATCGTATCACTTGTTTGTTTTTAAGTTGGATATGTATTTTGAAGTAGCAATTTATCCATACTGTATAAACAATAAAAAGTAACCGAGGGAAAAAGCGATAGAAAAGATGCAACGAAATAATTTGAAAAAGTTTCTAACAGCAATGATAAATTGATTTTCGAGCTTTGGCGAAGGATATAAACACACACATTTTCCGTTTTATAATTCAAAAAAAGTTTATTTCCAGCTTCCGCCTCATCAATCATTTCTGCCAGCAACCAGTCTGCTATCAGGTTGCACCGTTTTTTTTTTCAGTTGAGAAACTGAAGGCAAAAACGCGCGTCCATCGTGAGACCACAGCAACAGTAATCGGAAGATGGAAGATCTAGAATCCTCGAAAACGTTTTATTACCATGTTAGTTGTCTATTTGCCATTTGAAGCGGAATGCTTATGCTACAATGGAATGAAACTTTGGTGGGAATTCCCAGGAAGGAACCAGATGCTTGTTTCATTTTTCCTGTTAGAACCATGCCTCTTTCACAGTTCTTATCTGTTGGGATTTATCGTGGCAACTTCCTGTCAGACGTCATTATGACGTGGTGGTCTTAGCAAATTAAGTGATTATAATTTGTACAATAAATAGGTTATCGTTACTAAAATGCGTTTAGGGGTGAGGGGTGGTTAAATTCGGAATAATCTGAGCAACTGGCAGTTTTTACCACAATGTCCCAAAGTATAGGCACACAAATGGGAAAGCGAAACATTTTTCATACTTTAATGTGCATTAAAAATTAGATAATTGATGCTAAAAGGAGGATGTTCTAGTGCACGATGCTAATTAATAATTATACTTGAAGTGCTTTAAAAGTGATCGGCTGTGTCAGAGCATTGCCGTTTGCGAGTGGATTTTCCCAGCTCTGGCTGTATTTAGTTTCTAGGCAAGTCCGACTCTCTCCTCATCTGTTTAAAACTCTCTTCGACCAATGGGACGAGCACTCTTTTTTTCTGACCATCATAAATTCTGGATGCGACCATGTGCAAATCAAATTGCTAAACGAAAAGCTTAAAAAGAAAAGCTTCATTGATTGAAAAAAAAAAAAATCTTTATTTTCAAATTCCTTTAGAATTTTTTCAGTTTTTTCCTGGGCTCCTGAAATCCGTGTGTCACCAGATACAAGTTTGTGATGCTTGCACCTAATACCCTTTTTTAGGGTGCCTAATGTTTTTTGATAGTGGCTTATAATAATATAATACAATAATAATTTATTCCATGCAGGGGATTACAGTAAAGCGAAGGTACAGGTAATTTTGTACATTAATTTAAACGTTCAAGTGACTATTATATGATAAAAACGTATAAAACTATGTGTTAAGATTTGATATGCAGTGTTGAGACTCGTGAAACAAATTCCGTGGTTGGGTGAAATATTCCAATCACTGACTTTATTTGATAGCCTCCGAACTATTTCGACATTACTGAGCCCGATTTGTGGAAAACATTGTCTGACGCATCTTTATACAGGAATTCATGTCGCTAGTCATTTAGTTTATTCTTATATTATTAAAGTTAAGAATTGCTGTTTCTTAATATTATATTTTTGTTCAGACGTTTCTTCTACTTTAATCTCCTTTTTTTCTTTTTTTTTTTCTTTTGTAATTGAACAAGTATTATAGTGTAGTATCCTTGACTACTAATATAGGCAACATATTTCTTTCCTGAGCATCCATTCGTTAACGAAAGTCATCGCATATGTTGCAGTAATACACTTCAAGGACTTCGTGAAGCTGATTGTCAAAAGATCCATGACTGAGGGCTTTTGAATGTCAGGATGACAACGAATTTTCCCCTATCTGATATCACAGTATTACTGCACTATAACTTTCATTTCAAAGAGATTTTTTTATCTCTCATGTCGCAAATTCAAAATTTGTCTGAAACAGACTCGTCGTGAATAAATTTGTATACCATTTTGTTACTTTATCGAGAACGAGTGTTGGCTCATTCGGTAGCGCTCCAGTCTTGTAACCAAATGTTCTCAGTTCAAATCCCTTATCGTTCTGCATAGGGATTTACTCTGCTAAACGACGCGCTTGCCCTTTCAAGATGGGGGGGGGGGGGGGGCTCAGTCGGTAGCGCACCAGGCTCGTAATCTATAGTTCCCAGGTTCGAGTCCCAGCTGGGTCAGCGTTGAGATTTATCTCCGAAAAATTCCCCGCCCTGCCCACGGTCAGTGGGGACACCGATGGGCTTGGAAAGGCCGCCGTCCGTCTGATGGGACGTTAAGCCTTGGCCCCGTGTGCGGGAGAGCCATACCCTGTGCACGTTAAAGAACACGCTGGATGGCCTCGACGGGAGACTACCATCTGTCTCCCAACAGCTGTTCCAGTGGGTTCCTTCCCCCAACCATCTCTGAGCCTTCGGGGTCCATATGACCTGGCCATTTAGCCCATGGTGTGCAAAAAAGTGCCGCTCAGAGGTAAAACAACCCAACAACCCAACCCTTTCAAGTTGGATAGTGATGGACTTGGAAATGCCACTGTCCGTTGGATGTGACGTTAGCCATGACTCCATACGAGGGAGAACCACTCTCTGTGCACCTTAAAGAACAGGCTGGATGGTCTTGACACTGGAGGCTTCTATTTTCCTCCTGACAGATCTCCTCTTCTTCAACCTCTAAGCTCTTGCTGCCCTTATAACCTGGCCATTTAGCCCATTGAGTGTAAAAAAAAAAATTCCTTTCAGAGGTTAAAAACAACCTTCGTTAAAAGTAGGATGGAATGTTATTGTGTCTCCTGGTGTGCATGAGGATCCAGAACTTGTTATTCACAGAAAAACCTACTGGATGGTTGGTCTTGACTGGAGACACCCATTTGTCCTTAACAGTTGCTAAATGATCTCTTTTCGTAACTGTTCCGAAGCATGGGGTCATTGTAACATGGGGGCGGGGGTGGCTCAGTTGGTAGCGCGCCAGGCTCGTAATCTGTAGTTCCCAGGTTCGAGACCCAGCTGGGTCAGCGTTGAGATTGATCTCCGCAAAATTCCCCGCCCTGCCCACGGTCAGTAGGGGACACCGATGGGCTTGGAAAGGCCGCCGTCCGTCGGATGGGACGTTAAACCGTGGCCCCGTGTGTGGGAGAGCCATACCCTGTGCACATTAAAGAACACGCTGGATGGCCTTGACGGGAGGCTACCATCTGTCTCCCAACAGCTGTTCCAGTGGGTCCCCTACCCCAACCTTCTCTGAGCCTTCGGGGTCCTTGTGACCTGGCCATTTAGCCCATGGTGTGCAAAAAAGTGCCGCTCAGAGGTAAAACAACCCAAAAGTGGACTATTTTCATATATTATCAACTTTACATATTTACATCACAAAGAGCAAAGCTAGCGAGATTAATACACCAACGAAATGAAAGGCAAATAATAAAGCAATTATTAATTAATGAATTTTGAATTCTTTATGGCGAAATATGCGAGTTTGAAATTTATCTCAAGTGATTGGTAACTTCTAAATAATAACTTAATGTGCCAGATTTTAAAGTACGTGACACTGAGAAAATCGTTTACTCATATTTCCACACTTACGTTTTTTATACTGCGCCATTGTACTGGTTGGATGTGTGCAATGCAATTGTTTTTAATCTTGAATCGTATAAACGTCGAGTTTTATTTAGTAAACGTGTCAGATTCCGATTTTTAGTCGGTATCGTAGAAATTTGCGAACCTGTAGAAAATCACCTGGGACTACAATTAAAAACAATTGACAGGGACTTTTGCATCATAAAGTAGTATTGCGAACGTTATCACGGAATATTTTTCGAACGACTTGGTGCCTAAATTGCAAAATTCGCTCATGGAGTATTCTAAGGACAAGCTGTAGTTCAATTCATAAGTTTTCCGAACTGAAGGAAAAGCGAACACTGAAAAAATGATAGCTTACTAAGATTATGGAAAAAGTAAACTGTTTCTCCTTCAGCCAAGGTTTGAGAGATTGGGTTGTTTTACTTCTCAATTTTTTTTTTTGTCTAAACTGCTAGTCACAAGAACCCCAAGGGCTCAGAGGAAGTTGGGGGAAGGGAATCTACTGGACAGCTGTTAGGAGACAGATGGAAGTCTCCTGTCGATGCTCTTGCGCCATAAAACCCCAAACAACCAATCTCCTGTCAAGGCCATCCAGCCTATTCTTTGAAGTGCACAGGGTATGGTTATTATGCACACGGAACTATTGCTTAACGTCCTATCCGACGGCATTTCCAAGCCCAGCGGTGTTCACTTTCTGACAGGGCAGAACGGAATTGGTGGGAAAAATTTTTAACTGTGTCCCAGTTGGAACTCGAACCGTCGAATAAAAAAAATACCCCCTCAAGCAGCTGCTTGCCACAGAGGTCTGACAGGAGCCTGTCGGTTTATATGCCACAGTAGAAGATCTGAGAGGATGGCAGGACCTCAGCAGAAAAACAACACACACACATCCATGCCTTACCCGGGGCTCGAACCCAGGCCCCTTAGATCAGTAGCCAAGCGCGCTAACCACTCGGCCATGGGTCGAATATCAGTTTATAAATTTGTCGCACTATACCGACTGAGACAACCCCCGCCCAGATTTGGGAGCATCCTATCAGTAAGATATATAATATATAGACGATGAGGTAGAAACCATAGCAAAAAGACATTCACAGGATAGAACTCATGGCTCTTCTAAAGTCGAACCTAGTTCTCTTTCTTTGCTCCACAAGTATTTTAATGTTGGGTGTATCATTCGAATTTTCTTATTCTGTTTCATTGTCTTTCACCTGAAAACAGAAAAAAAGTCCATTTCATTGATTACCCTTGTAGCTGCCTTCATTTAACAACTATTGGCGTTTAAATACTTGTCTAACAAGACGATCTGATGGAACTTAGCTCATGTATCAGTGTTAAAGGAAATCCGACAGAGAGAAAATAATTAAAGGAAAATAAAAAGGACAGGAGCATACTTGTAAAAGAATTCCGTCCAAAAGTAGACCTCTGATCATAACTCTTGGATAGGAAGAACGTCAGGAGCGGCTTCCGTACCGAAGGCTAGCAAGCCTGATTGAGATGCCGCTGAGAAGGGGCGGCAGTCACAGATTGGCACAAGCCAGTGTATTACTGGGCTCAGGAGGGTCCCAGCCAGCAGTGTCACATCCCACCGCTGCTGGTAATTGATGACCAGGGAGCACTGGCAGCAGATTTGGGTTCCGATCGATAGCTCTCTGTGTGGGCTCTGCCTCCCCCGGAGCCATGGATGGCAATACGTTGATTCGCACTGGCACCTAGGGAGATGCAGAGCGGGTGTGTGCATCGTCGCTTGTTCTTTTATAATGCTCTGCCCTAGCAAGAGATCGGCACCTTAATGTCGACAGGAGGTTCGGAACCAACCTAGTTTATTGCTTGACATAGAATTTAATTTCTTATGTAACCAAACTGTTAACGTGTTTGGCTTTAGAGAAAAAGGAACCTGGGTTCAAAGGCATGGGTATTTTCTTGCTGAGGTCACGCTTTTTTCCATATCATCATCGCTATGGTCTATTGTTTTTCGAAATGATTCTGTTAGCAAGGTCCGTAATCGTTTAGGTGATCAGGGTCCGATTATGGTTTAGGTGATTATCTAGGCTATGATTATGGTTTAGGTGATTATCTAGGCTATGATTATTTTTTAGGTGATTATCCAGACTATGAATATGATTTAGGTGATTATCCAGGATCCGATTATTGTTCAGGTGGTCCGATTAATCTTAGGCGATCTAGGTGATTGCTTATAGCTGGATTATGGCTTTAAAGCAGGAGTTTAATGGCGACTTGCAATGTTTAGTTGTTTTTTTTTGCATTTGCTGATTAAATTTTCAGTGAAGTGATAGTTTTTGGTAATTATTACAAAAAGCGATATTCAGATAAAAACAACCCAGCAATACTCTCCATGAACTGATGCAGAGAAAGCAGGGGAACTTCAGTTATCTTTGCTAAAAAAACAAAATTTTTTTAGTAATCTTGACGGTTCAACGTAGAATAATATTTTTAACTATTTAAGTTGGGTTGCCTCTGAGTGGCAATTTTTTGCGCACAATGGGTTAAATGGTCTCTGAGACCTCGTGGTCCTAGCTTCTCAAGAACCACGAGGTCTCAGAGAAGATTTGGGGCAGGGGATATACTGAAGAGCAGTTAGGAGACAGATGATATCCTCCTGTCAAGATCATCCAGCATGTTTTTTAATGTGCACGTAGAATGGCTCCCCTGCAAACTGGCCACCGACTTAATGTCGCATCCGACGAACGATGCCCATCGGTCTCCGGTACCGACTGTGCCATTCCACGTCCCCAGATTGCTGGAGGAGTATTTTTTTTATTCATATGCTCTTTCGGAGAGGATAAGGAATTTGCTTGACTACCGAGACTAGCAGAGATAAAAAGCAGAATGTTTTTCAAGCCTTTGCATTTTTTGTTTCTGTCTCGCGCACTATGAGTGAGCAAAATGCATTGCTGCAAAGATAAACCATAGAAGCAGTACAGAGAAGGGAACCCCCTCCACCCCGTGGTAAATTTAGGTTCGCAAGATAACTGAAGTTCCCCTGCTTTCTCTGCATCAGTTCATGGAGAGTATTGCTGAGTTGTTTTTATCTCTGAATATCGCTTGTTTTGCACACAATAAGCTAGTCAGGTCACAAGGTTGTTGGGTTGTTTTACCTCTGAGCGGCACTTTTTTGCACACCATGGGCTAAATGGCCAGGTCACATGGACCCCGAAGGCTCAGAGAAGGTTGGGGAAGGGGACCCACTGGAACAGCTGTTGGGAGACAGATGGTAGCCTCCCGTCAAGGCCATCCAGCGTGTTCTTTAACGTGCACAGGGTATGGCTCTCCCGCACACGGGGCCACGGCTTAACGTCCCATCCGACGGACGGCGGCTTTTCCAAGCCCATCGGTGTCCCCTACTGACCGTGGGCAGGTCGGGGAATTTTGCGGAGATAAATCTCAACGCTGACCCAGCTGGGACTCGAACCTGGGAACTACAGATTACGAGTCTGGCGCGCTACCGACTGAGCCACCCCCGCCCCCAGGTCACAAGGATGCTTAAAGTTGGATAGGGGAAAGGAGATGCATGGGCAGCTGTTAGGAGACAGTTGGAAGCCTCCCCTCAAAACCATCCAGCGTGTTCTTTAATTTGCACAAGGTATGTTTTACTTGCACACGAGGTCACAGCTCAATGTATCATCTAACAGACGATGCGCTTTCCAAGCCCCATCACTGCTGGTCATTTCTCAGTAAGAACAGAACGGGGGTGTCAGAGAAAACTCCTGCATGCAGATTGAAGACTCGAACCTGGGAATATCAAGGATTACAAGGTGTCTTTCCGTCGTATAGAATTTTAAGCTGTGGTCTCCTGTTCGGGGAAGGCATCGCTATGCCCATTTAAAATCATGGTGGATAGCGTTAACAAGATGCGTCCTGCTTCCTCTAACTTGTACCAGTGAGCCTTGTTATACATCGCTGTGTCGAGTCTTCAGGGCCTTTGTGATTTGGTCCATAGTGCAAAAAGAAATAAAGCGTCTCGTGTAAAAAGAGGCCTAAATGGCGAAGCTACACATCCAGTATCCCATATCGAGGCTTCTCCGGAAAGCTTATTAGAGCTTAGTAATGATTCTTATTTCTGGCATCTGTTCCACTTAGAGATGACTTTAAAGGTCGCTACTTTTATTCATTGTACTTCAAGTAACAATACATGACAAGAAAACGCCTGCGACTTGTCCTTAAGAACGTGAGCCTCTGAAGAAGATAACGTCTTTGAATTTGCAGGATTGATCTACTAAAGCTACAAACTTTTTTATAACCTTCCTCATTATGTAGCCAATGATGGGGAGGTGTTGGCTCAGTCGGTAGCGCGCCAGGCTCGTAATCTGTAGTTCCCAGGTTCGAGTCCCAGCTGGGTCAGCGTTGAGATTTATCTCCGCAAAATTCCCCGCCCTGCCCACGGTCAGTAGGGGACACCGATGGGCTTGGAAAGGCCGCCGTCCGTCGGATGGGACGTTAAGCCGTGGCCCCGTGTGCGGGAGAGCCATACCCTGTGCACGTTAAAGAAAACGCTGGATGGCCTTGACGGGAGGCTACCATCTGTCTCCCAACAGCTGTTCCAGTGGGTCCCCTCCCCCAACCTTCTCTGAGCCTTCGGGGTCCATGTGACCTGGCCATTTAGCCCATGATGTGCAAAAAAGTGTCGCTCAGAGGTAAAACAACCCAACCCAAATGTAGCCAATGCTGAAAATTGTTCAGGATCTCTCTAGATATGGAATGCATATTTGAAATGTTCGATTAGTTTATTTTAGAAATATTAATTGTTTACATGGTCAGGTAATTTTATTTAGTAAATTTATAGTATAAATAATTTTTATTAGTTTGTAAATGGTAGCTAGGTAGTCACTGGAAGGAGAGCTATGCACCAATCCCCTGTGATGATGCATAGAACCGGCCAGGCCTAGCACCTAATGTCCGACACCGCCTTCTCGTGGTGCAGACCGTTAGTACCTTTCAAAAGAGATACTCTCTTGTGGAAGTGAACGGAAGGGGAGAGCTGCCAGATTAGTTTGGCCTACTGATCTGGACAACTATGGCTACTTTTCTTTTTTTTTCTGCCCTGCTGAGGAGTGGTCAACCTGAACGGAATTATGGCTCTGAGCTTGATTATGGATCCTGATTTTCCTGCACTGGTGGGCTTCTGTGGAGGGAAAACCTACCGCTGTGTTTTCTGTTTGTTTGCGGGTTGACAGTCCCAAGTGAATAGATTCGCAGGGTACGTTTATCAGCTGGTGGATAATCCTGAGCAGAGGTCATTGCAGGCACCTGAACTCTGCTTCTACAGGCATCGTCAAATTCTACATTGGAGGAAGTCTTCCAGTGTAGATGGCTTCAGCCTTTAGTGGTGGGGGAACGGGTCTTGCCCCATGTCTGCGATTAGGGAGCTGTTGATATTGTCGGCATTCCCTCTCTCAATAAGCATAGTTTCTTTAAACATCCCACTAACCATTTTCTCTTCATAGGAATCACTTTGCACAGAGCTTATTCTCTTGATGTCCTCACACAAGAATTCCACCATTATAATTTAGATATTCTCGGCTTGCAAGAGACCCGATGGACAGATAAAGGTCAGATTCTTAAAAATAATCTTAAATTTCTCTTTTCAGGGAGAGACGACAAGAAGCATTACCAAGGCGTGGGTCTGCTTCTCAGCAGACACACTAGTGATTCTCTTCTAGGATATGAGTGCATTAATGAAAGGTTTCTTACAGCAAAATTTTAGACAAGCATAAAGACTTGAATGTTATATGCTGTTATGCCCCCACTGAGGATGCCAATGAGGATGAGAAGGATAGGCTTTACGGACAACTTCAGGATATTTTGAATTCTGTCAAGAAAGGCGATATTACCCTTGTTCTAGGTGACTTCAATGCCAAAGTTGGTACTGACTCTGACCTTTGGGGAGGAGTGATAGGCCCTTTTGGTATTGGTAGCTGCAATGGCAATGGGCAACGTCTCCTACAGGTAAGTAAACTCAATGGATTCAGAATAACTAACACTTATTACAAACACCGCGACATACATAAGTACACATGGGTTTCACCTGATGGGCTGCATAAGAATATGATTGATTACATATTAATTAACAGCAAATGGGCTAGTTCTGTTAGGAATACCAGGGCATATAGGGGAGCTGAAATTGGATCTGACCATTACCTTGTTAAAAGTGTTTTGCCACTTAAACTTAAAAAGTGTTGTGCTAGGGTTAAAAAATTGGCTTTTAATACTGAAGCTCTGAAAGACCCAGTTATAGCTAAAGCTTACCATGATAGGTTACTTAGTCATTATGACAGTCATGGTATGCTTACTACTGAAGTTGAGGAAGAATGGGATCATTTTAAACAGGCTTTTTTGGACACTAACAGTACTCTTTTAGGAAAAAAAGGAGCAGGAGAGACAGAATTATCTGAGTGATAAGGCACTTGAGCTTATTTCGGAAAGAAAGAACTGCAGGAATGTTCTTAATCAATACCCTACTAGTCCTAGCATTACAGGGAACTTAATAAACGTGTAAAAGATCAGTTAGCTGCTGATAAGAATCTTTGGCTTGATGGTTTGGCTGATAAAGCCGAGGAAGCAGTTAGACAGCACAACAGCAGGGAGCTGTACCAGATAATTAATGTTTTGCGTGGTAGAAAACGGACAGGTATACAGGGATTGAAGGATAAACAAGGTAAGGTTATAGAAGGGGAGTATTCTGTCATGCCTAGGTGAGCTGAGAATTTCAGTGATATTCTAAACAATGCGGTTAGTTCTAATCCCATTGTTTGCAATGATGATAGATGCATTGGTGGCTTTAATGTTGGCCCTATAACACAATCTGAAGTTATTTTGGCTGTTTTTAAACTTAAACTTCATAAATCCCCAGGGGTATATGAAATTACTACAGAAATGTTTAGAGCTGGGAATGTTTCAGTTACCACTTGGATGACTGAAATTCTGAATATTTTTTATGATAAAGGCATGGTTCCTAATGATTTTACAAGAGCTATTGTTATCCCCATTTTCAAAAAAGGTGATCGCAGTTCTTGTGATAACTATAGGGGTATCAGCCTACTCTCTGTTCCAGGTAAAGTTCTTTCCATGATTGTACTTAATAAAATTAAGAAACCGGTTGACAGTCAATTGCGTGATGAGCAATGTGGATTCAGAAGTGGTAGGGGATGTGTGGATGAGATATTTTCACTTAGGCAGATTCTTGAGAAATGTTTAGAGTTTCAGAAACCTTTGGTTGCTAGCTTTGTTGATTTCAAAAAGGCTTTCGACTCTGTTGGTCGTCATAATTTGTGGTTGATTGTGAGATCATATGGTATACCAGACAAGTTAGTTAACATAATGAAAGCTCTCTATAATAACACTGAGTCGTGTGTGAGAGTTGGTAAGGCTTGTAGTAATTGGTTTAGCATTACTTCTGGTGTTCGACAAGGGTGCATTTTGTCTCCTTTTCTCTTTAGTTTGGTTATTGATTATGTTATGTGGAATTGTCTTCAAGGGAAAGATTTTGGCCTTAAATGGGCTGGAGATACGAAAATTTCTTATTTAGATTATGCTGATGATTTAGCCCTTTTGGCAAATGATGTTGATGTGATGAACTCTTTCATTCGAGCTGTTGATGAGACTTCTAGTAGAGTAGATTTGGTTATAAACAGAGAGAAAACTAAAGTGATGAAAATTGGTCAGGCAGGCTGTGATTCAGTTAATCTGAATGGTTGCAATCTTGAGCAGGTGTCACAGTTTAATTATCTTGGGAGCTATGTAACAGATAATGGTGATGTGCGTTATGAGATTAACAGACAAATAGGGATTGCTTCTGGGATTTTTAAGAATCTATGTAGAGAGTGGAGAAATAGCGTATACACCTAAAGACTAAAATTAGACTGTATAATAGTTTGGTTCTTTTTAGGGTTAGTTATGGTAGTGAAACTTGGACACTGTAAACAAGATAACAGGAAACTAGATGCTTACGCAGTATCTTGGGTATTAGGTGGTTCAATTTTGTAACTAATGATGAGGTTAGGCAAAGTAGTTTGAAACCTCCTTTAAGCAGCATATTGTGCAGAGAGAGACTCCGCTGGTTTGTCCATGTTGCCGTATGAATGAATATAGATTGGCGATTAGGGTTATGAACAGTATGCCTAAAGGCTTCAGAAAGAGGGGGAGACCAAGGATAGTGGGCAGACAATGTCAAACAGGACCTTATTAGAATTGTTGTGCGGTGGCCAGATGCAGCAGATGTAGCTTAGGACAGATATGTTTGGAGAATTAAACTGCACGGTCTGGTTGGATTTCCGTAGCCCATGGATGCTTGAGGATGATGATGAATGTTAAAGTTGTTTTAAGTGGCAAGAAATCGGAACAAAAGGGCAGAGGATTGGTGGAAAAATATTTGTTAAGGCACAGTGATCTGGCGAGTTACTGACTGAATCAACTTCCGCCCTCCTGTTAATGGTGGCTGAAGTCTTAAGAATTGCCAAACCTAATGAATGCTGTTGAAAAATGAGAGTTCGGTAAATTTATTCTGTTATATTTTTCCTTAAAAAGCTTGAGAAGTTACTGAGTTCTGAAACTGAATTCCTATTGACCTAACTTGGGTCTGCTCAATCAAGTTGTTGGAGAGTATATTATGGTTGTAGTAGCAATCAAAACTCGGGAAGCTTCTGTCGACATTAGAATCGCAAACTTCCCCAGTTGATCAAGTTTGTAATGGTCTTGTCAAAAGCCAAACTTCTTGGCGGATTGCCTCGGAACCGATGTTTTTCAGAATATTAAAATACAGTTATTCAAATATTTGTACTAATTTCGTTGCTAAATCAAAAATATTTTCATTTGGAAATTTATTCAGAATTTGCTTGCAAATATATAATTTTCAATTTTTTTTTGTCAAGTTAATCGGTTTATCTTCTGGCAAGCTCATATGACATATACAGTGCCTGGCTAAATTATTATGAACACTGTATTGTGCGCGAAGTACCATGAAACATGGAAATGTATGCAAAATTTGTTCACAAATGACTTAAGTTTACAGTGAAATATAAATAAACAGAGTAATGCATTATTTGATTGCATTTTTTCCTGAGAAGCAAAATAATGTAGCGCTTTTATCCGTGGGGCGAGGGTGGCTCAGTCGGTAGCACGCCAGTCTCGTAATCTGCAGTTCCAAGGTTCGAGTCCCAGCTGGACCAGCATTGAGATTTGTCTCTGCAAAAAAGTCCCTGCCCATAGTCAGTAGGGAAACACCGATGGGCTTGGAAAGGCCGCTGTCCATTGGATGGGATGTTAAACCATGGCCCCGTGTGCAAGAGAGCTATACCCTGTGCCCGATAAAGAACACTTTGGATGTCCTCGAGTGGGGGGGGGGGAGCTACTACCTGTCTTAGCAGCTCTCCGGTGGGTCCTCTCCCCTAACCTTTCTGAGCCTTCGGGGTCCTTGTGACCTAGCCATTTAGCCCATTGTATGTAAAAGAAAAGCGCCTTTCAGAGGTAAAACAACATAAACATCCAGAAACACCTAAGAAATTTCTGCATTTACCTTGGTCGATTGGGGCGGGGGTGGCTCAGTCGGTAGCGCGCCATACTCGTAATCTGTACTTCCCAGGTTCGAGTCCCAGCTGGGTCAGCGTTGAGATTTATCTCCGCAAAATTCCCCGCTTTGCCCATGGTCAGTAGGGGACACCGATGGGCTTGGAAATGCCGCCGTCCATCGGATGGGACGTTAAGCCGTGGCCCCGTGTGCGGGAGAGCCATACCCTGTGCATGTTAAAGAACACGCTGGATGGCCTTGACGGGAGGCTACCATCTGTCTCCCAACAGCTGTTCCAGTGGGTCCCCTCCCCCAACCTTCTCTGAGCCTTCGGGATCCATGTGACCTGGCCATTTAGCCCATGGTGTGCAAAAAAGTGCCGCTCAGAGGTAAAACAACCCAAAACAATCTTGGTCGATAAATGCTACTCTATCACTGTAATGTATCGAATAAGAAAGTTGAAATCCGATGAAAACGAGATAGTTATGAGACGATGAAAATGAGCTCAGGTGTGCTCGACTTGTAGTTCTTGAGATGATACATCCTTTGTAATTTTACTTTTACTCTGCAGCTTTCGTGTCTGCTGACATCTTTCGTTTATACAAATTTTGAAAGACGACAGCTGTTATTGAAGCTGAGTAGCAGTGGTATATAGATGTACACTATTGTGTGTTCTGAATGACCTTGTTCCTGTTTCTCTCTCACCATTGTGCACTTGCGCTTAACTTGGCCTTTATGTTAAGCTCTGAGGTTCAGGAAGAGACAAGATGAGTCAGTTTGATCGGGTCAGTCGAGACGACTTAGGTAGGTAGGTTGGTTGGTTCGGTCGTTCACCTAAAACCTGTTCGAAAGCAGGGCACTGAGGCGTCAGTTACTTCCTTTACTGTTACAACCCATTCATCCAGTTGACTTGCATTGTGTGTGATGTTCGTCAGGTGTATATTTTATTCCCCTTGGAGTCTGAGCCAAAGGAATTGGCTAGCCCATAATTCATGCTGCTAAGCCTCCGGTAGATACAATGGAGTCGAAATCCAACGAAGTATTGGAAAGGTGGTGAATGAGGAATGAAAATAATGAATTATTCTTCAAACAAATTCTTGCCGCTGTGACAGGAGCACGTCAGTATAAAACACCTCATAGAGATCTGTGAAACACCTTAGCAGAAAAGCATCAGAAAGGATGTATAAATTTAAGAATGAGAAAAAAATTGGTCTTCTTATATGCGCCTTAAAGAATAAAAGAAAAAGTTGTGTTACCTCTGGACAGCATTTTTTTGCACACAATTGACTAAATTGCCAGGTCACAATGACTCTTAAGGGCTCAGGGGAGGTTTTGAAAGGGATCATCCACTAGGGAGCTGTTAGTAGAGAGATGATAGCGTTCTTTCAAAACATTCAGCGTGTTCTCTAATTTCCACAGGGTATGTATGGCTCTTCTGCGCAGGATCCATTTTAGACATGTTAATATGCTGGTTTGGTCTTTTTCCTGTATCACGACTTGCTGTTTCGACTAACTCTCACTAAAATGTTTTTTTTTATTTTCGACAATTGTATACATCTGTGCACGTTAAAGAACACACTGGATGGCCTTGACGGGAGGCTACTATCTGTCTCCCAACAGCTGTTCCAGTGGGTCCCCTACCCCAACCTTCTCTGAGCCTTCGGGGTCCTTGTCACCTGGCCATTTAGCCCATGGTGTGCAAAAAAATGCCGCTCAGAGGTAAAACAACCCAACCCACTCAGATTTTCTTATTCTTGATTTCGAACTACTCGTGTGGTATTTAAAGAATTATGGAACCTGAAGCTTTTAATAGTTGCGTCACTGATCGTAACAGTACGTACTTCAAAAGCCCACTAAAACACAAATTATAATTGTTACACAACAAAGTGCTTACTATAATAAATGCTAATTTAGAAGTGGTGTAATGATTCTTTTAATTAATTTTGAAAATGTTTAGAACGAGTATAACAGCAGCGTTTGCTGTTAAATATTTTCAATAACTTTACAAATATTAAAAGAATATTGTTGAAATCGAGATTAGAAAGATTTGAGTGATTTGGGTTGGGTTGTTTTACCTCTGAGTGGCACTTTTTTGCACACCATGGGCTAAATGGCCAGGTCACATGGACCCCGAAGGCTCAGAGAAGGTTGGGGGAGGGGACCCACTGGAACAGCTGTTGGGAGACAGATGGTAGCCTCCCGTCAAGGCCATCCAGCGTGTTCTTTAACGTGCACAGGGTATGACTCTCCCGCACACGGGGCCACGGCTTAACGTCCCATCCGACGGACGGCGGCCTTTCCAAGCCCATCGGTGCCCCCTACTGACCGTGGGCAGGGCGAGGAATTTTGCGGAGATAAATCTCAACGCTGACCCAGCTGGGACTCGAACCTGGGAACTACAGATTACGAGCCTGGCGCGCTACCGACTGAGCCACCCCCGCCCCAGATTTGAGTGAGATCTTTGATTCATCTCCAATGACATTTTTCCGGAAAAAGATTATTTTTGCTCAAAATGCGACTTTACATTTAGGTAACATGGAAGCGTCCGGAAACTTTTTGTAATAGTGTGCACTTTAAATGTTCATACGTAAAATATGTATAAATAGCATGAAGTGCAAAATAATGTACCAAAGTGTGACGTAAAGTGACTAACGTTAGTACGCGCTGTGGTATATTCCACTGAATACAATTTCTTAAAGGCGCCAAAGGCAGTTTATTTCTATTAAGCAAGATCATCCAAGGCCAGCTAAACAAATGGACACATGCAAAAGCCTTAAAGAATTTTTGGCAGTCCAAAAATACATGTACAAAAAGGAAAGAGCAAGGCAATACCCACTCCCGGGTTGAACTCCGTTCATTTTAGCAGTCTTTAAGTGCAAAATTGATCCCATATCTTTTAAGCACAAAGAGCAGAAATAGTTTTCCTTCAGCTCGTAATCACATCGTTTGTTCATCATATCTTCCAATGATGACAAAGATATCGGCCGTGTGAGCCAGCAGAGATTGATGAGACAAAGGTAGCCATATATAAAACTTTTTGTATATCTCAGTCTTTCGTAGCTGAAGACGTTACGTTACACTTGGACTGTGTGCATTGAAACAGTTGGACCGGAAATTGAAAAGTCTGATATGATGCAGTTTAAAGATTGCAAATGCGATTGATAGTCATTGTTGCTTGAAGTGTTTGAATGTTTGTTACTTATCGTGTGCCGAATAATAGGAAAGAGCGATGAAAGTTTAACCTCTCTTTTCTGAAGTTCTTTTGCAAATTTTAAAAGTAGAAGTACAGCTACATTTAGTGAACATGATTGGGTTGTTTTACCTCTAAGCTGCACTTTTTTGCACACAATGGGCTAAATGGCCAGAACATAAGGGTCCCAAGAGTTGAGAGAAGGTTGGGTTAAGGGTTCCACTGAACAGCTGTTAGGAAACATATGGTAATCTACCTTCAAGATCATCTAGAGCAGCCTTTTTCAACTAAGGTTCCTCGAGAGATAGTGATTAAAATAATTCGTAAAGTGAGTAGGCTAATAAAGTGACCAAAATAAACAGATCCACAGAAAAATATCTTTATCTACTCAAAAGAGCATTGACAATTATTATTGGGTTATTATATCTACAACTTACAGATAATGCTAACGTATTGTGATCTGTAGATATAATAATTTTTATGTAGGGGTTCCCTGAGACCTGAAAATTATTTTAAGGGTTCCTCCAGGGTAAAAAGTTGAGAAAGGCTGATCTAGAGTATTCTTCAACGTGCACAGTATGCTCTTTTGAGCATCGGGGTGACGCAGGAGGTAGTTCGCCAGGCTCATAATCTCCAATTCCCAGGTTCGAGTCCCAACTTTGCCAACGTTGAGATTTATCCCCGCTCATCCACTCTGCCCTCTGGGAGAAAGAAGATACTGATGAGATTAGAAAGACCGCCGTAACCCCTTATGCAGGAGAACCATACCCTAGGCACGTTGGATGGAGTTAATGAGAAGCTTCCATCTGTCTCTTTTCAGTTATCCAGTGAGCCCTAGCATTTTCTGAGCCATTGGAGTTCTTGTGACCTGGCCATTTTTCTCATTGTGTACAAAAAGTACCTCTCAGAGGTATTTTTTTAATACTTTTACTACTAATATATTTTTTAAATACCCCAACCTGCACACGGAGTTATCGCGTAACCTCTACGCTGCCGTCCATCAGATGGAACATCTGATGGACGGCAGCGTAGAGGTATGCTGAGATGGAGCTCAACGCTGACATAGTTGGGACCCGAATTTAGGAACTACAGATTACGAGCCTGTAGTGCTCACGACTGTGCCAACTCCCACCTCCGGTGAATATACACTGGTTTCCATAAATTAAAGAAAATCCCTATGTTAAATCAATAGAAAGCTAACGTCAAAGCTCTATAACTTCTAAAATAAGTTTTTTGTTTTCAAAAATGTAATTGCGGATAAAGATCTCAATCAAATAAATCAGTATCTCGATTTTCAACAATTTTCGTTCAGTATTTAATGAATTATGGAAGTTTGAATATTTAGCGATAACAATTTCAGCCACAAAAATTGACTTCAGAAGTTGATTAAAACTTAGTAAAATCGAGCCCGGGTATGTGTCGTTTTTCTGCTGAGGTCCTGCGATCCTCTCAGACCTTCTACTATGGCATATAAACTGACAGGCTCCTGTCAGACCTCTGTGGCAAGCAGCTGCTTGAGGGAGTATTTATTTATTTATAAGTATTGTATTAAAGTATTTTATAAAGTAAGTTTGTATTTTAGAACTTTGTGTAAAGAATTCTTTCACTATTCTTCAGTTTTGTGTAAGTTTCTTTATACTGGCAATGCTGTTGTTAAATATTCAAACTTCCGTAACTCATTAAATATTGAACGAATATTGTTGAAAATCGAGATATTGATTTATTTGATTGAGGTCTTTATCTGGAATCACATTTTTCAAAACAAAGAAACTTATTTTAGAAGTTAAAGAGCTTTGACGTTAGCTTCCCATTGACTCAACATAGGGATTTTTCCTTAATTTATGAAAACCAGAGTGTAGAATGCTCGTAAAGACAAAAAGTTTGTTATTTTCCAAATTTAGTTCCTCTAAAATGTGAAAATTCAAACTAATGGAAGATGTAAAAACTGCGAATAGTAATATTAGTACTTGTCGATTTCAGAATTTTTCCTATATCTCACTCTTAAGAAGTTCTGTTTTTCATACTCTGCGATAACAGAACTTCTCCCTGCTGTTAGTGTTAATCCCCTTGGTCAGAACACTCCACTACGAAAATTTTAGATCCCTAGCATAAATATACCGTTTGCAATATTCATTCGAAGTTTTGCCATTCTCCAACTGTGTGGCCCTTTACCGGCAGAAATTGAAACAATTGGAAAATTTGAAGAATAGGAATCTTAATATCATATTAGTATCAAAAAAGAATTTTTCATATATCTCAAAAAAAGACATTTTGAATATACACCGGGACAAAATATGAAAAACAATAGGTCGTTTACTTTAAAAGGGAGGGAGGGGGTGTCAGTCGGTAGCGCACCAGGTTCGTAATCAATGATAATTCGTTGATTACGAGTCACCCAGCTGGGCCAGCATTGATATTTATCTCCGCAAATCTCTCCGCCCTACCTACGGTCAATTATCAGTAGGGGACACCGATGGGCTTGGAAAGGCCACCGTCCATCGTATGGGATGTTAAACCGTGGCTCCGTGTGCTGGAGAGCCATTCCCTGTGCACGTTAAAGAACACACTGGATGGCCTTGACGCGAGGCTACCATCTATCTCCCAACAGCTGTTCTGGTGAGTCACCTCCTCCAACCATCCCTGAGCCTTCGGGATCCTTGTGACCTGGCCATTTAGCCCATGGTGTGCGAAAAAATGCCGCTCAGAGGTAAAACAACCCAACCTTCTTCTCTGAGCCTTCGAGGATTTTGTGACCTGGTCATTTAGCTCGTGTGCAGAAAAGTGCCGCTGGCGTAAAATAACCAACAACCAACTTTGAACCGAGCTAAAACTAGAATAGCTTACGACAGCTGTTATAATACAAACATGGTTGAATCATATTTGCCAATGTTTCAGAACCTTGAACTGAATCTGTCAGTGCGAATTAGTGTTCCCGTGGCCGAGTGGTTAGCGCACTTGGCTACTGATCTAAGGGACCTGGGTTCGAGCCCCGGGTAAGGCATGGATGTATGTGTTGTTTTCTGCTGAGGTCCTGCCATCCTCTCAGATCTTCTACTATGGCATATAAACTGACAGACTCCTGTCAGAAAGGCCGCCGTCCGTCGGATGGGACGTTAAGCCGTGGCCCCGTGTGCGGGAGAGCCATACCCTGTGCACGTTAAAGAACACGCTGGATGGCCTTGACGGGAGGCTACCATCTGTCTCCCAACAGCTGTTCCAGTAGGCCCCTCCCCTAACCTTCTCTGAGCCTTCGGGGTCCTTGTGGCCTGGCCATTTAGCCCATGGTGTGCAAAAAAGTGCCCCTCAGAGGTAAAACAACCCAACTCCTGTCAGACCTCTGTGGCAAGCAGCTGCTTGGTGGGGGGGGGGGGGGGTTATTTTTATTAAGTCAACCGAATAACCACCAACACAACCATTGCTGATCATAAAGACCCTTGGAGTTGAAGCAAAGTTTTATGAAAGTTGTTTAATTAAGTGGATGTCACTAGCCATAGCGCGGTACTTATTGGATGTGGCAGGGGAACTAGGATGTCAGGAATATTTATTTCTTGGAAAAGTATCTATTCTGAGCAACACCAAATTTTCAAAATCAATATTTGAAACCGTGTTCAAAGATTTGTTCATTTGACAGGATGCAATATGCAATCCTCTCGGCTTCTGCAAATATTCTTTTGGCGAAGTTGTAGCGTTCAGCACTGTTTAATACCTGCTATATACGTATCTGTATTCGCAGAATTGAAAGTTTTCATTTATATATTAAATCACCCATTAATCGAAGGCGCGAAGCCCTCTCAATGCTGGGGAAGCAAGCGGAAATTGCATTCCTGATTCTTTCAGTTGCACGTGTTATCTCGCCGTATCAGAGGAAAATAAAAAGATAGCCGCAATTTGTTTTTTAAATTACGCTTCCAACATTTTATTAGTTGGATGATATTAAATTCTTCGGTTGCATTCAGTTCTCTCTCATGGTTCTCTGCCAGGTTCTTTTCATTAATTCTCGTATAAGCCACAAGTATGCTAATGACATTCCATTAGTAAGCCTGTTTCAGCGCGGTTCTTGAGAAATTTTTCGTCTGAGCTGGAAACTGGCAGAAGAAAAAGCAGAAAGCTAAATATTATCTTTTCAAGAGTTGGGTAAAAGAATGTTTTTTTTTTGTTGCGTTGCCTGTGATTGAGGCTCGTCAGGCCAGACGCTGCCTGGGTTTTGAAACACACTTGTCGTTTGGGTATTCGAGAACGAAGATGTCGTTTGGCAATTGAAATATTTGCTGGTGAATTTTGCCGAATGAGAATTGAAGCCAGTGAGACGATAAAACGTTTTAGGAAGGAAATTTTATTTAATAACTTATTGATGTGCGTCTCTCCGCAAAATTCCCCGCCCTGCCCACGGTCAGTAGGGGACACCGATGGGCTTGGAAAGGCCGCCGTCCGTCGGATGGGACGTTAAGCCGTGGCCCCGTGTTCGGGGAGCTATACCCTGTGCACGTTAAAGAACACGCTGGATGGCCTTGACGGGAGGCTACCATCTGTCTCCCAACAGCTGTTCCAGTGGGTCCCCTCCCCCAACCTTCTCTGAGCCTTCGGGGTCCATGTGACCTGGCCATTTAGCCCATGGTGTGCAAAAAAGTGCCGCTCAGAGGTAAAACAACCCAACCCGATGTGCGTCTTGCCGCAGTTGAAATAATGAGGCAAGTAAAAATGGTTATTATGAGAAACGAAAAAGCGCGAGATTTAAACTAAATTATCGTTTGAAAATTGTTTTATTCCTGAGGTGGGGTGGTCTTCCATCAAGACCAGCAAGACTTGTGTTTTTAAAAGCGTAGAAAAGTTTATTATTAATGAATAAAAATTCATATATGAAAACGGTAAGTAAAATACACCGTGAAATCGAATTTTTATCACCAGGAAAAAAAAAAAAAATGAATAAAATGCAAGAAATTGACAAGAGAGACTAATCAATCTAAATTCAGGGGAAAAAATATAAATAAAATGCAAGAAATTGACTAGAGAGACTAATCAATCTAATTCAGGGAAAAATATGAAGAAAATGCATTAAATTGACTAGAGAGACTAATCAATCTTAATTCAGGAAAAAATATGAAGAAAATGCATTAAATTGACCAGAGAGACTACTCAATCTAATTCAGGGGGAAAAAAAAGATGAATGAAATTGACTAGAGAGACTAACAATCTAATTGAGGAAAAAAAGTGAATAAAATGTAAGAAATTGACTAGAGAGACTAATCACTTCTGGCGAATGTGTAATACTCGTTTTCAAAGAGAATAAAGTGTTATTTCCGACTCGAGCACCCTCTAATAGTGAACATTGAAACTAGTAAGAGATTCGTAAAATGCGAATGGTATAAGAGTAAATTCCGGGTTGTCCGGTACTTGAGGATCCGAAATTCTCATGCAACCGACATAAATTTAAAACTGAACATTTGAACTTGGTACATCATGTTATGTCTGAAGATCGATCATCTGATGAAGAGGGTTTTAACATGGAGGTAGGAAGACAGGGAGGTGCCCTATCGCTTGAAAACTGTAACCGAAATCGCCATATTGTCGCTACCTGTGATCTTGCCATCACTGTGTTAAAGAACGACAGATTGCATTGAAAAAAAGGATTTGGGTAACGCGTTTGATTACAGTAATGAACTTGCGACAATTGACTACAGGGTTGGGTTGTTTTACCTCTGAGCGGCACTTTTTTGCACACCATGGGCTAAATGGCCAGGTCACATGGACCCAGAAGACTCAGAGAAGGTTGGGGGAGGGGACCCACTGGAACAGCTATTGGGAGACAGATGGTAGCCTCCCGTCAAGGCCATCCAGCGTGTTCTTTAACGTGCACAGAGTATGGCTCTCCCGCACACGGGGCCACGGCTTAACGTCCCATCCGACGGACGGCGGCCTTTCCAAGCCCATCGGTGTCCCCTACTGACCGTGGGCAGGGCGGGGAATTTTTGCGGATTGACTACAGGATACATTACAATTGACGTGCAGCGTGCGGCTTTCTGAGTAGCAAGAACATGGTTACCGCCGTTCTGCGCGGCTACACTAGCGACTTATGTTAAGATATAGTAAGGGCGCCTCCCCCTCTTCCTACCTCCATGGGTTTTAAAGCATTTCGTGATCAACAAAACATGCAAATGAAAACTGTTTGTGACGAAATATTTGAATTGATCGAAAGCGGAAGTGCTGCGCATCCAGTGAAAACGTATTTCCATAGATGAATGGCTAGATGTTGACTAGGATGCTCCTGTTACAGCGACATTGAATGCTGAAGAAATTATTGAGTGTTTTGAAATAACAAATGTAAGGTTCAAAGAAGAGAAAAAGTTGAACCAGTCTCGTGGCAGACTGCTGCTACCCAAAGATTTGAAAATGATACGAAATTAGCGAAACTGCTTCACTGCCCAAACTGTTATGCATTTTTGAAAAGGAAAGCCTCCCAGCAGTCAGACATAAGAAATTTATTCAAAAAAAAAAGTACTCCAAGAAGCCAAAATTAGATTGAATCAGAACTGACCATAATGCCGTTGTGGTAAATATTTTTCCCACTGTTTTAGTAGTCTTTTTAAAACATGTTTTTGGAAAATATATGTAGCATGTACACTTAGCAGCCACATTATTAGGTACAGCTCCATGATATTTCAATAGTAATTAAGATACAGAACTCAGTAACTTCTTTAAGCGTTTTTTTATGAAAAAATCTGACTGAAGATAATTTAAAGATCTCAATCAAATCTGTTTGTGTCAATTTTCAACAATATTCAGTCGGTACAAAAGTATCAGTGAAAAATAAAACAACCTAAGGTAGTTCAGGCGTAATATATGTAGCATAATAAAACTGTATATTATGTCGTTGAAGCATAATAGTTTTATTACAAAACTTTTAGGGACTATTTTTCTAATATTTGTGAACAGAACCTATCGTAACATTTTTGCAAGTTTATTTCTAGGATATGATTTTTTTTCTCTTAGTTCAGGTGTTTCTTGCGTTATCTTAGTAGATCTAAATAATATTTTAATTATTATTAGTTAGGGAAATTGAAATTGTTAACAGGAGCAATGACAGTTTAAATAATTGCTCTGAAAAGTTAATGGAATATTTAAATGAAAGCAATAACCGTTATGCCAAACTTAAGTATTAAGTGTAAGAGTATTTTTAGCAGTTCGCGTAATAATTATGTTAATTTTCGCTAAATTTGAATAATTTTTTCAGCAGAATGAGCTAATTTGATAAATATTTTATCTTCCATAACTCTTAAATACTGGATGCATATTGTTGAAAATCGAGATTTGTATTTCATTGGGATCCTGAAATTTTCTTCACAATTTTTCGCTTTTAAATGCTTATTTAAGAAATTTCTGTGTTCTGTTTCTTAGTTACTATTGACATGACATGGAAGTCACTGAGTTTATGTATACTATTTATTTCACCTTTTTCCTATTATAAAATTCTCAGAGGGGGGAAGACTCTCTTCTGACTCTCCCCTGGATCTGGCCCTGGATGTGACTGAATATTTTTACAATTGAATATAAATGTGGAGCTTCTTATTTTAGATTCACCAGATGCAGTTGATAATACCAACCAATATGATTGTATATACTATGCATAGTCTAGCATGCAGCAAACCGACGGGTTGACTAATCACTAACTGGCATAAATGTTCAAGTACTCCTCCGATGAATTAAAGTAATGGAAGGCAAGTTAAAGCGAGAAACTGTTTGATTAAATTAACGAGGCTTCAAGCTGGCATCAGATGCGTGTGGAACAATGCCCAACTGCTTCATCCGCTGCCAAAAGGAAACCAACCATTTTCAAACATTTAAATGCCATTCCCCCCTCCATAAGGTGGGGCGGGGGTGGCTCAGTCGGTAGCGCGCCAGGCTCGTAATCTGTAGTTCCCAGGTTCGAGTCCCAGATGGGTCAGCGTTGAGATTTATTTCCGCAAAATTCCCCGCCCTGCCCACGGTCAGTAGGGGACACCGATGGGCTTGGAAAGGCCGCCGTCCGTCGGATGGGACGTTAAGCCGTGGCCCCGTGTGCTGGAGAGACATACCCTGTGCACGTTAAAGAACACGCTGGATGGCCTTGACGGGAGGCTACCATCTGTCTCCCAACAGCTGTTCCAGTGGGTCCCCTTCCCCAACCTTCTCTGAGCCTTCGGGGTCCATGTGACCTGGCCATTTAGTCCATGGTGTGCAAAAAAGTGCCGCTCAGAGGTAAAACAACCCAACCCCTCCATAAGGCAAGAATGATGACGCTAAGTAAGTTTTTATGAACAACGCATAGGTATGTGCAGTAAAAGATGATATTATAATACACTGTATGGCACAATCTAAAAAAATAGTTCAGCAGTTTATGCAGCTTTTGTGAAATTGGTTTTTCACCTCTTCGAGCCGTGGTTGTATATGTAGTATGCTCCTTTTCTCGTTTCCCTTCTAGTTGGTCGGCTGATCAGTACTGGTTCAACCATGGATATTTTAAACACTTGTGATGCGGCATCTGCAATCTGTCCTGACGTAAGTGATTTTTCAAACAAACAGCCAAGACATACATTACTGCCAGCGAAATCGGTAGAGCGCTAGGCTCGTATTCTGTAGTTCCCAGGTTCTAGTCTCAACTGTGCCAGCGTTGAGATTTATCTCCATTCTGCCCTCGGTCAAAAAAGAACATCGATGAGCTTAGCTGCCGTTCGTTGGAGGGAGGTAGAGCATCGCCCCTTATACAGGATTTGGGTTGGGTTGTTTTACCTCTGAGCGGCACTTTTTTGACACACAATGGGCTAAATGGCCAGGTCACAGGGACTCCGAGGGCTAAGAGAAGGTTGGAGGAAGGGACCCATTGGAACAGCTGTTGGGAGACAAATGGTAGCCTCCCGTCAAGACCACCCAGCGTGTTCTTTAACGTGTACAGGGTATGGCTCTCCCTCACACGGGTCACGGCTTAAGGTGTCATCCGACGGATGGCGACCTTTCCAAGCCTATCGGTGTCCCTTACTGACTGACGGCAGCTTGTACTGGATAACCATACCTGCATATGTTAAAGGACACGCTCTATGGCCTTGACGGGAAATATACCACCTGTCTCTTTAATAGCTCTGTCCAGTGGATCCGATTTCCCCAACCTTCTCTGAGCCTTTGGGGTCCTTTTGACCTGGCCGTTTAGTCCTTTGTATGCAAAAAAAAGTGCCACCCAGAGGTAAAACAACCTAACAACCAAACTGCCAGCATTATCTGGAATCTCCATTAGCTTCCGAAACGGTTATTATTATGTAAAAAGGAAGCTCCATTCGGGAGCAACTGGAAATGATCATCATTTATTACATTGCAGTGCTTTCCAGTAGTTCTGAAATACCCATCATCTGTGCCTACGTGATTTTACTGGGTGGCAGGATTTTATTTTTTTGGCGAGACGGCAAAACTAACTACCTAGCCCGAAATAATTACTTTTTCATCAAAGGAAGCTTTCTGTGCCACCGAGCCCAGCATTTTATTTTAATGTTCTCTGAAAACAGTAGAACCATCTCTGAATACTGAACGCTGCCCTGTGACTTTACTTTTGCTGCGAATAAAGCCTTCCTGACGTGAAAGATGGAAAGAATAATGCTGAGGATTACTGGAAAAAGTTTGCGTGTTGAAACAGACGAAGAGTTTGCAAAGATATATAAAGAAACGCGCCGCGGGAAGTAGAATTGAACGCTGCGCATGGCAGAGGCAAGATAGAGTGAGATGATACCGACATTGCGTCTTGCATAACTCACGAACTTCTTATTTTTTCCTCTCCATTATCTTCAATGAGATTCCTTTTGCTTTAGGGCGATCCTCGTCGATATCCTTTTATTTCGAAGACGTTGATTTGCATCGCGAAAGGCAGATCGCATTCACAGTTCTCCTTTGAAGTTGTCAGAGTGAACCGTGATGTGTATAAACTGTAGATCTTTTTTCTTCGTTATTGAGGGATATCTGCGTTCTCGAGTTTCGACTGCTGCAGTTTTTCGTTCTTTGTTTCTGAAGTGATAGGAGAAAGTCGAATGTGTAAATTTTTTTATGTTCGCATATGCTTTTTTTAAATTACTATGTCGGAAATTATGTTGTTTTCTTTATTAAAGGATGTAGAACTGGTTGGGTTGTTTTACCTCTAAGCGGCACAAGGGCTAAATGGCCAAGTCACAAGGACACCAAGGGCTCAGAGCAGGTTGTTGTAAGCTGTTAGGAGCAGTGGCGTACCGGAAAAATCTCGGGGATCCCCCCACATGTCTTGGGGGGAGCGCTTTAATTTAATATGCACCATCATATGCTTGAATTTCAGCTTTTTGCAAACCTAAATAAATAAATATCTGACATATATTTCGAATTTCGTAATGCATAATTCGACCTTTGCTAATAAATTATTATTTTTATGACTTCATAAAATATTGTTTTAGTTGTTTTCAGACGGGCATAAACAAAATTTGCATTAAAATGCTTATGTAGTTTCACCTAAATGATTTTGTATTTGACTCATTTTCCCCCTGTAGTGCAGCAAAAGAATAGTGAAAAATAAATGAATAAATTAATGGTAATCTTGGAAATATTTCTAGGTTTAAGAGTTAAACAGGAGGTTGGACTTATCGCGAGAAATCATAAGTCGGAAAAATAAAATGACTTTCCCCACGACTACAATGGCCTTATGTTAACGAAGTTCATGGCCAAGCTCAGGCTTTGAGACAATGAGTTCTGGCCTAGAATGAGCAAGGAGAAGAATTTCTAATAGGGAAAACGAAGCTGATTGTTCACGGTCTGTTACGATTCGTTTAAAGCTATAGAAAAAAAAAATCCAGGCTATTCCCTTTAAGTAGTTATATCAAGTTCACCATAACCATGCCACTCCCCCCCCCCCCCTTCATCGCGGGTGTTGCGGTGCCTTCAGTACACTGGTTAGGAGACAGATACCTCCCCGTCAAGCCCAGGGGCGGGGGTGGCTCAGTCGGTACCGCGCCAGGCTCGTAATCTGTAGTTCCCAGGTTCGGGTCCCAGCTGGGTCAGCGTTGAGATTTATCTCCGCAAAATTCCCCGCCCTGCCCACGGTCAGTAGGGGACACCGATGGGCTTGGAAAGGCCGCCGTCCGTCGGATGGGATGTAAAGCCGTGGCCCCGTGTGCGAGAGAGATATATCCTGTGTACGTTAAAAAACACGCTGGATGGCCTTGACGGGAGGCTACCATATGTATCCCAACAGCTGTTCCAGTGGGTCCCCTCCCCCAACCTTCTCTGAGCCTTCGGGGTCCATGTGACCTGGCCATTTAGCCCTTGGTGTGCAAAAAAGTGCCGCTCAGAGGTAAAACAACCCAACCCAACTGAGGAGCTGGTAATTCCAATCAATGTCTCTTTTGGTAGTTAAGACTTTCACTTGCTTGTCACTTGCAAACTTATCGTGCTCAATGTTGCTATTTAATAACGACAGAATTTATGGCCTAAGTTATTATTGATTGTATTCTCCAAATGTTATACTAAAATATATATATATCACCATGAAGTCAAAAGTGTCTTTTAACCACAACTGTTATGTGACCGAGTGGTTAGCATACTTGGTTACTGATCAAAGGGACCCGTTGTTCTGGTGTTCGAGCATCGGAAAGTATGGATGGTCTTTTTTCTGTGTTATCTTTCTGTTGAGGTCTCACCTTCCTCACAGATATCCTGTATGTCGTATTGTATGGATAGATTCCTATCGGCTCTCTGTGGCAAGCCGCTGCTTGAGAGTTAAGCCAAGAAAATCGCTGCTTGAGAGTTAAGAATGATTTGTAATGCCGACTGCTTGACTTTTCCTTTTAATTTTAAAAGCAATTTTTGTAATTCCGACTGGTTGAGAGCAGTCTGCATTACAAAATTTGCTTAGAATTATTAACGCTTAATATCTCTTTGTGAAATGGTCAATAAGAGCTTAATTCTCATCTAATTAAATGAACTGGAAATGTTAGCAAACAAACTAGCTTTAACTGAAGTTTATTCTTAGAAATTTCGATGTGCTTACGTCTACTGGTGACTTCAGATAAGAGAAGTTCAAAGTCTTAATGTTAGCTTATCGCGGAAGTAAAGATTCTGTTTATCCTCTTTGAAACTTGTTAATATATGACGATGCTGATTACATTCCGAATGAGCATTTTAATTGGAATTTTAAAGTTTCAGGCTTAACATTGTTGCAATACTTAGTAGACCTAGCAGAAAACAGTTGCCAAGACTTTATTCGATTGAGCTGTCTGTCTAACTGAACTGATTCATTTAGACCGGGATTTGCTTCCGTTGTTAAAAATGTGTGGCAGTTTGCTGTCGAAATATTTATCGCATTAACAGAACATTAAACTTCTACGATGCAATCAAAAGCACATTAGTTGACTCGGCTTGTTGTGCCATTTTGCAATTAACGGTCGTGTGGGAAATGCACTGGAACTTGTGCACTTGTCTAGGCGACATCTTCGCCAAATTAGATTATCACATCTTAAATAACGCTTTGTCGCAGAATGCATTCTTCACCTTGCAAATTATCGCGTTGTATTCTGGCATTTATTGTTGTGTATACTAGTACAGTTTAGTGGTATGCAGTAGAAGTTCAAGTTTCTCAAAGTAGTGAATTCATCATCCCATTCTGCTCTAAATTGCTTCAGGAATTTTAATCATGTTACACTGATTCTTTCTCAGGCAGATAACGTAGCTCTGGGTTCATTACGATTTTTTTTTTTTGTGTTCCTAGACAAGTCAGAAAGAATAGAAGTTGTCTGTTTATAAAAAATTAATTTTTTTCGCATAGTTTCACCGAGTGGAAATGATTTTGTTTCTCAAAGGGATTTGGTAACTGAGAAATTCGATCGTTTCTCGGAATCATTATTTTCCACTTCGTGCCCAAGACAATACAAAAAGTTAGCTCTACGTTATGCGGCTCCTAATTTAATCTTTTAATGGTCTTGAAAGAAAACATTTTAGTGTTCAGTTAAACAGTTTGTTTTTCAATTTCTGTTTTGAGATTGCTAAAAATCACATTAAAAAAGTTTTGCCGTCGATAAAAGAAATAAATACTTCCATGTTAAGATTTGGTAAAAACATGGACTGTTAAAAAGGGAAAATTTTTTATTTCTTGTAATTTAATTAGACAGTAGATGGCGAATTTTTCCCCCACACTCGTAAATAGGAAAAGAGCTGGAGAATAATTATCTGCTGTGAACCTTCTAGGTAATGAATCCAGTGAAACGAGTTAGATTTTAAGAATAATGCTTTTTATTGCAGCTGCTCTTTTTTTATTCTCTTTATTGTTTAATGAGAAAATGACAAAGAAGATTTTGTTTTATTGGTTTAAATAAGTGTAGATGCACAGGAGCCTGCAAAGTCTTCACCCTCATTTTTTTTTTATTAACCTCGAACACCGTAGGCGTAGTGAAACGTTTTTCGTTTTTGGGTAAATTGATCGGCATCGTTCGCGACTGAGTGTGTAAAATTTTACTAATGGTTTAGAACTTTTGACAGAAAAGCGATCTCACTTGCTGAATGGTCAGAGTGTTTAATAGTAGAGGCAAAAAGATTCTGGGTCAGAATTTCGGATATAGTTAGAATAATCATAGGGGCGGGGTGGCTCAATCGGTTGCGCTCCAGGCTCGTTATCTATAGTTCACAGGTTTGAGCCCCAACTGTCTACCCTGCCTTCGGTAAGAAAGGGGACGCTGATGCGCTTGGAAAGACCGCCGTCCATTGGATATATCGTTAAGCCATGGTCCGTGTACAGGAGAAGAGCACCCAGTGCACGTTAAAGAATACGCTGGATGAAGTTGACGGAAGACTACCCTCTGATTCCTGACAGTTCTCCCGTGGGTTCTCTTCAAGTGAGCTTCCTTCACCCAACCTTCTCGGACCCCTTAGGGTCCTTGTGGCCTGGTCTTTTAGCTCATTGTGTGCAAAAAAATTGCCTCTCAGAGGTAAAACAACCCAATCTTAGGATCATCCTAATTTCGCTGGTAATGACAGTAAGCATTCCAAAAAAATAATAAATTATGGAGGTTTTCAAAAATCTAACGAAGGAACAACAAATTTGTCAATAAAATATATATATTCACAAAACACAGTTTACTTCCTTTGCTGACTGAGGTGGGGGGTTTGCTCAGTCGGTATCGCTCCAACCTTGTAATCTGTAGTTCCCAAGTTCGAGTCCCAGCTGTGCCAGCGCTATCTCCGCAAAACTCCACGCCCTGCCCACTGTCAGTAGGGAACACCGATGGACTTAGAAAGGTCGCTGTCCGTCGGCTGGGGCGTTAAGCCATGGCCATACTCTCTGCACGTTAAAGAATACGCTGTATGGGCCTTGACGGGAGGCTACCATCAGTCTCACAACAGCTGTTCCAATGGGTCCCTTCCTCCAACCTTCTCTTAGCCCTCGGAGTCCCTGTGACCTGGCCATTTATCCCATTGTGTGTCAAAAAAGTGCCGCTCAGAGGTAAAACAACCGAACCCAGCTGTCCAGTAGGTCCCCTCCTCCAACCTTCTTTAAGCCTTCGGGGTGCTTATGACCTGGCCATTTAGCCTATGGTATGCAAAAAAGTGCCGCTCAGAGATAAAAGAACTAAAAACCATTTTTTGTCAAATGGTTGGTAAGAAGCCGATTCATTTTTGCCGAAAATGGCAATTAAAAAGGAACCCCATATCAATAGTGACAATAATGGGATACTTTTAATAATAGTATGAACCTACTAAGAGAATTATCGTTTTTATAATGAAATTAAGGATTAAGCAATATTTAAAAGTCATTGATTTTGATTAATCTTGGTGTAATACAAAGCTGTGTTTCTCAACCACTGGATTAGACTAGGTTTAGCTGAGTTTACAGTGGCTCGTAATCTGCTATTCTGCGGTGTCCAATTCCACACTATGCCTGCATAAAGAGAAAGGGGACTCTGATGGTTTTGGGATAGGTGCCGTTCATAGGATGGGACGTTAAGCTGTGGTCCCAGGTCCAGAAGATCCATACTCTGTGAACATTAAAGGACAAGCTGGATGATCTTCAGGAGAGCCTTCTGTCCAGTGGATCCTCTTACCCTACCCCGCCAGCTCTTAGGGTTTTTGTGACTTGACCATTTAATTTAGCACAATGTTTTAAAGTGCCATTCAAAGTAACTTCTGAGTAGCCATCTTGTGTGAAAAAATCTTCAAGATTACATTGCGTTTAAATTTTTTAGAATATTGTGTGAAAACGTTTTTTAATGACATCGTTTGATTGCAAAAGTATCATCCTCATCCTGAAGCAGCCATGGGCTACGGAGGTCCAACCAGACCGTGCAGTTTAATTCTCCAAGCATATCTGTCCTGAGCTACATCTGCATCCGGCCACTGCACACCGATTTTAACAAGGTCCTGTTTGACATTGTCTGCCCACCGCATCCTAGGTCTTCCCCTCTTTCTGAGGCCATTAGGCACACTGTTCAATACCCTATTCCTGGCCATTTAGCCCATGGTGTGCAAAAAAGTGCCGCTCAGAGGTAAAAATCAATACCCTATTCGCCAATCTATAATTATCCATACGGGCAACGTGTCCAAACCAGCGGAGTCTCTCTCTGCACAATATGCTGCTTAAAGGAGGTTGCAGACTCCTTTGCCTAACCTCATCATTAGTTACAAAGTTAAACTACCTAATACCCAAGACACTACGTAAGCATCTAGTTTCCTGTTATCTTGTTTACAAAGCGTCCAAGTTTCACTACCATAACTAACCCTAGAAAGAACAAACTACTATACAGTCTAATTTTAGTCTTTAGGTGTATACGCCTATTTCTCCACAATTTCCATAGATTCTTAAAAGTCCCGGCAGCAATCCCTATTCGTCTCATGACGCCGGCAGCAATCCCTATTCGTCTCATGACCCACATCACCAGTATCTGCTACATAGCTCCCAAGGTAATTAAACTGTGACACCTGCTCAAGACTGCAACCATTCAGATGAACTGAATCACAACCTGCCTGACCAATTTTCATCACGTTAGTTTCCTCTCTGTTTATAACCAAACCTACTCTACTACCAGTTTCATCAACAGCTCGAATGAAAGAGTTCATCTCATCAACATTTGCCAGAAGGGCTAAATCATCAGCATAATCTAAATCAGAAATTTTAGTATCTCCAGACCATTTAGGGCCGAAATCTTTCCCTTGCAATGAATTTCGCATAACATAATCAATAACCAAATTAAAGAGAAAAGGAGACAAAATGCACCCTTGTCGAACACCAGAAGTAATGCTAAACCAATTGCTACAAGCCTTACCAACTCTCACACATGACTCAGTGTTATTATAGAGAGCTTTCATTATGTTAACTAACTTGTAAAAAAATGCAAAAGTATACAGTTTGTTATTCGCGTGTTCAGTGCTTAGTAAAATAATGCTTTGCTTCACTGGAAATATAATGAGGGGAAGGTTCAAAGTGTGGTAGTGCTACCAACCAAAGCCATTGAAATATATTCATGCAATTTGAGAAAGTGTATTTCTTATTTGCATAATACTGAATAATTTTGACATCCTGAGTTCTAAAAAATTTTTGTCTGCAAATTTTATTGTTAATCCTCCTGCAGATAAGCTTTGGCAGTGACGCGGCCAGACGTTTTGGCGCCTGCGAAGCGGAAAATCGCGACCCTTCGACAGGGATTAATTTTTGTCCAAAGGCAAAGTTTCATGTGAAATTTAATGATCATCAAAATGTATCTCTCTCTCCTGAGTCCGGCCCTGATTATCGCTCAAGGTTTTTCTCTCTACATCAGTATTATCGATTGCTTATTACTATTAATAATATAATTGATTGCATTGTTTTGATAATAGTGATAATAAAGCAACTGAAATTTTACAGATAAGTTATTCCAAATTTTGTCACGTCTCAAAAGTGACGCTCTGAGGCGATGGCTCGGAGCTTTATCTTTGCCGTGCTTTAGCTTTATGTTAGCAGTATGTCATATGCCAATATACTTCTAGTAAAAAAATAAATAGTTTTATAAATATTAATAAGCAAACGATAATATTGATGTATAGTGATAAAACCGTGAGCGGTAACAGGACTAGACTTCCGCATAAGCTAACTAAGCTACAGCTTAGGGCCTCTCAATATGCGGGGGTCTCAAAGAAATGTATTTCAAGTTTTACTCTGTTACGAAAAAATAATTTTAATATTTAAATTAATCTATTGTGCGAACACTATCAGCTTATCAATGCCAAAATAATGTTTCCACCACTTCGATTTTGGTTTTTTTTTAAATCTTCCCTAAAATCAGGGACTCAGTCGGTAGCGTTCCAGGCTCGTAATCTGTACTTCCCAGGTTCGAGTCCCAGCTGGGCCAGCGTTGAAATTTATCTCCGCAAATTTCCCCGCCCTGCCCACGGTCAGTAGGGAACACCGATGGACTTGGAAAGGCCGCCGTCCGTCGGATGGAACGTTAAGCCGTGGCCCCGTGTGCGGGAGAGCCATACCCTGTGCACGTTAAAGAACACGCTGGATGGCCTTGACGGGAGGCTACCATCTGTCTCCCAACAGCTGTTCCAATGGGTCCCCTCCCCCAACCTTCTCTGAGCCTTTGGAGTCCTTGTGACCTGGCCATTTAGCCCATGGTGTGCAAAAAAAAAGTGCCGCTCAGAGGTAAAACAACCTAAAATCCCGAAAATCAGAATATAATATATATAGGGGGAAATATATATATCTAGAGGAAGGCCATGCCCCCCCCCCCACTTCAGAATGCTAGTAAGGATGATAGAGGCAAAAATTGTTAAACATTAAAATTCATGCATTTTTAAAGAAATTTTTTAAAGACTGATGAAACTGAGGGGGAAATGTTATAGTGCATTGAGAATCCACTCTCTTGCCCCCCCCCCCCCCCCCGATTTTTTTTCTAGATCCAGGCCTGTAAATATATATATATATTTCGGTTTTCGAATTTTTTGGGCCTCTTAAATTTACCATACTTAGGGCCTCGAAAAGTCCGCCCTGGTGATAGTATAGTGAGTGAAACATCCGGTAAAGTATTCTGTATCGATTCCGCTGAAGCGAGATTTTGGAAGACTGAAAAGTTTTGAGGCAGCACCCGAAGGGGAGAGGCGTATGTGCATTTATACGGTGATAAAAGCTCTTAAGTTTGCAGCTTTTGATTTGCGAAGCAATTTCTGTAGGCAATTCAGAAGTCAGCCTCTTTTGTTGTGTGTTCTCCATTATCTCGAGGTGCGATAACTGAAACTCATGTGCATAGCTTATATATGGCGGAGCTGTTAAGTGATTCGATAATAGACCCTGATAACAGCGGGGTTTGCCTGAGAAGAGGACTTTCCACAGCTGCGTCTGTGCTGCGTGCAAGACACCAGATTTCTGAAGGTCGTCCAGAGTTCACCGGTTGGGGTCACTGTTGCGGATGTGTGTCATATGCGAAAAACAGCTGGCCAATGATCAGAATAAACGTCACTGTTGCCCAGGAAGAACTGGTTTGAAGCGAAAACACAGATGCGTTAGGTAATTTATACTTCTGAGTTGGGTTGTTTTATTTTTGAGCAGGTCATGTGCTGCAAATTCTCGTAATTTGCAGTTCCCAAATTCGAGTCCCAACAGTGCCTGCGTTGAGATTTTTTTCGCTCTCTGGCCTCGGTGAAGAATGGGACGCCGATGAGCTTCCAAAGGCCGACGTCTCTCGGATGGGATTTTAAGCCGTTGCTCCGTATGCAGGGAGAGCCATTATGTAAACTCCTAAAGAACACGCTGAAGCACATTGGCGGGAATCTTTCATCTGTTTCCTAATAGGTTTTCAGTGGATTTTCAAAGGGGCGGGGTCTCAGTCGGTAGAGCGCCAGGCTCGTAATCTGCAGTTCCCACGTTCGAGTCCCAGCTGGGCCAGCGTTGAGATTTATCTTCGCAAAACTCCTGCTCTGCCCACGGTTATTAGGGGATTGGAAAGGCTGTCGGATGGGACGTTAAACCGCGATCCCGTGTGCGGGATAGCCATACCCTGTGCACGCGTTAAAGAATACGCTGGATAGTCTTGGTGGGAGGCTACCACTGTGTCCCAATAATTGTCCCAGTGGGTCCCCTCCCACAACCTTCTTTGAGCCTTCGTGGTCCTTGTGACTTGGCCATTTAGCCTATTGTGTTAAAAAAGTGCCGCTCAGAGGTAGAACAACTCATTTCTTCCGCAACATTCTCCGAGTCCATGGAGTCCTTGTGACTTCACCATTTATCACACTGTGGGAAAAAAAAACTGCCGCTCAGAGGTTAAAACAATCCAATCTTTGAGCTGCACTTTTTTGCACACAATGGATTAAATCGCTAGCCACACAAGACCAGAGTGGGACAAAAGTGGGAAGGGATTCTTTGCTCAGGAATGCCATGTTGCTTTGCTCCATTAAATTGCATAACTGGTTCACGTTTCTTCTGAAAAATATTTCCTATTTAATGAGAAGTGGGATCTGAAACATTTAATAGCAGCATTTTGCCAATCATAAGAATTTACCTCGAAAGTACAGAGTTCGAGCGAGATCTTCAAATTATTTCCAGCGACATTTTCACGTGATAAGTTTATTTTCGATGCTAGGTAACTTTGAATGTGACTTTCTGTTATTTTTTTTAAATGAAGTTTTGAATGTTGCAGCAAAACCATACTTCGTGACATTTTGTATTATCTGTTGTTCTGCGTTTTCAATATGAATATCGCGACGTTTATTTACTACGAAACCTGATTCAGAACGCATCTGTATTCAACGTGCACGTTGTCAAGGGATCGTTTTGTTCCAGGCACAGTTTTATTTTGCAATCCCATAAGGACAATGCATTTAAACCTGTAATCCACAACCATCTGTCGCGGAAAAGGTTTCTTTCAAGGCTTAAAGCAAATCCAGTCCACAACCACCTGCTTAACGCTTTTGCGTGCAGCACTTTGCATTACAATTCAAACGAACCTGCTTTAACGGTCATAACATGACCTCACGTCCAGCTAGTTCGGAGTTAGGCATTTCGGTGATTACATATTATCGTAGATGATAGTATGCATTATAGAAGAAGCACATGATACCTAATTGCAATCCCACTGTGTGTCTTCATTCAGTCATGGCACACAGACAATTCAATCTACAGTGCTATCTGCAGTTCCATCTCTCTCAGAACAACCACACCCCCTTGCTGTGTCATAACTTGTATGAAATAGATTTCAACTCTGTTGTTTTGCATTTGCAGCGAGACCTTGTCTAAAGCAGGCTGCTTCAGTTCATAGTTTTCGCAATCTGGACGATCAAATTAGTTTCTTCATAAAGTTCAACTTTTTATGAGTCATATTTTTAGTTTTGGGACCCGAAATATCACATAGGCTTATTTCTTTATGTCCTCTTCCATTTTTTTCACAGCTTCAGCTTATTCTGAGGTGTTTTCGGAGTTGCGTGTTTTTAAAGACCTTCATCATCATCATCATCATCCTCAAGCAGCCATGGGCTACGGAGGTCCAACCAGACCGTGCAATTTAGTTCTCCAAGCAAGTCTATCCTGAGCTACATCTACTGCATCTGGCCACTGCACACCAATTCTAACAAGGTCCTGTTTGACATTGTCTGCCCACCGCATCCTAGGTCTCCCCTTCTTTCTGAGGCCTTTAGGCACACTGTTCATAACCCTATTCGCCAATCTATAATTATTCATACGGGCAACATGGCCAAACCAACGGAGTCTCTCTCTGCACAATATGCTGCTTAAAGGAGGTTGCAAACTCCTTTTCCTAATCTCATCATTAGTTACAAAGTTGAACCACCTAATGCCCAAGATACTGCGTAAGCATCTGGAATCAAAAGCATCTAGTTTCCTGTTATCTTGTTTACAAAGTGTCCAAGTTTCACTACCATAACTAACCCTAGAAAGAACCAAACTATTATACAGTCTAATTTTAGTCTTTAGGTGTATACGCCTATTTCTCCACACTCTCCATAGATTCTTAAAAGTCCCAGCAGCAATCCCTATTCGTCTGTTAATCTCATGCCGCACATCACCATTATCTGTTACATAGCTCCCAAGATAATTAAACTGTGACACCTGCTCAAGACTGCAACCATTCAGATTAACTGAATCACAGCCTGCCTGACCAATTTTCATCACTTTAGTTTTCTCTCTGTTTATAACCAAACCTACTCTACTACCAGTCTCATCAACGGCTCGAATGAAAGAGTTCATCTCATCAACATCATTTGCCAGAAGGGCTAAATCATCAGCATAATCTAAATCAGAAATTTTCCTATCTCCAGCCCATTTAAGGCCAAAATCTTTCCCTTGAAGTGAATTTCGCATAACATAATCAATAACCAAGCTAAAGAGAAAAGGAGACAAAATGCACCCTTGTCGAACACCAGAAGTAATGCTAAACCAATTGCTACAAGCCTTACCAACTCTCACACACGACTCAGTGTTATTATAGAGAGCTTTCATAATGTTAACTAACTTGTCTGGTATACCATATGATTTCACAATCAACCACAAATTATGACGATCAACAGAGTCGAAAGCCTTTTTGAAATCAACAAAGCTAGCAACCAAAGGTTTCTGAAACTCTAAACATTTCTCAAGAATCTGCCTAAGTGAAAATATCTGATCTACACATCCCCTACCACTTCTGAATCCACATTGCTCATCACGCAATTGCCTGTCAACCAGATTCTTAATTCTATTAAGCACAATCATGGAAAGAACTTTACCTGGAACAGAGAGTAGGCTGATACCCCTATAGTTATCACAAGAACTGCGATCACCTTTTTTGAAAATAGGGATAACAATAGCTCTGGTAAAATCCTTAGGAACCGTGCCTTTATCATAAAAGAGATTCAGAATTTCAGTCATCCAAGTGGTAACCGAAACATTCCCAGCTCTAAGCATTTCCGTAGTAATTTCATCTACCCCTGGGGATTTATGAAGTTTAAGTTTAGAAACAGCCAAACTAACTTCAGATTGTGTTATAGGGCCAACATTAAAGCCACCAATGCATCTATCATCATTGCAAACAATGGGAGTAGAACTAACTACATTGTTTAGAACATCACTGAAATGCTCAGCCCACCTAGCCATGACAGAATCCTCCCCTTCTATAACCTTACCTTGTTTATCCTTCAATCCTTGTATGCCTGTCCGTTTTCTACCACACAAAACATTAACTATCTGGTACAGCTCTCTGCTGTTGTGCTGTCTAACTGCTTCCTCGGCTTTGTCAGCCAAACCATCAAGCCAAAAATTTTTATCAGCAGCTAACTGATCCTTTACAAGTTTATTAAGGTCTCTGTAATGCTTTCTATTAGGACTAGTAGGGTATTGATTAAGGGCATTCCTGCAGTTCTTTCTTTCCGAAATAAGCTCAAGTGCCTTATCACTCAGATAATTTTGCCTCTTCTGCTCCTTTTTTCCTAAAAGAGTACTGTTAGTGTCCAAAAAAGCCTGTTTAAAATGATCCCATTCTTCCTCAACTTCAGTAGTAAGCAAACCATGACTGTCATAATGACTAAGTAACCTATCATGGTAAGCTTTGGCTATAACTGGATCTTTCAGAGCTTCAGTATTAAAAGTAAATTTTTTAATCCTAGCACAACACTTTTTAAGTTTAAGTTGCAACATACTTTTAACAAGGTAATGGTCAGATCCAATTTCAGCTCCCCTATATGCCCTGGTATTCCTAACAGAACTAGTCCATTTGCTGTTAATTAATATGTAATCAATCATATTCTTATGCAGCCCATCAGGTGAAACCCATGTGTACTTATGTATGTCGCGGTGTTTGTAATAAGTGTTAGTTATTCTGAATCCATTGAGTTTACTTACCTGTAGGAGACGTTGCCCATTGCTATTGCAGCTACCAATACCAAAAGGGCCTATTACTCCTCCCCAAAGGTCAGAGTCAGTACCAACTTTGGCATTGAAGTCACCAAGAACAAGGGTAATATCTCCTTTCTTGACAGAATTCAAAATATCCTGAAGTTGTTCATAAAACCTATCCTTCTCATCCTCATCGGCATCCTCAGTGGGGGCATAACAGCAGATAACATTCAAGTCTTTAACGCTTGTCTGAAATTTTGCTGTAAGAAACCTTTCATTAATGCACTCATATCCTAGAAGAGCATCACTAGCGTGTCTGCTGAGAAGCAGACCCACGCCTTGGTGATGCTTTTTGTCGTCCCTCCCTGAAAAGAGAAATTTAAGATTATTTTTAAGAATCTGACCTTTATCTGTCCATCTGGTCTCTTGCAAGCCGAGAATATCTAAATTATAACGGTGGAATTCTTGTGTGAGGACATCAAGAGAAAAAGCTCTGTGCAGAGTCCTCACATTCCAACTACCTATGGAGAGAAAATGGTTAGTGGGATGTTTAAAGAAACTATGTTTATTGAGAGAGGGAATGCCGACAATATCAAACAGCCCCCTAATCGCAGACATGGGGCAAAGACCCGTTCCCCCACTACTAAAGGCTGAAGCCATCTACACTGGAAGACTTCCTCCAATGTAGAATTTGACGATGCCAATAGAAGCAAAGAGTTCAGGTGCCTGCGATGACTTCTGCTCAGGATTATCCACCAGCTGATAAACATATTCTGTGGATCTATTCACTTGGGGCTGTCAACCCACAAACAAAAAGAAAACACAGCGGAAGATTTTCCCTCCACAGAAGCCCACCAGTGCAGCAAAATCAGGATCCATAATCAAGCTCAGAGCCATATATCTGTCCAGTCCAGTAGGTTTACATGGTCAGCACCAGGACCCTGTGTGGTTGACCACTCCTCAGCAGGGTAGAAAAAAAAGAAAAGTAGCCATAGTTGTCCAGATCAGTAGGCCACACTAATCTGGCAGCCCTCCCCTTCCGTTCACTTCCACAAGAGAGTATCTCTTTTGAAAGTTACTAACGGTCCGCACCACGAGAAGGCGGGGTTGGACATTAGGTGCTAGGCCTGGCCGGTTCTATGCATCATCACAGGGGATTGGTGCATAGCTCTCCTTCCAGTGACTACCTAGCTACCATTTACAGACCTCACTCATGTTTATTTATTCTGTTCCCAGAAAGTTTCACTTCATGTATGTACTATTTTCCCACGCAGTAATAAATGGTTGCTTTCGTTTGTTTGCGAACAACTGCAGTGCTTCACCTGTGCTTAGATTTATAAATAGATTACTTTCGTATACTCAGGACGTCATAACAGAGATTTGTATTATTGAGATCTCGTTAGAGTCCTGTTTTTACACGGGACGGGGTGGCTCAGTTGGTAGCGTGCCTGGCTCGTAATCTGTAGTTTCCAGATTCGAGTTCCAGCTGGGTCAACGTTGAGATTTATCTCCGCAAAACTCCCTGCCCACGGTCAGTAGGGGACACCGATGGGCTTGGAAAGACTGTCGTCCGTCGGATGGGTCGTTAAGCCGTGGCACCGTGTGCGGGAGATCCACACTCTGTGCACGTTAAAGAACACGCTGGATGGCCTTGACGGGAGGCCTTGTCTCCTAACAGCTGTTCCAGTGGGTCCCCTCCCCCAACCTTCTCTGAGCCTTCGGGGTCCATGTGACCTGGCCATTTAGCCCATGGTGTGCAAAAAAGTGCCGCTCAGAGGTAAAACAACCCAACCCTGTTTTTACACGGGACGGGGTGGCTCAGTTGGTAGCATACCTGGCTCGTAATCTGTAGTTCCCAGATTCGAGTTCCAGCTGGATCAACGTTGAGATTTATCTCCGCAAAACTCCCTGCTCAGTCAGTAGGGGGTCAAACACGGTCAGTAGGGGACACCGATGGGTTTGGAAAGACTGCCGTCCGTCGGATGGGACGTTAAGCCGTGGCACCGTGTGCGGGAGAGCCACACTCTGTGCACGTTAAAGAACACGCTGGATGGCATTGACAGGAGGCTACCATCTGTCTCCCAACCTTCCCTGAGCCTTCGGGGTCCTTGTGACTTGGCCATTTATCCCATTGTGTGCCAAAAAGTGTCGCTCAGAGGTAAAACAACCCAACCCTGTGTTTACGTATACAGTATATCCGAATAATAATGTTGGGGTTTCGAGTACTAATATATAAGAAAAAATATACATATTTAAAAAAGTAATATGTTTATTGAAGAGCGTACCTCGAATAGTTTTGAACGTAATAAGTGAGTTTCCACCATGCTCCACTTCTTGCCATACATGATGCAGTATGTATCTTGCTACTTGCTCAGTTGCATCTCTTATTCTGTCTTTTAAATGACTCAGATCTCGAATTTTGTCCATGCAAACCTAATTCTTTTTTCCCCGCCCTGCCCACGGTCAGTAGGGGACATCGATGGGCTTGGAAAGGCCGCCGTCCGTCGGATGGGACGTTAAGCCGTGTCACGTGTGCGAGAGAGCAATACCCTGTGCACGTTAAAGAACACGTAAGATGGCCTTGACGGTACGAGGTAGCCACCTGTCTCCCAACAGCTGTTCTAGTGGGTCTCCTCCTCCAACCTTCTCTGAGCCTTCGGGGTCCATGTGATCTGGCCATTTAGCCCATGGTGGGCAAAAAAGTGCCGCTCAGAGGTAAAACAACTCAAACCCCTCTGCCGACGCCCATTTTTCGTCCTCATCCTGTAATGTTTATAGTAGAGTTGAAAATATATCTGAATATTGTTTTCGCCAGTTCAGGAAAACTGCTCTCCTTACTCTTTTATCCGGGATGCAGTTATCAAAAAGGAGGAACAGACAGCGGAATATTTCCATTCGTCACTTCCGAGTTGACGACCACTGCATTTTTTCATCTCTGTTTATGCTACGTTGCTTTCATGCTTAAAACTAGCGTAACGATAAATTTGAAGTTTTCTTTGCAGGCATTCAAAAGAAAAACTCTCATGTCAGCTCGTTGACCTCCTTTTTCTTCTTATTTTCTCTTCTCGCATCTGCTGTCATGTAAATCATTTTTTATAAACAAAACGTTTATGAAATTCAGACAAAGAAAAGCAAGCCAGAGACATATTTTTTTTCTGTTTATGCACTGACCGAATTTTTTCCGCGTTCCTAGCGTTTTTTATTGTTCTTTAACGGCAGAAAATGAGAATCCGGGCTGATCTCTGTAATTCATGCGTAATCCTTTCTCCTGAAACTATTTACTTAAGATAATAGGGACATGGAGATAATGTCTGAAAATACCGGGCTTCGGAAGCTTCCTGTTTGCCGGAAAGCATCTGGTCGATGTGATAATGCTTAAACAAGACTAATCTCAGTTTAAAGATTAACACGGCCTCGTTATTTTCGCTTTCAGTCATTATCGTAGTTCATTTTTTTTCATTTTTTTTCTTGTTTGGCGGCGCGTTTTCCCAAAGCGACGTGTTGTTACCGAAACATTTAAAGCTTAGAGATTAGTGCGATCGGTGATCTAAAGTGCAGAGTAACTTACGCTCCATAGAATTTATCAATTTATCGGACGAAAGGAAGCATAGTTCAAATATAGAGTGCGGGAAACGTTTTTAGGTCTAAACAGTAATAATGTAATTTAATGTCTCGGTAGCTCATACGATAATGAATATCCAAAGCTTTAGTCGCTAAAAGCAGGGGTATCAAACATGATCGAAAGAACTTTTTTTTTACCCACTATAACTCTTGCAATATGAATTAGTATATGTTTCAGTGGTGTATCCAGAAATTTTCAGAGGCGGCGATAACATATTGAGTCTGATTTTAAGGAGGTACCTTAGGGAATACGTTATTCAAGCCCTGGAGAGGTGGGATTATAACTTCCAACTTTCTTGGGCATGTCATTTTAGGAGCCTTAATAACGGTTACTATTCTAAATCCACATAAAAGGGAAGGGGTGGGGAGATCCACTCGCCAGGGATGAGAATTTTCTGACGTGACTTTTTACTTTTAAGGCTGGGAAAGTTACAGTAATGATATATTTCTAAAGGAAAGAACATCAACTTTTACCTTTGACTCTAATATTAATTTCTGCTCATGCCTTTTCTTTAATGCACATAAAAGGAGAAAAAATTGTTGACCTCACTTTCTTTGTTCTCATTGATAAGCGCCTTTGGTCTGGCTTTTAGTAAAAATTGCGGCGTCAGTTTTTTTCGAAATTTTCCACCCTTTATGTACACTGCAAGACACTGAAATTGCCCCACCCAGAAGGAATGAGGGGATGGGGGTGAAATGTATCACACACATAGCAATACATATTGGCATACTATGATTTAATTTGCAGTCACTTATAGCGTTTAGAAGATGAGATAATGCAGCACAATGTGACTGACTTAGGTGGTTGTACCGCCGTGAACAGCAATACGGCATGGCATGGAGTCATACAGTCGACGGATATGGTCCTGAGGAATTGCACACCAGGCAGCGTTGACCTGCTCCCATAATTCATCAAGATTCCGCACCGGCCAGTGAGCGGATTGCACACGTTGTCCAATGTGGTCCCACAGATTTTCTATTAGGGATAAATTTGGAGATTGTGCTGGCCATGGCAATACTTGAACATGTTGCAAACATTGTCTGGAGACCCTAGCAGTGTGTACACGGGCATTGTCATGCTGGAAAATGGGCTGCTGCATGCCTCCCAGGAACGGTAACAAAATGGGCTGCAGAACCGTGCTAACATATCGTGCAGCTGCCAGTGTTCCTGTGATGCGGATAAGAGGTGACTTGCCGTCATATCCAATAACACCCCATACCATTGTGCCTGTCTGACGGGCCATCTTCTCGCCAGATTGTCGCCATAACATGAACCCGTCGATCGTCAGCACCCAGATACAAACGGGATTCATCATTAAACACAACAGTGTTCCATTCGTGACCCCAGTTCGCATGACTTTGGCACCAAGCCAGACGAGCGCTGCGATGGTTTGCAGCCAATGGCAGTCGATGTAAACGGTTGCCTGGAGCGCAGGTGTGCCTCATGCAACCTTCGGTTTACCGTTCGGGTCGTTATGGGAACGTCCATGGTTGCTGACACAGCCCATTATGAATATTGCCTGCAGTGCTGTGATGACGAACGAGCATGTTGAACAATGCGCGTATCAAGCCGTGCTGATGTCTGTTGGATGACACCACTCTGCGACGCACGCTAGAACCTATTAATTTCGCGACTGTTGCCAACAGTATCCAACAGTTCATGCATCCCGATGAACATGGGCAGTGACACGACGTGTAGTCCATCCAGCTTCACATAGGCCTATAATTCTTCTTCTCTCAAAAGCATCCAAATGGCGATAAACCTGCCGACGGCTTGTACCAAGTATTTTCAGCCTTCACTGAACAATTCCAAGTGGAATCACCTAATCTCAAGCTTTCGCACGACTTCCACTTGCATAAACGCAATATCATCCCTGGCGGGGGTGGCTCAGTCGGTAGCGCGCCAGGCTCGTAATCTGAAATTCCCAGGTTCGAGTCCCAGCTGGGCCAGCGTTGAGATTTATCTCCGCAAACTTTCCCCGCCCTGCCCACGGTCAGTAGGGGACACTGATTGGCTTGAAAAGGCCGCCGTCCGTTGGATGGGACGTTAAACCGTGGCCCCGTGTGCGGGAGAGCCATACCCTGTGCATGTTAAAGAATACGCTGGATGGCCTTGACGGGAGGCTACCATCTGTCTCCCAACAGCTGTTGCAGTGGGTCCCCTCCCCCAACCTTCTCTGAGCCTTCGGGGTCCTTGTGGCCTGGCCATTTAGCCCATGGTGTGCAAAAAAGTGCTGCTCAGAGGTAAAACAATCCAATCCAATATCATCCCTGTTCTTCTAACACCTTTTATCTCTTGAGCCACACACGTCATTTGCTCCGAATTATCGTCTTTGCATATCGCAACTGCGCACACCCACCCTTCTATTTGCATGTTTGTACCACATGTCCTTCTGGGGGCATTTTCAATGTCGACCAGTGTATGTTTTTAGACATACACTCGGCGACCACTTCATTAGGTCCCAGCTGGACCAGCGTTGAGATTTATCTCCGCAAAACTCCCCGTCCTGCCCATGATCAGTAGGAGACGCCGATGGGTTTAGAAAGGCCGCCGTCCGTCGGATAGGACATTAAGCTGTGGTCCCTTGTGCGGGAGACCCATACCCTATTCACGTCAAAAGCACGCTGGATGGCCTTGACTTGAGGTTACCATCTGTTTGCCAACAGCTGTCCAGTGGATCCCCTCCCCAACTTTCTCTGAGCCTTTGGGAATCTTTTGACTTGACCATTTAGCCCATTGTGTGCAAAATAGTGCCGCTCAGAGGTAAAACAACACAACCGCTTTATTTAGGTACAGTTTCATGTTATATCAATAGTAATTTAGATATAGAACTCACTAAATTCTTAACGTTTTTATGAAAAAATGGGATTTAAAGGTAATATAAATATAACTATCTCACTCAAATATATTTCAATCTCGATTTTCAACAATATTCATCCGGTATTTAGAGAGTTACGAAATTAAAATATTTAACAGCAACGAGATTAGTTTAAATAATTTCTTTGAAAAGTTAATAAAAAAAATAATTAAAACCAATAACCGTTACACTAAACTTTACTAACATGTGTTAGAATATTTTTAGCATTTCGCATAATAATGATGTTAATTTTCGACAATTCTGTGTTGTTTTTTTTGCAGAACGAAAAACTTGCTAAATGTTTCACCTCCCATAACTTGAAATACCGAACGCATATTGTTGGAAATCGAGATTTAAATAGATTTGATTGAAGATCTTTAAGTTATCTTCAGCTTATCTTCGTTATCTTTGAGTTACTATAAACATAACGTGGAACTCTTCCTAACAAAGTAGCAGCTGAGGGTTTTTTTTAAAGGGAAGAAGGTACTTCCCTGCACAAAGGACGGAGATACCCCCTCAAGCAGCTGCTTGCCGCAGTGGTCTGACAGGAGCCTGTCAGTTTATATGCCACAGTAGGTCAGATGATTGGCAGGCCCTCAGCAGAAAGACAACACAAACATCCCTGCCTTACCCGGGGCTCGAACCCAGGTCCCTTAGATCAGTAGCCAAGCGTGCTAACCACTCGGCTACGGGACGTCTAAAACTGATTCATCATTTAAAACATCGATAAATTAATAACAGAAAAGATGTCGGCGTTCTTGTACGTTCAGTAAAGTAGATTTTTTTTGAGTTTGTGACATTTCGTACAGAAATAGGAGTTCAGAAGTTAAAATTTTTATCAGTTAAAAACCCATTTTAAATGTGATTATTCAGTTTTTTATTTGATAAAACAGAAGTCAATCATATCATAATATTTCCTTCATGTATGTGATGAAAATTTATGTGTAACATAAATTTACATCATTAAGCTTAATATACGTATTTGTTTAGTAAAGTGCAGATATTGTCAAAAAATATCTCTTGTACTGTAAAAAAAGTTTTTTACAAAATTGCGAACGTTCATTAATAAGTGTACGAAAGCAGTACGAACGCAGCACTATCTTCACCTTTATTATCTTGAATAATTTTTTTATTGAGAATTTTTTATTTTGTGAAAGCAGCTAAAAAAATACTCTTTCCGTGATGTAAGAGACAATGTGATCGCATTTGGGGCGGGGGTGGCTCAGTCGGTAGCGCGCCAGGCTCGTAATCTGTAGTTCCCAGGTTCGAGTCCCAGCTGGGGCAGCGTTGAGATTTATCTCCGCAAAATTCCCCGCCCTGCCCACGGTCAGTAGGGGACACCGATGGGCTTGGAAAGGCCGCCGTCCGTCGGATGGGACGTTAAGCCGTGGCCCCGTGTGTGGGAGAGACATACCCTGTGCACGTTAAAGAACACGCTGGATGGCCTTGACGGGAGGCTACCATCTGTCTCCCAACAGCTGTTCCAGTGGGTCCCCTCCCCCAACCTTCTCTGAGCCTTCGGGGTCCATGTGACCTGCCCATTTAGCCCATGGTGTGCAAAAAAGTGCCGCTCAGAGGTAAAACAACCCAACCCAATGTGATCGCATTTCTTAAGACCTTGACTAGTTTATTAGGTTTTAAGGTATTTTTTTTGGTCGACCTCTCACACTTGCGAGTTTGATTGGTACCCTGCGTTAAAGAGAAGAGGAAACAATCGACCATGTGGAAAAATCGCTACCACGAACTTAATGGGACAGAAGGGTTCTGATTGGATTTGATCACAGACTGACTGATAATCCTATCCCAAATGACAGAGACATTCAATTCCGAGTTCTTCAGTCTCATTAGCCCATATCACGCGAAGAACTATGCAAAGAATGCCTTATGGCATTTGGAGACCAAATTGATCTAGGATACTAACAAGAAAATAGGCTGCAGTGACAGTCAGGAACGCACATATTGGATGAATGCCGACTCACGGAAAGTGATGGGTTTTTATGAGTCTCGCTTTATTCTTTTCGGTAGCAATCGAAGAACCAAGAAACGTTGAATTCAGTTCTGTGTTCAGACTATCCTGCAGACTTTTCGGTGGTCTAGTTGGTTAGTATGCTTGGCTGTGGAGCAAAGGGGAATCTGCTTGTGAATCTTAGAGAAGGCATGCTTTTCGCTTGTTTTTGTTGTGGATTTGTTCAGGGCATTTCTTCCACCATATCTTTCTGTCCCCGAGGTGTGTATAAAATGGAAGCTTGTGATATAGGGAGTAAATTAATGAATTGAAAAAAAAAATTGTCTATTCCTGTATTATTAAAACTACTAGTGGGGCGGGGGTGGCTCAGTCGGTAGCGCGCCAGACTCGTAATTCTGCAGTTCCCAGGTTCGAGTCCCAGTTGGGTCGGCGTTGAGACTTACCTCCGCAAAACTCCCCGCCCTGCCCACGGTCACTAGGTGACACCGATGGGCTTGGAAAGGCTGCCGTCCGTTGGATGGGACGTTAAGCCGTGGCCCCGTGTGCGGGAGAACCATACCCTGTGTATGTTAAAGAACACACTGGATCGCCTTGACGCGAGGCTACCATCTGCCCCTCAACAGCTGTCCCAGTGGGTCCCCTCTCCCAACCTTCTCTAAGCCTTCGGGGTCCTTGTGACCTGGCCATTTAGCCCATGGTGTGCAAAAAAGTACCGCTCAGAGGTAAAACAACCCAACCTAAAACTGCTAGTGTTATGTAACCCAAATTTGGGTCATGAATATTAAATGTTGTATGTAATTATTAATATAATGCGTGAAGAAATTTTCTACTAGTTGCTATCATAAGCTTAAGAGTATCGGGAAACAAGTTTTTTTGGTGGTTTGCCGATGCGCTGCTTTTAACGCCTAAAATACATTTTAGAAATGAAGCTTTGAAAGAGCAAATGAACTGTAATGGGAAGCAAGTTAACATTGGAGGATGTGACGGTGTCGTTATCCTTTGAAAAGGATAGGAAGGAGTTTATTATTGCAGTTGCTAGGAGCAGCTCTCCCCGTGAAAAGCGAAAGGATGTACTTGATAACGCAAGGCTTTGTAAGAAACTCCAACAGAGAGGAAATGAACGCATCAGTTCTTTGGCTTTCGTTTAGGAAGAATATAGGCCGACTAAATTAGTAGTTTTTGTGAGTCGATTTTAGATGGGCCTTTAACGTATTTGGAAAGGACATCAGGGGAATAAAAGTGCACAGCGATGAAAGCGAATGCAAAAATGATCCTTCTAGCAAACCAAGCAAATGGTGTTGCAAAGAGAATGAATTTATCATGTTGCACCGTGTTCGCTTTATTTTTGGGGGAATGCATTTTATAATGTTTCGCTGTAAATTGATATATATATATTAATCAAAGTAGGTAGCGAAACGCCTGAATAACCGTCCTCCGCTTTTGAAGTAACTATTCTTTTGAAGTCAAAAGATTGAAGTTCTTTTTAACGTATTCAGAGTAATTTTTGTTAATTGTATGCAGATTTTTAAATATACACGCTTCGAAAAAAGTTACGAAGCACCAGGAGTTGAATAGGGTTGTTTACTTCTTGGCGCTTTTTTTTTTTGCAGAAAATGAGCCTAATGGCGGATATTTAGTTGTTTTTTAATCTGCACCGGGTATGGCTTTACAGCACACGAGGTCACAGCTTAAAGTCTCATTCGACAGACGGCTTCTTTTCCAAGCCAATCGGTGTCCTTTTCTCAACGAGGACGGAGAATGGGGAAAAACTTCGACGCAGGACCATTGATGATTAAAATGTGACGCGCTACCGATTGCGGCAATTGCCACCCCCGAAACACACGTGGATAACCCCCTACCCGGTCTAGTGGTTAGCGTACTTGACTGCAAAGCCAGCGGGCGTTATCCTTTTCTGTTATGTTGTTTAAGAAACCAGGACAAACCGTATAGAAGATTCTAGGTTACTATCGTGTTTCGTGTAGAGGAGTATCTTATTTCTTTTCTAAAATTATTGAATTATAATGTTAGTGGAAAACTACATTGCAATGTTTGTGACATGACAACCTTATCGTGTACAGTATACTACTATACAGGTACTGTAGTCCTTGTATGGATGATAAGGGGGGCGGGGGTGGCTCAGTCGGTAGCGCGCCAGGCTCGTAATCTGTAGTTCCCAGGTTCGAGTCCCAGCTGGGTCAGCGTTGAGATTTATCTCCGCAAAATTTCTCCGCCCTGCCCACGGTCAGTAGGGGACACCGCTGGGCTTGGAAAGGCCGCCGTCCGTCGGATGGGACGATAGCCGTGGCGCCGTGTGCGGGAGAGCCATACCCTGTGCACGTTAAAGAACATGCTGGATGGCCTTGACGGGAGGCTACCATCTGTCTCCCAACAGCTGTTCCAGTGGGTCCCCTCCCCCAACCTTCTCTGAGCCTTCGGGGTCCATGTGACCTGGCCATTTAGCCCATGGTGTGCAAAAAAGTGCCGCTCAGAGGTAAAACAACCCAACTGGATGATAAGGCGATGTCCAACTACCAAGTTCGAGCCCCAGCTGGGTCAGCGTTAAGATTTATCTCCGCAAAATTATTTAACAATTATATCTACAATTAGTAATCCTCACTTTATATCAATGTGGTGGGGGTAAGATAAGGTACATAGCTATGACGCTTATTCCTAGTTTCTTCCCAACAATCGAAGTAGCTCCAGCGCTTCTCTCTCTCTTTGTGTAACAGATACGAAACGATGCGGAAGATGCCCGAATTCCCAATACTCGCGGAGGCGTAATATGATAATTCCCATGGAGAAGAAACTGCAGACATTTAATGGAGGGCGAGGGAAATAGAAGCCGAGAGAGAGGATTGTAAGTAGACTTTGCTCGTTTTCCTGCAGAGCTAGGAGAAAGAGCTTTAAAGAGACAACTGGAATTGCCGCTCTTATGTAAAGATGATTTCAGAAGCTAATTATAAAGAGTTCTCAGCACTGGTTCAGCGACTAAATTAAACCAGTTCCCGAGTGCGTGAGCTCACGCTTTGAAATCGAAAGTTATGTGGAGGAAAAACTTATTCATCTTTTTTGCCTTCACCTGGATAGATTTGGCTACCTTTTTAATGTCTCTAAGCGATGTCTGGATTCCTATAACTGTCGTTTTACAATAATAGAATTCTCCGCCCTGCCCACGGTCAGTAGGGGACACCACTGGGCTTGGAAAGGCCGCCGTCCGTCGGATGGGACGTTAAGCCGTGGCCCTGTGTTCAGGAGAGTCATAACCTGTGCACGTTAAATAACACGCTGGATAGTCTTGACGGGAGGCTACCATGTGTCTCTCAACAGCTGTTCCAGTGGGTCCCCTCCACCAACTTTCTCCGAGCCTTCGGGGTCCATGTGACCTGGCCGTTTAGCCCATGGTGTGCAAAAAAGTGCCGCTCAGAGGTAAAACAATCCAACCGATTAGCAAATTTTGCTAAGTCGTCGGATTTAATTATTTTTATATGTTAATTATTTTAATGTTTTTATATGAGTACTAGGCATTTTACTTTGTCTGATCCTGGACATGCTGCACTGGTGGGCCTCTGTTGAGGGAGAACTGCTGCTGTGTTTTCTGTTTGCTTTCTGGGTTGCCAGCCCTAAGTGAACAGAGGCGTGGGATACCTTATATCAGCTGGTGGATAATCCTAATCAGAAACCATCGCAGGTACCTGAACCGTACTTAGTTGGGCATCGTCAAGCCTAAACTGGAGTAATGTGTCTCAGGCAGGCCATATGGCTCTTGAAAAAGTCCACTTGAAAAGGTGGTGCCTGAAGTTCCTACCAGCATCGATGACTTCAGCCTTTAGCAGAGGAGGAACAGGTATTTGCCCCATTCCTGCGATCAGGGGGCTGTTTGATATTGTTGGCCCTACCTATCTCAATAAACCTAGTTTCTTTAAAAATCCTACTAATCATTTTCTCTCTGCAGGAACATGGAACGTGAGGACATTACATAGAGTTTATTCTCTTGATGTCCTCACGAAGGAATTCCAGCACTATAACCTAGATATTCTAGGCTTGCAAGAGACCAGATGGACAGGTAAAGGTGAGATACTTAAAAATAACTTTAAATTTCTCTTTACAGGGAGGGAAGATGGAAAGCATCACCAAAGCGTGGGTCTGCTTCTCAACAGACATGCTAGTGATGCTCTTCTGGGATATGAGTGCATTAATGAAAGGTTTCTTACAGCAAAATTTCACACAAGCATTAAAGACATGAATGTTATCTGCTGTTATGCCCCCACTGAGGATGCCGATGAGGATGAGAAGGATAGGTTTTACAGACAACTTCAGGATATTTTGAATTCTGTCAAGAAAGGAGATATTACCCTTGTTCTTGGTGACTTCAATGCCAAAGTTGGTACCGACTCTGACCTTTGGGGAGGAGTAATAGGCCCTTTTGGTATTGGTAGCTGCAATGGGCAACGTCTCCTACAGGTAAGTAAACTCAACTAACACACATTACAAACACCACGACATACATAAGTACGCATGGGTTTCACCCGATGGGCTGCATAAGAATATGATTGATTATATATTAATTAACAGCAAATGGGCTAGTTCTGTTAGGAATACCAGGTCATATAGGGGAGCTGAAATTGGATCTGACCATTACCTTGTTAAAAGTGTCTTGCAACTTAAACTTAAAAGTGTTGTGCTAGGGTTAAAAAATTTACCTTTAATACTGAAGCTCTGAAAGACCCAGTTATAGCTAAAGCTTACCATGATAGGTTACTTAGTCATTATGACAGTTATAGTTTGCTTACTACTGAAGTTGAGGAAGAATGGGATCATTTTAAACAGGCTTTTTTGGACACTAACAGTACTCTTTTAGGAAAAAAGGAGCAGAAGAGGCAGAATTATCTGAGTGATAAGGCACTTGAGCTTATTTCGGAAAGAAAGAACTGCAGGAATGTCCTTAATCAATACCCTACTAGTCCTAATAGGAAGCATTACAGAGAACTTAATATACGTGTAAAAGATCAGTTAGCTGCTGACAAGAATCTTTGGCTTGATGGTTTGGCTGACAAAGCCGAGGAAGCAGCTAGGCAGCACAACAGCAGAGAGCTGTACCAGATAGTTAATGTTTTATGTGGTAGAAAACGGACAGGTATACAGGGATTGCAGGATAAACAAGGTAAGGTTATAGAAGGGAAGGATTCTGTCATGGCTAGGTGGGCTGAGCATTTCAGTGTTGTTCTAAACAATGTGGTTAGTTCTACTCCCATTGTTTGTAGTGATGATAAATGTATTGGGGGCTTTAATGTTGGCTCTATAACACAATCAGGAAGTTATTTTGGCTATTTCTAAACTTAAACTTCATAAATCCCCAAGGGTAGATGAAATTACTACGAAAATGCTTAGAGCTGGGAATGTTTCAGTTACCACTTGGATGACTGAAATTTTGAATATATTTTATGATAAAGGCATGGTTCCTAAGGATTTTACCAGAGCTATTGTTATCCCTATTTTCAAAAAAGGTGATCGCAGTTCTTGTGATAACTATAGGGGTATCAGCCTACTCTCTGTTCCAGGTAAAGTTCTTTCCATGATTGTGCTTAATAGAATTAAGAATCTGGTTGACAGTCAATTGCGTGATGAGCAGTGTGGATTCAGAAGTGGTAGGGGATGTGTGGATCAGATATTTTCACTTAGGCAGAATTTTGAGAAATGTTTAGAGTTTCAGAAACCTTTGGAAAGCTTTGTTGATTTCAAAAAGGCTTTCGACTCTGTTGATCATCATAATTTGTGGTTGGTTGTGAGATCATATGGTATACCTGACAAGTTAGTTAGCATAATGAAAGCTCTCTATAATAACACTGAGTCGTGTGTGAGAGTTGGTAAGGCTTGTAGCAATTTGTTTAGCATTACTTCTGGTGTTCGACAAGGGTGCATTTTCTCACCTTTTCTGTTTAGTTTGGTTATTGATTATGTTATGCGAAATTCACTGCAAGGGAAAGATTTTGGCCTTAAATGGTCTGGAGAAGCTAAAATTTTTGATTTAGATTATGCTGATGATTTAGCCCTTTTGGCAAATGATGTTGATGAGATGAACTCTCATTCGAGCTGTTGATGAGACTGGTAGTAGAGTAGGTTTGGTTATAAACAGAGAGAAAACTAAAGCGATGAAAATTGGTCAGGCAGGCTGTGATTCAGTTCATCTGAATGGTTGCAGTATTGAGCAGGTGTCACAGTTTAATTACCTTGGGAGTTATGTAACAGATACTGGTGATGTGCGGCATGAGATTAACAGACGAATAGGAATTGCTGCCGGGACTTTTAAGAATCTACGGAGAGTGTGGAGAAATAGGCGTATTCACCTAAAGACTAAAATTAGACTGTATAATAGTTTGGTTCTTTCCAGGGTTAGTTATGGTAGTGAAACTTGAACGCTGTGTAAACAAGATAACAGGAAACTAGATGCTTTTAATTCTAGATGCTTACGCAGTGTCTTGGGTATTAGGTGGTTCAACTTTGTGACTAATGATTATGTTAGACAAAGGAGTCTGCAACCTCCTTTAAGCAGCATATTGTGCAGAGAGAGACTCCGCTGGTTTGTCCATGTTGCCCGTATGAATAATTATAGATTGGCGAATAGGGTTATGAACAGTGTGCCTAAAGTCCTCTGCCCCCCTCTGCGGTGGGCAGACAATGTCAAACAGAACCTTGTTAAAATTGGTGTGCAGTGGCCAGATGCAGCAGACGTAGCTCAGGACAGATATGCTTGGAGAATTAAACTGCACGGTCTGGATGGACCTCCGTAGCCCATGGTTGCTTGAGGAGGATGATGATGATGGTTGTGTGTAATTTTTTCGATTTACTTTAATTAGTTTTGAAGAAAATGAGCTATTGTTTCCATATTGTCGTTTGGTCATCAGTAGACATTAACTGTTTTGTTTTAAGACATAAATGAAAACTTTTTTCGCAGACTTTGTATAGAAAATTATGTAAATTTTCTCCACATAACATTCGCCCAATAATTTCAGCTCACTGCATTAATTAATCATTAAAAAAAGACATGGGTTAGGCCATTTGTTAACCTGTGAACAGCATTTTTTTTTGTACGAAATAGGTAAACGGCCAGTCACAAGGACCCCAAAGTCTCGGAGCCCGAACACTGGAAAGTTTTTACCTTTGAGCGACATCTCCCAAACCTGATGGTCAGTTTTAATGTACACAGGAAACCAAAAATTTACATCACCATTCGAAAGAGTCTTTATAGTTTCAAGCGAAGACAACGTGTGAAGGAGTGGAAATCTCAAAGATTGAAAAATCGAGTTGAGTTCTTATGCCTTTGAGCGGAACTTTTGTGCACACAATGGGTCAGATCATGAGGACCCAAAGGGCCTCAGGATTGCTTAGAGAAAGGGGATAAAGAAGGGAAAAAAGACTATGCAAGAAATTTCATACTTTTTGTTAGAATCAACAGTTACAAACCTGACTTCCTTTCCTCTTTAGTAGTATCGTATCTATAGTAGTTATCGAGGAGTTAAAAAATTAAATTTTTGGTAAATATTCAAATTCGAAATTACAGAATAGTAAATGGAAAATAGTGATGCTTTCAATTTAAGCATTATTACTGGAGGGTTAAGAATTATTTTGCAGCACATATGACTAGGTAATACATCAAGTTCGTTTTATTCCTGATTTTCTCCTTCCATCGGATGTGCCCCGTGTGCAGGAGAGCCATACACTGTGCACGTTAAAGAACATGTTGGTTGGCCTTGAGAGAAGGCTACCATTGTTTACTGCTGTCTAGTGGATCCCCTTCTTTAACCAATCCGGAGGCCCTTAGGGTTCTCGTAACCTGGCCATTTAGCCCGTTGTATGCGGAAAAGTTCCGCTCAAAGATAAAAGAACTCGGCTCGATTTTTCCATCGTTAAGATTTTTTCCACACTTTGCCTTCATTTGAAATTGCCAGAAAACGAAATATTTTATTATTTGAAATTGCATTCGCTATTTAAATTTATTTATTTAATATTTGAAGTTGCGCTCTTTTGAATGGTGATGCAAATCGTTGGTTTCTCGCATACATGAAAACTGACCCCTGTGTACATTAAAGAACACGCTGGATGTTTTGGACGGGAGGCTTCCATCTGTCTTCTAACAATTATCCAGTGGATCTCCTTACTCCAACTTTCTCTGAATCTTTGGGGTCCTTGTGACCTGGCCACTTAACCCATTGTACGCAAAAAAAAGTGCCGCTCAGAGGTAAAAACAAAGCAACTACGTAAAATAATGCATATTAGAAAAACAAAATCTGTGACATATCCGCACAGACAAAAAAAAAGTCGTATTTATGATCATCTTCCTTTTGCATCGTAGGTGCAAAAGTTTTGCACCTTAGTGATCTGCTCTATTGGCAGATATATTCTGTTGACTATTTTATCGTTCTATCGGCGCCGGAGGTCTTGGGTCTTATAAACCGCTGATGCCAGTTCGTGCATCGAGTTCGCTCGTCGTGTATTCAGTCTATTTTTAGCAAAGGGCAGATCCCGAGTCTTTGCTTGCGGCCGCTGAGAAAGTCGATTGCTGCTCGAAGTAGCTCCAGCGCTTCTCTCTCTTTGTGTAACAGATATTACGAAACGATGCGGAAGCTGCCCGAATTCCCAACACTCGCGGAGGCGTAATATGATAATTCCCATGGAGAAGAAACTGCAGACATTTAATGGAGGGCGAGGGAAATAGAAGCCGAGAGAGAGGATTGTAAGTAGACTTTGCTCGTTTCCCTGCAGAGCTAGGAGAAAGAGCTTTAAAGAGACAACTGGAATTGCCGCTCTTATGTAAAGATGATTTCAGAAGCTAATTATAAAGAGTTCTCAGCACTGGTTCAGCGACTAAATTAAACCAGTTCCCGAGTGTGTGAGCTCACACTTTAAAATCGAAAGTTATGTGGAGGAAAAACTTATTCATCTTTTTTGCCTTCACCTGGATAGATTTGGCTACCTTTTTAATGTCTCTAAGCGATGTCTGGATGCCTATAACTGTCGTTTTACAGCATGAAGAGATGCTTCTGAAGTTAGTCATTATAACTTGGCCTATACAAGAGAGCAACAATACATATAATATAGTGTTTCTCAATTTAATTTGGACACGGAACCCTTTTGCTGAACCTTCAATAAAATTCTTATATATGAAGCTAAAAACTAGACCATAAATAAGTAAATATAACAATAAGTGTTAAGCATATGAGCTCAACTTATTATTTCATTGGAATAGAGGTAAAAATCACATTTCATGTATACAAGACTGAAGAATATTTTTAATTATCTTTTTTTTTTTAATATTGTCTGGAATTTTCTTGCAGAACCCTTATTTTCACTTCACTGAACCCAGGTGCTCTGCTAAATGTTATTTGTAAAACACTGCCCCTGTGCGAAGACCCCGAAATTTTGCCCCACAATGCAAACATTGGGTTTACTCTACCTCTGAGCGGTATTTTTTTTTTTGCATACAACTAGCTAAGTGGCCAGGTCACAAGTACCCGAAGAGCTCAGAGAAATTGGGGAAAGGGGACTCACTGGACACCTGTTGGGAAACAGATGGTAGCTTCTTTAACATGCACAGGACGCTCATGAACATGGGCTTCATGTCCCGTCTGACGGACCCCATGTTAAATCTCAACGTTGGCGTAGGCGTGACTCGAACCTGGGAACTGCAGATTACGAGCCTGGCACGCCACCCCACATGCAAACGCCGAACTAGAAATTCCATATGACTGTGCTGATAAATTGTTTGCTGCGAGAAAGGAAAGAATACGGTTACAACTTGAAATGTGCGTGATCGTGCTTTTGTTTGAATGATAATTATTGTACGCTATTAGTTGTAATAATCCTCTTTTATATTTTTTTGTTCTAGTAAAGTATATATATATAGTATTTTTGTTCAAGTTTGCCAGTTGACATTTGCGTTCGATTTTCTTACGGCCAAATGCTACCCTTTTCATGAAAATATTGTACATGTTGCTAAGTTGTTGTGAAAATATTGTACATGCTTGTTAAGTTGTTGAGTGTAAGCCACGTTACGGGGGGCGTCCAAAAATTCTTCACATGCATATATAGAACAAAAACCATTAGACTTACCTCAACAACACTTTTACTCTCCCTCCAGCATCCACACAAAGTTGTGGGACGGGGGTGGCCTAGTCGGTAGCGCGCCAGGCTCGTAATCTGTAGCTCCCGGGTTCGAGTCCCAGCTGGGTCAGCGTTGAGATTTATCTCCGCAAAATTCCCCGCCCTGCCCACGGTCAGTAGGGGACACCGATGGGCTTGAAAAGGCCGCCGTCCGTCGGATGGGATGTTAAGCCGTGGCCCCATGTGCGGGAGAGCCATACCCTGTGCACGTTAAAGAACACGCTGGATGGCCTTGACGGGAGGCTACCATCTGTCTCCCAACAGCTGTTCCAGTGGGTCCCCTCCCCCAGTGGGTCTCCTTCTCTGAGCCTTCGGGGTCCATGTGACCTGGCCATTTAGCCCATGATGTGCAAAAAAGTGCCGCTCAGAGGTAAAACAACCCAACACACAAAGTTGCAGACGTATATGCCAATTCTAGAATGCTTGGTGGTTCTCCTATTAGGGAATGCTCCGCAACTCTGAACACATTTTGCAAGTTCTTACATCCTTGAAAAAGACTTCCCAACAAGTTACCATTCCCGCCAAGAATGAAGTTAGCAGTTATAATAAGAATAATCTTTATTCCTGTTAGTTGTACAAAAGTTTAAACAAATGACCCACATAGCATCTGCTTATTTGCAGCAGAGAAGAATGGTAACGTTACATGAAAATAAAGATATAGTTTAAAAACAATGCCATCGAATATTTATGTGAAATTTCAGTGGAAGTTTCATTGTGGTGGTTCAATTCTTTATATTGTTTTTTGGACCTTGAAGAAAAATTTTAGTCTTATTTTTGAATTCTACAAATTTGTTTAATAAAATAATATCCCTTGGTAATTGATTAAACGGTAAGATACTGTATATGCCCTGGTATATTTCCCATAATTGTTTATGGGAAATATGCTATGGCATATACAGTACCGTACGGTTTAATATTTTTGGAAGTCGGAAATAATTATTGGATTGTGACTTTGTGTTTTTTCATGAGATATTTTTGATTTGAAACTGATGTCAAAAAAAATATTTAAAGTGATTCTGTATTTGTAAAGGTTGTGAAAAGAAAGTAGGCCTAAATAATGTAGTCTTTCTTCACTATGATGAAATGAATTTCTTAGGTGTATGGGATTATATTTTTAGCAGTGGAAGATTGAACAATTTCTATTTTCTTTATATTTACTAGGTTAGTTGCACTGTATAATGTCAGCAGTTGTTTCCATATGTAAGTCAATATAGATTCACAGATGGCTTTGTAAACCAAATACCTGTCTGTGTGCTTGCAGCAAATTGAACTTTGTAAAGTTTAGCTGCCGTCCCATGGCCGAGTGGTTAGCGCGCTTGGCTACTGATCTAAGGGACCTGGGTTCGAGCCCCGGGTAAGGCATGGATGTATGTGTCGTTTTTCTGCTGAGGTCCTGCCATCCTCTCAGACCTTCTACTATGGCATATAAAATGACAGGCTCCTGTCAGACCTCTGTGGCAAGCAGCTGCTTGATGGGGTATTTATTTATTTTTTTAATTTAAACTTTAGCTGTACATACGTACGTTTGGCGGTATCAGTTGTGACTGGAGTAGTACGTTAACGGTGGAAAGTTATCAATGATAGGAAGAATTATCAATGGACATACGTTTCGCGCCAAAATTTTGGCGTGGGTTTAAGTAGTATTTCTAACATTTCTTCGTTTCAAATAGCATTTCAATTTTGTTATAAAATAATTCTAATGAATAATATAAGACTAAAATAAGGATGGAGGTGGCTCAGTCGGTACCACGCCAGGCTCTTAATCTTCAGTTCCCAGGCTCGAGTCCCAGCTGTACCAGCATTGAAATATATCGTCGCAAAACTGCCCGCCCTACCCTCGGTCAGTAAGGGACACTGATGGTCTTGGATAGTCCGCTGGATGGGACATTATGCAGTCTCCCGTGTGCGGGAGAGCCATATCCTGTGCATGTTAAAGAACACGCTGGATGGCCTTGAAGGGAGGCTACCATCTCTCTCCCAACAGCTGTTCCAGTGGGTCCCCTAACCTTCTCTGAGCCTTCGAGGTCTTTGTGACCTGGCCATTTAGCCCATTGTGTGCAAACTAGTGTTGCTCAGAAGTAAAACAACCTAATTAAAATAAACGATTAGCGATATGCATTTCTATATATACAGGGTGTCCCTGAATTCAAGACCCAAACGTGAGTGGATGGTAGTACACACCGAACCCACCAATATTCGTCATAGAATATGCGGCCGCAAACGCAGTCCGGTGCCAGTAGGGAGGCGCAGACGAGGCGGCACGGCTTAAAAGCGCTGGATCGTCCAAACCCCAGCATTCCATTCTCAAGCGCTTAGATCTCTCTTTGCAGTCACTCAATATCCTTTCACCCGAACAATTTGGATTTCGTAGAAAACATTCCACTGTACATCAAATTCACAGGGTGGTAGAGACTATTGCAGAGGCAGGCAACAAAAAAGAGTCTACAGTCGCTGTATACATTGATATCGCAAAGGCGTTCGATCGGGTCTGGACTGAAGGCCTCATCTTTAAACTTATAAAGTTCAATTTTTCTCCTGCACTAATTCATATCATCCACAGTTATCTCCGTTCACGAACCTTCCAAGTCAAAGTGGCAAATCACATATCCGATAAAAAAAACCCTATTAATGCAGGAGTCCCTCAAGGCTCATTCCCCGCCCTGCCCACGGTCAGTAGGGGACACCGATGGGCTTGGAAAGGCCGCCGTCCGTCGGATGGGACGTTAAGCCGTGGCCCCGTGTGCGGGAGAGCCATACCCTGTGCACGTTAAAGAACACGCTGGATGGCCTTGACGGGAGGCTACCATCTGTCTCCCAACAGCTGTTCCAGTGGGTCTCCTCCCCCAACCTTCTCTGAGCCTTCGGGGTCCATGTGACCTGGCCATTTAGCCCATGGTGTGCAAAAAAGTGCCGCTCAGAGGTAAAACAACCCAACCCAAACCCTCAAGGCTCCATTCTGGCCCTGACATTGTTTAATATCTTCACATCAGATATTCCTAAACTTGATCGAGTTGTAAATGCCATGTACGCTGACGACACGGCATTTCTCGCACCCTCCCTTTCCGTGCCCATTGCCTGCAAGAGAATGCAGGCAATGCTCGATTCTTTTGAGGACTGGTGCACGGATTGGAGAGTGCAAGTTAACCCTACAAAAAGTATTGCAGTTCTTACGTCACATAAACGAAATCCCCATCACGAAAATTTCTACCTATTTGATAAACAGGTAGTGTGGAGCGATCATGCCAAATACCTAGGCATCACGATCCATCACAAGCTCAAATGGGATGCCCGTGTAGGAAATGTTATTAACAAAACCAGAGCACTATACTGCAAACTATTCCCTCTGCTTGGGGGAAAATCTCATATCGCAACATCACATAAAGTGCTAATTTATAATCAGGTAATCAAACCTATCCTTCTCTATGCTGCCCCCATCAGGGGTGCATGTTCGAATAAAAATCTTGCAAATCTCCAATCTCTACAAAATAAAATCCTACGATCTGCTGTAGCAGCTCCCTGGTTTGTCAAGAATACTATCATTCATCGAGATCTAAATTGTGAAACAATTCTCCAATCCATCAAGAAAATGGCCAAGAACTATTTTGCAACTATCGCAGAACATCCTAATCAACTTATTAGAGATTTACTTAATTATGATGTGTGCCCCTCCCACAAATTCAAACGACCAAAATCTCTACTTAATAATCAGGATTAAGCAAGGGTCGAAGCCAGATGGCGCCACTTGTATTGGCCCAACTGGAGTCGAACCTTAACTTATTCCTTACTTATTACTTACCTTTCCCCTACTTCTCCCCTTCCCACTCTTCCCCCCCACATCCCCCCCACTCTTTTCAACTCATATTACGGTTCTATCGTCATTTATTCACACATTTCAATTATTTGGCTACTGGCGTTAGCTAAGATTAAGCAGGTATAGGCCCCAGGCCTGGGACTGCTGCTGTCACTGTATGATCTTTGAACTTTGAACCTCAGTATTCTCAGCCGCCGATACAAGCTCCGTGTTTACGAGCAGCTACGCCGATCACTACTCCGTTGTACCGCCTGTATCAACGTTGGTGGGCGGACGTTTGAGCATTTGTTGTAATGATCTCCAATAAATGTCACTCTGGAAACCTCTGTGTCTATCCTTCATTTCCGACTCCTCATTGCGTTTGCGGCCGCATATTCTATGACGAATATTGGCGGGTTACCATCCCCTCACGTATCTCCGCAAAATTCCCCGCCCTGCCCACGGTCAGTAGGGGACACCGATGGGTTTGGAAAGGCCGCCGTCCGTCGGATGGGACGTTAAGCCGTGGCCCCGTGTGCGGGAGAGACATACCCTGTGCACGTTAAAGAACACGCTGGATGGCCTTGACGGGAGGCTACCATCTGTCTACCAACAGCCGTTCCAGTGGGTTCCCTCCCCCAACCTTCTCTGAACCTTCGGGGTCCATGTGACCTGGTCATTTAGCCCATGGTGTGCAAAAAAGTGCCGCTCAGAGGTAAAACAACCCAACCCAATCCCCTCACGTTTGGGCCATGAATTCAGGGACACCCTGTATATGTATGTGTCTTATACGTCGGAGACATTTTTCCTGAATCGGGCCCTGGCGGATACAATTGTTGAAATGGTTCGAGCACTGGCGCTCAGTAACTTTGGATTCGAAAAATTTAGCCCGAACTCATTTCTACTTCAAGGGGACTTTTTTTTTTTGGGGGGGGGGGATATATTGGAAACATCGTTTATTACGAAAAAAATTCGTATTTTATAGCATTTAAAGGAAAGAATCACTGCAGCTATTGCAAGTGTTAAAGCTGACATGAGTATGGACGGAAACTTTGAGAGTTCCTTGACATTTATATGCTTCTTTTTTAAAATTTGTTGCTTGATAAAATAGAGGACTTGAAAAAAATAAGGATATTCTGTTATAAGACCATGTATTTGATATATATTTGAAGTATTTTTTAAATGTTATATCTTTTCTGATATACTTAATATGATAGTTTATACATTCTTGTCTTTCACCCTTTCGTTACCACAGCATGTCTCTATCGGAGATAATTTCTCCATTTATCCAACACTTCATACATAACTGTCATCTGCATCCACTTTGTGTTCTTGTATAATTCAACCCTCTGCAATTATTCATTCACGCTAGAAGTATCATGTTTCAGAGATGTGAAAATGCAATACGTTCTCATTGATCTTTGAGACAACTGTCGGTGGGGTCCGATTGATCTTTCCCCTCACTTTATCACGCGCATAGGCAACTTGAGCAAGAATGGCCTTATCCATGCGATGATGGACCAGGCTGGGTAAAGTGAGGCTCGCAAGTTCGATCCCTGCCCTTTCCAGCGTTGAAATTCTTTTCGCTTGTCTGCACCGAGTGTTTGGTGAGAATGGAAACACCTACTGTGGACTCGGTAAGCTACCGGACGTTAGGCTGTGGTCGAATGCGCAGGACAGTCATTATCCTGAACACATTAAAGAAGGTATCATTAATGGGAGTTACCCCTAACATAACCAGTCAATCTGCTTAGAAGGTGTCGTTAATGAAGGTTCTAATATCTCCAATGATTCTACTTACTCGGTTCTAAGCCTTAGGTGCAGTATCGGAGCTGTAATGCGGCAGGCCCACTTTTTAAAAGGAAATTGGTTAATGATATGTTCTAAAATTATGTAATTTTTGTATTCAGATACAGTGGTTTCTGAAATAACGTTCCGTTAAAGGATTATTAATCATAGCCGCGTTGCTAGTATTGCAAAACAGCAGGTATTAGAAAGGTACAAATTGTATTTTGTACCGAATTCTTCATTGATTTGACAGATTTCTAGATATTTGTCCGATTCTACAGGGGGCCCCGGGTTAGTTCAGTCGGTAGTGCGCCAGGTTCGAGTTCCACCTATGCCAGTGTTGAGATTTATCTCCGCTAAACTCCCACCCTGCCCTCGGTCAGTAGGGGACACCGATGGGCTTGGAAAAACAGCCGTCCGTTGGATTGTACTTTAAGCCGTGACCCGTATGCTGGAGAAAGTCATACCCTGTGCACGTTAATGAACGCGTTGGATGATCTTCAAGGGAGTCTATCATCTGTCTCCCTAATAGCTGTCTTAGTGGGTCCCCTTCTACCAACCTTCTTTGAGTCCTCCCGTCCTTATGACATGGCAATTTAGCCCATTATGTGTGCAAAAAGTGCTAAACGCCTAACCCGGCTTAAGAGCAATTTCAGTTAAGAAGCGTGGAGTGGGTCACACAGATGAATTCAGGTTCAAATTATTGAGCTGAGACCAGTTAGGTAAAATAGATCACATTAGAAAACATATTTTGTACAGAAATGCATCAAAACATTTGCTTTAACTCTTCCTTTCATAAGTTAATGCAAACTTAAAAATATGTTTGAAGATAAAATTAAAAACGTTTTTGCGATAAAATGCTGAAATGATTGGTGGGAAATGAAAATTCTGGAGTAAAAACATTATAAACTCGACAAGGAACCATTAATGAGAGAGAGAATATAGAAAAAGTCGAAAGCCGAATAGGGATAGTTAATTTTAATGTGTAAATACTAATTGACTTTTTTTGAGAGATTGTGAATAAAATACGAAATGTAAATTATAATTGAGACCCAGTCCGTCTGACAATATTCAGTTTTAAAAAATTTCATTTTGGTAATTAAACCAAATTATTAAATAATTGGTTGAAAAAAAAATTGGTTATCCTTACTGGGATTCGAACACAGGTCTTTCAGAAGCATGCCGGGTGTCTTTCAGAAGCATGCCGAGTGTCTTTCAGAAGCATGCCGAGTGTCTTTCAGAAGCATGCCGAGTGTCTTAACCGAAGAACCATCATGTGGCTGACATTTTTCCAACAAAGTGACATATAAACATTGTATTTTTTGTTGATTCACCAGTGGTGCCATCTGTTATCAGGAATCAGGCAGCCAAACCGCCATACCTAATAATAGCAATATTTGTCACTCACGCTCACAGCGTTATACGAATAATTCAGTAATAAATTATCACAGGAAAACATCGCGTAGACAAGAAACACTTGAAATAATAATTGTAAAAAAAAAATGATTGCCCTGACTGGGATTCAAACCCAGGTCTACCAGAAATCTTCTGCCGACATGCTTCTGGGAGCCCTGGGTTCGAATCCCAGTCAGGACAACCAATTTCTTTCAACTAATTATTTCAAGTTTTTCATGCCAACAGGATGTTTTTCTGTGATAATTTATTATTGAATTATTGAATATATGCATAATGATATAAAGGAAACGTATCATCGGAAAAATGTGTTTTAATAACTAGTTGTATCGGAGCGCCATTCCGGTGGGGTGGGGCGGCTCAGTAGGTAACGCGCCAGTTCCCAGGTTCGAGTCCCAGCTGGGGCAGCGTTGAGATTTATCTCCGCAAAACTCCCCGCCCTGCCCATGGTTAGTAGGGGACACCAATGGACTTGGAAAGGCCGCCGTCCGTCGGATGGGACGTTAAGTCGTAGCCTGGTGTGCGGAAGAGCCATACCCTGTGCACATTTAAAGAACACGCTGGATGGCCTTGACGGGATGCTACCATCTGTCTCCCAACAGCTGTTCCAGTGGGTCCCCTCACCTTCTCTGAGCCTTTGGTGTCCTTGTGACCTGGCCATTTAGCCCATTGTATACAAAAAAGTGCCGCTCAGATGTAAAACAACCCAACCCATTCCGGTTAATTTTCAGCGTCGCTTTTAGAAATTGCTTCTATTAACCAAGTCACTACTATACCTCTGAAAACAAAAATCTCAAGTTTTTTGTATTATAAGCCCAAGAACCAAGTAGTCATGTTCACATGATTACTTGCTTATTGGGCAAAAATAAGATATATTTTATAATCAAATTTTTGCTTGATGATACACTGGGGTTGGGATTAACTTAGGTAGCACGTCAGTCTCATAATCAGTAGTAGCAGGGTCTAGTCCTACCTGTTAACAGCGTTGAGATTTATCTCCGCTAAACCTCACCCTGCTCTCGGTCAGGAAGGGAACACCGATGGGCTTGGAACGGCTGCCATCCATAGGGATGGGATATTAATCCGTGTCTCCCATGCTCAGGAGAGCCATATCCTGTGCACTCTAAAGAACATGCTGATGGGAGGAGACCTTTACGGGAGCTTCCATCTGTTTCCTGACAGCTGTTCAATGGGTCCCTTTTCCTCAAACTTCTCTGAGACTTGGGATTCTTTTGACCTGGGTATTTAGCCCATTATGTGCAAAAAAGGTGCAATTCACAGGTAAAACAATCCAACACAACCCTTGATGATTCATAGCAAGAATAGCAGTACTGAAAATAGGAGGCGACGGGTGGCTCAGTCTGTAGCTTGCCACACTCATAATCTGCAGTTCCTAGGTTCGAGTCTCAGCTGGGTTAGCGTTGAGTTTTATTTCCGCAAAACTCCCCCGCCCTGCCCTCGGTCAGTAGGGAACACCGATGGGCTTGGAAAGGCTGCTGTCCGTCGGATGGGACGTTAAACCGTGTGCGGGAGAGCCATACCCTGTGCACGTTAAAGAACACGCTGGATGATTTTGATGGGAGGCTACCATCTGTCTCCCAACAGCTGTTCCAGTGGTTCCCCTCCCCCAACCTTTTTTGAGCCTTTGTGACGTGACCATTTAGCCCACAATGTGCAAAAAAGTGCCCTCAGAGGTAAAACAACTGAACTTAAAAATAGTTGTTATATTGAGGATAATGGGATATTATTGAATATTTTTAAGGGAGACGAAAATTTGAAGTTACCTCACCAAGAAAATTACAAGTAGTAAAGTTTTATATCCTTTCATTATTATTGTTAGCTTTCAGTAAAGTCATTTCAAGAGATAAAAAAGGGAGAGAGTTTTTTTTTTATTTTAGCCAGTGCTATAGATCAGTTTGAAGACGAATAAATAAGAATATCTCCTTTTTCATAAGGTTGAAAAAGATTCCAGTGTAAAAGGGAACATGCAAGCAGAAATTAAAAAAAAAAAAATTTTATTTTCTTAGTATACCTTGTCTCAGCAGGAAATTCCTTGTCAGCTCACATTTGAGCAACATTGCTCTAACCAGCTGTATTACACTTTTTCATCATTGCTTTCAAAGTTCTGCAGAAAATAACAAGCATCAATCATTTCCCGAAGGAGATTCATTTCCTTTTCAAGCTATGATGGATATATATCTGACAAAAAAGCATCCATTCCAGCTTCTTTTTTTCATTTCCCACATCTTTGTGCATTCTCTGTCTTGATGAATACATACACCTTCTCTGAAGCATATCGCGTTCCTTTAGAATGGCTTATTTTCTTCGTTTTTTTTTCTTCCTGTTCTCAGTTCTTTCTTGTTTTCATCGTATTAGCTAGGTAGGAATTTATTGTTCTCATAGAGAAAGTCTTTCAGATTGCTTTTCCCAGGCAAGGTGCTTTTACGTTTTTTCGTAGCTAATGATGCAAAGGCTATGTATTTTACACCCTACCGGAAACGGAAGTGCGCGTTGAGCGTTTCGAGAAGAATGGGCATAAGATGACAAGGGCCGAGTTGAATTTTTTTTTTCACCACTGAGCGGCACTTCTGCAAATACAATGGACTATATGGCCAGATCACAAGGACCCCAAGGGCTCAGAGTAGGTTGGAGAAGAGGATCCACTTGACAGGTATAAAGAGCCACGGCTTAATGTCCCTTCTGATGGATTGCATTTTCAAAGCCCATCGGTGTTCCTTGTCTCACTGAGACTATGTTAGTAGAGATAAATCTCAACGCATTGTCTCAATTGGGACTCATAGGGGAGGAGGATTAAGAGATATACTTATAAGTTCGCAGATGTTAGGAGACAGATGGAAGTCTCCCGTGAAGGCCATCCACCGTATTCTTTAATGTGTACAAGTTACGTCCCTCCGGTAAATAATGGAACGACTTAACTTCCCATCAGACGGATGGCTGCCATTACAAGCCCAAATGCCCTCTGGCTTTGAAATCTGGCTCTGGCCAGGTGCCCTGTGGCTTTTGATTCACCTTGAGGGCAGAGTGGATTGTGTTTGTTTTTACCTTTGAGCGGCACCTTTTTGGACACAATGGGCTAAATGGCCAGGTCAGGAAAGCTCAGAGAAAGTTGGGAGAGGGGACCCACTGGGCAGCTGTTGGGAGACAGATGGTAGCCTCTCTTTAAGGCCATCCAGCGTGTTGACTCCCTGGCAGAGCGGGTTGGGTTGGGTTGTTTTACCTCTGAGCGGCACTTTTTTGCACACCATGGGCTAAATGGCCAGGTCACATGGACCCCGAAGTCTCAGAGAAGGTTTGGGGAGGGGACCCACTGGAACAGCTGTTGGGAGACAGATGGTAGCCTCCCGTCAAGGCCATCCAGCGTGTTCTTTAACGTGCACAGGGTATGGCTCTCCTATACACGGGGCCACGGCTTAACGTCCCATCCGACGGACGGCGGCCTTTCCAAGCCCATCGGTGTCCCCTACTGACAGTGGGCAGGGCGGGGAATTTTGCGGAGATAAATCTCAACGCTGACCCAGCTGGGACTCGAACCTGAGAAGTACAGATTACGAGCCTGGCGCGCTACCGACTGAGCCACCGCCGCCCCAGGCAGAGCGGGAGTTACCAGATAAGATCAACAGAGGCACAATGGGACTCGAACTTGAGACGATCACAATGCTTGCGATTGTTAACAGTACTAGTTAAGCCTTTGAAATGTGCAAAAATTATGTTAGACGTGAAAAAAAAAAACCTTTGTTCCAAAGTCATCAAAAATCTTGAAACTGAATGAAATTTTATTCGCACTCTCTTTTAACAATTTAGCTTGATAGTTAATGTTTCGTAATTTTATTCTTAAAATATCCGAAGATGAAGTAAAATGCATAAAAATGTGGAAAAATAATAAAAGAAATAGGAATGTCTTTTTTTTTTCTATATATCCATCATATTTTGAAAAGGAAATGAATCTCCTTTGGAAAATGATTGATGCGTGTTATTTTCTGCAGAACTTTGAAAGAAACGAGAAAGTGTAATATAGCTGGTGAGAGCAATGTTGCTCAAAGTGAGCTTGCGCGAGTTTCTTTTGAACACCACCTTTTGCACACAGTGAGCTTAAATGGTCAGGTCACAAGTTCTCAGGGCTGAGAGGGGAATGTGTGATCGATGGCTCTTAGGAGACTGAAACCTCCCATCGAGAGAATTTCTAGTCTGCTTTTTGTAATCCAATAGTGTACGGGCGGGGGGGGGGGAAGGATTTTAACCTCTTCTCTTTAAAGCCACAGAAAAAAAAAATTCTTTGAAGTGAACTGAGCCATACCCTGCGCACGTCAAAGAACACACTGCATAACCATCTGTTTCTAAACAGCTGTCGGGGCGGGGGTGATCATCGTCCATCGGATGGGACGTTAAGCCGTGGCTCCGTGTGCGGGAGAGCCATACCATGTGTGCGTTAAAGTAGATGCTGGATGCCTTGATGGGAGGCTACTATCTGTCTCTCAACAGCCGTTCCAATGGGTCCCCTCCCCCAACCTTCTCTGAGCCTTTGGGGTCCATGTGACCTGGCCATTTAGCCCATGGTGTGCAAAAAAGTGCCGATCAGAGGTAAAACAACCCAACCCAAGTTTCCGAATGCAAGCCGACCCGAACTATTTCTGTAATTGCTGAGCTTGAGCTTGGTTAGAGAAGAATGTTTTGGCATATCATAAAATTTACATACAGAAATACATGCCGTGCTAACTTTTTTTTAGTACTTCATGTTATATGCTGTTACAAAACTTGAATTATCGAAAGAGAAAATTAAATCCCAATAATATTTGAAACTGAAATTAATGGAAATCGTAGAAATGGAAAAATCATGAATAAATTTCCACTTGTTGCCTTGTGGTTAGCACGCTTGGCTGTTGATCTAAGGGACCTGGGTTCAAGCCCCGGGTAAAGGCACGGATGTATGTGTTGTTTTTCTGTTGAGGTCCTGTCATCCTCTCAGGCCTTCTACTATGGCATATAAAATGACAGGCTCCTGTCGGACCTCTGTGGCAAGCAGCTGCTTGAGAGGGTTTTTCTTTTTAAATTGATAAGAATCTTTGATTATTTTCAACTTCTTCTATTGGTTATCGGTTTCGAAGGAACAAGTAGTCCGCCAGGATCGTAATCTGTAGTCCCCAGATTCGAATCCCACCTGTGCCAGAGTTGAGGTATATCTTCGCTAACCCCCACCCTGCCCCCGGTGAGAAAGGGGATACCTATGGAGTGATATACCTGTGTACAGGAGAGCCATAATACCCTGTGCACGTTAAAGAACACGCTGAATGGCCTTGACGGATGACTTCCACTTGCATCCTAACAGCTGTCCAGCGAGTCTTTTCCAACTTTTTCTGAGCTCTTGGTCCTTGCCACTGACCGTTTAGCCCATTGTGTGCAACAAAGTGCACACAATGGTGCAAACAAAGTGCTCAGAGGTAAAACAACCCATATTGTTGTCGAATCGTTGTTTTTTCCCCTAGCGAAGCTATCATTGGCCAGCTTCTCGGCTGCCTGCTAAGAGATTCTGGCCAAGTATTGCTTTCAACCTGTTTACATCGAACATAATTCATTCCGTTGCTTCTAACTGAATGATTCTCCACTGAATTATGCTCACGTTCTTGCTCGGTGTGGGCATTTTCTCACGGAGATCAGGGAGTTAGATTGGAAGACCTTTCTGCTGGTCGCACACATTCACTGGATTCCATTCCTGGAGGATTTTGTTGCGTTGGATGCGGAAATGATTAAGGGAAAGGTCTAGGCAACAAAATCGACGGACATGATATATGTCTCACGATTAGCATCTAAAAGGACACTAGAGATGGTAGGGACTATTTGAATGGAAGCTTTGTACGAATGGCGATGTTCATCTTTTGTGTGGACTAACGGATGTCTCCTAATAGCCCTTCCCGAGTTAGCATCGGTTTTTCAGGCGTTGAAAGATGATCCTCATCGAATTCTCTTCTAAAAATGTTTACTTTGCTCGAAGCACTTTTTTTTGCTTTTAATTGGGTTGGGTTGTTTATTTCTGATGGTCACTTTTTTTTTGCAGACAATTTGCTAAATGACCAGATTACAAGGATCAGAGAATACGATCAGGGAAGTTGACCAAGGGCTCAGAGAACGTTAAGGGAAGGCAGGACAGCTGTAGGAAGACAGCCTCCTGTCAAGGCCATCCAGCGTGTTCTTTAACGTGACAATCGCTTTCCCCCACACTGTGCCACCACTTTATCCATGTTTCCCAATGGCTGTTCCAGTTGGTCCCCTCCACAACCTTCTCTTAATCCTCGGGGTCCTTGTGATCTGGCTATTTAGCCCATTGTGTGCAAAATGGTGCCGCAAACAGATAAAACAACCCAATTGAAGCCACGGCTTTGTCCCATCCGACGGACTGCGGCCTTTCGAAGCCCATCGGTGTCCCCTTTCGGACCGAGGGCAGGGTGGGAGTTAGCGGAGGTAAATCTCAACACTTGCCCGGATGGGACTCGAACCTGGGAAATGCCTGTTATGAGCCTTACGCGTTTTCGTCGGAGCAACCCCCTCCTCCAGCCAGGAGCTTTTAATTGTTATTCGTTAGTCGACAAACAGTAACCAATAAATAATCGTTTGCTCATTCTGTGATTCGAAATTTATATTGGTGTTAAAAGCAACCTTTAGAATTTAAGTTCTGAACTTTAAAATTGCTAAATATAGCTGTTCTGCTGAATGAGCTGATGAATGATGTTATTCTGTAAGCTTTGAATTCCATGTGAGCTGATCACTTAATATATTTTGCACATTCAATGGCTCTCAGGAATCAATCGCAACAGACGTGATTGATGACTAGAAACGCAATTACGTCTATTCTCAGCTAACATAGCTGATGCTGTTAAGTTGTGCATGGTCATCGGAATGGCGATACGTAACCATTTTCTTTGAAAGCTTAGCCAATAATGAATTGTTTCTCGTAATTGTCGAAAAGACATCCGTTTAGCATCACGCATTGTGGTTATGTGGTCTGCCCAAAATGAGTTTCGTGTTTGGGTACAATAGAGAAAGTAATAACTCTGAGATATCTGTGTATTAGTAACTCAGAATTTTCTATCTCGATCAGCTCTCCATATATTGGGATTTCTCGAACACAGGTCGTTATTTAGAACATTTTCCATGCTTGATTTGCGGCGTGAATAACGAATTGTAAACATTGTTGGCTTTGCTAGAAGCTGATATTCGAACTGTTTTGCCGTCTCATGTATTGATTAGGAAACATTCCCGAATATGTGAATGTTTCTCTCCCTTTTTTTGATATATGATGAAAGAACAGGGCGTTTCTAACGACCTTCGTTTGTCCTCTGCTTCTCTTTCGTGGTTCATCTGTTTCATGGACTCTGACCACGTGTTCCGGATCAGAAAATGTAGTTTTCTAAATGCACTAGCTGAAATGAAAAATGCACGAGTTGTCGCTCTGCTTACGACGTGTGGTAGTCTCATCGTATGAAGCCCCTCAGCTGGCTCGCTGACGGAATGTCATCTATCAGTCTAGGGTTTTGTTTCTCAACTGTTACGCTGTCCCATCAGGTAGCAAGACCGAGGAAGAAGAGCGACGAACATGCCATGCGCACAATGCCTGTTCGTAGTCTGTTAACATTTGATAAGATTTTGGGAGGCAGATGCAATATGCCCAGTCCCCGCAAACATGAATTCTACCTACATATTCATTCTCATGAATAGTTAGCTGAGAAAAATTGAGTTTCGTTAGCCGCTGATGGTTTAGTGGTTAGAGAACACCTTGTAGGGTAGGGTTTGGCACAATCGGTAGCGCGCCGGGATTGTAATCTGTAGTTTTCATGTTCGATCCAGCGTGTTCTTTAAAGTACAGAGGGTATGGCTCTTATGCACAGTTATCACGGTTTATGTCCCGTCCGTCGGACGGCTGCTTTTTCAAGCCCATCGGTGTTCCCTTTCTGACTGAAGGCAGTCATCCGTCGGACGGGACATAAACCGTGATCGGTGCGCATAAGAGCCATACCCTGTGTAGTTTAAAAAACATGCTGGATGGACCTTGACGGGAGGTTTCTATCTGTCTCCTAACAGCTGTCCAATGGAACCCCTTCCCCATCCTTCACTGAATCTTCGGGGTCCTTGTGACCCATTATGTGAAACTACCTCATTGACCCATTGTGTAAAAAAGAAAGTTCCACTCAGAGGTAAAACAACCCAACCTTTGATAAGGCCATCTACATATATACTGCTCACAAAAATTAGGGGATATATTATCGCTTCATATTCATTTTGAAATATTCCCTAATTTTTGTGAGCGGTATATTTAGGATTACCTATTGACTTGCACAGGTATACTGCAGTCTTTCATGTCTTGGAGCAACGTGTAGTCACCAATGTTCTGTTTGTGTTGATTCGCACAGCTCATTTCAAGCTTTGATCACTTGAGAACTTATCTCTGCTCAATCTTTCTCTATCTTAATCTCTTATAGCTAGAAAGTCCCATCTTCTGAGGGGTTAATAATCTCACCACTCTTTTTTCTGCTGTGTGAATGGCAATGTTGATGCCAGAAGTCATCTGTCTCTTTCTGATTCGTTCCTGCCTATTATGTATAGGCACATCCGGTAGTATTGTACACCAATTCTGGGTATACTGAAAGAGATCTAGGGATGAACTACCATATAATTCTTTCAAATGATGCTTGTGAAGTTTGTGTTGCAATCTTGTTTACATCAGAATCGTAAGGAGGAAGTATTCGCTCGCTTCTGCGCGTAGGTGTGCAATTTCTTTAAACCGGATGGTCATCATTCACTACTTCAGCTTGTACTGGATTCTTCCATGTTTATATGAATGGAAAGCCCATTCAAATTTCCTTAACTTTGAAAATGAACTTTTTACGAAACATTGTTACTGGAGATTAAATTGAAATTTCATTTTAATCTCTATGAAAATGGATTTTTAACACTATTCATATAATATTAAAAGGTTTTTGGAGCTGAAACATTTATCAGAAAACGCTTCTGTTCTTCGTTTTAAGCACCTTTTAAAATTAACGGAAACTGAAGGAATTCAACTTCTGCATTTATTTTAGGAAGAAATTTGTTACGCATTGTGTTTTCATAAAATTTTAAACTAAATTCTTTTATGTTTGATGGTTCATATGATTGTGTTTCTGTTCAGTAACTCTTTAAATAATAAGCGAATATTGTTGAAAATCGAGATATGGATAAAATTGGTTCAGATATACAATTATTTCCAATATATTTTTTCGTAAAAAGCTTATTTGTAAATTTAAGGAGCTTCGAATGTGACTTTCTATTCAAGTAACATGAAAGTTACCCAAAATATATTAAAAGACGCTCTGCAATATGTATGAGTGGCCAGGCTCGTATTTGATGTTCCTAGGTTCGAGTCCCAACTGGACCTGTGTCAAGAATTTTCTCCGCTAACACTCGATCTGTCTTCGATGAGAAAGGGGACACCGATGGGCTTGGAAATGCCGCCGTCCCTCGGATGGGAAATTAAGCCGTGGCTTCGTGGGCAGGAAAGCCATAATCTGGCTCCTAAGAGCTGTACAGTTGGGCCCGTTCTCCCAGCCTTCTTTGTGGTCTTGGGACCTCATTTACTTGTGACCTCATTAGACCATTTGTGCAAAAAAGTGCTTCTCAGAAGTGAAACAATCAAACTCTACCCGCTCAGTTCGTATCGCGCCAGTCATATATAATCTGATGTTTCCAGTTTAGAGTTTTTGCAGTGCTTGTGTTGAAAATTTCCTTCCCCCTCCCCTCTGCCCTTGATGAGAAAGAGGACAATGATGGGCTTGGTAAAAGTCGATGTCTGTTGAATGGGTCGTTAAATTCTGTCTCATTGTGCAGAGTAACTATGCCCTGTGCAAGGTAAAGAACACACTGGATGAGTTACATCATTCTTTTAGCAGCTGTCCAGTGCAATCCCTTCCTTAATCCTGCCCTGAGCTTTTCGAATCCTTATGGCCTGGCCACTTATCCCATTGTCTGCACAAAAGTGCTTCTTAGAAGGGAAACAATCCAACCCTACTCTTGAAACTCGCAATAAACCAATTATCCTTTGCGAGAAGTTCCTTTTAAATAAAATAAAAAAGTTTTTAACTGTTATTTTTCACTTGGGCGAAAAATAAAGCTGTGATTAGAAACTAGAGAGTAAACTAATTTGTATTAATTTCGATCAACATCATTCAGGTGGCTTATAGTAGGAAGTTAAAATCTGTGTGATTAGTTATAATATTTAGCAACAGAACCTGCTTCGCCTGATGCCGCTGCGGCAGTTCGGGATCAACAAAAACTGTCAGGATGCAGCGGAGGATCTGACGGAACCGAAAAGGATTTTCAAACCGACCACGATTCGTCGTCATTGGCATTTTCTCTGGGAAAGTAACCAGGTGGGACAAGAGGCTTGAAATGTGAACTGAACTTAAAAGGATTAGGAGGATCAGGTGCAAGGCTCCGTTTTTTTCCCCCCGCTGGTAATGGTAAACTTAATCTTTACGTCAGCTGTGAAATACCGTGAAATACTGTCAGTGTTCTTTTACGTTAGCTTATATCGCAGATTGAAAGTATTTGGAATGTTGCTCCTCCTAATCCCTGTTGAAATATAAGCGATGACACAGAAAGGAACGTGCTCGCTTTTTTTGAAATGCTTTTGATCGAAAGGGATGCGTAGATACGTTTAGTTCGCTCTTAACATTAGTGCTTTCGTGTTATGTTAAAGAAAAAACACGTTTGAAGTAAACTTTTAATAAAACTGTATCGTATTTATTCGCAACTAAAGGGTTTTTTTTTTCGTAATTCATTAATCAAAAAGAAATTACGTTTAAGTCTTAAAATCTCCATATTTTATAAATTTCAATAATTTGATATTTCTACTGAAAGCGGTTAATAATGTGCGACGCGTTAGATTTTTTTCTTCAGCAAAATCTGATTACGTCGTAATGGAGAAGTTTTGATTCGCCTTTATCATTGATTTTGATATGAAACAAGAGTGCCCAACCCAAACTTTACGGAGAGCCAGTAGTTTGGGTTGTTTTACCTCTGAGCGGCACCTTTTTGCACACCACGGGCTAAATGGCCAGGTCACAAGGACCCCGAAGGCTCAGAAAAGGTTGTGGGAGGGGACCAACTGGAACAGCTGTTGGGAGACAGATGGTAGCCTCCCGTCAAGGCTATCCAGCGTGTTCTTTAACGTGCACAGGGTATGGCTCTCCCGCACACGGGGCCACGGCTTAACGTCCCATCCGACGGACGGTGGCCTTTCCAAGCCATCGGAGAGCCACTAGGGAAGCAAAACAGATTCTTAAAGAGCCTTAGGAAAAATTCTTTATTTAAAAGCGAAAATGTACTACGAAATAATCTTGATCGGTGGCCCTGTAGCTCAACGGTCAGATTATCTGACATGTTATCAAGAGGTCATGGGTTCGTATTCCACCCGGCCTTAGACAATTTTTCCTCTAGATTTGTTACTGATGTAAACTAAGAGTGAATTTTCCCTGATAATATTGCATTTCTAACAAATTTCAATGAATTGGAAATAACTATATTTTTAAGAAATAAAAAACTTGATGATTAAAGAGCAAAAATATATATTTTTAAATGAGTAGTATGAATTGGCAAAATTGTATAGTTATGCACCTAAAAATGTTTGGTCGGAAAATCTGGGAAAAAATGAATCAGATTCAGTATATTGATTTGTTTGGACGGGCATGGTTATAAGTCTAAAGTCTGCAGGGGGCCATATGAGTACTCCAGAAATGATACTTTTAACTTGACTAATGGATTATTTAGTGATCGAGATCCTTTTTAATAGCTTATCATTTGGCCTTACCGAGAGCCATACCCTGTGCACGTTAAAGAACACGCTGGATGGCCTTGATGGGAGGCTATCATCTGTCTCCCAACAGCTGTTCCAGTGGGTCCCCTCCCCCAACCTTCTCTGAGCCTTCGGGGTCCATGTGACCTGGCCATTTAGCCCATGATGTGCAAAAAAGTGCCGCTCAGAGGTAAAACAACCCAACTTATAATCAAGCTCTCAGAGCTTGCTATGATAAACTCTGTATTTTTTAAATGCAAAGGAAATAAAGAATTGTGAAAAAAAACTTGGCCCCATTTGACAACAGTTAGAAGGAGCACGCGTGTGCATTTCTTACGATATACGATCGCGACTCATTCGACCTACAGCAATCATTCACCCCCCACCCCCTTCTTGGGTGGACCGGCCGAAGTTAGTTGCCGCAGTTGGGATAACTTGGGCATGTATCCTGGATGGTCTTAACAGAAACCATCTGCCAGTCGGTATCCCTACACTCGAGTCATAGTTTATGAGCCTCCGTGTCAGGCTTCTGTGTCAAAGTGGCTTCTTTAGGAGAAATTTATGATTTTGTATTACATTATTTGTATTCTTTTTCATAAAATATTCGTGCAACGGAAACGTTATTTATTGTCTGTTGGAAGATTCATATATTATTCATAAAGAGGATAGAGAGAGAGAGAGCCATATGTTTACCTGTTTAGAGGAGAACTTACCGACGTTCTTTTTGCATGAGTAATATTTTTTTTCATGTTTGAAAGTAAGTAATACTCACTACAGCTGCTTGAAGATGTGTTTTTAGTTAATGAATTTCTACCAGATTTACGAGACTGTGTGTTCCTGCTGATTTCGGTTAATTAGAAATTATCTGCTGTCTTATTCAGTCATATTTGAAATGTTTTGTAAATCACGATCAATCAGTAGTGTTTTCTAGATTCGTTATTTCATTATGAGATTTACCATCTTCTTTGAATTGAAAGGAGCCACTAATAAGTGTCGAAAAGCTGCCCATCTGAATGTAATCGGGACGGAATGAGAAGCATGCCTTTTAAGGGAAGCTTCCTTATCTCCCTACTAATTTTGCATGCTTCATTTTTACTCTCAGCTCATTCCGTTAACCTTGCTGTTTAAGCCTAGTTGTGAAAAAAGAAGTTGATCAGGAATGAAAACCGAACCCGATTATACAGTAAAAACACTCTTTAGTTAGGTGTTGTATTACTTTACCTTTGAGCGGCACTTTTTTATTACACACAATAAGTAAACGACCAGGTCACAAGGTATCAGAGAAGGTTGAGGGGAAGGGTACATACTGGACAGCTGTTAGGAAACAGATGGTGTCCACCCGTCAAAGTGGTGGCTCAGTCAGTAACGTGCCAGACTCGTAATCTGCAGTTCCCAGGTTCGAGTCCCAGCTGGGTCAGCGTTGAGATTTATCTCCGCAAAATTCCCCGCTCTGCCCACGGTCAGTAGGGGACACCGATGGGCTTGGAAAGGCAGCCGTCTGTCGGATGGGACGTTAAGCCGTGGCCCCGTGTGCGGGAGAGCCATACCCTGTGCACGTTAAAGAACACGCTGGATGGCCTTGACGGGAGACTACCATCTGTCTTCCAACAGCTGTTCCAGTGGGTCCCCTCCCCCAACCATCTCTGAGCCTTCGGGGTCCATGTGACCTGGCCATTTAGCCCATGGTATGCAAAAAAGTGCCGCTCAGATGTAAAACAACCCAACCCGTGTGCGGGAGAGCATACCATGTGCACGTCAAAGAACACACTGGATGGACTTGACGGGAGGCTACCATCTGTCTCCTAACAGCTGTTCCAGTGGGTCCCCTCCCCCAACCTTCTCTGAGCCTTCGGGGGTCCACGTGACCTGGCCATTTAGCCCATCGGTTTCTCCTACTGACCGTGGGCAGAGCGGGAAGTCTTAAGACTAGTTATAAAATAAATACTCCCTCAAGCAGCTGCTTGCTACAGAGGTCTGACAGGAGCCTGTGAGTTTATATGCCATAGTAGAAGATCTGAGAGAATGGCAGGACCTCAGCAGAAAACAACACAAACAGCCATGCCTTTACCCGGGGCTCGAACCCAGGTCCCGTAGATCAGTAGCCAAGCGCGCTAACCACTCGGCCACGAGACGGCTTAAAAATAATAAATACCCCCTCAAGCAGCTGCGGTGTTTGTATATTAAGCAAGAATAGCGATATGTAAATCCGTCACATCTCGGTGAATCAGCTTTCATGGTGGACAGTATACATATTTCATGAAGATCCAATTACATTAAAAGTTAGGACAATCAGGAGTTTCGTCGACAGTGGGCTATTGGGTTGGGTTGTTTTACCTCTGAGCGGCACTTTTTTGCACACCATAGGCTAAATGGCCAGGTCACATGGATCCCGAAGGCTCAGAGAAGGTTGGGGGAGGGGACCCACTGGAACAGCTGTTGGGAGACAGATGGTAGCCTCCCGTCAAGGCCATCCAGCGTGTTCTTTAACGTGCACAGGGTATGGCTCTCACACACACGGGTCACGGCTTAACGTCCCATCCGACGGACGGCGGCCTTTCCAAGCCCATCGGTGTCCCCTACTGACCGTGAGCAGAGCGGGGAATTTTGCGGAGATAAATCTCAACGCTGACCCAGCTGGGACTCGAACCTGGGCTATAGGGACCTGTAAAAAATTAGTGGGGCATAGGAACCTGTAATTTGTAGCTATTTTTAATTTATGAATTCATCATGACCTGCTCTTAAGTAGGTTTCATTATTTGTGATGTATAAAAATAATATGGCTTGCGACTGTATAACGTGTTTAGAGTTAACAGCGTGTAATTTTTCCTTGTTTGAGTTTTAAAGGTTTAATTTTGAAGTAATTTTCAACAAAGAATGTCGCATATAACTAGAAAAACGTGCCACACTGGCCGAAGTTACCTAATACTTTTCACGAGGTCTTAAATCATCAAGACTCATTTTTTCGTTATCATTTATGTTCAAGACAATAGCTTAAGTTAGTTCACAGTGCCATCTTGTAATTGCCAACTAAAAAAAAACCGAAAACAATATTGCTTATTCTTCTCACTCCTTTGTACTTTCTCCATATTGTAGACGTTTACAGGAAGAACAATGCATCGTAAGAATGGTAAGCCATGCATTTGATTACGCTGTGCTTCGCCCACATAATTGCTCTCCGTGACTACTGAATGATTAGAATTCTCTCGGGTCCAAGAAGCATAGTCTGTCAAGTGCTCGTTGGCCACTCTAATACTCTATGGGATGGATGACAATAGCGTGTCTGAACACCCATCAACTTTTTAGTTTTCTCGTCGGAACAATTTCCGTTACTATCAGTTAAAGCTTTCGTGCTCACAATAGCCAGCAATTGACTTCCTCTGCGATGGTGCAGTTCACTTGTATCGACAACAAAGCCTAATCGAAAAAGGAGTGTCATTTTTTTAGTATCCGTCTGAGGAATTGTAAAATCAGTTTATAGTTTCTTTATAATTTTTTATATAGTGCTTAACCTTGTTCATTCAACATTATGTGTGTGTGGGAACGAAATATGACGGTGTAGTGCTCGAAATGACGAGAGATTTTGGATGCGAAACGATTTTTAAATATTCTTTGTACAGATAGCAAGTCGTTCCAAAGGAAGTTTCCATCTCTTCTGACAACAATTTGACTAAGCTGAGACATTCAACCTTTTCCCTAGTGAAAACTTTAGTTTTTTTTTCCTCTCAGCGGCATTTTTTTTTCACACAATGGGCAAAATGGACAGGTCATAATGAACCCAAGAGCTCAGAGTTAGTTAGGAGAAGGTTGGGTTGGGTTACCTCTGAGCGGCACTTTTTTGCACACCATGGGCTAAATGACCAGATCACAAGGACCCCGAAGGCTCAGAGAAGGTTGTGGGAGGGGGCCCACTGGAATAGCTGTTGGGAGACAGATGGTAGCCTCCCATCAAGGACATCCAGCGTGTTATTTAACGTGCACAGGGTATGGCTCTCCCGCACACGGGGACACGGCTTATAACGTCCCATTCGACGGCCTTTCCAAGCCCACGGTGTCCCCCTACTGACCGTGTGCAGGGCGGGGAATTTTGCGGAGATAAATCTCAACGCTGACCCAACTGGGACTCGAACCTGGGAACAACAGATTACTAGCCTGGCTTGTTAGCGACTGAGCCACCCCCGCCCCAGGTTAGGAGAAGAGGGTAGCTGTTGTACAAATAATGTTGTACACTGGGTAGCTGTTGGGATACAAATGAACCTCCCGTCAAGGTCATCCAGCGTGTTCTTTGATGTGCACAGGGTATGTCTCTCCCGCACACGGAGCCACGGCTTAACGTCCCATTTCTCACCAAGAGCAGGACGGAAGTTTGCGGAGATAAAGCTCAAGCTATCATAGTTGAGACACGAACCTTGGAATGGGGCTGCTCAGTCGGTAGCGCACCATGCTCATAATATGTAGTTCCCAGGTTCGAGTCCCAATTGGGTCAGCGTTGAGATTTATCTCCGCAAAATTCCCCGCCCTGCTCTCGGTCAGTAGAGGAAACAGATGGGCTTGAAAATGCAGCCGTCCGTCGGATGGGACGTTAAGCCGTGGCCTCGTGTACGGGAGAGTCATACCCTGTGCACGTTAAAGAACACACTGGATGGCCTTGACGGGTGGCTACCATCTGTCTCCCAACAGTTGTTCCAGTGGGTCCCCTCTCCCAACCTTCTCTGAACTTTCGGGGTCCTTGTGACCTGGCCATTTAGTCCATGGTGTGCAAAACAGTGCCGCTCCGACGTAAAACTGAGCCACCTTCGCCTCCTAGTGGAAGTAATGCGCAGATTAAAGCATGCATGCATTATAGTGATTAAGTGGTATCAGAAAGCACGTGGTTTATACTACTAGGAAATTTAATCGTTATTTGGCATAGTGCATTAAGGAGACTTATCCAAATCCCAACCTGAAGGTCAACTTTAATAGAAATTTTATATATGTTTTTATGAACCATGCTATAAGCTTTGTTAAAATATTATTTAAAACCATTTATTTGTGTGACAATCAGAGCGATACCGCTAACAGATCTTACTCAGACTTGCATGTCCGTGGTTTAAATGGATCTACATACACTGGACTGAGGCTTCGAGCCCTTGGGACCTGCCCATTTCTTGTGTCCAAAGACACTTGGACACACCGCAAACCTCTTTATCCGCAAACTTATGTATTTTCGATTTAAATATATATAAAAGAGCACAGCTGTTATTTTTTTTTCCTACGTACGAGATCATATATACAGAATGTAACATTGTGTATGTCATAAACTTTCTATAGAATTTCTGAAAATCGAAGCACTTACGTAAAGCGTTTCTAGCAAAATTCTCTCGGCTGCTGTAAAAGCGTAGGATTTTTTATCAATATTTGTCTTCAAACCGTAACAGATTGTAGAAATCCCCAGACATGTTCTTGGCTTAATGCTACAACGAAATTCTAAGCAGTGGGTAAACTCAAAGGTATTACTAAGTAAATGCCATTAAGCTATGTAACGTGTTTTAATGGACTGCTTCCTCGACGATGTTGGTCCATCTTCTTGAGAGACCCTTTACAACTAACTGTCCGGAAATAACTTGTATGCATATAAAAAGCTTTAATAAAGAATTCAACGTTGTGGTATTTGGCCACTTATTACTCTGAGGAAAAAAAAAAGACCTGTTCACGAATGTTGGCACTTTAGTGAACAAACTGGAAGCTCGAGAAAAATAGCGTGTCTGAGGTCATTAAGTTCCCCTTTTAATTGTGATTAAGAAAGGTGTTTTAATGTACGAGTGTCGATTTAAAATTCTTTAAGATGATGGTAGTTAATCAGTAATTTTCCATACTGGGGAGTGTCTAGGTCACGCGACAACCCGTACTGTCTGAATATTCATAAATTGGCCTGTGCAGTTATTTAATATTTAACGTTTAAGGAAGCGCAAAAGCTGGAAATGGTATTGAGAATCCTTATCTATGGAGGTGGCTTCCGTCGGTAGCGTGCCAGGATGTAATCTGCAGTTCTCAGGTTCGAGTCCCACTTGTACCAGCGTTGAGATATGCTTCCACGAGTTCCCACCCTACCTCGATGAGAAAAAGGACACTGATGGGCTAGGAAAGGCCGCCATCGGTCGGGTGGGACATAAAGCCGTGACCCCGCCTGCATGAGAGCCATACCATGTGCACGTTAAAGAACTCCCAGGATGTCTTTGACGGGAAGCTTCCAACTGTATAACAGCTGCCCATTAGGTCCCTTTTCCCAACCTTCTCTGAAGCCTTGGGATCTTTGTGACCTGGGAATTTAACCCCTTGTATGCAAAAAAGATGTATCTTAGAGGTAAATCAACCCAACCTTAGATGTAATGGGAAGTAATTGACATATTGCAATGCCATTGAACCGATTTTGCATTCCGTTCGCATTTATTCATTTGCAGTCTCTGGGATACAGTCTTTCAGTCATCTTTTTCTTTCTACAGAAACAAAGATTCTCATCCCATAATTTACACTAGGGCGGGGGTGTCTCATTCATTAGCACGCCAGACTCGTAATCTGTAGTTCCCATGTTCGATTCCCATCTGGGTCGTTATTTATCGCCGCAAAACTCCCCGCCCTGCCCTCGGTCAGTAGGGGACACCAATGGGCTAGGACGTTAAGTCATGGCTCCGTATGCGGGAGAGCCATACCCTGTGCACGTTAAAGAATACGCTGGATGGCCTTGACGGGAGGCTGTCATCTGTCTTAACAGCTGTCTAGTGGGTCCTCTCAACCTTCGTCTTTGGGGTGCTTGTGATCTGACCATTTAACCCACTGTGTACAAAAAGTGCCGTTCAGAGGTGAAACAACTCAACCCATAATCTAAAATATGTCTTAAAAGTTTGGTCAAGGATTCCTCCTAAGCGGTAACACCTGGTAGCAGCAAAAATGGTACTGTTTCTTCATCATATCATAACTTAAAGCAACGTACGGATTTGCCCGAAAAAACTTCCCTCAAGACGGGCAAGAACTTCTAAACAATTAAATTTGTGATCACCAAATTCGAGTTGGGTTGTTTTACCTCTGAGCGGCACTTTTTTGCACACCATGGGCTAAATGGCCAGGTCACATGGACCCCGAAGTCTCAGAGTAGGTTGGGGGAGGGGACCCACTGGAATAGCTGTTGGGAGACAGATGGTAGCCTCCCGTCAAGGCCATCCAGCGTGTTCTTTAACGTGCACAGGGTATGGCTCTCCCGCACACGGGGCCACGGCTTAACGTCCCATCCGACGGATGGCGGCCTTTCCAAGCCCATCGGTGTCCCCTACTGACCGTGGGCAGGGCGGGGAATTTTGCGGAGATAAATCTCAACGCTGACCCAGCTGGGACTCGAACCTGGGAACTACAGATTACGAGCCTGGCGCGCTACCGACTGAGCCACCCCCACCCCACCCCACCAAATTCGGTATGCAGTTTCAAAAAAGATTGGCTTCCCCCTCAAAAACAAACAAACAAATTTTTGGTAAACAGGTAAATTTTGCTTAGAGTTGAAATCTAAAAAAAAGTTTCTATCGTAAGCATGGAAGTCCAATCTTATCTCTCCACCTCGCTTTATTATTTATTCGTCTAAAAACAACCGTCCTGAGCTGAGTGGTTTGCTTGTTTAGTTATTAATCGATGGTGCTTGGGTTCAATTCCCGGATAACGCATGGGTGCTTCTTATGTTATCTTTCTGCTGAGATCTCGCCTTCCTCACATATCTCTCTCTGGTGTATTAAATTGATAGACTCTTGTCAGACCTTTGTGACAAATAGCTGCTTGAGGAGTCTTTTATATTTAAAAATATAAACAGTAGATATTAAGCCAATTATAACTTATATCGAAGAAGGTTTACTTTTAAAAAAGGGGCGGGGGTGGCTCAGTCGGTAGCGCGCCAGGCTCGTAATCTGTAGTTCCCAGGTTCGAGTCCAAGCTGGGTCAGCGTTGAGATTTATCTCCGCAAAATTCCCCGCCCTGCCCACGGTCAGTAGGGGAACCGATGGACTTGGAAAGGCCGTCGTCCGTCGGATGGGACGTTAAGCCGTGGCCCCGTGTGCGGCAGAGCCATACCCTGTGGACGTTAAAGAACACGCTGGATGGCCTTGACGGGAGGCTACCATCTGTCTCCCAACAGCTGTTCCAGTGGGTCCCCTCTCCCAACCTTCTCTGAGCCTTCGGGGTCCATGTGACCTGGCCATTTAGCCCATGGTGTGCAAAAAAGTGCCGCTCAGAGGTAAAACAACCCAACTTTTAAAAAATATAGCGCTTTCTTGGTCGAATTTTTTATAGTCGCAGGATTTCTTTTCGAGATTCTTTAGCTGAGTAGTTCTGTTGTTATTATTCCTTTTTCCGCGTTTACGGAGCCAAGGAACCTGGGTTTAAAACCCAGATAAGGCTTGGATGTGGATTTCTGATGTATGTTATCTTTCTGCTGAGGTTTCGCTTTACAGATAATCTCTGTAGCGTATTATACTAACAGGTTATTGTCAGACCTCAGGGCAAATGGTGGATGTGTGAAGAGTAATGTAAATATGTGTAGAATCTTTCATAGCAATTTAAGCTATAAAAATAGTTCGGTTGAAACAAAGGCTGGCTGACTGACGATACAACGTGGGATAATCTTCGAATTGTCGCACAAATCAAATTGAACTACCAACAACTGAAATAGAAGCATCTCTGCTATATCGTGACGGATCGCGAAGTGATCGATTTAATGGTGTGGTTGGCTTGTAACCCGGGGTTAGTAAGTTCATCTCCTGTTGTTATCAGGATTCATATTTTCTTAGCTTGTCTTCGTCCAACCCTTTTTGGGAAACGAACTGCAATGTGCTTCAGTTGTGTATTAGAGAAAGAGCCTTCCGTTATGTATAACTTTTAAACTAAGATTCGTTTGTGCAGGAGAGCCATATTCTATGAACTTTAACATCATGTTTGATAATGTAAGTTTGCAGCTCTTTAACAGCTGTTTAGTGGGGCCTATTTACCCCACCGTGACTTTTGTGAGCTGACCATTTAGCGTCTTGCTTATTAAGAAAGAGTGCGGTAAAATAATCCATGTACTCATGAAATAATAAACGGAAAAAAAATTGGTTTTGTCATGAGTGGGATTCGAACCTACGTCTCCAGGAGACCTGCCTGTTATGTTACCACTACACCACCAATGGTTAACCTTGGCTCAGCTTGTGTGACCTTATAAACTTTCCGGATTTTTTTTTTTACTTGATTCGCACAGTGGCGCCATCTATCCGGGAAGTGAACAAACTCTATTGCCTCATATAGATGGTATTAATATTTGTCACTCACGCTTATGGCATTATATCAATAAATCAGGAGTAAAGAATCAGAGAATATGTCTACAGGACATATCCTGTGATTTCTACTACTAATCCGCGTACCTTTCTGTGTTTCACGAATTGCTTACGGTAAACGGTGTAACGAGTTCATAGCTGATTATAAGAGAACCTGTTCCTAACCTTAATTAGTATAATTGACCATAACTCAGTTTATGAGTCAATAGAGAGTCAAGACATATTACTCAATATATATTTAGCCACGCATGTATTTTATCCAATATAAATAAATAAAAAAAAATACCCCCTCAAGCAGCTGCTTGCCACAGAGGTCTGACAGGAGCCTGTCAGTTTAGATGCCATAGTAGAAGGTCTGAGAGGATGGCAGGCCCTCAGCAGAAAAACGACACAGACATGCCTTACCCGGGACTCGAACCCAGGTTCCTTAAATCAGTAGCCAAGTGCGCTAACCACTCAGCCATGGGACGGCGCTATCCAATATACTGAATATATTTACGGTTTGATTTATCATGGGGAAGAAGTATATAGTATGGACAATATGTAATTTATTTTTGTACGCCATAGGCATTTGGAGAGTATTGTGTCAATCTTTGTGAAATTTGATTGACATTCCGGGAAGAAAATTGTTTTGTCGAAATCAGTGGTTCTTAATCATCGATTCTCAAAATACATGTGTTCTCGCACCCAAAAATCGTTAAATTAGATAAGTTCTTTATATTTTTTTTTACCTTTTTTTTGCGGAGAAACGTTTTTTATAGCGAAAAGAAATCAAAGGCAACAACAAACAAACAAAAACCGTAGAATGACAGAGATATTATTATATATATTAATTTAATATTAGAATTAAATTACAGACTCACTGATTCTTTTGCTGTTGCTTGTGTTTAATAATGATGAAATGAGACACTTTTTTTGAAATAGTCACACGCATTTCATCACTCACTTTTAAGCGTTTCTGGCCTTTGTTTTGATATGTATGAGTCATAAAAATTTCATCTCATATAAATAGAAATAGAAGGAACAAAATATTTTTACTTTGACTTTTTTTTTTACAAATAAATATACGTTTTTCCTGTAAACAATGCAGAAGCTAAGCTTTGGTCTTATCCTTATGTTTCTGTATTTGATTGTTTATTTTAAAATTATCTGTCAGTGTCTCGCACCACTAGGGGGCGCGTGCACCACCGGTTAGGAACCACTGGTCTAAATATTATTGGGCTATAACACGCCTCAAGGGAAGCAAATACATGGCTTAGCACTTATATATCCCAAATTTATTTGCTCACCCATTTTCCAATAACAAGACATGTTATTGGAAAGTGGGTGTGCAATAAATTGGGTTGGGTTGTTTTACCTCTGAGCGGCACTTTTTTGCACACCATGGGCTAAATGGCCAGGTCACATGGACCTCGAAGGCTCAGAGAAGGTTGGGGGAGGGGACCCACTGGAACAGCTGTTGGGAGACAGATGGTAGCCTCCCGTCAAGGCCATCCAGCGTGTTCTTTAATGTGCATAGGGTATGGCTCTCCCGCACACGGGGCCACGGCTTAACGTCCCATCCGACGAACGGCGGCCTTTTCAAGCCCATCGGTGTCCCCTACTGACCGTGGGCAGGGTGGGGAATTTTGCGGAGATTAATCTCAACGCTGACCCAGCTGGGACTCAAACCTGGGAACTACAGATTATGAGCCTGGCGCGCTACCGACTGAGCCCTCCCCGCCCCCAATAAATTGGGGATTGGTTAATAAATACAGTGAAGGATCCTTTAAGGTTGGATCAACTTTCAAAATCTTCTTTTTTATATTCTCAGATTTTAGTTTCCGATAATTCTTATGGAAATATTTGAAAGCGAAGTTTTACAGTGTTTCAAAATATTGGATTTAGACTACTTCTAAGAGTTGGTACATGTTCCACAGCAGGCAGAGATTTTAAAGATGCAAATGGTGTAATATATTCAGACTTTTCAGTAATGAATTATCACAGGAAAATTCCTGTAGACAAGGAACACTTGAAAAGATGAATTGTCCTGACTGGGATTCGAACCCAGGTCTCCCAGAAGCATGCAGGGCGTCTTAACCGCTAGACCATCGATGCCATGCATGCTTCTGGGAGACCTGGGTTCGAATCTCAGTGAGGACAACCCATTTGTTCAAATATTCACACTTGTTTTTGGACATATAGGGACAACGTTTTGAAGAAATGATCTAGAGATATAAATAAGAGGCCATTGATTCATGATTTTATGAATTTCTTTTTCACTCCTGCGATAATGAGTTTGTTGTCCTCTAAGATCTTCAGATCATCGGTGATGCTCATCCGTGAACCAAATAAGTATAATGTGGGTAAGAATTGCCACTCTTGCCTTTTTGCCCATAGGCGTGACAAGTTGATAGCACGCAAACACGATTTTTTGTTAAAGGAAAACTGATTAAAATATATATTATGGTAATTTTTAAAATATATATTATGGTAATTTTAAGTGACCTTGTTTGAGCTGAATCGTTTTTCACTGTGGTTATAAGTCGTTAAATCACTTTTTAAAATTTAGTAGTTTAATAATCTGCTGTAAATATGTGCTTTAGAATCCAGTTAATTTCATATTTAATATCCGTAAGATTTCAATAGGCTTTTTATTAATTTATTGCTGAAATTCAATTTCATTAGCACGTTTAATTTTTACCGCTGAATTGTCTGACGACATTGGTTAAGGACTAAAATGGTTAAAGGATCCTTCACTCTTTATGAACCAATCGCCATTCGCCGCTGCAGCAGCTGTTGAGAACGTCGATCATTAATTGTTTCACATTCTCTTGTACGATGACATAGAAGTTCCACCAAAAGTTTGGAGCGTTAAATAAATGATGGGCGCCTTTTTTATTTCTGATGGATGCTCCATGCCGCCCAGTCCACTTCCATGTCTGAAGATTCCTTTCCCTAATGGGTGTCTTGTGGAAGAACTCTTTTTCTGTGTCTCGAGTGTCGCAAATTAACGTTTGGAGAAGTTTTCAAAGGAGCAATGCGAATTATGCGGATCATTTTAGCTGTGGTTCATTAGGTATTGCGATTCTACTGTTAATTCGAATCTGATTGCCCTAGCAAATTAAATTCTAGTTCGTACATATCGACGTTAAACGTTAATGAAGGTTATTGGTTTCCTACGCTGATGAAGGTTCCTGTAATCCTATGCTGCTTTTAATTAATTTTAACTTTGACCTTCTGTGGCGAAGTGAATGTACGTTTGGCTACCAAGTTTCGATTTCTCTCAAAGTTAGTAAATTAAAAAGATGAATTAAGAAAAGTGATATTAGTGAAAATTGAATTCCGTACTTTAAATGCATCTCTTTGTAAATTTTGATATTATCTAAGAAGTGTAATTCTGTTCGATTTTTGTTTCTTTGAGATGATTGCATTTTACTGAATTATCTTTTTATTATGTTTTTTGAGGAGATCTGTGCCAGGAATCGGACTAGTTTAAATTCCCAAGTTGAATGGACATCAATTTGTATCATCAGTATTCTCATTAAATATAAACAAAGAGCGCATATTTGAGGATCCATGTGAATAATCGAAACAATATTGCGACTTTTGTTAGATGAGAAGTAGAAGGGATGAATTGTTTTTTCTCTGAGCTTCATTGTTTTAGCATTCACAGTGGGCTAAATGGCCAGGTCACAGAGACCCACAGGGGATTCACTGGATAGCTGTTAGGTGATAGATGGGAATTTGTCAAGGCTTTACAGCTTGTTTTTTAACGTGGACATGGTATTGATATTATGGATCAAGGCCATATTCTGTGCACGTTAAAAATCACGCTGAATGGCCTTAACGGGAGGCTTCCGTTTCTAACTTGCTCTGAGACCTAGGGTTCCTTGTGATCTGCTCATTTAGGCCATTGTGTGCAAAAAAAGTGCCGCTCAGTATTAAAACAACCGAAACTGCACACGAATGCCATCTTAACGTCGCATCCGACGAATGACGGCTTTTCCGAGTCCATTTATGTATCTTTTCTACCGAGGTCGAGAGAAATAAATGGGGAAAATCTAAACTTAGGTGCAGGAGGGACTCGAACCTGAAACATCAGGTTACGAAACTGACGCGCTACCGATTAGATGATTTAATGTCGCTGGATTCCTCTGTTACCCAAGCTCTCTGCTATTACCTTGGTTAGCGGGGTGGCGGTGGCTCAGTCGGTAGTTCGCCAGGCTCATAATCTGTAGTTCCCAGGTTCGAGTCCCCACTGGGTTAGCGTTGAGATTTATTTCCGCAAAATTCCCCCCCTGCCCACGGTCAGTAGGGGACACCGATGGGCTTGGAAAGGCCGCCATCCGTCGGATGGGACGTTAAGCCGTGGCCCCGTCTGCGGAAGAGCCATCATACCATGTGCATATTAAAGAACACGCTGGATGGCCTTGACGGGAGGCTACCATCTGTCTCCCAACAGCTGTTCCAGTGGGTCCCCTCCTCCAACCTTCTCTGAGCCTTCCGGGTCCTTGTGATCTGGTCATTTAGCCCATGGTGTGCAAAAAAGTGCCGCTCAGAGGTAAAACAACAACAAAACAACAACCTTGGTTAATAATAGTTTCGTTTCTTTGGCTTAGCTTTTTTTATTTTAATTAAATTATCATTTTATCGTTAGGTCACCATTTTAGGTTAAAAATCGTAAACTGAGTCGGGTCGAGTGGTTAAAAATAACCTAATTTTATTCGAGAGTCCAACTGAACCCATGAGCGTGAGAATTGTTCATCTAGATAACCATTATCAGGGTTTTCGCTATTTGAAATAAGTCTGAATAATAACTTGGAAATGACATTTTAGCGCATAAATTGTGACAATTTTTACCTTGAAAAAGTCAATTGTAGAGATTGCATATATTCTGGCGTTGAAGTTATTTTTCCAGTCAACGAGATGTAAAACTTGTTTGTCTGTTATTCTAACGCATGATTTAAACTGCTCTGCTGTATAGGTAAAGGTAATTGTGTGGAACACCATGTATTTTGGGTTTCGTGCTGAATGCTTGCTGACACATTTTAGTCGGCAAACGGCTAAGACCGTAGTACGACGTGCAGGAATGTTCCGTGGAGAAATATTTCTGTCGTGACTGGTTTCAACGCTTCAGTTCCCACAATGCTATTTGTTTGAATTAAGAGCTGAACCGAAACGTTGTTGTTATTGTCGTCGTTCGCATAATTATTTGTGGCTATCTGCAGTCACTCAGAATTTCCGGTGCAAATTCTAAACTGCCACTGTGATATATTTGCTAAAAGCTCCACAAAATGGAATGCCTCAAGCTTTCAATCCTATTGCGCAAATGGATTTTACTTTGGCGAAGTGTTATTGGTGATTTTTGTAGAGTCAGTCATTGAAATTTCACATCCTATTATCTAGAAACGAGGTGGGTTTAGTCCGGCACGGTCCTTCAGAAACGCATTCTGTGTGTTCGACTGAGTAGTGCTTTACTTTGAATAAGTGGGCTCCTGCATTTTTGTAGACTGTGATTTATTTTGCGAATTTTAATTAAAATGCCAGTGACTTATACTGGGTGTTTGCATACTATTCACACACTATTATTCTGTATTTATTGGGGCGGGGGTGGTTCAGTCGGTAGCACATTTATCTTTACAAATCATATTCGATCGACGTTACAAATCTTACCGTTTTATATAACCCACGCACACACACAAGAAAGGGTTTATTTTGTGTAAGGCTCGCAATCTGCAGTTCCCAGGTTCGAGTCCCAGCTGAGTCAGCGTTGAGATTTTTATCTCCGCAAAACTCCCCGTCCTGCACACGGTCAGTAGGAAACTCTGATGAGCTTGGAAAGGCCGTCGTCCGTCGGATGGGACGTTAAGCTGTGGTTCCGTGTGCGGAAAAAGCCATACCCTGAGCACATTAAAGAACACACTGCGTGGCCTTGATGGAAGGCTCAACCAACCTTCCCCCAGCCTTCTCTGATCCTTCGGGTCCTTGTGACTTGGCCATTTAGCCCATGGTGTGCAAAAAAGAGCCGCTCAAAGAGGTAAAACAAACCAACCCAAGCTCAATTATGGGTGAAAATTATGAACAATCATTTACGTCAGTAGGAGGTGGGAAAACTATGAGACTGCGCAGTTGATGCGTCGTTCAGTTCTCCTAGATCTTAGATCAATGATATTAATATCTTGTAAACCTATGATTTATGAGAACTGTCAGCGTCGACTACACAGTCTCATAGTAGCCCCATTGTCATAGACGTCTACACTACTTTAAACTACTCTGTAAAGTTGACAGATGTTTGCAGTAGAAAAAGATGTGTGCATACTGTTATGTGGGATTGAGGAAGAAATTATTGTGCTAAGCTCTCTTAGCCCCTTATGACCCGATTTTTTGCTTATAGAAGAAAAAAAATGTTATTTCTTAAATTATTTGTTTATCAAAGGAAAAAGAATGTACTAAATTTTTTTTTTGCATTTCACTGAAATTCAACATGTGCATTTATAAGGACTTCCCAAAAGTTGCAAAATTCTGAATCTCAGAAAATAATAAAGAGGAACGTAAAAGAATTATGATTTATGTCACTTTGTCGTGATAAACATATCAAGTACACCTGTGAAATGTAGCAAAACAGTTCTTGTGAAATCTAGCAAATAGTTCTTGTCAGGTACAGTTATCTTCAGCGTTATTGGGGGGCGGGGGGGTGGCTCAGTCGGTAGCGCGCCAGGCTCGTAATCTGTAGTTCCCAGGTTCGAGTCCCAGCTGGGTCAGCGTTGAGATTTATCTCTACAAAATTCCCCGCCCTGCCCACGGTCAGTAGGGGACACCGATGGGCTTGGAAAGGCTGCCGTCCGTCGGATGGGACGTTAAGCCGTGGCCCCGTGTGCGGGAGAGCCATACCCTGTGCACGTTAAAGAACACGCTGGATGGCCTTGACGGGAGGCTACCATCTGTCTCCCAACAGCTGTTCCAGTAGGTCCCCTCCCCCAACCTTCTCTGAGCCTTCGGGGTCCTTGTGGCCTGGCCATTTAGCCCATTGTGTGCAAAAAAAGTGCCGCTCAGAGGTAAAACAATCCAATCTTCAGCGTTATTGTATGTAATTTCTATTGTATCCATAGATGGCATTAAATTCCAGTCCATACTGGAATTTGGTGCCATCCATGGATACAATAGAAACTACATGCAATGTTTGCAAAGCGTAGACCAGTCTAAAGACGCTTGACTGTTGATCAAAGGGACTTGGATTCGAGCCCCGGGTAAGGCATGGATGTCCTCTTCCTCACAAATCTTCTCTATGACGTATTAAACTGACAGACTTCTGTGGTAAGCAGCTGCTTGAGGTTTTTTTTTTACAATATGCATTATAATGTACACAGGGTCTGAAGGGATTAAATTATTGTAAGGAATTCATAGTCACATTTTCACTGCCTTCTTGTTTTCAAAACTTACGGTTTAACTCCTATATCTTTCAGGCATCAGTTGCAGATACTAATGAGAATCCTGAACTTTTAGTTAATTCTTTGTTCAAATGTATGTTCAGCGAAGAAATTATATGGCTGTTTCTCTCAGGTTTTTTGAATTATCGGCCGAAACACATTAAATTTTAACTTTGAATTTTCTTACTGTAAAAAAAGCAATTTTTTTGTTTGAAATTCATTCATATCGTAAATAAATTATAATAAATGAATAATTAAATAACTCGATTTAACGAAAGGCGAAAGAAACTAAATTTTTTTTTTCGATTATTGAATTCCTGTCATTTTTATTTCAAAACTTATCAGTGCGATTATTTCGTTGATTTTGTAACAAATAATTAAAATTAAGTAACAAATATATTAAATATACGAATACTAAAATTTGTTTTATATTTAGTGCATTTCATTATCATTCTGGATTTTTCAGGGTCTAAGAACCAAGAAAAAGTTTGGAAAAACTCGGATTTAGCTCATTGTTCAGCTTAGGAGTTGAACAATGCGCTATGTTTATATTAAATTAAAAATTAACGTCTTTATATTACACTTTGAATAGTTATGTCTTACCATTCATTAGGGGTTGTCCAAATATTACATAACATCTTAAACGGTATTAATGATTGATTGTATTTCATCGCGTTACAAGGTCCAGGGTGGGTGGGGTGTCGGAGGAGGAATTACGTAAGGATAAAGTGCTATAGTTAATTCTGAAATCTTAAAATAAAAATTCCACTTTCTGATGACAAAAATCAGTTTATTATATACAATTAAAGAGGCATGATTGGGTCAACCGATAGCGCGCCAGGCGCGTAAACTGCAGTTCCTTCGGTCAGAAATGGGATACCGATGGGCTTGGAAAGGTTGCCGTCCGTTGGATGGGACTTAAAGCTGCGGCACGGTGTGCACAAGATAATTTATGCACGTTAAAGAACATTGGATGGCCTTGACGAGAGGTTTCAGTCTGTCCACTAACAGCTATTCAATGAGTGGCTTTCCTCCAACTTTCGCTGAGCCTATGAGGCTCTTGTGACCTGCTCTTTTAACGCATTGTGCGCAAAAAAAGAGTATCGCTGCTCAGAGGTAAAACAACCCAGCTTACAATTATACTCTCGTAGCATTCGTTTGCTATGCTGATTGTGTGATTGAATGATTCTTAGAAAAGTGTTACGTAACATGAATAGGAATAGGAGGGATGGGAATCCGGTAAGCGTTTTTTTAAGGACCTCCGTTTTTTACTTTTTCAGTTTACCCGTACAGAGTTAATCATAGCAAGCTCTGAGAGCTTGACTGTAGGAACAAATGCTACATACTACTTACAAATAGGATATAAAGTTAATGGAGCAAAAAGAATGGAACACCTTAAAATATGGTTAATAAATTTGCCGCGAAGCTTGGTGTAGTTTAGTCACTGGAAAAATTAAAAATATATGCACTTACAACTAGTTATTATACATTGATTACATATTGCATTCGTATGTAGTCCTGATATAGATGGGGCGAGGGTGATTCAGTCGGTAGCGCGCCAGGCTCGTAGTCTGTCTGTAGTTCCCAGGTTCGAGTCCCAGCTCGGTCAGCATTGAGATTTATCTCCGCAAAACTTCTCGCCCTGCCTATGGTCAGTAGGGGGCACCGATGGGTTTGGAAAGGCCGCCGTCCGTCGGATGGGACGTTAAGCCCTGGCCCCATGTGCGGGAGAGCCATACCCTGTCCACGTAAAGAACATGCTGGATGTCCTTGACGGGAGGCTACCATCTGTCTCCCAACGGCTGTTCCAGTGGGTCCCCTCCCCCTACTTTCTCTGAGCCTTTGGGATCCATCTGACCAGGCCATTTAGCCCATGGTGTGCAAAAAAGTGCCGCTCAGAGGTAAAGCAACCCAACCTGGTATATACAGGGTGAATCTGAAAAAGTGGGCAAAACTTTACGGGGTGATAGAACGCAGCTATACGAGCAATATTCGTCATAGAATGTATGGTCGGAACGCAAACGGCGAGCCGCTAGGTGGCGTTGGAAATGGTATAAAAGGTGCCTGGTGTCTTCGCAAATGTGTGTCGGTCCCTATCCCGCAGGTGTGAAGCCTGCATTACAGCTGGCGGCAGCTCTTTTGAGCAATTTCTTTGAGCATGTACCTCAATTACATTCCTGTTAATAAAATGTTTTCTGAAGTATCTCCTCTCCTTCTTGTGTTCATTCTTTAAATGTGACAGTGGAAAACTACCTTTTAACTTCTCACCGCTTGCGTTCCGACCATACATTCTATGACGAATATTGCTCGTATAGCTGCGTTCTACCACCCTGTAAAGTTTTGCCCACTTTTTCAGATTCACCCTGTATATGTAAAACTACAAATGATACTTAAGAGTACCTCTTTCCTAAACTTAATATTAACTTTTTAATAACCAAATTTTGGTATCTGGCTAATATTTTGAAAACGTATCAATGGATAGCAGTTATTTAGGCAATGAGAACATTACATAAGGGGAGAATTAAAACTCGGCTAAACCAGCATTGTTTGAATATATGGACGACCCCTTATATCTTTCTCACCGAGATTTTTTTGTGTTCCTGAAGACGCCTGTGAGCAAGAACTTCAAATTTGACCACTATACAAAAGAATCAATATTATGCGGAAGTTTCGACGTCGCGTTTGTTTTTATCTTCATCGGTGGAAAACTGCCTTAGAAAATTGTCGATAGATTTCAAAACGTTTTATTCTCTGTTTAGACAGTGGTTTGATATATGAGTGAGTGTGAAAAAAAAAAAGCGAGCGTCAGCATGAAAGTCACGGCATTGTCTGTAGCGCTGTCCTTCATCGAGATAAGTTGACCCCGTTTTCAAACAACTGAATGCTGAGCTTTTACAAGCGAAGTCTTTAAGAACATCGCAGCGGAGATCGCGAGGCTTTGATTTCCCCACGAGAGGAATATAAAGGAAAGTGCATTACGCGCAAGGCGGTAGCATCGAGTAGCGATAAAGTCGTCAGTTTTGATGCTGATAACATTCAAGCACAGAATACATTTGCAACTGAGTCGTACAGGCTGCTAATGACACGATGCATATGTGTTGACAGGTTTGAACTAGTCATTACCTGACGAATCTGCAGTAGTTTCTCGAGTACATGGCTAACCCATACTATTTTTCAGGCTTCAGGAACGAAAGCGGCATAAAATGACACGTGCTTCTAATACAGATGAAATCGAGGCGCCCTTGAATCAGGGATGTGATGTGACATATCACATGGATGATAGAAGCAATGGCGCGTTCTTTCGTTTATTATGCGCGTATCACTTGCAGTGTGTAGCTTAGTAGTTGAGTGGTTTAGAGAGAAAGGGCATGAATTACTTATGGGATGCACTCGAGTTGTGTCTGTAACAAGCACATCGTAGTATCATTAGAAGAGTTGGAAAGAATATGTAATTTAGGAGATCAAGGGAAAAGCTGGACATGTCAAAAGATCTAAAAGATGACGCTTCGTAGCGTTGTATATGGTTGCAAGAGCTAATGGCATAATAATACGACAGATACAGATGGAAGCAGACGGAGAAAAGTTCCGTGATTTCGAATTTTAATGAATTGCATGAACTTATGCGATATGTCCAGTTGTTTTTTTTTTATTATGAGTAATCAGAACCAACATAAGAGGAAAAGCTACGCATCTTTAAGTTGTCTGTTTTTCAATTTCCGAATTTTTTGTTGTTAAAGATCAAAATCAAAAGTACTGAGTTGAGTATATTTTACTGTCTGTAGTTACTTTATGTAGTTTTTCATATCCATTGAGAGTAACAGGTTTCGGCAGACATTCTCTCACTTTGTTGGCAAGTGGATTTTCCCAGCTTGTTCTTAATGTATACACAGTCGTATTAGAATAATATGACCACCTGCCATAGTATATATATATATAGAACTATATGATGGTGATCATATTATTCTGATACAGCTGTTGTGTATATGCCATGTCACAGTCAAAGGACTAAAAGAGAAACTAGAATATTTCAATAATAGTCATGGGTGCCGGTTAGGGGGAAGAAAAGCAGGAGGGAACAATTATTCTCCCCTCAAAAAATTGATCGAAAAATTAAATGTGTTAGATAATAATCAGGTATACCAAAAAAAATTATTCTCTTAAAGAAATGTAAATTTTGTGTTTTTTACGTTTTCTTTTGTCATTAAAAGTATTTCATTTATTTTTGTTCATTATTATGGAAAAACATTTTTTGCTTGTATTTTCAATTTTTATTTCGTTTTGTTTTCAGGCATTCTTAATTACATTATGGTATGATTATGCATGATTTCTTATTTGCATTTCTTATTTGCAGCTTCATTATAATTGATGGCTCAACATAAATATTTCTATCTTGAGCTATTGATTTTTTTTTTGCCCCTGCTAGAAATATTTTGCCCTTCCCTGAAACAAATTTGTTGTTCCCCCAAGAAATTCTCTGCTGGCACCCATGACAGTAGCATTAACTATTCTAAAAAGATAGGCGAATGGACAAAAAGTGAGGGAATCATGGTATGAACTTTTAAAAAAACTACAGGTTACAAGCCTGGCACACTACTGACTGAACCACTCTTGTCACTTTGGACATTCTGCATGAGAACATCTTAAGGAATACAAGTGAAGATGCCATGTTATTCCTGTGGAAAGCCAAATTCTAAGTTTTGCAAATTTTAAATAATTTTTATCCTAAGAGTTGGGTTGTTTTACCTCTGAGCGGCACTTTTTTGCACACCATGGGCTAAATGGCCAGGTCGCATGGACCCCGAAGGCTCAGAGAAGGTTGGGGGAGGGGACCCACTGGAACAGCTGTTGGGAGACAGATGGTAGTGTCCCGTCAAGGCCATCCAGCGTGTTCTTTAACGTGCACAGGGTATGCACACGGGGCCACGGCTTAACGTCCCATCTGACGGACGACAGCCTTTCCAAGCCCATCGGTGTTCCCTACCCAGCTGGGACTCGAACCCGGGAACTACAGATTACGAGCCTGGCACGCTACCGACTGAGCCACTCCCGCCCCTTTTTCCTAAGAAAATTAATAATAAATATAAATACTCCAAATCAAATATATATATAATTTTTTACTTCTAAAAAGTTTCAGTATTATATTAATACATAAACAGTGTTACAAATCATTAACTATGTGTAAGTTTTAATTAACTTTTGAAATAAATTTATCATTATTCTTCTTCCATTAAATACTGCAGCTTGCTAGCTTCATAAATGATCATTTTAATACTGAAACTTTTTAGAAGTTAAAAATGATATATATATATTTGATTTGGAGTTTTTATATTTATTATTAATTTTCTTAGGTTAAAAAATATTTAAAATATGCAAAACTTAGAATTTTGCTTTCCACAGGAATAACATGGCATCTTCACTTGTATTCCTTAACTCATTTCTTCCCAGTGTTGCATACACGCAATAGGAAGTGTTGCGTGTATGCAACACTTGGGAAGAAATGGGTTAAGTTGCTCTCATGCAGAATGTCCAAAATGACAAGAGTGGTTCAGTCAGTAGTGTGCCAGGCTTGTAATCTGCAGTTCACAGGTTCAAATCCACCTGTGTCAGTGTTGAGATTTATCTGTGCAACCTCCCCCCCCCTGCCCTCAACGAAAAAGAGGACATCAATAGGCTTTGGAAAAACTGCCATCCACCTGGGACCCAATGTGCAGGAGAGCCTTACTTTGGGCATGTTAAAGAACATGCTGAATGGCCATGATGGGAGGCTACCATATGTATCCTAACAGCTGTCCAGTGGGTCCCATTATCCCAACCTTTTCTGGGGTTTTAAGGTCCTTGCAACCTAGCTATTTAGCCATTATGTGCAAAAAAGTGCTACTCATAGGTAAAATAATGCAATGTCGAATGTCAAAAGTTTTGCATTAAGATGGTATAAAGTCATGATGTTTAATAGGAAGCAATCCTAGGTATATATCTGTAGGTTGTGAACATGCTTAATTATAGAAGAAAATGTCTTGAGTCAGGTAGGATGATCAATCATGGCAGCCATGTGCTGGGACATAATACAGTGATATGCCCCCTTTTTCTTTCTGTGATGCAGTATCTGAATGATTACTCTATAAATAAAAATAAAATAAATACCCCCTCAAGCAGTTGCTTGCCACAGAGGTCTGACAGGAGCCTGTCAGTTTATATGCCATAGTAGGAGATTATATGCCATAGAGAGAGAGGATTGCAGGACCTCAGCAGAAAAACGACACACACATCCATGCCTAATCCGGGGCTCAAACCCAGCTCCCTCAGATCAGTAGCCAAGCGTGCTAACCACTCGGCCACAGGACGGCTTGCCTTCCAGCATTCCAGCATTTAAAATTTTTTCACGTCAATTCAAGGATTGGTCTGCCAAACTTAGTTGCTGTTGTGATGAATAGAATGTTGTAGTGAAAGAGAGAATTTTTTGCTAGGGAAACAGAAACCATGGCTCTCACATGAGCCCAAACTACCAACTCTAGACATTCGCAGTTGCCCAAGGTGTAGGTATGTTTCTGCAGATTAAGTTGTAAGGCTGAGATCTATTGCTAATATATAGGCTGGCCTAAGTAATAGTTATCTCTAGTTAAAAATATATGTATGATATATATATATATTGTGAAAAATAGAGAGTATATAGGATAAAGTGTTACAAATCATTTACTATGTGTATGTATTAATATAATACTGCTCTGAGTTGTATATTATTGTAGGTATTAGTTTGCTGTTCTAGGCTACAGAATTATCATGCTTACCACTTGTCAGATAAATCTGCAGCACTTGACAATGCAAAACCATATTGTCAACATTTATGTAAAGAGGCTGCAAAAAAAGTTTCACCAAATTCAGCCAGTTAGAGAAATTAAAGGATTTAGTAAGAAAAAGTGATAACTAACAAATTTTGATATTTGTAGAGGCTGTGAGTTCTGAATTTTGAACTTAACTATCTCACAATTTTTTGTTAGCTATTACCCTTTTCCACCAAACCTTTCAGCTGTAGATATATGTGTAATAGTTTAGTTCACCAAATTTTCCTATATTTAAAATTACTTTAATAGTAAAAATATTTTATTTTCAGATCTCTCAGAAGAACATATATTAACCCAAAAGGTAGCGGAACTTCACGAGAGACTGAAGCATGCAGAAATGCTAAACTTGGAAAGGCGGAGCGATATTCTCACTTTGAGACAAAATTTTGGGGTACTGCTGAATGTTGCGAGCCAAGGCGATATCTCAAATGGTTCTGTTCATCAGGGTCGGGGCACCCTTTGGAAAGACACACAGCAGCTTCTAGCCAGTGTTCAAGGAAGCCTGGACCTCCAGCTTCCCTCAATTCACCATTTTCTCCCTCATTTGCTTAGTTCTCCAGATAGTTTACATCCATCTATCAAGCTGTCCAGAGGACGAAGTGGAGGTAAATATTAGTTAAGATTACAAGTTGTAAAACTTCGTAACTCTTAATGCATTTTTTGTATTATGCCAAAGTTTATGTAATATGTATGTCTTGCATTCAAGTGCTGAATTCCCTTCATATACAGTAAAATAATAAACTAAAAGTAGGTGCATGCACTTTGGCCTTGCTATTAATATTTTTGTCGCATTTAAGTAAGTCATATGTTTGGTTGTTTGTTCATTCACTTGGTTTCCTTCTCCCTCCCATTAAGACCGTCTAGCATATTCTTTAACTAATGCACATTGGGTATGGCTCTCCTGCACACTTGGCCACAGCTTAATGTCATTTCTGATGGATGCATCCTATTCAAGCCAATTATTGCTACTTTTCTCATTGAGGGAAGAACAGAAGTTAGCAGAGATAATCTCAAAGTTGGGACAGTTAGGGCTTAACTCCCTGTCCCCCTGAAAAGAGAGGGAGAGGGGATTGACTTGATTAGTATCATACCAGGCTTGTAATATGTATTTCCTAGGTTCAAGTCATATTGTGCCAACATTGAGATTTATCTCTGCTAATCCCTAACCACCCTTCGTTGAGAAAGGGGACACCAATGGATTGGAAAGGCTTTGTCTGTCAGAGTGTCAGTATGTCAAGCTTTATTTCCCTGTGTGCAGTAGAGCCATACACTGCATGTTAAAGAACATGCTATGCTGTCCACTGGGTTCCCTTCTAACATTCTTTGAGCCCTTTTGGTCCTTGTGACTTGGCCATTTAGCTGATTGTATGCAGAAAAAAAAAGTGCAACTCAGAGGTAAATGAAACCAAAGCAGAAAAGATATATTTGAGATTATTTTTACTACATGATTTCTACTTGTCCATTTGATTGTTCCACCTGACTAAGTTATAATGCTGGAATTCCTGTGTGAGAATATCAAGAGAATAATCTCTCTCATATTCCAAGTAGTGTTAGAAAAATGATTAGTAGGATTTTTAAGGAATATATTTTATTGAGAGAGGTAGGGCCATATATATCAAAAACAGCCCCTAATTGCAGGTGTGTGGCAAAGATCTGTTCCCCCCACTGTTAAAGGCTTAAGCCACTAGTGCTGGTAGGAATTTTGGCACCACCTTTGCAAGTGACCTTTTCAAGTGCCAAAATACAAAGAGAAAAACTGACCTGCCTGAGGCTTATTCCAGGTTAGGATTGGCTGTGCCCCTTGAAAAGAGAGTTCAGGTACCTGTGATGCCCTCTTATCAGACTCATCTACCAGCTGATATAAGGTATCCTGCATATTTGTTTCACTTGGGGTTGGCAACTCACAGACAGAAAACATAACAGCAATTTTTTTTTCATAACAGAGCCCACCAGTTCAGCAAGTTCATGATCTGTAATTATGTTCAAATTAATTGGATAATCCAGTGGTTAAAAATGGTCAGGACCTAGGCTTGTAAAGTTGTTTACTCTTCAGCATTGTAGAAAAAATATGAAGAGGCTGTAGAAGACCAGATCAATAAGCTACATTGATATGGCAGTCCTCTCCTTGTGTTTCATTACAAACGAGAATCTTTTTTTCAAAATGTACTAATGGCCTAACCACAAGAAGTGGCAGTTGGACTTAATACTGTATAAATAATAATCTGGCAAGTTCTTGCATCATCACTGGGAAATGATCACAACTGTCCTTCCAATGTATTGTAGTTACCTTTACAGGCTACACTTCTTACTTTGTAATAAAATGGAATGGGAGTTGGTTTGGTAGTATACCTTGCTTGTAATCTGACATTTCTAGGTTGTAGTCATTTCTGTACCTGCATTGAGATTAATCCTGCTCTTCTCTCAGTGAAGAAGGAGCACTAGTGGTGAGCTTAAAAGGACTGTCATTTGTTAGATTGGACATTAAGCCTGGGCAGGAGAGCTATATCCAATTTAATAATATTTTTTTTTATTAAAAAACATGCTGTATGGCCTTGAGGAATTTCCCATCTGTCTCCTAAAAGCTATCCTTTCCCTACCAACTTCTAAGCCCCTATGACCTGACTATTTAGTCCATTGTGTGCAGAAAAGTACCACTCAGAGGTAAAACAGCACAAGCTAATTGATAACAAAATATTTTGTTGGATTGAATAGTACTATGTAAATAATAATCAGGTCACAAATATTTAATCAAACATTGTAATTGGGAGAGGAGGAAAAAAGCAAAACTTAGTTAATTTTTGCTGAGTTCCAAGCAGCATAAAAGTAGTTTTGAGTCCTCAGTTGTGGCCTGTTATGGCCCACCCACAGGTTGAAGGCATTTACTTTTGAATTATTTCTGAAATCAGCTTATTTTGATATCAGTAATCAGAAAATATCAAGTGAAAAAATGTCCATAAAGTACTATAATGAAAATATCTTTTGTTTTATTTTGACATCATAATTGCATGTGGGTTTTTCTTTATTCATTAATGCTTTAATCAACATTTTTTGCATTAACTATTGCTCATCAGAGATTTGATGTGATTAGGATGTAGCCTAAAAAAGCAATTGTTGATGCTAATAGGATTCTAGAATTTACAATTAGTAACCACCTCTGTGGCTGAATGGTTAGCACGCTTGGCTACTAATCTAAGGGACCTGGGTTCGAGCCCTGGATAACTCATGGGCGTTTGTGTTTTTTTCTTCTGAGGTCCTGCCATCCTCACAGACCTTCTACTATGGCATTATAAACTGACAGGCTCCTGTCAGACCTCTGTGGCAAGCAGCTGCTTGAGGGCATATTTTTTTTATAACCACATTCAAAGAATGCATAATTAATAGATTAAATTGAGTCTAAATAAACTAAATAAATTAATATACTAAATAAACGTTAATAGACTAATTTGAGTGGTAAACTATTTCAGTCCATTTAATAGGCTCTTTATGTTAAAGGTATTTACCTTTAACATAACTCAACTGGTCTCTAGATGGCTTAATTGCATATGAAGGCAATTTCATTCAGCACCAGAAGTAATATTAAATGGGAAGTGTTAACTACATTTTATAAGATTGTCTTTTTTGTTTAACTTTTGTTTTATTGGGAGGGAGTATTCTAAATCACTGACCTATGCCTTAATTTACAGTTACCACAGTTTTGGGAATTCCAACAGTTAAAAGAGAAGTACAAAGTTATTTGATGTCCACTTTGCAGAATCTTATAGAAAACATGACTCCTGATGAAAAAGATGATTCTGTTATTATTGTATTTATAGCAGAGGTAAGTTTAATGGTTTATTCTTGATTTCATTATTCATTTAACAACCATTAGGGAATAACTGATGGAATAACTGATGCTTTTTTGATTGTACTTGTTTTCCAAGTACTTGATTTGCAAACTTGGTGTCTAAAAATGCCTTACTATTTCAGTTGTTTCTATTAGGACATGGTATCCAAATACTGAATATTTTTTTCACATGGTATACTAGTATAATATTAAATAATTTCTTGTACTATAACATCTTGCAAATTACAATCTATCAACCTCATACTTTAAGTTATCAGCATTTGGCATAAATAGCAACTGTATGTTTAAAATTTGGATTGTTTTATCACAATTAATTATGGATAGTTTTATGATTATAACAAACAGTAGGTGTTATATTTCAGAACTTCTTAATGTTATCAGTAAACTTACCAATTTTGCAAAAGTAAAAGAGAGAATGCTGAAAAGATTTGTTAATATTATCGAATTTTTTTTTAGCTGTAATGTTTTTAATCATAAATTAGCACATAAAATTAGCCCTTAAGGATTGATCCTTATGTCTTGACAACTTTAAATAATGTGCATATAATCTATACATTTAGAAACGTTTAAGCATTATGAGACAATTAATCATCACCATGATGATGATGATGATGATGATGATGAATAATTGTTACATAATGCTTAAACGTTTCTAAATATATAGATTATATGCACATTATTTCAAGTTGTCAAGACATAAGGATCAATCCTTATGAGCTAATTATTATGTGCTAATTTATAATTAAAAACATTACAGCTAAAAAAATAAAAATAATAATAATTAATATAATTATAAATCATAAATTAGCACATAATAATTAGCCCTTAAGGATTGATCCTTATGTCTTGACAACTTGAAATAATGTGCATGTAATCTATATATTTAGAAACATTTAAGCATTATGTAACAATTATTAATCCTGGGGATTTAATTAGAAGATGTAAAATGAAACCCTGAGTATCTGTAGAGTGTGCATAAAGAAGAAAAAAAATTAACATTTCCATTTTAATTGAGGTACTTGGTACTTTTTTTTATGGATCCTTGTGCACTGGCTTTAATATAGAGGCCAAAGAGGCTGACTGTGCAAGAGGCTTTGTGTTGAGTTAGTTTACCCCTGAGGGGACCTTTATTCACACAATGGGCTAAATATTTAAAGGGCATGACCTTGTATGATATAAGTGTAGCTTCTAGGTTTCATCATTCTATGAGTAGTATACAAAAAACAATACATAAACGATTCCTACTAATTTAGATGCATGCATGTCATTTTATTTTTCCATTGCTGCTAGCATTCAGGTCCCTGTTGTGAAAATGCCGAAATTTTTTCTACTTCCCCCATGACCTTGGTCATAGCTCTTTGCTCTTAATGAAAAGAACCAATGGGCTTGGAAAAACCACCATCTATGAATGGAATATTAAACACAGCCCTGTGTGCAAGAGATTCATATCACATGCATGTTAAAACTGGATGACTTGTTGATTGACTTCCATCTTTTCCAAACATCTGTCTAGTGGTCCTCTTTCTCATTGCTTTCATAAACTTTGTGTGTGTGTGAGAGGGGGAGCTTTGTCAGTAAGCATCATGCTCATAATCTGTTTCCATGTTTTTGTGGTTCCGATGTGCATGTGTTGAGATTTTCTCTGCCAACTCTTGCTCTGCATTTGATGAGAAAGAGGACACTGATAGGCTTTGAAAGGCTGCCATCCATTAGATGGCTTATTAAGCTGTATCCCCATGTGTGGGAGTCTCATATATGTGATGGGAACATTGATACAGCCTTGATGGGAGGCTTACATATTATAACAGCTATTTGATGTGTCTTTGTACACTACCCAGCTCTGAGCCCTTGAAGTCCATGTGACTGTCCATTTTGCTTATTTTGTGTGCATAGGTGCTACTCTAAGGTAAAACAACCCACCTATGTTAATCTCCATTTTAATCTAGGTACTGTTTTAGTGGGCCTTTGTGCACTGATTCTAATTGATGTAGAGGCTTCAGATGCCAATTATATTGCCATGAAAGGCAATATAGCCTATGTACAGCATAAAAGAGGTGCTTAACACATTGACTGCTGCAATGTTAAGAAATTTAGGGTCCCCCAGGCCATGTTATTTTTTTCTTCTATTTGGCTCAAAATGAGGCTCAAATTCTATTTGGCTCAAATTCTATTTGGCCATAAATGAGTATTTATGATGAATTTATGCCAAAAAAGTTTTTGACACCCTCTTTTTAAGTATGAATCATGTGTGCACTATGAGGCCTGTAGGACAAAAATTTTATACTTCACCTCAAGGTGAATACACGATTCATGGGTTTGTAAGTTTATATAGGATTTTTCACAAGTTCATACACACAGTTTTCTAGTGTATAAATATGGAAACATGTCTATTCATTGTTCAATACTGTCTGTGCTAAACATGATCATGGGGCCACACTAACCTTTCACTCATCAACAATTCATTATAGCACAAATTGGGTGAGCTAAAAGCCTAGATGTGAAGCAAATATGAGTCTTGCAGTGTAGTAGTCTAGAACAAGTGCGAATCATATACCATTTACACAGCACTCAAAATGTTAAGGATAAAGTAATTGAAGCCCAATGTTACCAAAACTTTATTTGCTAATAGTTAACCATTTTAGACTGAAACCACTTTACTTATTTACACTCCCACTTAATTATTTACAGTATTTTCAAAAACAGCTAAATTATATGTACTATGGGATTTTAATAGCTAGTATTAAACTTTTTAAACGTCTTAGAGACATCACATTCATCCATACATTTGAGTCATCTTGAGATAGCTCAGTATCTACAGTGACATGTCCTTATATACAAGAACCTAAGTAAATTAGTACTACATAACTAGCTTAAATTAGTACTGAAATGTGTTAGTTAATACCTCTCTTAATGGAAATTGTTACTGCAAAACTACAAAGCCACTAATTTGATACTGTTGAATGTAGCAGCTTTCCTTTGCCGAGTGTGCACATTATGATGCATTGTAACCATCTTGTCACGAGAAGACATCAAGATTAATTCAGCGTAATTAATCATTTAACCTGTCCATAGCTGTGATGGACAGAAAGGCAATAAATCATATGAAATCTTAAATAATAGCCATAGATCCCCCTTGAGATGTAATTAAAGTTAGTTTTGTTTTAGTAGTGATCAACCTTGTGACATGCCTTATATTATGGGAAAGGGAAGGGAGAGATAAATCATTAAAGTTACAACAGAAATATTTATTCTGTAAAACAAAAGAAATGTATAGGCTTCTAATTTTAGGAAAAAACAAGATGCAAAACTTAAAATTTGGAATAAATAAGTAAATATCAGTAGCCATTTTAAAATGGCAGGCTTAAATAGCACAAGGCATAGAAGGGTAGCAGACATCAAAGTTAAATATATGAAAAAATATTTAGTCAATTGTAACAGATATATAAATTTTATTTAGGAATAAATTTTATAACAGTATTTATTTAGTGTGTTTATTTTTGCAATGTTAAATGCCATTCATAGAATAATGACAATGTGCATTTTATAACCTTTACTAGAATTTTATACATTATTATTGTTTTTTACAGACTGATTCTGAATATATAGCAAAACAAGCAGTTGAAATAGAGCACCAGTAAGTATATTTTTTTGTGTATCTGAGCACAATAAGTATAATGTTAAATAACATTATACTTATCCAAAGCTACTGATCATTATACTTATCCAAAGCTACTGATCATGTTTTGAGATGGCTGCAAGAGATGTCTTACTTCCTGATCTTCTTGTGTTGTGCATGCCTTGGATAGTTGTAATAGCTGGAAGTAGGGCTGGAAGGTGCACCTGAAGACCTGCACCAAACTACTGCTTGGATTGTGATCTCAACCTTTATTCAAATGTGCAGAGTTTTACTCAATATTTGAGCAAAAAGCTGAAAGTATTAATTTTTGTGTGTATAGTCATTAGAATTGTCTTTCCAAATATGGTAACTAGGCTGTGGTGTATTTAATAACTGAAGTAGTGTTCCACTACAAATATAATGTTTGTTTTAAAGATTGTTCCATTCAGTAGTATGTATAGTGCAACCAGCATGTAGTGATGTTAGAGTTTGAGATATTGACTAAAAGAACTATATCAAGCAATTTAGCATAATCTTTTATAGATTTAATTATAAATAATCTCTTTTATTTTTTGCTTAGCAAACATTTATGCAAAGCTTGAAATTTAATTATAATCTAAAATAAAATATTTTTTCGTATATATAGAGAGAGACCTATTTCTCAAAATTATTGAGGGATTGAACTATCATATTCATCATAGCTTGCTGATTCTTATGGGATCTTGCATAAAAATACCCATTTCTTAAGTTTTGGCTTTTATTTTTAAACATAATTTCCTCAACTCGCCAATTGCACTTCAGTTCTGATGACAGCAATCCTCAAGAGCAGAAGCCAACATTCTGTTCCTTGAACCATCTAATTGTTAAATGGTTAGTCACTGGGTATCAGGTTTGGACTGTAATGATGAATGATTAAATTCCTGGAAGCCACGCTATCTTACAACAGCATGAATTTTTAAAAATTAATGGTGTAGAGCAGGACCAGCTCAAGCAAGGTATGCTTGTTCTTGCGCCCCAATGCAAACTCCCTTTTCAGTGCCCTTTTTCAGGCATTTTGCATGCATCGTGCTGTTAAAGGCACCCTGATGTGGTGCTTATTGGCTTGAGCTGGCCATGGTGTAGAGCAGAGGCATTCAAATTCTTTTAATAACACTGGGCAACACACAAAAAGATTTTGAAATGAAAATAGCCAATCTTTACTAATTTCGAGGTGCTGAACACGAAAATGGCAATAAAATTTGTCGATTGGCCCTTGTTTAGGAGAGTGTTTTGGGTGGGTGGGTGAGTGGAAAACTATTATAGATTTCTTAGAAATCATAGCCAATTTTCATCGCCATGTTCATCACTTTGAAATCTATAAGAAATGGCTACTTTTATCTCAGGGGTATGACATTTATGAAAATTTGTTGCCCTGTGTAATGGGCTATATAATCAGATCCATATGTGGTGGGCCATATGAATTTTGTTATTGATAAAATTTTCCTCTTATCAGTAATCTTTCATAATTCATAATGCCCATTTCACGATATAATTGTGATGGGATTAAACTTTAATAAATACAAAGCAAGTTACACAGTGGTAATGATGGGCAGGTACTTAGAACCTACTAGGGTGGGATTTTTTTTTTTTTTGGGGGGGGGGGGGGTATTCTTTCAGAATGATAGTAAGGGTTAATAGAGGTAAAAATTATATTTCATTATTTATATTTCATGCATTTTGCAAAAAAGTTTTTAAAGGCCTTAAAATTGAGTGGGAAATGTTATATATTGCAAATCTAGTCTTTTGCCCCTCCCCCATTTATATTCTTATGGCTAGATTGTGTTTCTTTGCCCCCACACCCCTTAATATTTTTCTAGATATGGGCCTGGGGCCTACTAATTAATGTTCTTTTTTATTACAAGCCTTAGGAAGATTACACTTTGGTGTCAGGCAGGCTGCATGTTGAGCTGTAGAGCACAGAAAATATAAATGCTAACTGTGAAATACAGTTATATTTTTGTTCATTTTTATGAAGTTTAGGAATTTTCTAAATGTTTTCTTGTCCTAAAATATAGCTATTTTTATGTTTATTTTAATGTAAAATGTAAATTTCCTTATTCAGATTTCATTTGATATAAAATTGAAATTTCTCTATTCAGATTTCAAGAACACATATCATCAGGTCTTTTAGAAGTTATAGCTCCACCAAGTGCATATTACCCTGATTTTAATAAGCTTCGCCAAACTCTTGGAGATCCAGTCGAGCGTGTAAAGTGAGTGGATCTTGCAAATTTTGTATACATTTACATAATTTGTGAATGTTTTTACCCTACTGTTTTAAGTATATTCTTTTTAGTTAAGAAATGAATTGTAACTAAATTAGAAAAATAAACAAATATTACTTTCTCTTGCACAGTAAGTGCAGAGATTTACTGTATGATGAAATTGTAGTACTGTTGCACTTCTGTCACATTCATTTTATTGAATTTTGCATAGAATTTAGGTAAAATGAACAGAAAACTGAAATTTGTTTAATGACAAGTCAGGAACATAAGTTTTGCTACTTTCTTGGTCCTTCAATGTTTGTGTTCAGACTGAAATAAATGAAATGTGGGAAGAAAATTAGTGCTGGTGTTGCTGTAAACCATTGTTTTGCAAATTTTATAACATCTTTATTGATATTTTCAAAACCAAGCGAATCTTCTGCCATTTCCATGGTGAGACTTGCAAGACATTTTTCACAACAAATAAATATTCATGAAATGGACCTTGTTTGTGATAAAAACTTTTATTAACAAAGAGAGAATAATTCGAAAAATTCTCCTTAGTAATTGCTAGAGCTGTGAATTATAATTATTTGAAGACAAAATTAAAATCACAATGCTGCATGTTTAGTAATTAAAAATACTTGAAGTACTTTATAGAAACTGAAACTACTTGAATTAATATGATTGTAAATAATTAGTGTTTTGTTGGTAAAAAATTGAGAATTCTGAAAAAAATGTGAAAAGCTTAATGGAACTTATTAGTTTTAATTACTAAATGCTGATTAAAATGTTGAAACCATAGTTTAAAGAAATAATATTTTCTTAACAATTAGTAGCAAAATAGGAAATTTTATTTATGATTGAGCCTGAGCCCAAAGCCATGTTTTATTTCAAGCCTGAGCTCAGTCCAGACCTCATCTCTAGTATCTTATCAGCTTGGGAGCAATTAACTTTACCTTTTTGAACATAATTTAGAACTATTTTTGAGCTAAAGAAAACTGTATTTTACTGAAGTAAGCTGTAGGAATAGGGATTAGGATTGCCAGTCTTTCGGTAAATATCCAAAATGTGAATATGTGGAAGAAAAGATGTAAATATTTAAAAATTTGTGCAGTTGTATTTATTTTTAATTTTGTAAATGGAAATTATAAATTTTGATAGATATTTTGTTCATAACATTAATGTTTTAACAATGTAATTGTAAGAAATTTCAGAATCCACACATTTTAAATCAGAGACAAATTAGCTAATCATTAGTATCTATTTGTTATTAAAATGGCCCCATCAGAAATTTTTTTTTTTTTTTTTTTGGTTTTCCTAATTTTTTGCTCTTGGGCTTATTAAATTCTGAATATGTTACATGTACAAACTTTGCTAAAGAGATCCAAAAAACATTATCTCTGTTTTATCAATCCTTTATAACTGTCCTAAACCTTTCCATGTATTAATTGCATTAGAAAGTATTTCTGCTCTCCAGAAAATCCCTAATCACAATTCAAATAGATTTCAATAAAATTTTCAGCATTTTTCTTCATCTTCATATAGTTAACTCTACCCAGTTGTATCTATATACCTTCAAATTTCTTCATACACTTTCTTCAGAATTGTCCTATAATTTATATAATCATTTAAATTGGTTATATAAATGGACATTTAAAAATGTGTCTCTTTATGAATTAGTAGATGGAATATTGTTTATACTCTGTATTGTAAGAGTGGCCTGTAAATGCTAGCTAGGCGTAAACTGGAAGGAGAGCTGTGTACCAATCCCTAGTGATGATGCACAGAACCGGTCAGGTCTAGCACCTAATGTCCGATCCTGCCTTTCCGTTAGTACCTTTCAAAAGAGATACTCTCTTTTGGAAGGGAACGGAAGGGGAAGGCTGCCAGTTCAGTATGGCCTACTGATCTGATCATCTATGGTCACTTTTTTCTCTTTTTTCAAACCTGCTGAGGAGTGGTCAACTTCACAGGGTCCTGGTGCTGACCATTTATACCTACCAGACTGGACTTGTTTATGGATTTGAGCTTGATTATGGATCCTGGACTTGCTGCACTGGTGGGCCTCTGTTGAGGGAGAATCTGCTGCTGTGTTTTCTGTTTGCTTCTGGGTTGCCAGCCCTAAGTGAACAGAGGCATGGGATACCTTATATCAGCTGGTGGATAATCCTAATCAGAGGCCATCGCAGGTACCTGAACTTTACTTAGTTAATTGGGCATCGTCAAGCCTAAACTGGAGTAATGTGTCTCAGGCAGGCCATATGGCTCTTGAAAAAATCCACTTGAAAAGGTGGTGCCTGAAGTTCCTACCAGCATCGGTGACTTCAGCCTTTAGCAGAGGAGGAACAGGTCTTTGCCCCATGCCTGCGATCAGGGGGCTGTTTGATATTGTTGGCCCTACCTATCTCAATAAACCTAGTTTCTTTAAAAATCCTACTAATCATTTTCTCTCTGCAGGAACGTGGAACGTGAGGACATTATATAGAGATTATTCTCTTGATGTCCTCACGCAGGAATTCCAGCACTATAACCTAGATATTCTAGGCTTGCAAGAGACCAGATGGACAGGTAAAGGTGAGATACTTAAAAATAACTTTAAATTTCTCTTTACAGGGAGGGAGGATGGAAAGCATCACCAAGGCGTGGGTCTGCTTCTCAGCAGACACGCTAGTGATGCTCTTCTAGGATATGAGTGCATTAATGAAAGGTTTCTTACAGCAAAATTTCACACAAGCATTAAAGACATGAATGTTATCTGCTGTTATGCCCCCACTGAGGATGCCGATGAGAAGGATAGGTTTTACAGACAACTTCAGGATATTTTGAATTCTGTTGAGAAAAAGAGATATTACCCTTGTTCTAGGTGACTTCAATGCCAAAGTTGGTACTGACTCTGACCTTTGGGGAGGGGTGATAGGCCCTTTTGGTATTGGTAGCTGCAATCGCAATAGGCAATGTCTCCTACAGGTAAGTAAACTCAATGGTTTCAGAATAACTAACACATATTACAAACACTGCAACGTACATAAATATACATGGGTTTCACCTGATGGGCTGCATAGGAATGTGATTGATTATATATTAATTAACAGCAAATGGGCTAGTTCTGTTAGAAACACCAGACAATAGGGGAGCTGAAATTGGATCTGACCATTACCTAGTTAAAAGTATCTTGCAACTTGGCACAACACTTTTATAACTTTTATAACTTGCAACTTGGCACAACACTTTTTATATTTAAAAAGTGTTGTGCTAAATTTGAAAAATTTACCTTTAATACTGAAGCTCTGAAAGACCCAGTTATAGCTAAAGCTTACCATGATAGGTTACTTAGTTATTTTGACAGTCATGGTTTGCTTAATACTGAAGTTGAGGAAGAATGGGGCCGTTTTAAACAGACTTTTTTGGAAACTAACAGTACTCTTTTAGGAAAAAAGGAGCACAGGAGGCAGAATTATTTAAGTGATAAGGCACTTGAGCTTATTTCAGAAAGAAGGAACTGCAGGAATGTCCTTAATCAGTACCCTACTAGTCCTAATAGAAAGGATTACAGAGAGCTTAATAAACGTGTAAAGGATCAGTTAGCTACTGATAAGAATCTTTGGCTTGTTGGCTTGGCTGACAAAGCTGAGGAAGCAGTTAGGCAGCACAGCAGCAGAGAGCTGTACCAGATAGTTAATGTTTTATGTGGTAGAAAACGGACAGGCATATAAGGATTGCAGGATAAACAAGGTAAGGTTATAGAAGGAGAGGATTCTGTCATGGCTAGGTGGGCTGAGCATTTCAGTGATGTTCTAAACAATGTGGTTAGTTCTACTCCCATTGTTTGTAGTGATGATAAATGTATTGGGGGCTTTAATGTTGGCTCTATAATACAATCAGGAAGTTATTTTGGCTATTTCTAAACTTAAACTTCATAAATCCCCAAGGGTAGATGAAATTACTATAGAAATGCTCAGAGCTGGGAATGTTTCGGTTACCACTTGGATGACTGAAATTCGTAATATCTTTTATGATAAAGGCATGGTTTCTAAGGATTTTACCAGAGCTATTGTTATCCCTATTTTCAAAAAAGGTGATCAGAGTTCTTGTGATAACAATAGGGGTATCAACCTACTCTCTGTTCCAGGTAAAGTTCTTTCCATGATTGTGCTTAATAGAATTAAGAATCTGGTTGACAGGCAATTGCGTGATGAGCAATATGGATTCAGAAGTGATAGGGGATGTATTGGTCAAATATTTTCACTTAGGCAGATTCTTGAGAAATGTTTAGAGTTACAGAAACCTTTGGTTGCTAGCTTTGTTTATTTCAAAAAGGCTTTCGACTCTGTTGATCGTCATAATTTGTGGTTGATTGTGAGATCTTATTGTATACCAGACAAGTTAGTTAACATAATGAAAGCTCTCTATAATAACACTGAGTCGTGTGTGAGAGTTGGTAAGGCTTGTAGAAATTGGTTTAGCATTACTTCTGGTGTTCGACAAGGGTGCATTTTGTCTCCTTTTCTCTTTAGTTTGGTTATTGATTATGTTATGTGGAATTGTCTTCAAGGGAAAGATTTTGGCCTTAAATGGGCTGGAGATATGAAAATTTCTGATTTAGATTATGCTGATGATTTAATCCTTTTGGCAAATGATGTTGATGTGATGAACTCTTTCATTCGAGCTGTTGATGAGACTGGTAGTAGACTAGGTTTGGTTATAAACAGAGAGAAAACTAAAGCGATGAAAATTGGTCAGGCAGGTTGTGATTCAGTTCATCTGAATGGTTGCAGTCTTGAGCAGGTGTGACAGTTTAATTACCTTGGGAGCTATGTAACAGATACTGGTGATGTGCGGCATGAGATTAACAGATGAATAGGGATTGCTGCCGGGAATCTATGGAGACTTTTAAGAATCTATGGAGATTGTGGAGAAATAGGCGTATACACCTAAAGATTAAAATTAGATTGTGTAATAGTTTGGTTCTTTCTAGGGTTAGTTATGGTAGTGAAATTTGGATGCTGTGTAAATAAGATAACAGGAAACTAGATGCTTTTGATTCTAGATGCTTACGTAGTATCTTGGGTATTAGGTGGTTCAACTCTGTAACTAATCATGAGGTTAGGCAAAGGAGTCTGCAACCTCCTTTAAGCAGCATATTGTGCAGAGAGACTCCATTGGTTTGGCCATGTTGCCCGTATGGATAATTAAAGATTGGCGAATAGGGTTATGAACAGTGTGCCTAAAGACCTCAGAAAGAGGGGGAGACCTAGGATGCGGTGGGCAGACAATGTCAAACAGGACTTTGTTAGAATTGGTGTGCAGTGGCTGGATGCAGCAGATGTAGCTCAGGACAGATATGCTTGGAGAATTAAACTGCGCAGTCTGGTTGGACGTCTGTAGTCTATGGCTGCTTGAGGAGGAGGATGATGATGATTGTAAGAGTTTACTCTTACAATACAGAGTATAAACAATATTCCATCTACTAATACTTGAAATTGTAAGTTTACTTTTACAATATTATGAATTAGTAGATATAAAAATTGTAAGTTTACTCTTACAATATTTTAATTTCTTGAATGAAAAAATAAATTTTTAAGTTTAGATTTAAATCAGTGATTTTCTTTAAATTTTATTTAAACCATAATTTAAGTTAGTTGATTTAAATCTGATTGCCCTAGTGGAGTGGAGGTTGGTTCATTCAATAGTGTGCCAGGCTTGTAATCTGCATTTCCCAGGTTCGAGTCCTATTTGAGCCAGTTTTGAGATTTATCTCTACTAAACTAACACCCAGTCTTAGGTTAGAAGTGGAGCACTGATGGGCTTAGAAAGGTCGCTATCCAACCAATGGAAAGTAAAGCCATGTTCCTGTGTGTGTGAGAGCCATACCTTGTGCACATTAAAAAACATGCTGTGGATGGCTTTGACAAGAGGCTACTATCTGTCTCCTAACAGCTACTCTGTATTCATTTGATAATCTTGCTTCTCAAGTTTCAGCAATTTATTTCTTCACTTCTTTTATATTTCTCTCCCCCCCCCCCTCTAATCTAAATTCCTGGTCATTTTGCATCTCTAGCAGCAAGAAATAATTTTATAGGCCTACCAGATCTAGTGGTTAGCATATCTGACTACTAAGACCAGTGGGGTATGTCCTTGTTTAAGTGTTTGTATGTTGTATGAAAAACCAGGATAAGCTTAATATAGCTTCTAGGTTATCTGTCCTTTGTGTAGAAAAATTAATTGAATTTTTTTAAATTAAATTTTAGATGGCTGTGATTTTAGGTTTGTTTACCATCAGAGTAATTAGGTTTTTATTGTGATTGATTCAAATGCAATTTCAGTGTATATGAGAGAAAGGAACAGGGAAAATTGTGTTGTAGCTCAATACACCAGAATTGCAAAGTATAGTTGGTGTTGAAAAAGTCACATAGAGAATGCATTATTTGATAATTTATTCAGGAATATTTTCTAATATCCCTTATTATTATTTATGCTACTTAAGGTTTTGAAAACTATAATCTGTGCTCAGCAGCTGCATTTTATAAAACCTGAATTAGCAGCTTTTAGTTTATCCACAGCATTGATAGCTTCTTTTGTAGAATTAAAAGTTTTTGGTTTTCATAACTTTCTGTTAACACTTAGTCTGATGGTCATACACATTTCACCCTCCAGCATTGGGTATGGAAGCATATAAATCCATCTAGACTCAAAAAGCATTAATTGTATTATTTTTTTTAGAGTAGAAAATAACGTATTAGCTGAAATTGCCCAGCGCATAAAATATTCTCACAATTAGATGAAAGACTTGGAAGAAAAATGATTTTCATAATCAATTAGCTTCTACTACTCCTAATAACTGCAATGATATGTAAACTCTACATTATTGGCTTAGCCTAGCTTTCATATATTAATTGAAATACACATGTTGGTGATTCAAATTAACATTTGAGACTTCTCTGTTTAATTTTTTTTTATAAATGCTTAAATATTAAATATAATACATTATACTCTCATTGAGTTTCTTTACAATCATACTGTTATTTTTGTTATTAAATTTAGATGGAGAACAAAGCAAAATTTAGACTTTGCTTATCTTATGATGTATGCCCAACCAAAGGGGATGTTTTATGTGCAAGTAAGTGTAATTTGATAGTTATGTTAATTCTAAACAAGTTTGATTTTGTGTCTAAAGTATATAATTTTGAATGTGAGAGAGTTAAAATAAAGAATCTTTAAATATTGACAAATTCTCAGCATGATTAAAAGTTGTATTTTAAAAATGTTCCATAACTGCTGGTGCATAAAAAATTACTGTGCAGTAAATGGATTTGGATAAATGATGGATGAAATGCTGCTAAGCATTATATATCCATAATCCTCAAGGATGGGTCTTAGCAGTGGAGGAATAGGTCTTTGCCTCATGGAGCAAAAACCTTTTCCCCTGCTGCTAAAGACTGAAGCCACCCATGCTGGTAGGAACTTCAGATACTACCTTTACAAGTGGACCTTTTCAAAAACCAGAATCTAGATAGAAACTGGCCTACCTGAGACACATTATTATTCCAGGGTAGGATTGGAGATGCCAACTTGCTAAGTGAGAGTTCAGGTACCTGTAATGGTCTCTGATCAGGATTATCAACCAACTGACATAAGGTATCCCATGCCTCTGTTCACTTTGGGCTATCAACCCATAGGTAAACAGAAAACACAGATTTTCCCTTCAACAGAGGCCCACCAGTGTCACAAGTCTAGGAACTGTAGTCAAGTTCAAAGCCAAAAACCAGTGGAGTTAGTATAAATGGTCAGCAAAAACCTGTAAAGTTGACCACTCAGCAGGGCAGAGAAAAAGGAAAAGTGATAATAAATATTGAGATAAACTCAGATAAACTCGACGGTTCAACATCCAGTAATAAATAGGCACTTTTGACGTCAATTTCAATTTTAGAGGAAAAATTGTCCGAGTCGGGTGAATATGAATTCATGGGTTCATATCCCACCCAGCTCAGACGATTTTTCCTCTAAAATTGAAATTGACGTCAAAAGTGCCTATTTATTACTGGATGTTGAACTGTCGAGTTTATCTGAGTTTGTCTCAATATTTATTATCATTAGCATACTTGTAAGGCATGCTTTTCATCTATTGGCAAATAAAAAGCCACTAGGGCTAAAAATTTGCCTAAAATAACTCCTACATGTGACATAAAAGGGAATGTTCATAGAGTTAATTAGAGGAAATCTTGATTGATGGCCAGTAGCTCAGTGGTCCAGAGCACCTGACATGTTATCAGAAGGTCGTGGGTTCATATCCCATTCGGCTAAGACAATTTTTCCTCTAAAATTGAAATCAACGTCAAAAGTGCCTATTTATTACTGAAAGAAAAAGTGGCTATAGATGACCAGATTAGTAGGCCACACTGATCTGGAAGCCTTTCCAGAAGAGAATATCTCTTTTGAAAGGTATTAATGGCCTGCATCACAAGAAGGTGAGGTTGAACATTAGGTGCTAGGTCAGGCTGGTTCTGTGCATCATCACCAGGGATTGGTACACAGCTCTCCTTTCAGTGTATAACCAGCTACCATTTACAGGCCAATTAACAGCAAATGGGCTAGTTCGGTTAGGAATACCTTATCATATAGGGGAGCTGATATTGGGACTGACCATTACCTGGTCAAAAGTGTCTTACAACTGAAGCTTAAAAAATGTTGTGCTAAAGTTAAGAGAATTGTCTTTTTAACACTGAAGCTCTGAAAGATCCACATATGAGCCAAAGCATACTGTGATAATTAAAATAATCACTGTTTACTTATGCTGAATGTGTACCGGCAACTCTTTGCCAGCCATCGTGCCGAGTACCCGGACTTCTTGCCTGTTTTCACAGATGGCTCGAAGTCCGGCACATCGGTGGGATCGGCCATGGTCTGCTGTGATGTAATCATTGCAGACCAGATCCTACTGCAGTGTTCCATCTTCACTGCAGAGTTGCACGCTATCAGCCTCGCCTTGGACCACGTGGCGACTAAGCATCATTGTTGGTGTGTGCTTTACACCGACTCGCTTAGCTCGCTACAGGCTTTGATCTCGGTGAGGCATCGGCCTCACCCTGTTCTTACTAAGATCCGCCAGCAGCTACATCGTCTGGCAGCCACCACCACCATCCATTTCTGTTGGGTGCCCGGTCACGTCGGAATCAGGGGTAATGATTTGGCAGATTCTGCTGCCAGGTCAGCCACGCCCCTGTCCAAGATCCCTATCTGGATTTCCGGCAACGTTTTACCACTGAGCTACAGGCACAGTGGCAGAGATCTTGGTCGGAACAGCTTACAAACAAGCTCTTTGAGATCAAACCTATCATCAAACCATGGCAGTCTTGTTACCGCAGGAATCGCAAGGAGGAAGTTGTACTTGCTCGGCTCCGCTTAGGTCACTCGTATATTACTCATTCGTTTCTTCTTCGGGCGGACGACGAACCTAAGTGTGAGTTTTGTGACACCATTTTAACTATTAAACACATTTTAGTCGAATGCGAAGCTTTTAATAATGAACGAAAATTGTATTTTACCTTTCATGATTTTGCGTCCGAGCCTCTTACACTCGGACATCTTTTAACCGATCATAGCTTTTTACCCTCAGTTTTTTCCTTTTTAAAATATTGTAGTTATTTTAATAGATTTTGATTTTACCTAATATTTTGTATAACCCAGGTCTTTTACACCTGGGATTGATTTAACTTATATTTTTGACGTGGATATTTTACTGGATTTTGATTTTACCACCTTATACATTGTATATATATTCCAGGTCACTTACACCTGGTATTCTATTGTTTTACTTTGTATTTTTACACTTGTTCTTTGTTGTTTTACCTTTTTACAATTAGCTCATTTGTTTTAAATTTGGTTGCGGGTTGCATGTCTTTTATCTTTTATATTGTCTTTTGTTTGGCGCATTATGGCCTAGTTGTCCATGCACCATAAAACCCAAAACAACCAACCAACTTATGCTGAAGTTGAGAAATAATGGGATCAGTTTAAACAGGCTTTGTTTCAAACTAACAGTACTCTTTTGTATAGAAAATAACAGAGGAGACAAAGTTATTTGAGTGATAGGGCTATGGAACTTACTTCTGAAAGAAGGAAGTGCAGGAATAATATGAATCAACATTCTACTAGTCCTAATGGACAGCATTAAAAGTGCTTAATAAATGTGTAAAGGATGAGTTAACAGCTGATAAGAATCTTTGGATTGATAGTGGCTGACAAAGCAGATAGACAGTGCAACAGCAGAGTTGGGTCGTTTTACTCTGAGTGGCACTGTTTTGCACACAATGGTCTAAATGGCCAGGTCGCAAAGATACCGAAAGCTCAGAGAAGGTTGGACAGAGGGTATTCACTGGACAACTGTTAGGAGAGAAATGGAAGCTTCCTGTCAAGGCTATCCAGTGTCTTCTTTAACCCTTCCAGTGTTCAGTCTAAAAAACTGGTTTCCATTCAGAGGCCAAGCTATTTTCTCCCTATGCTCAGCTAAAAAAATTAACTTTAGAGCTTTTTTTGCCAAATAACTAATCAAAGTAATTATGGCATGTTATATGCCAAATTAATTAACATTTAATTCTGGATTTTCTAAAAATAAAATATTTAACAAAAAAATGACAAGTTTTATTTTAATAGGACTTTTTTAGAGTCATGTAGTAAAAAAATGCATCTGGCAACACAAAAATTTATTAAAAAAAAACTAATAGACAGAAATGATTATAATATATGGATATATGGATAGAAAGGCTATTCTGAATAAAAAAAATTATTTTTTTTTTGTTTCAGGTAAATATTTCTCTCGTTTGTAATTTTTTTCTTGGTACCATATTTTGAGAAAATTCCAGGCTTTTAGCCAATTGTGTTGAGTCACATAAACAAGTTAACTTTAGAATTTAAAAAAAAAAAAACAATCAATGGAAACAGGTCATGTTATATATCAAATTAAATAGAATTTAATTACGAATTTTATGAAAATAAATAATATAAACAAATTTACAAGCATATTGATTTTAATAAGTCTTTTTCAATGTGATATGATAAAAAAAATCGCACTATGCAATTAAGGCTTCATTTTGGAAAACCTGATGAATAAAAATAGTTAAATTAATATTTTAATTGAAAGGAAATTTCCTCCTAAATAATATTCAACTTGAAATAATATTTTTGTTTCTTTTAATGATTCTTTTCAGTATCATATATTTTAAACATGGCCAGTGTTACACAAAGTGACTTGAACTTCTCACATTCACAGGATTTTTTGAACTGGTTATGAAATGGGAAAAACACTTTCTTGACTGGTTTTTTACTAAACAGTATGAATTTTTCCTTTGGGTGTTGAAGTGTGGTGATCTTGGCTAAGCACTGAAAGGTTTGTGCACCAAAGCAAAAAAACACAACCAAACATTATATCGTCTGTTTTGTGGCAGCAGCTGCTTTAGGGGATATATATTATTATATAGCCCAGCCAAGGTACTGAGATGGGGGGGTGCCTTTAAAATCATTCAATATAAACATAACTCATAATTAATTATAAAATATGTATTTTTATGGAGGGTGTTGGTGTTGGTGTGGTCACAGTGAGTTTAGCAGAGAAGTTTTCCCAAAATTGCACTCCCACGTGACAGTTGATTTCCATAGCAAGAAAATCTATTTTGCTTCCATATCCAAGACATTTTCAGAAAACAGTACAAGTTTAAAGTTTTATTACTAAAAAAAACAAGAAATAATAAAAGAAAAATTGCATATAACCTAATGGGATGTTAAATAAAATATCTGCAGCAACTTTTAAGCTGGCCTCCGATGTAACATAACTCAGAAAGATCAATAAATCAGCCGACTGAAAGATCACTAACTTATGGAAATAAATCTACAGAAATGAATTTGCTTCCATATCCAAGACCTCATTTATTTTCAGAAAATGATACCAGATCAAAGTTTTACTGGAAAAGTAATAAATAATATAATAAAAATTAACATATAGTCTAATGCGATGTTAAAATATCCACAGCAAGTTGTAGGCCGGCCATCCAATGTAACATAAATATGGAAAAATCTATAGTTATCTATTGGCCAAAAGTTCACTAATTTACGAAAATAAATATACTGAAATGAAAACTAAGGCTTAAATATAAAAAAGTAAATGCTAACTTTACAAAGGGTATCCAATGTGCTGGACCAAAACTAAACAATATGGGAGCCACTTATAGCACACAGAATGGAGATAGCATGTATCAGACATCTGCTCCTTGTTTTCCTCAGTGAGCCATAATGCAATTAATTGCAGCTGCACCTAAAATTTCTAAGAAAGTTTTATTTCCAGTTTTGATTTTAAAGTGGGAAAGATGCATTGAATTCTGGGAAAAATGATTTTGGGAATACTGAAATTAGTTTATGACAGAAAAGAGTGTGAAGCAGAAAAAAAATTGCAATATGTACTTTGTAATTACTTCCAAAATCTACCGTTTTTAAAAATAGTAGTTTTTTGTTGATTTTTAGGAGATTTTCGAAAATTTAAGGAAAAAATTGGTTGATAATAGTTCAAATCAAACTGCTTAAATCAGGTTTCTTCAGCAAATAGGAATGTTAACAAGCAAATCGGCAAAACCGTTTACTGCTTCTAAGAAACGGCAATCAGATGGTTTTATCAAATTATTTATATTGTAGTTTAATAAAATATGCATCAAATTAAAAAAAATATATTATTTTTCAAGCCTGAATTATATATTTTTTATGATATAAAAAAATCGATTTTTTTTGTTGTTCAAAAAATGTATACATATGTCCAAAAAATGTATACATATGTCCAAAAAATGTATACATATGTCCATTTCGGATTCTGCGAATGTATACAGACGATGTGGGCACTGGAAGGGTTAAAGTGCACAGGGTATGGCTGTCCTGCACATGAGACCACTGCTTGACATCCCATCTGACAGTCAGAGGCCCATCCCTGTCTCCTACTGATCTTGGATATGGCAGGAAGATTTTATGGAGGCCCAGTCAACCTGGGGATTATGAGCCTGTTGCACTACTGACTGAGCCACCCTCGCCCACAAGAGCACGTAGTTGTACCAGATAATTAATCTTTTATGCTGGAAGAAATGCAGGTATACAGAGATTGAGGAATAAACATGGTCAGGTGGTTGAAGGTGAGGATTCTTTGATCAGTAGGTGGGCTGATCATTCATTGTTCTAAACAATGTGGTTTTTTCTACTCCTGTTGTTATTAATGAGGATAGATGATTACTGGCCTTAATTTTGAGCCTATGTCACATTCTGAAGTCGTTTTGATTATCTCTGAATTAAAACTGTGCATGCTGAGGTCCTGCCATCCTCTCAGACCTTCTACTGTGGCATATAAACTGACAGGCTCCTGTCAGACCTCTGTGGCAAGCAGCTGCTTGAGGGGGTATTTATTTATTTTATTTATAAATCTTTAGAAGTTGATGAAATCATCACTGAAATGCTTAGAGCTGGGAACATTTGTGTTGTCAAATTGCTGACACTGACATTTTGGATTTTTTTATGATAAAAGGTGCTGTTTTTAAAAATTTTACTAGAGCTGCTATTATTATTATTTAAAAAAATGATCATAATTCTTATGATAATTATAGGTGAATTAGTCTACTCTCTGTTCCAGGTAAAGTTCTATGCATAGTTGTGCTTAGTAGATTAAGAATTTGATTGATGGACAACTGCATGATAAACAGTGTGGATTCAGAAGTGGTAGGGGGTGTAAGATAGAATATTTTTCTTTAGGTAGATTCTTGAGAAATGTTTAGAGTTTCAGAAACCTGTAGTTGCTAGCTTTATAGATTTCAAAAAAGGCTTTCGACTCTATTGATTGTTATAATTTGTGGTTGATCATTAGGCCATATGGAAGAGTAGTGGACATGAAAATGCCACTGTCTGTTGATAGGATATAAAACAATGACCTTGTGTTCTTCTTTATATGTTTGCCAATAACAATTGGATGGAAAGTGTTTTGGTTTCCTTTAATTTGTGATTAAAGTTACAAATAATTGCATTCACAAACGTTTATGTTTATATGAAAACTTCACTTATTTTCACTTTTCGATTTTGTTTCAGCTAGAAGATGATATTTTGTCCAAACCAGGATACATAACTGCCATGAAAACTTATGCTTATAAACAAATTGGTTTGCAAAAAGACTGGATTATTTTAGATTTTTGCCAGTTGGGTTTTATAGGTAAGATTTATAGTATTTGTTTCTTAATCACAGAAGATTATTTTGAAAATTTTGATTTAAAATGGGACAATAAATACTACTTATTAGAGTAGAAACAAATGTCAGATATATTTTTGTTGTAAATATGTTTTAATGAGTAGAATGTAGTTTTAACCCTTTAATGCCCAGGAAATTACAGAAAGGGTGGAAAGTATTAAACACAAAAGAGTAGCACTATTTGGACAAGTCCATTTCAAATTTCAGCCTTCTTGGGCTGTTATGGGTTTTAAAGGGTTAAATATTGAGCATGAGACTGTAATTTGTAAACAATGTGCAGAATTCTAAAAAAGAATAATATGCATACACAATTGTATCAGAATAATATGACCACCTATCTTAGTATATGTATGGTAAGTGGTCATATTATTCTGATACGACTGTGTATATTTAACTGTAATAATTGTAGAAAATGGTATAACCATTCTACTGTTTTCAACTAGACTTTACCATTTAAGTCTACTGAATGAGTAAAATTTTCCTAAAAATTGAATAATGTGCCAAGTTCCTAACTGAAGGTTCCCAGCTCTATCCTAACCATGACATGATTGATAATTTCTGTGTTTGTAATTGTTTTTTCTTTTTACTCAGACAAAGACACTAGCAAACTTGAAAAGATCACACTCTGTTACATAATACATTAAGTTATAGTCATGTGCAGAAAAGTCAAACCCCATTTATGTTAAAGAACACTCACGTAATGAATTTTTCATGGAATAGATTCTTTTGCCTTGTATAAGTTGCATCAAAATACAATATGTGTCAAAGAAATGCATATATATATATTTGAGAAATCAGTGTTGAATAATTCATAGAGGATAATATTTTACAAGTGGGGAATCAAAGGTTTTGAACCACATAATTCGTTTTTGCAGATGTTTAAATTGTCTGTTGCTATATAGGCTTCGTTGAAAGCAGCAAATAGCAGAGTGAGGAACTTGTGCATAAACTTTTGCTGAAATAGCAGTGTTACTAGGCTTTTTGTATTACTACACTACCTAATTTGTTTCATTATCTGTTGGTAACCAAAAGGTGTTTTGAGATTGCAGCTGAATCCATTGCACTGGAATATAAACCATCTGCATTTTCTCTAGTTGTATGATATAAGAATGGTTAAAAATAATAGAAAAAAGAGTTTTAGGATTGTCTGAAAATCATGCTTCTTATGGGAAGTTGCTAGTTGTCTAATTTTACTCTTGAATGTTGTTTTTGCAGTAATGAATTAAATAACTTTCTCAGAAAGTTCCAGAATTCAGAGAAGGATTAGTTAAAGCAACCTATTAGTTGTTAGGTGAAGATGGGTTTTCTTTTAATATAATTTAATATTCACACATCGGTATCACTTTTTTTATCAGTGGTATAGATGAATGCTGAATGTATTAGTTTAGAAATACCTAAAGCCCAGACCATGAGCCTTGCACACTACCAGCTGACTCTCATATTAAGAAAAAAAAAATCCTTTTCAAGTTATGAATACATTTCTGTTGCACAAATGCAACAATCAAAATATGAAATCAGTGGGAAATTCATGCACCTTGCCCAATGAAGGACACCAGCATATTATTACTGCAGTGACTGACATCCATTCTGACTTCTTACTGATAGTAATACATATAAAGCTGATACACAATGAGAATCAAGGAGCAAAATATGGTTATATTCATGTAATCCCTAAGGTAGGCAAAGTGTAGGAAAGGTAGAACAGGCAGTCTATAGACATCTACCACTGTTGTGGGGCAGGTGGGTTGTACATGTCTGTAGATCAACACAATATAAGAACGTAGCTAACCATTAGCTACACATCTTCTTGCACACAATAATTTTACTTAGTATTTAGAGAATTTCATACTGTGGTGGTACCTCTTGTGTTCAGAATGGTTTCAACCTGGCAAATGCAGTTCAGTGGAAGGAAAGCTGTTAAAAGTGCTCACCAGTTCATCCTTTATTAATGCTCACCAATGCATCCTTTATTAGTGCTCAAAGTGCAACCTTAATGCAAAGTTTCTTCTGCTGTTCAGACTATTCTATAATGGACACTGAATACTCTAAAGAATTTTTTTACACTCAGCAGAAAAAGAGCAATATTTAATGTTATTAAAATAACATAGTTTGTATTTCTCATTTCTACAGTGGTTATGAAAATATTTAAAACCATTGGTGTAGTGGTAGCATAACAAAGCATGCTTCCTGGAGACGATTCGAATCCCACTCATGGCAAAACCATTTTTTTTTCAGCTTATTATTTCATGAGTTCCATGTCTACAGGACATATCCTGTGATTCTTTACTACTGATGTAGTATAATATTACTTTAATTTGAATGAGGGAATTGTTAATAACATATGGTGCTCTCTAAATCTGTCTGTTCTTGGATGGTTTTTGGTACTAGACAAAACCATCTTTGGATGCCTTGATGCTCTTTTCTAAAAAAAAAATTGTGGACCCCTGTTTTAAACCTAAACTACCCTAAATCAGACATTTCTGGATAATGGATATTGATATTGTACTGTTATTGCTGTAATTTAAATCACAATAAATTTATTGTACATTTTATTTATGGTAAGAAACATAAAATAGACATAAAATGCAATGAAGCTTAACTAAAACAAACACTATAGTTACAATATCTGTTCATGTGGAACATTTAGGCCAAATATGTTGTAGCAAAAGTTGAAGCAGGTGAAAATGGTAAATCAGATGTGCCATATAATTTAGCAAAACACAACTTATGTGAGTTCAAAGGCTGACATATGGTACAAAAGTGTTAGTAATATAATTTGTTTCTCAATAAAATCAGAATTGATGACTACACCAATATAATAATGCCTTTTATATGTATGATAGGTGCTTTTGAGCTGTGAAATTGATTCTGCTACAAAACTGTCAGCAGCCAGTGTAAGCATTGAAGTTTTTATTTTGTAAGGGGGTTTTAGATACAGTTAAACCCTCTTATAACAAAGTAGGTAATAAAGAAATTATGGTTGTAACAAAGCCCATTCCCCTTCAGTTTTAGTTTTAAAAACTACATTACGTGTACTTTTTATGATGAATACTTTTTCCATTCATTACTGATATATATCTATATCTATATCTCTGAGCCTTTGGGGTCCTTGTGACCTGATTCATTTAGAGAGACTCATTCATTAGGAGGACAAATTCATTTAGCCCATTGTGTGCAGAAAACTACTGCTCAGAGGTAAAATAACCCAACTGATATAATGGTGGGGGTGGCTCAGTCAGTAGCGTGCCAGGCTCATAATCTGCAGTTCCCATGTTGAAGACCCACCTGGGCCGACGTCGAGATTTATCTCCACAAAACTCCCTGCCCTGCCCTCGGTCAGTAGGGGATTCTGATGGACTTGGAAAGGCAACTGTCTGTCAGATGGGATGTTAAGCTGTGGCCCTGTGTGCAGGAGAGCCATATCCCAAAGGAAAATATTTTATCTTACACTCCCTATCACTTCTGAATCCACACTGTTTATCACACAGTTGTCCATCAACCAAATTCTTAATTCTGCTAAGCACAACCATGCAAAGAACTTTAACTGGAATAGAGAGTAGACTAATTTCTCTATAATTATCATAAGCACTAAGATCGTTTTTTTTTAAATAGGGATAATACTAATAGCTCTAGTAAAATATTTTAAAAACACCACCTTTTATCATAAAAATATTCAAAATGTCAGTCAGCAATTTGACAACACAAATGTTCCCCATCTCTAAGCATTTCAGTGATGATTTCATCCACCTCTATAGATTTATGCAGTTTTAATTTAAAGATAATCAAAGTGACTTCAGAATGTGATATAGGCCCAACATTAAAGCCAGTAATGCATCTATCCTCATTAAAAACAATGGGAGTAGAAATAACCACATTATTTAGAGCAATGAATTCTCAGCCCACCTAGCCATCAAAGAATCCTCACCTTCAACCACCTGACCATGTTTATCCCTCAACCTCTGTGTACCTGAATTTCTCCCGGCATAAAAGATTAACTATCTGGTACAACTCCCTGCTCTTGTGGTGGGGATGGCTCAGTCGGTAGTGCACCAGGCTCGTAATCTGCAGTTCCCAGGTTCCTGTCCCGCTTGGACCAGTGTTGAGATTTATATCCGCAAAAACTTTTTGCCATGCCCAAGGTCAGTAGGGGACAACAATGGGCTTGGAAAGGCTGCTGCCTGTTGGATGGAATGTCAAGTAGTGGCCCCATATGCAAGAGAGCCATATCCTGTGCACATTAAAGAACATGTTGGGTGGCCTTCATGTGAGGTTACCATTTGTTTTCTAACAGCTGTCCAGTCTTCCCCCAATATCATGAATCATCATCAATGTATGAGCTCTCAGGGTCCTTGTGACCTGGCCATTTAGCCCATTGTGTGCAAAAAGTACCTCTCAGAAATAAAACAACTGATATAACAAACCTTTTCCATTCTTAAATAGTCCTTTAGAGACATATGGAAAGAAAAGGAATAAACTGTGGTTACCCAAGGTCAGTTAAGCAATGAAATTTGTCAGTGTGTTGATTGTCACACACCCAGGGTTCATTTCATGAGTATTAATGAATTGCTAGGGAGTAGGAGGACAAATTCATTTAGAAATCTTACTGTGGAATGATAGGGCAAGAAAGTATCGAATAACAATGCATCTCTTATTAACTTTTATCTTTTGTGAATTCTGGATGTGATTCTGTTTTCCATTCTTCACCAAGTGAATAATTTGATTGTGAGTGTTATGTAGTTTTGCATTAAGATATCCCAAAATTGGGAAATTTTTAATTTAGAACAGAAAGATGAAATCATAAAAAGGTGCAAGGAAGGCCAAAAGAAAGTTGATGCTGCCAAGTGGTATATGATTTCACTGAGTCTTTTATCTACAATTTAAAAAAATAAAGAAAATGCAAGAAATGCTACAAAATCAAAAGGTGCTGCATAAAAAAAAAAATGGAATGTCGTTATACCCAGATATTGAATATCTTTTCCAGTGGCTAGTAGGTGTCAGAGTTCAAAATTTACCACTAGTGGTCTACTGCTTAAAGCTATAATGATAATAATCAGAATAATCTCCTTATTACCTGTGCTTAAGTAGTTATATTTTGTTTAAATACATAGTATATTTTGCTTAAATACATATTATATTTCCTTTCTCTGGATAATTTTTTGATAAATATTTCTTTTAATGAATTAACAGATGTAGCAAAGTATTTTGGCTGTTCCTTCAAATTCTGTATAAGCAGTTTCAACGGTATATCCTTACTAAATATTGAATAATGTAAGTAATTGTGTGTTGCACAGATTAAGTCACACATGTTTTGTGGAATCAACTGACACACTTTAAATTAAGCAACCCCCCCCCCCCAAAAAAAAAAAAACTTTTTTTTATTCATCAAAAGTTTGGCTTCTATTAATCCTTATATTTATGCTTTCTAACATATTTTTTCAACCAATGCAATTTGGCAGCAAGTTAAGAATTGCAGTTGTTTTTATATATTCAAGGGTGGTTAAGGTTATTCTGATCTTTGTCTTCATTCCCTTTTCCAAGAAAAATTATATTTCTCATAAACTAAACTATGGCTCATTGAAGTATTCTTTCTGAACAGGATCATATTATATCATTGCAATGGCAAAGTACTGATGTTAGCAACATAGAAGGGTTAAGTTGATCATCTAGTCAACTTCAGGAAGTTTTCTAATTGAGAACTTTATTTGTAATTTCTTCCTTCTCAGATTAATTTGAAAAAGTGAAAATTACTGTTCGAATCAGTTTGTAAGAAGATTGGCTCATGATGATATTCCAGTCCACAGTTACCAATAATATTAAATGCTCAATGTGAGATAATCCATTGTCATGCAGTAAGACGATCCTTTTTGACAGTGTCCCAACCTTGCTAATGGCCAGCAATATATCGTTGTATAAAAGGCCATTTAATGCCGCATGTTAGAGATGAGTTTAGGCTCAATTTTTTTTTGAGCCCAAACCTGAACCATTTTGAACATTTGTTGATACCTAGTCTGCCAGAGCCTGATTTGGAGGAAAAAATTTCTGATGTATCATAAGACACACATACAAAAATGCATGTCGCTTATTGTTTATTTTATTCTTATATTTTAATTATAATCATTTTATGACAAAATTAATGATATTTGGAATGAAAAATAGTAGAAATAGTAATAAAAACTGAAAGTTCATGGATAACATCATTATAAATGGAAAGAGCCATTCATTTGTTAAAGGTAGAGAATACGTAAAAAAAAAAATAAATAAAATAAAAATCAGCCTGTTTCTTTTTAATTCCAAAAAAATTTAAATAAAAATCTAAAAACATTTATAATTTATTTTTTTCACATTATAAGAAATATTTGAAATTTAATTTATTCAGAGCCTGAATGGGTTGATCTTAGCACAACAAAGCTTGATCCTGAATTCATTTCTGCTGCACATTGATTGCCAAAACTATGTGATAGGAAACTGATGTGTCATTGCTACATTCCAAAAGGCACTGACCACAATGTTCAGAGCTAATGGCTGTGTCTTGTCTGTAAAAGGCATTCAAAATTTGCACTAGTCATGCCTTAGAAACTTGTTAAATTACTGTAACCACATTCAGCATGATAGGGTCTCGTTCTCTCATTCACTGTGTCTAACACGCAGGCACTGGGAGCATGATCATGTTACATTAAAATGGGGAGCAATGGTTCAAAGAAATTTCTCAACACTTATATTCAACTTTCTAGGGAAACAGCACTCTTAGTTTAATGTTGATATCAAATGTTAGAGTAAGAATTGTATGAGCCAGGTGGGATATGCTATTGTTACATCACTTGGGTTCGTATCCCACTTGGCTCAGACAATTTTTCCTGTAAGATTTGATATCAACATTAAACTAAGAGTTAAGTTTCCCTTGAAAATGGGGAGCAATATTTCCATTTCTATCATGAAAGACATTTTATCTATTGGTGCTACATTGCATCTATTGGACACAGCAATATAATGTCACTTCCTCAAAAATAAAAATCCAGGCCAATCTTGAATCACTTTCATAGATGAGGCAAAACAATAACTTTTGGTCAGAATAAAAGTAACGAGGCATTCACATCTTACACTATCAATGCTCTGTATAACTATTATGGATTGTAAATTGTAGTAGTGAGTATTGGAAACAGCATACTTATTCTGGATGAAGTGCATATGTTTGGATAGATTTTTAGTGGTAGGACATTATTTTTTTATGTATAATGGAAGTTTTTGGATTCTTGATTCTCTACTGCAGTAGTGCTTGTTATTAATCCTTTTTATTTTTGAAGTATCACTAGAAATAAAACTGTTACCATTGAAATTATGTGCTTATTTGTAAAATTTTCACTTTTATGTATACCAAAATCTTCACAAAAGTATGTACTGCTATACCACTATCATTTCATACCTTTGTTGCATTTTCACTGGGCTAGATGTAGATATTTCTTGAATGATTTCTTTTCATATTAATAACTTTTTCATATTGCTATGAGCTTTATGATACCCAATAAATAGAATTCTTTATACTGTTGGCATAATCAGATCTTCTTAATAACCATTTCAGCATTGTGTCCAGTGAATTTTCTACCCTTTATGCTGTTAAATCCCTTTGTTTTGGTGTAAGATATTTACATTTTATACCTTGACATATATTTCATATTAATGATGGGACATTATCCTCTGTTGTTACATTGCACAACATGAATTCATTGCACTCTGTTTGCAGGTGAGTTGAGGAACTCAATCCCCTTTGTTTCTTAAGCCTACTTTGAAATCATTATGCATTTAGGTATGGATAGTTTAGGTATGGTAGTTCTTGTATAATGTTTATAGTGATCATGCAGTAGGCCACTACCTAGTTATGTATAACCACATCAGAATTTCATTCCATATTAATAACCTCTTTCTCATGAACTGCCTGGCAATGCATATCAAATATTCATTACTATTGTTCTCCAACCTTTCCAGTCAGAAATGTTTGCAGCTCATACAGTTACTGAGCATGCATCTTCTGAAGCCTCCATGTTTATAGTACAGTTCCACTGCAAGTGGTATATGTTACATAGAAATAATCCATTATGATTATTTGCTAAAGAATGTATGGCTAAAATTATTCTGTAATGAAATGACAACAATAGGAGGCAAACCTATATTTTTTTTTAGATTTGTATTTATCATCACTGTTAAGCAGAATGGAAGTGGAATGGTTTAGTTATATGTATATTGCAAAATTTCAATTTTTTTTTACATAATTGTTAAAGTTTTTGGATCTATAGAATTATCTCTGACAGTGTTAGATGTCACATAATACAAATGAAATGTTTTCTCTTTATAGGTAAAATGTTTAAATGTGTAGATCTTTCCAAATTGATAACATTCTTCATCATATTCCATAATGATAAACCTGTAGATTGGTTACTTGATCATGTTGTCCAGACAAAAGTGTGTCGTTTCGATAAAGATATGGTAAGCATATTTTGATTTTATTATTTACAATGTTTGATTTTATTGTCCCCAATGGAATTTTTAAGATAAACATGCTTTATTGAAGTAAACATTCTCCTTGTGACACTCATAAAAGAAATTAAGAATGAACTGAGGAAAAACATAAATGACAATCACAGCATTACCTATTGACTTTTTAACATTTATAAATTAAATATTTTGTGTAAAAAAATTTTGCCAACCTATGGAACTTGAACCTGCATCTCTCCATAAACATGAACAACATAAACAGAGTATTCTACCATTGAACTAATGCCAGCTCTATCTATTTTGTACTATATAAGACTTTAAACTCTTCCTGAGATTTCAGTGCCTACAGTTGGTGCCATCTATGATCTCAGTAGCAACTATTTTTTTTATTGCACTAAGATGAAAATACATAATAAAGTCTCTTCATGCTATTTAGCATTATTAATGATTTAAACATAATTGACAATCACCTTTGACTTTTTAATGTCTGTAAATCAATAAATAATTTGTGGAAAAAATTTCACTGCCACACAGGTCTTGAACTCACATCTCTCCAGAATATGCCAGAGTATTATACCATTGAACTAATTCCAACTCTGTCAAGATCACAGATGGTGCGAACTGTAGGTGCTGAAATCTCAGGAAGAGTTTGAAGTCTTACATAGTGGTAAAAAGACAGAGTTGGCTTTTAATTCAATAATAGAATACTCTGGCATGTTTCTGGTGAGATGCGAGTTCAAGTCCCATATGTTGACAAAATGTTTTCCACAAAATATTTATTGAACTGAGGAAATTGTAGTTTTATTATTTTATTATTTAATGTTTATATTACTAATTGCACTGGTGCTCAAAAGTTATGCCAATTTGTATTTGTTGCTTATTTTGAACAATATTTGACAGTAAGTAACAAAAGTCAGATTTTTTACATAAAAAATATTGCTGTTGAAATCTGCACACAAAATTTCCATCAGACATAGGCATGCATGCAAAACAAGTCAATATAAGAAACACCTCATTTGTTTGTGTTAGTTTTGACATATGACATAGCCAAACATTAGATAATGGCCAGAAAAAATGTTTTGAATGAAGAAATGAGGTGGCAAGCAATCAGGAGGCTGGACAATGTCAGTCTGAGGTAGCCAGATGACTATATGTGAATTGTATATTTCGAATCATTTTAAACAAGCCAAACCAACATTAGAAAATCTGTCCCTGGATGTTTTAGGGCCACCTCGACTAGGAATGACTGTTTCCTGCTCCTTAATGCAAGGCCACATAGAACCCATGCAGCACACCAGCTTGCTTTTAGACCTCCCTGCTTCCACAGGATGAGCTGTATTCTGTCAAACTGTCCAGAAGGCTTCATGCAGGTAATCTTCATGCAAGATGACCAGTTGTGTGTGTCTCTTTGATGTTCTGCCAGCACAGAATTGGTCTTAACAACATTGTAATTGGTTGAATTGGCCTCAACCAGTGCCTGGCCAAGGCCAGGGCAAAACTCCTTCCCTGCCCTCGGTCAGTAGGGGACGCTGATGGACTTGGAAAGGCTGTCATCCATTGGATGGGAAATTAAGCCATGGTCCTGTGTGTGAGAGAGCCATGCCCCTGTGCATGTTAAAGAACATGCTGGATGGCCCTGATGCAATGCTACCATCCATCTCTCCTAACAGCTGTCCAGTGAATCCCTTGCTCCCAACTTTCTCTGAACCTTGGGAGTCCTTGTGCCTATTGTGTACAAAGAAGTGCTACTCAAAGGTAAAACACCCAACTAAAACCTTAGATTTGGGCTTATATGATGGTAATTATGGATGCTATCACATTATGTGGGGAAGAGGATACGCCAGTCCCTTAATCTGTAGTTCTAAGGTTTGAGGTCCACTGTAACAGTATTTAGAATTACCTCTGCTAAATCCCCAGCCTTTCCTCATTCAGAAAGAGGACAATGAAAAGCTTCAAAAGGCTGTTGTCCATTTGATGGGATGTTAAACCATGGCCCCATGTGCAGGTAAAACACTAAACCCAACAAGCAATACTCAACCAGGGACCACCACTAGGTTTTGCCTTAGATCTATATATGTGCCATCCAAGTAACCTATTGATGTCTTGGAGATAGTTGAGGAACCTGAGATTGTGAAAGACTCCTCATTTCTAGCCACCATTGTCATTGTTACTATCTACCTCCATTATTATTCTTTCACTTGTACTTATATTTGTTTGATACTTATATGCAATAGACATATTTTATAAGTGTGATACATTTTTAATATTGGTCAATTCAAGGTATGTCTCTCAAAGATCACTTCCCCTATCCTCAAATTTTGCATAAAGACTGGGCTTTGCCAATTATAGGTTAAATTAGGAACATAACTCTCACAATTGGTTAGGGATTACTGTATTTTTATATCATTTAATCAGTTCATTGCCATTCATGTTCTATCCCATATATTGCCTCTCTTTATTGAAAAATAGTCTGTTAGTCAATGACACCATGTATTCCTGTGCAGATAAGTTTTATAACTGAGTGAGCTGTTTTTGATATTTGCAATCATTACTTCAGTTATTCTTTTGAAAAATATTAGATCCAAAATAAACATTTCTAAACTCAGGAAACATTGTTTGAGTGCAGAGAATTATTGAAATGGCAGAAAAGTGCTTTACAATTTCTCATTATACATCATCTGATTTTCTACAGTGTAGCAAAGTTGAGAGTCTGTAAAACCCTCCCTGAAATAATTGTCTCATTATTTTTGGTTTATATTATATAGATATGAATTTAATTTCCAACCCTGTTCTTGAAAATTCTTGACCTCCTTCCCTATGACTAAAACCTGGCTGTGTGCTGAAGGAAAAGTCTGACTTACAATAACTTCCCATTGAACAGATGCTAAGAGCCCTGTAAAACTTCTTTTTAGGTTAGAATATTTAAAAGAAATGCCTTTTGCATTTATTATATAAGAGGGGGAAAAAGCCAACTTGATTTTTTTTTTTAATTTAGAAAGACTGCAAAAAGAGAAAAGACCAAGTGTGGCTTCATTATAAACCATCATTATTTCAGCATGTTGGCACACACTCATCTTTAAAAGGGAAAGTTCAGAAGCTTAAAGTATGTATATTTTATCTTTATTATTGTTTATTATTCTGTACTCACTGTTGTGTTTTTTATTGCACTGTAGAAGTGAATATATGGGGAACATAATTTCATGATTAATATATTTCGCTGATGAAACTTAAACAGAATGATATGTAAAATAATGAATAATTCCATCGCAGATGACATTTTTTGTTGTTGTCTACTGATCTGTCATATTTCAATCTAATAACTTTCAGAGCTATTTTTTAGAGTAATTATTTAGCTTGATATTTTTTGTAATTTTTTTCTTTACTGTCCAAAAGAGTAGAGTATTATTGCAAATTTTTAGACAGTAAATAGTAGCATTAAAAACCTGTACACACTTTGACATTGAAATTATGCCATTATGAAGTAGATGTTGGAATCATCTGAAACTTATCAGAGAGTATAACAGGTTGGAAAGAGAAGAAGTGGTTAAAGTTACAGAAAAAAAAGATGTATTTTAGATACAGTAAGTTACACAGTATCAATAGGAAGTAGAGCAGCCTCCATAGGCAGTGATACACAGTTAAGTATTATGTCATGGCCTTATAGCTACTCTGTTGAGCATTTATTCTCCCTAAAATATTTGTTGTAAAATGTCAACATGACATATGCCTTTTGGTAGAGAGGTTGACATGATAAGTGTTCTATAAAACTTAAGCTTAGCTTAGAATGTTGCAAAATTAGAGCTAAATTTAGTATTTTGCTTAATTTGCTTTTGATTCAGCAAAAGATTTTGTTATAGCAGTTTGCCTTAGTTTCCACAAACCCATAAAGGTGTCTGATACCATCCTGGGTAACTGTCTACTATGTTTGATGCATTTTGCTGTTCTAGATGATAAATGTGGATTTATTGCAGATGTGCACTCAACTGCTATCACAGAATATCTCAGACATGCTCTGTTGGACACAAATCATGTGGCCTGGCTGATCAGGGAGTAATAATGAAATTCCAAAAAAGGTTCTATATGGAATTAATTGTTCCTCCACATTCTTACATATAGAGATACGTGTGGATGTGGCATATTTGCTATAAAAGTTTGGTGAATGTATGTTATATTATAAATATGACTAGAATGGATTATTCTAGAAATTGAAAAATGTTTAAAGTTTGAGGCAGAGTATAACTGATTTTTGAAAATATATATTTCTCCTTAGACAGTTTATTTGTCATGGAAGTTTGAAAAGATATGTAAAACTTCAGCAAAAAAAAAAGAGTAACATCCGTACCATATCTGGGATTCAAATTAGGTTCCCTTTGTTCCATAGAGGTAAATAATTGTTATGTAAAGTAGCGTTGAAAGAATACAAAGTGATTTTTTTTTAAGTTATCCTTTCAGATGAGTGGAAATAAATGGAATTGAACTAAATATAATAACATTTAGTTGTGCTTGGCTACTGACCTAAGGGACCTGGGTTCGAGTCCTGGGTAAGGCATGGGTGTTCGTGTTGTTTTCTGCTGAGGACCTGCCATCCTCTCAGATCTTCTACTGTGGCATATAAACTGACAGGCTCCTGTCAGACCTCTGTGGCAAGCAGCTGCTTGAGGGGGTGTATTATCTGAAAGTTTTTGTGCAAAACTATATTATTTTTATTTTCTTTTTTAGCTGTTTTGGTGTTTGAGTATTTAGTATGTTTTGATACAGAACAAAGAGATCTAGGTTTAAATCCTGAGAATGCTTGACTATATGTGCATTCTTCAGTAGATCTCTGTAACATTATATTTACTAGTATTTGTCAAACTCCTGTGCAACTGTTTGAGAAAGTTGTTACTTCTTTCAAATTTTTCAGTCAGTAAAAAGGATTTATAAGTTTTAAATGCTTTTTCAACAACATTCCTTCTGGTTTTCTAATAATTTCAGGATAAACAGTTTGGGAAGTTGTCACTTCATCATCCTCATAAAAATCCAGAAGCTGAAGTAAAAACTACATTGAAAGCTTACAAGAGCTATACAATACAACGAGCTTACAAAGGTGATACATTTTTCTGGAGTTTGCTGCCACAGCCAGGAGATGTGGTAGCCTTTCATTTTAGTAAACCTATCATTATTGAAAAGTAAGTAGTACCAATATTCTGCTATATTAACATCTTTTTCCTTGTGACATGAAATTTTACCATACAAAAATTTTAATGTATAGTATATGTTTAAGCAAACTGCACTTTTTCCATGAATTTCATGATTGGAATACAAGCTTTATTCTTGACTTCATTTTATTTTAACTTTTAGGTTTTAGAAGTACAATTAGGACAACTTTTCTGGAAGTGCTGCATTTGTTGTTACTAAACACACATTGGAAGCTATAAGCACCTACCTGTATTTAGTATTTTTTTATGTAACTGCCAAAAAAATAGTGTTTGTTACTATTTGTCTGTCTCCTGTAACTAGACCATCTGCTTAAGTTAACCATATTTTGTAGGAGCATGATGACCAGTATAGTATATACATATTTTACTGTCTTTAAACATTTTGTATTTCTGAAGAGTGCTTACATAATTCATTATTTTTTTCTTGAATAGCATCTACATCATGAAAGTCAAAATGTCCTTAGGAGCATAAGAAGATGAATTTATTCATGATATCACAAAGGTTACAGAAGGAAATTTCATTTCTTGAATATATAAAAGGATAACACAAACTAATTAGAACACAGCTTACTGTTAATAAATATGTGTGCGATCCTTTTATATGTTCAAGAAATGATGTTTCTTTCTGTAACCTTTGTGTCTTAATGAATTCTTATGATCCTAAGACTTTCATGATGTATTATATTTATCATCAGGACATCATTTACATATAAACATTTAACAACTTCTGTGTCTATTATCAACAAAAAAAGTATATATATATATATATTTGAATAGTATTAACACTGTTGAAGTATATGGCTGCAATTTTTGTTTTTGAAAAGAAATTGGGTTTAGTGTTTTTAAAATAAATTTGAAAGTTTACATGCTAAAATTATAATTAAATCTCTATCTGTTGATTTCACTAAAAAAAAGTTAAACTTCAAATAATATCCATTCTTGCTTCATTTGATCGACTTTGCATTGCCAAGTGTACTCTTATTACCAACCTCATTAACAACTCTAATAAAAGCATTTATCCTATGAACACCATTTGCTTAGGGCATAAATTATTAATATAATATTAGATGCTTTCAACTATCTAGACTATTTATGCCAGCAGCTTTTACTTGCAAAGCTTTCATCGTAACTAATCAAATTACCGAACTAAAGACAAAAGGCGACAAAATATAGCTTTGTCTAACTCTAGTTTTAATCCTAAACCAATCACTTCAGACTTTAGTAGCTCTCACAATTCATTGTTATTGTAAAGAGTCAATAATGTTATCTATTCAGGCATTCCCTAAGACATTATAATCAACCACAAATTGCATCAAAGTCAAAGCTTTTTTGATATTTAAAAAGCTAATAACCACAAGTTTTTGAAACATTTTTTTGGAAGCTACCTGAATGGAAAAAAAAATTGTCTTTGTTGTCCCCGTCACTTCTGAAACCCCAATGTTCATCCCGAAGTAGTCAATCTACTAAATGTTTATTTCTGTTAATACAGCTATACAAGGAACATTCCTGAAATAGAAAGTATACTGATAAAAAATAAAAAGTAGACTGATAGAAAGTAGACTTTGTAATTTTAAGAATTGTGATTTTCTTTTCTCAAAATAGTAATGACGGCAATAATTTCATTTACCAATGTCACCTGAGCAGTTTTGATTTTTGAAATTAGCAAAGTAACTTCCAATCATAGGGTCAACATTAACCCTTTAAGTGTCCAGGCTAAAACACAGGTTTCCATCCAGGGGCCAAGCTATTTTCTCACTTTGCTCAGCCAAAAAAAACTTTAGAACTTTTTTGCCAAATAACTAATGAAAGGAATTATGGCATGTTATATGCCAAATTAATCAGCATTTAATTCTGAATTTTCTGAAAATCAAGTATTTAACAAAAAAGATGTTTTATTTCAATAGGACTTTTTTAGAGTCATGTAGTAAAAAAATGCATCTGGCAACACAAATAAAAATTTATTTAAAAAAACTAATAGAAATGATTACAATGCACATGAATAAAATGACTATATATTTCTGAATAACAAAAAAATTACTTTTTTGATTTTAAGTAACTATTTTTCTCGTTTTGTAATTTTTTTTCTCGGTACCGTACTTTGAGAAAATTCCAGGCTTTTAGCCAATTGTGCTGAGTCAGATAAACAAGTCAACTTTAGAATTTAAAAAAAAAATCACTAAACAATGGAAATAGGTCGTGTTATATACCAAATTAAACAGAATTTAATTACGAATTTTATGAAAAATAAATAATATAAACAAATTTGCAAGCATATTGATTTTAATAAGCCTTTTTCAATGTGATATGGTGAAAAAAAAAAATTGCACTATACAATTAAAGGCTTCATTTTGGAAAACCTGCTGAATAAAAATAGTTAAATATATTTATCGAAAGAAAATTTCCTTCCAAATAATATTCAACCTGAAATATGATTTTCTTTTAATAATTTTTTTCAGTGTTGTATATTTTAAACATGGCCAGTGTTATACAACTTGACTTGGCCTTCTCACATTCATGGAATTTTCTAAACTGGTTTTGAAATAGAAAAAAAAAACTTCCTTGGATGCTTTTTTTACTAAACATTATGAATTTTTTTCTTTGGGTGTTGAAGATTGGCGATCTTGGCTAAATGCAGAAAGGTTTGTGCTCCAAGGACCAGCCCTTCCCGAAATTGCCTTCCCAAATGGTGACTGATTTCCATAGCAAGGAAGTCTGTTTACTTCCATATCCAAGACATTCAATTTCAGAAAATAGTACCAGCTCAAAGTTTTTTTATTAAAAAAAAAAGAAATAATAAAAGAAAAATTACATATAACCTAATGTGATGTTAAATAAAATATCTGCAACAACTTTTAAGCTGGCCTCCAATCTAGGTTAACTCGGAAAGATCAATAAATCAGCCGATTGAAGATCGCTAACTAATGGAAGTAAATATACAGAAATGAATTTGCTTTTGTATCCAAGACCTCATTTATTTTCAGAAAATGATACTATATCAAAGTTTTATTGGAAAAATAATAATAAAAAAAAATGAAAATTAACATATAGCCTAATACGATGTTAAATATCCACACCAACAAATTGTAGGCTGGCCATACGATATATTTTCATAACTATGAAAAAATCAATACTTATCGATCGGCCAAAAGATCACTAATTTTCAAAAATAAATCTACTTAAATGAAAAACTAACTAAGGTTTAAATATAAAAAAAATACTAACTTTACAAAGAGTATCCAGCAAACAGTATCCTAACTTTACAAAGGGCATCCAATATACTGCACCAAAACTGTAAAAAACACTTATAGCACAACGGAGATAGCATGTGTCAGCCATCTGTGTCATGTTTGACTCAGTGAAGCATAACTAATTAAATGCAGGTGCAATCAGAACTTCTAAGAAGGATGTGTTTACTTTCTGTTTCGATTTGAAGGATGCTGGGAAAAATGATAAAAATAATTTGGGAATACTGAAATAGGGTTGTGACAGAAAAGAGTGTGAAATGGGGGGAAAAAAATTGCAGTACGTATTTCCTAATTACTTCCAAAATCTATCATTTTTAAAAATGGCAATTTTTTTGTTACTTTTAGGAGATTTTCGAAAATTTAAGGAAAAATTTGCTGATAATAGTTCAAATCAAACTGCTTAAATCAGAAGGTTGCTTCAGCATATATAGGAACACTAACAAGCAAATCGGCAATACTGTTTAGTGCTTCTAAGAAATGACAATCAGATGGCTTTTTAAATTATTTATAGTGTAGTTTAATAAAATATGCATCAAACTGAAAAACATAGCAAATTTTGTATCAAAATATTTGCAAAGATCTATAGAATACAGGTGTTACAAATGCAATAAAAATTTTATAATTATTTTTATATATTTTATAATTAGAATAAAAAAACTGGAATTCCTACATCTACAGGCCATTTAAGAAAACTATTTTTTTTATAACTACATACACAGTCGTATCAGAATAATATGACCACCTACCATGGTATATGTATGATAGGTGGTCATATTATTCTGACACGACTGTGTATGTTGATAATACAATTATTTCTTTTTAATCTATGACTCAAAATACCCTGGCACCAATTTTTAGCCCTCTAACCACAGAAGATTTCAGAATAATATGACCACCTACCATAGTATATGTATGATAGGTGGTCATATTATTCTGACACGACTGTGTATGTTGATAATACAATTATTTCTTTTTAATCTATGACTCAAAATACCCTGGCACCAATTTTTAGCCCTCTAACCACAGAAGATCTGTATTTGACTTCAAAGGGTGCACCACATCCAAAATTTGACATTTCTCTGATCTATGACTCAAAATATACCCAGGAATCAATTCTCGTCATTCTGTTACTGGTAGATTTAAATTTGACCTTTGATCTCAAAACGTTTGTGACACCTGCAACCCAAAACTCCCCCAGACATCAATTTTCACATTTCTGGCACTTATAAACCATGGTTTGACCTCTATTTGACCTTAAAGGACACATCAGAGGTTAAATTTTGGATTTTTCCTGAGATCTATGACCTGGATTACCCCTAAGTAGAAATTTTCAGAACTGTACCATTTCTGCATCATAGTTAGAATTAGCATGATCTCCTGTTAGCCATCAATCAATCACTCACAATCATTTGTATGTATTAGATATCTTGTATGTTTTATACGTATATCAAACATATAAAGCCAATAACATGCAAGTTGTCAATATGCATATAATAAGTGATGACATATTTTGAAATTGAAAAAAAAAATGTTATGAATCGCATCTTAAAGCCTTTCATCATCAGTTGCACACATCAAATACCTTTATGGCTCAGCTTCTCAAAAACTGATAATAATCTTCTACTAGAAATATTGGTTGGACGATTTAAGACATTGAAATTTTGTAACTCTGGCCTTGGTATCTATCTGCAAAATAAATTTTGAGCTCTCCTGAATGAGAAGGCAGGTAATTTAGATGCTGTGTTTAATTTGTCCTGCATTCTCATAAAACACTTGCTCACTGGCTTAGTAGTCAAGTTTGCTAACCCAATACCAGATAGGTGAAGTAAGCCTTAAATTGGTTTGGTTGTTCTACTATTGAGTGCATTTAGTGCACACTATAGTTTTAATGGCCAGTTGACAAGGACCTCAATGGTTCAGAGTTGTGTAGGGGAAGAGAATCCATTAAATAACTCTTAGGAGGCAGATGAAAACCTCCCATTAAGGCCTTTCATTTTTTCTGTCGTGTGCACAGGGTGTGATTCTCTGCATACAGGGCCATAATTTAATACCACCATCCAACAGATGGTGGCATTAAACTAAAAATTCATTAAACTTTTCAACTCAAGGTGAGCCCCTTCCTCACGAAGGCAGATGGTCTCAAAGAGAGAGTTTCAATGCAGTCGTAGCTGAGATTTGAACCTAGGAATATCTAATTACAAGCCTGGCACCCTAATGAGCAAACTCCCACACCAAATTGTTAATCTGTACTGCATCATTCTACTGTGTATCCATGCATCCCTCTATGTTAGAAAGCAACACCTACTAAAGTAATATATAGTACACATTCTATTTTGTATTCATTTTTATATAGTTTTGAGCATTTAGTGATTACCATTTGATGATAACTATTAGAGAAATTATGATATATTTAAGTAAGAAAACTATTACAAATTAATATATATATATATGTATCAAAGGTAATTAAATCAAATTCAGTTAAGTTAGATAAACATGCTATTTTTATTGAAGGCTTAATAATCTGGTGTATCGATTATCATTATTAATTTTGCAATGGGGAAACTGAATTTAGTTGAAAACTTGAAGAACATAAACTCTGTTGTTTGGGGATGATTGCAGTGTTTTACAGATAATAAATATGCAGCTTTTGATCAACCACAGTTCAAAGATGCAACTTATCTATTGAAATCATTTACATTTTCACCCTTCCATTGGTGGTTTAGAAGATGCTTTAGAAATTGATAAATGACTATTGGGAAATCTAAAATATTCATTTTAAAGGTGTTTGAAAAAGTTTAAGAATAAACTCTTAGAGTTCTGTACTCTACCATATAATTAAAAATATGTTTAATGTTGAAAGAATTGCACTATTATTCTAAATTCAATAAATGTTAAAAAAGAATAAACAATTAAGTGAATTTGTACATCGTCTGTAATTATTTAGATTTAGAATTTTTGATCAATGATGCATATTTTATAAATACTAATTGTGTAAATTTTTTGTAGGTATTTATTTCGTAGTGGTAATGCAGAACATCCAGAAGATAAATTCTTCAATACAACAGTAGAAGTTTTACCATCTTCATATTCTAAAGATCTTCCTTACTCAAGAACAAAAGATGGTTTCCTGATAGTTGGACATTTTAAGGAATCAAGTGGAATTGCTGAAGGAAATATCAGTTCTTCTGTTGGGCCAGTCAAAGTGATGAGATTATATATACATAGTGAAAGTGACAGATGGGCAATACTTAGTGAAGTAAGTATAAATAATTCAAGGGATGGGACTGAATTGTATGGTTATGAAAGAATAGTGGCAGACATTGTGATGGTAACAGAAATTACATATCTGTTGCATGCTATAAAAATTAAGGATATGGGGAATTACACTTTATTGTATATGATGAATACATGGCTATTTTTTGTTTACATATATTTTATTATTTCTTTATTTTTATGAATATTGTATAGCAGAGATGAATAGTTTTAACATTTATATTTAACACAATAAATATAAAATTTCGTATATACACCATAAAATATTTATTAGTTAAAATAATGGATAATTTAAAAGATGAAAGTTTTACTGAAAGGCTTGACATGGCTATGTTGACACCTTTATAGATCCAGTTGACTACTTCAAGTACATGAAAGTCCAGAAACAAATAACCCATATATGTATATACACTACCTGACCAAATTATTATGAACACCTAACTAATTCTTCATGGGGCCTCCATGGGTAGATGTGGCATACTTTCCACATACTTTCAAAATACAGCAGAAGGGATTTTTGATCCACTGTTCCTGTAAAAATGGCTTAAGCATCTTGAAGGGAAGAAGTCTGTGCACTTGAATAGCACATTCAAAATTATTCCATATGTTTTTGATTGGATTAAAATCAGGCGATTATGCAGTCCAGGGAAGGTGATAAAAGTCCATTTCATATTTCTCAAACTACTGTGTGATTTGAAAGCAATGAATCAGTATATTATCATTGTGGAATTTGTTATCCCATTGGAGTAAAAATGATGCATCATCAGTAGCACCTGATCATCCAAGATGCTTTTATATTTCTGGGAGTTGTGCAACTCTGCATGGGAACCAGAGGATCCAATCCATACCAAGGAAATGCTCCTCAAACCATCATACTGCCTTCAGAACATTGAACAGTAGGAGCTATACATGATGGGTCCATTGGTTCATAAGGTTGTTGCCATGCTCTACATCAGCCATCTGTGGAATCAGTGTATAATACGATTCATCTCATCATACAATGCTTTCAGTCTGGCATGTTTCTCTACTCATCAGGCTTGTTGCTCCATACACCATCAGAGTCTTTGAATCCTGTTTTCAGAAATGAAAGCTTTCGAAAGCCATTGATTTATTTTTTCAACACTTTTGCTTTCCCCCCCCCCCCCCTGAGACAACAATTATTTAGTTCCAGTAGAAATCATTGGTCATCATAACCAAGACTGAATTTTTTGTGCAGGAGGTTTATATCTGGAATAGATTTATCCTTTAGGTTTGCATTTAACAAGGATTCCTAAGAGTTTGCTTCATAGGTCAAGATTGTAATAGGCATCTTGAAAATGTTTACTACATAGATGCTGCATATCAAATTTGTGTTGACACCGACACTGTATCATGCACTTCTTACTAATTTTTCTTCTGATGGGAATGGATATGAACATCACTTTTCTCATTCTTTGAAATATAATTCATGGACTTTGCTACGACACAGTTGGCCATGATCAAAAAACAAAAATTACCTGAAAGACTTCATAGAGTGAAATATCCACCAAGCCAAGAACAAAGATAGACATGAAAGAACAAACGATTATGTAAATCCTTTAGCTCAGCTGGCTCAGCTATTCCTGTTGTGACGTAACAGAGAGTGCTCTCTAAGGTGCACTAGAATGACCTTGGCAAAACAGAGGCTTTTAACACCACCCTTATATACTCGCTCTGTGACACTGTTACTTCAACTTCAATGAAACATCTATGCTACCTAGTATCAAAAGTGATGAATGTGATTTTATGTATTTTTGGCTACTGATCTAAGGGACCTGGGTTTGAGCCCGGGGTAAGGCAAGGATGTTTGTGTTGTTTTTCTGCTGAGGTCCTGCCTCCTCACAGACCTTCTACTATGGCATATAAACTGACAGACTCCTGCCAGACCTCTGTGACAAGCAGTTGCTTGAGGGTTTTTTTTTTTTTATTATTTTAGAAGTGACGAATGAGAGGATCTTCATAGATGAAAGTTGATGGCGAATGACAAGGTTATTTTATAATGTCCTAGTAATGAGTCACAAATAATGAGTCACAGCAGATTTAAAGTGGTGAAACTGATGAGGGATGCTGATGAATTGGTGTTTAACCTTTTCACTACATACTGGCCCAAGCTGCAGGTAGGTGGTAGTGGAGAGGAAGGAATTGCATTGGTTGGATGAGTCCATTTAAAATTTCTGCCTTTTTGAGCCAGTATGGTAGTGAAAGGATTAAAGTGAAATTTTCTTCTGCTGATCAAAGTTTCATAACTGCAGTCATAACTGATCATACTTATGTAGCATAGAGTGCTTAAAAGTGTTAAAATCAATGACCTACATTCACCTATGCAAACCTTCTACCATATACTTGAATTCCACCCTTGGGAGATCCTAACCCCACCATCATAGATAAACCATCTCCACTATCCCATAACTCAGGTACCTCAAGTTAATCAAAGCCAACATGTTACACAGAACAATAAAAAAAGGTCATAAGGTCCACAACCACTACCCTTCAACACATAAGAGATGGCAAGTAAATGACCCAACACCTAGACTTATTCCATCCTTAAACCTCTTATCCCTGCAACTTATGCAACAGTGGGAAAAGCTATTGCAACAAGGACTAAAATTCACATAACCTGCATCACTATCACCCCTGCAGAAAATAGTACTGCAATTAGAGCAAATAATAAACCTAATGGCTGATGTACACAAAAATAAATTAGAGTTTAAATCAATAAATAGTTTTGTGGGAAAAAAGATTTCTGATGTATGGGATTTTTATCATGTGTGTTTACATTCTATCATAGCATTCAGGCATACAATAATAACCAACCTGATATAAAGAGGATAAATGAAATCAGAACTCTGCAAAACTTAAAGAAAGATAATAGTATTAAAGTAATACTTGCCAATAAAACTGATCAGTTAATATTTTTAGATGTAAATCACTATATCAGCAAATTAAAAATAATGCTAGATGAATTACAAGCTACAGAAATTACTTATGACTCACTTTTTATAACTTTAAACTTGCACACTTGAAAACTGACCCTTATTTACCGGTGAACTTAGCAATAACCTATAAACCCCCCATTATACCTGAACCCCCCCCCCCCCCCCCCCCCCCCCCCGGTTATTTGTCAAAATTAAATTACACAAACCACAAACCTTTGAAACACTTTTTGCCACTAGTTAAATGAAATTCTCCCACATGTAACCTAGAGAAAGCATTTTTCAGTTCTTTGCACCATATCCCTCCACTCACCCACACCCAGTACCATCCATTTAGGGGTGGACCTAACTAACACACTAAAAATGATAACTGTTACCCCAGAGTGCTCTCTACACTCATTCGACATTGTAGCACTCTCTCCCGACACACGTGCTCATTGCAAGTGTGTGACTTGAATATAAATGGCTTGAAGTGGCCAGACCCATGACAATAGAGTATTTTAGTACATAGGAGGCCCTTGACTTTGCCACTAAGAGTAACTGGTTTCAAGCTAACAGCAGGATCTTTGTCCAGAACCAAACTGTCCCAATGAGCTCCCTCTCCCCTCTCTGAATTGATGGCTGAAGCCTTTCTCTTTCATGTAGAATCCACACTTCTCAATGCACATCAAATCCACCCACTGCTTTATGCACACTATATTGATAGCATCTTAATTATATGGCAACATTCCAAAGCAGAATTAAATAAATTATTATCCAAATTAAATTCAGCCCTCCTCACCACCAAATTTGCACATGAAGAGGAATGAAACAGACACCTACCATATTTAGATGCTAACTTGAACTGTACCTCAACTAAACTATATACATATGTATGCAGAAGACCTACATTTATTACCTAGCATAATAACTAGCACCTCAAAGAACTACAAATTATCAATATTCTATTCACACATTTTACCAGTCTGTAAATATTGCAATACAAAAGAAGTACTAAATAATGAAATCAAATATATTTTTGAACTTGCTGAACAAGCACATCATACATCAGCAGCAAAGTTCATGAATGAATCAAATGCAAACAGTCCCAAAACCCCTCAGTAAACAATAAAAGAAAGTAAACAGAGAAAGGGAAAAATACACAATAGCCCTACCATCATCAATAATAATTTCACATATGCTGTTAAAAAGACCATGAAACCTTTTCGTTATAAAGTCCCTATGAAAATGTCCCACACAGTATCTAAGCTTATTCGAAATGATATTGACCATATACCCATTTCTGGAAGGGTATAATATATCCAACTCAAAGACCCCACAGCAAAATCTTTGCTAAAAATAAATGCATAGAAAAAGTGTCATTCCTATTTAATACCCAACTAAATTTAAAATAATATAAATATGACATCTTAAATGAACTATGAAAAGAAGCACTATCTCAAGTAATCACCAAAAACAATCTATCCACAGATTTTCACTCTGTGAAAATCATAATATCCCCGCTTACCAAATTCCAACTCACTGTCACAGCACATCCTTATTAACGTAAAATTAACTGAACTCTGCAACACAGACATCATTTCACTTCCCTCAGCTTGGCATTTGAACCTTAGAGGATAATATTATAGGGGTCCTCCAAGGATATGTCTTTAGAGGATATACCCTTGGAGATATGATGTTCCACTAACCACATATCTCCATACTTAACTCTGATAACCCTTCCACCTTCAATTGCGTACATATTGTCAGGCCTCATTCAAAATTCAGCTATAACAAATTTATACTAAGAATTGGCCGTTAGAGGATAACCTCCCCCCCAGTACCTAATGTCACCCCCTACCAAAATGTTACTTAACCCCCTATGCATATACATCAAACCAATATTAATTCTTGCAATAACACAATTATTATAAATCCCACACAGGTAACTAACAATACATTAAATTAAAGAAATATCACACTTATTATAATCCCAATGCAATAGACAATAATGCAAATATGCTTTATTTACATAATGAAGCTTTCCTAAGAAATTCTCAAGTCTTGCAGAGTTACCAGAATTCTACATTCTCTTATTCACCTCCTTCACATGCAAATCACATTATGATCACCTGCACATCTCCCAACCACTCTAAACCTCAGAGCTCAGCTGATGACCTTGCAATTTATTGTACCCCTCACCCACACTCAACAATCAACTTCTCCTAGCACAATTCCTACCTTAGTCTGCTCACTGCCACCTGATGATGCACCTACATTAAGGGCACAAAACACATTTCGTGGATTTTAACTTTTTTTAAGCACTCCGCTATATAAGTATCATCAGTTAATATTGAACCCATCTGCAGTCACAAAACTTTGATCAGGGGAAGAAAAATTACTTTAAGCAACCAACTCTAACTCATCAACATCACTCATCAGCTTCTCCACTTCAAATCTGCTGCGACCCATTACTTGCTGGCAATCGACTTTTCCACTTCAATACTGCTGTGACTCATCACATTATTTATTCGGAATCTTGCTTTGCATTGGGAGTTCTTGCCAGCAAGAACTTTATAAAAAGAATTTTTTACTCGCTATTAGCTTTCATCTCTGAAGGTCCTCTCACTTGTCACCTCTATGATATGTAAAATCTCATCTATTATTTTTAATACTATTTATTTCTAAGTGTCTAGTGCATAAGCATAGATGTTTTGTTGAAGGGCTTTTAAGCATTTAACCATGTCATAGAGAATTAAAATATTAAATTAATTTTAGAGAATTAAAATATTAATTTTAATTACTGCACAGTGAAGCTCTACTGTTATTTTTGTTATACCCTGATAACTTGCATATGGTGGATTAATATAATCTCGGACCATAAAAGATTACACCCTATTCCTAATAAAAAAAACTCAATATTGTCCTTTTCCATGATCATAATTTTTAATCCATATTTCGTGTGAGAGAAGCAATACTAAAGGTGATGACTACTTATCAGAAATGTTGCACATTTTATTAATGATATATACTGTGCCAATTATTTGAAACCTATACAATATAGTACCCATGTAATACAGCATTCTTTAGTTTGAATAAAATATATTATCTGATATGAATTGTGGTGATGAATGAAAAGTATATAACCATAGTTTTAATAATAATATTAAATTGTTACCCTATAATAAAAAATTAGAAAGAATTTACAAAGACTCACTGTTTCAGTTAATATAAACTTCACCTGATAAAATCCAAGCTTTACACACGCCAAATACACCAATTTCAAATACTTGAAATTAAACAATCATTAAATTTATAAGCAATGGAAAGTAAGCAAGCATCACATCATATCATTCTCACAATGAATATTTTTTCTTGTTTTAAAAACTGCCACATGAAAAGCACCTGCCCCTGTTGTGCTATTTGAAGTCATGTTCGTGATGTTTAATCATTTCTTAAAAATGGCTTTTTCATGTGAAATGGAAAGACTAAACTGAACTATTTCACCTTTCAAACACAACCATTATTATTACAGATTTAATTTTCAACAGTTGCTAATGTTAAGTCTGTAGGGGATTTTTGCATTGGGAAAATCAAACTGGTCTATGCTGGTTTTGGTTAATCCCAGCTGGTTCACACATAGCATATAACTCTTCCCCTGGGTGAAGGGAACATGCAAAGTTTGGTGCCTCTAGCTTTTCTAAGGGTCAAGGGCATAAGCAGATAGACACACAAACAAACTGATATCTGTTATCTTTAATTAATATTAAGAGCTCCAAGCCTATGGCTTATATCTCAAAGTCTAAAATAGTGCCTGATTGGCAATAACAAAAGTAAAACACATAAACCCCAAAGGGGCCACACAGGCAAAACAAACTTGCTAAAGAAGCACAGCTAAAAGTTCAACTTAAAGTGTCACACCACAATCTTAGGACGCTTGAATTGGTTAAAAACCAATGGATCATAATCAATCAAAGATCTAATTATATCATAAGGATTATCTCCCACTGCCTCGAAAAAAGTGTGCGAGTTTCCGAATATGGGTGTATATGTGGTCAGTGCTCAAATCAGTGTGAATGGTCTTGTTTTTCACAAACCAGGGAGCACTGACTACAGATCTGAGGATTTTACTTTGGAAACTCTGAAGCCTCTTGGCATTGGTGTTGTTAGTATTACCCCATATTGGTGAGGCATATGTCGGGACTAGCCATAGAAGAGTCATAAAGAAATAATTTCTTTTCTGGAGGCAGTTTCGAGTTCCACCCTATCAGGGGTGCAAGTTTACATCTGATGATTTGAGCCTTTGAGAGCACATAATCAATATGTGCATTCCGACAAAGTTTTTTATGTAGAATGACACCAAGGTATTTCACCATTAGTGTTCAGGATGTTTCAACTCCAAAAATTTTAGGAGAATCAGGATTAATCTTCTTCCTAGAGAAGAGAACTGACTGGCTATTATCTGGGTTAATCTTGATTTTTCCCTTTGGAGTACCAGTGCTCTACTTTGTCCATCCTAAACTGCAACCTTTTGATAGCCAGGCTGGGGTTCAGGGATGAAGCGAGAAGAGCAATGTTATCAGCGTAAAGTGCCGTCATGACAGGATGGAGATCTGGGAGATCATGCATATAGAAGTTGAATAGGGCAGGGCCCAACAAGGAGCCTTGTGGGACATTTGCATCTATGTTTCTCACAGTGGAAAGACAGTTGCCAATCCTAACACTAAATGTTCTTTCATTCAGGTATGACTGTAAAATGTGGGTCATACTTAAAGGAAAGTTGGCTTGAATCATTTTAAAGATGAGGCCATCGATCCAGATCTTATCAAAAGCTTTCACTACATCCAGAAAGGTAGATACAATGGTCTCTTTCTTATTTAAGGATTCAGCAACCCTTTCCATTACTCATAGCAGTTGGTGAACTGTAGATCGCTTCTGTCTAAAGACAAACTGTTCTTCTGGAATTGGCCATTCTGATCAGTATGCTCCATTAGGCGATTTAAGATAATTCTCCCAAAAACTTTATCTAAACATGAGAGCAAACTGATCGGTTGATAACTCTGGGGAAAAGTTGGATTTTTCCCCAGTTTATGTATCATTTTAATAGCAGCCCTTTTCCAGGTTGATGGGAAGTGTTTCAAATGTAAAAGACTGTTAAAAATAGAATAAATGTAAGCAATGGCTCTAGGTGAAAGTTGTTTGATCATGGTGTTCATGATTTCATCAAGGCTGGGAGCCTTTCTGGGTTTTAGCAATATAATTGCTTTGCTAACCTCAATTGGAGTTGTAAAGCGAATGTTAGAGATCGCCACCTGGGAGAAGTGATCAAGTGCATTTTCAACCATTTCAGAAGTTTCTTCATCTGCTAAATCACCAATGTCCTGAAACTGATTTTCCAGGGTGGTCGCAAAAGCTTCCACTTTGTCCTCATTCTTGTAAACAATACCATTCATTCTATGAATCAGAGGATAATCTGAAACTGGTTTCTTCAGGGCATTGGCCATTCACCAGATGGAATTGTCCTCTAGTGTAAGGATAACAGCTTTTTGTCTCAAGATTCTAATTGATGCTTGTGAATTCTATCAGAGTTTTTTTTAGCTCCCTGAGACTTTCCTGTGTCTCTGGCCTACGATATTTTTGCCAATCTCTTCTTACTTTATTTTTAAGAGAGATCATCTCAAGAATGTCATCAGGAAGCTTATTGGCATCAATTTGACTCTCCTTAATCTTACTTGCAAACAGGTATTCACTCTTGGTATTATCATTAAATGTAGAAATCTCCCTGTCAATGAGAGTAGGAATTTTGGCCTTAGCATGACCATTAACCTTCTCGTTGACAAGGAATCTATATTTCTCCCAGTTGGTGATCCTGTGAGAGATAATATTTTCAGTAATTTCATTACCTAGAATAATAATGCTAGGTTCATAATCAGAGCTCATGAATCACATGAATATCTTAGGATGGACTAAAGTGTCCAAAAACAGCAATGTCAAGGACAACTGGTTTATGCATGGTATTGTGGGGAAAAAAGTGGGCTCTTTAGGAGCGTCTATGATGAGATATTTTCTTGACGCATAGTCAAGCAAAAGATTGCCACTTTTGTTCCCCACATTAAAATTCATGACTGGTGCTTGCAGTTAAGATCTCCAGCAAGCAGAGTCGGAGTTCTAGGAGTAAACAGTTTGTCTAGATCATTGATAAGGATTTCAGAATTTGGGGGCTTATAAGCCACTATTAGTTTAATATCCCCCCAAATTAGTCTGTTAAATGACCCCAATAGTGGCTTCAATATTCCTTAAGTCAGGGATAGGCAGGCAATATTGAGGAATGCCTTTATTGATAATGATAGCTGTGCCTCCCTCTCTGTTGTGTTCTCTATTATTCCAATAGATATTATAATTCGGGATTTTGATTCTGTCACTGACTCTGAGATGTGTTTCACAGAGCAGTGCAGCATCAATTATTTGAGAATATAAAAGGCTTTGGAACTCCAATAAGTCACTTTTAAGACCATTGGAGTTTCAAGCAACAATATGAAGGTTACTCGAAGAGGAGGAGGACTTATCTATTGAAGAGAGAAGCAACAAAATCAAAGGCTTGGATGACTACTGAGGTTCTCTCAGTGCAATCCTTAGCCATCTTAAATTTAAGACAAACGTTTTTGACATTTAATAATATATTACCCAAATTCAATTTACTGAAGAATTCCAGGATATATTTAACTTCCTAAACAAAGTCAAACGATTCACCCACATTTGCTTTGCTCTTTTTAGTTGGTACATTAACTGTGACCTCTTTGTCTGAAGGCTTAGTAACTAATGGAGCAATGTTATATTTTCCTGGAATCTCTTCAGGAAGTCTAGTAACTAGTAGCTTGCATAACTTTTATTGGGTTGTACATATTGGGATACCTTGTTTTTACCCTTCTTGGATTTTTCCAAAGGTACTCCTCTATTGGGAAGTTTGGGAAAGAGCTCACAGCCTCTGTAATTGGCCATGTGCTCTTTCCCACAGTTAACACAGGTCAGTGGACCATCCTTGTGTGTCCTGGAACATGTATTAGTAATATGGTGCCAGCACATTTGATACATCTTGGGGTGTTGAATCAGTTACCCTGAGTGTGCCCATAATGCTGACATTTGTGGCATTGTGTTGCTCCTTTCCTCCTTTGAAAGGACTCTACAGTGATCTTTAAATGAAACAGGTCAGTCAGATTAAAGATCTGTTTGTTGGCATTTGTTTTTGCCAACTCAATAAGAAATATAGGTAAGGGAATATTGTCCTTGTATTTCTTAAGTTGAGAAACTTTAAGGGTCGTGAAGCCCATTCCGGACAATTCCTGAGCCAATTCTTCACAGGTGATGTCATCAGAAATGTTCTTGATGATCACCTTTAAGTTCTTTTCCCACTTCAGCTGGTATGTATGAAAAGTAAACGTTTCTTTCTCAAAGAAGTTTATAAAACTTCTATAGTCTTGGCTACATTTAATTTGGACTCTAATGGTCTCACCAGATTTTTTTGCTGTAAATGCTTTGAGAGCCAATGTAACCAGCTTCTTGTGAATATTCAGCCAGTTTTTAGGTTGCCTCAAAACTATTGGGGGTATTTGGTCCCTCTTTAGGACAAAATACCCCCAATAGTTTTGAGTGACCCTCTTAGTGTGAAACGAGAAAACTTTCTTGTTTGTGAGGATGTTTCTACATCATCACTTATGTCATATTCTTCGTCTGAAGCACACTGGCTAGAGAGTAAATAATACTTATTATGACTAGTGATGCAAGGTCCATCTGTATTTAAGGTCCTTTTGCATCCCTTTTTAACAGTTTTGAAACCTTGATCACTGTCTTCTGATTTGTTTTTGTCTTTATCTTCAATAGGTGAAGATTCCATAATGTCAACATTGATGGCAGCAATGAGCTGCATAGTCCAAGCTGATGAATGAGCATCCAAGTCCTTACTGCTACAATCCTCAGAGCATTTGTGTTCTTCAACTGCTTTTTCCAAATAAAAGCACTGAAGAATGGCCTGGTTTAATTCTTCAGCTTTCTCTATCATTAATTATCATTAATGATATCAAGTGGAGGAAACAACTCAATCTTCTTATTGAGTGCTTTTAAAATTTTACTTTGCTGATCAAGCAGTTGACAGCTTTGCATAGTTTTCCCAGAATCAGAGCTCTCTGGGCGGTCTGGATTGCAAATAATTGTTTCGGATGTTTCTGAGCAGACCGGAATGATGTACACTGGAGTCGTTGCATTGTTCGAATTTTCAAATTCTCGTTCTCTGAGGGGTCTAATTCAGAAATATCAATTTGCGGTTCTTCTGAGCAGGCCGATGTGTTTTTTGAAATTTTAGCAGTAGCTGACATTGTGAATATCGATGTGATATTTACAAAACAGAACTAAATTCAAACTCAAATTTAGTAAAAAAAAGTAGTAAATACATGTAAACACTTTCTACAAGTAAATATGGAACTTGCAATTTCTTTTACAAACTAGATTAAATATCAATATTACTTTATGAAAACGATGTAAAATTTAAAATTAGAATACAATACACTGTTCAAGAACAATGTATAGTCAAAAACCTCATGGGGAGGTTTCAAAACATTATGAAACACTAAATATCACAGAAATTTCAAAACAATTCGAACTTACATTTGTAGAAGTAGATTCCTTTATCTGAACAGTATAACTTACAAAAAAACTTCAATGGAAGTTTAAAAGGTTGTAAATCTGATTAATCTCCAAGAGAGATTAACAACGAACAATGAAATATGCAGTCCAAAGATTGCAATTCACAAATATGCAGAGATTTCAAATTGAAATCTCTAAAATCCTAAACATATACTAAAGTTTAAATAAAATATTAAGCTACATCTAACCTATCCTGCTGACCAAGGGCTCCACTGGAGTTGGATACCCAATCTTGCCCAAGGCTATTAGACAATTTAAGTAAAGGTTTGGCTAACTAAATTTCACTTCTTGGAGCTAAGCAAAAACATATCCGCTTCCTTGCACATCTGAGCTCCAAGTCCGGACCACAAACAAACAAACAATCTTTGATATGATTCCACTCTATACTTCTCTGTATATTTACTATATTTACTATATTTTTTACTATATTTTGTTCAAACTGCAATTTCATCGATTTTTGAGCAGCAACTAATAGGTTTATGAAATGTGAGTGCACAAATATGGACAATATTAAACTGTGTTGTAACTGATTTGTACTGAACATTGCCAAAATTAATGTTGGAATCTAAAGAGATGGCTGAGACATGTTAATAACCTAATTCTACAGTATAACTTCCCTTCAGTGTTTTGTTAAACATAAGTTAGAACACATATGTCCAGTCAGCCATTAAAGTGTTAAGCATTTTTTCAAGAAGCTATGAAACAGCCCTATGCACTTCAAGTGATGCAGTGCTTATGATAAAGAACTAGGACAATGCTAAGGACTAAGAGGATGCAAATACTGTTGGGTCACAATCAATAGCAACTCTTTAACACTGCTGGTAGTATGCATTTATCCTTCTCTCTACTTTATAAGTGCCAAAGTAAAGCTTAAGCAATGGTTGTGTGGTAGGGCTGCCATATCAGTACCACTAGGGGACCACTTAGCTGTGGTAGGGCTACCATTTCAGTATGAATTAGCTGTGGTGGGGAGAACTCGTTCTAGCCACCTGGAGGGTTGATTCCAATTCATGCAGTAGAAACTATGAAGAAATGCTAATGATGCAGCTAGTATTAATACAGAAGAGTAGTTGTATTGAATGATTTTAACAGTGTCTTAAATGAAAACATTCTAAACAATGAGAGAGTATTGACTGTTGCTAAAATTATCATAATTAAAAGCTGCAATAGCATGCATGTGTTCCATGTCCCTTAACATATTGGGAAGCTCAGTTATGTGACTGTGGGTTATTTACATCTGGACTTCTATGTATATGCAGCATGAATGTGAACTAGATTTGTTAAAGTGTCCAGTGTGACTATGTAAGATTTTCTTTTCTATAAGATCATCAGACTGTGTAGAGTCACTGCAGATTGTGATCACCAGGTTTAGAAATAAAATGATAAATATAACTATGAGAATAAAATGACTAATAAAAACACTTATTAAACAAAAAGAGTTAACATAAAAGTGATGCAAAAATTGTACTTTGATGCTTTTAATTTTAATGGCTGATAATATTGACTCTTTCAGTATGGCATTTGCTTTTGTAATAAAATATCTCAATAGGAGGTAAATGATAATATAGGCAGCACTTGTTGCTGACTTATATGCAAATTGTCAAATTGCACACCTTTGTACATAGCATTCGCATTTACCAAATATATTTTTTATCTATGTTCTGCAATTTACTTTTCCTGATTTTCCTTATTGTGCCATAGCAAATTCAAAGGCTTCAGAAAATCAATCTAAAACATAGAAATACACTGCATGACATTGAAATTGCCCCACCCAGAAGGAGTGAGGGAATAAGGGTGAAATGTAGCACACACATAGCAATACATATTGGCATACCATGATTTAATTTGCAGACACTTACAGCAGTTAGAAGATAAGATAATGCAGCACAATGTGACTGCCTCAGTAGGTGGTTGCACCGCTGTGAACAGCAATACAGAAAGCAATATGGCATGGCATGGAGTCATACGGTCGATGGATATGGTCCTGAGGTATTGCACACCAAACAGTGTTGACTTGCTCCCATAATTCATCGAGATTCTGTGCCAGCTGGTGAGAGGATTGCACACGTCGTCCAAAGTGGTTCCACAGATTTTCTATTGGGGATAAATCTGGAGATTGTGCTGGCCATGGCAATTCTTGAACATGTTGCAAACATTGTTTGGAGACCCTAGCAGTGTGTACACGGGCATTGTCGTGCTAGAAAATGGGCTGCTGCATGCCTCCCAGGAACAGTAACGAAACAAGCTGCATAACCGGGCCAACGTATCGTGCAGCTGTCAGTGTTCCTGTGATGTGGATAAGAGGTGACCTGCTGTAGCACCCCATACCATTATGCCTGTCTGACAGGCTGTCCACTCACCAGATTGTGGATCGTCAGCACCCAGACAGAAATGGGATTCATCATTAAACACAACAGTGTCCCATTCATGACCCCAGTTTGCACGTCTTTGGCACCAAACCAGACGAGTGCTGCAATGGTTTGCAGCCAATGGCAGTCAACATAATGGTTGCCTAGAGTGCAGGTGTGCCTCATGCAACCTTCGGTTTACCGTTTAGGTTGTTATGGGGACGTCCATGGCTGCTGACATAGCCCTTCGAATATTGCCTGCATTGCTGTGGTGATGAATGAGCATGTTGAACAATGCGCCTATCAAACCATGCTGATGTCTGTCGGACAGCACCACTCCCTCTGCGATGCATGCTAGAACCTTTCTTTCACCACTGTTGCCAACAGCGTCCAACAGTTCATGCATCCCGATGAACATGGGCAGCTACACGACGTACTCCACCCAGCTTCACATAGACCTATAATTCTTCCTCTCTCAAAAGCATCCAAATGGTGATAAACCTGCCGATGGCTTGTACCAGGCATTTTTGGCCTGCGCAGAACAATTTCCAAGTTGAACCACCTATCTCAACTGTTCGCGTGACTTCCACCTGCATAAACACAATATCTCCCCTGTTTCTTCTTGTACCTTTTGCCTCGAGCTACAAACATAATTGGCTCCAGATTATTATCATTTGCATATCTCAACTGCACACACCCACCCTTCTATTTGCATGTTTGTACAAGATGTCCTTCTGGGTGGGGCACTTTCAATGTCAAGAAGTGAATCAATAGAGGAAGGATAATCATAGAGTCCACATTATATCCTGGTGCTTATTACTTTTGCATTTTATCATATGATAATTTTTAAAAGATTATTCAGTATATAATGCAAGTTAATTTAAACCAATAAAAATGTGTTGCTGCAGAAGATGGTGTTCTTTGGAAATTCTCTACAAGATGATAGTTGTACTGGTTTTTCATTCAGCTCATTTCTATCTGCTAGATCAAATATAACTTCTTTAAACCTGCAATAACTTAAATTCTCATTAATTCAAATATATCCGTAAAAATCCTATGTAATGTGAAATTCACACAATTGAAATGCAGTGCTTGAAATTCTTTGTAACTCTATTTTTTTTCAGTATCATAATAGCAATAAATCCATGGTAATCTTGTCTCAAAGATTCAGAGTTCTTTTTGGGTGAATTTCTATTTCCTGCCCCTACATAGAGTGAAGTTTACATTAGTTGCACTATACAACCCTTCTGTATTTTCTGTTATTTTTTTTGGCTCATTTAATAATTTAATCATTATCTATTTACCAGTAAAATGTTGTACAATTGATTTTAATATCTAGCAAAATATAGACAGTGAAAAAGGTGAGCAATAGAATCTATGAGCTTTTCTCTGTACAGAATGAGCCGTTTCTTTCACTTTGTCCAGTTGGCTGTCCATTTGTAGATGATAAACTTTTTTTTTTTGTTTTAAGAAAGAAATGAAAAATTCTTTTTCAGCTGTAACCAGTAAAAATAACTGGTAAAATATTAAGATCCTCATTTTCTGAATCTCCCAGTAGTTTAAATTTTCATCATTAGAAGGCCATAAAGCTGAAAAAAAAAAGGCAAAACTTTACAGTGAGTAAATCAAAAACTGAGTAGCAGTTTTTATGAAATCCATCTTGGCCCTCCTTCATTCTTTAGTAATCCACTTGATTATTGAAAAGTTGCTGATCACAGATCTATGCAAAGCTCACTTTCAGGAACAAATTATTTAAAAAAATATGATTTCATGTTCTGAATAATATCTGGTAAATATAGTTTTTATTCATCTAGATGATTTAATATAAATTTGATAGCTGTTGTAAAACAACAGCAACAGTAAATTGTATTATTTTATATAATTTTTACTAGTAATTTCATACGTTTGAACAATACATGATAAAATTCTGATATCTTTTTTACAGATTTTAGTTCAGCCAATTGAAAATAAAAGTAGCATATTTGGACGGTGACACTGTGCTGCAGCACAGCTGCAGTTTAATATGATGGTTGCTGCAAGAGTTCTTCAGCAGCAAGTTCCTGAATAAATGGTGCCTTAATCCAACTGACAAAAGGGAGGGGGGAGGGTGGTAAGAAAACACACACACAATGTATAGACATTGGTTTATTAGCAGCACAACTCCAAAGAAAGTGCTCTATAATGAAAGATTTATACACAAAGTTATTGCCATCAAAGAGATTAAAATGTTCATGGTTGCTGTGGAAATCAGTGACATCATGGTGCTACTGTGTGTGAAAGGACAAGTGTGGTAATGTTAACAATACATGGATTTGCCAAAAACAGAGATATATGTAAATATTAACATTTAGAAAGAATCATGTGGTACTGCTTATGTAATCATGTAAAGGGATAAATCATTCCACTAATAGTTATCAAAGAACTTTTATAAAAAAAAATAAAGTTATTTGCACACTTTGTACATATATATATAATTAATATATTTTGTTATTCAGAAATGTTATTCTAGGAAATGTACTTATGATTTATCTTTGCCATATTGATTGAATTGAAACATACATCAAATCTTATACTCGTACCTTGCTTTTTTTGTAAGTGTTTTAATGTTCTGTGTTTCCATTTCCATCATGTATTTTAATACCAGAAAGTTCAAAAGGTAGAAGTGTTGCAGCTGTTAGAGATAATTATGATAGAAAGTAAATTAAAATTTTTGGGTTCTGTATAATAAATTTCCTAAACATGCAGGATTTTTATATTTTATAGCTTTAATTAATTATCAAATGCTTTTAGATTTCATTAGATTCAGGTTGTCATAAATTTCTAAAAATTTTCTGAAAAGCTTTTTTTTTTAAGTGAGATATGTAGATTAAGGCTGAGTTGACTTTTCCATTTTGATTTCATTTCAAAGGTCAACATGTGCCAAAGTCCTAGTAGGTCAAGTTGTATTTATTGTTCCAGTTGCAATCAATAATATAAAATCTTAAATATTAATATCCAAAGGGAAAATTTGACCTGGGAGTAAGCATGCCCATTTTGGCCACATTTGTGTGCATTTGGGATATTTTCCTGGTAAAGAATGAATTGTTCTTTAAAAAGTTTTTTCTCTGAATAATGTTTTTAGAATTTCTTAACTTTAATGTAGAGAAAAACTCTTGGGTGAGGTGCAATATGAACCTCAACTTCCTGATAATGAAAAGGTGCTCTACCACTAAACTACCAGCTGCTGAGCAAGATTTCATCTATTGATAGCTATGAGCATTATTTTCTGGAGTCAGCAGAAGTAGTTTTGACTATATGGGAAAAGTCCAAAGGATCAATTTTGGTGATGTGCATCGATCAGACTCAAACTTGATTGTCATGGATTTTTTTTTTTATGTAGCCATTTATTAGTTCAATGTAAGACTGATATTTTTAATATCAAATATTCAAAGTAAGCATAATTAGGCTATGAACAATTTTGAATAGAGATGAAAAATTATCTTAAACTCAATGGGATTTAAACACAACCTCATAATATGCCATGTGCTATATCTCTGAGCTACTGATTGCTGAACAAGATCTTTATTGATGGCTAATACCAAATTTTTTTGAATTATAATCAAAACTGCTAATGGGCAATTCCATAGTATAATGTCAGATTGATGCACTCTTGGCCACATCTAGTTATACTCGATTGTTATAGACTATAGAGATGCTTACCTGTGAATGCTTGATGTTAAGCATATTCTTATGTTTGAGTGTGGCTGGTTTAAAAAATGTACTATGTGAAGTGACACTCAAGGTATGTTTAACTGATTGATGCACATGGCTAAAAGTGCTTAGTCGATATTCAGTTATAGTCAAAAGCGTAATTTGTAGTTCCCAGGTTCAAGTCCCAGCTGGGTCAGCATTGAGATTTATCTCCGCAAAATTCCCCTCCCTGCCCACAGTTAGTAGGGGACATTGATGGGCATGGAAAGGCTGCCGTTGGATGGGACGTTAAGCCATGGTCCCATGTGTGGGAGAGCCATGCCCTGTGCACGTTAAAGAACATGCTGAATGACCTTGACGGGCATGGAAAGGATGCCGTTAAGCCATGGTCCCATGTGTGGGAGAGCCATGCCCTGTGCACGTTAAAGAACATGCTGGATGACCTTGACGGGAGGTTACCATCTGTCTCCCAACAGCTGTTCAAGTGGGTCCCCTCCTCCAATCTTCTCTGAGCCTTCAGGGTCCATGTGATCTAACCATTTAGCCCATGGTGTGCAAAAAAGTGCCCCTCAGAGGTAAAACAACCCAACTTATAGTCAAAAGCACTTATAATGATATTTTGGCACAATATAGCCTTAGTTGCTCTTGTGCCATAAAATGTCAAAGAACCAAATTTATAATGACTATTAGCTAAGTTTATAGCTAAAGCTTGTAGTTATCAATAGAGGAGATCATGGGCTTGTATTTTACCTAGCTCAAAGACTTTTCTCCTGTGTTAAGATTGTTGATAGCCTGCAAGTGCTTATTTATGAATGCTTGATATTAAACTTTTTTTTTTAACATTTGGTGAAAGTATAGAAATAAGTTCAAAATTAACATTTTTTGAAAATTTGTATGCATTCAGTATAAACATTTTTATCCATGATTAACCAAAATATTGTTTGAATCCATAAAACAATAAGGTGCAGTGGAAAAAAATATACTAAAATATCATGAAAAACAATTAATTGGTGTTATTGTCCTTTCAACCTACCCATGGTTTTCACCATGGTTTTTTCACACCACCATAGCAAAATGCTTTGTTCAAATAGTAAAATTTTTTTGTCTATATAACCAGAACATTCAGGGCCAGCCAGACAAGTAGAAATCTGCTGACAAATGAATTTATGATAAGTGGTAATGTTTGGAAGAATTAATTTGTGGCAATAAAAAATCAAACAAAAGCATGCTTACTCCCAGATTAACTACAAGCATTCTGCATTTAAGCAACATGGAATAACACATTATAGCTTTTTACAGCACACGATGTTGGTGAAAAAAAAAATCATTGGATGGATAATGGCAAATTCACCATCTTATAACCAATACACTGCACTAGTTCTGAAATTCAAAGCACAAAGCCTCATGTATGCTGTTAAACAAAATTCCAAACTGTTTTGCTGTGAACTTTTGAAAGGTGATTTTGACCAGTGGTTTTCAACCTTTTTGTGAAAATGGCATAAATACATATTTTAGTGTAATGGGTAATAAATACATTTATATGTGGATTAACAAATATGAAGCTTAACATTTTGTTGAAGCAATATTTGCAGCATTTTTATAAGTTTTACTGTAATAGATTTTTTTTAACCACTTCAGTTTCTTTGTGACTGACTTAAGAAGTGTTTTTGTTTGGAGAATTGTCCAGCCCAGATGGGTCTTAAGCTCTGCAAAATAAGACATTTTTACATAAGTATTCTTTTTTTAGTTCAGTAGATGCTTACTAGATGGCAGAACTGTAACATAGTTTTAATTGGCTTTGAAAGTATTGTTTGCATAGTTGACAAAGTGAAGACCTTTGTGGCATTTAGGATGTGTTATTTTGAAGTGGCTTTTTGTTTTACATTTGGTTTTGTGTCCAGCAAGACACCAAACATTACTTTCTTTAAAGCATTTATCCAACAGAAAGAAAAAAAAAACCTTGACAGGTGGTATGTTGTTCTAAGAGAAAAGAAAATATGGAAAAGAATTAGAAATAATATTTTATTGTAAAGACTGTAACATCATATTGTGTGTGACACCATACTTTAAAACATACAATATGCAGTGTAAAAGTTTCATCAAATTTTTTATTACATATTTTATATTCTAATAAATTCAATTCTTAACCTTTTCATAATATTCTCGAGTAATATTTTTTAATTGAAATATCTAAATACTTTGAATATTGTCTTTTTGATTGATGTACCAAAAAAAACATGTTGCACACTAGCCCCCCCCCCCCCCCTTGAGAATGCTAGTATAGGTAATAGAGGCAAAACAATTATGAAAGTGCATTCGTTTTTAAAGAAATGTTTTAAAGATCTCTAAAATTGAGGAGGAAGTGTTATGCTGCAATGAAAATCCAGTCTCTTGCCCCCCCCACCCCCCCACCCCAGTAATTTTTTGGTCTCCATTGAGTTTCTTGCCATTTTCCATTTTTATTTCTAGATAAGGACCTGTTATACATTCTTGCCATTTTCCATTTTTATTTCTAGATAAGGACCTGTTATACAATCATGGAACAATTTTTTTGTCAAATGATTATTTCATTATTAGTTAACAAAAAAAACTCCCTTATTTGTGGAAAGTTGAAAAAAGACAACACAGAGAAGGGTTATATTTACTTCAGAGTGACACTTTTTTCCTTATAATGATCACAAGGATCCTAAGGGGTTAGAGAAGGTTGCACGGAAAGGAACCCATTGGACAATTGTTTGGTGAAAGATGGAAAGCCTCTTGTCAAGGCCAACCAGTCTGTTCTTTAGCACGTATAGGGTATGGCTTTCCTGCATAAAGTGGGGGAGGGGCACTGCTTTACTTCTATTCTGATAGATAATGGCTTTTTCAAGCTTCTCTGTGTTTCTTTACTCACATAGGGTGGGGCGGGGGGTGGCTCAGTCGGTAGCGCTCCAGGCTCGTAATCTGTAGTTCCCGGGTTCGAGTCCCAGCTGGGTCAGCGTTGAGATTTATCTCCTCAAAATTCCCCGCCCTGCCCATGGTCAGTAGGGGACACCGATGGGCTTGGAAAGGCCGCCGCCCGTCGGATGGGACGTTAAGCCGTGGTCCCGTGTGTGGGAGAGCCACACCCTGTGCACGTTAAAGAACATGATGGATGGCCTTGACGGGAGGCTACCATCTGTCTCCCAACAGCTGTTCCAGTGGGTCCCCTCCCCCAACCTTCTCTGAGCTTTCGGGGTCCTTGTGACCTGACCATTTATCCCATGGTGTGGAAAAAAGTGCCGCTCAGAGGTAAAACAACCCAACAACTCACATAGGGCAGGGTGGGGGCACAGAAATGATTAACATGAGACTCAAATGCTTGATTTAGAAATGAAATAGTTCTTGAGATACCTTGTCAGCCATACTAAAACTTTTCCCAGCTGCAGGATGGACATCACTGGTGTAGAACATTTTAAGACCTAAGATTAGGCTTTTAGCTTACTTATGTGGTCATAATTTTACTATTAGTTTCCATGTGCCTTTAACAAATTATACAACTGTGAAAATAAATTTGGAATTATGTTTTAAACCTGAGTGGTGTTTTTTCTGCAAAGTGAGTCAAATGCCAGAACACAAGGACTAAAATCGCACTGAAGTCAAACTATGAAAATTATGGTGGAGGATTTTGTGGCAAAAATTGAATGAATTTTAAATTTATTACATGTCTTTACTTTTACATTTGACTGATGGGGATATCTCCTCAGTGAAATGATTCTTAACTGTGTGCTTCGATGATATTTTTGTATTTAATACTCAAATACCACACAAAGCATTCTTTGACCATCCACTGTTTCAGCTGTCTTAAAACAGCAAATGTTCCACAAAACTTCTGTTTATCTCAAGGAAAGGAGATGACAACATTCCATGAAAATAAAGTTTAAATAATGTCATCAATTGTTTGAGTGTTGATATGAAATTTCAATGGAACTCCAATGTAGTGGTTAATTTTTTGCATTTTAGTTTTTTGAAGAAAATTTTTAGTTCTACTTTTAATTTATTCAATTTGTTTAATAAATTTCTCTGTCAAAATGTCATGGAAGGATGGTGAAGTCAGTCAGTATAAATAGCAAACTAACCATATTTCAATAGAAAGACAAATAACTGTTGTCCCAATCGTTTTGGTGTTGCTACATCTAAATGTATTGGCCCCAAAATTCATATCACAACACCCACTCTGGGGTGGCTCAGTCGATAGCACGCTAGATTCATATTCTGCAGTTCCCAGGTTCGAGTCTCAGCTTGGCCAGGGTTGAGATTTATCTCTGCAAAACTATCCACCATGGTCAGTAGGGGATACCAATGGGCTTTGAAAGGCCGCCATCTGTCAGATGGGACATTAACTCGTGACCATATGTGCAGGAGAGCCATACCCTATGCATCTTAATGAACTTATGGGAGGCTATCATCCGTCTCTCAACAGCTGTCCAGTGGGTCTCCCCCCAACCTCTGAGCCTTTGAGCCTTTGTGACCTGGCCATTTAGCTCACTTTGTGCATAAAATTGCTCATCAGAGGTAAAAGAACCCAATCCAACATGCACTCTTCCTAAATATAATAAGTTTGAAGCTATATATAGTAAGAAACAAAACATTCGTGCAGCATTACATTTAATGTTACATAAAAAGTAATTTCAGTATGAAATTTTGACTTTCTGATTTATTAAACATGCAATGAAACTTAATTTAGCACAAACCTGGCCCAATAATAATTTTTCCTAGAGTAGATTGTGTGTCCTATGGGGATAATGCATTTGAATGCTGTATTCTATGATCATTTGCCAAATAAACCTAAAAGCTAAACTAACCTACTATTATGTAAGCTCTAATGATATTCTTCAGCAGATAGGTTGAACACTTTTTAAGACAATTTGAACAGGTTTGATCTGTAGCTTGAGAGTGCAAGTTCATTTCCTGGTCAATATCAAATTGCTTTCTTTGTTTTCATATTTGTAAGAATAGAGAGCTTCTTAAAAAGTAGTACTATATTGCACATAGATATTAAGTGAAACTGAATTAAAATTTTATTTTGAGGATTATGATATCCTTTGAGTTGATGACATGCATGAGGTGTTACAAAACTAAAGTTATGAATCACTGAACTAAGAGATTGGTGCTTTGCAAAGGAGAGAATCTAACGTCTGATCATTTTTTTCCCTATGAATAAAATTTCAGTGCTAAATATTTATTAGATTCAGTAAAACTATACATGTTCGTTTTATTGCTGAATAGATTAAAACTATATGTATCACCATTCAGTAAAAGAAGCTATATTATAATAATATACCTCTATGAATGACTTTGTAAATCAAATATATTATTTGGAAAAAGAATCAAAATAAAGAAGACAATGTTAAGCTTCATATGTTTATTAAGTATAAATATATGCAAATACAATTAATAAAGTAGCATTCTCAGTCTGAATGTAAACGATATTAAAGATCTATTTTTCATGAAATGATGGACAGAGTTTATAACATAAGACCTCTTATCACCCTTGTAGAAAGATCTGGATTCAAATCATGGGTTGTGGCATTGTTGTCTGTCACAACCTGCAGATAAGTCTGTTAACTTTGTAAGTATGAAAGCTGATAATTAACAAAAAAAATTACCCTTTACATGACTGATGCAACAACAGCTGTTGGTGATGTAAAGATGAAAACCTCTACTTGAGAAACTTTGAAAAGCAATGGTAGATATCATATTAAATAATTTGTGGAAATAAAAACAGATGTAGTTTGAACAATGTGTTTGAATCCCTTAAGTACTGGGTGTCTCAAAGAGGAAATCAAAAATACTGGTGTCTTCTAAATGTGGCTTTCATTTGCAAGTGACTGAAGGTTTATCATATACTGTTGATTTGTATTAAAAGAGCACAATTCTCCTTTTTAATATTAAGGTTAGAAGTGGCTCAGTCGTTAGCATGATAGATTTGTAACCAAAAGTTTGAGTCTTGCACTGTGCCATTGTTGAGATTTTCTCCATTTGTTGTATCTTGCTTTCCATATGAAATTAGACAAAGGAAGATTCCCATCCACTTGTAATGACTGTCTTGCAGATTTCCATCCTCCTCTATGAGAATCTGGAAATAATACCTGGAAATATTATGTTATAAACTTGATGCACTACCATATGTCTACAGGAAACCTTTTGTTGTATCATTGTTCGACGGCCGGTAGCTCAGTGGTCAGAGCACCTGACATGTTATCAGGAGGTCGTGGGTTCAGATCCCACCGTCTAATGACAATTTTTCCTCTATATTATTCTATCCTCTATGAGTTTTTTTGTGAGAGTCATTTGGCCTGTCATTTGCAAAACATTCCATTCTGGAGTTAAACTGTATCTGCAGTTTATTGATATTGCATAGTAGATTTTTGATGAACCAGAATGAATGGCAAAAAAAATAATCAAATTTCCAATTAATCCGCTATCCATGGGGGCGGGGGTGGCTCAGTCGGTAGCGCGCCAGGCTCGTAATCTGTAGTTCCCAGGTTCGAGTCCCAGCTGGGTCAGCGTTGAGATTTATCTTCGCAAAATTCCCCGCCCTGCCCACAGTCAGTAGGGGACACCGATGAACTTGGAAAGGCCGCCGTTCGTCGGATGGGACGTTAAGCCGTGGCCCCGTGTGCGGGAGAGTCATACCCTGTGCACGTTAAAGAACTCGCTGGATGGCCCTGACGGGAGGCTACCATCTGTCTCCCAACAGCTGTTCCAGTGGGTCCCCTCCCCCAACCTTCTCTGAGCCTTCGGGGTCCATGTGACCTGGCCATTTAACCCATGGTGTGCAAAAAAGTGCCGCTCAGAGGTAAAACAACCCAAACAACCCGCTATCCATGTATAATGTGCAGACTTCAAAATTTTTTAAAAATTATTTAGCATGGACTTTATTAATTTAAAATAGGATAGGAAAGAGGTTTACTTTTCCGCCTTCATTTCCCATTCAATGCGAAAACATTCTGCTACAGGAAACCTTTTTTCATATATTTTGGTGGCCAATTTGTTGCTTCCAAGTTATTTTAGTGCATACGTTATTTTTTTCAATTTCCCAGATAATCGAGAGTCTACTATATATATTAAAATGATGTTACTATGAGTTGAGTTTTTTCACTCTGAATGGCACTTTTATGCCCTTGATGGACTAATTAAAGGTCACAAATTTGTTCAAAGATTTGGAGCTGTGTCGGAGAAGGGATATTCTGAACAGATGTTAGGTAACATGGGCACATTATTTTCTGTTTTCACATGGCTTAATATCCTATTCATTGAATGGTGGACCTTCCATGTATTTGTCCCCTTTTTCACTGAGGGTAGCTGGCACAGTGTGGACTCGAACCTGGGAATATTATGTTATAAACTTGACTTACTAACAATTGAGCCAACCCTTATATTTATTGTAAAATTCAAAATTTTGACATAATAAAAGTATGTTTTTTGCGATTACTAAAATCAAAAGACGGAATGTGAAATTGAAAACATTTAAATTCCTGCTTAGTGATCTGTAAGTTCTTATCAAGTATTTTCATTACGACAAAATAAAAATGTTATCAAATGGTCAGCTATTCATGTTATCCTTTTGTAGATTGGAGGTAGCAATAAAAATATATACTGATAACAGCCGAAGACAAAAACGGTGTAGATTTTTCACCACTTTGTTTATCATATTTCTTTCATGTAAACATTTGCTTGTTTTTATTTTTCACACTTTTTTGTGGGTAACAAAGTTTCGTGTGCTGATGTAACCTGCTGTCCTCCAATTCAGTAGCTTTCAAATAGTAAATGCAAATTTTATATTACTGCAAGAGGCAGCTTTTACTTTTTGCTGAACTTTGAAAAGATAGCATTTTCAATATTCAGAATGTGTTATTTGTACAATTCAAATGATGCTGTAAAATTTATTTATTGATTTGTTTTTGCCATTTCATTTTGAAATTCATGCAGTATTGTACTTACAGCAAATGGGAAGGTTGTTCAACAAGATGACTATTATTAACTCTTGTTTTTAGTTATTCTGTTTTTTTTTATTGCTGACGATGATGCATGCATTCATGCCAGAAAGTTTGTTTTGTCCAGCTCACATTGCCTTATAACTGCAATGTTAATTTTTTGTATTGACGGATCACCAGTTTTGGACATTTTTAATATAATGATTGAAACAAATCATTTGAATGATAGATATATAGAGATATTAATTTACCTTCTGAAGACACTTCATAATTTTTTCCCCCAATTTTTTAAATGTTATAACATTTTGAATGTGAAATTTTTGAATTCTTATACCACGGTGAATTCAGGAAACTGTTGTTACTCTGATAAGTTATACTTATTAGCAACAGGGCACTTAATTCAAAAGATTTTATATTTCTAATATACTTAAATAAGTTGCTAATATTATGTTTTGTGTAATTTTCTTCCTATGCAAATGGGTTGTCACAGATAAAAAATTTACAATTTTTTAGGTCTGATTTTATAAACTTGGAAGTATATATTAAATCATCATCAAGATAGTTATTTTTTATTCATCTTTAGTAAAAGGCAAAATTATCTGTTATTAAGAAAATAATGTTTCCTGCAATCACGATGAAACATAATTTTGAAATGAATGACGTTCACAAAGAGCTGCTTTCAAAGTTGGTGCTCTGTTTTTAGGGTACAAATCTGATATCTATTTCAAGCATTTGTAATTTATTGAGTGTACCACAGATTTTAAACTTTTTTTACTTCTATGTTAATTGAAAAACAATCTCAGTTTTCTCGACTCTTACCTGCTTCATAGGAATCAAGCTTTATGCAAACACACTTTAGATAATTTTAATGTGCAATTCACACCTTAACCTGACCTTCTGGTATAATGTATGTAGATTTCAATAAAAACAAAACCGACATTACCGATTTTGAAACACTTGTGCTCTTATTGATAACAAGAAGTTAAAATAAACGTTTATGAAATTTGAAAACCTGTGTTGTGTTTGCTTTTTAATATGAGTAATTTGAAACCAGTGGCATATTTTTCATAAGTGGAGTAGCACTTGGTGATGAGTAAAAGTTGCATTTGCTTTTGACTATGTCATTGCCCATTTTGGCATTTTCAGAGGTAACGCAGAACTGTGTTAGTAAGTCTATGAAAAACTTGTTTAGTTGCACTGAGCGTAATTCAGCTTTCATAGAAGCTTTGAAGGGTAACTGGTAAGGGTTGTAGTAGCAATGCCCCAGTGTTCAGGTAAATATTCGAAATGGGATAATATAGACACTTGTGGGTATTTTTGAGTAATGAAATATTAGTTTTTATCATTTTAATTCACAATATACACTGGTTCCCATAAATTAAGGAAAACTCGGAAAATTTATGATAAAAAACTATGTGAATGATTTTATTGAAATTTGATTGGAACATGAATTACAATGCTAGTTACAGAGTGGCGTAAAATATTTTACACTAGAAATATTTTTTGTCAAAAAATAACAGGAACTTCTCCAAAAATGAGGTGTCAGAATGCAATGGGCAAAGTTCTTTAATAAGGAGTGTGGTCACCCCTTACAGCAATGCAGGCACGATAGCGATGTTCCATGATGTGAATCAGCTCAGTAGGAAGTAACGATCATTGCTCCTTTAAAGCAGTAATAAGCTCCCCTATTGTTTAAGGTGGCGGATTGAGAGGGCAGCAACACATCTCCCTAGAGAGCATTCCATGCATGCTCAATCGGATTTTGGTCGGGAGATCGAGCTGGCCATTCCATGCGCATAATGGTCTCTTGAAAGTGTTCCACTGGTCGAGCTCTGTGTGGACGAGCGTTATCGTCTTGTAAGATGAATGTTTAACCTATTGCACCAACCTAAGGGCATACATAAGGGTCCAGGATATCGTCTCTATACCTTTGAGCATCGAGGTTACCACTCGTCAACATATAGAGGTCTGTGCGTCCATCTAAGGAAATGCCACCCCAAACACGCTACATCCACCGTAATTGACTTTGACGGATGTTACTGGGCTGATATCGGGTACTCGTTCTCTCTATATCAAACAATGTCCGGAGGCACTGCAAGCAATATCTGGATTCCTCTGTGAAGAGTACGGACCTCATTGCTCTTCTGTCCAGTTAACATGCATGCGTGCCCAATTCAGACGTTCTCTCCTGTGACGTGAGGGGTATACAAATTATTAGCCTTCTAGCGTACAGACCTCGTGAAGCCTTCTGGGGCGAGAGTGGCTCGGTCGGTAGCGCGCCAGGCTCATAACTGCAGTTCCCAGGTTCGAGTCCCAGCTGGGTCAGCATTGAGATTTATCTCTGCAAAACTCCCCGCCCTGCCCACAGTCAGTAGGGAACAACAGTAAGCTTGGAAATGCCGCCGTCCTTCGGATGGGACGTTAAACCATGGCCCGTGTGCGGGAGAGCCATACCCTGTGCACGTTAAAGAACACGCTTGATGGGAGACTACCATCTCCCAACAGCCGTTCCAGTGGGTCCCCTCCCCCAACCTCTGAGCCTTTGGGGTCCTTGTGACCTGGTCATTTAGCCCATGGTGTGCAAAAAAAGTGCCGCTCAGAGGTAAAACAACCCAACCCATGAAGCCTACCCACAGTAGAAGCTGATACAACCCTCGTAGTGGCTGCTGCAAGAGAGGATCGTAGCTGAAAGGGAGTAGACACTATATACACTGTGCAGAAAGAAAGTAGGCAATATTTAAACAGGTATTCTATGAGAGGCCATTACTAACATGCTGAAGTACACGTTTCGATGGCATTAGGTCGTATGGACGTGTGTTACTTGGCCGTTAAAAACTCCCTAGCATCAAAATTTGTGAAAACCTAGCTGAAAAATCGTACTGAAAAGTGAAATGTTAGGAGCAACTTATGGGGATGAGGCTCTTTCCATAGCACAAATATTTCGATGGTTTAAGCATCTTCGAAAGGGCAGAGGATGTAGAAAATGACGCATGCAGTGGACGACAGAAAAACTCTTCAACGCAGCATTGGTCGATAAAGTGAGCAATTTACTCCCAACAGACGGTTGACTGGCACTCGGAATCATAAGTGAACTGAACTGAATAAGGGATCAATAAAGTCCATAATTACCGCAAACTTGGGTATGGCTCTCTCGCACATGGGGCCACGTGGCCCTTTCCAAGTCCATCGGTGTCCCTTACTGACCGTGGACAGGGCGAGGAATTCTGCGGAGATTTTTCATTCTGTTGAAAATCGATCTAAATTTGGAATAAGTTGACCCTTCGAGTTCATGGATTGATCCAAAATGTAGCATTTTTCATATTTAAGATCAATCCAGTAGAATTTCCGATTCTCAGGAGGTTCGATTGTTAGGAAACATAAATAGTAGTAGTAGTAGCATTTATTTCCACTCATAATCCATACATATATATATCACAAATTTTCATACATGTAACAATAACAATGGTGGAAACACAAATGCATAAAATCAACAAAACATAAGTAAGAAAAATAAAAACCACACACATAATTTTAGTAATTACATGCCGAAGCCAAGGGACTAAACTGTCCGTCCAGGTTCCGTTTTAACTACCAATAAATAAAAATAAATACCCCCTCAAGCAGCTGCTCGCCACAGAGGTCTGACAGGAGCCTGTCAGTTTATATGCCATAGTAGAAGGTCTGAGAGGATGGCAGGCCCTCAGCAGAAAAACGACACGAACATCCATGCCTTACCCGGGGCTCGAACCCAATATCGTATTAAAACTCTAGGCAACCAATAATGGGAATAACATTCAATTCTTAATATAACTTGATACATCAATAATAAAAGAAAGGATATTCATTAATTTTAAATAAAAGATTTAAACGATTGACCGTAAAGTACAATTCATAACAGTTAGTATATGTGTATGTAAATTCTTTTTGAAGACAGTCAAATTGTTTTCATTTCCCATATCCAGTGGTCCATAAAAGTTGGTATATCGTTGCTGTTTTATACACACCGGACTAGCTAGGAACAATATTTTCGCCTTCTGTAATATATATTCTTGTTGCATGATTTTGTTGCTTTGTGGTAAATTATCAGTGTCTTCTTCGGTACTGGGGCTGTTGTTCGGATCATATTCGGATTCACTGTTAGGAACTTTTTTTTTTTATCTTTCTGCTATTTTTAATTAGTAATTTGTTTGAAAGTTTTATTTAGAGTCATATATGTCATTCGTTTGGCTTCATTTCCTTAAATTTGAATTGTAAAATAGGTAAATGAATTAACTTTACTGCCATTTATTTTAGCCGTATATGAATCCTAATTTTTTTGTTAGACACGCGATTTTGTTATTTTTCAGGTCTTCATAAAAATCCAGCGAGAAAACTATGAGGCTGATATTTGACTATCTGTGTTTGTCTATATCAACGTTCATGCAAAATTCGGATGGAGGTGGCTCAGTCGGTAGCGCACCAAGCTCATAATCTGCAGTTCCCAGGTTCGAGTCCCAGCTGGGTCAGCGTTGAGACTTTTCTCTGCAAAACTCCCCTCCCTGACCTCGGTCAGTAGGGACCACCAGTGGACTTGGAAAGGTCGCTGTTGGTCAAATGGGACGTTAAGGTTTGGCTCCCAAGTTCGGGAGAGCCATCCCCTGTGCACGCTAAAGAATATGCTGGATGGCCTTAACGAGAGGCTACCATGTGTTTCCCGACAGTTCTCCAGTGGATCCCTTTCCCCCAACTTTCTCTGAGCACTCGGGGTCCTCGTGACCTGGCCGTTTAGCCCATTGTGTGCAGAAAAAAGTGCACTTAGAGGTAAAACAATCCAACCGATGCAAAACCGCATTAATATGAAATTTGCGCGTTGAAGCCTCATAAGTCGAGGGATACCTACACTAAAATGAAAAATTAATTATTAATTAATTAATTCTAAAATTCTTTATAATTTTTTCTGTGTATAATATATTAATTAAACCAAAAATTTCACATTTTCTCAATTTTTAAAAAATGAAATAAAAATTTTCTTTATATCTATATATTTATTTCATTCTTTTATGGTTACCTCGTTTTAATCATTAGCCTTTGGGGCCCTAAAACTGAAGTTACGTCTTTGCCCTTATTTAAACATTTTTTAGATTTCTGGCCGTCCGTTGGCCAAGGTTAGCGCGCTTGGCTGCTGATCAGAGGGACCTGGGTTCGAGGCCCGGGTAAGGCATGGATGCTCGTGTTGTTTTTCTGCTGAGGTCCTGCCATCCTCACAGACCTTCTGTGGTATATAAACTGACAGCAGGGGCGTAGCTATGGGGCGGGGGGGGGGGAGGCTCTCCCCGAAAGTAACTCGGAGTTGGCAAAATTCGAAGCGACTTCGTAAAATCTAGGTGAGTTGTAAAAAATTGTAATCTTTTTCTTTTTGTAAAATTAAGGGGAGTTGTCGAAATCGAGGCAACTTGGCAAATCTAGGGCAGTTTGGAAAATGGAGAGACGGCAAAATCTAGAGCAGTTGGCAAAATTCGAAGCCACTTAGTAAAATACAGATGAGTTGGCAAAATCGGGACAATTTGGCAAAATTCGGAGTGACCTAGTAAAATCTTGGGGAGTTGGCAAAATTCAGGTGAGATGTAAAAATTGGGATTTTTTTCTGTAAAATTATGGCGAGTTGGCAAAATTTGGAGTGATTTGGCAAAATCGTGGAGAATTCGCAAAATTTGGAGTGACTTGGTAAAATCTTGGGGAGTTGACAAATTTCGGAGTGACTTGGCAAAATCGTGGGGAGTTGGCAAAATTCAGGTGAGATGTAAAAATTGCAATCTTTTTTCTGTAAAATTATGGCGTGTTGGCAAAATCGAGGCAACTTCGCAATATCTTGGAGGGTTGGAAAATCTTGGGAGTTGGCAAAATTCAGAGTGACTTTGCAAAAATCAGGTGAGATATAAAAATTGGGATTTTTTTTCTGTAAAATTGTGGCGAGTTGGCAAAATCTAGGGCAGTTGACAAAATTCGAATCCACTTGGTAAAATACAGGCGAGTTGTGAAAATTGGGGTTGCTTTTGTGAAATTAAGGAGAGTTCACCAAATCGAGAAAACTTGGCAAAATTTTGGGGAGTTTGAAAAATTTGAAGTCACTTGGCAAATTCAGGAGAGATGTAAAAATTGAGATTGTTTTGCGAAATTAAGGAGAGATGGTAAAATCAAGGCACCTTGGCAAAATCTAGGGAAGTTGGCAAAACTGGAAACCACTTGGTAAAGTACAGGTGAGTTGTAAAAATTGGGATTGGTTTTGTGAAATTAAGGAGAGTTGGAAAAACCGAGAACTCTTGGGAAATCTAGGGGAGTTGGCAAAATTCGAAGCCACTTGGTAAAATACAGGGGAGTTGTGAATATTGTGCCTTTCTTGTGCAATTAAGGAGAGTTGATAAAATTCAAAGTGACTTGGCTCAGGGAAGATGCAAAAATTGCGATTTTTTCCGTAAAATTACTGCGAGTTGGCAAAATTCGAATCCACTTGGAGTTGGAAATTGGGATTGGTTTTGTGAAATTAAGGAGTGTTGGACAAATTGAGGAAACTTAACAAAATATAGGGCAGTTGGCAAAATTCGAATCCACTTGGAAAATACCAACGAGATGTGATAATTGCGATTGGGCTTGAAAAATTGAGGAGAGAAAATCGAGAAAACTTGGCAAAATTTTGGGGAGTTTGAAAAATCCGAAGTGACTTGTCAAATTTAGGAAAGATGTAAAGATTGGGATTGGTTTTGTGAAATTAAGGAGAGTGGGCGAAAACAAGGGGAGTTGGGAAAATTCACACTAACTTGCTACAATTCGGACGAGATTAAAATATTGGGATTATTTCTGTGAAATTATGGCTAGTTGGCAAAATTGAAAGTCAAATGGCAAAATGCAGGAGAGTTGTGAAAATTGCCTTAAATCACTCCCCCCCACAAGGAGCGAAAATCTAGGTACGAACCAGACAGAGACATTATTTTCTCAGTTGGAAAGATTGATATTCGAGTTGGAAAATTTTCGATTTCTACCCCCTCCCTCCCCCCAACCATAGTCCTTCGCTACGCCCCTGACTGACAGGCTCCTGTCAGACCTCTGTGGCAAGCAGATGCTTGAAGGGCTATTTATATTTTAGATTTCTGACATTTTCACTTCTATAAAAGAAGTATTTTTGAAGGAAGTATCTCTTTTACTACGCAACTATTTGTGACAACGTATAATTTTCATTGGTAAATCAAATGCTGAGACAATGAATATCCTGTTCAGTCTGTTTAATGTAGATTCTGTACAATTTTTGTTGCTGATACTACCGTAATGTAACCTAAAGTCTGTTTCCTATTTTAGTAAATAAAAGCTAATTTTGAGCTCATAATAAATGCATTTCACCTTTTCGGTCGTTTACCAACACATTAACCACGCGAAATTAAAAGAGTTACTTTTTACATTGTTCCTTCCCCTTTTGTTCGCTTAAGGTTGTAAAATCCTAGCATTCTAACCTACGTGCTTCTAATTACAAACGCTCAAAGCAAACGGTTACGGTTCCAGCAGCAAAAGTAAAATAAATCAGTTGAAATAGTATGCCGGAAGATGGCAGCAGTTGCGATTTGCGAATAATACCAAGAAGGCTGCGATCCGTCGCAGCTAAATGTCCAATCTATCAACGCCAAAGCCGCAGAGAACCCTTATAGAAATGGCTGCGAATTAGCCCAGTTTGTCGTGGATCTAGAGCCGCACATTACAGCTCTGCGGTGAGTTGAAGTGATCCATTGTGGGCAAACAATGAGCGTGGACCGGAACCGGGCGATGCGAGCTCACCACGGCTCGCATTTAGGGGCCTATTGTTCGTCCTTGATGTTTGAATGTGATGGTGGTAACTTCTTACTTTGTTGTTTTCGATTTATCATTGCCTGTGAATAGGCGCTGCATGCACAAGCGACATGCAAATGAACAATAACAGCAATAGATTAAATGGGGCTGCAAAACTTGTTGGCTGGACTTGCATACATAATAGATGCATTAATCTGCCCACCTTGCAGGAATAACTAAATTCGTGTTATCCTTTATGTAGGTAATAAAACACAAAAGGTGGGTTTTTCGCTAGTCGCAAATATTCTGTTTTTATTTTGTTCATTCTACTTTGTGTATATTAGTAACGGGAGACTGAGGTCTGGCGAAATGAAATCTGCATTTCCTTGTTATATGAATGGAGACGAAGAATTCATGGCTCAACAAATTGTAGAGGAAGAAAAAATATAAATGAGAAAAAAGTCATGAAGGAAGGTTAGAAATTGAAATGATGTTACTCGTATTTAAAGAATGGTCGTTCCAAGGTCGAGAATTTAGTGTCTTTTTGAATGCAGAGAAGTCTCTTTTTGGAAGAGAGGCGGGTTCGAATCCCAAATAAAGGTTGTTATTTTAGAGAGATAGAGACTTTTTTGGCACACATTTAATCAAATGGTCAGGGTTGGGTTGTTTTACCTCTGTGCGGCACTTTTTTTTTTACACAACGGGCTAAATGGGCAGGTCACAAGGAGCCCGAGGTCTCAGAGAAGGTTGGAGACCCACTAGAACAGCTGTTGGGAGACAGGTGGTAGCCTACCGTCAAGGCCATCCATCGTGTTCTTTAACCTGCACAGAGTATGTCTCTCCCGCACAGAGTGCCACGGCTTAACGTCTCATTCGATGGATGTCGGCCTTTGCAAGGCCATCGGTGTCCGCTACTGATCGTGAGCAGGGCGGGAAATTTTGCGGAGGTAAATCTCAATGCTGACCCAGCTGGGACTCGAATCTGGGAATTGCAGATTACGAGCCTGGCGCGCTACCGACTGAGCCACCTCCGACCCAATGTTGAAAAGGACTTCCGCAGTTTTAGAGGACAAAGAAAGTTACAAACGTATTTCCATCTTTTTTTTTTTACCATTTTGTGTTTTTTGGGACAAAATGAAAAGAAAAGAAAGCTGCAAACGTATTCCCCCCTTTTTTTAAACATTTTGTCCCTCCAAAAGAGGGGCGGGGGTGGCTCAGTCGGTAGCGCGCCAGGCTCGTAATCTGTAATTCCCAGGTTCGAGTCCCAGCTGGGTCAGCGTTGAGATTTATCTCCGCAAAGCTCCCCGTCCTGCCCACGGTCAGTAGGGGACACCGATGGACTTGAAAAGGTCGACGTCCGTCGGATGGGACATTAAACCGTGACTCCGTGTACGGGAGAGCCATACCCTGTGCACGTTAAAGAACACGCTGGACGGCCTTGACGGGAGGCTACCATCTGTCTCCCAACAGCTGTTCCAGTGTGTCCCCTCCCCCAACCTTCTCTGAGCCTTCGGGGTCAATGCGACCTGGCCATTTAGCCCATTGTGTACAAAAAAGTGCCGCTCAGAGGCAAAACAATCCAACTCTCCAAAAGAAAGATATATAAACACTTTGAAAAGGTAAACCTGAATACTTAGGGGAAACCAAAAAGGAGGACTTCCATATTTTTGATAAGATAGATGATGTATCATCGAAATGGGGGAATTTCTGCATATTTTGTGGGACTGATCATAAAATGATGAAAAGAGGACTTTTCGCTTCTTCAGTGGTGAAAGAGGAAAATGTTTTAAAGGGAGAACGTCCTCATTTTTGGAGGACAAAGAAAATACTTTGAAAAGGAGGACTGCTGTGTACTTAGGGAAAACAAAGCGTAGAAAAGGAGGACTTCCGTATTTTTGGTAAGATAAATTGAAATGTCATTGAAATGGAGGACTTCTGCATATTTTCTGGACAGAGAACAAAAAGCTGAAAAGGAGGACTTTTGAATCATTAAGTTACATCTGGGATAAACGTTAGTGAAGAGGACTTTAGTATCTTTGGGGAGAACAAAATGGTAAATAATTTCAGAGGACAAAATGAGAAAAAGAAAGCTACAACCGTGTTTCCTTTCATTACTATTTTGTCCTCTCTAAAAGGAGCTTATACAGTCGCTCAAAAAAATATCCGAACATTATGGTTGATTGCAAAATTCAGAAAAAATATCTGGCAACGATTTTTTTAGAAATTAGTGATCTGGCAATCTTCGCGTACGTACACTGTACAGCTCGATTTTTTCGATGGGAAAAGTCTGCTTTAAATGTTTGGGAAAAATTCACATGCTTTTATTAAGACGTAGGCTCGGGTTGTCTATTTGTAGAAATTAGTGATCTGGCAATCTTCGCGTACGTACACTGTACAGCGACTAATACCTCTGACAAATACCTCTGAGCTGCACTTTTTGGTACCAATGGGCCAAACCCCAGTCCACAAGGTCTCCGCGGGCTCAGAGAAGGTTGGGAGAAGGGGAACTACTGGAAAGCTGTCAGTAGACAGATGGTAACTTTCCGTCAAGACCATCCAGCGTGTTCTTTAACGTGCATAGGGTATGGCTCTCCTGCACACGGAGACACGGCTTGGCGTCACATCCGAAGGGCGGCGGCCTTTCCAAGCCCATCGGTGTCCCCTACTGACCGAGGACAGGACTGAGAGTTTGGAGGATATAAATCTCAACGTTGGCCAATGTGGAACTCGAATTTGGGAAGATTACGAGCCAGGCGCGCTACGAACTAGGTAGGCTCCCCAACCCCTTATTAACCTATAATAGGAGAAGTCAAATGACATTTATTATACGCCTTTTATATTATTGAATTGATTTCACTTCTCCTTGGGGCAGGGGTGGCTCAGCCGGTAGTGCGCCAGGCTCGTAATCTGCAGATCCCAGGTTTGAATCCCATCTGTGCCAGAGTTGAGATTTATCTCCGCAAAGCTGCCCACTCTGCCCTCGGTCAGTGGGAGACACCGATGGGCTTGGAAAGACCGCCGTCCGTCGGATGGGACGTTAAGCCGTGTCCCCGTGTGCGGGAGAGCCATACCCTGTGCACGTTAAAGAACACACTAGATGGCCTTGACGGGAGGCTACCATCTGTCTCCCAACAGCTGTTCCAGTGGGTCCCCTCCCCCAACCTTCTCTGAGCCTTCGGGGTCCATATGACCTGGCCATTTAGCCCATGGTGTGCAAAAAAGTGCCGCTCAGAGGTAAAACAACTCAACCCAACCTTTCTCCTTTACTTGTTCCCAGTCTTTTATTCCTTTTCCCTGCAGTAGTGGTTCTTTCATCGAATAGGCGAGCCAGTTTTTCTCGGCCCGGTAATTACCTTAGACATGGCCAGCCAATTAACTGTCTCACTGCACAAGCCAGAAATCGGATCCAAAAATCAATGGCAGAAGATCTGATCATGACTCATACAATCAATCAAGTGCTGAGGGTTAACACCATCGACCTTTGGATGGATTGTCCTCAAGCAGTCATGGCCGATGAATTCGGAGTTTGGTGGGAAATTTGCATCATTTGAAACACTTCAATTCACGTCTTTTGTCTGAATGGAAAAGCGATAGAAAAGTATTTTGTTGTCCTTCCATGAAAAATCGGTCAATTAGCAATCTTTTTTTTAATTTGGAAGTTAGTCAAGTCAGATCTTTCACCTCTTATGTGAATAAGTAAAGTAGCAACATTATGCCCTTAACTTAAAATAGATTGGGTTATTATTTATCTCTGAGATGCACTCTTGTGCATACAATGGGTTAAATGACTGAGTGTTTGTGTTGTTGTTTTACCTCTGAGCGGCACTTTTTTGCACACCATGGGCTAAATGGCCAGGTCACATGGACCCCGAAGGCTCAGAGAAGGTTGGGGGAGGGGACCCACTGGAACAGCTGTTGGGAGACAGATGGTAGCCTCCCGTCAAGGCCATCCAGCGTGTTCTTTAACGTGCACAGGGTATGGCTCTTCCGCACACGGAGCCACGGCTTAACGTCCCATCCGACGGACGGCGGCCTTTCCAAGCCCATCGGTGTCCCCTACTGACCGTGGGTAGGGCGGGGAATTTTGCGCAGATAAATCTCAACGCTGACCCAGCTGGGACTCGAACCTGGGAACTACAGATTACGAGCCTGGCGCGCTACCGACTGAGCCACCCCCGCCCTTAAATGACTGAGTACAAGGATCCCGAGGCTTCGGAGAAGGTTGGAGGAAAGGGCACCCACTGGATACAAATGGCAGACAATGGGAGTTTTCCCGTCAGGCCATCCAGCGTGTTCTTTAACATGCACGGGGTCATGGCATAACGTGCACACGGTGCCATAGTTTAGCGTTCCATTCGATGGACGGCTGTCTTTCCAAGCCCAACGGTGTCCCCTCTTTTAACGAGTGCAGAACAGGAGGTAGCGGAGGAAATTTTTAAAGCTATGAACAGGCCACAAGAATCCCAATGGGTCAGGGTTTTGTTGGAGAAGGGATTGGATTGGGTTGTTTTACCTCTGAAAGACACTTTAAAATGGTCAGGTCACGAGGACCCCGAAGGCTTAGAGAAGGTTGGGGGAGGGGACCCACTGAAACGGCTGTTGGGAGACGGATGGCAGCCTCTCGTCAAAGCCACACAGATGTTATTTAACCTGCACAGGGTATGGCTCTCCCGTACACGGAATCACGGCTTAACGTCCCATCCGATGGACGGCGGTCTTTCCAAGTCCATCGGTGTGCCCTTCTGACCGAGGGCAAGGCGGGGAATTTTGCGGAGATATGCTGGCTCAGGTGGAACTCGAGCCCAAACCTGGGGGTGGGGGTGGGTCAGCTCTCTTGGAGAAGGGAATTCACTAGAAAGGCATTAAGAAAAAAAATGAATCCTCCCAATTATGACATCCAATGCATTCTTCAACGTGCAGAGAGTATAATTCATTTGTTCAATGAACAACAGCTTAGTGTCTAATCCAATTGACGTCGTCCTTTCCAAACCCAGCGATGCCCGTTTTAATCACCGAGGTTAGCACGGGTTAGTGGAGAAAATCTCAAAACTTGCAATATTGGGAGTTAAATTTGAGAACATCAGTCAGCGCTACGGACTAAGCCAAATGCCACCTCCTGAAAAGAGTTCAGTTATAATTTTGTTCCATTTTGTTCCTCTTGCGTAAATAAGAAGTAATTCCCCTTAATAATAAGAAGTAATTCCCCTTAATAATAAGAAGTAATTCCCCTTAATAATAAGAAGTAATTCCCCTTAATAATAAGAAGTAATTCCCTCTTTCTCCATGAGGCAGGGGAGTGTTCAGTCGGCAGCGCGCCTGGATCATAATCTGAAATTCCCAGGTTCGAGTCCCACGTGTGCCAACGTTGAGATTTATCTCCCCTAAACTCTGTCCCTTCACATGAGCACAAAGGGAACACCGTCTGATTTGAAAGACGGATGGGAGCTGAAGTCGGGGTCCCGTGCGTAGGAGAGCTTTATATATATATATGCACCCTGTGCGCGTTAAAGAACACGCTGGATGCCTCTGACTAGCGGTTTCCATCTGTCACCCAACTCTCTAGTGGTCATCTTCCTCCAATCTACTCTGAGCCCTTGGGGGTCCTTGTGACCTGGCCATTTAGCCATTGTCTGAAAACAAAGTACCGCTCAGAGGTAAAAAACAACACTATTTCGTGCCTACTCCAAGACTTTGGGGTGGCTCAGTCGGTAGCGCGCCAGGCTCGTAATCTGCAGTTTCCAGGTTCGAGTCCGACCTGGACCAGTGTCGGTCAGTAGGGACAGCAGTTTCCTTGGAAAGGCAGCCGTCCATTGGATGGGACGTTAAGCCGTGGCCCTGTGTGCGAGAGAGCCATACCCTGTGAACGTTAAAGTAACACGCTACATGGTCTTGATGGGAGGTTACCATCTGTCTCCTAAAAGCTGTACAGTGGGTCCCTTCCACCCAACATTCTCTGTTCCCCTTGGGGTCTTTGTGATCTGGTTATTTAGCCCATTGTGTGCAAAAAAAAAAGAACCACTTTTACTTATCTAACTCCAAGACTTTGGGAGTCTTTGTAAACTGATGCTAGGGCCATTCTGTGCAAAAAAAAAAAATGTTTCTGACAACTAAAACTATCCAACAATAAACATTACATTTTTTTTTCATTTTAACCATTCGTTTACGTTCAAGAAAAATTAATTTCAAAATATTTTAATTACTTCCGGCTGATGTATGCTCCTAGGTAATCTCCCAGTTCCCTTAGGAGGAGTTTGGACTCCCTGGTCGAAGGCCATTCGAAAGAAAAATTGCTTCTCTTCTTGCAACGAAGGAACGGAAGCCAACGATCTTGCTTAACAACAACAACTGGACAGTGTACTTTGCTATAATTCCGTGAAAAATCCAGCTTTGAGGGCCAGCAAGCGCTTTCAAGTCCCCGAGGTAGAATTGGAATTGCAGCATTCCCCCAGAAGCCACGAAGTCTCAGCATCCGCGATAGAGCACCAACATGGTCACGAGACGTGTGCCTACGCCATCCGTTACAAGTGATGTCAAGTCCCGGGAGCTCTCGTGACAAATAGCCGCAGGTGGGCTCTATGACTCGGGGGCTAACGGCCACTTGGAGGCAGACCACTCGTTAGAGCTTTGCTCCACAGAGGAAAACAAAAAGTTGGTTTTTGTCCTTTTCTTTATTTTGAAAGTTCCTCTCTTCTCAAAGAAAAGTCTGGCAGTAGTTGTTTTACCTCTGAGCGGCACTTTTTTACGCACAATGCACTAAATGGCCAGGTTACAAGGACCCTGAGGGGTCAGAAAAGGTTGGAGGAGGGGACCCAATGGAACAACTGTTGAGAGACAGATGGTAGTCTCTCGCCAAAGTCATCCACGTGTTCTTTAACGTGCACAGGGCATGGCTCTCCCGCATAGGGGCGAGGGTGGCTCAGTCGTTAGTGCGCCAGGCTCGTAATCTGTAGTTCCCAGGTTCGAGTCCCAGCTGGGTCAGCGTTGAGATTTATCTCCGCAAAATTCCCCACCCTGCCCACGGTCAGTAGGGGACACCGATGGGCTTGGAAAGGCCGCCGTCCGTCGGATGGGACGTTAAGCCGTGGCCCCGTGTGCGGGAGAGCCATACCTTGTGCACGTTAAAGAACATGCTGGATGGCCTTGACGGGAGGCTACCATCTATCTCCTAACAGCTGTTCCAGTGGGTCTCCTCCCCCAACCTTCTCTGAGCCTTCGGGGTCCATGTGACCTGGCCATTTAGCCCATGGTGTTGGTTGGTTGGTTGTTTTACCTCTGAGCGGCACTTTTTTGCACACCATGGGCTAAATGGCCAGGTCACATGGACCCCGAAGGCTCAGAGAAGGTTGGGGGAGGGGACCCACTGGAACAGCTGTTGGGAGACAGATGGTAGCCTCCCGTCAAGGCCATCCAGCGTGTTCTTTAACGTGCACAGGGTATGGCTCTCCCGCACACGGGGCCACGGCTTAACGTCCCATCCGACGGACGGCGGCCTTTCCAAGCCCATCGGTGTCCCCTACTGACCGTGGGCAGGGCGGGGAATTGTTGCGGAGATAAATCTCAACGCTGACCCAGCTGGGACTCGAACCTGGGAACTACAGATTACGAGCCTGGCGCGCTACCGACTGAGCCACCCCAGCCCATGGTGTGCAAAAAAGTGCCGTTCAGAGGTAAAACAACCCAACCCAACTTCCCGCACACGGGTCCACGGCTTAACGTCCCATCAGACGTAGGGCGGCCTTTCCAAGCCCATCGGTGTCCCCTACTGACCGTGGGCAGGGCGGGGAGTTTTGCGGAGATAAATCTCAACGCTGGCCCAGTTGAGACTCGAACCTGGGAACTACAGATTACTCCTGAAATTTCTGAGGATTTGACCAGTAACATATTTTACACATTTAATTGTATCTATGCAATCTACGGAAAACAGTTTTTTGGTTATTGCAATGCAAACTTTATTGTTATAGAAACAAAACGTATACCAATTTAAATACATTAGTAATTGCAATATTTCTGCTCTTTCTATATTTCTCATTGACTGGTTCATTATTCACAGCAATATCTTTTTCATAATAGAAATTTCAATTTCCTAGAACTATCCAATTTTAACCTAATCATAGTGTGTGTTTTAAAAAGTAGTTTGCGATAACTTGTGTTGATCATTGATGCTCATTAGTGAGCAAGTAAATTTCAATAAAAGAAATATATAAGCACTATATTATTGTGTTTCTGAATATATACCATGATTCATTAGAATATGAAACAATACGCTGGTTTCCATAAATTAAGGAAAATCCCTATGTTAAGCCAATGGGAAGCTAACGTCAAAGCTCTATAACTTCTAAAATAAGTTTTTTTGTTTTGAAAAATGTGATTGCAGATAAAGATCTCAATCAAATAAATCAATATCTCGATTTTCAACAATCGTCGATCGTAGATCGCATAATCATATTCGATGTACCGGGAAATAATTTTACCCCTAACCATCTCCATCATAAAGATATGCCAATTTGGCATGAGTAAGAACAAAATATATAAGTAAAAAACCCTTAGGTGGGCCCCTAAGGGCAAACACAAGAAAAACTAAAAATAGCAGTAAAATTGTATAAGAAACATAAAACGGGTAGGTCTCCTCAGAGAACGTTACCGTTTTAGGCCTCTTGTACTTGTTCAAAACAGTATGATCGTAAAGAATCCGAGAAGAACTAATCTCATTGGGATTATTGCTTACAGCCTCAAAAAATCATTTTGAGGTGCGTTTTATGTGTGTAATATATATGGTCGATGCCCAGGTCTTTATGGAGTTGTCTGTTAGTGACAAACCAGAGGGCATCGACCGCAGTTCTCAAAATCTTGTTCTGTAAGACCTGAATCTTACGAATATTGGTGGGTGTAGTATTCGCCCATATGGGTGAAGCATAGAGAATCACCGGTCTGATGATCATATCATAGAGTAAAAGCTTATGATCAATCATTATAATGGAATTTCTCCTAAGGAGGGCCTAGCTGGCCTCTCAATGAATTGACTTTGGAGATTACGATTTTCAACAATATTTAGTCAATATTTAATGAATTATGGAAGTTTGAATATTTAACGGTAACAATGCCAGCCACAAAACATGACTTCAGAAGTTAATTAAAACTTAGTAATAAGTATTGTATCAAAGTGTTTAATAAATTAAGTGTGTATTTTAGAACTTTGTGTAAAGAATTCTTTCACTATTCTTCAGTTTTGTATAAGTTTCTTAAGAGACTATATCTCACAGACTGAACCTCGAGTTTACGAACCTGGCACACTAGCGTCTGCGCCACCTAGCGAGAGACTTCGTCACTGAAGCAATATAGTGACGTCACGCCAATTGGGTGAAATGAGATCCGAATCGGAAAGGGCCAGAGTGAGAAGATGCATTTTGCGTCAAGTGGTCGCGCTTCACAACCAGAACCTGGCATTTGTCGACATCCATAATTAACGCGAACCAAGCGCTTTGCAAACTTCCGATTCACGCAGAATCGTCTGCACAAAGGTCAACCGACCGCAGCAGTCGGTTCACTTCCCTTTTGGAACTGCAGACGTCAATGGCAGGTGCTGAATCAATTGGCGGCTGCAGATCATCTAATTAAAACTCTCTCTAGTCAGTTCTTGCAGAGTGTGCCAGATCGTCAGCAGAGGTGGGGGGGGGGAGGCGACTGTAGGCCATTTATCAATTAACGATCTGCTGCAACGGAGGTAATTGTCCCATTCTGTCACCAAACGGGGGAGTAGGGCCACGGGGAATGCACTCCGTTGAAGGTTAATTGCTATTCTTTTATTGCAGGTATGCGGTAATGTGTGCGCGACATTCAAGTTTATTTGTGGAGCGCGGTGACGTCCACCAATCGCTCGTAATTAATGCTCCAGGTCGTCATTAGAGAACTGAGGAGGAAGAGGAACTCCTCCACGCCTCGGTGAGGTGGATCGGTGAGGTGACGATCTGCTTTTCACTTCTCGTTGATTGAGAACGGGAATTGGGAGCTGATGCTGATGTTGCGGCAAGCAATTAGTTCTCTGACGAATAGATGAAAGGAATTGGGGGAGGAATTCTTGAAGGGGGGGATTTTATTCTCTCTTTGGTTTAAAAACTGAATGGGGGACTTCTTGGGGGGGGGGGGGCGTTGGGTTGGGTTGTTTAACCTCTGAGCGGCACTTTTTTGCACACCATGGGCTAAATGGCCAGGTCGCATGGACCCCGAAGGCTCAGAGAAGGTTGGGGGAGGGGACCCACTGGAACAGCTGTTGGGAGACAGATGGTAGCCTCCCGTCAAGGCCATCCAGCGTGTTCTTTAACGTGCACAGGGTATGGCTCTCCCACACACGGCGCCACGGCTTAACGTCCCATCCGACGGACGGCGGCCTTTCCAAGCACATCGGTGTCCCCTACTGACCGTGGGCAGGGCGGGGAATTTTGCGGAGATAAATCTCAACGCTGACCCAGCTGGGACTCGAACCTGAGAACTACAGATTACGAGCCTGGCGCGCTACCGACTGAGCCACCCCTGCCCCCAGGAGGGGCGTTGTTTCGTTTTTACGATGGAAAATATATTCTTTGTTGCTTTTTTTACTCTTGAGATTTCCTTTTTGTTGCGTTGTGATTTTTTCTTTTATCTGTGAAAAGTATTTCTCTGCACGCAATGGGTTAAATGGCCAAGTCACAAGGACCCCAAGGACCGGAGAAAGTTGGTGGAAGTGAACCCACTGGATAGATGTGTTTTGTAGAAAGATGAGTCTTGCTTCAAGGCCATCCAGCGTGTTCTTTAACGAGCACAGAGTATGACTATTTCGCAGACGGAGCCACGGTTTAACGCCCCATCCAACGGACGGAGGCCTTTATAAATTCATCGGTGTCCCCTTCTGACCATGGGCAGGGCGGGGAATCTTGTGGAGATAAATCTCAATGATGACCCAGCTGGGACTCGAACCTGGGAACTACAGATTACGAGCCTGGCGCGCTACAAACTCAGCCACCCCCCGCCCCTACAAGTCGTGGTGACTATAATGATTACTTATTATATATTGCATTTGAAATATACGTAAAATAGAATAAAGAACTAGCACCTACGCTTTCAAAACGAAGATAACTAATTAATGCTTCGTTGGACTTCCGCGAGCAGGGTCCCACTTTGGCCACAGTTTAGATTTATTTTTGTCCCCCCCCCCGCCTCCCCTGGTCAGAAAGGGGACGTAAAGCTATGATCCTGTGAACAAGAGAGACACTCACTGTGCACGTTAAAGAACACGCTGGATGGTCTTGACGGCAGTGGGGCGGGGGTGGCTCAGTCGGTAGCGCGCCAGGCTCGTAATCTGTAGTTCCCAAATTCGAGTCCCAGCTGGGTCAGCGTTGAGATTTATCTCCGCAAAAATCCTCGCCCTGCCCACGGTCAGTAGGGGACGACGATGGGCTTGGAAAGACCGCCGTCAGTCGGATGGGACGTTAAGCCGTGGCTCCGTGTGCGGGAGTGCCATACCCTGTGCACGTTAAAGAACACGCTGGATGACCTTGACGCGAGGCTACCATCTGTCTCCCAACAGCTGTTCCAGTGGGTCCCCTCCCCCAACCTTCTCTGAGCCTTCGGGGTCCATGTGACCTGGCCATTTAGCTCATTGTGTGCAAAAAAGTGCAGCTCAGAGGTAAAACAACCCAACCCAACCCTTGACGGCAGTCTACCTCTGTCTGCCAAAAACTGTTCCAGTGGGTCCCCCAACCTCCTCTGAGCCTTCGGGGTCCTTGTGACCTGGCCATTTAGCCCCTGGTATGCAAAAAAGTGTCGCTCTGAGGTAAAACAACCCAACATTTGCTTTTTATTCTTTAAAATGAAAAAATTACTTTCCCCCCCTTGAGAAAAGGGGACAGATTGTTTCAGTCTTTTGATACTCTACGATCGAAATTTCGAATTTCCACGATAAACAGATCACTGGCAATATTCTTTAGAATTTTCGCATTTTCCATATTAGTGCCCTCTAGCGACGTAAATGAAAACTGAAATATGCGAATCAAAACATTTCGTTGGTACCAATCCAATTGAAAAGAATTTTCCAAATATCTCTTTAAAACAAAATAATTTCCACTCCGTTGGGTGTAAGTATTGTTGCCCATGCAAACCTCACGACTTCTACATTCCACCACCAAAATTTGCATCATAAATACACAGTCGTATGAGAATAACATGACCACCTACCATAGTATATGTATGGTAGGTGGTCATATTATTCTGATACGACTGTGTATATGATTTGCAGTTTTCTAAAAACGAACAGTCTGATGTCTGCAGACAGACAAACGACAAAGTGGAAACATTACATCGATTATTCATCTGAAAAAAATAAAAAAAATTATCGCTGAGGCGGCAGGAATCGAACCCGTAACTCTCTCTCCCGCTGCGTCAGCGAGAATTTTTTCTTTCCGATGAATAATAGTTGAATTCTATTTCTACAATTAATCTGTGTATTTACTATGGATACATTATCTCGATTTCTTTTTTTTTAAATCCTGGTAAAAAAGCAAGGAATGTTTTTTAAATGTATATTCTTTTTTCGACATTTTTTTTGGGTGTGTGTGTGTTAAATCCGAATATTTCATATGTGGTTGGAAGGGAGCCCGGGGATATGAAATATTTAAGGAGCTCTTGCAATTCCAAGTGATGCAATCGAAATGGAAAATATAAATGGGGGGTATTAAAAAAGGGGGGAGTCAAAGGAGGTGGATTTCTATTGCAGTATGACCTTTTCCACTTCTCAGAAGTTTTTAAAAAGTTTCTTTAAAGCTGCATGAAATATGCATCAGTTTGATAATATTTTGACTCCATTATCTTCATCAGCAATCTGAAGGGTTAAATGTGAGGGTGAAATCGAGTAATACCCGAAAAAAATCATATCAATTACCTTATAGTTATGGGTTCTTTTTGCATTTCATATTTGAGTTTTGATTTCATACAAATATCGTTTTCGTGAATGGGGCGGGGATTGGCTCACGCGGTAACGCGCCAGGCTCATAATCCGCAATTCCCAGGTTCGAGTCTCACCTGGGTCAGCATTGAGATTGATCTCCCCACCCAGCCTTAGGTCAGCAGGGGACACTGATGGGCTTGGAAAGATCGCCGTCCTTCGCATACAAGGTTAAGCCATGGACCGTGTGCGAGAGAGCCATGTGCACGTTAAAGAACATCTGGATGGCCTTGCCTCCCAACAGCTGTCCAGTGGGTCTCCTCCCCCCTACCTTCTCTGAGTCCTCGGGGTCCTTGTGACCTGGTCATTTAGCCCATTGATGCTCAGAGGTAAAACAGCCTAACCGATCTTTGTGAATTTCGATTTAATAGGTTTTTCTAATTGGGTAGATTTTTACTCTACTAATTATTGCTGTAACAATTATATTATTTCATTCATAAAAAAATTCTGTTTTCGTATTTTAATGTGTCTCATCGGATGCGAACTAGATTATTGTATTTTAAAGGTAATTCCAATTTTGTTCGAAATGTTCGAAATTCACTCTATAATAGCATTTAAAAAACAAATAGCGGTAGTTTCTTTTCTCTCTTAAGTTACCGAAAGCAAGAAAGTCTAAAACAAATTAAAAGAATACTCAAAACGAACCTTTAAAATTTTTAATCTTAATAGCTTCGATTGCTAATTCGAACTTTGGCAAAACGTTAATTTCTTCTTTTATCGAAATCAGTCGGTTGTTGTTTATCAAACTGTTGAGTGGCACTTTCTGGTGCACAATGGCTCAGAAAAGGTTGGGGGGGTGGGGAGAGAACCCACTGGACAGCTGTTGAGCCACAGATGACAATCTCAGCTCAAGGCCATTCAGCGTGTTCTTTAACGTGCACGGAATATGGCTCTCCCACACACGGCGCCACGGTTTAACGTCACATTTAACGGACGGTGTCTTTCCAAGCCCATCGGTGACCTCTACTGGCCGTGGACAGGGCGGGGAATTTTGCGCAGATCAATCTCAACGCTTATCCAGTTGGAACTCGAACCTGGGAGCTGCAGATTACTAGCCTGTCGCGCTACCGACTGAGCCACCTTCTCTTCCACACCAGGTCTCAAAGACCCCGAAGCCTCAGAAAAGGAATGGGAAAGGGAACCCACTGGACAGCTGTTAGGAGACAGATGACTCTCATGACGGTCATTCAGCGTGTTCTTTATTTCTGTTTGCAGGAAGCTATCCAGCACACAGGGTCACGGATTAACGTTCTATCCAGGGGGGAGCGGTCAAGTCCACCCCCTTTCAGTCAGGTGACTTGAGTTTCGTACATCTCAAATCCCATCAGTGCCCACTTCCACACTTAAAAGCACCATAGAGTCTACCTGAGATAGAATCTCAACGTTGTCAAATTTGGGACTCGAACCTAGGAACTGCAGATGACGAGCCTGGCGTACTGTCGAATGAGCCAACCCCCGCCCCCCAATCAAGATCCGAACAACACCTTCTACAAACAAAAGCCCGGTGGATCATTAGTAATCCTGTAATCTAGAACATTCTTAAATATCAATTTACATTATTATTACTGGTGTACTTTTGAACTAATATTTATATTAAGCTTTATTTTTAAATATATCATATTTAAAAGGTAAATTATTTGTATATATATTAACATTATTATAATTTCTAATAAACACGAATACTTTTCCATATGAATATAGAACATTTATAAATAAATATTATTATATATATAGTAGTACACTAATAATAAAATAAGAAATAAATTTCGAAGAATTTTTCTGGACATAGGACTACCTACGATGACATCCTAACTTGGTCTGTCGGCTTTCTGTTATAGGAGGTGTTGATCCAAATGAAGAAGTGAATCGAATCCCGATCAAAATCCCAATTCATCAAATTGAAAACATTAGAAGATTTGTTGCTTTTTAAATCTTAACACAATGAATCTGAGCAAAACTGAAGAGAAATCGAAAATGCTTAAACAACAATCGAGCAGAAACACTTGAGAGGTGGGAGCCAGGGATCCCCCTCCCGACTTTTAAGCAGAAGGGGAGGATCCCCTCTCTGTGAAGCGAAACTGGGAATTATGCGTTCCATTTAATTCAGCATCGGATGCAGAGGGATGCGTTAGAGTGAGAGGAGCAATCCGAAGAGAAGAGAGAGAAAGAAGAAACTGTTTCATTAGCAACTGAAGACATCAGCTAACATTCATGCCATGGCTGGCTGGAATAGGAGCGGAGGCATTTCTTCCGCTGAATGCCTCTTCAAAGGGTCCTACGAGGCGAATTTCAACACTCTGCGGGTAATGTTCCGCATTCAAAAATGCAGCCACGTTTGTAACTTCTCCAAGAAGGCCTTTGTCTAACCGACTCAAAGTCCGGGAATCTTGCAACCATTAGGAGAGTCGCTGGTAGCTTTATCAGGTGGCTTTTATGCGTTCAGTTCATTTGGTGGCTTTTCTTCTGCGAGGCACGAAAGAATGTTTCGTTTAGTTTCTAATTTTCATGTGGGCTTTTTCATTTAGGAAAGAAAGCAGATCTTTGGGAGGATGGTAGGAAGGTGTTTTAAAAGTGGGGTGGGGGGGGGAGGAACTTCTAGGGCTTTTCTTTGTCCCCTTCACGAAACAATAGCTTTTCCTGCTTTGCTCGAATTTCGCTGCCGACTTCGCAAAGCAACTACAGAAAGATGTAAAACAGAGCAATTACAGCAGACACAGTAAATCATGCATCTATGCTCTGGTTGCGCCCTTAATGTCCTGCGACGCAATTCCCACTTCCCGAATTACGTGGAAGGTGAGATCGTCTCGCGCCAAGACGCCTCAGCGATGTCTGGGGAACCAGAATGGAAAAGAGGTGGCGGGGGAGGGGGGAGAAGATGGGGGAGGGGAATGAGGAGCCAGGGGGTACGGGATGAGGAAAGTCTGCGGAGAATAGCTCGTTAGAAGAGGAAGGCCATTCCAAGTACGCTCATGGCACCTGCGCCTAGGAAAAAGTATTCGCTGGTGTAAAGGTGGAAAAAAAAAGTGTTTGGCACATGCAGTGTATTAGGGTGAGGAAAATGCAGTAGGAGCATTGAAAGGAATTTTTGCAAGTTGAATTGAGTTGCGTGGAAGTGCCAGGCAGCTGGTTGCTTGGCGGTCAGTTACGAGGAGCTCGAAATAATGAAATTCATTTATTTTGGCGAAAAGTTTTGAGCTTAAGTGATGCAAACCACGCGCTTCTTCGCGTCCCAATGCCGCCATGATTTTTATAGAAGTCGTCGTCTCTCGTAACGAACTGAAGGAGTTGATTTTTTATTTTTTAGAAGTTTTCGTAATATTAAAATTTAGAATTTGCCTAATGGAAAGTTCATGGAGGGAAAAGTTGGATTCTTTTCATTTCTCGGAAGGATTTTTTTTTGGAGTTGACATTGGATCTAGGTTTGTGGTGGATGGGTCATTAGTTGTTGCTTTAACTCTGAGCTGCCCTTTTTTTGCATGCAATGGTCTAAATGGCCATGTGACAAGGACCCCGAGAACGCAGAGAAGGTTGTGGGGGGGGAGGGGTTGTTGTTATTTGGGTTGTTTTACCTCTGAGCGGCACTTTTTTGCACACTATGGGCTAAATGGCCAGGTCACATGGACCCCGAAGGCTCAGAGAAGGTTGGGGGAGGGGACCCACTGGAACAGCTGTTGGGAGACAGATGGTAGTCTCCCGTCAAGGCCATCCAGCGTGTTCTTTAACGTGCACAGGGTATGGCTCTCCCGCACACGGGGCCACGGCTTAACGTCCCATCCGACGGACGGCGGCCTTTCCAAGCCCATCGGTGTCCCCTACTGACCGTGGGCACGGCGGGGAATTTTTTCGGAGATAAATCTCAACGCTGACCCAGCTGGGACTCGAACCTGGGAACTACAGATTACGAGCCTGGCGCGCTACCGACTGAGCCACCCCCGCCCACAAAGGGGGGGAGGGAGGTTATACACTGGAACAGCTGTTGGGAGACAGATGGAATCCTCCCATTAAGGTAATCCAGAGTGTTCATTAATGTGCACAGAGCGTGGCTCTCTCGCATACGGGAACACGACTTAACGTTCCATCTGACGGACGGCGGTGTTTCCAAACCGAGCGGTGTTCCCTACTGACCGAGGGCAGGGAGGGATCTCAAAGCTGGCCAAAGCAGGATTGGAACCTGATAACTGCAGAATGCGAGCCTGGCCAACACCTCCTACAAGAGAAGACCTGTGGACCAAGTTATGACGTCAACATAGTAGTCTTGTAACGTTGATAATTCTTATATATTCCTTTCTATTGTTATCAATGGCGTACTTTTACACTAATCATTATTTATAAATGTACCTTCTTTAGAAGAAACATTATTCGCATTTATTAGTATTATGATAATTGCTAATCAATCCAAATAATTTTTCTTCTAAATAAGATATATTTATAAATAAATATTAATAAAAATATCAATATAAAAGTACACCAGTAATAACAATAGAAATAATTCTATAAGGAATATTGATATTACAGCACCACCTATGATGACGTCATAACTTGGCCTTCTGTTATAGGTGTTCGCCTGGTGCGCTACAATTTCCATTTGGAAACACAAGTACAGTCGCTCAAAAAAGCATCCGAACACTATGGTTGATTACAGAATTCAGAAAAAATATCTGGCAACGTTTTTTTTAGAAATTAGTGATCTGGCAACCTTTGTGTCACGTGTCACACGAAGGTTGCCAGATCACTAATTTCTAAAAACATCGTTGCCAGATATTTTTTCTGAATTCTGTAATCAACCCTAGTGTTCGGATACTTTTTAATATATATAATGCGTATGAATATATAATGCAATGAATATGGAGCGTGTGCAGTTACCGTTCACAACAAACTGGAGCGGTTGCGGTTAATGTTCACAACGCATTGGATCGTGTGAGCTCACAAAGACCTAGATCGTGTGGGCTCACTCACGGAAATATTGAGCGTGTGCAGTTACCGTTCACAGCAAACTGGAGCGTGTGCAGTTACTGGACACGCTCCAGTTTGCTGTGAACGGTAACTGGAGCGTGTACAGTTGCTGTACACGCTCCAGATATTTTCCCTAAATTCTGTAATCACGTGACACGAAGGTTGCCAGATCACTAATTTCTAAAAAAATCGTTGTCAGATATTTTTTCTGAATTCTGTAATCAACCAAAATGTTCGGATATTTTTTAATATATATAATGCGTATGAATATATAATGCAATGAATATGGAGCGTGTGCAGTTACCGTTCACAGCAAACTGGAGCGGTTGCGGTTAATGTTCACAGCACATTGGATCGTGTGAGCTCACAAAGACCTAGATCGTGTGGGCTCACTCACGGAAATATTGAGCGTGTGCAGTTACCGTTCACATCAAACTGGAGCGTGTGCAGTAACTTCACACGCTCCAGTTTGCTGCGAATGGTAACTGGAGCGTGTACAGTTGCTGTACACGCTCCAGATATTTTTCCTAAATTCTGTAATCACGTGACACGAAGGTTGCCAGATCACTAATTTCTAAAAAAAATCGTTGCCAGGTATTTTTTCTGAATTCTGTAATCAACCATAGTGTTCAGATACTTTTTGGAGCGACTGTAAGTGTATGAATATTTTTAGCACTATATTGTACATTAAAAAAACTGTAAGCCACTGAGCTTTCGATAACATAAAGAGCGCAAGTACAGTAATTTAAGAGTGGTAATGAGACCATAAAAATAAGCTTTGAAGAAATCTGTAAAAATTGTTTCGTAACTTTTACGACTAGTTAATGGCACTTTTGACAGTTTATACGTTTGGACTTGTCCGTTTCTGCGCTCGGCACTCCATCTGGTGTTGATATCTGCAGTACCTGAATTTGTAGCTTAATTTCTGAGTAGTTTATGTGACTGCAAGATCAGTTTGCTTACACATCCGTGAAAGTGTGCCTGACAGTTTTCACGGATTTGGTAGTGGCATTAAATTTTGCACAAATTTCAAAACATAATTTAAAAGAAAGTATCTAAATGTTTGGTAATAAAACTAACTAAACCAATTACGTATTGGTTTCAAAAAACGGGTTGGATTTCTTTTACGAACACAATGGATTAAATGTCCAGAATAATCTCAGGAGTTCAGTGCTAGAGTTGGATTGGGTTGTTTTACCTCTGAGCGGCACTTTTTTGCACACCATGGGCTAAATGGCCAGGTCACATGGACCCCGAAGGCTCAGAGAAGGTTGGGGGAGGGGACCCAATGGAACAGCTGTTGGGAGACAGATGGTAGCCTCCCGTCAAGGCCATCCAGCGTGTTCTTTAAAGTGCACAGGGGTATGTCTCTCCTGCACACGGGGCCACGGCTTAACGTCCCATCCGACGGACGGCGTCCTTTTCAAGCCCATCGGTGTCCCCTACTGACCGTGGGCAGGGCGGGGAATTTTGCGGAGATAAATCTCAACGCTGACCCAGCTGGGACTCGAACCTGGGAACTACAGATTACGAGCCTGGCGCCCTACCGACTGAGCCACTCTCGCCCCACAGTGCTAGAGAGGAGACCCTCTGAATACACTTAAGAGACAGATGGGAACCTATTGTTAACGCCATATAGAGTGGGAGGTATCAGTCGGTCAGAGCTCAGTCGGTAGCGCGCCAGGCTCGTAATCTTTGGTTCCTAGGAATCCTCGGTTCCTGCTGGGAACAGCGTTGAGAACTTCCCGCCTTGCGCTTGTCAGTAGTGGGACGCTAATGGCTCTGAAAGGCTGCCGTCCGTCGTAAGGGGACGTTAAGCAGTGGGTCTTTGTGCAGGACAGCCATACCCTGTGGACTGCACTGTTTTTCACACAATGGGCTAAATGTTCAAGTCACAGAGACCTGGAAGGAGATTGATGTTAGCTTTCCTTTAAGGACATCCGGCGTGTTCTTTAATATGACACGGGGCTACGGCTTACCATCCCATCCGACAGACGACCTCCTTTACAAACTCATCGGTGTCCCCTACTGAGCAGGGCGGGGGAATTTTGCGGAGATAAATCTCAACGCTGGCCCAGCTGGGACTAGAACCTGTGAACTGCAGATTACGAGCCTGGTGCGCTACCGACTGAGCCACCCCGTCCCATATTGAATGGCCTTGATGGGAGGACGTCATCTGTCTAGTGGGTGCCCTTCCCCTAATGGTATCTGGACCTTTGGGGTCCTTGTGACCTGGCCATTTAGTCCATTATGTTTAAAAAGTGCCGCTCAAAGGTAAAGCAACCCACTCTAATTAAAATTTAACGTAAAGATGGTATATCTCTCCTGAATGTGGGACCACGGCTTAAGGCTCCATCCGAGGGACGGCGGCTTTTCCAATCCTAGAGATGTTCCCTTTCTTACTGAGAGGAACTTGGGGATTAACGGAGAAAATTTAAACGTAGGAGTTGAGATATAACGGCTGGTTGGTTGGCTGTTTGTTTTCCCTCTGAGCGGCACTTGTTTGCACACAATGAGCTAAATGGCCAGGTCACAAGGACCCCGAAGGCTCAGAGAAGGTTGGGGGGAAGAGGACCCATCAGAACAGCTGTTGGGAGACAGATGGTAGCCTCCCGTCAAGGCCATCTAGCGTGTTCTTTAACGTGCACAGGGTATGGCTCTCTCGCACACAGCGCCATGGCTTAACGTCCCATTCGACGGACGGCGGCCTTTCCAAGCCCATCGGTGCCCCCTACTGTTTTACTAATTCTAATGGGTATTAATTTCTAAAAAAAATCGTTGCCAGATATTTTTTCTGAATTCTGTAATCAACCGTAGTGTTCGGATATTTTTTAACTTCCAAATATTAGCTTCCAGCTTCCAAATATTAGCTTCCAAATTCCAGTTTTCGTAGAGGCGATAGATTCATATCCCACTGCTCCTTCGCCCCCCCCCCTAGGTCAGTACCAGTGGGTACTGACCTAGGGCTGACCAGTGGGTACTGACCGAGGTACCATTAGTCAGTACCAGTGGGTCCTCTCACCCAAAATTTTCGGGGCCCTTGTGACCTTGCCATTTAGCCCAATATGTGCAAAAACTAAAACAACCAACTTTTAAAATCAGGAACAATGCCAGTCACAAAAAAAATTGCCTTCAGAAGTAAATTAAAAATTATTGTATTAAAGTGTTTAATGAAATAAGTGTGTATTTTAAAAGGATGTGTAAAGAATTTTTTCACTATTCGCAGTTTTGTAAATTTCTTAACACTGGCATTGCTGTTGTTCAATATTGAAACTTCCACAACTCATTAAATACTAAACGAATATTCTTGAAAATCGAGATTTGATGTATTTGGTTGAGATATTTATCCGCAATCATATTTTCAAAACAAAAAAACTTATTTTAGAAGTTATAGAGCTTTGACGTTAGCTTTCCATTGGCATAGCATTTGGTCGTTTCCTAATTTATGGCGGGGCGGGGGTGTCTCAGTCGGTAGCGCGCCAGGCTCGTAATCTGTAGTTCCCAGGTTCGAGTCCCAGATGGGTCAGCGTTAAGATTTATCTCCGAAAAAATTCCCCGCCGTGCCCACGGTCAGTAGGGGACACCGATGGGCTTGGAAAGGCCGCCGTCCTTCGGATGGGACGTTAAGCCGTGTCCCCGTGTGCGTGAGAGCCATACCCTGTGCACGTTAAAGAACACGCTGGATGGCCTTGACGGGAGGCTACCATCTGTTTCCCAACAGCTGTTCCAGTGGGTCCCCTCCCCCAACCTTCTCTGAGCCTTCGGGGTCCATGTGACCTGGCCATTTAGCCCATGGTGTGCAAAAAAGTGCCGCTCAGAGGTAAAACAACCCAATCCCCCCCAAAAAAAATATCAATTTAAGTAGTGCGAGCTCTCCCGCGAGCTATTGCTCTCGATGAACGGCCTCGGAGTGAGCGTGAGCTGACAGACGTGATTTTGCTACTCTTTCAGTCGGTCCTTGTACTGATTTGCGTATCATATTGGGACATCTCGCCTCGAACAGGGGCGGGGGGGGGGGGAATCAGTCAGTAGCGCGCCAGGCTCATAATCTGCAGTTCTAAGGTTCGAGTCCCAGCTGGGTCAGCGTCGAGATTTATCTCCGCAAAATTCCCCGCCCTGCCCTCAGTGGGATTGGAAAGGCAGCCGTCCGTCGGATGGGACGTTAAGCCGTCGCTGCGTGTGTGGGACAGCCATGCCCTGTGCACGTTAAAGAACACGCTGGGTGACCTTGACGGGAGGCTACCATCTGCCTCCCAACAGCTGTTCCAGTTGATCCCCTCCCCCAACCTTGTCTGAGCCTTCGGGGTTCTTATAGTCCCCTTTAGGGTCCTTATGGATGTCTTTATGGAACACTATGGTTGATTACAGAATTCAGAAAAAAATATCTCGCAACGTTTTTTTAGAAATTAGTGATCTGGCAACCTTTGTCAAAAAAACTATGGTTGATTACAGAATTCAGAAAAAATATCTAGAGCGTGTACAGCAACTGCACACGCTCCAGTTTGCTGGGAACGGTAACTGCACATGCTCCAGTTTGCTGTAAACGGTAACTACACACGCTCAATATTTCTGTGAGTGGGCCCACACGATCCAGGTTTTTGCGAGCTCACACGATCCAATGTGCTGTGAACATTAACCGCAACCGCTCCAGTTTGTTGTGAACGGTAACTGCACACGCTCCAGTTTGGACCCCGAAGGATATTTATGTCCTGGTCATTTAGCCCATGGTGTGCAAAAAAAGTGCCGCTCAGAGGTAAAACAACCCAAATTCTGTCTCTCTCCTTATATTATACACAAAACATGTACTCTACTTTATGGGCGATTTAGGGGATGTTAAGGGGAATTTTGACTGTACTCGATTTTCAGCTGATGCGCTGACTTTCGAATCTATTCCCGCGTAAGACATGAAGTCACTTAATAGTAATGTGTAAAATGGACATGACGTCACTTTAATAGTAATGTGTACAATGGAGGAATTTGCGTCGATGTTTCGCGTAACCCATTCAAAATAAAATGTTTTGCTTTAGTATTAAGTTTTGGCGAAAGTCTCACTTGCTGGGCTGTTTTACCTCTGAGCGGCACTTTTTTGCACACCATGGGCTAAATGGCCAGGTCTCATGGCCCCCGAAGGCTCAGAGAAGGTTGGGGGAGGGGACCCACTGGAACAGCTGTTGGGAGACAGATGGTAGCCTTTCGTCAAGGCCATCCAGCGTGTTCTTTTAACGTGCACACGGTGGCCTGTCCAAGCCCATCGGTGTCCCCTACTGACCGTGGGCAGGGAATTTTGCGGAGATAAATCTCAACGCTGACCCAGCTGGGACTCGAACCTGGGAACTACAGATTACGAGCCTGGCGCGCTACCGACTGAGCCACCCCCGCCCCAGTCTCACTTGCAACAGGATAGTTATATGCATTGAACACATTAAAAAATTTAAAATGTAAAGCAAAATTCGAAAACGAAAATTAAAAATAATAAATAAAAATTAGTAAATAAAAATTAAGAATAATAAGTAAAAGATACTAAACTAAAAACCAAAAGAGCACAAACAAATAAAAATAAATTAAAACAGTAAATTAGTAACAAATAATAAAAGTAAGCAAACGAATGAACAGCCACCCAAATGAAAGATGACTGAATTAAAATATTAAAAAAATTAAAGCAATTAATAAATATAAAACAAATAAACAAAGGAAGAAACAAACAAATAAATAAGTGTGAAAAAAATATTCAAAAGAGAAAACAAGCAAATAGACATAAAAACAAGTAAACTAGCAAATAGACATAACAATCAAAGCAACAAAGAAGGAAACAAATAAACAAAAAAAAAACAATCAAGCAAGGAAGCAAACAAGCAAACAAAGAAGCAAGCAAGCAAACAAACAAGGAAGCAGAAAGCAAGCAAGCAAACAAGCGAACAAACAAAGAAGCGACCAAACAAACAAACAAAGAAGCGAACAAACCAACCAACAAACAAACAAGGAAATAGCAAGCAAGCAAATAAATAAACAACCCCATCGTCTGTTCAGTTGTTTGTTTTGTTCGTATTAATTTTGTCTGCAGACTAATTTCGGTTTTGACTCAAGAAAAAAAAAAAAATTCGTCACGAACAACTGCTTTGGAAGTTTGATATCTTTAGATCAACGACAGCAAAATTTTTCCGCAATTAATACCTGAAATCATTGAACTTTAACCTTCGATTCAGTTCGCTCTATCAGAGAACTATCCATTTATCCTGTTAAGCCTCTCTACCCACTATGGAACAAAAAAGGGGAAAAAATCCCCATTCACACAGACACACACAAAAAAGGCAACAACTTCGATTCTGTTTGTTTCTTACAATTCCTCTTCCTTTGCGGAAAGAGCAGGAGGTTTCGTCCTCTGAGAATCCCTCTTCTTTCTCTCTCTGATGGTTCTTTAATGCTGACAAAGTATCCTGAAGTGGTTTGTCCTGACTGAAATCTATGTCACTTTCTTCTTAGAATCTTTTTTCTGCTTTTAAATTTTTTCTCTTATTTTTGTTTGTTTGTTTGTTTTTGTCTCTCAGTGTTACAACAGCAAGTCCAGATGTTCATCGTTAAATCCAAAGATTTAGTCTTAGATAAAAAACGCTTTCTCCAGATGTTTTCCCCCCTCCCATTCTTGTTTCCATTCCGCATCCCACAGATGAAGATGTGCGCCCCCCAATGTTCCCGACCATCAGTTGCAACAAATTGTCTCCTCGGCTGCCTCGTGCACGGGCATTGCCTCCTTTCTTGCTCCGTAATGTCAGCTTCTGAGGCAGGCTGGTCGGAATGCTTCGCCATAACCATTGTCCCGAAGGCTACACCCTCTAAATTGATGCTCATTGCCAGCCCATTGAGGGCGCCACTGTAGTTCGCTGAAGGGTCATTGTTAGTGTCAGCCATTGTCTGCCGCCAGGTGGAGGCTGATGTGCAGCCAGTTGAAAGATCTTTTCAAACTTTCCTGCAGACTCGGCTTTTCACGTGGAAGATGTTGGGCTTCTCAACTGATCAATGGAAGCTGAACACATTTCTGCGATTTTATCTCCATTTTTTATTTTTCGCTCTTTTCTAAGATATTTACTGGTTAAAAAAAAGATGTTTCGTACAAGATAGCGATGAATGGGGGTGAATTTCTTTCTGAAACAGTTGAATAGGTTTTGTAAGTGATGTAAGGTTCTAAACCTGTGGTTTTCGGTATGGTTGCGGGTGGTCAGCAGAAATGGATGGGGTCCTGGAATTGTTGCGAGTGGTTGGTGAAATTGTTGTTGGTCACTGTGATTGTTGCGGATGATCACCGGAATTGTTGGGGGTGAGGTGGGGGTGACTCAGTCGGTAGCGCGCCTGGCTCGTAATCTGCAGCTCCCAGGTTCGAGTCCCAGCTTGGTCAGCGCTAAAACTTATCTCCGCAAAGCTCCCCGTCCTGTCCACGGTCAGGGAGGAAACCGATGGGCTTGGAAAGGCCGCCTTCCGTCGGATGGAACGTTAAGCCGTGGCTTCGTGTGTGGGAGAGCTATACCCTGTGCACGTTAAAGAACACGCTGGATGGCCTTGACGGGAGGCTACCATCTGTCTCCCAACAGCTGTTCCAGTGGGTCCCCTCCCCCAACCTTCTCTGAGCCTTCGGGGTCCTTGTGACCTGGCCATTTAGCCCATGGTGTGCAAAAAAGTGCCGCTCAGAGGTAAAACAACCCAACCCAATCGGAATTGTTAAGGGTGGTCAGAGGATTTGCTGTGGGTGGTCAGGGGAACTGATGTGAATAGTTAGAGAAACTGATGCTAGTAGTCAGAGGATATGTGAGTAGTTATCGGAATCGGTGTGAGTAGTCAAGGGAATTGTGAATAGTTAGCGGAATTAATGTTAGTAGTCAGAAGAAATGTGAATAGTTAGAGGAATCTGTGTGAATTGTCGGAAGAAATGTTGTGAATGGTTAGGAGACTTGGCGTTAACAGTTAATGTGAATGGTTAGAAGAATCAGTGCGAATGGTCAGGAGGAATTGATGCGTATAGTTAGCGGAATCAGTGTAAGTAGGCAGGGAATTGAAAGTAATTAGTGGAATCGGTGTGAGTAGTTAAGGGAAGTGTGAATATTTAACGCAATCTGCGTTAGTAGTCAGAGGAATTATAAATAATAATTGTAATAGGTGTGAATAGTTAGCGGAATTGGTGTGAGTAGTCTAGGGGAAATGTTGTGAATAGTTAGATGAATCGATGTGAATAGTTAGGAGCTATAATCCGGAAATGAATTTCATTATTTCGAGCTCCTCGTAACTGACCGCCAAGCAACCAGCTACCTTGCACTTCCACGCAACTCAATTCAACTTGCAAAAATTCCTTTCAATGCTCCTACTGCATTTTCCTCACCCTAATACACTGCATGTGCCAAACACTTTTTTTTTCCACCTTTACACCAGCGAATACTTTTTCCTAGGCGCAGGTGCCATGAGCGTACTTGGAATGGCCTTCCTCTTCTAACGAGCTATTCTCCGCAGACTTTCCTCATCCCGTACCCCCTGGCTCCTCATTCCCCTCCCCCATCTTCTCCCCCATCCCCCGCCACCTCTTTTCCATTCTGGTTCCCCAGACATCGCTGAGGCGTCTTGGCGCGAGACGATCTCACCTTCCACGTAATTCGGGAAGTGAGAATTGCGTCGCAGGACATTAAGGGCGCAACCAGAGCATAGATGCATGATTTACTGTGTCTGCTGTAATTGCTCTGTTTTACATCTTTCTGTAGTTGCTTTGCGAAGTCGGCAGCGAAATTCGAGCAAAGCAGGAAAAGCTATTGTTTCGTGAAGGGGACAAAGAAAAGCCCTAGAAGTTCCTCCCCCCCCACTTTTAAAACACCTTCCTACCATCCTCCCAAAGATCTGCTTTCTTTCCTAAATGAAAAAGCCCACATGAAAATTAGAAACTAAACGAAACATTCTTTCGTGCCTCGCAGAAGAAAAGCCACCAAATGAACTGAACGCATAAAAGCCACCTGATAAAGCTACCAGCGACTCTCCTAATGGTTGCAAGATTCCCGGACTTTGAGTCGGTTAGACAAAGGCCTTCTTGGAGAAGTTACAAACGTGGCTGCATTTTTGAATGCGGAACATTACCCGCAGAGTGTTGAAATTCGCCTCGTAGGACCCTTTGAAGAGGCATTCAGCGGAAGAAATGCCTCCGCTCCTATTCCAGCCAGCCATGGCATGAATCTTCAGCCATGGCATGAATGGCATGAATCTTCAGTTGCTAATGAAACAGTTTCTTCTTTCTCTCTCTTCGGATTGCTCCTCTCACTCTAACGCATCCCTCTGCATCCGATGCTGAATTAAATGGAACGCATAATTCTCAGTTTCGCTTCACAGAGAGGGGATCCTCCCCTTCTGCTTAAAAGTCGGGGGGGGGGGGGGGAGGATCCCTGGCTCCCACTTCTCAAGTGTTTCTACTCGATTGTTGTTTAAGCATTTTCGATTTCTCTTCAGTTTTGCTCAGATTCATTGTGTTAAGATTGAAAAAGCAACAAATCTTCTAATGTTTTCAATTTGATGAATTGGGATTTGGATCGGGATTCGATTCTCTTCTTCATTTGGATCAACACCTCCTATAACAGAAAGCCGACGGACCAAGTTAGGATGTCATCGTAGGTAGTCCTATGTCTAGAAAAATTCTTCGAAATTTATTTCTTATTTTATTATTAGTGTACTACTATATATATAATAATATTTATTTATAAATGTTCTATATTCATATGGAAAAGTATTCGTATTTATTACAAATTATAACAATGTTAATATATATACAAATAATTTACCTTCTAAATATGACATATTTAAAAATAAAGCTTAACATAAATATTAGTTCAAAAGTACACCAGTAATAATAATATAAATTAATATATAAGAATGTTCTAGATTACAGGATTACTAATGATCCACCGGGCTTTTGTTTGTAGAAGGTGTTGTTCGGATATTGATTGGGGGGCGGGGGTTGGCTCATTCGACAGTACGCCAGGCTCGTCATTTGCAGTTCCTAGGTTCGAGTCCCAAATTTGACAGCGTTGAGATTCTATCTCAGGTAGACTCTATGGTGCTTTTAAGTGTGGAAATGGGCACTGATGGGGTTTGAGATGTACGAAACTCAAGTCACTGACTGAAAGGGGGTGGACTTGACCGCTCCCCCCTGGATAGAACGTTAATCCGTGACCCTGTGTGCTGGATAGCTTCCTGCAAACAGAGATAAAGAACACGCTGAATGGCGGTCACGAGAGTCATCTGTCTCCTAACAGTTGTCCAGTGGGTTCCCTTTCCCATTCCTTTTCTGAGGCTTCGGGGTCTTTGTGACCTGGTGTGGAAGAGAAGGTGGCTCAGTCGGTAGCGCGACAGGCTAGTAATCTGCAGCTCCCAGGTTCGAGTTCCAACTGGATAAGCGTTGAGATTGATCTGCGCAAAATTCCCCGCCCTGCCCACGGCCAGTAGAGGTCACCGATGGGCTTGGAAAGACACCGTCCGTTAAATGTGACGTTAAACCGTGGCTCCGTGTGTGGGAGAGCCATATTCCGTGCACGTTAAAGAACACGCTGGATGGCCTTGAGCGGAGATTGTCATCTGTGGCCCAACAGCTGTCCAGTGGGTTCTCTCCCCCCCCCCCCAACCTTCTCTGAGCCATTGTGCACCAGAAAGTGCCACTCAACAGTTTGAAAAACAACAACCGACTGATTTCGATAAAAGAAGAAATTAACGTTTTGTCAAAGTTCGAATTAGCAATCTAAGCTATTAAGATTAAAAATTTTAAAGGTTCGTTTTGAGTATTCTTTTAATTTGTTTTAGACTTTCTTGCTTTCGGTAACTTAAGAGAGAAAAGAAACTACCGCTCTTTGTTTTTTAAATGCTATTATAGAGTGAATTTCGAACATTTCGAACAAAATTGGAATTAGTTTTAAAATACAATAATATAGTTCGCATCCGAAGAGATACATTAAAATACGAAAACAGAATTTATTTATGAATGAAATAATATGATTCTTAAAGCAATAATTGGTAGAGTAAAAATCTACCCAATTAGAAAAAACCTATTAAATCGAAATTCACAAAGATCGATAAAGCTGTTTTACCTCTGAGCATCAATGAGCTAAATGGCCAGGTCACAAGGATCTCGAGGACTCAGAGAAGGTAGGGGGGAGGAGACCCACTGGACAGCTGTTGGGAGGCAAGGCCATCCAGATGTTCTTTAACGTGCACAGCGCATGGCTCTCTCGCACACGGTCCATGGCTTAACCTTGTATACGAAGGACCGCGATCTTTCCAAGCCCATCAGTGTCCCCTGCTGACCTAAGGCTGGGTGGAAAGATCAATCTCAATGCTGACCCAGGTGAGACTCGAACCTGGGAATTGCGGATTATGAGCCTGGCGCGTTACCGCGTGAGCCAATCCCTGCCCCATTCACGAAAACGATATTTGTATGAAATCAAAACTCAAATATGAAATGCAAAAAGAACCCATAACTATAAGGTAATTGATATGATTTTTTTCGGGTATTACTCGATTTCACCCTCATATATTAACCCCCCGAGATTGCTGATGAAGATAATGGAGTCAAAATATTATAAAATTTATGCATATTTCATGCAGCTTTAAAGAAACTTTTTAAAAACTTCTGAGAAGTGGAAAAGGTCATACTGCAATAGAAATCCACTCCCTGGGACTCCCCCCTTTTTTAATACCCCCCCATTTATATTTTCCATCTCGATTGCATCACTTGGAATTGCAAGAGCTCCTTAAATATTTCATATCCCCGGGCTCCCTTCCAACCACATATGAAATATTCGGATTTAACACACACACACCCAAAAATAATGTCGAAAAAAGAATATACATTTAAAAAACATTCCTTGCTTTTTTACCCCGATTTAAAAAAAAGAAATCGAGATAATGTATCCATAGTAAATACACAGATTAATTGTAGAAATAGAATTCAACTATTATTCATCGGAAAGAAAAAATTATCGCTGACGCAGCGGGAGAGAGAGTTACGGGTTCGATTCCTGCCGCCTCAGCGATAATTTTTTTTATTTTTTTCAGATGAATAATCGATGTAATGTTTCCACTTTGTCGTTTGTCTGTCTGCAGACATCAGACTGTTCGTTTTTAGAAAACTGCAAATCATATACACAGTCGTATCAGAATAATATGACCACCTACCATACATATGCTATGGTAGGTGGTCATGTTATTCTCATACGACTGTGTATTTATGATGCAAATTTTGGTGGTGGAATGTAGAAGTCGTGAGGTTTGTATGGGCAACAATACTTACACCCAACGGAGTGGAAATTATTTTGTTTTAAAGAGATATTTGGAAAATTCTTTTTAATTGGATTGGTACTAAGAAATGTTTTGATTCGCATATTTCAGTTTTCATTTACATCGCTAGAAGGCACTAATATGGAAAATGCGAAAATTCTAAAGAATATTGCCAGTGATCTGTTTATCGTGGAAATTCGAAATTTCGATCGTAGAGTATCGAAAGACTGAAACAATCTGTCCCCTTTTCTCAAGGGGGGAAAGCAATTTTTTCATTTTAAAGAATAAAAAGCAAATGTTGGGTTGTTTTACCTCTGAGGGGCACTTTTTTGCACACCATGTGCTAAATGGCCAGTTCACAAGGACCCGGATGTCTCAGAGAAGGTTGTGAACCCACTGGACAGCTGTTGGGAGTCAGATGGTAGCCTCCCGTCAAGGTCATCCAGCGTGTTCTTTAATGTGCACATAGCATATGGCTCTGCGCACAGGAAGCCTCGGCTTAACGTCCCATCCGACGGACGGTGGCCTTTCCAAGCCCATCGGTGTCCCCTACTGACAGTGGGCAGGGCGTGGAATTTTACGGAGATAAATCTCAACGTTGCCCAACTGAGACTCGAACCTGGGAACTACAGATTACGAGCCTGGCGCGCTACCAACTGAGTCACCCTCGCCGCACAGAGCTTGGTGATTGACTTCTCGTTCCTCTTTTGAAAGGAAACGAGATTCATACCAATCACTTCAATATATACCAAGCTCAAAGGAAAAAAAAAACAACCAGAAATTTACTTCGTAACAAACTGTAGGAAAAGCCCCCCCCCCCCCCCCAAAAAAAAAATTTTACGTGAGCAGAGCCAAGAAAAAGAATGAACATAAAATAAAATTATCCACTTTAAACTTCCAAATATGATTTTTTGATAAAATGTGTGGTACACTGCATCATTAACTGCTTGTTAGTTCCTGCTACTGCTTTGTTTTCCCAGCTGGGTCAGCGTTGAGATTTATCTCCGCAAAATTCCCCGCCCTGCCCACGGTCAGTAGGGGACTCCGATGGGCTTGGAAAGGCCACCGTCCGTCGGATGGGACGTTAAGCCGTGGCCCCATGTGTGGGAGAGACATACCCTGTGCACGTTAAAGAACACGCTGGATGGCCTTGACGGGAGGCTACCATCTGTCTCGCAACAGCTGTTCCAGTGGGTCCCCTCCCCCAACCTTCTCTGAGCCTTCGAGGTCCATGTGACTTAGCCATTTAGCCCATGGTGTGCAAAAAAGTGCCGCTCAGAGGTTAAACAACCCAACCCAACCCTGCTTTGTTTTATTTATAAAATTAAAGCGCAAAAGCCATCTTAATTCGCCAAATGGAATCGCCGTAAGGCTTTAAAATTTGGAAACGTGCAAGCTATCTTCACTGCAAGTATCGAGCAAGCATCTGAGGTTGTTTTCCGCTTCCTGTTCTGAACTTTTCTTTTCTCTCTTTCCATTTTACTCTTCCCCACTATTACAGTGACGTGGGTGGGTCAGTAGGTAGCGCTCCAGACTTGTAATCTGTAGTTTCCAGGTTCGAGTCCCACCTCGGTCACCGTTCAGATTTATCTACGCAAAACTCCCCGCTCTGCCTTCGGTCATTAGGAGACACCAATGAGCTTGGAAAGGCCGCCTTCCGTCTGATGGGACGTTAGGACGTGGGCCTGTGTGCGGGAGAGCCATACTCTCTGCACGTTAAAGAACATGCGGATGACATTGAAGGGACATTACCATCTGCCTCCCAACAGCCGTCCAGTGAGTCCCCTCCCCCAACACAACTCTTCACTTCTGAACCTTTGATTCTCCTGTCAAATGCATCTCTTTCATCTTTCCACCTCTGAGCATTTGTTTCTCCTGTCCAGTGCATCCCTTTCTCCTCTCCACCTCTGACCCTTTGTTTCTAATATCCAGTTCATCCCTTTCTCCTCTCCACTTCTGACCCATTGTTTCTAATATCCAGTTCATCCCTTTCTCCTCTCTGACCCTTTGTTTCTAATATCCAGTTCATCCCTTTCTCATCTCCACCTCTGACCCTTTGTTTCTAATGTCCAGTGCATCCCTTTCTCATCTCCACCTCTGACCCTTTATTTCTAATATCCAGTGCATCCCTTTCTCCTCTCCACCTCTGACCATTTGTTTCTAATATCCAGTTCATCCCTTTCTCCTCTCCACTTCTGACCCTTTGTTTCTAATATCCAGTTCATCCCTTTCTCCTCTCTGACACTTTGTTTCTAATATCCAGTTCATCCCTTTCTCATCTCCACCTCTGACCCTTTGTTTTTAATGTCCAGTGCATCCCTTTCTCTTCTTCACCTCTGACCCTTTGTTTCTAATGTCCAGTGCATCCCTTTCTCATCTCCACCTCTGACCCTTTGTTTCTAATGTCCAGTGCATCCCTTTCTCCTCTCCACCTCTGATACTTTATTTCTAATATCCAGTGCATCCCTTTCTCCTCTCCACCTCTGACCATTTGTTTCTAATATCCAGTTCATCCCTTTCTCCTCTCCACTTCTGACCCTTTGTTTCTAATATCCAGTTCATCCCTTTCTCCTCTCCACTTCTGACCCTTTGTTTCTAATATCCAGTTCATCCCTTTCTCCTCTCTGACCCTTTGTTTCTAATATCCAGTTCATCCCTTTCTCATCTCCACCTCTGACCCTTTGTTTCTAATGTCCAGTGCATCCCTTTCTCATCTCCACCTCTGACCCTTTATTTCTAATATCCAGTGCATCCCTTTCTCCTCTCCACCTCTGATCATTTGTTTCTAATATCCAGTTCACCCCTTTCTCCTCTCCACTTCTGACCCTTTGTTTCTAATATCCAGTTCATCCCTTTCTCCTCTCTGACCCTTTGTTTCTAATATCCAGTTCATCCCTTTCTCATCTCCACCTCTGACCCTTTGTTTCTAATGTCCAGTGCATCCCTTTCTCTTCTTCACCTCTGACCCTTTGTTTCTAATGTCCAGTGCATCCCTTTCTCCTCTCCACCTCTGATACTTTATTTCTAATATCCAGTGCATCCCTTTCTCCTCTCCACCTCTGACCATTTGTTTCTAATATCCAGTTCATCCCTTTCTCCTCTCCACTTCTGACCCTTTGTTTCTAATATCCAGTTCATCCCTTTCTCCTCTCTGACCCTTTGTTTCTAATATCCAGTTCATCCCTTTCTCATCTCCACCTCTGACCCTTTGTTTCTAATGTCCAGTGCATCCCTTTCTCTTCTTCACCTCTGACCCTTTGTTTCTAATGTCCAGTGCATCCCTTTCTCATCTCCACCTCTGACCCTTTATTTCTAATATCCAGTGCATCCCTTTCTCCTCTCCACCTCTGATCCTTTATTTCTAATATCCAGTGCATCCCTTTCTCCTCTCCACCTCTGACCCTTTGTTTCTAATGTCCAGTGCATCCCTTTCTCATCTCCACCTCTGACCCTTTGTTTCTAATGTCCAGTGCATCCCTTTCTCATCTCCACCTCTGACTCTTTATTTCTAATGTCCAGTGCATCTCTTTCTCATCTCCACCTCTGACCCTTTATTTCTAATATCCAGTGCATCCCTTTCTCCTCTCCACCTTGATCCTTTATTTCTAATATCCAGTGCATCCCTTTCTCCTCTCCACCTCTGACCCTTTGTTTCTAATGTCCAGTGCATCCCTTTCTCATCTCCACCTCTGACCCTTTGTTTCTAATGTCCAGTTCATCCCTTTCTCCTCTCCACCTCTGATCCTTTATTTCTAATATCCAGTGCATCCCTTTCTCCTCTCCGCCTCTGACCCTTTGTTTCTAATATGCAGTTCATCCCTTTCTCCTCTCCACTTCTGACCCTTTGTTTCTAATATCCAGTTCATCCCTTTCTCATCTCCACCTCCGACCCTTTGTCTCTAATGTCCAGTGCATCCCTTTCTCTTCTTCACCTCTGACCCTTTGTTTCTAATATCCAGTGCATCCCTTTCTCCTCTCCACCTCTGATCCTTTATTTCTAATATCCAGTGCATCTCTTTCTCCTCTCCACCTCTAACCCTTTGTTTCTAATATCCAGTTCATCCCTTTCTCCTCTCCACTTCTTACCCTTTGTTTCTAATATCCAGTTCATCCCTTTCTCTTCTCTGACCCTTTGTTTCTAATGTCCAGTGCATCCCTTTCTCCTCTCCACCTCTGATCCTTTATTTCTAATATCCAGTGCATCCCTTTCTCCTCTCCACCTCTGATCCTTTATTTCTAATATCCAGTGCATCCCTTTCTCCTCTCCACCTCTGATCCTTTGTTTCTAATATCCAGTTCATCCCTTTCTCCTCTCTGACCCTTTGTTTCTAATATCCAGTTCATCCCTTTCTCCTCTCTGACCCTTTGTTTCTAATATCCAGTTCATCCCTTTCTCAACTCCACCTCTGACCCTTTATTTCTAATATCCAGTGCATCCCTTTCTCCTCTCCACTTCTGACCCTTTGTTTCTAATATCCAGTTCATCCCTTTCTCCTCTCTGACCCTTTGTTTCTAATATCCAGTTCATCCCTTTCTCATCTCCACCTTTGACCCTTTGTTTCTAATGTCCAGTGCATCCCTTTCTCCTCTCCACCTCTGATCCTTTATTTCTAATATCCAGTGCATCCCTTTCTCCTCTCTGACCCTTTGTTTCTAATATCCAGTTCATCCCTTTCTCCTCTCCACTTCTGACCGTTTGTTTCTAATATCCAGTTCATCCCTTTCTCCTCTCCACTTCTGACCCTTTGTTTCTAATATCCAGTTCATCCCTTTCTCCTCTCCACTTCTGACCCTTTGTTTCTAATATCCAGTTCATCCCTTTCTCCTCTCTGACCCTTTGTTTCTAATATCCAGTTCATCCCTTTCTCATCTCCACCTTTGACCCTTTGTTTCTAATGTCCAGTGCATCCCTTTCTCCTCTCCACCTCTGATCCTTTATTTCTAATATCCAGTGCATCCCTTTCTCCTCTCTGACCCTTTGTTTCTAATATCCAGTTCATCCCTTTCTCCTCTCCACTTCTGACCGTTTGTTTCTAATATCCAGTTCATCCCTTTCTCCTTTCTGACACTTTGTTTCTAATATTCAGTGCATCCCTTTCTCTTCTTCACCTCTGACCCTTTGTTTCTAATGTCCAGTGCATCCCTTTCTCATCTCCACCTCTGACCCTTTATTTCTAATATCCAGTGCATCCCTTTCTCTTCTCCACCTCTGATCCTTTATTTCTAATATCCAGTGCATCCCTTTCTCCTCTCCACCTCTGATCCTTTATTTCTAATATCCAGTGCATCCCTTTCTGATCTCCACCTCTGACCCTTTGTTTCTAATATCCAGTGCATCCCTTTCTCCTCTCCACCTCTGACCCTTTGTTTCTAATGTCCAGTGCATTTATTTGCCTTCTTCATCTCCGCGCCTTGGTAATTATGTTTTTGGAGTCCTCTGTTTTGGATATTTAGCCCGTTGTGCTCTAAAAAGTACCGCCGAGATGCAAAACAACTCAACCTGTCTAAAAGAACGCAACTTGACGATCTAGACATTTGCCCAAACAAAATGGAATCAAAAATAAAATGAAAAACAGTAATACGTTTTCCACATATTTTGCAGAAACGAACTGAGCTTATGAATGTTTTATAAATCTGAAGTATCACCCGACTATTTGCCAAAAAAAATAGAACCCCCCCCCCCACCATGATTTCGAGTATAAGACTTTTCTCTTACATTTTTTCTTCTTATGCTAAACAACAAGATACGAGAAAAAAAAAATATCAGGGCGAAAAAAACACACGAAACGGCTTAACCAGCCCACGTGCATCTCCATGGCAACATTGTGAAATAAAGAAAAAAAATTACAAATAAGAAAGAAGAGTGAGATAGCAGTGGCGGAGAGAGAGAGGTGAAAATTTCAAAAACAGAAATGTTGTTTAACACTCGGTGGTCCCAGCAGATGACGTTAGCTCGTGGGAAAAAGAAGGAGTAAAAAAATAAAAATAAAAATCTGATAAATGCGGAGCGGACTTTGGGAGGATGGATGGTGAGTGAAGATGAAGAAGAGCAGCTGGAGCAAGACGGAAGTGGCGACGTTGATGGAGGAAGAAGAAACTGCAGAAGTAAACCGAAAAAGACTCGAAAATTGGAAGTCTTGTACCTCTGCCCAAATATAACATTTGAAAGTAAGATGCTGCTTTGCTCGAAAATTCATGATCCTGGTACTTCTGGTGGCGGCAACATCCCCCCCCCCCCATGGAAAAGAAACACAGATGCAACTATTTGTGCTCTCTCAGCAAACGAAAGGAATATTTTCGCCAAAAAAAACAAAAACTTCTTTTTTCTTTGCTTCAAACACTTTTGGTATACAAACATCGTTGGTTCTTAGTTCTTTGGTGTTGCAATCGGAGAAAATAAGAAGATCAAAAGCCGGTCAGTGTTCTTGCAAAGTCTGCGTTCTTTGCTGCTCTGAGTGTGGAAGTCAACTTTGTCGATAGCTGACAATTTGGAGGAAAGTGGCTTTCTCTTGAAAGGTAACGTTGTCTTCTGCTCTCTTTGTCAGTTCTCACTGAAATGCTGAATCTTATTCATCAGACAATTTCTCGAAACAGGAGAGGATAGAGTAGGAATTGTACCATTTTTGAAAGGGGGAGGATGCTCTCTTGATTATTTCGAGAGAGGGGATGACGCTCTCTTGATTATTTTGAGAGAGGGGGAGGATGCCCTTTTGGTCATTTGAGAGGGAGGGGGAGGATGCTCTTTGATCATTTTGAGAGAGGGGAAAGATGCTCTTTTGATAATTTTGAGAGAGGGGGATGCTCTTTTGATCAATTTGAGAGAGGGGGATGCTCTTTTGATCAATTTGAGAGGGGGAGGATGTTCTTTTGATCATTTTGAGAAAGGGGTGGATGCTTTTTTGATCATTTTGAGAAAGGGGTGGATGCTCTTTTGATCATTTTGAGGGCAGGGGGAGTATGCTTTTTTGATCATTTTGAGAGAGGGGGAGGGTGTTCTTTTGATCAGTTTGAGAGAGAGGGAGAATGATCTTTTGATAATTTTGTGAGAGGGGAGGATGCTCCTTTGATCATTTTGAGAGCAGGGGGAGGATGCTCTCTTGATTATTTTGAGAGAGGGTAGGATGCTCTTTTTATCATTTTATGAGAGGGGGAGGATGCTTTTTTGATCAATTTGAGAGTACTTGTGGAAGATGACACTTTATTATTTCACAGGAGAGGAAAATGTGCTGTTTTATATACAGGATAATTATAAAAGATTACTCATATTTTAAAAGTGAAATATTTTATTAAATAGGTGATTAAGTTACAGAAATTATTTTGTATTTAATACGGCAATAGAGTCTCAAATTTTCCTTTTTCTGTTGACATGGAGTAAGTTGAGTTGTTTTTACTTTTGAGCAGTACTTTTTTTGGCACACGATGGGCTAAACGTCTAGGTCAGAAAGTCCCTTAGAAGATTAGGGAAGAGGACCCACTGAACAGCTGTTAGGAGAAGATGGTAATCTTCAGTCAACGCCATCCAGCGTGTTCGATGTCATCTAGCGTGTATTTTAAAGATGTGATACCTGTCATAGCATTTACCATTCAGTCTATGAGAACTGTCATAGCATATACTGCACAATTTGTGAGAAATTCAGAGCGGGTACTATACAGTCAGTGGGAACTGTCGTAGCATTTACTGCTCAGTCTCATAGTTACCAAGTTGTCGCTCAGGATATGCCTTTGGTGGAAAAAAATCATTAGACATTTCGACAATTTCCATTCCGTGTGCGTATGTGTGTGTGTGGGGGGGCTCAGGGTTAGGTTGTTTTACCTCTGAGCGGCACTTTTTTGCACACCATGGGCTAAATGGCCAGGTCACATGAACCCCGAAGGCTCAGAGAAGGTTGGGGGAGGGGACCCAATGGAACAGCTGTTGGGAGACAGATGGTAGCCTCCCGTCAAGGCCATCCAGCGTGTTCTTTAACGTGCACAGGGTATGGCTCTCCCGCACACGGGAACACGGCTTAACGTCCCATCCGACGGACGGCGGCCTTTCCAAGCCCATCGGTGTCCCCTACTGACCGTGGGCGGGCGGGGAATTTTGCGGAGAAAAATCTCGACGCTGACCCAGCCGGGACTCGAACCTGGGAACTACAGATTACGAGCCTGGCGCGCTACCGACTGAGCCACCCCCGCCCCATCTATGAGTAGTATCGGATTATCAAGTGCTCAGTCTGATAGTGTCCGCAGTTGTCTCGCTCTCTATGTCATTGGCAAACACTTGCTTCTATTCATTCGCCTTGTAAGAGCAAGTCTTCTTGTAAGAGCGCTCTTCATCCTCCAAGCTGCATTTTCAGCGACAACGAAAAGGTCTCTCTCTCTATTCAAAGAGAGGAAAGAACGAGCGAGCGAACGAACGAGAGTGTCTCCCACTACAAAACTGGAATTGAAAGAGCATTTGGCGGCTCTTTGGGGAAGGACAAGGTGGAGGAGGTGGTGTGGGTGGTGTGGGGGTGGGCAGGGATGCAAGAAGCAAGGCGGGTGGATACAGCGATATATGAAACTTGCTGATGGATACGAAAATCCCGTTCCCCGCTTCCTCTATTACAAGGCAATGAAGAAAACCAGTCCGGCCAGCTTTACGATCAGCTTTCATCTAATTCTGTGCGCACGGTGGCGCCTCGGTCGCCTTTGCTTCTCCCTACGGGCGATCGTGTGAAAGGTATTGAAAGCATCCCCCCTGGCAGCCAATGGAGCACACTGTAGCATCGCACTGAAAAACAGAATGGATTTATAGGAGCCATTGATCACTGGACGAGATGCTATTTCGCTATCCATAAATATAGTGCAATGATGTAGAGGGCGTGGATTCTGAAAGACACGGGGATGCGAATTCATCCCTCCTTCTGCTCCTGTTTCTCTCCGCATCACTTCAACGTGGGATCTTGAGAGACAGGGAATGGTGTTGGGCAATGTGGCAACAAGGCTTCTTAATACAGATGCTGAAGAAGCTCAAGATAAAGTGTAATGTTTCAGGATATCCGGTGTGCGGAACTGAAATTGTGTTACTTATGAAGTATGCCTTTAAACTGTGCACGTTAAAAACACTGGATGGCCGTGACGGGAGGCTACCACTTATCTCCTAACAG